>BNCP01000007.1:1200000-2400000 GCA_019650235.1 Volvox reticuliferus
ATCCAGCGGCCCACTCTGAAAGCTCTCGACTTGCAAACTAGCAACCCAAAGTGGCTAGATGTGATCTTACCGCGGCCCGGCGCATCACCGCCGGCACCGGCTGTGTTACCATCGTATCAAGAAGTGAGCGGATGTACGCAAGTCTCTGAGCGACCCCCAGGTCTAGGTCTGGAGTACCTGGGCCTTCAGCTCGATGGCCCCACCGTTGAAGAATCTCTAGGCATGGGTTGGGACAAGCATCTACGCCCTGGCGTTAGTAGCGACCCCGATGGAAGCCTTGGCGGCGAGAACTGCACAGTTGCCGGCATTGCGCAGTCGCCTCTGAGCCAGTTATCCCTGCTGGATTCTCTTATCTCCCTTCACCTGGACGCGCCTGGTGAGCTCTGAAATCGCGTTCATATTTTCATTTATATTTGTATAGATACGTCTCGCAATTATGTGTATGTACTGTATGTGCACGTGTGTGTAGCTGGCTAAGAAAATTGAATCGTGCACTATGGCTGGGTAGGGAACGAAGTGATCCGAAGTGGGGAATGTTCAGCTCACACGTTGTTCGGATGCGAGGCACAGTATGCCCGTAACGCCTGCTGGCCTTCCCTCGTCATTGCCGTCCGTAGCCTGGCTGGAGATCTCCTGGCTGCCCTCCAGCCTGCAGCATCTAAGCCTGGTGGGACTCAAGCTGGCGCTGCGGAACCCGCCGACGCCAGGGCCAAACGGCGCCCAAGCCGCCGGCTCCGGCGCTGCGGCCGCAGGCGCCCCGCTGCTGCCTCACCTCGCCAGCCTTTCGGCCCTCAACTGCACCCTACCGCCCCTCATCGGTCTGCTGCCCGCGGCCGGCTGCAGCCACCTGACCCGCCTGGCATTGGGGGCCTCCGTCGCCGACGCCACCGACCCTAGCAGAGGTGGAATCGGTATTCCCACGCAGCGTGGCACGCAGCTGATGCTAGCAAGTGATCTGGAGGCGCTTGTAGAGTGCTGTGGCTCGTCGTTGCGGTCCCTGCGAGTAACGCAGCCACGCAAACCGATGCGGCAAGTGGGAGTGAGGAGCTTATTGGATGTGGGCCGCAGCGCTGGGTCGGTGCGGCTACTGCTGGAGGCGCTGCTGCGGCTGCCAAGACTACAGGCCTTGTGTTGGCAAGTACCAGAGGAGCTCCAGGACCGGCTGCTGGCGGGCCTGAGCGTACTGAGGGAGCTGCGGGAGTTGACGGTGTGCGAGCATGTGGGGTGAGAAGCGTTAGGGCTTGGGTTGGGTGGGCTGGGTGCGACATGCGAATGGCGCGAGGGTAAGAGGGAGCGAAATATTGCTCGACGATTTGGGATGATGCTTGGAACGGAGTCCCGAGGCGGGCACGCATGTGCAAGGGAGTGTGGATAGGTCGGATGGGATGGACGGGGCGTCGGGGCTTGCGGAAACGCGGTGACTGCAAGTTTAGTCCCTGTTTTCTATATCTTAATGCAGCCATACACGATCAACGGCCGGTCGGTCGGGAGCTGATTATCCTATCCCCAACCTGTGGAGTTTACGAGGGGCTCGCCCATTGTTACATCACGGCGTATATGCCGTACTTAACCGGCAAACACCTTGGGGTCAACTTTTCAAGTTGTTTCAAGATTTAGGATATTTAAAAGCACGCCATGGCGGAGAGAACATTGCACGATTTGAGCTGCCCGCCCAAGGCCCCCGTGCTGCGTGACCCCGTTCTTCACCCCTGCTCGCTGGCCACTTCTCTTCCTCTCAGGCATGCAGGGCAGGATAGCCTGACGCGGCTAAGCGGATTGCGCAGCTTGGTGCAATTGTGCCCCTCACAGCAGGCCCGCCGGGCAGAGGCCTGGATGCGGGAGCTGGCTCCGCGCATGCCTCTGTGCGTCACCAAGTGTCTGACCAGCGACTGAGGGGATGGGTCGTTCACCGCAGGCGACGGTTACGCACGCGTGGGACCTGGGACTGAATCGTTCTGGGAGACCTAAGCAGCGCACGAGGGCCCACGACCGCACGACCGTTACCGGTGAATATCCATCGCAGTTGCTGTGTAACGCCGTCACGAGGCAGAAAGAGTCTACGCTATTGCTCTGTTGTGATAATCGGGTGCATGTTGTCTGCTCACTTTGTTGGCGCAGTCGGCAAAGCTATTGGGGGCCAGCACAGCGAACTCGCTTGCTCCGTGATCCAACCCGCTATGATCCAGCCATTCAGGGGGCCTTTGAAGCCTTAAGGGAATGGCGGATGGTAGGATCATGCCTGCTGTAACCAGCATATGTTTTTCGTTTAGCCTGTTTTTACCTCCAGATCCAAAAGAGTTCTTAAGCAGGGCCAGTTGCAAGTCAGTATCGACCGAAAGTTCAGTTCAAGTTTGAAGACTTCTTTGTGCGTGATCTGAGCAATGACGTCGGACTGACCATCCAACTTCAGCATATGAACCATTGTAATTTCTTACCAGCCTCCCAACTGTTGCCGAGGATCCAGGCCGCGGCGCCTACTTAAGTGTCAGTGAAATAACGAGCAAGTGGACAGAGTGCGATGTTTTTTTCGCTTCACTGGCACTCCGCATCTGCAGGACTACGTTAACGTCTGAGCCCAGCCGAATCTCTGGCTGGATGCAATGACGTCCAATGACTTGCGATACTGTTGTGACGTGCTGCGTGGGTCCGTGAAGGTTCAGAGGAGCATCGGTACTGGTCCAAACACGCTTACATATTATGTCGTACTTGCTCAGGATGTTATCCGGCGAAAGCGTATGCTTGAATCGCCGTTTACCAATGGTCCCGCGCAAGGCCCATTACACCTTCGCTGCGAAGGCTGCACAGCCATCGCCCGCGCTAGCATCCACAGATTCTGCTGCCGGATGACGGCTAAGAACGAAAGTGATCACCATCCGCGCATTCGAGAAAATGCACATGGGCTGACACCCTCCTGTACGCACGCGAAGCCTATGTCCCTGTCGTATCCCCTATGGTGCATGAGATCCAAGAACGAAACCGCCCCTTATCCAATGGCATCCGAACATGGCCCACCAAATAATTGCAACCCCCGGGGGATATGATTCAACATATATGTACACAGGTTCTTCCTGCATCAATAATCTTCGTGACGCGGCAGCATCTAGGCTGCGCCAGGGTGCACAACTGCACATCGGCCGCCGCAATAGCGGGCGACGAAAACGGCACGGCACCAAGTCACCCACACATTGGTGTGTTGAGTTTAATTTTGGGTTTGAAAGAGATTGACATTTCGGGCCGCTAGGGGTAATAAGCCTCCACTAGTCGCTCGCTCCTCTCTACGAACGTGCTTGGGACGCGCTACAGTGCGAGCCAAGCTGGCAAAAACACATACATTATGCACTCGCTTCATACACTTATACATAAACCACTGAATTCAAAATTGTCCCGCAAAGGCTGCGTTCCAAGGCGCAATACACGTAGAAAACGGTATGTTGCTTTTAATGATGAAGTACACCCAAGCACAAATGTCTGGCCAGATGAAGTTCAGTCACATGCCCTGACCTACAGCTCTGCGTAGACCGGTCCACTTGCAGCAAGAACTCACCCGGTGCAGGAAGACTTCCCTTCACTCCACCCAGGCACCGCAGGGTGCCTAGGGTGTCGTGCATTGCACGCGTGTGCGCACGCGCACGCGTTTGCAACGCTAACTAACAGGGAAGGCATGCTCCCACAGCCCGGCAATAACTGCACATTCGGCTCGACAGATCCTCTTCACGATGTTTTTCTCGTCTATACATATATAGTCGCCCTTGTGGCGGCTGTGTCCTCAGCCTACAGGATGTGCGAGATGGGAGCCGAGGGAAAATTAACCAAGTGCTTGAATTGTTATCACAGGATTTCACGTATTAGACAGTGCAATATTGGGTAATAGATATTTAATCTGGTCCAGAAGAACTACACGACCCTAAATCGGCCATCAGCAACCGAGAATCAGAACGGTTCGCACCTTGTCCTTCTTGACGACCTCCTTTGTGATGAAGATGACGTCCAGAAGGCCGCGCTGCTGATTTAATTGCCCGCGCGGCCTGGCAATGAGTGAGCGCCTCTCGCCCATTCCTATCTCGAACACTCCTCTGCCCTCTCGCATGAAACCCGTCTCTACTCTGGGCCCCTTTTCTGCCCAATGAAATTCATTTCGCAAGCTTATCTTGCATAATAGACAAGTGACCTGAGTGCATATTATGGACGCACAATTTTTAGACAGCCGTACGAAATGCCAGCCGGGAGCGGGCCGAGACAACGTGCCAGCTCAGCGATACTGCAAATGGGCAGCTGACCTGGATATTGTCACACTTGACAGCCTTGAATCTGTTTCGTAAAGAGTTACCTGTTCGAGGAAAGTACCTTTCCGGTTCGACTGCTGACTCGGTTTGCTTCAAGCTGCCTAAGTTCTTATTTCCTATACTCCATATTATTTTTAGAGGAAAAATGTTCATAACACTGGGTGCGCAGCACCACGGTGTATACGGAGATAGAACGAGCTGTTTGCAAAAGTACGGAATGTCAATTACGTAGTTGGCGTGAAAGGTAGGTAAAGCGGATGCATATGTCTCATTTTTTTCGCAGGAGTTTTTACCGCGGCAAGTTCTACGCATTCTTTGGTCTCACAAAGCTGTTATCTGACCGCTTCCGGCTTTCCTTCCAGGGGTTCTACGGCACCTGGAGGTTCCGATGGCGCTGCATACCTTGACGTGACTTTACACGCCTTCCGGCCAGTGGGGGAATCTGGTCATCCGGGCTCGTTCCAGCTGACGTGACCTTTCTCCAAGGCAATATCCAAGATATTGCCTACCTAGCCGATAGTGATTATGATGTGTAAACGGTTTCCTTCAATTTTCAAACGCATCAGCATTCTGTTGACTGCGCTAGCGGTATGGGTACCAAACCGTACTCACGCATAGTAAAAAATGTTCTGCGAAACAAACATTTGCCCGGTTGAGTACACGGGCACTGTTGGGCACGCCACCCGTTATTCCCTGTGGGCTAGCCGGGGCCGCACAGTTGGCCTCCTCATTCCTTGAGACTCCGTTAGCCACATCATCTACATGGTCTGGCAGGTCTGGGACCATAAATCTGTTCATGCAGTCACGCACCGCTCCACAGTGTCATCAAATGTACCAGGCCTATACGACAACCCGACTGCTGGGCCGGTCCGCTGTGGGTGTCACGGATTATCCAGGAGCCTGCTTACTACACGAACTGCGACACCCAACCCAAGAATGCACCGATAATGACCCCAATGGAGGCATAAGTGCCAGTGCGGTCCTCTAGATGCGCCTCGGCACGGGGATCAACATGAGCGTCCGCTCCGCGCCCGGGTCCCCCCTCATGTGTCCGCTCGCCACCCTTGCCCGCCCCGCCACCGCTGCCGCTCCGATCAGACTTGGGCTTGGGCTCACCAAGCTGTGTAGTCTCACCTATTGGCAAATGTGGTGTAGATTTTATTCTCGGGAAATGCAGAGGGCGTGAAACGAGCTCGAAAGCGGATTGACATGACAAGGAGCTGAAGGCTATACGGGGACGAGATGTAGTGAAGGGTATTGTCCGCGGACTTCGAAAAGAACCGTTGTGGTGGGATTCGCAAACATCTGTTTTTTGTCACCAGAAACACCGCACAGGACATGACAACGACGATACCACGGTGCGTGAGGTCTCGTGTTGGGAACAACCAGCCGCAGTATTTCCTGTAGGCCAGCATGCGGTGTGGCGCGGGGATCGGGCAACGGCTAGCGTCCTATGTTGATATGCGCCAACAACTCCCCCGGTACGGCGGCTAGGGTGAAAACACGAGTCATGAGTTTACATGATGCTGGGGTGTCCGTTCACAGCTAGTTTCCTCAAGATTTTCCATATGCAAAGGCTTGTCCGGCGATATCTGAACCGAAGCATCACTAATGCGGTCTCAACCCCTCCCGCTCCCTTTGCGCCTCCTTACCCGTGCGCTGGTTCCAGTAGTACAGTTGGCCAGAGGAATGCACCACCTCAGTCCACTCATCGTCGTCATCCACTGTTGTCGGCTGAGACGTTGATGGTGGCTGCGTGCCCGCCGAGGTTGTCATGGTCGCCCCTTCGGTTGCTGCGGGACTATCGGAACTGGCCTTTCCAAGATCTTGTTTCGCGGGTACACTGGAAAGAGTTTCAGTACCTGCAGTATTGTTGTTGAGACTATTACAGCTTGAATGTATGCCCGACACGAAGTCGCTCCGGTTTGCGGCCAACGCCGATAGGTACCGCAACATTGGCAAACGCCGACCAAGCAAAACGAGAGCCATTACCACAGAATTAATAAAATATATTCAAATATGTCAGGGTCCTTAGGGCTTCTCAGCCAGCGACGAAACAGTAAAGAAAGACTGAGCGTTCTTTTTGAGCGAATATAGCAGGAAATAGCATGATATCCCGACAATGACAAAACTCAAGATGGAAACCTGTGGCTATGTGGAATCATTCAAAACAGCCGTACAACCGTAAAAGCATTGATCTGAGCTAGTCCTCAAAAGCAATAATTAATATATTATTACTTTGCACAGACCCTTATATCGTGTTATACTAGCTGATGGGTCATCGAGAGTATTTGGCTGTAACGGTGTGAGCGGCTATCGTCGAATCGTCCAGCACTAGATATAACTTGCAGCATAGTTGCTGGCTCAAATTATGTTGTTTGGGCCTTACATTTTACTCTGGAAGCTTGGGCCGATTCTCTGTAAACCTCGCACGGAGCCCAGATATTGTCAGCCGCTTGATGTCACTGCCCTATAAACTGCATACGGCATCGCACGTGTGGGCCTGTCCTGATGCTTGGTCGATTGCCTGAACGACTTTGGCTCTGCATTAATGACGGGGCGGCGGATGCCAGGTGAGGGTTCACCCAACCTGCCAGGTGACGGGCCCTTGCCAGTCAATTTACCGGCTATACAACTCAAAATGATACACAAGCCAGTTGGGCAGGTGGATCCACATAGATCTAATGCCCGTGTCCCATTCCTTCTTCGTGCTTGCAGGCGAACGCCCGCAAGTACGCATCGCCATCGGGCCAATGTCCTTAGTAGCTGGGTAAGTTAACATTCTTGCTAATATATTAAGTAAATATCTTGGACCTTCCGTGACAAAGTGTTGACCGTGGGGTTCTGTGCACCACAGATTGGAAGCCGCTGTCGGACGCGATATCGCAGAGCTGCGGAACGGGCACTCAGGGGTACACGAGTTGCGAGGGATGCGGTACGTATCTTGCTACTGCTCTTTGCCTATTGTATTGTTTGTCTGTCCACCCGCTGACGTTGTGGTCAGCGGACTCCTTCACAACCACTCGTCTACATGAGCTCTCCGAATCTTGCCATGCCCGGGCACAACATTTCCAACCGCATCACCCATCACTATTGATGACGTGGTGCCCACAGGTGCCCACCCCCGCTGTCATTGCAAATCGTTCCACGCCGGATAACCTGCTTCCAAATGGTGGAGATGGCGCGGCCATGCTCACAGCTCTCGAGGACTTTGTTGAAGCAGACATTAATAGCGACCCAAATGAACTGTCACCGGAGCAGTTAGAAAGCCGGCGAATGAGCAGTCGGGCTGCCAGCACCAGCGCCAGAACAGACGGCCCTGACAATGGCGTGCTCGTGTTGCAACGGCCTGGCGATGGTGGATCTCTGGGACCCGAGGCCGCCATAGACCGTGGCGCGCCTGCCAGCTCCCCCGCCTTCCCTGCCTTTCCACGTCCGAAAGCGGCCGTTACCACCGCCACCACCGCAGCCGGTGGTCCACTGTCGGGGCCTCTCACGCTTGTCCAGGTGCCCCCTGAAGCTGCCCAGCTTTATGCTGGGTCAGCAATCGCTGGTAACCTCTCCGCAACCGGCGGCAGTGCTGACGTGCTCACGCCGCTACTGGACTCTCTTCAACTGGAACCGCCCGCACCGTCGGTTCCAAGGGGTTCAGCTTCCAACGCGCAGCGCGTGTACCGCACGGCAGCATCAGCGGCGATTGAGGGAACTGGCGGAGCTATTGGTGGAGCACCTAACGATGCCGGTGCCGGCGGGGCTGCCACCACCGCCGCCAGTTCAGCATTGCCGCTAATGGTCCGGCGGAAGCGTGCACGCACTCGAGTTTTGGATGCTTCGGAGCTGTTGTTGGCTCGTGATGAGGCGGTGCGGACGGAGCTTATTAGCCACACATGGAACGATCTGCTGCGTTTCGAAGAGCGGCTGAGAACGGCACCCACGTACGGGGCAGCGGACACAGCTGCGTTTCCGACTGCGGAAGCGGTTAGAAGTATGGCTCCGGACATGGACCCTAAGTTCCATAGAGACGTGACAAAGCTCCAATCCAGGACAACAGCTGTATCTCTGGGAGCGGGGTCGGACGGCCAGGTGTTTTCAGAAGCCTCAGAGCCTCCCAGCCTGGACGCCGTGCTGGATTTTCTGCAAGAAGCAGCAACCGCGCTCAAGGATCAGCAGCTGGAGGAGCAGGCAGCAACAACCACGCAGGTGCGGAAGGCTGCGGAGCGAAGCGCACGTCTGATGGGCTATATTACCCGCGCGCCAACGTGGCAGCGGCTGGCGAGGCTGTTTCTGAAGCATGGGCGGGCATTCTCTGTGCCGCACTTGGTAGCGACGCTTGTCAGTCTCGCCCGCTTCGACGCGATGGGACGCGTGTACCGTGGCAAAGGCCGGCGTAAAGCCTTTGACCGGGTGTGGGATATGCTGACCCGGCGGATAACGTTCGCTGCGCCCCGCATGACTGGGGGGCAGGTAGTGCAGGTGGTGCGTGCTATCGGCAGCTTGCCTTTCCGTGGCAGCCGGCGAGTGAAGCATTCGCTGGTGGCAATGCAGCGGGTGCTGCGGTACAGCCAGCACACCATGCTGCCGCAGATGGCGCCGGATGGGATAAATGGGATTGTTGGAGGCGGGGCTGCTACCTCCGCTGCCGGCAAGAGGGTCATCCTGAACGCGAGCCAGATGGCCCAACAGCGCGGCGCCCGGAGTCGTGGAGTGGGGCAAAAGGGACGGCCAGGGTTGGTCCCATTAACGGACACCAGCGGTGAGTATCCATCTCGTCTCAGGGACATTACAGAAGTGGATTTGTATTCGGACGGGGGCTTGCTCCCCATGGGCGGCGCTGACTACGCGGCCCTATGCTATACACTTGGGCGCATTAACTCTCGCGCGCGGCCATATCGCATTTCGCTTCGCCTACCGCCCTCCGTCTCCCGTCGTCTGCTGCTCGGCACGTATTCTCTGCTGGGCTCCCTGGGGCCCCGCGAGCTCGCGGGCCTGCTGTACGGCTTGGGCTGCATGCGACTCAGCCCACCGGCGCCGTGGATGTATGGTTTTTATGTAAATTCGGCGCGGTGGCTGCCGTCAATGACCGATGTGCAGCTGACCATGGTCATGTACGGTGCATGCCGCCTAAGAATCAAGCCGCCGCCGCCGTGGATCGAGGCATACCTGGGCACCACAGGCCCACGGCTCAGGCAGTTTGATGGTGCCGGGTTAGCGGCAGCGATGCACTCACTAGGGCGACTGCAGTACAAGCCACGGCCAGGGTGGGTGGAAGCTTTCATGGCTTCGGTGCACGATGCCCTGACGATGGGCATGCTGCGGCCGGGGGAGATGAGCCAGCTAGTGCGTGGGATGATGTTCCTGAGGGTGCAGCCAACGGAGGACGTGTTGGAAGCGCTGTGGGAGACCAGCGGCCAGGCAATGGAGCGCAGTGACTTCAGTCCGGCGCAGCTCGCCAACATGGCGTGGGCACTGGGTTTGCTGAAGGTAAGGCGATGTCTTGTGTATATTTCCGCTTGAACGCACGAACATATAAATACCGCACCCCACAAGCATGTAAGGCGGTCAGCAAGGCAGGAAGAGTCGGAGAGCTTGTTGGTGGCAATGTGACGGGTCGTGCATCCTCTGGCTTTTGATAGTTGGGCGGGGGTTCAATGATCGTAGGCGCAGGGGGCAATACTAGGACTTGGAAGAGCCCTTGAGTTGGGAAAATGTCTAGCTCCTGGAAATGAAAGCTGGTAGTAAATTAATTTGAATGGGTTGGCCAAGCCATGTCGTTTTGTCATTTCTGGAATTTATCCAAGGTAGCCTGCAAGAGATGGAAGGAATCGGGACAGGTTGGACATGGGAGCAGGATTGGTTACCATTAGCGGAAAAGAGCGAAGGCAGGGTCAGCTGCTGGGGTTAGTGACCAGGGTTCTTCAAAGGGGTAGCTGTTTTTTCCGGGGCTCCCCGGAGCCCCAAAAATTCGTTTTCCGGGGGTGTCCCCCGGAACTCTACCTGGCAAGGCCCTAAAATGTTCCGTGGATGCCCGGAACCCACAAAAACGTTTTCCGGGGTCACAAATGCTTGTGTATTGTAGGGAAACAATATTTCTTTTAGTCAAATTTCATAAGGAATAATTTTGGGGTTAATGTAAGGCAGGGCTATGTCTTTACATGCTATCCAAAGCCCAGTGCAAGCAGCTTCCTCTGCCATCTCTTCCTCTGAAGGTACTTGTATGTAACCACAGTAAGCTTGATTGGAAGTCTTATTTAATAATATGTTTAAAACATTTTAGAGGTTTTCTTGAGAATTTTATGTTATTCTATCATCTCCTATCTAGTCAACTCCTAATGGTTCTGGCGCCAGTAGTTGTCCCCGTAACTGACCCCAACTTTTGGCAAAATTTTTCCGGGTAAACCCGGAAAAGAAAATTTTCTTTCACGGGGATCATTTTTTCCACCCGGAAAGCCGCGCTTCGCGCGGCTAAATATTTCCGGGGATCCCCGGAGCGGGCCCACCACTTTAACGGGCATTTTCTAAAAATGCGAAAAATTTCCGGGCCCCGTCCGGGGTGAAGAACGCTGTTAGTGACCGTGCAGAGGAAGAGGGAAGGAATGGAGGGAAAGGGTGGGACGGCCGAACCGGGTTGATGCCTTTCTCATGTCCTTGATATCGTTCTAGGTATTCGTGAAGCACAACTCCCACGCCCTGCGTGCCGGCATGATGTAATCCTCTTCTTATTCGGCTCATCTCCCGGTCCGCAGGTGCCCACCCCGCGTGGATGGTACGACCAGCTGGTTCACCAAATGCGCAGGACCTACCCGCTGCTGCGCCCCTATCATCGGCGTCGCCTGTTGTTAGCGCTGCACGCCTTCGGGTGCCGGGATCTGCCCCGCTGGTACCAGTTGCTGCGAATACCCCTGGAGGAGATGCCTGGCTATGGGGCTTGGTCGGCCCAGCAGGCCAAGCAGCGCGCGGATGCGAAGGCAGCAAAGCACATGCCGGCCCAGGTGAAGCACCTTTCGGAAGAGGCCCAGGGTTCGGAAGCCACGGTTATGGTGTCCGGTGCGGGCGCTGCGGCGGTGGGGTTGTCCAAGCGGCCGAAGCAGCAACAGCGGCAGCGGAAAGACGAGGCCAAAGGAACGGCGGCCTTGGCTTAGGGACTGCCATCGCCCCCGGTGCCAATGTGACCAATGAACAAAGCAGGTGTAGCTGACCTAAACGTAGGAGCAGAGTGTGGGAGGAGGCGACCCGTACCTCAAGCAATATACGCAGTGCGAAAAGCACGCAGGTCGCCGTTAGCAACCAGAGAAACTGCAGCAGCCATTCAACGGCAGCGGCTTATGGTTGGGGGTTAATTGACGATGTCGTATTGCAGCAGGGTCGAGAGGGCAACGGCTAGCAACGGCTATTAGTGCTGTCCGGAAGACAACTGCGTATGTCGATAACTTATGCCGACGTTGTGAGTCTCCATATGAGAAGGGCCTACCACGTTGACGCCTCCACGAGCACCAGACTGCAAAGTAACGTGGATCTGCATGTACTCTGTATCTGACGAAGACGTTTGGCAGCGAGTCGTTTTACCTTTTTGCCCTTAGCGGTTTCTGGTTCTTATGCGGGGTGCATGTTATGCTCGAGAAGCTTAGGTTGAGTGATTAAATGCGAGATTAATTGCATGTCAGTTCAGAGCACACAAACATGGTTTAACTGAACCTGATGCGAGGTACGCAATCCATGGGAGCACAGGAATCAGGCGCGCGCAGTGTGAATGGTGATTTTATTCCTTTCCGTGTAATCGCATTTCTGGCGAGGAGCATGTGGGCCTTGATTGCTTCGCACGGTAGGGAAAAGCAAATCGGGGCGGGCGACAGCAGCCTCGTAACCTTGCAAGTTGTTCGCAACATGCTCAAGATAATGATTGTAACAGCAATATTAGGTCAACATGTGAAAGGGTGAATGCTGTGCGGCACGTGACTCAGAACAAGATTATTGAATTAAGGTTCCTTGCATCTGCCTCATCACTGCCGGAAATTGTCCATCTCCGACCCATGGGACGGCCGCCCTATTTTGGAAGATAAATTACGCTCCGATGTAGTGTGTCTGTCCCGTGGTCCTGCCGAGCAACCGTTAGACGTATCCGTATCCTCTACGTTGGGAAATGGCTACCAACCAAGATGCCGGCCGACATCGGGACCCACGGCTGTGTTTCGTCGGCAGCAGCCTGAACGGCCGCGCAGCAGCAACCAATGGACCGGCAACAACAGCACAGAGATCTCCTTCCGGACATAGTGAAGGCGTCTCAGCTGCTGCCCCGGCTGTAACGGGGAGGGTCAAGTACGGTTTTGTAACCGGCTGGGCCTCCCGCGGTGGAGGCGGCGGTGCGCAACGTGAATCCGAGAAAGTTCAGCAGCTGCATGACCCACGCCTCCTTGCAGCAGGCAGGGCTGGAGGCGCCAGCGGCGATAGTACACGTGGCGCATGCGGCACGTATGGCGGCGATGTGTGTGGTTATAACGGCCACAGCATGGTTGGGTTATCCTCGTCGGGCGCGCCCAATATGACAGGCCCAGTGCAGCTTAATATCCAGTCTTGTCCGACCATGGGTGGCGCCCGAGGCCAGCCGGGGCCCCCAACCCAAGGTCAGGGGATGCAGCACTTCCAGGCCAGGGCCGCTACAATGCCGCACATGGCCAACTCCGGAGTCTACGGCAGCCATTCACCCATCGCCGGAGTTGGGGCTGGCCCAGTGCCATCCGTACCGGCGGTGGCAGCAGTGCCGGGTGGACAGCACCAGGACACCGACGACCTGTGGCCGCTTCCAGTGCACCAGTGGAAGTCTGAGGTGGGAAGATGCCGAGGTTGGCGGGGATGCTTAGCAGGGGTTGAGCTGCGGGAGCAAATGGAACGGAGAGAGCTTGGAGAGTGCGACCCGGAGAGCCATATTTCGGGTGTTGTTTGATAGTACTCACAGGTGGGGGTTAACTTGCCTCTGGGCTTGTGCTGGGGTTGGCACAGTGCAAGGGCGGGTGCCAGCCGCTATAACACGCCTACAACGGCAGGGTTTCTGTGACCTTTCGGAACACTGCAATCAAATCCCTGGCCAGAAATCCACAGGATACCCCCGGGTATCCACCCTGCCCCTTAGTCCCCATCATCTGTTTGAGCGTTATTATCTTCATGGCGGCCTGTCGTCTCATCCCCACCGGCTCCAATATCGTGCAGCCTGAAGCTTTCTTGGTGGCCCTCGCGCGGCGCCTGTACACGCCCTGGCCGCTGCTGCAAGCGCTGCGATTTGCGGAGCAGTTCCGCCGTCAGTATTTGGCCAAGAGCTACCCGGGCATGCCCGTTCAGGGACTCTCGGTCTGCCGGGGGCTGGTTACAAAGGTGCAAGTTCGCCGAAGATTGGCAGGGGAGGAGCAGGAGTATGTGGACGTGTTTGAGGCGCGTCAAGTTTCGGAAACAGGTGCTGAAGGCCAGCGGGCGCAGCCCCTGTCCATGACGTGTCCATGACCTGCACTCAATCCCCATGGGTATATTTGCGTGTACGTGCGTGACCGCCATCCAGGTCTGGCCCTCTCCTCTTTTGTTGTCTCGGTTGTCTTTTTGTTGCTGCCTGTATTGGCGGTGGTATGGTGGTCCATCCTGCCTGCTGCAGCTTCCGAATCTGCCACCACCCACCACCCCGGGATTGCTGGACTTGGCCTTTCGCCTTTGCTGCATTACAGATGCCGACGAGTACATGTGCCGGGTGCAACGCCTGTCCGAAGAGGATATGGTCGTTGAATCGTACCATACAGATGAGGAGTGGCTGCCCGATCGCCTGATGGTGAGCAGCAGGCCGCCTGCGTCCATGTTCACACGGCTGGTGCGGTACCTACTCACTCTGGAGCCCATGGAGGTGCGTGGCCTCCCACCGAGATAATATCTATCCGATAACAAGCGAACGTCGATTTTGTTTATAAGGGTTCGTTTTATGCCACGAGTTGTGGAAAGTATTTTTTATCTATCTTGTGAAATTAGTTAAGTGGTGGCCGTACCGGGATAGAAAGCTGGACCCGTTAGTGGAAAGTGCGGACAAAATAATCCCAATATAATAAGATTCAACACAGGAAGCGGCGGTGTTGGTGAACTTGACCGCCGCGTCAACCCAGGTGACACGGCAAGCCCCTTTCCTCACCATACTCGGAAGATGTCGCTACAATGTCCTAACTCGCGTTGTTGTACCACGTGCTCACGTGACAGCATGCAGTGTCTGCAGCGCCAGGTGCTGTGTTGGCAGCACGTCCACAAGAAAGCCGTGGTTTTCATGCAGCAGCGTGTGGGAACATGATATATACAGTCGCAGGGATAACCTGCGCTTTGGCGGTGCTTCGGTGCTTTGATACGACGTTCGGTATTGACCTGCCTGTCTTGCGGCAGCGTGCAGCATCACACATCTCCGACTCCTAGATGTATCTTTCTTGGTTTTTGAAATAGGCCCTGGCACTGGCTGATTGGTGTCGGCCGCAAGTGCTAGTTGCACCCATGCATTCATCATGTACGGCCTCGCAAGACTCGCAGCACCGATAACCGATAGATCTCTCCGAACCTTGTTCGCGCTCTGTTCCACTCTTTTTGTCTGATGATGGCCGCGACAGGTGTTCAAGCTAGTCGTGCACGCGGCCCGGATGTCAGAGTTGCTGCCGCTGGCGCAGCAAATAGATGATATGCGCTGCCGGGAACACATCGCGATGCCCTCTGCTCAAGATCCCGAAAAGTGGAAGGTGGGTGCTGCGGCGCAATCGGCCGCTGGCAAAGGTAAGTTTGGCACGGCCAACTCACATATGCGAATGGCCGGCCGGGCCTGACATTTGCGCAGTGCATCCCATGACCAGGATCGGCGTGGATGGCCGTTGCACGCACCAGAGGGGCCTCCATCTGGGTCGGAGGCAACCCATGGGTTCGTGCGTGGCGCGGAACATTCATAGTCCAAAGGCAATGTGTATATTTTTAAATCTAGTTTCCTTTTATAAGGCTTAGGTTTATATGCTTATGCTTATTTAGTGGCAAGATGCCCGGAACGCAACATATGGGTGCAGCAGCTACCCGGCAGGGACTTCCATTTGGTTCATCACCCAACCACCCAGCCACCACCAAGCGGCAAAGGTCTCTGTCATGGGGTCCCTTATATAAATCTCATTGCAGAGCACGTTCGCTCCTGCACCCATTAGCTCCAAAACAGCGATGCTGGTGGCGGGACCTCAGTACATTTTTTTAACAGTCTATCTCATCTCCTACCGCGTTTGCTCACCGGCTGTCGTCACCTGCCTTTGCCCCCGAACTGACGTCCCGCTGGTGGGGAACAGGAGCAGGACGAAGCTAAGGAACTGTTCTTCAAGGTCATGATAGTAATTGATCGACCGGACAGCTATTGGAAAGAGGTGACGCCGCTGAGGGCGCTGATGCAGAGGGACCAGGATGAATGGGTGGAGAAGATGCAGCAGGAGCTGAAGATGCAGCAGGAGCAGAAGATGCAGCAGGAGCTGAAGATGCGGCAGGAGCTGAAGATGCAGCAGGAGCAGAAGATGCGGCAGGAGCTGAAGATGCGGCAGGAGCAGAAGATGCGGCAGGAGCTGAAGATGCGGCAGGAGCTGAAGATGCGGCAGGAGCAGAAGATGCGGCAGGAGCAGAAGATGCAGCAGGAGCAGAAGATGCGGCAGGAGCAGAAGATGCGGCAGGAGCAGAAGATGCGGCAGGAGCAGAAGATGCGGCAGGAGCAGAAGATGCAGCAGGAGCAGAAGATGCGGCAGGAGCAGAAGATGCAGCAGGAGCAGAAGATGCAGCAGGAGCAGAAGATGCAGCAACAGGAGCAGTTGCAGCAGCTACTGCAGCTGGAACATCAGGAGCGAGATCAGGACTCCATTCCCGCCCCAGATGCTCCTCACGTCGTCAGAGGGGCCCCGCTTGACACTGCTGCCACCTCATCCAGCGCCACTACGCAGATGACAGCAATGGCGGAATCGGACAGGGCACTGGTACCGTACGCTGTGGATTCGGAGGCTATGAGCGCGGACATAACGGTGCAGGTCCAGCCGCAGCAGGATGAAGCTCCCCGGCCCCTGTCACGGCGTCCTCGTAAAGCGCGTTCCACTCGTGACGGGTGGCATGTGAACAAGGCAGACGGCCGGAGGACAGGTCACTGGGCCGATGCCCACGATGATGGTCAGCGCCGCCGCGATCATAAGCGTGATTCCCATCGGGACCTCAGTTTTCCCGCGGCCGTGGAAGGCGCCCAGCACGGGATGTCCGACACCCACAGATCGGTTTGGGGAGCTGGGGCGCGCGGTGGTGGAGCACACGGCAATGTCGCCACCGCAAAGGTGCCGTCAGGCGCTGGGGGATGCACAGAGCAAATGAGCTGCATCGCCGCCGCCCTGACGAAGCCGCTGAGGTTGGATCCGCTTATGAATAAGCTGGGGACCAGTTGGAGCGAGGACGAGGTGGTCCGCCTGCTGAACAAAGGGATAAGAGCGGGCGTCTTCGGAATAGTGAGTGAGCCGTCTTGCCGTAGTCGTGTGCGTGTATGGGCTTGCATCTGGGAAAGGCAGGTGGGGGTCAACCATCTGAGGGACTCATGCGTTGCGTACCAGCACTTAATAATTCTGTTTCGAATTTAGAACTGCCGTACAAGTGTGCGCTGCCCAGGATTGTCATGGTGACCCTGGCATTTTACGGCGGACTGTACGGCGCACTTGTATATGATTTTGGACGTAACGAGCATAGAAGAAGCTTGACATGTGACGGAAAAGGCACAACGAATAGAGGAGCTGGCGATACCCCTGTAGCAAACAGATCTACGGACAGATAGAAGCATGTCGTCCACTTGTCGTCCTACGGCTGCTAACGATGTTGATGCGGGCCCCTAGCTGCTGCTGCCGCTGCTGCTACTGCGGTCATACGGGTCCATGATGGATCCCTGGAGGGCTCGACTGACTGGGTTCTTGCCGCCGCCCTTTGCGTATCTTCTCCGCCAGGACAAGAACAACCGCTTCAGGAGGTTGCTGAGTGGATTCCGGATGTGGTCGCAATTGGCGTCCGGGCGCAGGTAGTGGGCCGAGGTTGGGTGACGCAGCACAGCGCAGCACATACACGAGCGAGTAATCCCGTGTGGATGCAAGCGGCAACAGGCACCTGGCCTCCGCAACGTCAAGCACTTCGGATCTTGGTTACATCGTCACGCACGGCAAGCGTCAAGGGAAAGGCTGCACGCCCGCCCAGCCTTCACTTGCGTGGAGACCTGACTATGCATTCAGTCAAGATTGCTTCTCGAGGCTTACGACCTGTTTAACTTGATATGTACGCAACCGGCTCACAGTTGTTGTGTTGACTGGCTTGTTAACGCCTGCCCATCAGCGTATCGTCGGGGGACGTGGTGGTTATCCGATAATTGCCTTGATGTCCGATCAGTTGCGTCGTTGACATTTTCCGACGAAGTAACGTAAATACACACAGTACGATATGTACGAAGGTTTAGCCTGGGCACGGGACGTTTCACGTAAGGGCTATTTCATGTGCCGTGGACACCAAGACAACGGACGCTGTGTACGGTTCTATTGGTAAATTGTACCTTTGTAGCTTGCTGTCATGGGCAGACGCACTGTACGTTTGCACGTCTGGGTTGCCTGGGCAAATCGGGGTTGCCAGCGTGTCGAGATGGGCAGGTTATCTAGTTGTTGTATGTCGCTAGAACTTGCCCCTTCGCATACATCATGCTGAACGGGCTTTTACTGCAGATCGCTTCTTGGGGACACTCTGTCTTAGGGAGGCCCTTCCGTTCGTTCGCTGCATGGTGGCTTTTCCCTGCTGATTGGCTGAGTCTTCCATTTGTTGGGTCCTCGCATCGGCAAACGGGTCGTTTGTAAGATTGCGTTGCACGGAGGAATTTTCCTAAGGGATACAGGCTGGTCTTTCGAGACGGGCTGGGACCGTCTGGGACATCACAGCCCAGCAGGACATCACAGCCGAGGTGACTAGCATTGTGCCATTCAGAGGGGGGACTCTGACGGCCGACTCAGCCGATGCGCGAAAAGGCATTTTCCATTACGTTGCTGGATCTTTGACCTGTACGCCTGGCCTTACCTTTCGGCGAGTACTGAACGCGGTTCGCACCTCACTTCGCACAGCGTTGTCAAACAGTAAAGAACATAAATAAATTGTATAACACCATGATGACATGGAGGTAAAGGTCTTGAAGACGTGCAGGTACTACATATCATGCTGTATAAGTTTGTCCAGCCAAGCCTGGCCAAGCCGACACTTACAGGGTAGCTTTAGGCGGAAGCAAGCTATGCAAGACCTATTAGGCTTTTTTTAAGTATCAACACCTAATACATCGTTACGGTGTTTAATCCAAGTCGGTATTGCTTCCGAGGGGCAGCCAGCACACAGCGACCCACGGGCGCCGTTGCTTTGCTCTGCCCGTCTGGATATATAATGGATGGTGGCTTCATTTTGATTATGTATACGAGGACTGTAACCTGACGAATCCAGTTCCTGGCTTGTTTGCGCAAAGAAAAGATCAAATCATTTCCCGCAGCTTGACGCTTTTGGCAGGAAGGCGCGAAAACGGCTTCTTACCTCAAGAAGCTTAACCCTCCGCCCCTCGAAAGGTTTCCTACAGTTCGTCCCTGCGTCTGACAGTGTTTTCAGCTGTATGAGCGTTGGCTGCAAGGTCGCCTACCTTTTAGACGTCGACGACTGCGATGAACGAGGCGGCACAGACGACCGTCACCTCTGACAGTACTCTTGCAGCCTCCATCACCGCAAATAAATATGGGGTTATGCCCATATGTGCCCGTGCAGCCATTCAAAACATTACGGTGGCGGCGGCGGCGACGGCGCCAGGTGAACAGGGTTTGCCTAACGACCCAAGGCTGAGGTGGAAGCGTGCTGCAGCCGCAGCCGCAGCCACCTCGCCCGAGGCCTCACCACCCCCACTACCAAAGCCGCATGAATTCTCGAAAGCTTCGGCGCTGCCATCAGCTGCCGCGGCGGCGGCGCAATCTTCGTCATCTCAGTCCGCATCCCAGCTTCTTCCCACAAGTCCGCCGCCTTCGATGACCTCGCCGTCATTTCCGAAGCCACCACAGGCAGTGAGTCGGGCACGGGATTGCATTATGTTGCCTCCTCCGTTGCAGTCGTATTCACATAACAGATAAATCGGTCTCCTGTGCAGGGCGACGAAGATACAGGGCGGCTGCAGACCTTAAGGTCGCTTCGGAGGGTCTCTGCGGCTATGCTACCTGCAGCGGGGAGCGCGCGCGAAACCTTTGCTAGCGTAAAGGTGCCCAAGACTACTCAACGTGCGTCAGGCGCAGCCGCCAGCGTGCCGCCGTCAAGCCCTGTGTTCGGTGCAACGATGCCATCCGGGCACACGATTGGGGCCCCATGCCTGAGGTCCACCCTTGATACGGGGACGACGCTAGCGAAGGACAATGAGCATGACCCGTGGGTCAGCCCTGCTGGCGGCATGGCGACGTACAGATCAATTAACAAGCCCTGTGAGAAGGGGGACGTTCCTAAGGGCAGCAAAGGCCGGGGTAAGAGCACGAAGCTGGAGACCAGCGAGATTGATGAGGTTCGTGGGTCCGAGAGCAAGCAGAGGCGCAGCCCGAACATGAAATCGCAATTTGAGGATCGGCCCGGGGAATTGGAGTGGCGGAGGGAGAGGGACAGGGAGAAGGACATTGGCAAGGATCAGCGGCTGGAGCGAGGGAGGGATGGTGGGTCCAATGGGGCACGGCGGACGAGCTCTCGTCGCAGCGGTGACCCAGCCACCCCAACAGCAGCAGCAGCGGAAGCAGCACCAGTTGCTTGTCACAGCCGCCGGGCCGCAGAGGCATGGGACGACAACGCTGTCGGTTATGCCGCTTGCGCGGATGGATGCAGTGGGGCTTCTTATGTCAACAGGCTCGTTGAACCTAATGTCGCCGGTGAGGAGCCGGCTGCAGCTTACCCGGCCCCTGTTGAGGAGCTCCTTGCGCAGCTGTTTGACCCACATGCCGTGGCTATCTTCGCCGGCCCCTTCTCGGCACATTATATCGACGGCTATGCACGGGCGGCTACCTCATGTACGGCGGCTGAATGCGGCGGCTTCGGCAAGTACGGCGCCGCTGCTGCTGGTAAGCCATCATGGTCTCTTGGGAGCGCTATCGAGCTGCCGCCGCTACCCGTCCCAATACCCGCGCCAGAAGTTGTTGCCGCCGATGGTCCCCTGCTCTGGCCCCCAATTGGGTTGTGGTTGTGGCCGGAGGATTGCGGCCGGGCGGACTCGAGGGGTGCGGCCTTGTCAGCGGCGGATATCGCGCTGGCGGGGAGCCTGCCGTCCTGGAGTCCTGAAGGCCAGGTGATGGGCTCGTGCGTCTATTATTGCGCGCATGAGGGCGAAGCAATCTCGCGACTTAAACCCGTTTGTCTGCCTCACTAAGTGCTTCCACGTCACAGCTATCTCACGACAGCGATGCTCGCCCACCTACCCGTGAGGTTGGGGTGTTGCATCTTCTCTTTGGGGAGGCGGGCTAGCATGCATGGACTCGGGTAGGTGACGTCAGATCAATAATCTGTGAGCACAGCTGCTGCTACCATCGCTATAGCTGCTGTTACTTAGGTTATGGATCCGTGCTGCTATAGCTGTAGCAGCTGGTGCTATAGCTACAGCTACCGATACATACAGATCCTGTTGCTGGCTACTACAGCTGCTGCTACTACTGCTACTGGTTTTATAAGTTATGGATATGCTGCTGCTGCCGCAGATGTAGCAATAAGTACAACTTCACCTGCACAGCCGCAGCGAAGGCTGCTCCCAAGTGACTTGTCGCGCTCCAAATTTGTCATTTGATACAACCTCGCTCGCTCTGCTGCCACAGAAAAGCGCAGTAGTATCAACCTGGTTTTGTACGACGTTACAATCCGCTCACTTAATTTCCCCGCAGCTTGTGGAGCTGAGTGCGGATCTGGCCCGGTTGCTGTACGTCTCCAAGCAACAGTTGGTGGCGCTTGTCGAGGTTGAAGAGTTCTGGCGGTCTCACCACCTGCCGTTGCAGCTGCTGCCGGGCTTGGTGGTGGGGCTGATGGTCGACATGGGAGGGCTCGAGGAGGTGGAGCGGCAGCGGACTCTGCAGGGCGGGGAGGCCACCGCCACAGGAGCTGATGACGCAAGCATCATCGTGAGCGTGGCCGGCGGTGATGGGGAGTCCATAGCGACGGCGGCGACGGCGGCGACGGCGACGGCGACGGCGGCAACAGTGCTGCCGGTGTCGAAGAATTCCACGATGGAAGTTCGTCGGATCTTGCGAACGGAGAAGCCACAGGGCCCGAGTAAGTTCTGCAGCCGTACGATGGCGCAGCTCTTAGGATGTAGTCGAAACAAGAGCGCTGCCGAGAATGCCCCTGAGCAAGTGGGGATCACGCAGCGAGACGATTGTCATTTTTATCATTATCCTTATTTTTACTGCTTACTTCATTCTTCTTACGGTGAATCCTAATTAGGATCGTCCGTAAAACCTCTCCCCGTCAACTTGCGTGAGCCCATGGGCCATGTGCCGTACAGAAACGGTGAAACTGGTCTTGGAGCCACTGCCCGGTGACACTAACAGCGTTCTCCCGGCGGCCTGTCTTTCGGCTGGGACTCTCTCCCACCTGTCATCCGAGGAGATGGACGAGGTGGTGATGCAGCGACTGGCGGAACAAGTGCGCGTGCTGCCCGCGTGGGAGGTGCGTTAGGAGAAGAGTTGTATCGGTGGTGCGGTTGGTGGTTGTGTACATAGCTCAGCCCGTCGTTGCCTTGGCCGGATTGCATTGGTGTGGGAATGGATTTGGGGAGAAGGAAGGGACGCAGGATCTAGGGAAGATCAGAGAGGCATACATTCACGGGCGACGTTTTGTGGGACACGGACGATCTTCGCTGGGAGCGATGAAACCATGGCGGGCTACTCTCAAGGGCTGCAGCCATATCCACATTGTCGAGCAGCATTGATGTGGACCACACGCTGCGGCAATGGTCTACGCCGGGTCGACATCCTTCCAGCAGGCGATTATCATCTCTGCGGCATTGTTGTGTTGCCTCTCTGTCACCTGCTGAAATGGATCGACATGTGTATGTATACTGACCCCCTCCCGTACTACTCCCTTGGATCTGAAGATATTCGACGCTGTCGCACGCGTTGTACGACATGTTGGCTGTTTACCGCACGTGAGAGCTATTTCGGAACTACAACTTCGCCTGTACGACCCGGGGAATCCCGACTCGTACGACAGATGGAGGGTAAGTCGTGTGGATTTTGACCGAGGGTAGGGTCTTTGCCTGGAGGAAGGTTCCCGGGTCGAGAAGTGTATGACCGGTGGAAGGATTCTGCCGGTCATGCACTTTGAGTGTAAGCCTCTCTGGCCGCCTATGGCCGTCCCTGGCCCTCCCTGATGTTATCTGTCCTGTCAGATACGACAGGGATTGCCAACCGTTTCAACCGCTCAGCATCATCAGGTGGGATCTCATCTGATATCGAGTGCCTGAGACCCGGGCCCGGGCCCTCGCCCTTTCCCTGTGGTCTGCTAGGTGGCAGTAAGGCCACACTACGATGCAATTTGCGACATCTTCGACCGCCCGCTCCAGTCCTGGGAGCCACTCAGCTCACTAATGCATCTCTTGGGGTGCGAACACAAGCAGGGACAGGAGATACAGCGGCTGCAGCGGTCGCCAGGGCGGAAGCTCAAATCGCGGGCGGTGGTTAGGGGGCAGCAGGAGGTTGACCGTCAACATCAGCCGCATAGCAAGGCGCCGGATGGGCCTGAGGATCATCATCTGTTTCAGTGCGACCAGTACTCGAACCAGGCGCAACTCGGTTCATGGGGCTGGGAGGATCTGCAGCCAATTGCAGGTGATGACCACTTCCCCGCGAGCGCCAGAAGTACCGCCGGGGGCACTGCGGCAGGTTTTGGCCCGTGGCCTCCTCTTGAGCCACCTGAGGACAGGGGGGTACGAAAGGAGGCAGCGGACGCTCCCGGGGGGACGGACGCTGCGAGGGGGGAAGCCGATGGCACGGGGGGTCTTGCGGCGGCCCCTATGGCCGTTGCCGCAGGATTACAGGATGCGGTTGCCTGGCCTGTTGAAGCTGCCGCGATGATTGCTGGCACGAAGATTGAATTGCCAGCATCAGTATCCGGTACGGCAGCCAGCCCCGGCGGCAGCGGCAGCGGCGGCGGTGGCTGTGGCGGCGGCGGCTCTCCTGGAATGAGCAAAGCGGAGCGGCGCGCGCTGCGGCGGCTGCAGTGGAGCCCCGACGGAGATAAGCTTAAGCTGCCACAGCTGCCATTATCACATCCTCCGCCGCGCGCATTGACGCATCCGCCGTTGTTGTTCCCGCAGTTGCCGCCGCAGCAGCAACAGCCGCAGCGGCCGCAAGATGTCCGCTCTGCCAACGCCACGGCTGGGGCCAGCCTGGCGGAGAGACCGGCAGCCACATCCCCGATGGTGCGAATTCCAGAGGAGGCGGTGCAATTGGTTTCGGAGCCGGTGGTGAAAAGTGCGGTGGCGGAGGTTGATCTGTTGTTGCCCATCAGTGTCGCAGACAGGGGCCAGCGGAGTCACAGCCAGAGAGTTGCGACGCCAGTAAGGGAACGTGCTCCGGAACCAGCCGAACCGGACAGCTTCGGGGACCCAGAAGCAGAAGCAACAGCGTCAGCTGCAGTAGGTACCTTAATAGCTACGGCGGCGCAGAAAGCTGCACGAATGCCAAAAGCCGCAGTAGTGTCGACAACTGCAGCTTCGCCGAAAACTGCAGTCGCACCAACGGCCGCGACGGGCCCGACAGCTACCGGCGCGAAAGCAGCACCTGCAACCGAGCTGCGCGTGAAGGCGCTTGATGCCAAGAAGCCAGACGAGGTGAAGAAGCGTCGCCAAATCCGCAGGAAGCCCAGCCCCAGCCCCACTCCGAGCCAAAATCCGACCCACAAGCGCAGGCGAACCAAAAGCAGGAGCGAAAGTCGCGATCGGAAGCGGCGGGCTCGGAGCCGCAGCCAGAGCCGAAACCGGGGCATGGGCCGGAGTGAAAGTCGGGGCCAGAGCTGGCGCTGTGCAGGGACCGTGCTCGGCGCTGCGAAGGCGCTGTTGTCTCGATCCCGCCGTAGCAGCAGGGACATATCACCCATGTTGCCGCCCATCCTGCAACGGCGGCCAGTCCCCAGTCCCAGCCCCAGCCCCACCCCTAGCTGCAGTCGTGGGCGGTTCCGGAGTGGCAGCCCTGGGGGCCGTCGCAGCGTATCACGGGGAGGGAGGCCTCTACAGCCACCGTCGGTTGCATCGCTAGCGGATCGGGACGACGTGGAGCACGACGAAAGTGTGGCGGCGTACGAACGCAGCCTGTACCGCCTGCTGTACCGCACGCCACGGACATTGTTTCAAATAAGAGACCAGCTGCCCATCCCTCAGCGGCTACTCGGCGTCTCTAAGCCATCCACGTTCCTGCTGCGCCGGCCGCACCTATTCCTGCAGGTGTGTGTAAGGCCTCGGCTGTCCTGAATGGGTCAAATGATCACGACATCGACGTCTGTTGGGCATCAGGCGAAGAGCTGATCGGTTGATCTGTTCCGTTGGACGGTAATTGTTTGCCTCGGCTTCTCCTTGACACCCATCTCACCTCAAATGCAGGAACCTGGGGACTGCTTCACTCGCCGGTTCCTGGCCAACCCTGCGGCCCGACACCTTCTGGACAGTCCGAGATCTAGAACTGGTGCCGCCAGGCTATCTCCGCCGCCACCGCCGCTGCCGCAATCGCTAATACAGATGTCGTCCTTATGGGGCCGAAGCCCATCACCCTCGCCACCGCGTGGGCGTCGATTTCAGCCGCCAGACCCCATTCGGGGATCGATTCCGCCGCTGCCTTTGCCGCCACTGCGGGATGAGTCTCCGTTCTCCTTTGTACAGGTGATGGGTACGTACGGCCGCGGTCAAGCGAGAGGACGGCGCTGGTCTCCGGGCCTTGGCCGCAGCGTGAGCATTAGCCGATCACGAAGCTTTAGCCGCAGTAGCCGCAGTATCAGCAGCCGTAGCAACAGTAGCGGCCACAGTGAAAGCCACAGACGTGACTGCGATTTCAAGCGCAGCCGCAGCCGCAGCCGCAGCCGTAACCAGGGTCGCAGTCAGAAGCGCAAACGAAGTACCAGGGCAAGTCGGAGTCCCAGCCGCGGCCGCGGCCGCAGTCTCAGCCGCCACATTAGCCGATGCCGCACGCCGCAACGTAAGCGGAGCAGCCGCTCCAAGGGCCCGGACCCGGATACGCTGTATGCCCGTTCCTTACCATGCGCTCGTAGTGATCAGCGGAAGCACTTGCCATCACGCTCGTCGTCGTCGCCGTCACCGACACCGTCGCCGACACGATCGCCGCCTGCCAAGCGAAAGGCTGCAGCTCAGAAGGAGCCCCAGCGCGGGAGACAGCCACCGCCGTCTCCGCCCAGGCTCAAGGGCGTCGCTTCCTCGCATTCGCGACTTGTTGCCGCGGCAACGAAGAAGCAAGTGCCGCCGCCGTTGCAGCCAGAGGAGCGACGCCAGCAGCGCAGTATGCCAATTTCGGAGCCCCGGACAAGAGACAAGAGGGAGCAGCATGGAGACAAGCTGCAGCAGGCGGCTGAAAAGGGCGCAGAACGCAAACCGCAGCAGCACGAGGAAGGGCCAAAAGTGCTGGCTGGAAAGGCACAGGAGGTTGTGGCCAAACCTGAGGTCAAGCCGGACCCTGTCCGCGTGGAAGCTTATCGTAGGCGCGACAAGAGGAAGCCAGGAGACCTGGAGGCGGTAGGGGGCGGTACGGTAGCACCAAAGGCCAAGGATGGGGCGCAAGCTGCCAAGCGGCGGGAGAATAATCTTCCGGTGGAGAGGGGGCCCGCGACCGCTGGAGTGAAGCAGGTGGACAAGGGGGCTAAGGTGTCAGATGAAGGGAAAAAGGTATCCCAGAAGCAGGCGGGAAAGGGGGACGGGCGACAGCAGAAGCCGGCGCGGGAGGGGAAGTTGGAGGCGAGCCAGAGCGAGCGGCGTTCTGAGCCGCACCAAGGGCTTTCCAAAGTCAGTAACAATGCATTCCCAGCAATCAGCAGAGCGAATGCAGTCACCCCTGCCATCCCGGAAACAGCCAAGGCTGCGTCGAACGGTGCCCATATGGCCGGGGGGATCGCGCACGTCAGCCCCCGAGAAATCCTTGGACACTGTGCGGCTGCCGCCAAAGAGACTACTGCGCTGGAACCGTCTGTTTTTGCTGTGAGGACAACCATCCTTGCCACTACTGCAGCTGGCGCCTCCAAAGCTGCACTGGTCGCAGATGCTACGAACGTCACTCCGACTGCTTGTCCCGTAGCCGTTATGGCGAACGAGACAGCCGCTACCCCACCCATGGCCACTGAACCACTGCAGCCTTCAAACCCGTCGATGGCGGCACAGGCATTGGGTCTGATGATGTATGATTCAGCCGAACAAAATGGCGACGCAGCGGTTGGCGAAGAGGGCGAATGGGCCCCTGAGCCCGACGCCGGCGGTACGGCGGCCGCGGCCCTGCATCTAGATCACGGCAAGGATTACGCCGGGGAGATGGAGGAGGGCGAGTGGAAGCCGGAGATGGGCTCGGAGGTCGTGATGGCGGATGCACTGGTGCCGGAAGCTGCCATAGTGGGTGTGCAGGCGGCGCCTGGGGACTTACAGCAGGATGTCCACGGAGGTCTGGGTGCAGGGCAGGCATTAGGAGCAGCAGCAAGGTCCATCATAGACCTCTGGCAAGGCCAGAGAGCGGCTGTGACTGAGCAGCTGGACGCAGCAGCGGCTTCACCTCCACGTTCGCTGGTAGGGGTTGTAGAGCTGGGTGGGATCGGGGGCACAGGAGGCAGTGGCGAGCTGCGCAGCGCGACTAGCAGCGACAGCAGCAGCATGAGCGACAGCAGCAGCGGTGACAGCACCGACACAAGCTCAAGCACTAGCGGCAGCGATGATGGAACCAGCGGTGCCACCACGATAAGCAGCAGTCGATCAGGCGGCACAAGGCCGAGACGCAGCCGAAGCCGGAATTCTAGTGCCAGTCGAAGCAAGAGGAGGAGCCCGAGTCGGAACCGTGGGCGGCAGGTGTCCACTGGCAGCAGCGGTGGCGCCCGCAGTGTAAGCAGCGGCAGGGGTGCCAGCAGGAGCAGCGGCAGGCACAGGACGCAGCACATGGGACAGGGTAGCCACCCGTCGAGCACAGGATTGGCGGCAGCTCCGACAAAGGCAGCTCCGACAAAGTCACTACCACCGCCGTCACGCCGTTGGAGTAGTCCTACTACCCTTGGCGTAAGTCGCAGCCTGACTAGGGACTCGGATCGAACTCGCAGCCGTAGTAGTAGCAGGAGCCGAAGTCCCAACAGCAGCACGTGCAGCCACGGGCGGAGCCGAAGCCGAAGTCGAAGCCACAGCCACAGCTACGACCGCAATTACAGCAACAACACCCGCAGTCGCAGTCGCAGCCGTAGTCGCAGCCGTAGTCACCGTCACCGTAGCCGTAGCCGTAGCCGTAGCCGCAGGCGTGGGCGTAGCCGTAGCCGTAGCCGTAGCCGTAGCCGTAGCCGTAGCCGTAGCCGTAGCCGTAGCCGTAGCCGTAGTCGCAGCCACAGTCGTAGCCTGTCTCAAAGCCCAGGCCGAAGCCGCAGCTGCGGCCGTAGCAGAAATAGATACCGAAACCATGGCCGCAGCCGCAGCCGCACTCGCACTCGTCGTGGCTATAGCCACAGCCGTAGCCGTAGCCGAAGCCGAAGCCGAAGCCGAATACGTGAGCCCCCTCGTTATACTTTACGGAGCTTGCGGTGTAGCCCCAGCCACTGTCCCAACCTCAGCTTCAATACCAGTTGGGGTGGGCGTCGGCGCCGCGACCAAAGCCGTAGTCCGAGATGCCATCACAAATCGGGTCCCGACTTCCTGCCAGGATCTGGCAGTAACAATCGATTTCGAAGCTGCATCGCACCAGCGGCCGGTGGGCTCTTGCCCGCGAAGGAGCGCAGGTGGCGCAGCCCCAGCCGCACTCCCAGCCGTAGCCTCGGAAGGAGTATGAGCCAAGGGTGCGACAGTCAAGAGGGGAACGAACTCCCGCCGAGGAGCTGGTATAGCCACAGCTACCACTCAGTGCCTGCCAACCGCGCGCGTGGTAACGGCAGTGGCCCACTGGCTCAAGCAGACGAGGCGGCAGCGGCAGGCTTGAATCAATGTATGGTGGACGATGTACGGCAGACGATTCTGCAGCAGCTGCCAAGGACCGGCGGTGAGGGGCTATCGCTTTCGAATGTGCAGCTGCCGAAGCCATTACGGATAGCGCTCAAGGTAAGACAGGATGACTTCGGGGCGGCTCAAGCGAGAGACCAAATCCTTCACATTAATATATATGCGTGGGATAAAAGGGGTTTTGCTTCGCCCATGGGCCATTACCTGGCAGTCCCTACCTTCACCGGCTGTATTTCGAGACACTCTCATCCATTCATCCTCATCCGCTGACTTCTCTCTAAAATCAGTAACTTTCCCGGGCTCAGCACCCACCATCAGCATTGATATGTTTCCGAATTGCTTGAGCGCGAGCTGGAGGGAAATATATTGCGTCCACACGCCCGCAACTTCATGCCACATGGCGTTTTTGTACACTGCATACAAACCGTACTTTGTATCACACTGCGAGAGTGAACCGGGGCCTGAACAGCTTGCATAACATGTTCCATGTGTAATGGTGCTGTACGATTCTGTTTGTAACCGCTCTTTGTCCTGCTCCATTACGTAGTTTTTCCCGGACGAATTGATATTCCCCGGGCGCCACCCCGGTGCCGTAGACCCACGCTCGCGAGTTTACACATCTTTCCGTAGCCTACGTGCACGTCTCCCTGTATAATCGCGTTGCGGGAGCTTGTTGGCCAATCGGTACAACACGTAACTATGTAGTCTCACCTATTCGCGCTTTTGCTTTACGCAGGTTGCCCAAGTCAAAATGTCCGTGTTCATCAGGAAGTTTTTGTCTGACCGAGTTTGCGTCGTAAATGACTCTGTCTCGCACACTGTTCTGTACTCGCGGCGATGAGCTGCGAACATTCAACGGACGAGGGCAAAGTGCGGCATGGTAATGGCGAGCAATGCGACTGCTGAGAGGTACTGATAGAGCTCGACGACGTGTACGAGGATCTTTATAAATGTGTAAGCAGGGGCTGATGACAAATGAATGGACAAGGGACGGGCAGCACGATGTTCATGTTCGACTGATGGTATGTGCAGTACGAGGTACGCGCACTTTGCAACTGCATGCGAGATCGAAGACACGGAGGAGACGACATTGTTAATACTAAAATGGGCTAAACCCAGATGCAGATGTATGATGGTGCGCAGCTAGCGATGGCGGTGTATTGTGAACTAATGCCGAATAAGGTCGCGTAAAATGACCCGTGGGCCACCATGCTTTTTTTGCAGTCCATGCGCATACCCTTGAGGAGTCTTCATAGCAGCTTTTGCGATAGCTTTCAAGGGCGTAGATGGGGATGCCTAGGGGCGTGTGCTAGAAAACCTTGAATGGCAAACATCGGTATATCCCCCTAATGTATCGGACTGGGTACGTTGTTCCTCACCACGTCTTCCGAAAGGAATTCGTCCCCCATTGTCCGGAGTAAAGCAGCCGTAACCAGGACTCTGGATATGATGCCATTTTTGCATCTTTTTACCTTTTTTTATCAAACAACCAGGTAACTCTCATCCTGGGCTGTTGTATAGCGGCGCCTACGCGTTCACGCTGACGTCATGCTTTGTTGAACGTGAAAGATGTCAGATGCACGGCACATTGGTCGGGAAAAACAAACCATACAGGATCTTCGTAGCTACATTCTGAAGAAGTAAGAAGTGGGATACTTTACTCTTAGTTTCACTATATACGTGCTTTCAGTCGTTCTTCTGTAAACACGCATTCAACGTGACCCGGGGGTCGATCCCAGCACGAAAGACTCCCAGCTGCCAGACAACCTGACGGCGCCGGAAATTCGGCATTCAGGGAAGCAAAATGACATCCATAATACAAGCAATAACACCGGTGAGGTAAAGGGAGGCTGGGTCTGTCAAAAAGTCGAGGCTTGAAGGTAAGGAGCGGCGCACATTAGTGAACAAACTTTGTACAGCGCCTCTTATTAATAGGTTCAAAAGAATAATATTTGGAATACTTATCTTTGGGCTTTGCTGTAGCATCCCTGGGGACTTTGCTTTCGGAGCTTCTTTTAGCTTTCGCGCGAACGTTCCTCGGGCAACTCTTGAGCTTAGCGGCTCCACTTGCCGAGACGAGGCTCGCGCGCTTTAGCTGCGCCTTGGCCCCGAGATAACAGGATCGACTTCCCTTCCAATTCAACTTGAGTTCCGTAGGGCAGCCTGGTGCGTTATGGCCATTCCGGCAGCACCGGTGAGCGCACAAGTGTGGAGGGCGTCATGCGTACTGCCAAGATGTACGAGGAGGCGGAGGACTTTTCCCACCGTATGTCTGAATTTGCACGTAACCTTCAGCTCGTCCAACACGCTACCACAGGTACACGTGCGAAAGATCATCGCAGCAGCTGCGTAGGTCCTGGCCAGCAGCCAAACAAATGTGCTTCGTGGTGTTGGTAGACAAAGGCGCGTTGGTGAAAAATATTAATAGATTGCGCACCATCAGGGAGGAATTTGGAGGTGCCCAACCCTAGTGTGGTATTGAGAGCGGGAGGTTTATTCATTTGGAGTTTAAAGGCATTCCTCTCGGGAGACGTTGAGGAGTCCGACGGTGCGAGGAACGGGAAAATCTGCCAAGGAGGCTCACGGACCAGGCGATGGAGGAAATACCACTCTGGGTTGCGGTTAGGCCGAGCGCTTAGTCCGACACTGACAGGCGCAACGAAAACGTAACGTAAGGGCGTGCCTTGAAGCTCCCGATAGCTCACATTACCCTTCTCTTGGCCCGCATTTCCCATGCGGTACAGACTTCATCTCCAGCATCATCCCCATCATGTCCGTGCCTCTTCCCCGGGTCTGGGACCACCTGCCGGACGGTGGGCTGGCGGAGCCGCTCAGGGCGACAGGTGGGTCCGAGTGGACCGCGCTCCGGTCCCCAATTGTGGCTGCAGCGGGATCCGGCTTGTTAGGGCTAGGTTGGGGACGTCTGGAGGCTCCGGCAGTCCACGGACCGGGTGGGGAACTTACGCGTAGAGGTGCACGGGAGCCATGATGGGGAGGTGCTGGAGTAAACGGTGGTGTCAAAAAGACATGGAGAGGGGAAGGGGTGGTAAGCAGCGGCAATAGTAGGAGTAGTAGGAGTAGTAGGAGTAGTAGGAGTAGGTCTTGCTACAGCCGCTCGTCTGCAAGTGAGGAGTCGTTGGGACCTTCCCGCCCCTTGTCGATGTGACCCGCTTCTCGTCACCACTCAATATCGCGCGATCGTATATTGTGTCGCCATTATCACGACCTGTCGCGATCACCAGTTTCTCACGACTATCCATCGGAGTTGCTCGGTGCCGATGTGGACGTCAACGGTATTCGCGCCTCCGTCTTGGAGATGGAGCGGCGGCTTGTAACGGGGATTAACCGGCCCCTGCAGCAGTGGCATGAGGCGCTGGAGACCGCCAAGCAGCGCCTGCCGGAGGTAGGTGGGTAGCCAGAGAGACACAAGAACGACCTGCGCATGGCGAGGGCGGTGGCCTGCCAAAATATTTTGTTATTCCCCCAACATTTCATTGTTTTGTCGAAAAAACATGGCACGTCAATTTAGCCGCATCTCCAACGTTCGGTAATCGAATCAGTGTTTAAAAAAATAGTACAGCGAGCAGTTGTACATGGTCGAACACATGGTAATAAATCAACATTTTGGTGACCGGCGGACGGCGTTAGGGTCCTGATGTCTTGTCCTTGCTCGACGCGATTAAGCTGCCGAGCCACTGTGCCGTTGCGGGATTGTTGGTGTTACCGGGTGGTGGTAAGCCTTCACCAGAGGCTCACTGATCACTAACCTGGGTGGAGACCTTCTCCTCCCTACTAGCGGGACGCCCTCTCACATTCACCCGGTGTTTGGCCCGGCACCATGTCCCCGCCTACACCTTCCTCGGTGGATTCTAGTCGGGCTGCTGGTGCTGAGCCGCGGAAGGGAAGGTTTCTTTCAATGCTGTCCCGGGGAGCAACAGTCGTTCGTTGGCTCGCTCACGGGGACGCCAGGCCAGGGCTTTGACTGCAACCTGATACCTTCCCTGCCCGCCTGTCTGCTCCCCACCAACCTGACATGTTCGCCTCAAGGGTCCCTATCTTCTTGACAACCGGTCTGTCTGTCTGTCTGTCTGTCTGTCTTCCTGTCTTCCTGACTATCCTTACCAATTTCCCGTCCGCAGGTGGATCGTCTCCGACGGGAGTTGGCCCGGGAGCAGGGCGGTCTGGACCGTACATTCTCCAAAGCCGAGCGCCGCCACCGCCGTGAGGTGGGCCTGGACCAGCCGCACGGCTTGGCGGGGGTGCTATTCAGGTGAGTAGCTAAGGGGGGCATTAGGATAAGGGTTCACTGTTGCTTGTGTGCCGCGGGGCTAGCTGCTCATAACTTCTGCTGTCGTGCTTGTGGGATCTGCCGGCCAGGAGAGACGCGTTGGCATCTGCGCAACTTCCTTGCTGCTTCCACCCGTTCCACCCCCAGCCTTCTCCTGATTTGTCGACTGCTGCACCGGCCTTCGCTTACGTGCGCCGTAGGTGCACACACCCACGCACCGCCAGCCCTGCCCGCGCGCGCGGCCCACGGGTCACTGACGGCCAGGTGGCAGCTGGGGATGCAGCGGCGGAGGGCCACATTGACGAGGACGCCGCTGCCGCTGGCGGCGGTGCCGTTGCCCCCTCACCTGGTGGTGGCGGTCGCGGATTCCGCGAGGAGTTCCGCGTGGAGGATCGAAACATGAAGACTGTGTACAGGGCGCGCCGCCGTGAAGGTGCGTCGCGATCACCTCCGCTGGTGATGCGACCGAAACCGGCATTGAACCGTCTTTAAGCTTATCCGGGTTGCGAAGTTGTGAAATTAGGCCAGCCGCCATGCCCACGTCGAAGCACAAACCTGATGGCAATCCCGCTTGCCTTCTCCGGCCTTGTCCGGGCGGCCCTCGGCGCCCGGGGTCCTGCTCCACCCTCTGCAGCAATTCTCAAGTCCTTCACGGAGCAGGAGGGGCTCCTCAACGAGCAGCTCAGCGGGCTGTGCCGGGACGCCTCCTGGCTCAAGTCCTATATGGTGGCATCGCTGGCGGCCACTAAGGAGGGCATGCAGGCAAGCGCGTGGAGGCAAAAAGGGGGAAACAGCTTGGGTTAGGAAGGAAGGGCGGCGCGCCCGACGGGGCGCAGCACCGACGCGTTGACTCGTGGGTCACCCGTGTTCATCACGTATGCTCATCGCTCAGCCAGTTGTGGCTTTGCTCCAGAGGAGGACAGGATACCGATGCCATGTGCAGCACAGCACGCAGCGGAGGTCCAAGAGGCCTTATTTCTTGATTGGTTGACCGCGATCTTATCTCTTTGGCGCCGTCCGCTCGTGTCAATCTAATGCATCATAAAAATGGACGCTGCCAACCTCACGGTTGCGTTGCGCCATGGTTACAACTATACAGCACACGGACGTGGGCGCGCTTCACCCCACAGTGACCACGCTCAGGGTTTTTTCTTGGCTGTTGGTTTCGCGGCTCTTCATGCCAGCAGTGTACCCCCCCCCCGATGCACGTTTCGCTTTGTCCGCTCAGGCCGTGACCCAATTCCTTGGATCCACCAAGCAGCCGGTCCCGGGCCACTCGGAGGGCTTCCCGGCGCACCTGCGGGGCGCTGTGGCGGGAAACGGGGAACTCATCAGAGAGCTGCCCACGGTACGATGAGGCACTGGTGTGTGTGACTGTGTGTGTGCATGTGCGTGTGTGTGCCGTATGGGCTACAGTCCGTGAGGTGGTGGTACACGGCAGGGCATCGGTATGTGTAGAAATTTCCTTGCCTACGCATACGCCATTTCGCCCTAGGCGGACGTAAGACGGAGGGTTAGCCACTCCGTGCCCCCTGGCGATCCGCGGCCCCTTAATCCTGCTGACCCGGCCCCTGCTGCTGCTGATGCTGCTGATGATGATTCGGTTCCCGCAATCCTGTGACCTCCCTAACCCACGGCGGGTTTCGGTGGCGGCGTCGCACCAATTGCCATCGGCACAGTTTCTGAAGGACCGCACCAGCCGCACGGAGGCCCTGGAGCGCATGCGGGGCCGCATGGGCCGCCAGGGGCTGCACGCGCACCGCGCCATCGCCTCACCCATGGAGCTTCACGCCCGTGGAGACATCCGGGGAAAGGAGTTCATTGAGCCGGTGCGGCGGGGCGCAGCCGGCACACCACTGGGCGCCGCGGCTGCTGCTGCGGCCCCGGCCGGGCCAGGAGAGGCGGGCTTCGCCGCCGGCACGGCGCCGGGTATGGCTCTCGGCAGTGGCAGTGGGACTGTGCTGTCGGGTCCCTCGCTGTTTGAGGAGAAGTTGGCGGTGGTCGGCGGGCAGGTGGTGCCTGCAGACACGGGGGCCATGGCCGGCCAGGTGTAAAGACACGGCGGCACGGGAGAAACGGGCGCGGGCCAAGGTCAATTCTTGGATCCAGACTTGAATTCAGTCTGTGTTAGTGCCATGCGGGGCTCGGGTGCGGGTAGTGAGGGAGATGTACGGCACTGTAGATTATGGTGAATATGCCAGATGGAAAGTGAAAGCAGCAGTGTTGGGTTTGATCTGACGTGTTTGGCTGCGTGCTTGCAACAGGGGCCAAACAGGGGCACTGGTGCTGCGTGAGGCTTTGCTTGTTTAATTTGGTCCCAGATGGCCGGCCGAAAAGGGGGGGAGTTGCTTGTTGTTTCAAAGGTGCCGTTGGGCGGGTTGCTCTGTGATGGCTGTTGCGATCGGGGTCGGAGTCCTGCGCTCATTTGTTGCCTGAAGCGCCATAACTGCCGATGTTGCAAGCGCGTCAGAAATGTCAAATGCGATGTCCGGCCTTACTTATGTTGCGTCTCCTGAAGCGGTACTGTACGTTTAAGCTTTGTTCTTTGGAGCTCCCGCTGTGCCGTCGCGCATTTGTCTGTTTCAGGCGACCGGTACATACGAGACATTACGCCCGGTGCAAGATATGCGTCTGGGGCGGGCTCTTGTTTGTTTTGCAACCTTTGGGCCCTATGCGGAAGGGCGCTCAAAATTCCGACAAGTTATTTTCCTGGCCATGTACAGCGGTTGATCATATGCAGATGATTAGCCCTCGACTTTTGAGCCTAGTACGTGTCTACGCGTTGGAAGTTTTTGTGTTTTGTTTGCTTTGGACGTATCAGCAGAAGCAAGTTCTTTGTATTTGATATTGGAACAACCCGAAAGGAAGCGGGTTTTTCCCACTAACAACCTCCTGCGTTCTCCGTCATCGCTTAGATAGTCGGAATCCTGGAGTCTATTTATCCATAGATACCCAAGGATAACGATAGTATCACCAGCAAGGCTAGGGCAAGCTGACTGGCTACTGCTGCTACTGCCATTGTCACTGCGGCTGCGGCTGCGGCTGCTCAGGATGCCACCGCACGATATCCCCCGACTGACATACACACCGACACTTTCGCAGATGAGACACGGACCACTATTCCTTTTACTGATTCAGCACCAACACCAGTCCAGCCAGCCAACATGATGATAAGGATATTAGCACTCGTACTGCATGATGTTCCTCGGCACGACCTCACCTTTTCAACAGTTCGCCCCCCCCAACGTTGCTGGTCTTTGCACCGGACACAAGACTGCCCGTGTATGCATGGGTGGAGGTGTTGCTAACTCGGCAGGGTTCGTTCGTGAACCGGGATGCTTGTGTTTGCAGAGGCCGCTGTCCAGGAAAACTCCAATGGTGATCAATTGTGGTAACAAGCACCGGGCGGAAAATGCCGATGGTGCTTGTAGATTTTGCGGTAGGATCGCAGGTGGGCTGAACCAAACGGTTGGCGCCAGCCTCTTTTGACAATGTCTCCACAAAGGCTTTGTATAACTGTGGTTCAATGATGGACTGCTCTTGTAAAGGAACGCTTTTGTGTACGGTGGCGCTTGGTTGCACCTTCGGTTGCCAATTGGTGACGGCAAGTCGGTGACAGAGCAGAGTGGCGTGCGTCTGCTCTGTGACGGTTCAACATGTTTGACCCTGTAACTCGATTCGCTACATTAATCCAGATATTGATGCTTAAGGCATTACTTATGTGGCTGGCACTGGAGGAGTTTGGAAGGTCCATTCCGCTTCTCTATGGCTAGCACTTATTGGCTCGTTGGCAATCTAACATACCTGCACAATGAGTAATATTATCCATTCATTCTTTTTGTAGGAGAATGTTCCAATCTGGGCAATGTTCTTTACTTGCATGACGTAGGGTACGAGGATTAAGGGAGACTGATGAACCTAGGGACGTTTCGTTCAGTGCGTAATGGTATGATCTATAAATGATTATGCACATCGCCAGCAGAAATATCACGAGGATTGGTTGAGAACGTTGATTTGCACACGCAACATTGTCGGACGACGAGGGGAAATATACTATTTACAGCAGCGGTTTGATTTTTATTAAGTTATTTTAGCTTGAAGAAAGTTATGAAAATGACCACAAAACGATTATCGATAACGAGCTCCCACGGGACTGTCCACGGCAAATGGCCTCGAGGTCCAGTCGTCCAGGTACGCGAGGGAAAGCAGCCAAAGCAGACGTAGCATAGCTATACAACCCATATCACGATTCGGGGTTTCGTGCCTTTCAGCGGCATCAGCGACTCTCGGTGGCCCAGTCGGGTCGTGGACCGGCGCCGAGTGGCTCGGATGACCTTCTGAAGAACCTGGACCTCAAAAGTCTCAATGATTTGCCACTCACCAAGCTCTCTGAGACAGCTAATGCTGTATGGGAGCGTATCAGGTAACAACCGATCTAAATATAGTAGTCCTGGCCGCCGTGAGGGCCCCTGTCCAGGCCCGGTTTCAACAAGGGCATACTCGCAAATCGCGCCACCTGACATCCCATGCGCCACACCTACCGATACACAGGGCCAGCGGCCTCAACGTAAAGGTAAATCCCTCGCCATTCAACTCGCAATTTCCCAAGTTAGTTCCCGGCGCGAAGACTCACGCAGTGCCTACCAGCAACGGCAGTCCGCGCACGCCCGACAACGTGTCCGACCTTGCGATTTCGGAAAATTCCGGAATCGGGAAGGAGCAGCGGCTCATGGCCGCCCTGGCGCAAGCACAAGAAGAAAAGTGAGTGTTACAGGACTACAGCGACCCACCAACATTCCCCTATCGTGATGCACCCGATCATGAAACACATGCCCCCAGCCGAATTCCACTCAGCAACGGAAGTTAACACAAGGCACTGAGTCACTGACCCAATCAATGACCAATGTAAGACCGCTTCTGGCCTAACCCTAATCCTTCTCTCGCCCCCTCTATTGCTGGCCCCTCTTCCGCCGCCCCTTCCCTAGGCGCCAACTGGCGGACAGGGCCGAATTACTCGGTGCTAACCTGTCCATGCTAGAGGATGAGAATGCTAAGATGGCTCGCGAGGTGGAGTTCGCGGAGGCCGGTCGTGCCAACGCGCTGAAGCTCCGGGACATGCTGTTGGAAGAGCGGGACAGTCTGGCGGCACAGCTCAAGGAGGCACAGGACGAACTCAGGGTGGGAGCCGCAGGACGGGGCCGGGAGTGAAGGAGAGACGGGAGCTGCTTGAATGAAATAAAAACCTAATGCATCATATAGGAAAGACGAAATGGCTGGGAACTGTGATGATGGAAGTTGGAGGAAGAGAGCCTTTACAGGGTGGTGGGATTTACGGGGCATCAAGGGACGGTTAGGACAGGTGACGGTTGGGAGCTGATGTTCAAATGGATTGCGGGTTGCGGTTTCAGGTAGTTGGGCATGGCCCAGGCATTAGTCATGTAGAGAAAACGAACGTGGACGATTGCGACATTACTTGTGTACCCTTCGGTGTTGCGGCCGAGGAGTCTTCCTCCCCGTGTCTTGCGACGTGTTTTACATGAGGGTCGTACCGGTACGTACCCCCTACCCAGGGTTTCGCTTTCGCTCTCTTCTGTGTTCCCTCGTGTCACAGCGTACGAGCGAGGGCATGGCGGTGCGGGAGGGTGCCCTGGAGGCCCTCAGACAGTCCCAGCGGCAGCTGCAGGATGAGCTGAAGGACGCAGTGGCTCGGCTGCAGGCAGTGGACAAGAGCACGGGTGAGGAGAGGAACTGAGGACCAGTGCGTTGTGTGTTAGGGGGGGGAAGCAGCGTTATCTGTACGGGAGAACACAAACTTTGAATACCCGCATTAATCTTGTTCGAGTGGAGCAACCAATGCGGTGTCGGGGCACTGTATGAAAACCTCGTTGGAGTGGTCGCATGAGACCGGGAAGAGCCCAGACAACACGTTTTAGGGGACGGAGTGCCTAGTGGTGCGCACTTCGGGTTTGGTCGATTTCTGTACGGCGAAGAAACTGGAAAGGGGGGGACTCGGATGTGTCCTGGTCGTCAACTATCGAGGGGGTTCATCGGGGGGCCTTAGGGTCGCCAAGCAAGCATTATCAGATGCAAGCAGGTGCAAGAGCGAGTGAACGCGTGCTTATGTGTGGCCGTGTGTCTCCATACCTCCCCCGCTTCGTTCCCTCGGCGCAAGCTGGATGGTGCGTTTATGTGCACGGCGTATCGGTGTCCACATGCAGAGGAGTTGCGATCACAGATGGCTTCCCTGGAGGGCTCCCGGACAACTGCTGCCCGCGAACGGGATGACCTCGCCTCCCACCTGCGGGACCTGATGGGGCGGGTGGAGCAGCTAAGCGGCCTGTTCAGCGGGGAGGTGGGTTAGGGGACTGGGTTCTTTCACGGACATGTGGCGTTGCTCTTTGTGTCCTCTCTTCTCATCTTCGCATCTTCGTATTGGGTTAATGTGGCGTGTCACAACGGCGGGGATGGAGGCGGTGGGTTCGTGGCCCAGTGGCGGGGCGGCTGCCGGTGGCGCTAACGGATAGCGCGGTGGTGGCAGTGCGGGTAGGTACGGGCCCACCATCTGAAGTGAATGCGGCATCTCTCTTTCGTGAGCCAAAAGGAATGACATGTCGTCGAGCCGTGACCCCGGATCCAGCTCTTCACAATTTAAAAAATGGAAGCTGCATTATGGTGCCTTCCCATACGGCGTGCTGTCCAAACCCCAAGTCCTGAATCTGCCCTGTAACAAAACAAAATCCGTCTTACGTAATCCGTCGATCTGCAGCTCATCGAGCCGAACGGCGCCATGCCAGCTGGTGCAGCGGCGGCGGCGGCCTACACCGCCTCATCCGGCGGGGAGGGTGAGTTGTCCGTCGCTGGAGCTGCCGCGCAGCTGGAGCAGCTGCGTGCCACAACGGAAGGGGCGTTTGCGGCGCTGCGGGTGGCTCGCGACGAGTTGGGGGTGCTGCGGTCCGAGAACCAGCACCTCGCACAACGCGCCGAGGTGTGTCTTGCTGCACGGCGGCGGAAAAGGGCTGCTGGCACAGGAAACGATTTTGTCTGCGCCAGCGACTTGAAAGAATTAAACCAGTTGCGCAATTTTTGAAAACCGACGTTATGGCTTGCAGTGCGCGCTCACTCGTACGTCATCTTCCATGCCGTTGTCTTTGTACGGGTATCCCTCCTCTCGATGCTCTTCCCCGCTTTTGCTTCAAAACCCCAGAATCTCACAAGCAGTAACCGAGAGTTGGCCGCCATGGCAGTGGCACTGAAGCAGCAGGTGGCGGAGGCGCGTAACGAAGCAGACGAGCAGCGGCGCGAGGCGACGGAGCTCCGGAACCGCGAGGCGGCGCTCAAGATGGAGCTGACGAAGGCGGTTTCGGGCCGCCACGCAGCGGAGGCTGCGGTGGTAGCGGCCGAGGCGCAGCGGGATGAGCTGCTGACGGCACTTGCACAGCTGACGGCGATCCGCGACGCGGCGGCGGCGGCGGGGCTTGGCCTTGTGGAGCTGGCGAAAATAGCAGTGCAGGTAGTGTGTATACATGTTCAATGCCGTACTTGGGGCGGCTTACGTTATACCTGATCAGGTTCCGTGGTTCCCTGGGGCTTTGGCAGTGATACTTGACTATAATGCAGAGCAATGGCGTTATGGCGTACGGCATATCAGGCACCGGTGTGTCGTAGAGCATGCAGCAGTGCCCTTACGCATCCAAGACAGAGTTCGTCTTTGGTTGCTGCCACTGCCCCTCACCTCATCATATAGCTCACCACGCTCAAGGAGCAGCTGGCCGGTTCTCGCGCTTCAGAAGGCGATTTGAAGCGGCGCCTGGCGGCTGCCGAGGTGGCGTTGCTGGACAGCCATCGCGCCGCCATCGCCAACGAGGCGCGCCTGGCTTCGGAGCTGGAGGCGGCGCGTCGCAGCGCCGCGGAGCTGCGGTCCGCGCTGCACGCACGGACGCTGGCCACGCAGGCGTCGCGTCGCGCTGGTGTGCTTCCGGAGCGTGCAGACGGGCAGTTCACCAACATCAACCGGTTCTGGGTGCCGGCGGATATCCTGTTCGACTTCGTCAAGGCCGTTGCGGCACGGGAAGTGGCTCTCGTGGAGGCGAAGGGTTTCCTGAACATTTCGGTGAGGGGGGGTTTCTCCATTTCCATGCACACATGTTGGGCAAAGCGCTTCATATTTAGGGCAACAGGAAGACAGTGCGATGTCCTGCGCCAACGTGTCACGTCCTTGTCGTTTGAGATTGGCGGCGGTGCAGTCGCTTATCCGCAGCAAGTCATTAGTTCTCAGCTACTTTACAGCTGTCGGTAAGCATTACGCGTCCGGGTTCTTAGATTAACTCATCCTCCCCTCCCTTAGCTTATGGTTCCTTTTTTCTCCGCGTCGGCTGCCTTGGACGAGGCCAACCATCAGCTAACCTTACGACGGTTAGTCCTTGTTCCGTCAGCACCAGCACCAGCACCAGCACCAGCACCAGCACCAGGTTTCGTATGTTCGCCTCCCCTCCCCTCCTCTCCCGTCGGCCCCGCTCTGTGATTCGGTGTCAGGTTCGGTCGGAAGAGCACAACGTGATGGTGGTCTCCACTCAGTGGGATTCGTTGGCTGCCTTCGAGACGTGGTCTCGGAGCGCGGCAGCCTGCAGGCACCATTACCCAGCGGGGGTCTACCAGTACGCACCCCGCCGCGGCGAGGGCATTCCGGAGGATTACCTTCCTTTCAAAGACGTCGGCGATACCGCCGGCGCCAAGCGTTAAGAAACAGCTTACGTAAGAACTTCTGCCGGGACGCGAAAATTGGACCTGACGAGCGGCGAAGAGTATTATCCTGCAAAGGGCGTAGTAAGTGAGCCCTGCTCTGAGAGGGAAGGGTGGGTATCAAAGGGGGGGGGTATTCAACAGCAGGCAGCCTACTATATCTGCACGCACATGCCAGACTGGGCTGTAGTGGCGAGGATGCGTTGGTTTGAAGGCCGGCGATAGGGACCACCGCGCGCGACGAAGTGCAACGTGCACTGCAGCAGCTTACTGCTGACACTGTATATGTTGGAGCAGGTATGTACGCAGGTATAAGCATGCATGGCGTCAAATGTTAAAATAGAGGAGATGCGAAATACCGCAGGTTCAGCCAAGAATATGCGCGCCGGCACCGAGCGAGCCATGTGGATGAGGGCATTAATAGAGTGAGAATACGTATGGAATTCATAATTCCCCGGACGACCAAAGCAATTTCACACAAACGTAGTTCAGCGTTCAGAATTAGATGGCGCGAATGATAGCGCAGCCGCCGCAGGAGGTCGTCCCTGGATCGATAAACTTGGCAGCTGGCTGGGCGGCGGCTTCAGTTGTCGCTGTTTGAGAACTGTCCTACTTAGGGTTTGTACTTAGGGACGCACGGGGGGCAGGCAGGGGCGACCTCAGCGCTGGCCGATGCGGCGCGGATGGGATAGATGTATGTAGCAGCGGCGGGGAGGTGTGTGGCAGCGGCAGAATGCAGAGTTCTTAGCTAGCCCGAGGGACGCGTGTCCCATATTCCTGATCAACCGACGTTTTGTTAGGATTAGGGTTCCCTGTTTACTTGGCTAATGCCTTCTTTGGCAAGCCAAGGGAAAAGCTTCGCTTGCGTTCATCGATTCGGCATGCATGCACACGTCGTACATACGTACTAACGATAACGAATTTGCAGCTCAAGACCCAGGTGGGATCGAATGGGGTGGGCCGGTAGTCGGGTCACGCACGGGGCGGCGTCCAGGCCAAGGAGCAAGTAAGGAACTGATGATGCACCGATTTGTTTTCCTATGTTTGCCTGCGTGTGCGTGCATGTGATTGATTGTATTGGCGCGCGCGGCGTCGGGCTCATGATTGCCAGCCAGCTACTTGTGCAGGAATCATGTGCTTTTAAGGTGACACGTCAGGTCTCATCTGCTTATTACTGGCAAATCAGTTAGTACGAGGTGTGTTTTGGGCGTGAGGAGGCGGGGTTTACAGGGCTGCAGGCCCGCTGCCCCCCACCTTCCCCAAATCTTTTCTTTCGTGAGGGATGTAGTCAGAACTCGGGGGATTACAAAGCCAATATATATATATATATATATATATATATATATATAAAGCTAACGCAATATTGCATTCATAAGTCATTGGCACATGTATGTGTAACATTAAGCAGGCTGAAACCCACATTATATTTAGGTGGTGCCTAAAGGCATACACCGCTTCATAGCACCTGTGTGGTGATGTGTCACAATAGCTTGCTTGTGCAAAGTGTACGAGATCACAATAATAGCACAGGCACAGAATCAGGCTAAACCTGCAGAGAACCCCAAGAATTTGGACCGGGTCCTCAAACGGTTCTCAGCACCCTTGGAGATCGTAATGGACCGGGGCCAGGAGTGGGGGCCAAATTTGCTGCCCTCTGTGAGCAATTCAAAGTCTCGTGGACCGCCGGGCGGATCTTACCCAACCACCCGCAAGCAGATGGGGCAGCAGAGTGGATCATGCAGGTGCTCAAGCGATAACTACACAAGTACTGCACAGTGCAAGGCACCGCACAGGACTGGGACGCGCAGCTACCATGGATCAGCCTGGGCTACAACTGCTTGCCACAGGTCATTCACCGTACGAAATATCCTACAGGAGCAAAACCACGATTCCCCCGGTAGTAAGGGAACGGTTCATGCAGATGCTGGACCAGGACGAGCTGGTCTACTTCCAGTACAACCTGGAGATCCGGGCCAAGGATGTGCAGCAGCTCATGCCAGAGGCAGCAACAGGCAATGTCCTCATCGCACAGCACCGAGATAAGCGCCGCTATGCACGTGTGAGGGTTGGCAGATATATGCCATACTTCACATGCTTTGAGGTGGGCAATTATGTCTTCTTCATTGCGCAGAACAGGACCAGTACATACACTGCAAGTACCGACACCTGAGAATGTGTTGCGGGTGGTGGAGGTGACGCCGGCAGATGTGGGGTGTTGCAGGACGGAGTGAAAAGAGAATCCACCAACCTCAAACCTTGCCATCTGGCCAACCTGAACTCCGTCACAGACACATGACTGACAGTTCCATCGGTGGAAGCATGAGCAGCTGGCAGCCATTTCGACGGATGCAGGGTACGACGCACTTACAAGGACACCGTGACATTGGAAAAACTGCTTAGGAAGTCACGGCAAGATATCGTGAAGGTGGTGCGGGGCAGCAAAAATTACGAGATCCAGTATTATGGAGCGTGCCAATCCATCGTGAGAAGGCATCTGCTGCAGGAGGAATAGCAAGCGAACAAGATGCTGGTGCTTATGGAGTCGGAATTGCCTGATCCGTGGGATCTGAGGAAACCGGAGGGGTTGCCATGGGCCTTGGCCATGATTATGCCTGTGGAGGCTCTCCTTGCCCGACTGGCCAACTGGGTGCCTGAGGGTGTGGCTTTCCTGCAGCATGCGGACCAACCTACGCCAGGGCAAACAGAGTGCGTGGAGACATTCGATGTGGAGGTCAGACTGCTGCCGGACATCTTGGATCTCAGCTGCTGCACTGGGGTGCTAGATCTGTGGACAGGCAGGGCGTGTAACGGATGCTAGGCTGATCACCTAGACATTCCTAACATAATTATAACTATAATAATAATAATAACTATATAATTAACCTAAAACTATATAACTTAATTAACTAACTAACTTCGGAGCACCACATAACGGTCTCTGAAGGGTCGCCGCCCATATGGGTGCTCCAGGGAGTGGGAGCGGAGGTCTGGAGACTAAAGGCGTTCAAGGGAACTCACAACTATCTTAACTTTAACTTTCTAAGTGACGGAAGTCAGATAATTTACAAAGGGAAACCTAACAGGGCGTGGCAATGTCGCTCGTATCCCATGACAGCATGGACTGCCAGTGAACTGCAACGACATCAACCCCAACCACCAGGCAGACCGGCATGAGGACGTGTTGCAGCCAGGATTCTACTGTCGAGCGCAGGACGTGTGGCCGTACGATGCCATTATCATCTGTGCTCTCACCATGGTCCCAGCTGTTAGACCTGGCCCTTCCCACGTCCTTCACTCCACTGGTGGTTATGCATGCACCGGATCATTTTGTCACTAACGCGTACAAGGCGTGGTGGAAGTGTAAGTACTTGCGACGACAGCAAAGTTCGTCAGCGCAATATGTAGTGAAAAACGGTTTGGCAGCGCCCATCTGCCCACGTGTAAAGACGCTTCGCGCAGCGCAGATTGTGCTTATCTCAGAATGGAATGCATGACTTCATTTTGTACGAGTCATAATCCTAGACGACCAGCAACATGTATTCATCAACAACGTTGGCCTCAATTTATGTACGAGCAGTGTCAAAAAGCAAGATGTTGATTATTGGTGTGCTAAGCATCACTGCCGTATAGTGTTTGGCACGACCATATTGCAGAAGTAGCTTCCTAAGTCTGAATTTAGCTTTCTATATAGATTGAATCATTTCACAGCGTAATTCTTTTAACTTAATAAACTATGTATTAGAGTTAGCCGCTTTGACTCTCGGCTCGACTTTCCTATGTTATATTATTTTGTGCTCTTCATGGCACGCATTTTCCACTTCTAAACAAGTTGCGGTCATCGGGAGCAGGAGTTGATGCACCGATACACAGGAAGCTCATGACAGAAATTATTTATTTTAGCAGCTCGACACATAAGGATGTGGCGAAATTTCATTATCTGGAAAACACGGTTGACAATGACGCATCTGTGTGCACAGCTGTCGAGATGGGTGGTCGTCATCCTACTCACAGCTTGGGCAACCCTGACCCTAGGGCAGGATTCTTCAAAGCTGCTGGAATTCCGTGATACGTGCTCAAATGCGTTGCGAGATTGGACGCAGTCTCTTGACGCCTGCAGTATGAATGGCGTCACCTGTGCCAACAATGCCGTCACAGATGTTGTTCTTTCTGGTTTAGATTTGGCGGACTGCCAAATTCCCACCTCCTGGAAACTTGGTAAATTGGTTTGAGGGGAACGGGGGAGCACGGAGGGTAGGGGAGTCTGTCATGACGTGATACGTTCTCGTACGAAGGCGGTACGGGCAGCATTACCCTATAACCCTATGAAACCCAAAATCGTAAGCGTTTCGCATGTTCTGTATCAAGATGGCATCCGTTTGCCATGACGTATTTCGGCTGTTGCTTTCTGGAAAGGCCTTCTGGAAAACCCTTAGGTCCACGGCCCTTATTCTGGTGGCATCATGGAGTTCTGCGCCAGCTATTTACCGGATCCCTCTTAGATATCAAGATAAAAAGTATGCTGCATGCTATTTTACTACGTTTGAAGTATAACGAATAGCCACACTCAGCTAGTCTCTAGTGCCAGTGTTACAGGGTGGGGGTATTCCTCACCAGCGGCCCACTAAACTGGGCGATGCCCTGCTTATTCCTGTTAAGGGGGCACGTGCTTGTGTAATATCTGAACTGAAGCACGGTGTTTTCAGGTGCTCGTGCTTTTCCTTGCAGTCAATACTCCTGCTTAAACATTGCATTAGCGCTGAGGATATATCGTCCCTAGTGAACTTGACCCGCTCTTTCCCGGGGTCCGTGGCAATGTGGATGATACCTATTCCCAGGAAATTCCGGCCAAGGGTTGGAGCATTTGACGCGTATAAGCTTCACCAACTGCCTCAATTTTACAGTCACCAGCGATCTGGCGCTTGACAACCTTATCGCGCTCGACCTTACGGGCACTCAAGGTGGGCAGCAGGCTGAGGCATGCGGCTAAGCCCCCGCATCACACGTACTAGTGTCGCTTAGGTTATTGCTTCTATACCAGCCTCGGATCTAGGCAAGCCGCAATTGATTACTGCTAACGCAAGCCGTGCATCAACGATCTCATGGGCATTTGAAGTTGAACGGCACTTCATCATCTGGAATGAATTCTGCTGTCCAGAGCCGCCACATGCGTTGCCAGCTAATGCCGAAGGATAGCTTATGTTTGCCATATCGCCTGTCATCTGCTCTGCTGTGCTTCACCTCCCCGTGCACCCGCAGCCAGTTTCCTCGCAAGGCTTGAGGATTTCGCGCCAATGACCAAATTAGTCACGTGGAGAATGCCTACCACCGACTTCGTGGGTGAGCAGCGCTTACCCCCAAAACACATGGCGGCCGCAGCTTATTAATGCACGCTGGGATCTGTGTGTGTTGGCTGCGGCCAGAGGGTGCACTGAGGACCGCTCCTTATAGGCACTGTCATGCGCGTCTGCCGCATGGCCGAGGGGGGCTTGCTGCGCAACTGCCTGGTTGACGTATCACCCACCCAGGAATGGATGTAGGATTCCCGCACTGCAGCATTGCGAAGGTGGCTGGGATCAGCCTAAGGGCCTCAACACCGACACGGAACACCTTTCTCATGGCTTCCATCTATGGCGTCACTGCACATGCTCATAGGTCCTGCGCGTCCTATGGCTTGCCACCACCACCTCCTTCTTAAAGGAAGCCCCATTCACGTTGCCATGAGCCCGAGGAAATTGCTTGCGCACCCCTTGCCTATCAGGTACCATTCCTGCGGTGTTATCGAGTCTAACGGCACTCACGGAGCTAAGGCTAGGGAATGCGTTAATAGGAAGCATACCCGCGGAGCTGAGCGCTCTGGGCAGCTTAGCAGTGCTGTAAGTTTTGGGGGAATGTGATCTTGCATTTAAGCTATCATGGTGCGGTTTGAAGAGGTTCAACCGGGAGCCGTGTCACCTGCCTGGGGGCCCTATAAACGGAATCTGGGCGCTTATATTGTGCTGGTCGTGCGCTTGTGGCGCGATTTTATGGGCCTCCTTGCAAAAGCTATAATCGTTAGGAACCTCTGGAACAATCCGTGTATAGCACGGCGTAGGTTGGGTGACAACATCGCTCCAGTAACCCTCGCCATTGCATTATCGCGCGCCTTATTGTAGCGCGGTCAAACTGCGTCATTTATTCGTTTTTACGCTTGACAACGGAAAGGCATCGCTTAAGGCCGAAGTCTTTGGCTGTCGTTATTGATAACCCATTTGGGCATTTGTGTCTCCAAAATGTGCACCCCCGAACGTCATGCTCTTTGCCCGGACTCAAAAGCGCCGTTCATGACGACCATGAGAGGCCAATAAAACTTTGCAGGGAAGAACCTTTCCTGCTATGATCACCCAGGTTTTTCGAATCACCCAGGCCATTCATATTTGGCCGCACCCTAATGCATATTTCGATACCAAATGGGCCGGTTTACCTTTTCTGTAACCCTGGTAACGTTGTGCAGGGATTTGAGTGGCAACGCGGGCATGTGCGGCCCTATCCCGACGGGACTTAAGGCGTGTCAGAATCTAAGCTACACAGGAACCCATATTGGTGCGGGACATGGAGGCTCGGATGTCATGAGCTTGTGTGTATGTGACGGGTTTATGCCACCTGAACCTGGACAAAGTTTTCGCAGGCTGTGCCGTCTGAAAACCTGTGAACACCGCACACACTTGAGCGAGGCCACAAAGTTTAGTCGGGAACGTGCATGCTGTTGATGTCCGAATGCATAACCCAGTCATGCAATACATTTCGGGTCCATGCTGAAGGTTGCGACCCCGGACGCTTTTTGGATTCCTTCTATGTACAGATTACAGCTGTGGTATTACAGCATTGCCGTTGGGAACCGCCATCACCCATGCCATCAGTTGTGCGAACACTGGCGGAGCCGCATCCCCACCCCGCCCCTCACCACCCTCGCCCAGCCCATCCCCACTACCACCAATGCCACCCCCCCCATCGCCGCCATCGCCGCCATCGCCGCCGCCGCCAAGTCCGCCGCCGTCGCCGCCGCCGCCCAGCCCATCCCCACTACCACCAATGCCACCCCCCCCATCGCCGCCATCGCCGCCATCGCCGCCGCCGCCAAGTCCGCCGCCGTCGCCGCCGCCGCCCAGCCCATCCCCACTACCACCAATGCCAACCCCCCCATCGCCGCCATCGCCGCCGCCGCCCAGCCCATCCCCACTACCACCAATGCCACCCCCCCCATCGCCGCCATCGCCGCCGCCGCCAAGTCCGCCGCCATCGCCGCCGCCGCCAAGTCCGCCGCCGTCGCCGCCAGAGCCACCCACCCCATCGCCGCCGTCACCAGGATCACCAAGCCCATCGCCGCCGCCGCCACCAGAGCCGCCAAGTCCGCCGCCGTCGCCGCCAGAGCCACCCGCCCCATCGCCGCCGTCACCAGAATCACCAAGCCCATCGCCGCCGCCGCCACCGGAGCCGCCAAGTCCGCCGCCGTCGCCGCCAGAGCCACCCACCCCATCGCCGCCGTCACCAGGATCACCAAGCCCGTCGCCGCCGCCGCCACCAGAGCCGCCAAGTCCGCCGCCGTCGCCGCCAGAGCCACCCGCCCCATCGCCGCCGTCACCAGAATCACCAAGCCCGTCGCCGTCGCCACCAGAGCCACCCGCCCCATCGCCGCCGTCACCAGAATCACCAAGCCCGTCGCCGCCGCCGCCACCAGAGCCGCCAAGTCCGCCGCCGTCGCCGCCAGAGCCACCCGCCCCATCGCCGCCGTCACCAGGATCACCAAGCCCATCGCCGCCGCCGCCACCAGAGCCGCCAAGTCCGCCGCCGTCGCCGCCAGAGCCACCCGCCCCATCGCCGCCGTCACCAGAATCACCAAGCCCGTCGCCGTCGCCACCAGAGCCACCCGCCCCATCGCCGCCGTCACCAGAATCACCAAGCCCGTCGCCGCCGCCACCAGAGCCACCAGCCCCATCGCCGCCATCACCAGAACCATCAAGCCCATCGCCGCCGACACCAGAGCTACCAAGCCCGATGGTACCACCGCCCAGCTCTCCTCCCCCGTCCTCAACCTGGGAGCGGTTGTTAGACACCCTCCTGGAAACCCCTCTGCAGCGTGCGGGTCGTCCACTCACGGTGCTACTGCGTTCTCGTACCTTCGACGTTGCTGACAACTGGACTGCTGCAATCTCAGGCCCTGGGAATTTGACAGCGATGATGAGGTCACCCAACTCCACTGCAGCTGCGATGCTTCAGGAGTATCAGTGGACAATGACGGTGCCGGGTCATCTGTTACAAGTGGTAAGCTTTGTGAATTGACTGGGATGCCATGACATAGGATTTTGTTGCGTGTTGCCCAGTGCTGGTGGTAGCCCGTGGCCGTCCCATACTGCGTTTCAGCCTTCGTTGGTCATGCTCTCCCCTGCCTGTGCATTTTGTCCGTAACATTTACCCACATTTCAGACTCGGTCTCATACTAAGGTTTGCCGTTTCTAACGCTCCCTCTGTGACCCCTGTTACCTAAACGTGTGGTGAATACAAATTTCCTCCAGTCTGGCAACTACACGCTGTTCGTGTTCTACAACGGCAGCCTCCCCACGGCACCGGCAGTACAGGGCAACGGTAGCACCGTCACTGTCTACCCTAGACCACCCTATGCATCGCGATGCCAATTCCTGGTGCGGCATTTCTGTTATATCTTTGCAAACACACATTGTGGGGTGCCATTGGCTCGCAAAATCCGGGAGTCGCAAGCACCTCCCCAATGTGTATGCATATAGATACATGAACTGCGTACTGCCGGGCTAGTTAGAAAGAAGGAGCATCATGATTTTGCATTTTACATATGGTTTCAAACTATTTCTCGGACCTAAGGCATAGTTTGCGGATTCTACGTCCTTTGCTTAAAAATGTGCTCATACGCTTCGTTGCGATCTATGAATATTTCCCGTATGAGATTACCCGATGATCTATCCTCAGCATGCACATACCGTGGCACTGTGTCTTTGCAGCCCTTATGCATGTCGTGCTCTTTCCGCCCAGGTCAAACCCTTTGACAACACTACGGGCGTGGGTGACGCTGTGGCAATTGACCTGACACTTCTCGATGAGTACGGCAATTCAGCTCTCACGGCTCGTAACGTGAGCGTGTCGTTTGTGGGCCCCGTCTCTGGACATACAATAGTTGCCGGTGCGAACTTCAGCAGGCTGGGGTCTGGTAGCGGGTTGTTCCGCTATGTGCACGTCCTCAAAGCTCAGGAGCAACTCATTATATGGCTTAACGTCTCCGGCACTGTTGTGGCTAATGTGACGCTCAATGTGTCAGCTATTTCATCTGCCTCTGTCGCGTTCAATGAGTCTGTGCGCGCAGCAATTATACAGCTTTACGGCAGCACAGAAATACAGCCATTGGCTAATTGGACAAACAGCTTTTTGCAAGCAGCAGCTATAGTGGGCCATCGACTTGAAGTGCCTGTGCTTCGGTCCCCATCTGCGCCAGCTTCTTACAGCCGAGGCTTTGGCTCTGACCCGGGCCTTATCGCGACCCTTGAGCTATCGGCACAGACGGAAACACGTATGACTTTCAATGGTACTTGGTACGGTGGCAATCAATCGTACGTGATTTTCTTCCGTGCACCAACGTTGGGTCCCTACTCGGCCACGGTCCGTTTGCAGCACCCGACCAACCAATCTGCCCAGGTGAGGCTCCTTGCCGCCGTGTACCTCTACATTGGGTAGCTATGGCAGTAGCTAGCAATATGCTTTTACCCTCGCCCTCGCCTGACTGGGTTTCTGAGTTTCTGCCCTAAAAATGTGAATTAATAATGATGCCGCGCTCCAATGCTATTGGTGTTGGGGGGGACCTCATTGGTTCGCAACCTCCTACATTAATCTCCCCTGCCTTTTGCCTCTTCATTCATTCAGGCATCCGTTGTCCTCCATCTCAACGCCACCATCCCCCGGGCCGTACGCTATAGCCTTGCTATAATTGCCCCAATTCAGTCACGGGTGGGCGACTGGGTGTATGTCACTCCGAGGTTGGCGGGCGAATTGGGTGAGCCCGCTGCAGCTCCCAGCGGCCTCGCTCTCACTGCACGAGGAAACTTCAGTGGCGTCATCACCCTCCCCCTACAGCTCTTAGCCGACGGAATCCGGTTCTCTACCCTACAATACAAGTTTCAATTCCAAGAAACTGTTGCGTTCGAGCTGGCAATTGAGCAAGTGGTGGTCGCAAACGAAGCTGTCACTGTACGGGGTATTGCTCCTGTCTTATTGGACCTGCCTAGGTCACTTGCCTCAGCCTGTTTCATCAATGTGATTGGCGGTGCCGTGACAGGCGAGGCGGGCAGTTGCTCTGCCACCGCCTCGACTTCAGCCATAGTGTCTGCTGACGCCACGATTATCTTGCAGAAAGCCAGCCCGGCGACTGTGGAGATGCCCGTGTATACATTGAACGGGCAGATATGGGAGTCAGACCCGGGCCTCAGCGTTGTGCTATCTCTAGTGCCATCTGCGTTGGTGGATGAAATCAGCTCGGCTTACACCAGCAGCCTGAATGTGACATGGCGGCGAATGCTGTCGCTTGCCATCCAGCATCACGACAATGCCGCAAGAATGGGACTGGATGGCGGCAGGGCTAGCCGAGCGCTGATGCAGAATTACGTATACGGCAGTGAGAACGGTGGAATACAACCACATAATTACCTAACTTACAACGGTACGTAGAATGGTTTGGCTTATGTATCGCTTCTGTGACGATTGATCAAGGAAGCCTTGCGCGGGTGTCATGTCGGTTCTGCGTCTGATAAATCTTTGCCGGCACTCAACAGCTGGTGTTTTATATGGCGTTGTCACACGTCTTAGCCAGTGAACGAACTGTTGGTCTTCGCCTGTAGGCGAGTACTCTGCCAACAATGCCATCGGCGGTGGCTACGACCCCGAGTCATACGATTTGGGTGAGGAGCCGCGCAGCCCTTGGGCGGCTGATAACTTCACCATCCCAGCTCCGCCACTGAATGTGGACTCTCCTGATGATATGAGCGCACTGCAGGACCAACTGGCCAACGAGCCACAGGTCATAACGTTTCGAGGTACGTACGTGAGTGATTGGTGTCTTTGGTGAATGGCTGTTTCACTTGTTGAAGTGAAGTCCAGCCACGTGTTGTAGCATCTGGAGATAGCTGCAAAGAAACGATCCCCAATCAGGCGTGCTTAACAGGAACGTTCATTCCTTGTCCGTGTGATCTATCCGGTCTCCGTGCACCGCGCCCATTTCCCGTGCAGGCACTTTCTCCACCTTCAAATTGTCCTACCAGCTTCCCGTGCTGCTGGATGACTCCGAGGCTTACATGGGGCTCCTTTCCGTGCGGAGCCCCGCTCTGGCCGGCTCATTGCGCTTCGCACGTTTTTGGGTGACAATTATGGACATTGCCAAGCTCAGCTCCCTTGGTCAGTACGGCTGACGGTTTGGGGGATTTCGCTTCGTTCCAAAGCCTGGTCCCCGACCTGTATATACTCCATGCAGTCGACCGTGGGTATAGGCAGGATTGTGTCCGCCATGCCACGCATTCTGCGCTATCTCAGGCATTCCGTCGTTATCTTCTCTGATGCTTCTGCATTGCATCCCGTGCAGGAAACACCACCACCAGTACTTCCGCCGCTACCTCCGCTTTTGTTCCTGGGGTCAACCCGGTGGTGTCGCTCAACCTGTCCCTATCTGCCGCCGCCGTCACCTCGTATCCTGGAGGCCCTGAAGCCATGTTGGTGGACTATCGGACGCTGCTGGCTTCACGCGCGGGCCTGGACTCCACCTACAATATCATTGTCTCCTTCGGTGCAGCCGCCGCTGGAGGAAGTGCTGACACCAGCAATTCGGGCGCTATTATGCTGTCATTCCAGGTGTGCACTGCCATCACGGAGTTGAAATCACATGCTATTTGATACGAAGGCATAACCTACGGAGAGATGCATGGATGATAACGGTTGGTTACACTGCATTTCGACCATCTTGTCGAAGCATTATCTTGGATCGTATTGGCGTAAGGAGGTTGACCATGCATGCATGTTTGGGATGATAGGGTCACAGGACCAGAACCCGGGTCTCCAATTTCAGACCTTACTGCCATGATAACTGTCAAAGCTGCTGAGGCTTCACGCTCTTTCTGCCGCGCTCGGGGCACTGCCCCGCCCCAAGGTGTACTTCGGTGCTGACTGGGCCAGCACGTCCAGCAGCTTCCCCTCCATGACCGCCCTGGAGTGGTTCTATTACCGGTTGAAGAACCTGCCAGCAAGCGCACTGGAGGACCGGACTGCTTACCCTGCCTTGGATGCCGCAGCAGTACAGGTGAGCTGCGGTATAACGGGGATGTGGCTTCCCTGACGATCGTTTCCCGTGATACATCTGTGGACGTTAGGATTATGGTAAATTTATCTGCGCGAAACGAAGTACATAAATCGTATCGATTGAGGGACTTTTAATGCAGCCGTAGCGGTTTTAATGACAAAATATTTTACGGGGGGATACGCCCATTAGATTATCTGTGTTTTTATGTGTTGCTAATGAATCGTTATTGCAGGTGACGGCCGTTTCGCTGGATGAGACGACTGCATCAACCCTGGCCGCAAGCACGAGCGCCCCGGGTGTTGCGGGCAGCAATGCAGAGATGCCCGTTATCATCTTATCTGAAGAGCTGGACACTGAAACCACAGCCACGGCGTCATCATTATCGTCATCAACAGTGACAATTCCAGTCGCCGCCTTCTCATCGCCACCTGTCATCACAATACTGGGGGAACTATACATTGAGATTCTCGAGACGGACACCTTGACCGATCCTGGGGCGTATGCATACGATTCTATTGAAGGTTTTAACGTGGATTTACGGGTGACAGTGCGCGTCTGTGCCCACACATCGAACCTCGATGTAATAATGTATGATATTGATGCAGCAGCATCTACCGCCAGTGCTATTGGTACGCCTGCACGAAATGGAACGTCGGTTGCAGCAGCCGCTGTGGCCGCCGCGCAGGTAGCTCCACCCTCGAACTTCAATTGTCAATCCAATACCAGCAGCAACTCGAGCAGTGGCCAGCTGACAGTGTATCCCGCTGGTGGCCTGACAATCAACGGCAGCGCTATTAATGCGATAACGCAGATATACCTTTTATCATACAGCGCTGTCAACTCCCGCGCTGTAGCTGCCACGCCGCGTTATCGGGCTGTGATTGTCAAGCCGCGCTGCAACACTGCGAATGGGGAATTTTGGTGTCCCGCACTGTCCGCTTGTTCGGTTGGCGGTAGCTGCAATAGCATCCTTGCGGCATTGAGTCCGACTCTCCAGAGCACCTCCGGCTCACCATCCGCGTCCGTCACAGCTGCCATTGACGCCGTCGCTGCTACCATCCCTGGTGTCGACCCCGCAACGCTAACCGTCCGCACCTCAGCTGACGGCGCCGTATTAGTTATCTCTACTGATGGCAGTGTCACTATTATCGATCCGCTGTCGTACACCCGTTCTTCACTGGCAGGGTCTGATTCTGAATCTTATGGCATTCTTGGTGGCATCATGTCGGGCAGCCTCGGCTCGGCTAGAGCAGCAGCAACTGCAAAGCAGCCAATTTACGTGAAGGACACGATTCCGCCAGTGATTACTCTTCTGGGTTCAGGGCAGCTTGCACTTACACCCAAAGGTGTCGCAGTTATGATCGATGATGTGGAGGTGGGGTCAGTGTGGACAGACCCGGGGGCCACTGCATGGGATGCTGTTGATGGGGACTTAACAGCAATGCTGCAACGTTTTGGGGCAGCTGCTGTGGAAACAAGCCGGCCAACCAAGCCAGGGTCGCTCTACTCGTATAAAGTTGTTTATCAGGTACGAATGTAAATAAAGCGAAGTTGAGGTCGGGATGGCACCGAAATTGAATTCCGAGGATTGCCCGCTGTCTGCCACCAGCCGTATGTGCACGGATGTTCTCGGAAAAGATTGTCTCAAATCCAGGTGATGGAAACCTAAAGCCTGGGGGCTTGTAATAGGGTCTGTACCAATGACTGCAGCAAATTGCTTTTTTTATTATATCCACGTGTGAATGCAAATCTGTCACATCTGCCCTCTTGTGAACTTAGTTGACTTGACTCTCCGCATGAAACGTGCTATCGTCCTTTTCCCCAATCCCGTTTACATTTCTCACCTTCAGGCAGTCGATCTGACTGGCAACATTGCACAACCCGCAAACCGCCTGGTTCGACTGGTGTGCCCTACCAATGAAGTGTATTGCGTTGATGCGGATAACCTGCCCGCATGCACCACTAACGGCATCTGTGGCAATGCCATAGCTGCAACATCTAACTCCATTATCAATACCACTACTACTATCAGCACCAACCTACCCGAATTAATACTTGTTGGAGCTTCAGTAATTCAAATCCAGCAAGGCACACAATATGATAGGTGTACAGCTTTGATGCCCCAGGTTCAGCCATGCGACCCAGGTGCAGTGGCGTCAGATGCCCGTGATGGCAGTCTCAGTATGCAGGTGCAGGTCTGTGGCACTCCCCTACGGGCTGCAAGGGCGGGGCAGATACTGTTGCCATTGTTGCTTGCCTGCAATGTGTCAACTGCCGTTCCGGGGAACCACACCATCACATTCTCTGTGATGAACAGTGCTAACAGCTCAGTAAGTGTGTCACGCACCCTTATTGTGCAGCCTGTCTGCCCTTCGGGGGAGCAGCTGTGCGCGAATGGCACATCCTGTTCTGAGGATGGGGTATGTAAGTCAGATATGAATAGCATCATCACCAGTTATATCAGTACTTCCACGATGGCTACTACATCGACTGCTGCATCCAGGCCGCAGATTTCACTTGTCACAGCAACTGCAGCTCCTGCTGTGGTGCAGCTGCCGCGCGGCAGCAATTATGCACCATGCACCGCCAATGTAGATATGTCAGCTGCCACGACCCCGTTCTGCGAGCCAGGTGCCGTAGCCACGGACTGGACTGCTACCGTCAACCTAACGGACCGTGTGGTGGTATGTCCGCCATCAGCTTGCCTTTACCGGGCCACTAGCAGTGGCAGCCCCCCAGGCTGCTCCTCAGACTTACTGCGGCGACATACTCTGGCAGCAAAGGGCCTAGCTGGTTGTCGACTCAACACATTGGCACCACCAGGTGCTGTTTTCTACATTAACTTCTGGGTGTGGGATGACGGTCGCCCGCCAAACAATGCCACAGTCCGCCGCACCATCATCATCACGGACCCATGCACTGATATGGCTGCATCCTATTTTTGCTCTGATGGTGCTGGAGGCTACTTCTGCTCACCTTCACCCTGCACAGCCACCGCATCCTTCCTGCCTCCTGTTGCCTCTGGTCCCAACATCACATTGCTGCCATCTCCCGATGTGGCTTATGTTGAGTTTGGAACAGCCTCTCCTGTCTACCTTGGGCCCTGCACCTCTGTGTCTGACACACGTAGCTGTGGGGCCGTTGCAACTGGTGCTGTCCTTCCCACCTCTCCAACGGGCAACACCACAGTGGTAGACCTTACAGATCAGATCAGCGTCATTAACACTACTCCTTGCAGCACGGCATCGAGCGGCAGCATCTGCCAGTCTTGCAGCTTGGAGGCACTGGCAGTGGGCAGCAGTTGTTTGCCTGGTGTGTACACATTCAATTATTCCGTGACTGATGTCCAGGGTATGACTACAACCATCGGCCGAACCATCGTGGTTTATCAACAAGCTACCGTTACTGCAACGTTAACACTGCAGGCTGGCAAGCTAACTGATGCTATAGCGGCGACAGAGCTAGCAGTGAATGTGCTGAACAGTAGTCACCCCGACCATGTATCCGCAGTGCAAGAAATTACAAATCGCATGGTGAAGTATGGCGTACAGAATGATGATATCGATATATTGTCAGCCGTCGTTTCACCTGCCCTCCCTTCTAACAGCTCACCTGCAAGCCTGGTGGTCACTGCCGCCGCCCATCTGTATAACCCCCGTCAGGTGCACCGTTCAGTGATGGGGCACTTAGTACTATCAGCTTCCACTAGTGCTGGCACGCGCAGACGGCAACTCCGCAGTGTGGACAGCAGGTTGGGAGCATCAGCTGTTTCGCCATATTCCCCATCAGATGCTCTCAGCAGTAGTCGTATGCCTAACGCCTGGGATGCAGAAAATGAGATTCCTGAGGAGCCACTCGTGAAAGAACTTTGGGTGACTGCGGTGCAGAAACGTTTGTTTGAATTGCATCAGCGGGGCCAGTGGCTCCTGTGGCAATTGCAAAATCCGGGGCCTCCAGACGACCGCACTTGTAGGCGCATGGAGCAACCTCAGGGCAGTGGAATGTATCAGATGGATCACGCCCGGCTTTCCATGGCTAAACATTACAGCATGACTGAAAGCCCGGGCTTGCATACCGAAAGGCCTCGGAGCCTGCTTCAGACCTCAAACGCTAGCAGCAGCAGCACAACATCCTTGGGATCCCTTGCATTATCTTTGGCCGCCTCGCTTAATGCCTCGTTTATCAACATGACAATCCCATCCAGCCCGGATCTAAATGTTGGATACTTGCAGTCATTGGAGGGCCTGGTACAGGCGCTGTTGCAGATAACCACCATATTATCAGATGCTGACACTCTTTCCAGCATCATCACGGGATCCATGGGTGATGCAGCGGTGACAGCAGACGAAGAGCATGCTGCAGCCCTCATGTCTGCAGTGAGCGCTCTCCTAGCGGATGCTGCGGATGCGGAGAACCGTACCTTGGTGGTCACCGACGAAATCGAGGCAGGGCTTGACGCACAATTAGCGGCTGAACAGCAGATTCTAAAGCTAAGCAGCGAGCTAGGTCTGCAGTTTCGGGAGTTGTCGTCCCGGACACGCGCTGAGACCGATCATGCATTGTACATAGCGATGATCGCTGCTGGGGCTGCAAGCGACACCACGGAGGCAGGAATGGATCCAGACTGTTACCGGCTGCAATTGACAGGGTTCCGGGCATCCTTCACGCTTTATACGTTTTCTCAGAGACCATCCAATACAAGCAACAACACTGTTGGGAGCAGCAACTTGGGTGTCGGTGGGCGCAGGCGGCTAAATACCCCTATGACAAGCGACGGCAGCAGCACTAGTGGTGCACAAGAATGGATGGGGTATTCTTTGGTGACATCGGGATCGTCCACGCAGGACAGTCAATTGGCCACAAGTGAACTTGACGTGGGGGCCGACCTGCGGGTCGCAGTCTCACGGCCGCGCTATGCTGGCCCACGCATTGGCAACCGCATTGTTGGTGGCCTGCTCCTGCACACTACGCGCCGCACACTGCGATCATTGTCAGAAGGAGCGGGGCAGCATACCTGTTCGGAAGAACGGTCATGTGGTTGCGGTTTCTTTGGAATGGATGCAAGCTGCAATTGGTACGATGTGGCCTTCCTGCAGACTACTGGCAAGGCGGCCAGCTACCTGAAGCGGCTGTTTGCGGGAATCAACAACAGCCTTGCGCCGTATGGGGTCGACCCAATATTTTTGAGGTGGGAAAAAGATAGCTTAATGCATTGGGAATTTAGCCAAGGAAACATTATCTAGGCTTTGTGCGAACTGCTCCATCATGGCTTGGTAGGGTCAAGACTATGCAGCAGCTTCGATATTAGTAAACAAAAAATTGTAGCGCCTGCGCCGATGCATCTGCCCGATATTGCTTACAGGCGTAGATTATCTACGCCGGTGCATGGATGACTTACCTGGGGAAACGGCTGGATTTAAACAAACAGTACATATAAAGCCGTTTTCCGGATGCCAGAATGGCATTAGGCTACAAAACTACAACAGCTGTGCAGTTAACATATGGATTGCAGCCACATTATGTGTTTCCGCATCCATTCCTTCCTCCGTCCCGTATCATGACAATATGCTCCGACCCCATCCTTGACATGTTGATCCACGTCGCCTCTCCCCATCGGGCATTTGTAGGTCATCATCACTTTACCGCGAGGACCTTTCCTCGAAACTCAGCTGGTACTATAATATCTCCGACCCGTCAGAAGTGAGCCCGACGGGCACACCCTATGGTTTCACTGCTCGGCCTCTTCTCGGCCGCACTCCTGGCTTCCCTGTGCTGCTGGAGAGCGGGCTGTCTGCAAGTCGTGCTGCCCAAATGGTGCGGTACCTGGCAGATGGCAACTACCTGGATCACCGCCAGACGGTGGACATGACAGCTGAGCTGCTGGTGAGCTGTACTTTGTGGGGTGATTTTATGTCGTCTTGACCACAGGAAAGTGTTAGCATTAGGTACCGTGTTATGATATGGTTGTACGGGTGGAAGGAAAAAGACGAGGAATACCACACGGGCCTCTTCTGCTATCCAGCCGTGCCGGGTTGGTACGAATGCTTGCACGATTATTGGCAGGCACACAGGACCTGCTTTATCGACATGTCAATCGGCCCTCTTACCTACGAAGGCATGTGATGACGACTTACCACGAAACTCGCATTCTCCATTCTTCAAAAGGTTGCAGAGGTGGACGTCTAAATTTGGGTTGTGCAGCAATGCCATGGCGGTGGATGGGCTGGTTAATAGCTCCACTCGCCGTTTGGGGTTATGCACTTCTCAACCGTAGATCACTTGCTGCTTAATGGATGATACAATGGATGATTATCTGAGTAACTAAGCACTTCAGACGACCCCTTTATTTGCTTTGATGTTGGCAGGTCTACAACCCCAGCTTCCGTGCCTTTGCATATTCCCGGAGTGAGTTCAGCTGGTCGGAGGCTGGAGGCATTACCGGTCGCTTTTCCACAGTGGGCTTCGCTGCTATGGCCTATCTCAAGGAGGGTGAGGCGCTGGGGAAGGCCCTTCCCGAAATTTTTGCACAGGAATTGCTGCCGCTTTGGCTGCTGGCAGCTTTCTTTGCGTTGGTCACCACCGTGTCGACCGTGTCAGCTGCCCTACGGGCGGCACGATATGTAGCAGCAGCAACCGAGGCAGCTGCTCGGGAACGTGCACTCACGAGTGCGCTGAAAGCCTTCGAAGCGCCGTTGCAGAACCTTGGCGGTGGCGCTACAAAAGGCGCTGCAGGTGGTGTTGCCGAAGCCACGGAGTGCGCCGCCAGGGAGCAGACAGCGGCACGGCCTGGCGGATTTGCCGCGCTGGTCGCCGGGGTCACTGGCAGCGTCCCATGGACGTTCACTGGCGCTGGCCAACCGGCTTCCCCTGCTGTTGAGTGTGGTGGCGGTGGCGGTTGCAGTGGCGGTGGCAATAGCGGTGGCAATAGCATGCTTGCCAATGCCTTCGGTCTTGGCGGAGGCGCAGGTGCCTCGCATATCCGCATTCTCCGAGATGAGGTCACAACGCGGCGTGAGGAGCGGCTGGAGATCTTGGGCGCCTCGAACTTTTCTGCTCGACGCGCTTGGTTCAGGGAGTTTGTGAGACATGACGGTGGGCTGTTGTACGATATTCCCTTGGCTGTACTACTGGTGGTGGTTGCGGCCTTCTGGACAGCATTTTTGGAACGCCATCTGGTGCTGTACAGCGCCCGCGCGTTTTACCGTGTGTACGATGCGTCGGCCTCTGCTTCGGCGCGCTGGCTGCAGCCAGCACGCATGGACCCTGGTTCCGCTACAGGGTCCGCGTCCGTGTATGCCGAAGCTGCCAGCATGAGCATTGATGTGCCGTCAAATGCTGGTGACCCGGGCCGGTGGCTGCTGCCTACGGATGATTCGGATTGGGACGCACTGAACGAGGTGCTGCAGACCGCTTATACGCTGGTGGAAATGTGGACTGTATACGGCATGCTGCAAGCGGTGGTCATTGTGGGCTTGGTTGTCAAGTGAGCCAAGCGGGGCCGGGCGGATCATGGAAAACATTCTGTTCTGGGATGACTTACACTGCATAACAGGGATATGGGCTTTCAGCCTTGGGTACATGGCGAATCTGGGAAGCTTAAAACCGAAGCCTGTGTATATACTGTGCTTGCTAGTTACTATAATTCCCTAGCTCCTGCACCCTTTACATGCTCCCAGGTCCTTCAAGTTTCGTCCAGCCGACCTGATCCATTGCTCTCCCTCTCCCTATCTTAACCCGTCAGGCTGGTTATGGTGTTGGCTTTCCAGGAGCGCCTGGGTATTATCTGCCGCACCCTGATGACCATGTTCAACCCCGTGCTCCACCTGGTGATAATTATCGTAGTAGTGGCTGTCATGGTGTCAGCTGCTGCCAACACCGTCATGGGGGACCGTATCGCTGCAGTGTCCAGCATGGGATCTGCGATCAGTAATACTATGTTGACCATCATGGGCCCCGCGTCCATGAACAGCATTGATCTGTTATCACGTGGCCTCATAATGCCAGGCGTGCTGCGCTTCGCCGTTGCCGCGGTGCTTATCACCAAGATTCTGCTACTGCTATTCGTGCTCCTCAGCTTTTTCTTCGCAGCCATGGGCCACATCTTCATGAAGCAAAAGCACAGTATCGACTGGGCGCGTGCTGCGACCGTGCCCCAGGACCTGACGCGGGTCGTGATACCAGACTTGGTGCGTCGGATCATGGTTTTGCTGCCTGGTGCCACATCACGCCGTCAGCTGTGGCGTCACCGCGCCATGGCTGCTATCGCTGCCGCCACACCCCAGGATGGCAACACCGACGCCGCGCAAGCTGCCGATGGACATGCAGAGGCCGCCCCTGGGGGCGGCTGCACACCGATGTGTACGAATTTGGATGCGCCCACTAACAAGCAGCTGCTTGATGGGCTGGCTGCTGGTGGTGTACATGAACTTACTTGTGCCGCGGAGCTGGCTAAGACCTGGAATGGACGTGTGCGCGTTACAAAGGTAGCGGGTGGCAGATTTCTCATCGACAAGGCAACCATGCGTCAACTCATTGGCCTCGCCGCGTCATCGAGCACGGCTGCCGCCGTGGCCAAGCTGCCATCACATGCTGATGGCGATGATGACACTTCTGAGGAAGACCCCAAACACAGCGCAGCCGCAAGGGCCAATGTGCAGCGGGAGCTGGCGTTGACGGTTGCGCGTCGCGTGATGGAACGGGTCGGTCGCACCTACGGCGCCCGAACGCCAGAGTACCTAATCCTGGAGAAGGCGGCGCAAGCGGAAGCGGCAGTGCGGCGCCGCGCCGAAATTGCACCACCGGTCAGTGTGGAGGTGTTGCGTGCGAGGCAGCAGGATGAATCTTCCACTTCATTGTCGCCACTGACGCGTAGCCTAAGTGGCGAGATTCATATCCATCTGTCCATCTACGACGCTTTGAGGACGGCAACTGAGTCTATAGTGCGGTGGCAGAGCGGCGTGCATCGCTGGCAGGTGAGCTGCTTTTTCAGAGCTAGCTTCCCTCGCTCAACGAACGTCGACATAGTTAACTTTGTGGGCCAAGCGTCTGCTGAAGAGGATCCGTACATCATTGCGCTTACTTTTGGCTCGGATCTCCGCCTTACACCGCAAATGTGTCGTACTCTCTTTGATCACCTTGGTAACCGCTTTGGGCAGTTGCAATCCCCGCATCTCTTAGCCGCCTTACAGCTGATACCACGCCAATCCGGCTGAGCTTTTCGTTACTCTGTTGGTGCCCATTGTCCGCTCGCATGGCAGGTCCGCACATGGAAGCAGATGGCTGCTGCCTACCTCTTCAATCAACAGCTGCTGGCCGGCCTGGGGATGGCCCCCGGTCCTGCCTTCGTGGAGAGGCCCCCCGCACTACAGGACGACGACCTGTCGCACATGGAGCGCGCCTCACAGCTGCTGCCTCCAAACCCACAGTTAAATAGGATGGTGCTGCCGTTACCACTGCGGGGCTCTGGGTTTAGCCAGATTGGCTGGCTTGGTGATCAGTCCAGCGGTTTATTGTCGCCCTCGCAGCTGTCCATTGCGGACATGTCGCGGCGAGTTAGCCCTCTCAGTGGCAGCCAATCAATGCTCGATCCAAGGCGCTGGGCATCGCGCTCGTCGGCAAGTGTATGGCCGGGAGTGCCGCCGATGGGTTCGCAGCGGGTTCAGAGCTCGGTTGGCCAACAGCGCCAGTCCGCATCCCTTGAGGAAGGCAGCCAGGCGGCAGCGCTGCCTGAGGCTGAGGGCGTTGGGGAACTGGGTGTGTCGGCCGCTGGCCCTGGGCCAGCCACGGCCACGCAGACGGGGTCGCTGCGGACATTAGGTGGCATACAGGCGCCCGCACAGGCTTCCGAGTTGGCACGCCCTGACACAGCGCCGTTGCCCACCCATTCTCAAGCTCAAGCTCGAGGTTTGGTCCCGACTGGGGCGTACAGCAGCTTCGGCAACGGCACCACGGCAACACCACCTCTACCATTCAGGGCATCCTGGAGCCCTGGCAACGGTGCAACACCGGCGGCAGCCCCGCCAGCACCAGCGCGGCCATCTAGACCCTCTTGGAATTCTGGCAGCATGGGCAGTGGAAGCGCCGCCACAGCCTCCCCTACAGCCGGTGCCTCACCATCGGTCAATTTTCTTGCGATGCGGGCACCTTCACGGTGGTTGCACACGCCGACAGCACCGGACCTCGGACCGATGGGTTTTAACCGCGGCCAGAGCTACGGCCATGGCTTCGCGATGGTACCGGAGGAGGAACCCAGTAGCCCGGAGCTCGACACTGACAGCGGCGATCTGGACGGCCTGCGCGTGGCCTCGGACATGGGCCCAGCGGCAAAGACGGAGCTCAAGGGGTTGCCTTCGGTCCGGGACCACACGCGTTGGGGCGGGGTGGCGCCCATGATGGATGACATGCGCGAGCGGCTGATGGCGTTAATGAACCGGCGCAACAGCCGCGCGACCGTGTCCAGTGGCAGGCGTAAACACTCAGGATCGGGATCGGAGGCTAGCTCGCGTGGCAGCAGTAGTGGCGCTGTAAGTGCCAGCGGGTCACAGGCCCTCGGATCCCACCGCAGGCAAAGTGACCCTAACCTAGTCCACAACATTGCCTATCCAAACAACCAGCGTGTGATGGAAGGGCGGCAGGACGGTGACGAAGATGAAAATGCAACTCAGGAGCAGCAGGGACGACGGCCCAGCGAATGAAGCTCTGTCGAGCTGAACGTTTCTTTCCGCTCTGGATATGCGCGAGGATGGAGAAAATGGAAAGCGTGCGGCAGGTGGAGGACGCTTGCGTTACGTATCTTCGCAGGGGAATAATCGGCGACAGGCATGGCAAAAAATGATTGTTTTTTAAGGAAGAGCTTCGGCATTGATAAACGGTTCATTAAGGCTATTTGGACAGTATCAATAAATATGTACTGGGTTCTGTGCTATTGCTGCCATAATGGATTCTGGAAGCCGGATATGCGGCGTGGGTGGTTTTCATGCAGTGTATTACACAGTGCGCGCCATTTGCGTGGGCCAATTCATGAGGACATTTAGGATTGAAGGATGTATGGGGTAATTAATAAGAGAATGCGGGGATTTGCCTTGTCATATACTCAACATCCGTATATCCTGACCTGAGGAACTGCCGTACTAGCTCAAAATAGCTTTTGTAGCGCCCATCCGCGTCGTAGGGCAACTTCACCCTATAGCTAAATCCGGTGCGTGTTTGCAACTACTGCTCTTATTGTTCCAACAGCTACAGTAATGCTTTCTCGTTATGAGGACATTGTCTAGGCAACCTATACAGCGCACGTCAAGGGTGAAATGCTACCTCCCTGCTACGCAGGTTACGCTGTCTATCGCCCCGTTACTCATTGATTGATATCCGCAGCTGCTGCGTGTATTTGAACACGATCAGATATCCCTGTACTGTGATGCGGGTCAACGCTCGCCGTATTGATAGGGTGTCAGGTGTATAGTTACGGTACAGACGCGCTGTTAGGATACTGTGCAGACTTGTGACTTGTTCCTGATCATGTGGTTAAGGTCCCGCAATTTCAATTCTTCTTTATGGACTTATAATGGAACATGTGTGTCAATCCTTTCCAACTGAGATCGGGTATTTGAACCTGCGCAAGGCACTACTTGCATGTGTTGTTTTTGATTGGCTATGGTTAAATGCAGACCACTGTCATTAGCGGTCATTTGTTTTGGGGGCATGCGTTCTCATTATATATATAGCTCCTTCGTTGCCGAAGCTTTTATGACATGATTTTGTGAGTTAGCCTTGTGTCCCTTGGATTTATTTTATTGCGATATGAACATAGCCGGGGTTGGCTGCGGGAGTCGGTGATGGGGATATACATGTATGTAACTAAGAATACCTAATACCGTCATTTAGGATGTGCCTCATCGCATCCAAGCCAAGTCGAGGAGCAAAATGATTATGTTTCGCATAAGTTTTGCTCCTCGACTGGGCCTGGATGCCATGAGGCACCAGGAGCTTTCCATAGCATGATATGTGCTTCCGCAAGACTTCCACGTCTCCATAAGCAGGCATGCAAAAAAGGAACATAAAAACACAATCGCACTGACAAACGAAAGCCATGAAGTTCATTATGTTACATAGCACCCCGGTATTAAATCGTACATGGTGCGGATGCCTTGTTCTCCTGCCCTAGTGCCGATGCCATGGCCCGGAGCTGACGGCCTGTCCATAATCGTCACAGGCTCCATTGCCACGTCCACTGGGCCAAGAGCCATGCAACTGCGCCTGGCTGTCGACGGGAATGTACGATTCCGCTTTGCCGGAGCCACCTCTGAAGCTGCCATGGGCGCCCTGCCAGACGCAACCGTATCCGTCCGTGTCAGCTGTTGCAACGATGAGCGCCCAAGGGAGAACCGGGGGAGGCGGCGGTGGTGGCGGCGGTGGTCGCCGGTCCCATCGACGGCCGTCTTGCTGGCCCTGCTGTTGCAGATGTGGTTGCTGCCGGCGCAGTGACTGCTGCTGGGGAAGCCCTGTGCAGGCCGTTGGCCCGTCCAGAACAGATTTCGCAAAACCACTCCAAGCAGCCGCCGGTCTACCAGGCCCCATCCATTGTTCAGCCACATGCTGGCAGGGACTACCAAATGGTTGGGATGCTAATCCTGATGAGCCCCAATGTTGCCTTGCGCTCTCATCACCGTTTTCAACCCTAGAATCGGTACCGCGCAGACGCGAGGAGGAACCTTGGCTTTGCCTAACATCGAGTGGTGCCGGATTACCCGACACAGTAGGCGCATACTGCGCTGAGGCCTGGACCCAGGACTTATGCGAGCCCGGCATAACCAGTGGGACGGCGGTGGCTAGCCCTGAGACGGATACGTCTGCATGTAGAGCGGTTTGCAGACAAGTTGCCGGTTGCGGATGCATATGCTCATGAACTGAAGTCCGCGCCGCACTTGCCATAGAGGCTGACACACGCGCGGGTGTGTAGGTGATCGTATTGGCCGCATCTGCTTTAGGGTTCGTCGTAACTTCTTCAGACGCGGAATTCACAGCCGTGCCGTGCTTTTCCCGGAGCGTCCCCGAAGCGCCGGGTGCCGGCCTGACCGCTGCAACCTTTTCGTTAAAAACGGCGGACGAAGGCGTCAAAGGCGACCTGTCCATGGGCAACAGCTCTTTGGCAATCAGAACTCGACAGTTGGTGGTAACGCTATCTGCAGCGTTCCTTACCCAATGTTCACAGCACCTTCTAAGCTCCTGTGGGACTGTTTATATTTTTGAGTTGCAATAAGATAGGACCTGCGAAAGTCCGCCAAACATTAACATAATTTTTGGCTTTTGTAAGAAGCCTGCAGTCCCTCCTTTGTTACGTCATTTTTACTCACTTAACTATTAAGTCATTTGCCAAGTCTTTAAGTTGCCCCGACATTGGCAGCGTCAAAATTGAAGACGGCGCCAGTGGGTTCGCAGAAACAAATAAGTCGAAGCCAGCAAGCCCACACAGGAACAAATGAAAAATGAATTCAGGTTTTCATCTTCTAATTTGTCCTGAAACACTCGGTTGTCCATTGCTTCCACATCTGAGTCATTCACGCTGTGGCGCCTTGGCGTGAAGAAGGTTAAGAGGCAAAATCTCCCAAAGACTACCACAAGCATGTAGCAGTTAAAAGAACAGAGCATTCCTCAACATCTTAACGTGGCTGCAATGATGTACGGCGACGTTGCCGTTGCCGGTTGGGCGATCTACTGTGGCCGAACTAATTTACCAGCGCTTGGTCAGAGACATCAGCAACTCCAAAAATTCCAGCGGATTTCCTTTTTTGTCCTTTCGGGTCTTCAGGGAAGCAGGCTCCTCCTGCACGGGCAAGACCGCAAGGGTAGCCTAACGCGTGTTTGCCGTGTGCCCGGTACGGATACGGTCGTCGACCTGACGCCATCACTCGCTGCCATTTACCCCCCAACCCTTATTTCCTTATCCTATCCGTTCGCATCTGAGAAAGTGCCATGACTCACAGGCTTGGTGACAGCCGCGAGCGCAGAGCGCCAGCCCACAAGCAGCACCCCATTGACGGCCAGGCCCACCAAGATGAAGGGCACCGGGGGCACGTAGCCACGGAACAGGCCCCGCAGCACCACGCCTGCTGGGATGCCAACCGCCCAGCATTTGGCCGCGGTCAGGGCCGCGGCAGGGACGCCTTTTTTGCGTGCGTACACACCAAACCCACCCAAGAAAGGCGTTGTCGCGAACCAGCCTGCAAACACAAGAAAATTTAGCGTTACGTTGGTTGGACTAGACTGGCCTAGGCTACGCACTTTATGTTCGAATTTTAATGGCTTTGGTTTTGCAATTCATAAGGAAGTGTCCGTATCCGCAAGAGTTGGTAGTTCCTTTTCCAATACAGCTTTCCGAGCTGACAGGGTGACGCCATGCCTTAGATGCGCTGTGCGCACAGCATGTGCTTCTGTGTGTCACAGAGGTTATTGCAACCTTTACGGTGCAGCAATCCCCATTTGAGATGGATAGTCTGATTGGTGCGCATCTCCTTACCCAACCCCAACCCTGATGCAAGTCGCATCCAGTATCACAGCAAATGCTACTGCTCTGGAAGACCTTGATGGCCCCTGCTCAATGGATGGCCCCATTATGCGAAGTCACTGACCCAGGACAAAAGGAAGCGCGGTCGTGAACGTCTCCGCGCTGATAGGCTCCCCGTGATTGGCCCTGCCCGCAGCCGCAAAAATCATGAGAGCCGCGAGATCACCAGCTGCCAGTGTAACGGCACTCCTGTGCGGGCACGGATGCGATAGACGTTGCAGCCACCTTAAGGATACGGATGCATGTGCGGGCTTGCAGGTGACATCACAACATGTCCAGCATCCGACATCCAAGCGCGTTATGCAGAGAATTATGTCTCTTCCCAACGAGCAGCCATCCACAAAATGGACGGTTATTTTGCTCAGCCACGCCCTCCAAGCACGCGGTGAAAGCTCACCGCCAGTCGAACTCCTGTTTGTCACCTCGATCCACGCGGGCCACACCGGCCCAGGCATCGTTCCCAGTCTGCTCCACAGGAACAACCTGGATGTGGAGAAGAGATTTCAGCAGCGCATCCCACGACTGCGGGACTCCTCCTGGACTCCAGAACTATCGTGCCGGTTTAGTAAAACACACCACGTATTGGAGGTAGAGAAAGTAAGCTAAACACGCTTCTAGTATTTAGCCACAGCGCACCTCGAGTGGCTGTCCATCAGGACCCAGAATAACTCCGGGCCGAGGAGGCATGCTGGGAACCGGTCGAGGCGGGGGTGCAGGTCGACCAGTGGCCGGAGGTCGAGGTCCCGGAGCTGACCGTGAGGGCTGCGAGGCCGCGCTTGTTTTGCCAGCCTCGCTAGCTTGAGCTCGAGTGCTTCGTCTTGCATTGCCAAAGGGCAGCGGTCGCTTCTGAGCGAAGAGCGTCGTGGACATCATAATTGCAGTGTCGGAACCGAGCTCAACGTTGCAACTAATCCCACAGTTATTACGTTTAACATGAATCATATACATTACTACTAAAACGTATGTAAAATGCTGTCCCGGCGTAAGCAGTCCAACACCATTGCCGTACATATCACAATGGATTGCATGATCGCCAAGGGCTTGGCAGGAGTGTCATAATCCATATAATTGTGCTATTCTCGGAGATCAGGATACATTAATTGTATTCCCGATGAGTTAAACTTTACAACTGCTAAACGCTAGACGAAATCAGGACCTCCATAGGTGCCGAAAATAAGTGTCTGCTCCAAGGGGGTATTACTATGTCCTTAATATCATAATTTAAGTGCCCAAGGGGCGGTGGAACCCTACGCCTGACCCCGCCCATAGCTGGCTTGGGCTGGGGAAGGCTCGTCAAAGCATTCCCACAATTCATCAAGCTCAAGTAAACCTTAGTGGTTCTAGCAAAAATGGTTCTCGCGGAGCTAGGAACTCGGATATCCAAGGCCATCTCGTCGATGGGCCAGGCGATGATCATCGACGAGAAGGTTTTGGACGCAGTACTCAAGGAGATTTGCACAGCGTTGCTTCAAGCGGACGTCAATGTTAAGCAGGTCATGAACCTGCGCAACGGAGTTAAAAAACGGGTTAACATAGCGGAGCTGGCGGCCGGCCTGAACAAGCAGCGAGTGATTGAAAAGGCAGTTTTCGACGAGCTCTGTGACATGTTGGACAGCGGGGTCGACCCAAAGAAGTTGGAGCTGAAGAAGGAGAAGGGCAAACAGCTCACGGTTATGTTCGTAGGCCTTCAAGGTAGCGGCAAGACCACAACCTGCACCAAGTATGCTTACTTCTACAAAAAGAAGGGATGGAAGCCGGCGCTGGTATGTGCGGACACGTACCGTGCCGGTGCGTTCGACCAGCTCAAGCAGAACGCCACGAAGGCTCAGATTCCCTTCTATGGCAGTTACAAGGAAACGGATCCGGCGGCAATCGCGCAGCAGGGCGTTCTACGCTTCAAAGAGGAACTGCGAGACTTAATTATTGTCGACACCAGCGGCAGGCACAAACAGGAAGCAGCGCTGTTTGAGGAAATGAAACAGGTGGCAGCAGCGGTCTCGCCGGACCTGATCATCTTCGTGATGGATGGCAGCATTGGGCAAGCGGCCTTCGACCAGGCAAAAGCCTTCAAAGAGGCAGTGGAGGTGGGGGCTGTTATCATCACCAAGCTGGACGGCCACGCCAAGGGTGGTGGCGCGCTGAGCGCCGTGGCGGCGACAAAGTCACCAATTATTTTCCTTGGCACAGGTGTGCCCCAGGAGGGTTATCAGGGTGGTGGCGGCAATTATTCCCATGTGGGTTGTAGCGAAAACCTTCCGGCAGAAATTAGCGCCTCGATGAGTCATAGTCCACTTGCAAGCGCTGCTTATCGGACGGTTCCTCATGCCAATACACAATTGCCTATCTCATTGCCTGAACCACAGGCGAGCATATGGACCAGTTCGAGTCCTTTGAAACCAAGCGCTTTGTGCAGCGCCTGCTGGGCAAGGGCGATGTTAGCGGGCTGATGGACAAAATCCAGGATGTGATACCTGAGGACAAACAGCCGGAGCTCTTGGACACGATATCTAAAGGGAACGTCACGATGCGCGTGCTAAAGGACATGTTTGAGAGCGTATTGGAGCTCGGCCCTATGAGCCAGGTATGTGCAACGTTTCCCTGTGTGGGTTGCTGCATTTTGGCCATGTATCAGGTGTCGCGCCGTTGCAATTGAGGATAGATAATCATGCAGAGTACCGCGGCATTGTTTTCCTTATGCAAGACAGTTGTAAACCCACATTATGTACCATGGGGAGCACATTTTGTGCACGAGGATTTGGCGACGAACAGATAAGAGGCCCAAGGGGTAGGCGATGTTATGCCCTCTAACCGAGTTTAAAGCACTTTGGTCGTGGATTCAAATGGCCACCTCGCGAGCTGAGTATCGGCGAACGTCTGTTTGTGCCTGCATGCGAACTACGTGTGCGAGGAAAGGTTGTAGCTTCCCCGAAATCTGAATGAAGATTGTTTCCACAAGCCTGTGCCGATGTGCTATGTTGACAAGCTGGACTAACATTGTATGCATATTGTGGCACAAATTAAGCTGTTTTGTAGATTTAACATGACCTAAGGCGGTCTGTATAGTACGGAAGTTGCGTGCGTTTTGAGCTGTGAAACACTGGGCGTTCAGCACGTGCATTGTGCTGATCCATCACACCTGACCGCCCCCTAAGCCACCTGACTGCCATTACGTTGCGACGCCATGTTAGGTTGGCCGTTTTTGTCCGTCTATCCGCAGATGATGTCCATGCTTCCGGGTTTCAACAGCGATCTGCTGCCCAAGGGTAACGATAAGCAGAGCCAGATGATGATCCGTCGGTACATCACCATTATCGAGTCCATGACGGACAAGGAGATGGACACGAACAATATCAAGACGCTGCAGGAGCCTTCTAGGGTGAACCGGCTGGCCCGGGGGTCGGGGTCGTCGCCGCAGCAGGTGCTGGCGCTTCTGGAGTCGTATAAGCACTATTCCAAGTACGCCACTCAGGTGCGTACAAGTGCAAGGATAAAAGCCACGTGCGGAATCACTTCCCTTTTACCGCACGATGCACGTTGTGTCTTCCAACTGTGCTGCACTTAATTTCTTTTGCACTCGGCGGCTCAGTGCAGCAGGATCGGCTAATAAAGAAAAAGTTTACCAGGATCGACTTGTCACGTCACGTGTGTTACCCCGTGTCTGAAATGTAGGCCCTCAAGGCGGCGAACCTGCCCAAGAACCTGAAGTCGATGAAGGGCGACGTGCCTATGAACCCGAGGCAGATGCAGCAAGCTCTTGGCAAGATGAGCCGGGCTTTGCCGCCACAGCTGCTCCAGCAGCTAGGCGGTGTAGGTGGTTTGCAATCACTGATGAAAGGGTTGGATGGGAAGCTTGGCGGTTTGGGAGGTCTTGGCAAATGAAGCCGCAAGACGGTGGGCTATGTTTTGTTCCCCGTCATTGGCATCTCGAGGTAAACTGGGCAGGGTAGCTGTGGCGTTGTTCAAGCTCCATACAGTGTGTGCAAGAGCTATGTGTTATGATTTCAGAAGACTGCCGGATGATAAGTTGCTCTTGAGATTTAAGCACCGCCCTAGCAGGTGGTTGCCATGTTCGGATCAGACAAGATACGAACGCAAGTTGCTGGAAGGGCGACAGTTCCAATGTATCAATAAGAACTTAGCAATAACTCGGATACAGCTTGGCAGAGACTTAGCCAGGAATCGTGGCGCGTGCCGCCCCGTGATTGTCTTAACTGGATCATCAGTTAATTCATCAAAGAGGGTAACTCATTCATGACACTTCTTAATTCGCGTGGCGTGAATTGAGCTAGCACGAGTATTAAGTGTAACACGAATCTGCATTGCATAGGTGTCTAGCTTTTGCAGGATATAGATTCATAGCCCCAACATTCCATATCACTGCTTTAAGGATATATGAAAAGGAACCCTCGGACCATGTGCCGAACAGAACGTTACAGCGGGGTGGACATGCTTATGCCGAGGCAGCGCCGCTGCGCAGACGCTTCGCCAGCTCTACCTTCGTGAGTTTGCGCTCCTTTGTGTCCTACATGGGAGGAAATCGCAGGGACGGGAATCAAGAACAATTGCTCCCCCTCAACAGTAGCTGCTTTCACACATTCCCCACGGTAGGAAAATCCAGTACAACAGCCGTAGACAAACCCTGAAACTGAGCAGGCTAATTTACTCAGCAGTCCGGTCGTCCTACTCAAAACCCTGCTACGTTTATCCGCTTTCATATGGAGGCTTTCCAAACCAGGAATGGGAACAGCGATCGCAACCCGATGGCACCCTATTACAGCAACCCGAAAACGTACGCAGGCAGCGTCAAGCTAACCCCGGCCATGCACGTGTTTAATGCAATGCTACCCGAAACATGGATGCTTATCCATGCTTACACACGTGTCGTCACCGTGGGCAGCCCGCAGCAGTCCTAACACGCGACGTTCACAGTGCGTCACCGCTAATCAAACGGCTTGTGGGACAGTCCTGCATCGTAGACTACTCGACCTTTTAAAGCCTGCCAATTTTATGAACCTAATGCCTACCTTTTCGGCCTTGACGCCCGCAGACTTCTCCGAAATCATGAGCTCAATGTGGCAGGGCGAGCTCATGTATGGGTTGACACGGCCATGAGCACGGTAAGTGCGGCGGCGCTGTCGCATAGCCCGATTGACCTGGATGTGCGAAATGTAGCAGTTATCGATGTCAAGACCCTTTACCTGTGAAGGACGGGGTTTGGGGTGGAAAGGGGGAAGGGGCATAACATCAAGCTCGTTTTCAGCATCATCTTACAATTTTTGACCCTGCCCGGACATGCAAATGCCATTGAGAAAAGATGGTTAATCTGCAACAGAAAAACCTGTGCAGATGCATACCCATACACATTGCTGTGAGCATGTTTCCTGCCAAATTCTGTTCAACGCACGCCTGCCGCCAGCAAGCGCCGGGGGCTGCATCTTTAACTCCGTGCAGATGGTAGAAGTTCGGTGCGCCGGCTATCCAGTAACATCAGTCCCACTGAAACGCCTGAGGCCTCAGCAAGGCCGCCTCCGTCACCCCTCCACTGCAACCTTTCTATGAACCTCGAGAACTCCATTTTCATCGGCGCCAACTCTGCAAAGCCCGAGCTGTCGGCCGGGCGCCAAGAATTTGCTTTGACAGTGACCTGCCGCTGCCTGCTGCTGCACCGTGCCTGCTCCTCAGCCCTTCGCCAGTCCCGTTCTGGACAAATGCTTATCTGATCTTGCTGTAAAACTTCTTGTATACGCTATCGTCCATTCTATATTATGTACCTCGGCGTTGCTCTCCGCATTTTTCAGGAGGTTAAGGATGAACTCAGCCGACTTGACCGGCCAGCGGCCCTGGCCACCAGGGTTACCCTCATTCTTCGCCTGAGCAGTACGGCCAACAGCGCCCTGGTACCGGCGGAACGGGATGCAGCGCTTATGCGCAATCACGTCCTCCAGGTACTTCTTGGCCTTGTTCAAGGACATCTTGCGGAGGACAAAAGCAGTCTCCCTGGTATTCTTGAAGTGAACACGCAGATCAGACCCCTTGGCCTGCAAATTAAGGACCGGTGACAAGTTCATGCCGGCGCCAAGTAGAGATAATGTTGCCACCACTTGCAACCTATTAATTCTATCGTAACGAATAAAATTAAATAGTTATTGCTTGTGTCCGACGGGTCTGCAAAAGTTTTTGCAGAATGACGGCCGCAGCGCCGCACCTTAGCGGTCTTGTCCGCGTTCTCCGGCTCACGCGCGTACTTGACCATTTTTGCGTCGTTTCGCGACGTGCAACGCGCGACGAAAGAGAGAGACACCGCGCATGAAGGAGCAACCTGAAGGGAGGCCTAGCCTACGATGCCCCGATACCGGTACGGACTTTGCTCCGAGACCCTAAGAAATGTACCATTTCTCTCGAGAAGTGAGCTGAAACGTAACTGTGGTACTTAAACCTTAACAAATCAATTGTTTCTTTTCGCACTAGCTGACAAAGTACTAAGACGTGCAAGTGGTAGGATTACTCGTTTGTGCCCTTCCATGCAGAGGCTTCTGCCATTTGCCGCAGTAGCGGCTTCCACATCTAAAGTTGCGGCACAAAGCCTTCATTTATTTGCTCAACAATTAGGCCGGCGCCTTTATCACAAGAACGTTGTTGAGCATTACGAGCGACCACGCAACGTGGGCTCTTTCGACAAGAACGATCCCGATGTGGGAACAGGTCTTGTGGGCGCGCCGGCATGTGGTGATGTCATGAAGTTGCAAATCAAGGTGGATGACCAGGGCAACATCGTTGATGCGCGTTTTAAGACGTTCGGTTGCGGCTCTGCCATTGCCAGCAGCAGCGTCGCAACGGAGTGGGTCAAGGGGAAGTCACTTGACGAAGTACTTAAGATTAAGAACAGCGACATTGCGAAGCACCTGAGCCTGCCGCCTGTTAAGCTGCATTGCAGCATGCTGGCGGAGGACGCCATCAAGGCCGCTGTGAAGGATATTCAGGCGAAACGTGCTGTCAAGGCATGATGATTTTGCCGTGGCGTTTATTGAGGCAGAATTTATGGAGCTGGTGGGTTCGTCGACAAGGGCACGGGGCGCATGGACAAACAGGCAGAAATTGTGTTTTCTTATGTACGCAGGGTTCTCCGGATTTTAGAGAGTTGCATGCGTTGACATGTCTCAAAAAGTGTGAACGTGGCGAACTGTTTGTAATTTCATGTGTTGTGGACGTAGTGAGGACGTAGTGTTGTCGTAGAGTGCTTATGTGGTATACCGCATGCAGGGAACGGCAGCTGATAGTGAGGTTCGCTGCAGACTAGTTGCTACGGCATTTAGCAGCTGGATGCCGGAATGCATTACGAAGGTTGCTACTTTTGGAATGAATGAAGGCACCCAGTTACATAATATGTTAAAGATATCAACGACCATGCATGAGAGGTATTTCCCTTCAGGGATATTGTAAATAACATTTGCCACGGCCATTGCATTGACTTCCTTGTCGAAACCCTGCCAGTATTAGTTTATGTCAGCAGCGTCGATGCCTCTCGGCCAGAGAGATGAACGCCCGGGCCCTCTCTACCTGATAACAAGCTTGGCCCGCACGATCTGATGGTGCGCTGCGTTTTCAGCGTCGCTTGCATCCGCACTTCTCGTGCACGGCCATGGGAACATGCCAAACAAGCAACCTCCGTCATTCATCCCTAACTTTGAGCTTTTTTTTCTTATGCTCAAGGACGGCCACATCGTCCGGATTGTCAACCAAGGCCATGTTCCTCGTGAGAGGCTAAGCGGCTGGAGTAAAGAAAAACATCTAACCGCTTCGGTTTCCGGAACACATACCGATAGTGATATTATTCTGTAGGAAGACTGTTTTCTGAAGAGGCAACAAGAAACAGGCCCCATACTGTGTTTTAAAGCCATGCTCCCTCGCACTGCGTCCACGTCGAGATGAACGTACAAAGCCTGCCACAATACGTGGTTTCTCCCTCATACAGAACGCGCTCATTTGCACCCTGTGACTACTTGCCTTTGCGAAACATCATGGGGAATCTTGGAGGACCATGCTGGATCCTGCCTGCTCATGAGCGGCACATGCAGTTCTCATGCAAGCCTTAAAAGCTCATGTGTGATTATGCATAAATGGAGCGCAGCCTGATAGCGCATGTGTGCCGCACCATGTAGGTCCGTTGCCCAAAAAAGCTTTAGCCGTTTCTGGCCATCCAGGAAGCCTCTGATAGCCTTCTGGTAGCACGCAGAGACCATCAAGTAACTTTGCTGCGCAAGCAGAAGTTACATGACCATGCATCATATGATATTTTCTGGAGGTGTCCCACAGTATTTCAAGCCCGAATGAGTCGCCAATACATGGTAACATGGGCCATGCATGACCCCATTGGTTTGAAAGTTGGAACCAGGCCATTCCAGGCTCTATCCACAGTGTTCGATGGCTTCTGGGTAGAACATGGGGAAAACAGGTTATCACTTAATATTTACAGCATGTATAATGACCGTCCTGACCTCCTATGTGTCGGTTCAGGCACGGGCCCGTGCGGCTTTAATGCTGGCACGCAACGAATGAAGGCCCGGACGGCCCGTTCTGCAGCAGCCTTCATATAGGATTAGCGTTTTGTTTGAATTTAATTGACGATCTCATATTTTCTCGAAAATGGCTGCATCCTGTACTCAAGGACTTCCTGAGCTTTTCAGCTCACCAACTCCTCTACCGTCAAGGCCATATGTCCTACTTGCATCCACGCACATAAGCGCACTGTTTCAGAAGCTATATATAAACGAAAAAGTTATGGCAAGACAGGTCCCATCTTTCCATGTACGGGACAGGCGCGCATAGATACCTACTTACCTAGTCGTTGCCAGTATCGCCAACTGCCACACTGCTATTTATCTCGTAATGCGCCAACTGGTTATAAGCAAACCCCATATTTCCAATACAAACCTATTATATCTTGAAATGGACGGATATGATAAATTTCGCCATCTTTGACACAGCCCATGGCAGCGTACGGCAGCAAGGGTCGGTTGGCCTCGACGGCAGCTCAGCAAGGTATAGGCACTAGAGACTTTTAGTTTTTAACTGCGGGCCAACAAGTAAAGTTAAACTACGATATCTTTCCCGTGTGTTTTTGCAAGAGTGCATAGAATTCCTGCATAGATTGTCACATATCGTTAAGTACAATCCGCACAAAACCCGGTGCAATACTGATAAACTTGTACAGAATTTCATGTGAGTAGCTGTATGTCGGCTTCTCCAAGCAAACAGGTGATGCACTTTGCAAACCAAGCAATCCGCATATGATGCGAGGCCAATTGCTTAGATCACTCTATTTGATCATTTTGCAGCTTAAATAATACCCTAACCATGTCTTTTGACAGGCCGCGATACCGATCGGCGGCCGGTATCTACCATTCCTACCAAAAGACAATCAGACTTGGCAGGCAGATGACGTCATCCGATCGATTAATGATAACCTTGCTCACCTGCTGAGTTCACCAGACGAAGACTTCTGGTCGACTGTTGAGAAGGACGAGTCGTTGCATGTATGCCTCGACACGTACCTCCGTTACAAACGGTAAAACATTATGGCGCGCAGCGGGGCTCCGGAGAGATCGCGTGCTGTCGGGAGGGCATGGCGTGGCGTCCGTTCTCGTGAGACGTGGCGTGGTTATGTTACACGGCGCGGGGAGTGACGAGTTTGGATCCCCAATAGAAGGGCCTGCAAATTTACTACCAATGTGAATGGATTCCATTATCTAATGTGTAACTGTGGATTTTTAGCTTTTTTCAGGTGCAGGCTCCGTTTCAGCCGTCGTTGGCCCATCCGTACCATCCCTCGGTCAAATCTGTACTACAGGCGCGTGTACGATGACTTACGGGAGGAGGTGGAGGGTGCTTCCACCACGAGCCAGGAGCTGGCTCGTAGAGTGTTCATGATACTGTTACGAATGTAAGGCCGGGGCTGTAGCCTGACATCACAAAGCCTTCGTGCTTCGCCACACATTCCGTCCCCTGCTTCTTGCCTTCCACGCCACGAATTGGCCCATTCATATGCACTTTGTACACGAAACCGCATCAAAAATGCCGCGAAGCAAAGTAATGGTGATAAATGATGATAGAAACGCGAGGCAGGCATAAGTTTGGAGGAGCGTGTAAGAGCATCACCAAGGCAAGAGCACACAAAGATCTAGAACACAAATAGCTACCCGGTCCTCGGCATGCATTCAGGATCTAACGCGGCTCTAGGTCCTCGTGTGCATCACATCATCCCCTTTCCTTGCATATTTCCTTGCCATGGGTTGGGAGGCGCTCGTGTTCCTCGCAAAAAAAATGCAACCGGCAGGGCTTCAGTTTCCACGCACTTGTCGTGATGGCCTGTACATGGAGATGCTTCGCAGGGTTACGACCAGCGACCGGGACCCAGGGGCTCCCACGCGGGAGCAGCAGGCGCAGATGCTGTACAATTTGTGGCTGTTGGACATCCCCAAGCTCATGGACGTGGCCGTACTGTACGGCGCCCATAACCCGGAGCTCACGCGCAAGTTCCTGATCCAGGCGCGTGGAGTTGGAAGGCTTGGATATGGACTTGGGTTTGAAGCAGCTGGGCTATCAGAGGAGGCCGATAGATGCGCGGAGGTTGCCCTGGGTACATGCTTCTTCTGGTTCTACCTTTCCCGTGGGTTATCCTTGCAGACCTCATGAGTGATTACCTCCGCATGATGACGGCATAATTGTGGTAAATCTCACTAAAGAACTTTAAGTGGCCCTGATGTTGCCCTTGCTAAACCCGCATGCTTGCTGCTGCGGCGTAACTTCTGACGGCATCACCTCCTACCGGTGGGACTGCAGGTCTTTGACCTACAGCCCCGATATAGTGACGACCTGGTCGCCTCGGCGCCCTTATTGGTGGGCAATCTGGCGGAAGTCGTGGGGCGCTGCATGGCCGCCGGGGACAGGGCACTCAAGGTGGGATCGGCGGCTGCCGCCGCCCACGTGAAGGAGCTGCGCGGTGAGGCTTAACGCTGGGTTGCGGGAACAGGAAATCGGATGTACTGGGATCTCCGGGCCGCGTAGGCCCAAGCTCCTTAGGTTCGGATGAGCGTGCTGCCCAGACGTCCTGTAGCGCAATGGCGCATCCGCATTTTCTTTTCCACGTGCCATTCGCTCTTGGCACGTGCTTTGCCCCTGTCTTAATTCGCTTGCCTGGGCCGCAGATGCGATGGACTACCTGCGTGATGCCACCCTCACGCTTACCGCCTTCGTTGCGTGCTACAGCCCCGCTGCGACGGCACTTCTACAGCCGGACCACGGCGCGCTACTTTGCACCCTGGCGTCCGCGCACGACCGGTTGCTGCCGCTGCTGGCACGGGTGTTCTCACAGCCCGCGGCTCAGTTGCCTAAACAGCAACGACTGCAGGTACCTCGCAAAGCGGCGGCTGCAGAGCAAGGTGCAACAGCAGCAGATGGTGGAAGCGGCGGCGATGACACGCAGGAAAAGCTGAGTCAAGTGGCGGTGGGCCTGCGGCGGCTGGGGTACCTGCTCTTGCTGTACAACAGCTGCAGGGTAGTGCCACGAGGGGGCAGGCAAGAGGCTAAGCCGGCGCAGCAGGTGGGCGTCCGTCAGATACCTTGCATATTGGAATGTGGATGTCTTAAACACGCGCCTACTTATTTGCCGCTCCGTTTTGTGGGTTTCCTCGCACCTTGCAAGGAATGATAACCACGCTTACAAAACAGCGCCGTGCACCACACTTTCGCCAGCCACGCAATCCTTCGAATTTTGCCATCTTTTGGCCTACAGCGCTTGACAACTTATTGTATCGATGCCCCAAACCAGTTTTGTTAAATCCGCATCACTGCTGCCGCTTAGCGGTTCAGGCGTTTGGTTAGGAGGCCCTGGGCGCTCCATGGTGTAAGCTCCACTGTAGCTTCTTCCCCCATAATGTAGGGTATGGATGCCAGGGCGATAACAGCGGAACTTCCTTTTGACCGGCGCAGGTGTCGGAGGCCCGTGGTAACGAGCTCATGTCGCTGCTGATGGCCGTGTCTTCCGCCGGTGCGGCAGCGGGAGGCGGCAGCAGGGATGAAGACTGCAGCAGCACCGCAGGCCGCTTCCTCGGGCTGATCAACCAGGAGAGCCACTTGGATGCGCAAATCGCGTCAGCAATGCTGGAGGTGGGGTAGAGGGGACCTCCCTGGAGTATACCTATGAATGGGGCGTCCAGTGAAGCCAAGGTGGTGATGTCCTGGGCTGGTAAAGAATGTTAAGAGGTTTGCCCCAGGCGTGCGCCCTCCGCATCTAGTGGGGCCACACTCCATGGCCGGATGCACGCCTTACCTGCGAGTGTGTGGTCTGGAACTTCTTCTTCCTGATCATTATTCCTCGGTCATCCTGTTCCGTCGTGTCTGCGTTGTCTCTGTCCCGGCCTAATCTTACCGCACGTTCGCACGTCATTCATAGGGTACATTAGCGCTGGATGATGCGCAATTCGACTACCTGTTGGCGCTCATCGGGGGTGATCCACGGGTGATGGATCGCATCCGAAACCAGCGCTGCCAAGCCGGGCCGTCGTCCGTGTCGACGCCTTCCGTTGGAGGGGGCTCCGGCGCGAAGCCGGGTCCGTCCGGGTCCTCGGGCCCTGCGCCGTCGGGTTCCGGAGCAGGCCCAAGTGACCCCGCAGCGACCGCCAGGAGGGCCTCTCTCATTAGCCAGATCAAGGACCTGCTACCGGATTTCGGGGACGGCTTTCTGGCTGCATGCCTGGAGGCCATGGACATGGACCCGGAGAAGGTGCAATGCAATGGAGCCTCAAGGGCCATGGGTCATTTAAGTGGGTGGGATCAGCTAGGCATCCCTGCCATGTTAAGGAATGGATGCGGCATGTGGATCGGGGAAATTGCACGCCCTGTGCGCCGAGGCCTCCTAGACGGAGGTACGAGGGGCAGTGACAATCTGAGCCGTTACGAACACCACATCCCCAACCTGTTGACGGTCGAAAGCTAAGGCTTTTAACATCTTTAAACCCAAGCTGAAGTTTCGGTCCCATTTGCTTCATAACTCTGCACGGGAAACTCCTGGTACAGGTCATTAACGCTCTGCTTGAAGACAAGCTGCCGACCCAGCTCGCCAAAATGGACAGAAAGTTGGTCGCGTGGGGAGGACCGGTTGCTCAGGTCAGAGGTGGTTACCGCGCCGTTGCGGTTTCGGAACAACCCTCCGTTTACACCTTGGAAACCGGAAAATGCGGGCAAGGGCCACGACGGCGTTGGCACTTTGTCAGTTGTCGCCGGCGTGTTCGGAAACATTTCGGGACCCGATACTCATTCAGCTTTAGACCGCGGCGTCCTCATCAGCATGGGCGCTTCCGACCTAAATGAATAAGTGTGTGCTCCATACCACATCAAATATTGCATAGGATCTCAGTTTTGTAACATCGTAGCTCTCTCCGCACTGCAATGCAGGCCGGCGCAGGTCCCTCTAACTCCGGAATGGCCGCGGGGTCGTCAGACGCCCTTTCTGCCATGTCCTCCTGGAATTCCCTAGCGGGGCTTGCGTCTACGTCTATATCGTCTGCAACGGCGGCAGGGCCAGGGTCCTCCGCCAAGGGCACCAGCATTTCCGGCGCGGGCTTCTGGCGAACTGCAGCCGGTGGCGGAGGCGCTGGTGGCAGCAGCGGAAGTCTGCACCGTGGCACTCTAAAGGTTCTCGACCGAGTTGATAAAGAGGTCAGAACTCTGACGTCACGGCTTGGTGACGAGCTGCAGTGGGAGTACGATGATGAGTATGACGATTCTTTCGATGATTTAGCTGCCGGCGGTGCTGACGGCGTGGCGGATGCGGAGGGCGACGACGAGGAGAGTGCTGTAGGACGGTCGACTGCTGTTCCGCGGGGCGCCGGGGCTGTGATCGGTACCAGTCGGCTGGGCCCGCCTGGGAGGAGCACCATTGCCACAGCAAATGAGTACAACGACGAGCCCAAGGATGAACCCTACAGAAAGACCGCACCAATTCGCGCCGATGGCGGTGCAGCGGCGTCCGGGCCTTCAGCAGCTGGTTCGCGTGGGACAGGAAAGCCTCTCGTGGCTTCTTCGGTGTCGACAGGTGCCGCGGCCGCAGCCGCGGCAGCAGCAGCAGCAGCAGGGATACAACTGGGTGGTGCAGCTCGTCGGGGCCCCACGATGATAGGGTCAGCGGCAACACCTTCGGGAGGCGGGCGGGGAGGCGGCGCCGGAGCCGGCCCTGCTGGCAGGCGAGGAGGTCGTGGGGGCCGCGATGGCGGCGGCGAACGGCTGTGGGTGCTAGATGGAAAGATCTATAATTACGCCAAGGAGGGCGCGCAGATGGTTAACGGGCGGCAGGAAGCAGACGCGTTAATGGATGCAGCTCGGCAAGCGGCACAGGTGAATTATTGGGTCCTGGGGGGCTTGGGGGCTTGGGGCGCTAGTTGAAGGTCTGAAGTGGCCCTGTGCAGCCATCTGAAATACTGCATGCTGGAAGAGCTGTCGCAAAATGAGTATTTGATTTTGAGGTGTGGAGCTTAAGACACGAGCATTGTTGCTCTCAGCAATTGCATATGATAACCGCAAGAAAGGATGGGCCCCACCGCTATTGATGTCCGATGCCCTCCGTGCGCCCCATGCGCGCGTTTGGCACTGTCGTGTTTGTATGTTGCAAAGGATTTGTTGAAGATGCAATGGTCCCATAAATCTGGTTTCCGACGGGTCGTCCATGTAGGCAATCTATGGCCTGGGGCCTGGCGGCAACAAGGGCCTTCTACGGCAGCAGCAGCAGCAGGCGGCCGACGGTGACGACACCAGCGAGGACGAGGGGCACGGAGCTCCGGTTGCCAGTGGCAGGGCCGACGCAGCCCGCGGCGGCCATGGAGGTCGCGGTGGCGGCGGGCGGGGTGGCGGCGAAACTGGCAGCAGTGGCGACAGGCGGCAGTACGATCGAAAGGAAAAGAACAAGGCGGCGGTTGCGAATCATCATCGGAAAGACCGAGCGCTCCGGAAGCAGGGTTTGCTGTAAGGACCAGGACGCCCTGGCTACGCCTTTTCTCCAAGGCCTTGCCAACTCTCTAGGTCTTATGGCTTTGAACGAATGAGCCAGCTATTAACGTTCGAAGGTAATCATGATGTGACCTGGGAAAAACGTCTGAAACGCGGCGGAGTTACTACACGCGCCCTGAGCACGTTGGGGCGCTACCCAGTGCGCTGACACACCGGTATGCCGTGGGATGGGTGGGTCGCGCTGGTGAAGCTTAGGGCACCGTGCGATGTGCAGGTGTGTAAGCTGCAGGTTTCTGCTTTCTATGCTGCCGGTAAATATATAGGCATATAGCGGTAGGCAAGTAGCGCAGTGGATCGCGGACTGTATCCGGTTAACGCCGGCCGTGCCGTATGCATCAGGGGTCAGGGAGATGCCCTGATACGCATTGATATTTCATATTGGTGTTGTGCAACCCAGACGATCCCCTGGTCGGTTAAGCTATGGCCAAGACTATGCCCAAGAGGCGGTGTTTCATATGCTAGGGATTCGTGAAGGAGTGTACGTATTGCCAGATGGCCACATCTGCGCCATGAGGTTTACGCACGTTCCTTAATTGCGTAGGTTCCTTATTAGGTAATATAACAGTCTGCTCAACCCAAGTCCTTTTTTGCGGCCATTAATTAATGTGCGAGTTGTGGATCGTTCAGCCCCCATTCGTCCAGCTTCCTCGGCACCTGTCATGAAGCCGCCGTCAATCTATGCGGCTGCGCATAGCCCATATATGTAGCACCTTCGAAAACCAGAATGCCTGAAAATTTCCAGTGCATATAACGACACATGACCTTGCTGCTTTTTGTCCCTCGTACACCTTGTATCTGCCAAGCCGTTGCACCGCCATTGCCTAATGAGCCCGAGTTGTGTGCCGAGCATGTCCACGCCATGGACCCCGTGGAATGCAGCATACGGCTGACATGGCAACCTATCTATGCACTCCCAACCTGCAACACCATTACAGTCCCCATTCGCTGAGTTCAGTACACCAGTTCAGGATGACAGTTAAATAGTACACCAGTACTAGCGATGAGCGGTTGTACAGCGACATATTACCTAAAAACCTGCAGCACGAGCTGGCTTACGTCCCTTGGCAGCTATCACAGCTGTGCAGGCAACACAACTACTGGCTCTCGCTGGAACAGTCGCTATCGCCCTCGCTGCTATTACTACTGCTATCATCACCGGTCTCGCTGCTGCAACAGCCCCCGTCGCTATTGCTATCCGGGCCACCACCTAGGTCATCAATTCTGCCACGGTCCCCATTCCCACGGGTTATCCTGGTGGCTGAATCATTATGCCTGCCCACAATACCAGTCAGGCTGCCATCAATGGGAGCCGGTGCCCCATTGTCGATGTGGCGTTGCGAGCGGCGTGGCCTATCATCCTTGCCGGGGCTCGAGCTGGAGCTGCGGCTGTGGCTGCGATGACGTATCCGTTTCTTCCCGGAGCTTTTGTCCTCAGCCTCCTTTGACCGCCCGCGACTTCGTGGCTCCTCCCAGTGAGCGCCATCATCGTCATCCCCATCCCGCTCACTCCGCCGTCTCTTGGCGCTCTTCCTTTCCCGCCGGTCCTTCCTCTCACCCTTCTCCTTCTTGCCTTTCTTGGTTTTACGCTCTGACCGTCGCCGCTCTTTCCGGCTTTTTTTGCCGCTGCGACCCCCATCATCATGGTCCCCATCCTTGTCTTTGCGCTTCTTGTCCTTCTTGTCTTTCTTATCCTTCTGCTTTCCTTTGTCTTTCTTCTTCCGTTTGCGATCCTTGTCTCGGTCCTTGTTGCGGTGGTGACGCTGGAAGAGGCTCAGAGCGGCGCGGATGCGCTCCTGCACCTCCGAATCCACGGGCCCTATAATACCACCTGCCGCCTGCACCGTGCCCCCTGCGGCTTCTTCGGCGCCGACTCCTGCCAGAGCCTTCTGCTGCAGCACTACCCCCTGCCTGCTTTGTCGGTCCTCCTGCTTGTTGGAGACCTGTACACGCATAAGCGCCTCTGCGAGCGACTTGGTGGAACCGATAGCAACGTCGCTCTTCCCAGCTGCAGCCGCCGGACCACTGCGGTCGTCCTGATTGCCCGCATCTCCTGTCTGCTTTGTCAACTCTACTCCAGCGCTTTTCTCATCGTCGTGTTCCTCCTCTTCATCGGACCCCGCCTCAAAAATAGCCGCAAATAGGTCCAGGGGTTTGTCCAGAGGTACCACCACAAGATCCTCCTCTTGTGATGGTTGTGGCGGTTGTTGGAGCATTGTTTGACCTAGCACCTGCGAAGGCGTCCCTAGAACGGTTGCCGATGCTGTTGCGGCCAAAGGCGGTGGCGGTAGTAGCGTTAGTGGCAATTGTGCACACAGGCCGCCAGAGGGATCTACAACAGGGGCCAGGATGACCGCTGGTGGCAGCGGAAGTGGCGATGCAGCGCCATCAGTACCGCCACCGCCATCACCCGTAGGGGCATTGATGCTCTGTCCGAGTATAGAGAGGAAGGCACTGGCAGCATCTGCTGCGGAGGGACCCCCGAGCTGTGGATTCCCCGAGGGCTGTCCTGCAGCCTGAGGTAGCTGATGTGGCGGCGCCACTGCGTTAATTGGATGCTGCGGTCCCCAACGAGGTGGAGGCGGCGGCAAGTTATTGGCGCCATGTAACTCGTCCCGTCGAGTTGGCAACGGCGGCGGCGGTGGAAAGTGAGCCTCCTTGGCGCCCGGTGGTGCTGGTGCTGGTTGCACTAGAGGCACCCGTGGCACTGCAGCAGCCGGCAATTCCGCTGCCATTAAAGATGCTGACGTAGCGGTCGCTTGAGCGTTAACAATTTGCGCTAACGGTGGTGGTGGTGGTATTGATGCTCCTAATGTCTTTTGTGAGAGACCTGGGATAACAGTGGCCTGCGCGGCAGTTGTGGCTGTCGGGCTGATGACCAGGTTGCTTGTCTCCGGAAGGGCCAGCAAATCGGTGCGGAAGCGGGATACCTGCAGTTGAGTTCAGAAGAAGTATTACCGATAATGGCCAACCAAGAAATGAATGCCCAAGCACAGACTCCTGCCGAATGTATCTGTCCTAGCCGTGCCAAGAAGGCCCGGGTGAACGCCGAATGCTACAATTGGGGAACCAGCCCAGGCGTCAAGGTGGCGTCCCCCGCTACAATGTGCACGATACAACTAACCCAACCGTGCAGGCATCCTGCCACCAAAGCACCGACCTGCTGTGGTCGCGGTTTTCCTTTGTAAGGGTCTGGCACGTTGAAACGTTTGCACAGCAGCGGCTCTGGTCTCCAGTCCTCTACAGTGCGTACTGGCTCCTGCAGCCTGGATGCGACAATTCCTCCTTCCTTACTGCTTTCTGCGTCCTTCGAGCCTTTTTGCTGCTGCTGGAGGCCGCCGGCACCATCGGGTTGCAGCACGGCTGTTTCCGAGGAGGAGCCACCGGTAAAACGGGAAAGGAAGGCAGCAGCGGCCTCCGCCGCCGCCGCTGCTTGCTTGCCACCTAGCCTCAGGCCAACAGGGGCCGCTTCTGAATCGTTTGATAAGTACTGCAAGGTCCACGTGAGAGGGCAAGGTGGAGGGGTTTCTGTGATGATGGACAAACGGGCCGCCTGTACTCAGGGGCGCATGCAGACCCCTTGTGAGTTGTGACCGTCCGTCCTCCTCGGAAAAGCTATGCCTGATTGCAATGGCCAAATCGCCATTCCGTCGCTGTAATTCCAGCAAATGTTTCTCCAACTCTCCACCGGATCTAGTGTAAGCACGGAGGCTGCCGGCATTCTAGATGACGCAACGGCGTATGGCTTGGGAACGCAGTAGTGCCAGGTTCCGCCCTGGTCAAACAGCCGTCAGTGGGGCAGCTGTGGAATAATGAACCGCCTAATCCGACTGCAAAAAGGGGCTATGACCCAGAAGCCAACCCAATCCCTCCCACAACTCAGGAACTTAAAAACACCTCATACCTGATTCTCTCCCCGAACGAAGTTACTATTAAGCAGTGCCTGCAGGTGTTGCCGGTCAGCCTCCGCCACCTGCCGACGGGGGGGTGGCGCCCCCGCCGATGCAGAAGCACTTCCGGCTGCCATCGACGACACCGTAGCTGCCGTGGCAGGCAGCGGTTGCTCTCCAAGCATCACCATCCGCTGCTCCATGGTCAGATGCTTGGGCCGCTGAGCTGCGGATCCAGCAGGACCGGTGGCATTGGAAGAGCCCTCAGGCTGTGTCATGGCTGCGCCTGCTACACCAGGTGGCACGTGCGGCTGCGGGCCAGCATGAACTGCCGCCAGCGCAGTCTGTTGACAATTAGTGGGACACGGTCCAGGAGGGGCGCAGGATTAACAAGATGCAAAGCGCATAATGGTCGGTACATGGCTTTATCGTCATGCGCATGCCATATGGCACGACGGCTTTCCCGATAAATACGGTATGTAGCTCGGAAGGGGCTCTGCGGTAATTCTCGTCATTAATCGATGAGATCCTAATAAAAGGGGACAGGGGACCGCGTGACCACCAGATCACCTGCTCAAGCAGTCGAAGAGGTTGTTATGGTTCCGTGGGCTTCCTAAGCCGTGCAGGCACCACCCGGACAACGTAGCAACAGCAGCACCACCAGAACCATCTCCATGACGCTGCAGGCAGAACCCGTCCCGAACTCGCCTGTATTTTGTGTAAGCGCCACAGGTAGTAATCCAACCCGTTCCCATCCACGAAAAAGCTGTACTTGATGCGGGTGCCGCCCTTCACCGCCTCTGCCCCAGCGCCGAAATCAGCGACCCCGGCGTTGCCAGTCGCTGCTGATTTTGCTGCAGCGGAAGCGGCGCTGATCGCCTGCTTCCGTGCTATTTGCTCCAAGGCGGGACCACTGCGGGCCACAATTGCTGCCAGCACGTCGACCTCCCTCCGCAGCCCAGGATCTGATGGAGGCGGGACTTCAGGCGGGGGAGGCGGAGGAGGAGCGCCTAATGATGCGGCGGTAGTGGCAGCGCCCTGCTGGTGCTGAGCGGAGCCGGCGGCATCTGCGATGGCGCAATGGCCCGAGCGCTTTCATGAAACATGCGTCCGACAAGGTATGGTTCGATGAAACGTGCACATGGATCATAGAGGGCAACTCCTTGGGCTTAACCTGCTTTCCACTCCCGTTGCATTATTCGCCCCATGGTCTCATCGCCCCAGCGCCAATGTTGGTCACATTATCGCGCCGCCGCCTCCTTCACGCACCCCTCGCAACGCTCTCATTCCTGGCTGCATTTCAATCTGATGTGTGCACCCGACCCGCACCTTAGCCCTCACCTCCGCTTGCTGATGCCGCGAATACCACCCGCAGGGCCCCAGCCCGCAGCCCAGGGGGAAACGTATGGCTGCCGCTGAACTGGGGTGGCACCTCAGGTGGTGGGAAGTAGTCGCACACAACCACGCCGGACGTAGACGAAGAACGACTTGGCAGGAAGCCAGGAATCAGGCTTTCGGGAGCGCGGCCATGCCCGCGGGGTTGCAGTAGCGGCGGCGGGGCGCCCTTCGAGCCCGCCTCCAGCAGCAGCGGGGCTCGTCGCTGGCCGGGCCTGCAAGAGATCGGGGCGAAGGCATAGTCAGGACAATTTCCTTTTGCACAAGCTGACTGACCAACTTAACTAAACAACAGAATTTATTCAGGCCACTAACCAGCAACGCAAACACCGGAGGTATGTCCTCGCCATATGCTGACATGGTAACAATCCTCTTTTTTGACACTCACAAGGCGCGGCGCCCGCGGTCGTCGTCGGACTCGCCCTCTGAAACCACCTCGTACGAAAGTGCCAGCCGCTCCCAATTTCGTGAAACGCTTGCACCTCCACCACTTCCTAGGGCGCCAACGGCAGCGCCGGTTAAACCCTTGGATCGCTGCCTCTCGGCTCCGGAACCTCCGGCGTTAAGCTTGTGATGCCCGTCGTAATCGTCTTCCACGTAGTCCTCCATATACCCGAAGGTGTCAGTCTCCTCCAGCGCGCCTGGGGAAACATCCAAAAAAACTTCGGATGGAATGCAAGAAGGCCCGCCTCGAATGCAAATCAAATATTGCAGCATCAGTGCTATGTTGAGCGATTGTTAGCTATTATAGACCAACTCACAGGCATCGGATATGTGCCTTTGAAGCTCAATAGGTCGATACTTCGATACAAGATTCATAGGACGAGGCCGTGAAAGATAATTTGCTAAGGATGGATCTAATAAGATGGGCAACGGGACAGCCATACATTCGCCCCACCCGTGCCAAAGGCGATTCGACCGCGCCGTTGAGTTGCCGCCCCGCTAGCAACGCGGTCCTTAGCCACGGCGCGAACTTCTCCACGTTCCTGCGCAGCCCCGCCGTTTCCACCAGGCCCCAGCCCCTCGGCCACTTTGCGCCGCTTTGCGGCGTGCCGGAACTCCTCCGCACCAGCAAAGGGGTCATAGCCCAGACCGTGAAGGTCTTCCTGTTAGGGTAAAGCAGGAGAGCGAACAAAAAGTATTAGCGCCCTGCAGGGAAATGGGGAGACCGTAAGAAGATCGCGGGCACTTCGTCTTCTTCTGAGAGAATGTTTATCTCGGCCGGATTAGAAAGCAATTGCCCAATTGGTAACCGCTCATGCATCATTTGAACCAGATGCACCTGCCTCGGACATTCAGATCCCGTCCCACATCTGCGGAGATGCCGCCGCCGTTGTCCAGGTTCCGGTTGCTCGCACTCAATTGATAGTAATCTCGCCCCTCGCAATTCCAGCCTCACCTTGGGCTCCAGCACGTACAAAGGGGTATTCTCCAAGCTCACTCCCGCCACGCTGCCCCATTTGCTGCCCGTTTCCTCAGCCTGGCGGCTGGGTGCAGCGGTGCCCACACCGCGCCCTGGCCGCCAGCCCAGCTTCTGGAGCAGCCGCATGCCTGCAACGAGTGGCGACGGCACGTAAGGGCCATTGCATAGAGATCAGGTGTGAGGGGCGATCTTCGCATCACGCATAGCGTATGGCATGCATGAGACTCCAAACTATCCAAGGATATGCGAACGCCACAGTGTGCAGTGGCAGTGTACAGCGCTCGACATAACGGTGATCAGGGTCATGAAAAGGCCCAGGCTGTGTTCGGCAAAAGCCAACGTTCCGTCCGTTCACCTGCTGCTGAAATACGTCTCTACTACGCCATGTCACTCGATGCCAATCCATACAGTAACATGTGTCGTGCCCGACCCAGCAGTCCAGGGAGCCCTTATCCCCATGGCCAACTGTGGCTCAATTAATCCGGCCCCGCAATAGCCTTCCGCCAAGCCATGCAAATATTTCAGCCATTATCACTGCCATGACGTGGCTTATGCCAAGCCGGATACTGTCCAACCGCAGAAGCTGCCTCACCAACTCCATTAGCAACCGGCACCACCAGCTCTTCAATGAGGGGCCCTGGTATGAGGGACGGCCGCTGCTGAACCTCCCGCTCAGCGGCCGTGCGTGCAGCATCCGCGGCGGTTGTCCCAAACGTGTCGTACTCATCCTGTGGGGCGTACACGTACGCAGCAGGTGACATAGTACAAATATGATTGATGGAAATTTGTAACCTTTCATGCTTTAATAACTGAATAATAGCTGAACTCATGGACCATGATAAAAGGCGCGCGACTGGCCCTCCTCGCCGTTCTCTTATGAACCTCGTTGCAGTAAAAGTATTATTTCCTCGGTTTAAAGTTGACCGCAAGCGACCGGTGCTACACCACACGCTTTTCGGTCCTCAGCATGGTTATATTGTCCAGTACGGACCGCTGGTGCCGGGTGATGCTCTGCAGACGTGACCCTGCATGATCACAGGCTCACAGTCAACGTTAAGAGACGGAAAGGCTCCAGCATCGAGGCATCCTTGTGCGCCATTTTCAGCACGCCCTTTCCAGCTCCCATCTGCGTTTCGCGTCACCACTTAGAGACCCCGTCACACCTTGACTGTCAGTACTGTTCGGTTGCGCTCCTCCCGCTCGTCCTCGTCCAGGAAGTCCTCCAAGCTCTGCTGTGCTACCGCCTGCCGAGAGCTGCGCGAACTTCTGAAGGAGGCAGGCTGAAAGCCTTCCTGAAAGCAACGCATGTCGGAAACAACAGAACGCCCGGAGGAAGGGGTCAGGCGGGCTGGACCTGGCAGTCAGAATGTGCTTTATACGCCATTGGTGTGTTTCTCAGTATCCGTCAGGGTTTTACTTGCTCCCAGCAGGTATCAAGCGTAAGCGCAACCTTACCGCGCTGCCAACAGTATTATAGTAGCCGGCGCTGTAGCCGCCCGTGAAAGCGCCATGGAACCTCTTCCGTCCTTGTTCATCAGTAGCTTCCTGCTTCCATACCGGCAATATGCGTAGCTGCGCGGGGTCCTTGATGGGCCTACGGTAGGCGCTGGATTTGCCTTCTTCTTCATCCTCCAAAGGCGTCCCGTAAAAATGATAATCCTCGTCTTCAGCGTCCGCCATATAACTATTACATACTGATCCTTGCTAGGAATTTGAGATGTATACTATGTCCAAAAACTAACGACAGGCAGCAATTTCACAGGACGATCCCGGGGAAGCTCCGGAAATAATTTAGCTTAGATACATAATAAGATAATACGCCTAACCAGTCTTGATTTAATTCTTTTCTGTTTGATATGCTGAGCGAATGTCAAGATATCAACTGACGCCGGGGCCCAGGGGTCTGGCCTTAACCAAAACAAAAATTGGCAAGCGTACCTAAGAATACGTCCACCGTGGCAAGTACATAAGGGAAAGGTCCCTTGGTGCGGGCGGACCCGCTGACAAATGCTCCTCGTACCGAAGTCACGACCGTACAAAACTGATGGTTTAGCAACGTGGAACTATCCAAGCTTACCCATCTGGATTGCCATACTAAATTACCAAAGTTCGTCACTGTTCTTCCTTCATTTAGGACATTTTCAGGCCGCAAGGTCTTCTAATCCCCTCCTGACACAGTCCACGCTCCAGTTGTCTGACGGCCGTCTGGCTCCAGGAGCCAGCGACGCCCGGCTGGTCGCTGAGCTGAAAGTAACACCCCACAAGAAACAACATAGATAAGCCACTATGTACTGAAGTCAACTTTTGCAATATTCGGCAGTTAGTCACACAAGGTCATACACAGAACTCACCAGACAGTATATCGTAGGTTCCAGACCGACAATTTCTGCAGCTGCCCAATGAAACGCAATTGAAACTGGGTTACAAGCTAAAATCCCATCTAGGGAACATGCCTGCAGCATGCAGACAGATTTGTTCCTGGGGCCGCAAGTGCTGTACCACAGCACTGCTTCCTTCAAACGTCAGCGTTCCCTCTGCAGCAGCCAGTCCGCACCATTACCAACGTTGTGGCCCTTGTGTAAAAGCCGTTAAAAAGCCGCGCCACCCAACACATGGGCCGCGTATGTAGTCCCAACGCCAAAACAAGTGCAAAGGGGCAGCAACGTCGACCATGCATCGAGATCCAGTCATCCCGCCCTGATCTTAGTCATGATGGAACCTATCAACGATCTACGGTCTTTAGTCATAGCATGTGAAGCTGTACATTCAACGACTGAAAGGTATGAGCCTCTATGCCAGCATGCCGCCGCTTGACTCCCACAAGCACAGCGGCTTTTGATGCCTTGTCGCTTGTCGTATGTCGCACCGGCATCCTGCAAGGCTGCCGCGCCACAAATCAGCCATATCGTCGATTGGCAACCGGACGTAACCTTCCAACGGCCAGCAACCCCAAAACGTCGGCCCAACCCTTCCCTGGAGCCCAACATCCACGCAAATATGCATATTATGTCATACCTCCTCGCCATGCGAACCGCCTGCCATTGTTAACACACACACGGCCGGCATGTGAGCCCGAGGGAAATCAACAAATATCATTGATCAAGACCAACACACCATGATGCTTAACCCCTACTACACAAGAGTGCCATTATCCTCTATCCCCTGGCCCGCGCCGGTTACTACCCCAACCGACGCCAACCGCGAACCTACAGATCAGGTCCCAGCCATCGGCATCCCTTCCACTGCCAATATAAACACCGTTGTTGTGCCTTGCCTTGCGTCAACGTCTGTAATCTTCTTTACCTCGGACAACATGCCGCCTTCAAAATCATCCCAAGTGTCGATACTGTTGTGTTCAGCAAAACGCGCACGGCTCGGCTCGACACTTTATCAACTTTATCGTCACCATTCGTTGTCATTGGTGGCGTCCTCTGACACCTCATTACCTTAGAGCACCGTATCTCAAGCGACCATTAAGCTCCCCTTCGAAAAATTTCCATAATGCGCACGCATCAGCAGTCGAGACCTTCTTAGCTCAACCCCAAAGCATGAAACCAACAAAGAAGCCAACCAACCACAAAACTTGACTCCTTAAGATTAACAAACAAGTGGCGTCGATCACGCGCAACGGGAGATGATAGGAGACACCTACTTGTTCGTTTGCGCCTCGCACCCCGTCCATTCGTTACGGTTACCCACATGCATACAAATACTCAAACAGTACGTCAACGGCTAGGGCTTCGATTCTCAACACCACTTAACATGTTCTTCCTGGAACACGCCGCAAGATAAATCTATGCTTAAGCAACCCAAAACCTTTATTGATAATTTATGATAAATTAGTAGATTTAAAAACCGGAGTGAGAGGAACAGCGATAGTCACCCCACGTCACCCCTCGTTCCAGAGCGCAAGGGGAGCCGCACCCACTGACTGAATGCACCTGAAGTGCTATTGGGTATGAGCGCATAGTGCAGCGTGCATCCGGTGATCGTCCGGTTATGGCGCATGGCCACCCTCCCCTCGTTCCTTAAGGTTCAGGTGTCCCTTACAACCTCTCAGGTAATGCACCTCCCAAGGCAGGGACACACACGCAGTGCTCAAGCAGAATACCCCGAGGCTACCACACCGGGGCATAGCCAACCGGTTCTATCAAATGATTAACCGGCTAACTAACCGGCTCTAACCTAGAAATGACCACTGGGACTGGCGAGGCCGCGGGTGCACGCAAGTGGAAAACTGCATGGCAATGGCCCTCAAGCCGTCCTAGAAATCCTGTAGCCAGTTTTGAAGTGATTGTGGCTGGCGGCGCATAGGATCCGGGCCGTGTCCTTCAATGGCCATTTGATTCTGCCTCTGCTGCTGCTTTGGCAAGGCGGCCGTGGGCTCGGCCGGATTGTCTTGCACCGATCTGCTGTAAAAGCCAAAGAAGCACGCTACTGATTGGACCTCCTGGTCGTGCGGCAACGATACCGCCTGCATACAGACGAATATGCCGCCATCCATTATTATCGGAGAGGTGTTCAAAGGAGCTCGTGACATACTGTACTATAGCGGTCAGAAGCTAGAAATTACAGCAATTGGACATCGCTTCTCATACGACTCATCACCACCACACGGTAATCAGGAGGAAGCAACAAGGACTGAACCGCAATCGCAAACAAGAAATTAGCAGCAGGTGCGGAAGAGGTGGGCCGCTAGTGAAGCCGTATGCCGCCATCTTGCAGCCGCAAGCTCGGGGGACCCAGTTGCTCAGCATCCCATCACTGACGTCCTGCTCCCGGGCCCTTCCCCCAACCGGCCCCAGGGCCAGACCTCACCTGGAAGGGATAGGGCGGTGCCAATTTGCGCTCCTCAAAGGCGTCCCAGTCGAAGCCCTGAACGTAAGATGTGGCAAGGGACACGATAAAACAGGAATTCCAGACCTCCTTCAGGACGTGAGGGGCCACCATCAGGAAGTGCGAAATGAACAATGGGTCGGTGTGCATTGCGCCAGGAAAATCCTTCCTCGCCAACACCAGCAAGCACACCTTCCCTTATCCAAAACGAGGAGTAATAATCAAACGGCAGACCCCCGGCGGACTCCCTCCCGAGAACTAATAAACGCCAGTGCCGAGGCGCGGGTTCACTTAGTCCCAACTGTGACGGAATGTATCCACAAGATGGACGCAACGCCTTTGCCCTAATGGACGTACGTACACAACTACCCCCTCATGCAAACAACAGCCGCCGCTGCGCCCCTATGCGGCCCCACGCCACACCGCACCGCAATCTCCGCACCATGAAAAAGGGATGTTCTCGGATCTCCTCCGCGCCCCGGCCCCCGCAGCCCAGCCGCCATTTGGGTTGCCGCACCAGCAGCCGCCGCAGCAGGTCCTTCGCGTTCGGGCTGAGGTACACAGGTAGAGGCACCTCATACCATGGGTTAATAATGCGCACCAGCACGCGAGTGGGGTCCTCACCCGCCTCCTCCGCCTCCGGGGGACAAAACGGCTTGCAACCCGTGAACAATACGTATAGCACGGCACCGAATGACCACCTACAGGCTCAGCGGGTTTTGAGGGAAACGGGTGGGAGAGGCATGGGAAACGTAACCAGTTCGTCACGCAACTGAACAAATGCTTTACGTCAAATTGGACTACGGTACCCGGGATGTCACGAGTTTCACACGACACATCTACGCACGAACGCTTAATGACCAGTACGCGCGATGATACAAGTACCTGAGCTGCTTTGCACAGGCCCTGCTATACCAACTACTCACCAGTCCACACCAAGGCCGTAGGCGCCCTGCACGCTATCTTCGCGCCGCCGCCTGGCCAGCCCCGCTTCCTCCTTGCGGCCTGCCGCGCCACCTCCCGCTGCTCCTTCCCCCCCCGCCGCACGTCGCATCAGACCAGAATCGACCCAGTTCTCTAATCCCCGAGCTTTGCCCTCCCTGGCCAGCTGCTCGCACTCCAGCTTGACAATCTCGGGTGCCTTGCGGTAGGCAGTGGGCGCATGAATGACGTGCATATAAGCTCACATGGTTTACGAGCATGCGACTGCATCTACTTGCACGTGTTCAGCTTGGTCAGGGATGACTGCCCATTGCAGGCACAACAACTAATGCAAACCGAGGGCCCCACGAGCAAAATGGGTATGCATGAATGCGCAGAAGGGGGCCCCTACAGGCAGGACAAGAAAATAGCAAAACAACACCGCACCGTTTGTTGCAGCAGGATTCCAAAAGAACAACGGAGCGGCATGGTTATGCCATCGAATGCGTACAGCCTCCATCTCATGACGCACAGGTAATCTTGTCTATGTATAGTTTGCAGCCAAGCCTACAAAGCCGTTAAGTGGGAACCCATGCATAATCTTTCCTGGGAGCTGCTAACCAGTCTGCAAGCTACCTCTCGTGTCTTTATAGCGGCCCAATATATACGCGAGATCACTCCCAATACATCCTTCACTATTGCTTGACCTTGCCACCCCGATCTGGCATACCATGTAGTCCAGAGTACCGCAGGCGGATGCGGCCCGACCCCTGGGTCCGTCCAGCACCTTAGCCATGCCAAAGTCTGCCAGGCGCGGGTAACCGCTGTTGTCGATCAGAATATTGCCGGGCTTCAGGTCGCGATACACAATGAAGTGCGAATGCAGCTCCTGCGGCCAGAACCACCCATGTCTCGTGTTAACATCCCCCTAATACTCGCCCTATGGCAGAAGCGTGATCATTCGTAGCACAGCAGTTCTTGTACATATCATCAACCCTTACCGCACACCTGCAGCGCCAGGAGGATGCCCGCCGCGTAGAACCTGACTGCCACTTCAGGCAGACCCCGCCAAGCCACCGCCGGCCCTGCCAACACCTGTGCCAGCCAGCTGCTACGAGGCACCAGCGTCTTGCGCGCCACGGTGCGCACCAGGCGGTCCAGATCGCCACCGGGACAGTACTCCATCAGCAGATACAAGTACTGCTCGTCCTGCGGCGAGCAAACGTATCATATCAGGGCGGTCACACTAGTCGTCCGACAGCTTTAGTCGCAAACCGCTCTCCACCAAAGGTACCCTACAGCAATCCACACAATCGGACATCCGCATTGTCATACCTGGAAGGTCCCCAGTTGCCGCACACAGAAAGATGGACCCCGCAACCGCCTGCAGCAGCACCGGTGCACCCCTTGCTGCCGCTCCAATTGTTGCTGGTACTGCTGCCTCGGGCATTGTGTAGGCGGCTGTTGCTGCTGCAAGCCAGGCCAGCCTCGAGCTTGTTGCTTGGCCAACCAAGCCGCCCGGGCTGGCCCCGTCGCCGTGCTAGCAGTTGTGCCAGAACCGCTCTGGTTCTGCGCACATCCCGCCACAGCTGCAGCTGACGCGCAAAACCGGCATTGACATGGCCGCTGCGGCCGGCTGCCGCCTGCAGCTACAGAGGCGGCTGCCGCGCAGCGGCCGCTACAAGTGCGCTGGGTCCGTGACGCGTCGGATATCTGGGAGCTAGCGCAGGAGGAGCCCGCCCGAATGGATTCCTCAACGCTACGCGCCTGCGTCTCTCTGATGCCACCGCAACGATTGCAAACTATCAGCCCCTCCTGTTGCTCTTGACCACTGGCCGCAAGGTCCGCATCTGGATCAGTCGGAGTAAACTGATCCCGTATCAGCAACCGGAGGGCTTGCTGTTCCTGCATGACGTGCCTGGGATTGACGGCCGACCGGCGCATGCGTTTGAGGGCGTAAGAGCGCTCCGTGACCGCATCTGGAGCGGGTTGGAATGTAGGGCGGAGCAACAGTAAAGCCTGCTACTTGGTGCAGCTTACGATGGCTCAAAAGGAACTGACGGCAGGATGCAATCATGGAGTTATGAGAAGTATTTGCCTACGGAGCTCCACTCTGGGCGTCGGTCGAAGGTTATCCAGATTGACGATGAGGCTGCTTGATTGCACCAGTAATCCCGATCCCGTTGGTTCTGTTCCTTCGCCCGCGTGTCCCACCCTCACTGGCTGCCTGCACGCCTTCTCCACTCAGCCATCTGCTGCAAAGCAGCCCCTCACAAAAACCACCGCAGGGCAGATACATCGTACATAGTATGGGCATCGCCTCCCCCGGATTTCTCTTCTAAAAGCGGAAACAGGCACACTCATTCCCTGCACGCCTATAGACACCCTACCTGTCACCAGCGTCACAAAGCCGAAGGCACCCCGGCCCAGCACCTGCTCCTCCACAAAGAGCAGGTGGCCGGGCTGCTCGCAACCAGCTATACCCGCGGGGATGGGGCGGCCCCGCGGGCGGGACAGTGGCAGATCTGGGTCGTCTACATGGCCCCACGCAGTTGCCAACATGCAGCTGGTGAGCGGGTCACGCACGATGCAGCGGAGACGCAGTGTTGCTGGCCGCCGCTGCGGCACATGCGGCCGTTGCGGGACCACAGAGATCGCTCCTGCTGTTGCTGCCATACCTTCCGCTCCTGCCACCACCACCGCAAGCTTTCTGTCCTGCAACTGCATTTGCTCCTCAAACCAAACGCGCGGCTGTTGGCCAGGACCGCTACCGGAGGATGCCCGACAAGGACCCAAATCCAATGGCACAGGGCCATCAGCACTGGCAGCGCCACCAGTTCTGGAAGCGACTTCAATGTTCGATTCAGAGAGCCCCGAGGAAGACACGGACACGAGATCTCCACCGCCATGTGCGGTCTTCCCCCGTGTGCTGGACGGAAGGGCCGATGCGGACAGGGAGCTATGCCGGGAGGACGGTGGGGACACGGGAGAAAGGACGCCGTCCGGACTGGGGCCTGCCTCGTCGAGGCGCGACAGAACGTGCGCTGTATACACCGTGGCGTTTGCCGACACAATGGCGGCAGTGGAAGCGATTTTCCCATGTGCACCGATGCCGCTGTGCGTGCATGGTAGCCGAACCGGGTCCGTGGCCGGTACCTGGCCAGCGGTATCGGCTGCTGTCAAGCTCGGTACTGGCACTGCTACAAGCGCAACTGCCGGGGAAGGTCCGTCCACTTGTCCGTGCAAGCGATGCTGGTGTGGACATGCAATGCTCGACATAGCGGCTTCAGAGCAGGATGGAATGGAGGAAGCTGTTCTTGCGGCTTCGGCCTGAAGGTGGCCATCCTCGCCTTGCTTTTTCCCACGGTCGCATTTAGGTCGCAGGTCCAGCGTGGCTAGGGTGGTCTGCGGAGCCAGGTCACGCTCGACCCGCTGTGCGAGGTCATCCTGCATACGGGGATCCCAGGCCGCAATGTGTAACTAAGAGCAGGGAATTGCGTACGGATGGAGACGGTGACGCAATGTGACCGCTGGATGGTGACAGCAGGTGTGCACTTCACAGTGAGATGCTTCGGCAACAGGACAACCCATCAGGATGTTACATTGACAATAACTTATAGCGATGATATCATCGCCTCGACAGCTTAAGCAACGAAAATGGACAGGCCTAGACCATTAAAAGCCTGATACGCTACCTGAAACGCCTTCACGAACCATCTCCATGGCGAGCTAGCCCCGTTAAAAGTATTCATCGTCAAGTTTATTGCTTCGTTTGACAACGTTTTGTCAGGGTCTATGCGTTGCCAACCGCTTCACTCCACGATCAAGTGGAGGTCGCATGCCTGGGCTGTATTGCTGTGCAGTCCAAATTAGCGACAGGGTCAGCTGTACTTGCAGAACATGTGTGTCCTCGAGGCAGAAATGGGGAAGAGTCATGAAAACCTTCCCTCACGGTCAAAAAAGCTTTACGTAGTCGGAAGTGTCATGGACCTCGGCGTAGGCGCAGAGTTGGGCAATGCAAACGTGGTTTCATTTACATATGGGCTTATGCTGAGTACTCGAGAATGAGGAAGGACATCTAAGCTAATCGGCCTTGTTCATGACACGCCCTGCAATACGATCACATGGCTCCTATGGCCAATCCTCCCAATGACACATCGCCAGACAGACATCATTCATTTAATGGGTTGCCTTTTCATCTCGCACGCATACGCCTTACGGCATTCGGTTCACCTAGATGCACGTTTTAGTCAGGCTCTGCTCATTTCGTCCCAACCGTTAGGATATCCGCATTTACCTCCGCCTCTGCCCATTACTTTATTCTCTGCATTTGGCATCTACCCTGCCATATCAACAACTTCTCGAAATACACAACATTATCCCACCGCACGCATCATGCCCAACTTTGCACTCAAGGTTATCGTTCTTCTCGTATACCGACACTTAACGTCGCCCGTCCAGGACCTGAATAAACACCCATTGTTCGTCCGATTAAGTGTGCATGCTTTCCCTACTTTCATCTGGCTTCAACTTGTCCCCCAGCCTACAGGCCTCCGATGCCGGGCGTGGCCGTGTCAAACATCTTGGCCGCGCCACCGTCGCCCGAAACCACCTTCCCATCCGTGCCGCATAACAGTTCCAGCGCATTTGGGTCCGCTTTGTCCTGCGAGGGACAAGGATGCGGGGTTGCACGCTGCCGCGGATGCAGATAGAACAGGGCTTACGCAAAGGACACAGTCGACTTATCGCCCACACGCTCTCGTGAACCTCCTAAAGTTGGCGGCAAAAAATTCAGGGACCATTCGCACAGGGCCGAATTTCAACTGCCCTTGTTCTCTCACCTTCATCAACTGCAAAAACACCTCCAGGTTACAATCCAGCGACTCCGTAGAATCCCCGCTGCCACGTCCACTGCTACAGCCGGGCACCGGTAGGACCTGCTCATTGTAGAGTAGCCGTACCAGGTGCTGAGGCCTGCCGCTGCAAATAACATCGGCGATAGGGAAATGGCCGGTGACGATTTTCGGGGTACACTACTATACGGAGCGGGCACCGTACAGACAACTAGCCCTCCTACAGGAACACTCTGACCCCTGTGCTCAGCACGTTCGGCCATGGCGGTAAACCTATGGTGAAGCCATTTCAGCAGGAAATCTAGGCGCCACAATGTAGCTTACACATAACACCAGAGGACTCGGGGCCCAAACCCCCTCACCTCACATCAAGGTGCTGCGGCGATACACAACCAATATGCCCCCACCCTTCTCATCGCAGTCTTATACTCTAAAACACACACACCCACACACACCATAAACACATAACGAGGACACATGCGCACCTGGACACCCCGTTCCCTTCCCTCCGCCGGTACAGCACCAGCGCCAAGTTGGCACCAAATGGCGCGATCCGTGAGCCCTTGAACAGCCGGTTATCGTCGCAAGGGAACATGGGATACCAGCCCTCAGGCGGTGGCACCCAGTCCGCGGGCTGCGGTGGCCGGCCCTTGTAGCACACGTGCGAGTCCTCACTGCCCAACAGGCTACCGTTGCCTCCTTGTCCTCCACGGGTGTTCATATGCTGCAGTCTGTGCCAGTGGGACCGAGAGCAAGAGCATGCAGTGTTGCGGGATGGCAACATCGTCAAGTTAGCATGTCGTGCCTGTTACCCGTCACATTCCTCGGGACTCCCGTTTGGTACCACACACCATGACCTAAACCTCACCTACCCCAGTCGCATCGCTACTCCCTAAAATTTCTCCCCCACTGGACCTGAGCACCGAACCTTCCCTGCAACCTCTTAAGATCGCCCCGTATGTAATTTTGAACGCCCCACGGCACCTAACTCTAACCTCTCCGCCGTCCTATCCCTTCGCTATACGCGACCCCCTTCTTTGGCCACAAGCCATCCGAATTTTGTTTAATTTTTTATACCCACCCGGCCAGCACTATGTGGAGGTCCTCCAAGGTGTCTAGCCGCTGCAGGTGCTGCTGAGCGGAGGCTGGGGACACGAAGGCCGCCAGCTGCTCGGCGGTGGCATCAGGCGGTGGCACCGCGGGCGGCCGGAAGAGTCCTAGCAGGCTTGCCAGCGGTACCAGCGTCTCACAGTGCGCGAACATGAGCCTAGCAGAATGGGCGAGTGGGCTTTAGAGCTTTGGGGACCATGGAAGGTATCTGATACGCAGGGGTATGGGTAGGGTACTAGAGCCGGGAATTGACGTGCGAGATGCGTCGAACCCTCTTCCATGCTGTGTAGCCCACCACCGCCAGCCTATGCAGCTACAGTCGTCTTCCAACACCGCGACCCTCTCTCCGCCAGGCCTCGGGTGCCATTGACTCCCAAGCTCGTGGCGCGATCATGTGCAGGCCAAACCCACAGTATGCGCTTCACTGCGCCCGCAATCTTCGTTTTCCCAGATAGCCTTACCTAGCTGCCTGCGCCGTGGCGCCGCCTGGCATTGTCCCTGCTGCCTCCCGGAGCGTCTCCGTCATGTCGCGCAGCAGCGGCGCTGCAATCTCATAATTTATAGTTGCCCCGTAGCTCTGCGTCTCCAGTAGGTGTATGTCGTCTACCCACTCCAACATCAGCACTTCCTGCGCACCGCAATATAGAGTTTGTGTATGTTACAAGGTGGCAGCGAGGAACACTTTGAAGGTCAAGAAAGCTCTCACGAGTCAGCACTGACGCTCACCGCCCTCCCCACAAAAGCAAATGCACATGTGGCCGCTGCACCGCACCTCCGGCTCAAACAGGCTGCATGCCCGGTCGGTGACTCGGTCCAGCCCCGCCTCTAGCAGACACAACTGCCACAACGCCTCCACCTCGCAGGGGCTCATGTCCCGTGAGAGGTCCAGTCGCTGCTGCAGGAAGGGTGCCAAGCGAGACCAGTTGCCCTGCAGAGAACGGGTCAAGTTAGCGAGACGGTTGCAGGGCGCAAGGTAGGAACGCAGCCACGAGTATTGATTTTGTTTTCCTCTGCCCCTTGCCAACCCTTTCGCCCCCAATGTGGGACGCTTGGAGGTGGCGGAAGCCGGAACATTATGCATTGTAGTGCACAATTAAGACCATGCCAGCAGAGCTATATAATCACATGGCCGCGACAAGAGACCAACTTCAGCATTCATCCTTTCCCCCAGAACCGCACCTGCATCCAGCTGCTGATCCACTTCTCCGTGTACTCGTCGTGTTGGGCATAAGCGGGGCAGACCTCGAAGAAGCGCAACAGCGGGTCGGCGTTCTTCGGGGCCATGCTAATGGCCACTGCCTGACAGGATTGAAAATATTTGATACCTTATTGGGCTTGTGAACAAGTAAGTTGATACAGAGGTTCAGATGGACGGATGGATGCATGCGCGCCCCTCGCTGGCCTGAGTTTACCCGGATGCCTCGTGACAAGTCTTGTCACATGCAGTGCCACCAACCCGATGGATAAATGCAGCGCGTTTGACCCCTCAGTAGACACACATCCCGTCCTGCGGATCCCGATGATTTCACACACCTGAGGCCGCCGGATCTTAGGCTGGTCTCGGAGCGTTTCATCCAGCTCCGGATGCGGCACCGGAATAATCGAAGAAGGCCTGCTGTTATGAGGCAGGTCATGGAACAGCCCGCCTTTTATGCGAGGTTCAACGACTGTGCTCCGCGGGAAGGCCCTGCCCGCCTTGAGGACCATGCGCGCTCTCCTGTCTGATCCGATGTCATATGGTCTGCTGCCGGACGCTTTCTAACTTACCCATCGGACTTCCAAGTCCCAATCAACAGGATGGACGATCGACACGATGGCAAGAAATCTAACTTTACCAACTTCTCACCTGCCGCTCTGCATGGCCACTCGCCGCGGCCGACCTGCAGCGTTGGTGTCCATCACTGCTTCACCATCGCCGTTCAGATTTGTGCGCTCCAATGCCCGCGGTGGCGCGGGGTTAACGACGGGGGAGTCATCAGCGGGGTCCTTTGAGCCGACGTCCGGGAAGAAACCTGACGTGAAGGCGCTGGCGCTGGCGGCCGTGCGCGCCACCTGTGATCAGTGCGACAAGTGCGTCGGGCATCCAGGGTATATAGATGAACCCGCTTCCCCAGCGCTGCCCCTTATGAATTCCGGGTCTACAGCTGTTCAAAATGCCCTCCTGAGTCTGAGGAGATCCGCCGGCTGCAGTGCAGGTCTTCCCGTGCGTTGTAACGTTGCCTGCTGTCATTTCACATCATGTCATGGACGCAACCCACTCTCCGTAATCCCCACTAACCTGTGTTGACACGACGGGGAATCGCTTCGGCAAGTAGTCCTGACTCGATAACGAGGGAAAGCGCTTTCGCAAACGGTAGGCCAGACCCCACAGCTCATCCGCACCTATCAAAGAAGGCGAGCGGATGGAGCAAATAATAATGAGGAGGTGCATGGCGCGCAGTAGGGGATGCCGGGTTCAGTTACCTATGTAACTATTAGGGGCCATGATCCAACGGATTCCCCACAGCTTAGGGGCGAGAGAAGACAATTACTCAGGGAGCCGCGTCAGAACACAACCACGGACCAGATGGAGGAACGCATTTGCGCAGCTGCGACGAGTGCTGGCTGCAAAATGCTGACGGGCTGAGAGATCTCAGCCCTAGCCGAGCTAGTTGGTCGCACCAGCCCGATCAGCAGGGCTAAGATGGCCGCCGTCCGATATCGCCCCAGATCCCCCAATGACAGAGACGTGGCTTCAGACAATTCCTTCGAGCTGTACGCGCAATTCAGTCACCCGGTCTGTTTCAAGGCCCCTGGGCATTCGCCAGGTTTTTCTTCGTTCGGTACCCACCGAACGCCAAACCCTTCCACACGTCACCCTGATCTCTATAATAAAACATGGCCACAATCAGCTCACCTAAGGGATGCAGTTCTCCGCCCATTAGGGCTACGTTCGAGAAGGGTTTGGTCCAGTTGCGAATCCATGGGTAGTCGGCGATGTTCCGGGCGTCCTGGTGGTTAGCACGGCAGTATGCAGCTCATGCGTGGCATCGTGCTTCCCATCGACTGCACCAATGCCAGGATTATTGAGGGGATTCAATAGTGGGGGCCGGCGTACGGTTTGATACAAGGCGGGCCGAAAGAGGGCACATCCTGCATATTTTATGTGAGCGGCATAACCTAAAACTACGTTCCAATGGGACCGTTTCCAAAATATCCAAGCGGTATCGATATTTTCATGGCGGCTTCGTGTTCGTGTCTAAAGTCCGTGTGTTATAACACCCCTTCCTCACATCGTTCTGAGGCACCTTTAGGACAATGGCCACTATAGACCACCAATGCTCGCGAAAGCTGGAAAAGAGCGGCTTACATTGAAAAGCCCATTCAAGCTATTGATCTGACGCATGCGGTCGCCAGTGGGCCACCTTGTGCCATGTCGTGCCAGCAGGTAGAGGTGTACTGGGTCGTAGCCCTCCGGGTCAGGCAACTTGTAGATGGACGGTGATCCCGGAACTGCCAGTCGGTACGCATAGCGAGTCTGCATAGGAGAAGGTCTATTGGCGCTGCTGTTTGCTAACAGAACCCCTCGTTATGGTGCACAGCATCACTTACCTTCGTGCCGAGGTGGCGCTTGACTTCGAATCCCCGAGCGATCAGCGAGTTGATACACACCACTGTCATTAATAGCAACCGAGCGGCGGAAGTGGGAACCATTTTCAGGTCAACCGTGCACCGACATTAACTTGCAGGCTGCGCACGACAGCGCATGCCCGATTTCATTGGCAAGCTGCAACGTTTACGAACAACTTCCATACCGCTGAGGGTATAAATTTTCAAAATAGGCATATGCGATAGAGTCGATGCCCTGTACGTACGGAATTCGTACTCACTCCAATTAACTCCGCATATACCAACTGGTAACAGCTGTTACAAATGAAAACACAATTCTCGTGCACACTTGCGGTTAAATTCGGTTCAGGGCCGCAAAATGAGATCATGTCTAGTTGTCCCCGACACGTAATAAACAGATTCTGTTTTCATTGTTCTTATGCAATATGGGTACTGCTGTAGGCTAGTGGCATCTTCAGAATGCGCATTTGCTCGTACACCTCGATTTCCTGATCCAGTTTGGGTATCCTCTACTGTGGCTATCACTCTACACGCTCGGTATTTCTGAGGCGTGTGCAGCCTCTATAATACATCTATCTTTAAGTTTTAACATGTGTGGGCCATGCAACCACGGATCCGTACGATGGTGTAATTCCTTACACGAGGATCTTATTTCTGGGGCAAGCTTAGTAGTCTACTTGTAGCATCATTTTTTATGTCCCGCAGACAAAGTGTTAGTCTACTGGTTGGCCTCCTTAAGCCGGTATCGCGAGCTATAGCTCTTTGCCTTCCAAGCCTGTCGCAAGCCTGTCTGCATTCCTACGTTTGTCGGAATAAACGTTCACTGCCCAACGCTGGCACACATTTCAAGCTACCGCTACGTTCTTGTCACGAGACGGTTTCCCATATGCTGAGGTCACGTTAGGCCAGGAGAGCACTGTTCAAATCGTGGCGAGGTGTCCCGTTACACGGCAATCTACGCGCTACTGGTGCTCCCTCCTATCCTTCGCCAAGAGCAAGCAGGCCGCAACAGACGCACTCAGCGCAACCCGCCCGGCTGCCCAGCAGGGTTTCAAGCAGTGCCTTCCTCCACTGGGGCGGCGGGCCGCTCAAGCTTGGTGCCAACCTCCTCCGAATAGTCGCCGTGTACCTCCATGAGCTTGGTGATATCGAACTTTGGTGCCTTGAGCACCTTCACCTTCCGGATGAAGGTGTTCTGCGCACGAAAGAAACCACAAAGCAGAGGATGTCCATATGCTAGCCGTTAACTCAACCATCCAATGTCCCGGAAGTTATTGGCACAACCAGCTATGAACCAAGCAGTCATCAGAAACCCTTTATTTGCATGCTTCTAAAGCAGTTAACAATTCGTGGGTTCACGACCCTGGCTCCATGGACCTCAGGACGAGTGCATGAGTCTTCGTGACGGACACATTAAGCACTTCCCCGCACCACCAGACTAATATGTTAACGCATTCGGCATTCCCGCACCTGGAGGGGGTAGATGCCCTGGCACGACTTCTCAATATCCTTGCCAATAGCCTCCGGGATGAGCTTGGCCACGAGGTCCTTCAGGTCGCAGCTGGTCGCCTCGCGGGTGATGATGTCCGTCATCTTCTTGCGGATTTGGCGGATCTGAGGCGCGAAGGTCGCGAAAACCGGAGGTAATGGATCAGCGGGGAGGATCTCAACTGCTTGGCGGAATGGAGCATCACCGTGCACACCACGTACGCTACCATTAATAGATGTGCAACATCCCAGGGTACATCGCCATGCAAAGTGTATACCATCGACATGGACTAAGCACTAGCCGTTATTGCATTAGTGTAAACTCAGCTTTAATGACCTAGGTCGACTACGGAAGTTCAAGATAACCTGACTGTCACCACAACTGTTAAGCTGCCTCAGGTTTGTGACGGATAATTCAGTTTCACAAGGCATCAACTGCCAATTCCATGATATAACTTGCATAGCTCTACTGCTGACGCACAGGTGTCTACTGTGGCACCAGACTTAGTCCAACGCCACGACGAATTCAGCAATCGAGCAATGTCTGGCGAGGCACGAAAAATCCCCCAACTGCAGGCATTAGATAGCGCTTTGTGACCCAGCAAGCGTGCGCTGAAGGGCGCTATCGCTAACTCCAAAAGCTCCTTGCCACTGCCAGCAGATGCGTGGGCGATGCAATCAGCAGCCAAACTGATTGAAATGTTGCTACGGGGGCCGTAATGATACAACGCGTGAAAGCCATCGACTCTGCCATTGCGACTGTGGCCATAGCCGCATCCTTGGGCTCCGATGTATTGCTTATGACCAGCATTTCAATAATGCCCGGTCCGCTGCTGGCAGCCCACAGGTACAGTGCTGCTAAAAAACGAAGGGTACACTCTGGGAGAAAACGCTGACTATATACTGCAATTAGCACGCGCCCGCCTTCTTAACAACAACCAAATGACTCGTAGCGACACGTCGTACAGATATCCCCTTGCATGGGCTTTTACCGACCCCAGTGCATTGTGTTCGGAGGGCTCCTGTAGACAAGAAACTAGTCCAACTGCAAAAGAACACTCAAAAGTGTAACCCGAGCAATTTCAGCGGCCCCCAAGAACAACGGCCCTCAGCCTTTCTCTTCGGAGCCCATGAGCGTATTATCTTAGCGCTTACCTGCGCGCTCTGGGCGTAGCAGGTGCGCTTAATCTGGCCCTGCCGCTTCTTTGTGAACGAGATGCAGAACACGCGCAGGGTGTAGCCATCAGTGGTCTTCACGTCCACATGCGCCTCAATCAGTGTCTGCCACTTGCGGACCAGCGAACGAAGCTTGTCCGTTGTAAAGTCCATGCCCTGTGCGGAGAGATTATAACGAGAGCTGGCTAATGCCCGAACCAACTGAGTGAGCAGATAGAGAAGTCCATGCGCGAATATGGCTTAGTTCCCCTTTAGACACAGACTGCCCCCGGGAGAGTCAAGTAGACTCCACACGCCGCTGGAGCCAGCCAGACGCCCAGCACAGAAGGATATTCGTGGGCAATATTATCCAGCTGCTGCTGCATTGCCCCGGCATCATCGGTCCGCAAATCATCGGTCGGCCAGGGACTGCAGCCACCGGATTAAGGTGTCTCTCCGGTCGATTTGCTTCCGCTGCCGACGCCGCGCCAGGCGGCCATAATGAGCTTAGCATTCGGCAAGTACAGTTTAGCAACTTCATTTGCCAGCCTACCAAGCCAACACTCAAGTGCCGGCGCCGCCTTAAAACTCCGCCCGCAAAGGATTAGAGGGGACCCCAGCTATCGAATTGCAGAACTTACCCAGAAGTTGGTAAGGCAGTTGCGACCCTGCACGTCCTCAACGCGCAAGCGCATCTTGCGGAAAGCATCGTCCTCGTTCTGCAAACCAAGGCCATAGGCATAAAATACTAAGTTACAAGCTAGATCTAACAACATCGGGTGCTCGGCAACTTCATCCTTCAATTATGATATTAGGGCGCCGTCATTACCTTCTGTAGGTCGGCTAGGGAGACCTCGAACACGCGGCCCTTCAGTGCTTCCGACGCAATCTGCATGTATGATATTATGCAACAGTCAATCTGGGACCGAGTTGTTAATGACATGCTTGCGCCGCCCCAATACAAACCTTGGTACCCTGAGTCCTGGTCACCAAGGTCTTGCCGACATTGCGGACGCTGAAAACGGTAGGGGCCTTGATATCATACCAGTCCTTCTTGGCAAAGGGGTCCGAGCTGCGCCGCGGCGGGAGACGACGTGAGCAAGAGGGTGTGCCTAGCGCGCAACATGGCGTACTTACGCTTTCTTCTTGCCTCCCTTCTTCCCCTTGCTGATGCGCTTGTTTTTGCCGACAGCCATTGTTGCTGCGGTAGTCAACAAGCAAGCTGCTGACCAAAAGAGAGAGAAGAGGAGTCAATCCACCTGTAACATCATGCCGAAAATCAGTTGGCTCCAGGAGAGAGTTCGTCAACACCTTGAGCGCAAAATCAGTGCAATAACTCGTAACTTTGTCATTAATGTTTCTGTCCGTTGAATACAGATAGCGTCTGGGGCACGTATGTCGACTTTGGATGTATTGTTTGCAACGTACCTCTGCTCTCAAACGGCTGACCTAACAAATTTGCATTACTATAATTCATACCTAGTCGAGCTTTATCTTCTTTGTTACAAGTTTCGATTAACGGGCTATCGCCTGAGCACACTCCTTTGCTCACGCAACCGAGAATTTGCCTTGCGTGTTTTGCCCAAGTGCCTCAGGAGTAATTATTGAAGTACTGAAATGGAGAAACAGTCTCGAGGAGTCGAACCTGAAGCGCCGGGAACTTGAGGCCTGTGCTTTTTGAACATCCTGCGCAACGCCGTTGTCCTGCTTATGGCTCGTGTTAATATATGAACCTGCGTTGAAGGATGCAGTGCTCCTCTAGGTTTCTCAGGTTCATTCTCAGGAGAAGTGTACAACATCAAGCGACGACAGCGGCTTAAGGATAGAGATGCACTGAGTCTCTACGGCGGAAAGCTTGGGCGCGGTGGGTGGCCCAATTTCCACGCAAAAGGAGGCATTGAAATCAAGGGCTCGGTGACCGAATAGCGCAAACAGAACGGGTGCAAACCTTCCAGTCAACTTAGCCGGTCTGGTTATGAAGTCCTCCTCGTATACCGTCGCGGGTATCAGCGCAAGTACCATGTAGGCGGGCGAAAGCTTTTGCTGCAGATCCTGGAGTCGAATCCCATCAAGCCTTACCCGCCTGGGCAGTGAAACTTTCCTCAGTCAAATGCACACCAATCAGCCATTCCCAAGTACGCAACAGGTATCGAGTTATGTCGGCGCGGGCGGGAACACCATCCCACCTTCCTGTCACGTTCCGGAATGTATGGGTTGAGAATGCTTACTGGTGACCAGCACGTGAAGAATTATTGCCCGTCCTATGCTCGTCGCATGCTCTCCCTTATAGAGTCCGGGGTGGCAGCTCTTCGTATGAGGTGAGGCCCTTGGTGGGCCTGCTTGGCTGGGAGTTATGGGGTCGGCCCGCTGGTCCATTGGCTGCTCTCCGTGAGCCTGGGCAGTGATGCAACACCATGCCTTCAATCCAGACGTGGCCACTGGGCTGCATGCCTTCTACGAAAGGTGCCGTGCGCTTCTCTGGCCACGCAAGTGCTGCTCCTATGAGTTTGCTTTCTGCCCTGCAATGGCCGAGCTAGTTCCTGCTGCATGGGAAATGAGTTGTAGTGGCGGCTCACAGTGGACAGTGTCTCCCCACAGGATCTTGGGGAATCCGCATATGTGGGCAATAATACAAGCGACTTGTGGTTGTTTGGGGGGCTCTGAGTCGGCCACGGGCCGCATGTCTCCCTGGCTCCACCGCTTGTGCGTGTGTCCCGTGGCCCAAACTGTGGTTGACGACATGGTGTGGAGAAGTCGTCTTCGCAACTTCATGGCTGCTGTAACAGAAGGCTTGGAGCCATCTGTTTGGGATGTGATGGCTTTTGGCTCCATGTCCGCAATTGAGCAGGGCCATCGCTTAAATGCCGTGGTCCTGAACGTGGATTCCGGCTACCAGGATTGGATGGCCATCGTTAAGCTGGATAGCACCCCTTCTGTTGTTGATTCTGGCCGGATCAGAAAGCTGTCCTGAGGGCTCCCTTGGAATGCTTGGGGTAGGGTGGGCCACTCCTACTCCTGTAGGGTGGTTGGTGGCGTTCAAGTGCGCTCCCTTATTGAGGAAGTCCCTTGGGACATGGCGAGGTTCAGCCCCTCCGAAGTCAGCTACATGTTGGCTGCCAGGCAGATGTCCTTACAACACCCGGCGGGCTATCAGCTGATTGGTGGGATACCTGTCGCTTTTGAGAGGCTCTTAAGTTCTTTTCTCCTGGTTGCATACTTACCGTGTTTCCTCCTCCAGGTCTGGCCTTTTAACCATGTTCGCTGTGCATATTGGCTTAGTCTCCTTGTCCTAGATGTTTCCCGTGTAATTCCCTGTTGTTGGCCCTCCAGCTCTACCGTTCTGTTTGGGAACTCACTGTCCTGGTAATATTGCACTGAACAATTTTGGCGCGAAGATGGCGAGGCGCCGAAGATAATCCACATTAGTGCTGTACAAATCCTTGTATGAGCACCCGGTGCATCTACCATTCACAACGCCTGGCGCATTAGACCCAAGGCCTCCAACTATGGCCATTTAGAAACCCATATCACGTTTCGGCCGTATGCACCCCGTTAGAAGGGGGCCGTCACCCTCATTCTACCCGCTTATAAGTTATGGCGAAGGAAAACGTCATAAGAGCTGTAAAAAAATGGTTTCGTCCTCGATGTAGTTCAGGATGGATTTAAGCACTATGGAATCTTGCGTTACATTGCAGATTGCATAGACCCCCGTGAGGACCGCTTGGAATGATGGCGACTCCAGGAGGGCCACGTCGTATTGTTATGTGATCACATCAGGTTGGCGGTGTAGTACAATTTAGAGTTGTACGTGGGGCAAACCCCATGTGCGCTGCAAGTCCAATGTGCTTCTAAATCAAGTTTATACTGGTCCCACGTTTGGATAGGCATAAGTCGATCCGCAGATGGCTTGCATGTGACAAAAGCTTGCCAACGATATATCCTCATGTAGCCTTACTTCCAATGAACGGTAAGTAGTGTGCACACGGATGGACCTTGTGCTAATGTAACTCTGACCTGTGGACTGTTTTTGGTTGTCCGGCGGTGGGGAGGGCGGGCCGGGGATGCCGGATGGCTCGGCCCAGTGGCAAAAACGGCCAGAAGTCCTGCTATGTGCCGGTACGTGCCTGTGGCTTTCAGGGTCTCAATTTACTAGTCGATACACAGGACCATCAAATCACTTTCCGGCAGGATTTTTACACGTAGAACTACCAGTGCTAAAAGTATGTGTTACTATTTCTGCTATTGCTTGCCGTTGAATGTCAGGTTAAGGCTCTGGAGCTGCTTTCGGAGCGGAGCTCTTGATGCCACATATCGCTCACAAGCACAAGATGCATAAATATATTTAATTGTCATTCGTTTCTCGTATCCAGTATCACGTGTAAAAATGCAGCTTCAACGTAGCGCAAGCAGTATCGCATTTCGCCGTCCAGGGTGCGCCACTATCACGCCGTTGAAATGCATGTTCCGAACATCAAAAAGGGCATCACATTCCAGTCGGAAGGTGAAATTGATGTCATCGGCGGTGCCGCGTAAGTAAGAAACCATTTGAACCTTCCATCGGTTTTGGTTATATACCCATTTGGCATATTCCCCTGCAGTTTTCAGCATTGCCGCGGTCGATGCAATTTACGAAATTTTGCAGCCTCCTGCTGAGTATTTCCAAACTCTGAACCTTCCTGAGGTACGGACTGCGGTATTGCAAAGTCGACGTTCAGCTCGCGCAGTAACACTCTCCCGATGAAACGCAGCCCCTTGTGCACTGGGGCCATCCCGGGAACATGGCTGTTGTCCTATTTGCCATGGGCGGATATGGAGCGGCGTACCTGGGCTGGCAGATCCGGACGTCAAATGATGAGGTGCGGAGGGACAGTATCTGGACGGAGCAAAACAGGAGTCCTAAAATATCTAGATGCGGCGAAGGGGGAATTTCCACTACCTAGATGCAGCCTGGATGGCAAGTGGATGCGGATAAGGGGGGTTCCCTAAAGGTATCTAGATGCGGCTGAGAGGTATCTAAATAGATGCCACTGCAAGTTAGATGCCGGCCAGGTAACTCTGAGATGCGGCGAGTTTGGCATACCCTCCGGGTTTGGAGGGGTGAACACGTGCAAGCAGGAGGTAAAACCTTGGTGGTTATACCACCCGAATATGCCTAACGGCGCCCATTCCGCTGAAGTTTGGGTGTTGGGATCAAAAGCGCAAGCCCTAGAGCTCTCGTAACAACGCACACTTTATGTAACATCAGACGCCCATTGCGACAATCCCTCAATCCTGGAACCCTGTAGGCGGTGGTGGCGAAGGCTAAGGAGGCGCATCCGAAGGTACGACCCTAGTCACGCCGCATCATCAGACACTGGAATATCAGTTCATCTGCGGTTTTCACCATTCCATGTGGCATATACACCCGTATTATGTGGTACGGCAAATGCCCCGCTGGCACGTATCTACAAGCCACAGGATAGCAATTTGCTTATTCTTTAGCCTAAAAATGAAAGTGCGCTGCCATACTTGACAGAGATCTACATCACGCCTTGTCCCGTAGATCGCGGCGGGCATGTTCATCTTCTTTGCGTTGGGTGCCGTAGGAGGGATGATGTCGCTGATCATGCAGGGCAAACCCATCTTCGAGAGGTAAGTTCCGCGCTGATTAGCGATGATGGCAGCTACCGTGCTCACAGCAGGGCCACTGACATTTGTTTTATCCCCTACACTTAGGACGGCTGACTTAGGACTTAGGACGCAGAACAAGTAATTGTGGTCACCACCCACCTACAGATGTAGACCTTTTGTATAACCTGTTTCAGCAATGTTGATCTTGACCCATTTCGTCTAGCACATGGCTGCCCTTCGCTGGTCGCAGCCCTCATGTTTGGACGGGTCTGGCGGGGCTTAGCCTGCTGGGCGTTCAGTCACTGCTGCCATTGGCCTTCGCAAATGGCAGCGGGGAAGCCCGCACTGCGGTAAGTAGTGTTGCTTCTATTACTGTTAGGAGATGGGACGTAGGGTAGGACGTAAGGAAGCTGTCTAGCGCTGCTGCTGTTGCTTTTGCCGCCTGTCGCCTGATTGGACAGATTTCATCTGTCGATCGCTATGCAAATACCTCTACGCTACATACGTGCCTTTACCGAGTATTCATTACTTGCATCCAGAAGAACATGCACAGATGCCCTCACCGCAGTATCATTACGACATATCTAACGGTACACCTACCCTCGCAACATCGCAACCGCTGCCTTGGTACCCTCGTCGCTTATATGATGCGTTGATGTTACAGCATGCCTACCTGGGTGCCACCATCATGGCGCTGTTCGTGGTGCACGCGGCATTGGGCCTGCAGCTAGGGCTCAGTATCTAGGTGGAATGATAGCGTGTACGAGAATGGGTGAAGCGACCATGCGGAGGAGCGGTGTTATACTGCAAGCAGTTACAATCGTGGCAATATCCGTCGCGAGAAACGGGGTTAACAGCCAGATGTGTGTAGATGGCGAGGATGTCGGCGTTTAGGCGTGCTGTGCCAACACGACAGTAATTCGAGAGCAAACATTCCGCTCTGGAATGAGCCTACCAGCTACCCAGCAGGCTGTCAAGTATTATTAATGTCCGCGTGCGTATTTTTTAAAACAGCGTGATTTTTCCACGCCATGTAAACAGCTGTCGACCTACTACAAGTTATCGCCACCTAATGGCATTCGCATTCAGTCCACGATATCCTGCTCGTTTTCAAGCCACAGGCACGATCCTGACGATGCATTTACCAGAACCCCCATTGTAGTGGAAATCCGCCGTAATGTCTTGGGCACTGCATATAGGTACACATTCACAAAATGAACACGACACCACGGCGCACATGAATATGTCCATCATGCCCAAGGCTCCCAACCGGCTGCAGAAACGATCCCTCGCCTGCCTTGCAGCCCTGGGCCTCCCAACCTCTAGGGTCGTACAATATCATTCTTATCCGCCTCATCACAAGGCGTTGCTGGCCGCCGCCGCCAGCTGGTTCACATGCCCAATGGCCAGACCCGTCGTAAGCAATCCAAATACGAGGAAAGGCTGAGCGCTAGCCTGGTACTTGACGTCATTGGCAATGGGGTCTGGCAGAAAGTACTTGATCTGGAAGAAAATCTGCGGCAAAGGGACACCGGCATACCAATGTAGATGGCATTTGACTGACCCAGTGTCCACTATCCGTCGCCCTGGACTAAAGACGGGCTCTACGTCAGCAGAGGGACATACTCAAGCGTTGTAAACACCAAAAGCCTCTGGCGTTTAGATATGTCCCGACTTCCAGGACATATATTGATTGAACGTATATTTACCACAGAAGGGCCCTCGCGACCCTTCCTATACGCACCTGCGGCAGAATGAGAGCTAGAAGCACACCCGCGTAAGTGTACTCCTTCAGGCCGAAGGCCAGGTAGGCCGCCACACCCAGCTGCGTCACGTCAATGGTGGAGACGCAAATCCACTTGGCAGTGTCAACACCAAATGCGACAGGAAGCGACTGCAGACCCATCATCCTGCAGTAGAGGAATCAGCACCGGGGTGAATAGTGGCGTTTATCAGTGTACATGTACATTGGCCCAAGGGTTTTTGATTCTGGTAGATAGTTTCAGCCCGGTCATTACCGATGGTCACACGCTCTGGCTCCGGCTCTGAAAACCGATTAATCAAAACGAGCGCGAGTAGGATATAAGAGGTATGCGGTTGTCCCATGCCTTGATCGCTTGGCAGTACATGTATTGGTTGGTCGCAAACACACTACATCTTAGTTGCTGCTGATGCCCTAGTTCTTCAGGGCTCCAGCAGGCGTTTGGGCTGAGCGAAAAGACAATAACGGCCTCTGCATTGAAATCGAACATTTGCTTCCAATCCTCCGAAAGACTATCGTCTTAACGACTGGGACGTAAGGGACTAGCAAATACGCCACCCTCTCAAGCCAGAAATTCCCTCTGCTAACCTCCAGGTCCTACCCCGCACCTGTCACCCTCAATGCTCTTGAAGTCATTGACGATGGCGATGCCCAGGCCCGCTAAGGAGTAAGCCACCGTGAGGGCCATCACATCAAGGCTCAGCGTGCCAAACAACGCCTGGAAGCATGGGGATTACGGTTTAGACGGGAGCCCGATGTGGAGGCCATGGTTGAGAGGTGCTGGAATCGGGGTTTTCGAGCAATCGTTATCCGTCCAGGGCCATCTTCGGTAAGAGCCGAATGAATCATGGCACCCCTCACAACCCAAATGGCTCACCTGACCGGCCCACCACGGCAGCGCAATGTAAGACGAACCTAGCGCGTAGTTGCCCGCCCAGCCGCTCTGCTTTAACTTCAGAGGTGGAGCCGAGTAGATGTACGAAATGAAGGAGCCAAAGATGGCCAGGTACAGTAGGGTGGGCTGGTCGTGGCCTGCCCACTTGTCCAGGCCGTATGCGATGCCCAGACCGCCCAACAGCAAAACCCAGATCTGGATGATTACATCGCGCTCAGATATGCGGCCTGAAACATGATGTTAGCAGTGTGACAAACAGCTTAAATGAATGTCACAATCTGCTTGGATACCTTGCTGGATGTAGGTGGAGACTTTGGCGTCTGAAGCATCTAAAACAGTACTGATAAGTCGAAGAGACCCATATAGGCACGGTAACTTTTGCAGGTGCTATCGGGACGAGCGGATAACACTACCTTAATAAGCATCTGGCATACCTGAATTACTTAAACATTCACATCATGAACATTCCTTATTCTAGTACCACATATTGAACTCGCCAATCACCAAACCAGGCTATCCCGGAGGATGGTTTCCCAAGGCCTACACACAATACTCAGCACACATCCAACTCCCTAAGAGCTAGGCATTCCTTCAAAGCCTTTTCCCGTTACCCACCTGAGGGAATAGGACGATAGGGCTCGTTAATGGCGTCAATCTCCCGATCATACCAGTCATTAATAGTTTGTGTATACCCCGTCAGGAAGGGACCCGACATCATCATGCATGTAAGGAGCTTAGCAATATCTGAGGGATCATTCCATTGGTAGTTTCCGGAGGCGGCCGCGCCGCAAGCCACACCTGCGTGTGGGGTACGGAGTCTCGTCGTGATGCCTGGGCCATCCATGACGTGCGGTGTAACCTTCATCGTACTTACCCCAAATCAATGGAATCCAAGTGACTGGCTTTGTCAATTGAACGCGGATCTTCCAGATGTCCGTCTCCAGGGCTGCACCCTTCATGCCAAGCAGCTGACGAGCGGCGCTATCAGCGCCCTTTCCGTCATCCAGCACTTGCTTATTAAGGGCCTTAAGAGCCACTCGACCTATTAGGGAAAATAATGTGTGCGATGAAGCGGTTATAAAACCTACAAGAACCGCTTTCGGTCGCTAAATTGCAAGGTCGCGGAGTTCGAGCCAAATGGAGCGCTTACCAAGCGAAGGCCGGTAGCATATAGATCCAAACGGACGCGCAGAAACTGACCGCGTGCCCTTCGCCGCCATAGGGCGAGCAGAACAGCTATGCGAGCACTTGAGAGCTTGCATCATAGAGGCAAATCAAAGTTACAATGCTGCCTTACGAAAATATTCAGGAATTATTTTACAGTAATTTCAAAATCAACCGGTTATAGTTCAACAGACCGTTCCAGTGGGTACGAGGCAGTAGTACGACGAAAGATGACCTCGGGAGTCATGATCTACACAACTTGTGTCCCCCTGAAGTTCCCAAAGCGTCCTAGCAGCATCTAAGGCCGTGTGGCTCCGACAACGGCAGCCAAGACAGTAAAAACATTTCATGCTTGGGCCCCTCCTGCTTTACATGCGTAACATGCATGAAATCCCCTGTACAACCGTCAAGTTTCCGCCGCACGCCTCTACCCTTGCTCCCAACCCGCGCCTGAAAATGTCAGGCCGATGCCTTGTCAAGAATGCAATGTTAAACGTCATGTCCAACGTAGTCGCAAGGAACGAAAGCGTCATGTCAAGAAAGCTTGACGTACGAGGTCTGGTCGACGCGGTTGCGCAGCCTTCCAGCCACAGATTGCGGGCACGCACAGCATATTTGTGAGGCGCCGGGGTGTCCTAAGCCAAACGGTATAAAATATAATACGATGTGTACACAGTATAGCTCAATAACCCTACGTGAAGCCCAGACTTCCGCTTAACGACCGCGCAAGCTTCATGCCTAATTTGCTTAGTCGTTGGTTAATCTTCTCGAGCTTGCCTCGAAGACCTGCGCGCTCCGACTCACTCAAGTCCCTGCGTCCGGGGCAAAGAGGTACAGGTGTTGCAGATGGATAACGACAGAAGGTGGATCACAACCCAGATGGCATTCCCAACGAGGGAGCTCCCGGAGAGGCCATTAATGAAGGTGCAAGTTCTGCGCAGAACTGCCGCGGGAAAATTCACCTCACAAGTCAACATGTTGCACCATATGAGGTTAAATGCTAGCTAGGCGATCTGACCTGTAGCAGCATCCAGCTGTGCGCAAAATCGCCTCTCTTCGCACCAATACATCGAACATGTGAATTGACCCCCCCAACCCTCCCCCCGTCGATCCACTCATCTTTCCTGAACTTTTCGCACCTGTTCGCAGACAGCTGCGTCGCGTACTCTCGAGCCACCTCTGCTAGGTCCTCGCTCTCGTCGATGCGGCTTACAGATGGCTTGAGCACTAGGCAACTGCGGCGGCCCTTCCTCAGCACGGTTTCGGGATCCGGATTGCGGAACACATATCTGCGGGACAGTTGGTGTAGGAGATTACGCATAAGAGCGATACAAGGGAAGGCAAATGCGGGTGGTTTGCAGCAAGATGGGCGCGGCGAAGGTGGCTATTGGTCCTGTATCGAAAAAACATATTATGAACGAGAATCTAGGATGAGTTTGGGCGGTGATCTGCAATGTAGGCGCACGTAGGGCGGATCTTGCACCTAGGACGATAACATAAGCGCGGTGGATCTATTATTGCGTGGCCGCCGCCAAGCAGTTAAAAGGCCTCCATGCAGGGCACGCGAAGCGTCAGAGATAGCTAAGGCGCCACGCACCTGTTGCCCTTCAGCTTGTCGTCAATTATCACTTGCTCAAATCCCCAGTTGCCGGGGCCCAGAGTCTTGCCTTCATGCCAAATCTGCAAAGCTCCGCACAGTAGCCACTTAACATTGCCAATAATACATGTGTACACATCACGGTACAGACATGGCTACGAAGGCGCGCCATACGCCCTGATTTCGTCTCTGATGCCAAACGAACGAACCGAAGCCCCCCGAACAAGAGACTGGATTGTCCATCCTGATTTAGCACGTGCGCTAAACCGCACTATGTAGATTATTACATGAAATAGCTACTAAAGTCCTCTCACCTTAAGCGCAAGAAGCTGACCCATATCTCCGGCTGTGCTATAAAGGGTGAAGCGGTCCACGCTGCCGCGCTGGAATGTGCCCCGTTCCTTCGGCAGCGCCTGAGCTACAGTCGCCTCGCGGCCCAACAGCTCCAGATGCACCTAAGGCGACATGAGCCCGGGAGTTCTGAAACGTGGCAAATGATGTGGCTAAGACCGTCAGGAAGGATATAATTCTCATGGGGAAATGTGTTTTGAGAAGGGCAGATGGAGGCGAGTACTGATAGTACATGGAGCCATGGAACGGTGACTGGTCACGTGAGACCATTTGTTTACTCCTATGAGATGCGCGCAGGGGGCTTCACCCACGCACGACCGTCCTGCCGACTCCACTGTCACCCTGGCGGCGCATGTTTCACGCGTATGTTTCACAGCATTAGGGGAGGATACGGGTGCTGTGTCAGTGTTCGTCAAGCACGCAAGGATTAATAAATCTTACCGTTGAGCTCCCTAGCCCCGCGTTCAGCTTATCGGCTGTGAAGACCTTAATCTTGTAGCCGTATGAGTTCGCGTGTTTTCCCCTCCGCTGCTTCAGCGGCACATCGGTGAAGCCTGTCCCGTCCGCAGCGCCGCCGGGCGCTGACAGAGGTGGCTCTACGGCGCCACCATTGCTCGATCCCGCCGCTGCCGCCCCGGGGCCAACGGTGTTGGCTCCCCGAATCAGCTCATCGTAGCCGACGCTCGCATCAGGCCTGTGCAGCCGATGAGCAAGGTATGCAACTCATTTCCCACACCAAGACATCATCCTATACCCTGCTAGCGCGCCGGACGCATGTGCGCGGACGTGTGCTGAGTTGCTGACACCGACAGCCGGTCACGTTCTAATCGTCGAAGCAGACGAGACGCATGTGCGAGTGGACTTTGTGCCTGGGACACCGCTGCTGTCACGCAGCGCATTGTAACCGTGCCTACTGTTTTTTCTCAATGCCCTGGGAGTTGCCGAGATGGTCCCCATGCTTGGAGCAGGCTGAGTCTCCGCGCGAGGTACGTCGACGCACCTGACTGTCTCGCCCTGAGCCGCGAGGATCTCGTCCTCCGTCAGTGACGCCACGGTCCCGCTACTGTTGGCATCGTCGCGCAGGAATTCAAATTCCTGCACGCAGGCGCAGCCAGACATGCGCATGCGACTTGGTCTAGGCCCCCCTGCTCATTGTCCCTCCAAAAATGTGGTTCACCATCGCAGTATGTCCAGTCCACCATAACACGGTGGCAGGATGCGCACCCGGCCAAACCCGGTGCACAAAACTTACCGTTAGGAAACGATGGGTACGGCATTACAAATACTTTCGCTGCTGCAGTGATACACGTCGCACTGTCGCTGCTGTTGCTGCCGCGCTTGCTTTCTTTGTGATAAGCCGCTTGACGCCTGACTCCCACGCATCAACCCACGCATGTCCGGAGCTGCTTCCGTCCCGTTACCGCATCAACATACCTCCTTGCCACGATTATGACGGTCTGTTCCCGATCCCCATCGTAGTAGAGCATGTGGCGGGCGTTAGTGCATTTCACATTATTTCTATTTCACGTGCTCCAGCGTCTCCCTTTGCATGCTTACCTCCGCGTACTCAGCCCAGGAGACGCGCTTGCGGCTGGTACCCATATAGTCCACCCCGATGGCGCCGCCTGCAAGAGGGGGCGGCCGCACACCCTCTGGCGCGAACAGCGACAGTGACGCAGCAGACGCAATTGACAGCTCGCTACCCTCCACCGAAAGCTCTGAGGTCAGCTCCCCGCCGTCATCGCCGCTAGCGGAGATCCGCACGCGCCGCCTGCTATTTAGCCCGCCTCCCACACCCACGCCGGTCAGAGATTCCACGGAACTTTCCGTCTCCAGTGCGCTAGTGGACAGGCGCCGGCCGCCTGAAAAGCTGTTGCTGCCCCCACTGTTGCGACGGTTCATTGGAGGCGTGGGCGGGAGTGGCAGCCGTCGCGCAACGGCGGTCCCACCGCCGGCACTGCCGAGATCGACGCTACCTTCTTCGTCATCGGCGAGGGGGTCGCGGCGACGCGGAGCGCCCGGGGGCAGCGGCGGGCGGGGACTAACGAGCGCTGGGCCGCTGCGGGATGACACTGGACCGAGGCTGAATGCCGCGCCTGCGGCGGGCGGTTGGGGGTACGTAAATAACGCAGCTGAGAGCCATCCGGGATTGTACTGGATATGCTGATATGGAAATGTACAGCGATGTACACGAGGCACCATTACTCATGTCACGGCTTCCATTTCTTACATTGTATGAGAGACCACCACGTGCAGATACACGCTTATGTATAAAAAAACATATGTATACTCATAGTTAGTGAATATTGGTGCCTGCGTAGCCACCCGTTCCGGCTGCGGCTCGACAGGAGTTAAAGGAGCTACATCAGTTCCCCTCTTTCCACACATCCAGCTAGGACCAGCTTTTGAAAGCTCCATGCAGGCCCCGCAGTGACAGCAAATAAGCAAAGCAAAGCAAACGCAGGAGCAAGAGCACATATTCGGCGCCCTAATACTCCATCACCACACTGCTATCAAGCCCAAATCTACGCCCAGATATCTCACTAGGCCCGGCGATGTATAGTTGCCTTAGCACCATCTACTTACTGGTCGACAGTAATCCATCAACCTCCTCAATGTCCTCCTCAAGTACCACGCCGATACCCTGCGGGACGTTGGCTGCCACGCGCGGCCGTGGCGCGTCCCTGACTGCCGCGGTCGCCGCTGCGGTCGCACCCGCAAAAACGGATTTGGGCGTGCCGGCAGCCGCCGCCGCTGCCGCTAAGCCGCCGCCCCTCCCCGTCCCCATGCCGGGAAGGAGGTCGTCCCCATCATCCCCATCGCTGAAGTTCACGCTGCCGCTGGTGTTCGTTGCGTTCCCACCGCTCCGCTCTATAGCGATACGCGCTGTGGACGCCGATGCAGCCACCTCCAGGTTATAGCGCCCGGATTGTGCCCCACGCGATAGGCCGTCAAGGGAAGAACCTAAGCCCCTTCTACCATCACTCGAGCCACCCACATCGACTGGGGACGGCATATCTGAGGACACGTCCATGGACTCATCCCCCATCGCCGCCAAGCCGCGGCGCTGTGGCGCCCCGCCGCTACCTGCCGTGCCCGGCCGCCGAGAAGCCCCAGCCTCAGGCCCAGTGGCTGCTGAGCTGGCAGGCCGCGGGGACGCGGGCTGCGAACCCGAAAGCCCCGCGCCGGCCAGCCGGGCCAAGCTGTTTTCGCGGCTCAGGCTGAGGTTAGCGCCGGGCAGGCGCACAACGCGGCCTCCACGCTGACCGCCGCGCACCCAGTCGTGCACCTCAAACGTCCATTCCAGGCCGGTCATGAGCTGCTCCACGGTGACGGTCTCCACGTACCAAGATGTGCTAAATCCCTCGCCTGCAGTCAAGACGTCCACACCGGAGTTTAGAGACGGCAGAATCTGTAGCTGGGAACACCCATGGAAGCTCAAAAAGGATTTGGGCAGCAAGGAGACTAACTTTCCTACATCAGTAGCACGTGCTCCTTCGCATCAGCGGCCGCCACCCAAACGTCTGACACAAAACGAACCCTTATCGGCATGCAAATACAACTGCAACCTTTGGTCAGGCGTCTGGAGACAGCAGGAAATGCAGTCAACGATCAGGAAGCCGGGCATCCAGCCATCCACTCAGTCTGCACGTACCCTGGTGCCAGATGTAGATGGCCGACAGGTCGCCAAGGTCCCCGGCAGTATCTATCATGAAGTCATTTGAGGCACCCTCCCCGAAGTACTCGTCCTCGTCGTAATTTTGATCGCCAGACGGGCCGTGCCTGCCGCTGCGCACCGCGGGACGCAGCTGCGCCACGTGAGTGCCCTCACTGCCATACAGAGTCAGCCGAACGGCGCCCTTGCTGCAGCCAGCGCCAGGCCGAGTACCAGTTGCCACCTTGCAAAAAGCAGTGGCAGATTAAGATCGGAATTTAATAGAGGCAGGGCTTCTTGACTTAACCGTTTATAGTACGTGTTCTAGTTGCCTGCGTCCACTCTGTAGGACACCCCCAGGTTGTCCTATAGTCCAAACAATAGGCCTGATGCCATTCCTCAGCACAGTTTTGCGTCTATATTCCACAACAAGTGGCATGTACTCTTTATCGGTCTGTTTGGAAAAGATGACTGAGAAGTCATCCGGGGCCCTGAAAGGATTTGCTCACGAGCACAGCGAGCCTCACCTGCACCCGGTACGCACCACTGCTGGTGCTCATGTCTCCCAGTGAGTTGCCAAAAGGAATGGCTGGCACGGCACGCCTCTCCTGCTCCTGCAGCCGCAGCAACGACGCAGATGCATTGCTCTCGCTGCTATGCTGTCGATCCCAACTGCTGACAGGCGCCGCCGATAGCGGCTGCTGCGCCGCAGCGGTGGGTGGGGGCCTGAAGACCTCAAGCTCCATGGAATCGTCGCTGTACGTGCGGCTTAGACCGGACATGCCTCCAGCGGCTGCCGTGTAGCCATGGCTGGCCCCAGCGCCCGCGTAGGCCACCGCCATGGCCCGCTGGCGGCCAACCCCACCGTCATCACCTTTGTTATCGCCGCCACAATCCTCACCGCTGCTGCTCACTTCCTCTTCCTGTTCGTAAAAGTCCAGGCTACCTTGTACTCGCGAATCATCATCTACGGCCGCCGCCGCGGCCGCTGTGCTCGCGTAAATGCTGCGGACGCCGCCAGTGTTACCGCCGCCAGTACCGAGACCTCCCACGGCAGCGGCATTATCCGCATTGCCAGGCCGCGGCGCATAGATGCTTCTCAGGCCGGTCAATGGTATGGACGGCGGCGAGGTGATGAACTCCTCACTGTTTTCAAACCGCCGCTGCGGTAGGACGACACTTAAATCGCTGGTTGTGCCCCCGTAGCTTGTGGTGGTACCGCCTATGCTCGTAGCGCCACCCATGCTAGTAGCACCGCCGATGCTTATATGGCCACCTATGCTCGTAACGCCGCCTGCACTCGTAGCACCCCCGATACTTACAGGGCCACCCATGCTCGTAGCGCCTCCCATGCTGATAGGACCACCTACGCTTGTAGCGCCGCCGGTGCTCGCAGCACTACCCGTACTTGTTGCGCCGCCGGCGCTGGGCTGCGCACTAGACAGCAGGGCCACGACGCGCTCGGCTTCAACGGATAGCTCACCGTTGAATTCTATGGAGGTATTGCTCGGCTCGATTGTCAGAGCGCCCTGGTGCAGCATCCAAGGGCATCGGTAAAGATAACTTCATTGTTTTGCCAGATAGAAGGAAATTTGTAACATGGAGAGTGCGGTCATAACAGCCCCAGAACAAGCGATTGTTTGTCCTCGATGAATCATAGACGCGAATTTCGGCCAACCGCGCGGAGAAGGCGTAGTTACGCTGGAGGTGATAAGCGCTTTCCTTCCCCCGTGCTTTGCTTAGCCGTTCCAGCAGTGAGGTTTGGAGGCAGCTTTGGAACGATACCTACAGCATGCGCTGCGTCCTTGCTGCGTCTTATTGCCTCGTCCTTGCCTGCGTCCTTGCCTACTACTGAGGTCTGCCCCAGTACGATGAACACGTGCATTCACAAGTTTAGCCTGTATGCATTGCAACTCTAATGCCCTTCACCGCCGCAGCCGCCATCTCACCGCTTCCGATGACTTTCGCCGCCCCGATGTGGACTCCCGCTGCTGCCTGCGGCGCTGCTGCTGCATTGGACCGAGGCTTCCCAGTGACGGCCGCCCTGAGCGGCGTCCCGGCTCTCCGGCCCCAGGGATTTCTAGGTCCGTTCCCTCAAATATGTCGTCTCCGTCATCACTGCCGTCCTCCAGAAGTCCCCCACCGACACCCTCAGGCGGTGCGATTAACGCTAAGCTGTCTTCTGATGTCAGGAGGCTCACGTGGCTGGCTGTTGAGGCCGCCGGTGGCGCTATCACCGAGTCTAAGGTGCGGCGCACCCCGGGTGGGAGCGGTGGCAGCACCGATGCCGGTACGCCACTGCTACCAGTGACGCCGCCTCGGCTAGAGAAGCCCGTGAGCGGCGGCGCTAAAGAAGACAGCGAGTCGCTCGCACTCTGGGTGCCGTGTCCATCGGACGCGCCGGGAAGCTCCAATTCGTTTTCATGAAGATCATCATCACCATCGTCCAGAGGCGGCGCCACCTTGATGGACGCGGCCGAGGGAGCCTTCGTAACCGCGGGCGATACACCACGCGGTGCGGAGCTGTTAGCTCCGTCGTCGAAGTCATCATCGTATTCCTCTGCCACCTCCTCTGCCTCGTCGCCATCGCCCGCCCTGCCATCCAGTGGCTCGTCAATCGGCTGCGCAATAGTGCTAGCACCGCGCGGCGACACCGAGCTACTAGCTGCACCGCGGCTACCACCCGCGTTAACAGGCGACAGAGCAGAAGCAGCATGTTCTGCGGGCTGGGGTGCGTGCCCGGAAGGTGAGGAGCCTGGCAGAGGCGAGCTTAATGGCGGCAGGGCACCGAGGCGGCCCAGTGGAGGTAGCGCCCCAGGTCTGCCTAAGGGCGGTAGCGCCTTGGCACGGTCACCCACTGGGCTGAGAGGAGGGAATGGCAGCGGCGGCGAGGTGCCGTCCTCTGCTGAGACGGATGCATGTTCATCACTTGCAGCGTTGGCGACGGCAGCGAAGCCCCCACCACTCGCGACGATACCTACCTCGCTGTCTCCAGCACCGCTGGAATGTTCCCTGAGGAAGGAATCTGAGTCCGAATCGAGCAACGCAGCCAAGTTCCGGCCGCCCGGCCCCGTGTTCGCTGGTGGCAACGTGGTCCCATCACCCTCAGAAGCTTCATTCGCCCCAGCCGAGAGCGATTGTGTAGGAATCTGAGCTTGGGGCACCACCATGAACGAGGTTGCCGTCGATGGCTCCTGCGATAGGCCTGACAAATCGCCAATGTTATCAACAAAGGGCATCGACCCGCTGGTGTCGGTGTGCGATTCAGGAATAGCAGGCATCGGCACCTCGTGGTCCACGCTCTCTGAGGGATGCGGCTGCTGCACGGGTCGAGATAAAAGGTTGCGCAGCGGGCTGCCGGGCTCCACTGGATGGCAAACAAACGGCGTATCGCTCAGTGGCGCCTCAACAGGAAGCTGCTCCGCCTGCCTGGTCAGGTCCTCGCGACTGGGGCTATCAGTGGCAGTCGTGCCTTTCATACCAGCCCCAGCACTTGGGCTTCCTACGGGTGGAAGAGCACCGGCACGCTGCAGCGGCGGCAAGGGCGCCAAGGTACGGACGGGAGGTAATTCTCCCAAGCTCGTCTGCACGGAAAGATAAGGCACGGAGGCGGCAGGTTTGTGGAAAACGATAGGTGCGGCAGCCTGCAACAAGCCATGCGAATCATTTACGGCTTTAGCGGCGGACGGACAGATTGGCTGGTTACCTTCCTGATAAGGGTCACGGCTCGCACCTGCAAGTCGCCGCTTAGGTGGCCACTCAGGTTGCCGCTATTTTGCAATGTGCCTAGCGGAGCCCGAAACACCAGGTCCAGGCCGCGGCTGTTAGATAGGGCTGGGTTGGCGGCCAATGGGCTTCCAGTGCCGGGCGCCCCCAAAGGCGGAAGTGCACCAAGGGGTGGCAGCTTCCGGCGGCTGAGGTTGTCCCCGCTGAGTGAAAACATCGCAGCAGCGCTGCTGGAGAGCTGCAGGGGTGCAAGTTGTGGTCCGCCGAAGGCACCGCTGGTGCTGAGCTGGCTGGGGTTGTCCTCGGCCGTCATATTCGCCGCCGCGGCGGCAGCGGGTATTGAGGCATGCGCCGAAGCGGCAACCCCAGCTGCGCCGGGAATCACCCCGTGAGGCACCGCTGGTGAGGCAGGTGTTGGGCCAGTCACAGTCGCGTCAACAGGTTGGACTTCATCCCCAGCGGCTCGGCCAGAACGTGGGGAGGGTGACTGCGAGGCTTCCGTGCCGCCGGCAGCGGGCCCTGGCCAGGCGGCGGAGATATCCTCATCATCATCAAAGGCGGGCTGGTTGACACCTGATTCGTCAACTATGTCTTCGTCCATGTCGCCACTATCAGAGGAGCTTGAGCTTGATGGACTCGAACTTGACCTTGAGCCGAAGGCATCATCCTGTCGGTCATTAGCCCTTCCACTTTCCGCCTCAGCTGCCTCGGGCTCCACACTTACCGACTGGGCCTGCAGCACCGCGTCTGGGGCCGCGGTTGAGCGTGGTGGTGCCAGGCCGACCAGATCCTGGTCATCGTAATCATCAAAGCCCTGGGTTGTCGTCAGTTGCATATGAGGCTTAGGCGCCTCTAGGGCATCCTCGTCCGCATCATCATCGCTGTCGCTGTTGATGGACACCTCCTCGTCCGCCTCACCCCTGCGAAACGTGCGCTCACGGTTGAGAGGACCTGACCCATTTTCCTGTCGCTGCTCCTCGTCCTCGTCCTCGCTGCTACTGATAACCACCTCCTCATCCGCAACGCCCTTGCGGAAAGTCTGCTCACGCCCGAACACATGACGAGCCCCACCCGCTGCAGGCGGGCTTGAGCCCGCTTCTTCCTCGCCTTCATCCCCGGGGGCCAAGGACAAGTCACCCGAAATGCCGCCAGAACGCGCTGCACGCACTGCAGCCAGGGCCCCAGCGGCAGCCAATGGGGATGCGGGCAGCGGCACAGCCCCAGTGGGCGTCTGTGGCAAAGAACGACCGCTTCCTGAGATCTGTGCGGCATGCCGGAGTCCGGCTAGCCCAACAGCGCCAGCGGCAGTGGTGGCAGCCGCACCCGGTGACATCGGCTCGGCGTCGTTTATCAAATCACTCAGCATTCCCGACGAAGCGGCAAATGGGCCGCCTGAGCCAGCGGCGCTCACGCCGCCCACTCCAGGGACGCGCAGCGCCTGAGGGCCCCCCACAATCGACTCCTGCGAGGACACTGCTTCGGCGGAGCTCTGAGAGCCGGCACGGCCACGCCTGGGAACCACACCCGCATTTTCTGTCGCCGTTTTGCTGGCTAGCTGCTCGTAAAACTGAGCCTTATCACGCACGGTCGCCTCCCCTGATATGACCGGCGGCGGCACTGAAGACAGCGGCTCAAGGATGGGCCGCTGCCGGGCGGTACTCCCAGGTGTGTGCTGTTGCTGTTGTTGCACAGGAGCAGCTGATTTCTCCGGGGAGCCGACACTGCGCGCGCCGACGTCAGCACCAGGCGGGTGCGAACTGCCCAGAGAATTGGATGGCATGATGCTGCCAAAGACGTTGTCCTCGCTGGATGCCGAGTACAGCGGGTTGAGGATCGCCTGTGATGCGCCAGAGCGGGTCGCGGGTAATGTCATGCTTAGGCGTGATCCAGTCTCGGGGACTTCGCCACTGGCCATTTGACCCAAGCGTGTCATGCTCTCCGCCGCAGAGTCTGGCACGGGCCGCGGTGGCAGGGGAGCTGGTGACCGGGAGCCCATAGCGGGAGGTGTGGTGACCGTCCGGCTCTCCACGCGCCGCAGGCTGTCCAGCAACTGGGCAATTACGGTTCCGTGTCCTTGCACGTCTGCAGCAATGCGATCCAACTGCTCTGCTGTCTTTTCTCCGGAGGAGCCCACCCTGGCGAGCTGCTCGGCAAGGTGACCTGAGTCAAGGGCAAGTGACTGCAGGAATTCTCGCGCCTGGGACAGCTCGTAGGCGAGCTCCTCTGCCCGCGAGCTTGCTTCGGCTGCAGCCTGTTAGCATTTAGGCAGTCGCGGAGGTAATCGTTAGCAACAATGTGCACAAGCGTTACGTCTAATGCGGCGATTCCCCCCAATAACTGACTACCTGAGTGTCCTGGCTAGCTGCAGTGACCAGCTCGCTGAGCGCATGAACCTTTATCTCCAAGGCCTCCAGGCGTCGTTGCTGGGCTGCAACGTCGTCAGATACCTGCGAGAGCAAGGGTGACAGAATTACATGCGAACATCAACTTACGGAGTTCTAAAAATATGCATGATGACGAGTCTCGGCAAGACGTTCTGGGCCACCACCAAGCAAACCCGTGAATATCTTACACGCTGCTGCAGCTCCGACACTTTTGCTTTCAAGTCGTCGACTGCTGCCGGGCCTTGTAAATCGATCTGTTGAGAGACAGCCTGTGCCATGTGAAGCGGTGGTAAGGCACAGAGAGAACGAAACGGCGTCAGCAGCCAACCGCTCAAAGCCATCGCAGGTAGTGTGGCCCCGCAGAATGTCATCCAGGAAAAGGCCCATTTAAGGCAGGTACGGCTTTGGGTACGGTCTTAGGCATGCATATATTAATAGGTGGAATACACCGGAATACGCATGAATGCTAACCAAAACGACAGACTCAGTCGCCCAAACAACGTGTAGGCCAGGCAGTCCCACCTGCAGCTTCTCCTCATGGCTGCCGGCCTTCCGCATAGCGTCATCTGCGGCATTTGATGCGCGGTCCACACCATCCTGCATACCAGGCGAATCAAGTTGCGCTGTGAAGGCAAAGTATTTCTCTCGCAACCAAGGCGTTATACCCAGAAACCATCATCCATCCGCAGTGTATGCCCGAAGAGCCTGTGGCCACGCTGCACACCTGAAGCTCGACATAACTGGAGAGGATTTCCTCGCGGAAGGCCAAAAGCTCGCGAATCTGCGCCTCGAGGACCTGCAGACAGAAAGGCCACGCACCAGCAGCGCCAAGACACGTTAACAAGAGCACATGAAAAAAGCCCGTCCGTAGGCCTTGGCCATCATCCAAGTTATCATCTTTCCGACCCCGCGAGAGACTGTCCGCCTATGATGCAATAGAACGACAAGAGGACCGACAATATTAGGCGCGTTAAGCCCGATCTTGAACGGGCAAGGTTGTCACTGCAAGTTACGTGGCGCAGGTGCACTTATGGCATCGCCACACAGTCGTCTTCCCGTTACATACCTGAACCTTGCTGCCGAGCTCCTTCCGCACGTCGCCGATGCTGCCACGCAGGCCCTCGAGCTTTGTCCTAAGCTCGTTCCCAACCTCCGAGCCATCCTTGGTCCCCGTGCCCTCAGCCGCAGAGTCCGTCGTTATGGGAGGCCCCTCAGGCAGCAGTGCACGGCTTATAGCAACTGCACCCGTGCCCGCTACTGTCGCTGCGGTACTCGCGGACTCGAGGGCCTTCCGCTGCTGTTCCTGCTGCCCAGCCAGTTCCGTAAATTTGCCCTCCTGCCCCTCCAGACGCTCGGTGAGCTCAATCAACGCTGCAGCTGTCGCCTTGTGTTGTTGGCGCTGCAGTCCATCGATCTCCGCCAACTTAGCCCCCTGTCCGTCGAGGCGTTTAGATAGGCCTTGCATGGCTGCATCTGCCGCCACCTTTTGTTCCTGCTGCAGCTTCCGTACCTCTGTTACTGCTGCCTCCTGGCCTCTAATGCGCTCCGTCAGATCCCTCACAGCAACTTCTGAGGCCTTATGCTGATCCGCTTGCTTCGCCTCCTGACCCTGCAGTTGCTCCTGGAGCTCCTGCACGATCGCTTGCGTGTCAGATCGCCATCCCAGCTGTTGCTCCAGTAGGTCGACCTTTGCAACCTGGTCCTCCAGCCGCCCGTTGAGTGCTTCCACCGCCGCCTCTGTTGCAGCCCGCTGCTCCGAACGTCGCCGCTCCAGGGCAGCAACCCTGTCCAGCTGCTCTGAAACATTCCGCACTGCCTCCGCCGCATCCCGCTGCTCCAGTGTCCGTTGCTCCAAAACTGTAACTTGCCGTTCTTGCCGTTCCAATCGCTCAGTGAGATTCCCTAATGCTTCCGAGACGCCGGCAAGCTGCTCGTCTAGCTTCTGCAGCGCCTCCAGCTGGCTCCGTGTGCTGTCGATGTCAACGTGCATCTGACCCACTGCGCCATCAGCTGAGGCAAGGCGCGACTTCAGATCAGCTACCTCGGCCGTCAGGCTGCTGCGCAGCGCCTCCAGCTCGTGCTGCAGCCGTTCCATGTGAGCCTGATGGCGCTGTAGACGGCCGAATATGCTGTTGTGATCTTCCACCGCTCCGTTCAGCTCCTTGACTTGCAGTTCCAGCATGGTCACCCGCTCCTGCATTGCACTTGCGACGCCCGGTGCAGCATGTGAGGCGGCCAGCGGTGTTGCACGCTCCATGGCAGCAACCTCTGCCACCTGGGCATCCAGTGCGTCGACTCGGTCGCAGAGAGTGCGCAGCTCTGTGACCACCTTACCGGTGTCAGGGGAAGCCTGTACCAAACCAAGGGGATGGAGGGGGGAGTTAAGGGGATGCAATGAGTAAGTGTGCACGAGGGCTAAAAGGAGTTGACTAGGCAAAACTTTCAATAGCTGAGCTCGCCTGCACTGTTTGGGCCCGTTGACAAACATTCCAGCTCCCGTCCTGTGGACAGAATGTTCACAGAACCAGATCGGTAACCAAGCATGCCACGGCCCGTGCCTTGCAGTTTAAGCAATCTCTAAGCACGTGCCCATCCTTGCGCACATCGCGTGCATCTTCGCACAATGTCTGTGTTATTAATTTGTACTTCAGCCTTGCCTGGCCCTGCACCTGGCCCTTGCGCAGCTCTGCGACGTGCGCTGCCAGCTTCTCCAGCGTGGGGCCAACCACATCCTGGAAATCCCTTCGTAATTCCAGCACGAACTCCTCGGCGACTGCAAGCCGGGCTTCCTGCATGGCCGAAAGGCGCGGGGACTGAAGCCATGCATATGATTGCCTCTTTAAATGGCCACACACAATGGCCACCATGACCACACAGTTTGGGAAGCCAATGTCAATAGGTAACAATACCACCCGAGGTCCCCGGTATAAATCACCCTGCCAGCCCCAAAGTTGACAGTTGGGTGATTTGGTACCCTTCGTTTGAAGGTCGTGGTAATTGGTTGTGATGATTATGGCTTGCGAGCCAACCCTTGTGACTGAAGTCCGCTGGAAAATAGTGGTGATCGCCGGCTGAGGTGGACTGACACTATTGGACGCTGGCGACGAACACTGAACCCCCACCCCGACGTCATGGAAGGCGAACGGAACGATTCATAATGTGGTGCGCGCCTCCTCAAACGAGTGCTTAGGCGGTCTGCCCATCGGGAAGACCGGCCATCGGGGTCGGGCCCCGGCGAGATATAAAGCACACACAGACGCGCGCGCTACAGCAGCACCATTACGGAGGCAGCAGATGACCGGAGCCGCGCTTCTAACTGGCCGAGCTCATCACTCTAGATAGCCTTACACGCACGTGAGGGGGGATTTCACCAAGGCTTGATCGGACATGGGGGACTCACCTGTGCCATGGCCTCGATGCTGTTTTCTGCACGCACGATCTGCTCCAGTCGTTCCATCCGTGCCACTATGGTCTGCATAGATCTCGCGGACGTGCCCTGCCCAAAAGAACCCTGCATGACTGTATCCTCGAGCATTCTGACGCGTTCCAGGATGTCCTGCACGACAGGCCAAAAACAACGCGGACACAAAATGCCATTACGGCAGAAGTTTACCGTTTCCATCCAAATATTCCTTTCAATACCGGATCCCGTTCACACGGTTGATCCAAAGCAGTAGTGAAAAACGAACGAGGCCATCCTAGCCGCCAACATCTGATTCGACACTGCCTACCTTGGTAGAACCGCCCCCGTATTGCTCCGAGGGCCGGGCACCAGCCCCGCTGTTTGCACGAGTCCCAGGGCTAGGTGAACCAGAGACCTCGTTGAAAAGACCAACCAAGTGGCCCGGTAAGCTGTCCGGCGACCAGTAACGGTTCGAATGAAGTAGCGCCCGCATGCGCAAAGCATTAACAGGGTGTCAGTACTCCATCGTCCGATAGGCATTCATAAAAATGGTGCATTATCCTAATTATGCGTGAGTCCCACATCGCGCCTGGGCCTGTTTCTAGTCCCGACCCATCGCCACGCTGCCTTGCTCATTAACTGCACGGCGGCTAGGTCGGCAAGGATATGTACCCGCCAACGTAATCTCGTGCCTTCCCACACCCGCGCCTTCACGCACCTCGTTGGGACATCATCCATTGAATCGTACCGGAGTGCCGCAGCCCCACGTCGTCGATCCCGCTCCTGCACCTGGCTTGAGTGCTCAGCCGCTGCCAGGCGGGCCACTTGCTGCTCAAGCGCGGCAACGCGGCGCAGGACGTCCTGAATGCTGAAGTCAGAGTCCGATGCTGGCGGCGTGGCTAGCTGTTGTGTAGATCGGGAGGCTGTGGCATTGGCCGTGACGGCAGTAATGGCAGCTACGGAAGTCTGCAGCAATTGGGGCAAACAGCACAAAGCAAAAAGGATGATAAGGGAACGTTGGCTGCCGTTTAGCTTGCACGACCATATCTCCGTAGGCAAACGAGGGTTAGGACGACTGCACCAAGAGCAACGCACATACTTGGGGCACAACGCACCTGCAGTGATGACACACGAGCTTCAATGTCACCAATGTGCTTCGCTTGCACATCGGCATCGCCCAACCGTGCCATCTTCGCCTCCATATCCCCCATCCGCGCCAGCCGCAGCTCCATGTCCGTGAAACGTGCCATCTTGCCCTCCATATCGCTCAGCCGTATCATCTTCGCCTCCACATCCCCCATGCGTGCCAGCCGTGCCTCAATTTCGCCCAGTCGCGCGAACTTGATCTCCGTATCCGCCAGCCGTGCCAACCGTGCATCTATGTCACCCATGCGCCCCACGCGCGCTTCCAGCTCCGCCATGCGAGCTAGGCGGCTTTCCACGTCACTCAACCGGGACAGCTTGGCGTCCACATCACCCATGCGTGCCACCTTCACCTCCAAGTCTGCGAGGCGTGTCAGGCGGGCTTCCACGTCCGGTAGACGGGCTGTGCGCGCCTCAACGTCCGTAACCCGCGCCATGCGTGCCTCCAGCTCCCCCAGTCGCGCGAGCTTGACTTCGACATCGCCCAGCCGCACCATCCGTGCCTCTACATCCCCAACACGTGCCATGCGGGCTTCCAGCTCCCCCGTTCTCGCCGCAGCGACCTCCAGCTTGGCGGCTAGCTCGCTGTGGCGGCTGCTAGATATGGCATGCTCAGAATCAGCCTCTTGTGTCAGCTGCGGGAACCCGATCCACCCCAAGGCAGTTATCTCAATGGCATGTTCCTGAAGGATTACCTAGGATGCACACTGTGCACTTAATTGCAGTAGCCCGTATGCCAGAAGACATAAGGGATGGTGCACCAGTTCCCTTCAGATGCGCCATCAAACACCTTTAGATCTCTTATGCAGCATGCACAAATGCAATCCTACCTTCTGCAATGCTGTTGTGAGTTGGCGCATAAGCCGCTGGTGCTCATCAATGCTGGTCACCGAACGGTCCTGATTAACCTCCAGCTGAACCAGCTTGTTAGCCAACCGTGCAACTTCCGCCTGGAGCTCGGCTACGCCTGCAAGCCCGATCGGGTCCACGTAAGCTACTGTTCACGGGCGCCCTAAGGAGCTAGGATGGCATACTGAATGAACGGCGCGAATGAAGGTGCAAACACACACACACAAGTGGAGGTTCAAGAAACTGGTAGCAAACGCATGTAATCGCAAAAAGTGCCAGCGAGCCTACCTGTGCGTTGTGCCAACAGCGACTCCACCTGCGAAGAGACCTGGCACATTTTCTCCCAGTGCTGCCGTGACGCATCCTGCATGGGAAACAGACATAAAACAATGGATGCCACAACGGAAATAAGCTCTGGCCTCGTGGTGGTCAGATGCTGCAATCGCAGAGCGGCACCAGATGGCCAACAGCAACAACTGTCCTGTACAGCACGCGGACGTTGCAAGCTACGGGATAAGCCCTGGCCGCATTACCTGCAAGCCCGACAAGCGCTTCTCCGTGTCCTCCAAGTCCTTGGCAGCCGCCTTCTGTAATACCTGTAGCTCCTTGCTGACTTCGGATGAAATCTTCTCTGCTGCATCGGCCTTGTTCATTGCAAGCAGGACAAGGGGTGAGGGCCCGGCACCGGTGGCTCCAACGCTTCCAGCACCGCCTGCTGGCAGGGCCACTGAGGCCATGGCGGCTGGCACCGTGGATGCAACAGGGCCCTCTGCGGTGGAAGGCGCACCGGTGGCCGCCGCAGCCGCTGCAGCTGCCAGGTTGCCAAAACCAGTGAACATCTGTGATGGCGCGCTGCTGCGTATGAGCATTTGCTGTTGCTGCTGCTGCATCGCGGCTGCGGCCTGCACTGCATGCTGCAACTGCGCCCGTAGGCTCTGTTCCTCCATCGAACGCTCTAAGGAACGCTCAATCTTGTGGCCCAGCTCTAACAGACGCTGGTCAATGGCTTTGACCAGCTCCTCGTTTTGGGGTGCGGCTGAGCTCGCAATTGACGCGGGCGGCGTGGATATGCTCGCCGCAAGCAAGGCCTGTGGGGAGACAGCATTGCCGTCCGGGCCTGCGATGCGAACACCACGCCGGGCAGATGCAAAGGGCCACCGACCAGTGGACAAAGCACGCTGGTGGTAAGGAAGCAATCTTTGTGCACAAGAATGCCCATACACAATATTGTGTGCTTACGTTTTGCCACGATGCACAATCTAGGACACGGCCCAGGGTTGCCTTAGCATTGATATGCTTCGCAACGTCCTGGCCTTGCTCGTATGCTTATGAGGAGCCCCGCTGACTGGTCTACAATTCGTAAATCCGCCGTACCAGGTGGCGACGTAAAGAAGGATCCGAATGGATGTCCGTACGGAGCCACCGCAGCAGAAGTGCGCAGATGCATGGGTGGCGTGATTTCGCTTGTGGCCCGTTGTTCCCGGACCCGCGGTTGCACAGAGCTTGAGCGGTTGGTGGGGCCTTTGGCCAAGGGGGACATGTCCCCGGCAACCACAGCACTGGCATTCGTGGAGAGGCGCTTAGCCGCCGCAACTTCCACCCTCAGGTCAGCGAGCGAGCCCTGTTGGAAACATGGACGCAAGTCTTGGCTTGCAAAGTAGCGAAAGTGGGTGGCACAAGCGTTTAGGAAGCAAGGCGAGTTGCTCACCTGGACAGCCGCAAGCAAGGTACTTAGCTCAGCACGAGCTGATGCGACGGCCTCTGGATGGCGAGCTGAAGCCTGCGCGGTCGACCAACCAAGCTCAGCTGTCGCGACATGAATGGTCCGCTTTCATGTTCTGCAGGACCTCACCCGTCCACCCAGAGGTAACGCAGGATTCGCAGAAGGCACAGTTGCTGCATCTTTACGTATGCTTCGCAGGTTGCTGTCAGTTCCCTCCACGAAGCCTGCAAGTTGGCTCCTCCAGTTCGTCGTTTCGTTCCTGTTTGTTTCGTTCCTGTTAGACATGACAGGCAACTATTTCCCTTAATAATTCCCTTACATCCAACAACACTATTCTCCTATCCTTTGGCCGTCCTTTTCCTCAGGTCAAGCCGGTCATCCTTTGTTCAATAAGTACTAGATATTGCACCGACACAATGCAGGATGAACTCAGAGTCATTTGTACATAGTTATCATCTATACGCATAGCTTAGGTTCGCTGTAGTTTTAGCTAGACTGCGTGTCAAGGCGGCAATCAGTTGCTCGGCCTTTCGTACCGGGTCGGAAGGTAGCTCAAACACGCAATCAAAACCGAATTGTATCATAATCCAAGGCATCCAGTCTTCTCAGACCTTTAGCAACTATGAGGAACGCACAGAAGCTCCTGGCACCAGTGCTGGAATTGGGCTGCCGGGGCTATGTCGCTCCAGCGCGCTGGGCCGCACGAGCGGCCGAGGAGGTTGCTACTTTGGATAACTCGCATCGTGCGCCTGCGGGGGTTATTGAGGTATTGACATCTAGCTGTCATGCGTGCCTCACAAATAGTTTACCGCTAGTCAGCAATTTAAGATGAAATAGACTGATCTGAACAAGTGGTCACAGTTATTGACAAAGGATTTATGTTTTTCAGGTACCGAGTCGGCTCTTAATGGGCCCTGGTCCGGCTAATGCACATCCACGCATCCTGGCGGCCCAAACGCTGCCGCTGTTGGGGCATATGCATCCTCCGTTCCTTAAGGTGATATGGCACCACCTTGCCCGTCATGATACTGCTGTCAGTGCTGTAGTAGGTGTTGATAGCCGCCCCTACCGTATTCAATAGATCGGGTTGTTTGCGCCACCATTCTTTGTTTTTTTGTATGTATTTGAGACACCGCATTTCATGGTTGATGCTTTTATGTGCTTGGCGCCTTCGTAACCGTGTTGTGAACCAAGCCTTGAAACCTAAACTTGGGCAAAATCGCGGATCTCAAATACTGATTTCGTTAACAGATCTGTGCTTATACGCATCTTCAGCGCTAAGGCGGAGGAAAACCTGTTAGAATCCAATGCCCCTTCGTTTCCGCACTGCCAGTGGAACAGCTCAGCCGTTAGCCGTCGGCACAGTCCCCAAACGTTCCCTTACCTGTTCGAGTTGAAACGATGGATATTATGAAACTGAGTCGACTCTGTCCGCCATGAAACGCAGATCATGGACGAGTTGTCGGAAGGCCTACGCTACACCTTCCAGACTAAGTCGAAATACACGCTCATGGTCAGCGGCACAGGCCATGCAGGCATGGAGGCAGCCATTGCAAACCTTGTTGAGCCTGGTGACAAGGTGGTGGTAGGCAACGCTGGCATCTGGGGCGAGCGCGTTGCCATTCTGTCTCGTCGCTACCAGGGTGAGGGTGTTTCGTGGAAGTGCGGGGACCTGAGGCTGTGCGACAGGACGGGTTAAGGCTTTGGGGACATCTAGCATTGCCTTCAGTGTATCAACATATCGCAAGGTGAGACAGCTGTGCAAATGGCATATTGGCACTTGACACCCGCGCTTGCACCGCTAGAGGTTAACCTTGTCTATCTTGATCCGTACAAGTGTATATGGGCAAAAGAGGTCTTTTGGAGTGCTACAGCGCTCCCACGATGTATCCCCTGCAGCTGACGTCGTGGAAATCAAAGTGCCCGCTGGGCAGACCTTCTCCTACGAGACGCTGAAGCAGACGCTGCTGGAGCACAAGCCTGCGGTGCTGTTCCTGTGCCAGGGTGAAAGCAGCACGGGCACACACCAGGTGAGCCCTTCAGGGAACTGTCGGATTCGGGCTTCGAATGATTGGCGGAAAGCATGCCGTGCAGGGTACCGGTCATTGCGGATGAAGTGAGTCGGGTACGGTCAAATCCCAGGGTCCGTAGATGTGGATACACCGGCTGACAGGCAAACTAGGGAAATGAATATGTGAATGATCACTGATGGGCTTGCACCTGGTCGATCACAAGCGAGTCACTGGCGGCTAAGTAGTAAACATTGTTTTCTCGGCCGCTGTACTAATCCACTATGATCCGTGCAGTCGCTGGCGGGTCTGGGTGACCTGTGCCGCCAAACGGGCACCCTGTTACTGGTAGACACGGTGTGCTCGCTGGGCGGAGTTCCACTGTTTGCGGATAAATGGGGCGTGGACTGCATTTACAGCGGTAGCCAGAAGTGTCTCTCGGGACCACCGGGTACGTGAAAAATGGGCCGGGTAGTCTGTCTCTACTCTACTGATGTTACCACAAGCCAGCCGGTACTGTTTCGGCTTGTGGCTGAGTGTACGTGATCTATGTGATATGGTAGGGTGGTAGCAGCTAAGCGCACTATGCCAAGGTTGTGGTGATAGCTGATGCCGTAGCTGGCAGCGGTGGCGGTGGCTTTGGGGACACGACACCTGCCGGCCGTGGTCGTGATGTCCGCGTTTGCCTTACCATCAACCGAGCTTGCATTTTAGCTACAAACCTACCGGTGGAATGCCAACACAGGATTTCTCCTAGCTGACATTTTCTTTGCTGTCAGCGTCTTATCCCCATACATAACTAGCAGTTTTTAAACATCTCAAGTAGAAATGACATATTATTAAAAGTGGGCAACATGGTATTAGATGTTGTGACGCTATCACTCCGGATTTTCGCCAAAACGCAACCCCACACGCGCGGGAACCAGAGGAGCGCGCCACGCTTTCTGGGATAGTGTGCAGGAATCTCTGTCCCTGATTCGATTTTTCGAAACCGCGTGTCCTGGTTTTAGGCGCGTCCCCTTTCTTCATGTCGGAACGCGCAATGGAGAAGCTTCAACTGCGCAAGACGCCACCCGCTACGTATAACCTGGACATGAACCTCATTGGCGATTACTGGGGATGGTTCGGCAAGCGCTCCTACCACCACACCGGTAGGGCCGCCCAGATAGATGTGTGCCGGGGCATTGGTCCCTTAGCACTGGGGCACCAGTCATCAGCAGGGCGCAAGGGGCGTGACAAGAAGGCCCTCTTCCAAATTAGGTTATCTATGTTGGTCCTCTGAGAGGAGAAAAGCTTTCAGGCGAAAAGATTTGATGCATCTATGATTTGAAAATTACGGCTGGGCAACAGAGTGTTGTTATTCGGCATATCGGGCTCATATTGCATCGCGCCAAGGCCATGGTGACTCGTCACAAGGCCCCTTTATCTGATAAAAAAACTGTTTTTGTGTTCGCCACTGGGCAATCCCATCGCATTTCGGTAGTTTGCGGTGAGCGCCCATATCGCCTCGCCTTACTTCCTTGCCCCCAGCCCCTGTGAGCACATTCTATGCCATGCGGGAGGCCCTTGCGCTGGTGGCCGAGGAGGGATTGGAGGCAATGTGGGCCCGCCACCAGGAGCTGCACCACAGGTAGGCTAGGAACAGTGGGGTTATGGGCAAGTCTCCCTCCGTGAAATGAGTCTGCCCCAGGCTACATGGCTTGGGCATCTATTGGGTGTGTACAGGTGGGCCGGAGTCTTCGCAGCAGGGAAAGGAAATGCGGCATGTGGGCCTTAAAAAATAATGGAGCTCATACGGGTCCCAAACACAAGACACGCCTTCGCAACTGCAATTGCAGGTTGTGGGACGGACTGCGTGGAATGGGGCTGAAGCCGTTTGTGGAGAAGGACGAGGACCGCCTGATTACCGTCAATACGATCAAGGTAGGCAGGACGGGCGGACGACCGGCTAGGGATTGCGTCTCGTTTCCCTCCCCCTTTTTATATTGTATGCTTTTGCATTTGTAAACTTGCAGCGGTGCAAGTGGAGTTGGAAAGTAGGATTTTGCCTGTCACGATATTGGCTTTGTCGACGAATTGGTTGTCGGACTGATTGGTGTTATGCATGATATATGTACTCGGAATCCCTTAGGTGCCGGAGGGCGTTGACTGGGCAGCCCTGGTGAAGAACGCAATGGACACGTACAGCTTGGAGATTGCTGGCGGACTGGGCCCCACGGCCGGGAAGATCTGGCGCGTGGGCATCATGGGCTTTAACGCGAAGCCGCAAAACGTGGACCTGGTGTTGGACGCCTTCAAGGATGGCCTTAAGCGCCAGCGCAAGCTATAAACTCTGATGTAGATCCAGCGATAGAACGCCGCTGAGCTGTCCACTTTTTGAGTAACTTGTGCTTTGTGGTTTGGATTTCGCTGGGGCCTGGCAAGGCCCTCGGGGCTCCGGGGGGACCCACCGGTATACATATCTCTGGCGATAAGGATGAAAGTTCGTTAGGGATTTGCACTTGCTCATGATCACCGATATGCGATGGCGCTTTATTTCCCTTGACTGGATATTGACAACCCAATTTACCTTCGTATCGGATCAGGACTAGCAGGAACGGACATCGAAAGAAGGTCGAGCGATGGCAGTAGTGCTCTCGTGGTTATGAGGTGGGCCCATTTTGAAGCTGTGACGGGCATGCCAGCAACGAGATTCACCTTTTGGAGCTGTGGATCTCGTGTCTTGCCGTGCATCCAAGTCCGCACCGGGCGTGTGTTTATTTAGGCCGTCGGGTATGTGTTCTAGGTATTTCGTATATGCTTGCTGGCCTAGTATCGGGCAACATGCTTTTAAGCTGCTGAGATCTTGGGAAGCAAGCGCTTCTGGTTGCTTTGACAACCCTTTCGCACGGCATAGGGGTAGATAGCCCCACATCCGAGGATACCTAAGGCAGCTTAAGTCCTGTATGAGGAAGACTAATTCTCTGTATAATTGAACAAAAAGCGCAAGCCAACATGGATGACCTGGCCGAGTAGTCATCTTCTCCCATGAGATCACCGCTGTCTCAGCAGTTATGTGCGAAGTTGTGAACTTAAACCACGATGCGGTGCAATACTTGTTATGGCTACGATCGTATAAAGGAGCGACGCCAAACAACAACCCCGGAGGACTAGAAACAGCGTGGCGTGGGACCAAACTGGGACCGAAGCCTGATTAGACTAGTGTCCGACCCCTGATCTGTAATATTTTAAAGTCCAAAAGTGTAATAAACTAAACTGATCTTAGACTGCTTCCAAACATGGATGAAAGGGAAAATCTTCTTAGATTATCCCTCCCCTCGAGCTTTAGCACTTGCTCCCGAAACAGTACGTGCACATCGTCCTGTAGCTCGTGAGGAAGAACCTGCTCTTTCTGCCAAGGGGGAACGTAGCACTTGCGATCTATGCAATCACGGCTCCCGCCAGCGATGCCGTTGACACCGTGTATCATCCGCCTCAAGAAACGTCCCGTGGGGAGCTACTCTACCATCTCCGCATGCCGCGCCAAGCCTTGACACCTGTCTCCAGTCATGGTCACGAGGGTCAGCAAGTCCTCTAGATACGTCAGCTTCATTTACTTCCCGTTCTTGCCGGCCACCGACGGCTGATGAGGATGAGGACTCATGTCACATGTTAGGGACCTCGTCGGGAGTTTAAGGAACCAGCTATGGTGCCGTTGGCATGGCTTGAGTGCCCCCTCGTCGTCTACTGCAGAAATATGCTTGACTGCTTCGAGGTGAGGCGGGTGTGTGGTGTGGTGCGGGTGATACATGAAGCACCGGCGCCGCGGACACGATGGCCAAATGGGGTCACCGTCCGCTGTGAGGCACGCGTGCCCCGCGTCACACTGGTGTAGATGTAGGCGTTAACATATTTTGTTTATTTCTGTGCACAGCTTTCCTCAAGCTGAGCTTCGAGGCCTTCGTTCCTGACTCACCCGGAGCTTCCCCTTTGACAAGCCTATCGGCAACACCCCAACGCATGCCAGCGATGCTAAATAGGCACCGGTTTTATGCTGGCTCATCGCTAGACCGCGTGCGTCGGGCAGTACACGAGGCCGCAGGGATAGCAACAGCTCAGAGCAGATGCGGCAGGTCAGGGACTGCTGTGCCGCGTAACTGTCGACTGGTTCTGGGGGCGGCACGTGCGGAGCCATATGAAGACGAGATTCCGGGACAGGGGATGATGCCATCGCGCTGCTGGAATTTGAGCACCATGTTTTATTCCGTAATAATTATAACCCCTAACACACAAACCTACCGGGCGACTGTTGCTGACGTCTGTTTGTTTGGTTATGCATGCCTAACCGGTCGCGTTCTGTGTATACTCTTTCCGCAAAACGAACGTGCAAGGCGTTGCAGCATAAGGCCCTACGTAAAATGTAAACTCCCAGCATTTTGTCTTCTTGCGAAGTACGGTTAAAACGAAGTGTGTTAGAAAGGACAACGACAAGTCTCGTGCAAGGCGCCTCATGAGCGACTTAACAGTACAGCGCTGCCGCCTCCATTCCACTGCCGCCCGTGTGCCAGGGACCAGAAGGCAGCTCCCCTGGATGCACTTGCGCTCGAAGCCCCCTAGAAAGCCACCCTAGAATCCATAAGGTAGTTGGACACTACCTACGCAAACTTTCTCCCATAAACACAACTGGCAACACTGCCCGGGTTACACTGACCCTAGCCGGCCCCCCTATGCATACTAACACTACCACACGGCATCCGCTAAACATAGCCTCGTATGCACGGCAGGAGCGGGCCGCAGTGTTCCAGTTATAGACGAAAACAGACTTCGAAAGCATCTTCGTGCCCAGACGGGAGACGGCGAGTGGAATCCCAGCGTAGGACACCCTCGCCTGTTCACCCGTGGGACCCCTGGGCAATCAAAGGCTGACGAGCTGCCCACAACATCCTATATGGCGGCTTGTTACCCTGTAGGCGAGCCGGTTCGCCACCACTGTTCGCCAGTTGCTGCCGTCTGAGCGCCTCCCCGGAAGCTGGCACAGCCCACCTGCTCCGCGCTGCAAGGATTACTCGTTCCCCTGCCACTTCACCACGGCCGCGACGCCCCGCCTCGCCATTAAGGGCCGATGGGGCACTGGCGATGGAAGCCACCACCGCACTCCTCACCGCCATAAGCCACGCGCCCACTCCCCAGACATAACAGTTGCCGCCGCCGCCGCCGCGCTTGCAACGACCCCCGCCGCCGACGTGATTGTTCGCTGCTGTGCTGCCGGACGACACCAATGCCATCGGCAGCTGGAGCAACTGCAAGAGGCTATGCGGATACCGTCCAGCCAGCAGCCACCTGTTAAGACTCTTAGCCCCTCCCCCCCAACCCGGACGGCAACCTGAAGCCAGGAAGAACCCCACTCGCCCGTGCCGCCACCGCCGCGCTCGACGAGCTCGCAAGCGTGCCAGGAAGTTCCGAACCGCGGCCATAAGAACCCCATAAAACCTACGTTCCATGGCGCACGCAGCCCACGTCAGCCATATTGCGTACGTCGTCACTAACGCGTAAAAGGCGATATCACCAACTACAGTGACGGCCTCCGGCGTGCCCCACCGATCCCGCCACAGCCAACATGTCCATCGCCTGACGGCCGATTCCCAGAATCTCCAAGCTGCCCGTAGCCGCCCTCCTGGGCTGCCGCCGCCAAGCTGGAGGCGCCGCTGCTGTTGCTCCTGGACTTGCTGTTGTTGGTGCTGTATCTGCCGTTCCCGCAAAGCCCCGGGGCAAAGCAGGGCGATGCTGTCGGCCAGCGCGAGGCAGGGCTTGATGGGTGGCCAGGAAGACGTGCGTGGCAGAGGGCTACGGCACACGGGACAAAGGGGCCGGCCCAGGACGGCGCTGGCGGCCGCGGGCCATTCGCTTCCAGCGCCGGTGGCATGGCGCCACCAGGTCTGAGGACAAAATAGAAGGGCAGCACCCCGGGTACGTGGGGTACGGTTTCGGGGTCAAGGAAGGCCTTCGAGAAATCAGACGAAAAGAGGCCTTGATTGGCTCTGAACTGGGGCGATGTGCATTCCTAGGCTGCGGCTGCGGCTGCGGCGGCTTCCATCTAGTATGGTCATACGGAGATCTTTGGGGTCTGATACGATGGCCCTGTGTCTGTGGGAGCAGCGGCAGTGCTCCAGGCATGGTAAGCCACCCGCACCACACCCGCCTCGCCTCAAAGCAGTCCTGGCAGTACGCGTGGCCGCAGGGCGTCACGACCGGAGATAGCAACAGCTCAAAGCAGATTGGACATGTCAGCACGTCTTGTGCAGCAGCGTTGTCCACGGGCGAGGGCAATATGAGGGCCGAACCCGCCGGAGGAGGAAGGGAACCCGTGGGGCAGCCGTCCAGCAGCCGAGGATATGAAGCCATCGCACCCTACGCAGCTCGCGACCGCAACGTTGGCAACTGGCAAGCGGCGCAGCGCAGCAACGACAGTCCCACGACCAAAATCAGCAAGCTTGGCGACTGGATGACTTCAAGCACGTTGGCGGCGCCTGATGCATGCAAATAATCATCCAGTCTACTGGTAGCTATGGCAAACTTGCAAGCAAATAAGAAATCAGTCAGCAGTTAGGTGTTGGAACGAAGTACCGTTTGATAGTGGTTTCCTGAGTTTGCAAGCCATATCGCGATGCGCAGAGCGGCCTGGGCTCCGCCAAAGGCGAGATTTTGCAGAACCAGTTTCACGTCATCGCTCGAAGGAAGGATGTCGTTGCGAGCGATCTCCATGTTCTATAGGATTTATAAGTCATCAATGATACAAGGATACAAATTTAAAGACCTGCACGCCAAGTTACCAATCGAAGACAGGCACTACCGCGGCGCCTCCGAACGACCCATGGTTCTGCCCTGATCTCCGTGCCACCACCGTGTGCGTTGTACCTCCACGAACGAAATACGCTACGTTGTCGACATAGAATTATAAAGTTGACGACATCCACCCAACAAAACCTTCAAAGGCACCATTGCGACCCGAAGGCTTCTGGCACGTCACTCGGGTTCGCCGAATGCGAACACCACGCTGTGTCGTTCCGGGGTCGGGCCGAACAGCTCGTCCGGCCGGCCAAACCAGTGCATTAGTCCCTCCCCACCTCTCCCGCCTCCTCTTACTGCCCCTGATCCCCCTGTATCTCCGGCAGCTCCGGTGCCCAATTCTCCGCCGCCGCTCCTTCCCTGCAACGGCATCGCAGCCCCCGGCGGGGCCTCCACACCCAGCCGTGTCCCATGGGTCCATTTCCACCGCGCATCGCCGCTGAGGTGCAGTAGCGCGCCCGGCGGCAGCAGGACGTCGATATCGTACGAAGTCCATGACCTCTCTGCCTCGCGCCGTACTTGGTCCCGCTCGTCCTCGAAGGACAGCAATGATAGCCAGCGGCTGAGGCGGTACCAGTTGTTGGGGCTGAGGGTGAGGACAGCGGGCGCATCAACGGACAAGACGAAGATGTTCTCGCCGTCGCCTGCCGGATCCAAGTGGGGATCCAGGCGCAGAAACGACGAATGGCGCCAGTTGATGGTCACATCCCGCAGACGTCCAAGGCGGATGCCAGGGATGGCGCGGATGCGTTCCGCTGTGGCCTGCATTTGCGGCGTTGCGGCGGCCGGAGGAGCCTTAACCGACCAGAGAATACATGAGCAGTTGAACATGAAGCGTTAATGTTTGTTTAGTTAGTTGGGACAACTCATACGGTCAGCGATGAAAGGAACCATCAGGAGGAGGCCTGCTGGTGTCAGGTGCCGTTGTAAAGACACTAGTAGTGTGGGTAAATTGAACTGAATTACAGATCTTCATGCAGGTCAATGGAGCGGCGAAATGCCGTGGGTTGGGGCGCCAAGGGGACCGACGATGTAGGAGCCAAGGCAGGGAGGGTTGGGATTGCATGTATGATTGAAGGTGTGTGACGGTGCTGTACCTTGAGCACGGGAGGCAAGGCGGACTCGTCAAAGGTGTCGCCATAGCCCCAGGGCCGCCGCTGCTGTGCGTGCTCGGGGCGGCCCGTCACGCGGAGCGTGTTGACGGGGGGTGGCCGGGACAGGTAGCTCATTTGCCATCTGGAGTTTTATCAATGGCAAACAGGGTTAGGGAGGTCGATGTTCGTTTTCAACACATAAAACTAGTCGGAATACAAATGGTCAGGTACCATGGAGGTGGGTGAGGCTCCGATTGCCGTAACCTTGACCACGTTCCAGGCTAGCGGAGCTAATCGACGCCACTTCAATTCAGGTTCGAAAAGAAAATTGAAATTTCAAAAGTTTTGGAGCCTACTATAATGGCATACACTTAGCAGCCGAGCAAACCCGACGCCATGATGGTCGCGGCAGTTACGAAAGGCGAATGAACCTTGCGGCACCTGTAAATGGCAGCATGCACCGGTTCAATAAGATTGAATCCAAACTCCTTTTTGATCGGCTGCAGTTCCTTCAAAAGTGGCTCTGCATCGTCGAGGAAGCGTGGAAACACGCGTGCGCCGGGATTATGGGCGGGATCAACGGGGAGCCCAATAGGAACGTATCGAATCAGATTACATTGTTCCGGATTAATTGGGTCGTGCTTGCTCGGTAAGGAGCTATAAGTTGGCCATGCCCACAGAAATGTCGCGCCGGTCGCTGCACTACCTAGGCTCAAAATCCCCACTAGCAACCTCTTCTTGGCCATTGGTAAAAAATTCTTACTAATTGCGCGCACTTCCTTTGGTTGAAACTGCGACAAAGCTCCGATGGCGCCGTAGTTCGGTAGAACAACGAACACCTTAATTACTGCGGACCTCCAGCACCGATACGGCATTCCCTTTGCTAGACCTTCTGCCGCCTTGCTTTGTCTGTACCTAGATATTGAGTAGCCTTGAGGGGAGATTCGACGAGGTTTTGAAAGTTCTCAACCTCCAAAGGGGAAATATCTGGCCCCAAAAACGCCGACGCTACCTGAAATTCTGACAAGCGGGCTACAGAGAACTTCGAGGATGAGGTTGCGCAGGGCAGCTGGTGTCACACATGGCTCTCTTTTCGCGGGGCCAGGTAAGAACGCATTCGGCACCAGCGTCCAGAATTTGCAGCTTAGAAGTGTTAGGCCCTTGACACCCGGGTTTTTCATATATTAAGTTTCGAGTCCGCAGCTAACTCTAACCTTCTTACAGTAAACGAGAGGGGCTATACGACATAACAGGTACCTTAGCAGGATAAAGGAACCTTAGCAGGTTCCTTTCGCGACCTGCCTCCGTATGGTGCCTCCCGCCATGACTTCACTAACCCCCAACGGAAAAAGTAGGAGAAAAGCAGCACTCGCACCTATTATCCACAAAAGGATCACAAATATTAAATGGCGCTCATTCAGCAAATGATAAAATATCAGAAACTGTAGGCAATACCAGGGCATCATGTCAACGACTAAGTCGTCTGATATATTGCTCAAAGACTCTCTGCTGCTTCACTCCAGACAAGCGCTCAAACAGCTGGTTTTGACGCCTACAGCTGGAGGCCTTCCCTATGATAACGCACGACGCAAATAATACTGCAGGGGAGCACCAAGCCGCAGAGACGACATGATGTGTAATCCAGGCCGCGCTTCTGCCACTTTGGCCCGCAGCACCGTATAATGTGGACATACCGCATGCATTGATATGCACAAGAACAGGGCCAAGCAGGTCCCCTAACCTCGGATATACGCACTGGCGGAATATCGCCGGCCCGTCCATGTATGCGCCTGATCACACCCTGCTTCGCGGCCCTTATTGCCCCGGGATCATTGACCATCACTGTTCCAACGACACCAACCGCAGCTTACTGAACCCCAGCCAAAGGGCCAATCACGGGCCATGTGCTTGTGGAGCTTCCACATCTGCCTCTTTGCTGCGATAACCATCAATGAGGTAATGTACTGCATTTTACACCATGGTACGTCAACAGTGTGGCAATGGCATGGCAATTGCCGATGACCCGCTGTCACGAAGTTTGGAACACGCACATGGAGTGGACTCCTTCATGGCTGGACTGGTTGATCAGTTGGCACCGATCTCCGCTCACCAGTTCTCCTGCAGGAGGGCAGAAAAAAACGCGGGCGCAGCATTTGTGAGGCAAGGCGCAGGACACGGACCTCCGTTGTCAACTGGGCATCGGTGTGAACCATGGAACGAAGCTGTCCCGTACATGTCGCCACGAGGATGCCCCATTCCTGTCGGTGCAGCTGATGCTGATTCCCATGGAACCCTCACCCCGGTGCCTACCGACTGCACATTGAAACTTAAAAGTCGTCAACGCGGCCGCATCTCCCTCCATTCACTGCTTCCTCTTCAGGGCCGCCATCACACGACTCCTCGCGAGGCGGCTCTATCTTAATATGTATGGCCTCCCTTAGATAATGTAAATAAAGACAATAAACGAACCCATCTTTCCATCCCATGCATGTACAGACCAGGCCAACCAAGATGAGAACGTGACGGTCTGGCAAATGGGTCTGATCGATGATGCGGGAGCCCCCTTCTCAAGGCGACTTTCTCTCTCAACGTCCGTGGAAGCCAGATCGGAAGCCGCATCCTGCTGTGATGGCAGGCGCTTAGCCCGGGCGGCGCGGTTACAACTTTATTTCCAACAGCATCATGAGCTTCCCACCAAGGCCCTCGCCGAACCGACACACCACGGGGAATCCCAGGCCAGATGGCACCCGCGACGACGCCGCATCCAGCTCCGCCACCTCAGCCTCACTCAGCCGCCAGCCCAACGCCCCCGCGATCTCCGTCAGCTGCCGCTCGTTCTTGGCGCCGGGGATGGGCAATGTGCCCTTGCAAATACACCAGTTCAGGGCCACCTGGCGAAGCGAGGGATGGAGTTCCTGATCAGACCAGGCTTTCAAAATGTGCCCCGGCAGCCAGTGCAACAGGTTGCCCGCTTCTACATGCCCGGTCAAGCAGGTGCATCAGTCAGGCATCATAGGGACGTCTCGAGCGGCCAGCTTCGTGAATCTTCTACCATCCAATGGGGCATCATGGACTCGCTATGGACTCACTGGAGCACGGACACAGTTAGGGACGTCCTGCACAGGGACGCAGATCCTTATGCACAGGGCACCTGCCACACCCTTGCCCCGCACCTGCGCCATGGTTTTGCCCCGCGCCTCCGCAACTGCCTTGACAACCTCCAGGAGGGGCGCGACCTCCCGCAGCCGCGAATCTGAGTAAACCAGCTGGCGTGGGCCGTTCGGTTTGGTACCGCCAGCCGAGTACTTGCCTGAAGGGACCCAGGGTTGAGCGCGTTGCGCGGGCGCCATCCGAGCACACACGGGGAAGGCGAACTCAATAACCGTTGGCACGGTTGGTAGGGCTGGCAAGAATGCAAAACTGGAGCCAGGTGCCGAGATGCTTTGAGTCCAAATCCTCTGGAATTGCAGCACAGTCCCGTGGCGCCAAGCCACACGGCGTGGTAAAATACTTCACCCCCTATATTTGCTTAATATGGCACATATGCCAGCAGTCCCCACAGATCCCAACCCACCCGTCAGCAAGCCCTGGCATAGCGGGCTGTAAGCCACCAGTGTCACCCCGGCCTCGCGGCACGCCTCCAGCACCCCATTGGTTTCTGGGGTCCGATACAACAGACTGTATTGCACCTGCGGGACATCAGGGGCCGGTGGCAGGCAGCGGTATACACGGCGCATTCAGGTAGAGATCACGGCATTGCAGTATAAACATCCTGCAGATCAACCTTGATAGTAGCTCTGAGCTCCGCATCACCATTACATTAATAAAAAACGACCACGGCAAAACCCGTACCAGCTGACAAACACTACCAGGCTGACGAGTGCTCAAGAGTTGTCCTTACGCGTCACTTAATTACTGCGTGCCGTTTTACTCCCTGGTGCCGCGCATCCGTTTCTCTGCTAGTTTAGCCAGTGATGCCAATGATGCCTGTGGGTCTCCATCGAGAAGCTGAATCACATGCATACACGCAGGCATGGAGCATGTACGCCAACACGACAATAAGATGGCTCGGACCCGTGTGCGCACACTTGACACGTTCGTGCAATGTCGTGTGTGCGGGACGGTTGGGAGGCAAAAAACGGATCGTGTGAGCAGAGCTGTGTGTGCGCTACAGTAGCTCACCTGGTTCGAGGCCAGCGGTACGCCCCGGGCTGCCAGCAGGTTCACAGCCTTCTTCACCCGCTGGGCGGAGAAGTTGGACACCCCCACCGCCTGGCACAGGCCCCGCTGCTGGCAGTCCGCTAGACCCTCCAGGAACGCGTCATTTAAGAAGTACTGCGGGCCGTAGCCGGGCCTGGGTCCCAGGGTATTCGGTTTGGGTACTTGGCGGTAAAAAGGCGGTACTTTGGATTCAGTGGAACAGAAAAGACCTGGAACCTGACTCCTCTACCCCAAAGAGCAGGGCGCAGACGACAGCATGCAGAGTATATGGCAGGTTGGCTTGTTGCCCCTCCGCAAGGGAGGGTAATTTGTTCATGGATCGTAAGAAAGCACGCAGACACAGAAGGGTGACGCAAGGTGAATGGAGCAACCGACCCCCGGCATGGTAAAATTGCACGGAGACATTTAAACCTATGTTAGTTTAGTTACAAAGATCCCACCAACCCGTGTGGAGCTTAACCTCATGCGTCTCGCTTAGCATCCCTTGGGCCCCACTTGTCCAGTATCGCCGCCACTCACCAGTGCTGCATGTACAGCCCCATGCTGCTGAGTCCCAGTCGCGCCAGGGAGGCCTTGGCAGCCTCCACCACGGATGCCGACGTGAGGCGCCAAGGCAGCGGCGCGAACTTGGTGGCGATAATGGGAGCGGGGGAGCCAGGGCTACTGATGGCCTGTTCGCGCATAAACTCCCCTAGGAACTCCTGCGGGTAGGGACGGGGCCACGAACAGTTTACCGCAGCTTTTAATTGCGCGACGTCGCAGATGTCTTTGCCCCGTCCACATGCGGATACGCACCCGCGGAAAAATCCAACCAAATTAAGGACAGATTTGCATCATAACGGTCCGCTTTTCGGCCATCGAGTTTCGAAGGCCCAACAGACAGGCAGCCCAACGTATTCTATTTAGGTTGACGGAGATTGCGAAGATTGCGGAGATTGAGAAATCGGAGTGCTCACGTCCATGAGGGATTTATAACACGACGAGTGGGGATATGTTGGATACTGTCACCCATAGCACATCATTGGCGGACGTCCTGTGCACTGCCAAGACATCTCACACATCGCCAAAAGTGATCTATGAGCTGCGTTTAAGAAATGAATAAATACACAACCATACATATACACACACACGGGACTCGTAATAGCTTTTCGCATATGTAGCCGTCTTGGCTTGGCTGCATGGATAGGGGTATGCTGTATAGCGGGCAATGCAGAGGCGCATCAGCTACCGTACCTCACTCTTGCCAAAGCCGTACACCTCTGCCGTATCGATGAAGGTAAGCCCGGAGCGGATGAGAGCCTGCACCCCAGGAAAGAGGTGGTTGCCAGCACATAGGCATCAGCTAGAAGCGCCCCCGCATGCCATGCCATCCAGAGCGTCAAATAGCGGGGTGCGAGGAGGTGCCAAACCAGATCATTGGCGACCGTGATCTTTATCCTGCAGGCCTTCAGCCCCTAGCTGCTCGTGGCCATCCGGTCCTTGTTGCGCCCAGTGCGCTGATAAGGTGACGGAACCACTGCTTTACCCTCTCCCGCAATTCTTGCAGCTTCCTCGTCCCCATCACTGGAGAAAGCGAGAGGAATTACGATTGTTACCACGCGTGCCCACCTTATAAGCTGCACGGCTCTCCTCCTGTCCGTATTCGCGGCCGTAGCCCCAATAGCCGCTGCGATCACCCCAGGACCAGGCTCCAACTCCCATCACCGGCACGCGCACGTTGGTCTTCCCTAACGTTGTGTAGTCCGCGAGAGCAAGTGTGGAATCCGGTGATGCTGCTGCCTGCAAATTAACGGATCTACAGCGCCTGTTGCATAGACTGCGTTTCACATTGTTCCAAGTAATTGTGCGAGGCTGCACTCCGCAGCTTTGCGTGTACATGTTTCCGTAGAAGCTTTCACCGTATCGGGCGTCGTAAGCGGCAGAAGGAATTTAATTTAAATTATATAATATAATGTATGCAGCTTTATCTTTCCTGGAACAAAGTTGTTCAGGCATTCCCAAGGGATGTGGATGGATGTTGCCTGGAGTAAGGCTCCGAAACACAGCGTATGAGGAATTCCACCATGTTCAGTACTTTGGGACAATGGCATTACACTTCACCTTTTTTATCCTGTTATATCAGCTCGTTATCTTGATCTGTGACGTGGGCCACGGGACTACTACGTACGAATTTCACGAGCAGCTCCTGCTTGTTACATAGCTTACGAGTTCGCATAAACTTACATACCGGTTAACCAAATTAGCTGTTTTCAAATTAAGGGAAATGTTGGAAGACGTGTACAATCGCAATGAACGTGCCCGTGCTGTTGGCTATTCGTAAAGTCCAAACTCTATGCCGTACTCGGGCTAAAGTGAGTCTGGTACCCTGGTTCTTGGTCCACCCGTACCCATGTTTAACCTAACTCGTACTTAAACTCAATTTTTCAGATTGGGTCAGTGTACTTAGGCTAAAGTGAATTTGGCTGTACGCCCATTATTGGTGCTTGGCCTACCTATACCCATATTCAAGCTGTCTTGCCCCAAGTCACATACGCCACACCATGGCAGGATCTAGCTTGCTCTCTCGGAGCATGGGTGGGCGGGGCAATGAATCCACACGTCACTGTCTTGCCTTGGTGTCCATTGCTTATCCAGCCTAGATGCCGACCCTGCCTGGTCACCTGGCACTTCTTGCGGCGGCCAGGGATCGTGCTCCTCAATGGCTTGACAGTGACGGAAAGCCCTGCTATCATGTGGCCACCTTGCATGGCAGCCGGGATGCTGGAAGATGCCGCTGTGGACATAGTCACATGGCTGCTACCAGTAGTGGCGCTCTGGTGTCCTGTCTTACAGATTTTTGATCACCCTGAAACGCGTACCGAAATTTTGAAACAATGTGCCCCTGGACCACCCCCTTATTGGTATCTACCAGAACTACTTTCAGGTGCGTCGATCGCTCTGGTGTCGATAGCCCAATACTAGCCCTCCGCCGTTTGAGGACTGCCCGTTTATTCTCAATATGATGGTCTCACCTTTTTAACAAATTGCTAACAATTCTTACATGCACACACGAGGCAAATAGTCCAGGAATTGTGTTCGTCCTGTCGAATCCGTAAACATAAGGCTCCAGCGTGTGCGTTGCCGCTCGGGCTCCGATGTAATACTCAATACTCAAACTTAAGTACTTCACATAAAAAAACGGGTAAACTGCTTGCGCTGGTTCACTGTAACAGACTATCAATAAGGTTGCCCTCAAGCCAGGCCTCCCGTAGTTTATTGGTACAGCGGCCATTTTGCATGTTGGGGTTTTAGGTCACTGTCCTAGATCCTTTTAAGAGCATGAACCCCTACTTTGGCTTCACTCGTTCGCCCGTGGCGTTTGCGGTCCTTGTGGCCCAGGGGTCGGCTACAGCGCCCCCCCGATGCCTTTCGTTTTGTGCGATCGGTGCTGTTTAGTGGAACCCGTACATAACCGATGTCCGATGGCAGCGCAGCTTCGCGGCCCTCCCCTATCCCGAATCACGTCCATTCGAGGACCGCTGCCATCGCCCCTGGGCCCAAGCAGTGATGTTTCGGACATAAAGGGCGTCCGCAGCGTTCCGCCGTGTAAGGAGCGCAGCCAGTTTAAAGTACGGTACGGGGCGTGCGGGGTAGATGCTTCCGTGGCTGAGCCGACCTTCCTGCCGTCCACGGAGCAGCAGAGGGCTATGAATGCAGTCTTGGCTGGCCGAAACCTGTTCCTGACGAGCTGCGCCGGTACCGGGAAGTCAGCCACACTGAGGCAATTGCGCGGCAGCTTGGAGGCTTCACATGGCAGCAAGTCTGTGGCAGTTACTGACATGACCGGTCATGCAGCAACCATCGTGGGAGGTGCGTATCCACTGACCGGCAAACAAACCTGTAGGAGTTCAGAACTTTATGCGGCATCTCATTACTCATATATGAACCTGAGATCAATCCCGTCGCACAGTGAGGAGTTACTTCCACCGACCGACCCTTCAATTCCTGGCTTGAACATTCACGCTCAATTTTGCACATGCAAAGCAACGGCACTAAACGGCCCTTGACACCTCACGGCCGCGCCATGCGTCTGAGCGGTTCCTGTCGCCACCAGCATTGCCAGCAATAATGTATTCTGTGATGCCAACAGCAGGGGCATCAGAAGCAGGAGCTTCACCACAACCAATTACCACATATCTCCACCGTTCCACATTTCCTGCCGCTGTTAGTGGCGCCATGCATTGGTCAGCTACCCCTGCACACCTGCCCGGTACCACGCAGGCATCACCCTGCAATCCCTGCTCAAATCGGGAACGTTGAACAACTTCAGAGACCTGGAGGTCATGCTCACGGACGAGAAGGTGGGCCATATGTACCTCGCCGTCGTACGTCTCTGCGTGTGAACAGACGAGAGATAGGGTTTCCGTTTAATTAAAGATTATATCAAAAACGTGTGCAAGAGAAAGTGTGGCTGCCTGACTAATAAGGATGGACCTGGTCACGACTGCGCTGGTTGCAACCACAGCCGGTTAGGTCTGCACCCCAACGGCCCCGGAGTGGACGGTGTAAGTGGAGTGGTAATGGGAAGCAGTGGAAGACTGTTGATTCCGGCCATCAAGCACATCAGCAAGGCCATCCGGATGGCCATATTTTCCGGCCGGTGTTTTTTTACTGGCCGGAAAATAGCAGTTCCGTGTAAGGGATAATATAATGGTATGGACTGTAAGCGTCCTGGGTGCTGGTAGCCCTAGGCATGTGAGCAGTCTCGTGATTGTACGCAAGTTCGAAAATTATGCAGCTGTCACGACACAAGTTGTGCCATGCACCCTAAGGCCAGGCACAGCCAACCCATCCATGCGGGCATCTTCATGCAGCATCTTGTCCCGCAGCGACCTGCTAGCGAACACCACAATCCACATGCACCTGCGCCCCATGCGGCCTCTGGGCAAACCCATGATCAGTGACAACCGTCCTTCCTTGGCTAGCCCCTTTAGATACCTACGTCGTGCATCATGCGCATCCGTAACGAAATGACCTGGCACGTGCATGGCTACAACTGGTGCAAAGAGCACAGCTAGGGGAAGCGCTAAGTCCAGCAAGGCGAACCAAGGGGAACACACAATAGCATCATACGGCCACAGTTCCAGCACTCTTCTGTAGAAATCCGGCTGCAGTGCATCCTCATGCCTGTCTGCTGGGTGGCTGGGGTTTACGTCATTGCAATGCACTAACAATCCGTGCTTTCGCAGCACCCGTGCCACATTACCCTTCCCGGTCCACGGGTCCAGGACTCCAGCGCAGCGGCTTAAGTCCACGGTGTCCAGCAATGGCCTGATCTCCTCATCAGCTGTTTCCACACACTCCGGTTGGCCTGGCGTTGGCTGCCCAGGCCGCTGCAGGAATGCTGCTCCCCCGGGTACTCGTTTGGCCAGCCGTGCAAGGAGCGTCTCTGTGGGCTGCGTCCCCGGCATGAGCAGGGCCAGAGCCCGTTTCACACCCGCTGGCTCCCTCAAATCCCATTGCTCCGGCAACTCACTTCGCGCTGTCATTAGGGCCTTGGCTGGCGGCTGCTCGACTTGAAGCAGGTGTCTCCTCACGACGCTGGGGCTGACTGTCTCCACTAGCCCGTCGTCGTACACGATGTCGTAGCTCTGCCGCCCGGCTCCTCCACCCTTGTATCGCGCCGTCCCGTCCCGGGACGTCTTCTCCAACGTGACCGGGTCCTTGAAGGCACGTCGCACCCTGCGCCCATCAAAGCTTGCCGCCACTTGGTCTCGCCTCCGTTGGGCCGCGCCGGGAAAGGGCTTGGCCTTCACTTGGGGCGCAGCCGGTAGCTCCTTGCGTTCCACATCCTCCACCTTGACTCCAGCTTCGCTGCACTCTGAGCAGATCCACGCTCCCTTGGGAATCTTAGTGACGGCTGGGCGAAGGCAATGCATGTGCCACCCTGTCCCGCAGCTGTCGCATAGCAGCATGCTTTCCTCCTGGTCAGGGAATCCGCACACCTCGCACGCCAGGTCCACTGAAGGCACTGCTAGCCTGACGTCAACGATGGGGTCGAGGTCAGGCAGATGACAGGGCTTGAGGTTGGTTACGTTTTCCTTCCGCTCCGTTCCGCAGCGTCCCTTGAGCGTCGCTACTCCTGCTGGCGTGACGCTGATGACACGCAGCACGTTCTCTCGCGTTGGGACCTGCAGGGTGTTGGTGCGGTTCCGTTCGGTGATGTAGACGTAGTCGCCCGCCTCAAAGCGTGAGAACGCCGGCTTGTATCCTCCAGACCGAACTCGGGCGTAGCGGTGCTTGTCCCGCTGCTGGGCGATGAGAAGGTTGCCAGCTGCAGCGGGCATGAGCCGCTGCACCTCCTTGGCCCGCATCTCCAAGTAGTGGTTGAAGTCCGCCAGCTTGTCCGGGTCCAGTGGTTGTACAAAGCGCTCCCTGACAGCTGGGGGAATGACTGGCTGGTTCCCGTATAGCAGCTCGTACGGTGAGTGGCCGGTGGACGCCTGAGGTGAGCAGTTGTACCCTAGGCTGATCCACGGCAGCTGTTCGTCCCACTCTTGGGCAGTGCCTTGGGCAGCACAAAACTTCCGCAGTGACCGCTTGAGGACCTGCACAATCCGTTCAGCTGCTCCATCTGCCTGTGGGTGGTTGGGTGATGTCCGTCGATGGTCCACCAGCCCTTGCTCACAGAGGGCAGCAAAACTGCCCCCCCACTCCTGACCCCGGTCCGTCACAATCTCGGCTGGCGCGGAAAACCGTGTGAGAATGCGCTCGAGAAGGACACGTGCCGTCTGCTCGCTGTGCTTGCTCGGTATGGCCGCCAGCTCGACGTGCTTCGTGAAGTGCTCGATGCAGACCATCACCATGGTGTTCCCACGCTTGGTGGTTGGGAAGGGACCGGCCAGGTCGCAGCCCCACCGATAGAAGGGTCCTCTGATCGGTAATGGCTGCAACTCCTCAGGTTTGACGTTGCCAATGGCGTTGACTTGGTCGCAGAGTTTACACGCTCCTACCACCGTAGCGACGTCCTTGGTCATGCCCGGCCACCAGAATCCCGTTTGCAAGAGTCCCAGCGTTCGCCGTTTGCCGAAGTGGCCCAGGTTGTTGTGCGTCCGCTCGATGACGTCCCGCCTCTGCTGTGGTGGTGGTACTTCACGCACGGTTCCGTTGGGCATGAGACGTAGCAGTTTGTCACCGCTGACCCTGTACGAGCAGGCGCGCCGGTTCACACGACGTCGCTCCTCCTGGCCCAGTTCCGTGCGGTAGCTGCCATGCCGCAGAAGGTGTAGCATTTCCTGGTCCTCCCAAGGGTCCGTAGGTCCTCCTGCATGCCTGTCCAGCATTTCCGCGGTGTCTGCAACTAGCGCAGTGCAGTTCCTCACCGTCGGTGCAGTGGCTGCGCTGGTGAGACTTGTCGCCGGCTCCCACATCCCCGTCGTACTCAGCGCTGACGTTGTCATAGCCCCCTCCCCCCCCAGCGCTGAGTCCGACGGGTTCATCGGCGTCAGGGCGTAACGGGGTTTGAGCACCGCCATGTGATGCGGCGTGAGGTAGGCCAGCTGCAGGGCTTGGGCAAGGGCGAAGACGTGGGCTGCTGCGCCTGGGGTGACGCCAGAGGTGAGAAGGCGGTGACACAGTGCCTCTGGCAAACCGGACACGAGGTCGGTGGGGGCGTCCAGCACGCAGGCCAACTCCGCGGGGCTGAGGGTGGACGGGCCAGTGGGGCTGTCGAGCCGCATGGTGAGGAGGTCACCAGGGGGTAGGGCAAGCGGGGCAAGGCCCGGGGTGTCACACTGAAGGTAGGGCTTGCTGAGGACGTCCGCGGGGACTGGTAGGTGCCTGCCGGGAAGGGCCGCAGCAAGGGGCGGCGGCCGAACGGCGGTAGAGCCTACGTCCATCAGCTTGGATAGGCGTCGGGCGTCCGCGAGGTTAGAGTAGAGGGTGGCGAGGGCATGTTGACGGCGTCCGTGGGCGGCAAGGTCCGTAAGGTGGCTGCTGCCGAAGGACGCATCCGAACGCTGGTCGCCGGGCACCTCCACAAGGTAACCAGGAAGAAGGCGCGGGTGCAGACGCTGCAGGGCCCCGATCAGCTGGCGGAGTTGCGCAGCCTGTGGGTCTTGCAAGTTGGGTACCGCGCCGATGACCAGCCACTGGTGGGGTTTGTGCGCGCCAAGGTCCCGTAGTAGCGTGTCCGTCCAGGATGACGCAGTGGGGAACCGTCCAGTGGGGTGCAGGGTGGCTTTGGCCAACAGCTGTTGCGGGAACATGAGACGAAGCTGACGAACCCGGTTGGTGACAGCTGCGGCGGCGGCAGGAGCGAGAGAGTCGGCCACATGGTAGTCGCGGACGCGCCATCCAGCTCGTAGGCAGGCCTCGAGACCCGACGCGCGGGCACCCAGCTCGATGACCACAAGTCCTTCGCTGAGGGCCTTGTCCAGGAAGTGCCGCGAGACGAGGCTGCTATCCAGCGCCAGCGTGGTGAGCCCAGTGGTGCCGGCGGCGGAGCCTAGTTGCTGCGGTTGTGGCGGTTCACACGGAATGGCATTGAGGGCCACTCGGTGGTCGCGCACCAGCTTGTTGGCGTGCAGCAGCAGGCGCCATTGCAGCACCTGTGCGTGGGAGGGGTCATCGAGGGGGCACTTGTCCACCGCGTCCGTGACGAGCCCATTGTGTCCAGCTAGCAGCTCCTCCGAGGTGGGCAACGTGGTGTGGGTGCATCGCTGGGCCGCGCGCAGGCGCTGCAGGCGCGCGGCTGCCGCGACTAAGGCCACCTGGGCCACACTGCTGAACCGGTAGGCCTCCCCAGTCACCAGGGCTGTGGGGTAAGGTACCAGGCGGGGCCCAGGAGGCTTGGGGTCCGAGTCCTCGTCCATGCGGGCGCCAGTGCCATCATGCGTTACAGGCAAGGGCATCCGACTGAGGGCGTCGGCGTTCTGGTGTAGGGCGCCAGGCCGATGGCAGACGTCGAAGTCGAACTGGCTCATGATGAGGGCCCAGCGCGCATAGGTGCCGGTGCTGCCGATGGTGTTGCCCTCCATGAGCCACAAGAGAGGCGCGTGATCGGTGACCAGCACGAAGGGCACGCCGTGAAGATACGGTCGGAGCGTCTGCATGGCCCAACAGGCAGCGAGCATCTCACCCTTGTAGGAGATGTAGTTGCGCTCGTGCGAGTTGAGGGAGCGAGACACCGCCGCCACCATGTACTCCCGCCCATCGTCATCCAGCTGACCTAGGACGCCACTGATGCCGTGGGTGGAGAAGTCCGTGTGCAGGATGAGTAGCCGGTTGGGCCGCACCCGACGGACGATGAGACCCTCCTGGCGAAAGCAGTCCTTGAGCGCGTCCAGCGCTGCCTGGTGACAATCTTGCCAGGTGTCCTCATTCCAGAGCACGCCCTTGCGCGTAAGCTCATTGAGCGGGGCCGCCAGTTCGCTGAACTTGGGGACGTAGCCGCGGTAATAGTTGGCCAAGCCCAGCAACGCCTGCAGTTCCGTCAGGTTCTTGGGCGGCTGCAGGGCGAGAATGGCTGAGATCTTGGCGTCCATTGGCCGAAGACCTTGCGCTGAAACCATGTGGCCCAAGAATTCCACCTCCTCCGCAGCAATGATGGTCTTCTCGGGATGAAGCTTGAGCCCGCACTGCTGGAGGCAGGCGAAGACAGCGGCACAGTCCTGCAGATGCTGCTCAGCGGTGGGCGAGAACACCAGGATGTCGTCCACGAAGGCCATGGCGCAATGATCCAGCCCACAGCGCCGCAGCTCGTGGTCGATGACCATCTGGAATTGCCCTGTCGCGTTGCGCAGGCCGTAGAGGTTCCGGGTGTACTTCCAGAGCTTGCCATTCCACCAGAAGGATGTCTTGTCCTGGTCTGCCTCGGCGAGCGGGATCTGGTTGAACGCCGCCCGGCAGTCCATCTTGCTCAGCCACTTGGCGTCGCCGATGCGCTGGAACAGCTGCTCGGGGGTGGGGGGCGCGTACCGGTTGGGCTTGGTGGCAGCGTTGAGCGGCCGAGCATCGCAGCAGTAGCGCCTATCCGTCCACTGGCCGTTGGCGTCCTTCTTAGCGGGCATGGTGACGTTCATGGCGTACTTGGTGCTGGCAGAAGGCACAATGATGCCAGCGTCCCGAAGCTCAGCGCATTTCTCCTCCTGAATCTTGAGCTCCAAGGGAGAGTGGTGCCGCTGAGGTTGCCAGATGGGACGGTCGTGGACTAGGTCGATAGTCGCAGGACCCATAGCCCCAGAATAGCATCCCAGGTCCTTGAGGGAGCGGGCAAAGACGGCATCGTGCTTGGCCAGCATCTGCTTGAACTTGTCCTTGAGTGCCGGGTCCATGTCGGGCCGTTCACACCACAGGTAGCCTCCCTTGTCGTCCTTGACGAAGGTGGTGCCAGTGCCTGGGTATCGGTTGCCCTCGGGTGTGGTCATGGACGGCCGGCTGGGTTCGGGCGCCAGGCTGCCAGGGGCCACCCTCGGATGACCCGCAGAGGGGACGGGGTTGGTTGACGCTCCCGAGGTGGGCGGACCGCTTGCAACCCCTCCCGGTGCCCAATGCCCTGCGAGCACTCGGGCAGTGTGGTCCAGTAGGCTGGGCGACGGGGGCCGTCGTGTGGGCGACTTGGAAGGGACGCTGCGACCCGGTTCAAGGTTGATGGCGGGGCGCGCTCCTCGATGCCCTTGGAACCCTTCCGCGGGGGGTTGAAAAGGCGGGGACCCGCCTGCGTGGACATGGGTCGCGCAGAGGGACAGAAGCAGGACCGCCAGGAGCAGCAGCCGTCCAGACCAGCTGCGCGGCGGGGCCCCCCAAGTCCGTGGAACCGGCTGCGGGACGAATCGTTGGTGCCGCTTGGCGCAGAGGGCTTGGCGGCGGAGTTGACGGCAAAGGCGCTCCTGCTCCAGGCGCCATTCCTCCTCACGGCGAAGGGCTTGCTCCTGGGCATGCAGCGCTCTGCGGTGGGCCTTCCGCCGCCGGCGTCGCGATGCTGTCCGTCGACGGCGCATGGCTTCCGCCTCCGCGGCCTGGCCCTCGTGGTAGCACTTGGTGGCAGCCTCCACGTTGCCCCCGCAGGCTTCCATCAAGAAGTCCGCTAGCTCCGGTTCAATCTGGTCAAGCACACTCATGGCTGCAGTGGTCGAGGCCACGTCCACGCCAGCGTAGGCGAGGTCGTACGTGGTGAACGTCTCCAGCCGCCAGCGGGCTGCTCGCGGTACAATCTTCGTCAGTGTGAGGTACCGGTGATCGGAGTCCACTGCCTCCAGATCCAGCTGGGCGCGCCCCTCCAGGAAAGCCATGCCGACGACAATGTCGGCCTCCTGACCATGGATTACGGGCCACGCCAGGTCGCCTTGGACGACGTCCGGGCAAGGGATGAGGATGGCCTGGTCGTGCTCCATCTCGATAAGCAGGTTGAAGCCAGTGACATGGGCCCACGCCGGTATGAGGCTCCCGTCAAAGGTGCGGAGCTCCGGGGCGCCAGGGATGTCGTACGGCAACCGGTGCCGGTCCAGGAACGCCCGACTGAAGGCGAACGCCCCTGTGAAGCCGGTGTCGATGGCCACGACGGCGGCGGGGGTGTACTGGTCGTCCCGTTGCACGAAGAAGGCCACACGCCCCGGTCCATGTCCGCAGTGTAGACGTGGCATGTGGTACGCCCGGCGCCCCACGCCATGCAGCTGTGCTGGGTGGTGGCAGGGCTGAAGGGGAGCCGCGGGGGCGGCCGTCGGTGGTGGCAACGTCTCTCGGGCGGTGACCAGCCCGGGCTGCGGGGCCGCGAGTCCACCTTGACCGGAACGCCCGGGCCTGGACTGGCGGACGGGCGAGCCCGAGCCGGCGCGGCTCGGTCGCCAGCCATGGTGGTGGCGCTCCTCTCGAGTCGGGCGGGCCACAGGGGCTCGCTCACGGCTCGCTCGCCGCTGTCCCTGGGGTCGTGGGCTGCGTTCCCGACTCCGGCGCTTGAGGCTCCTCTCCTGGCCCGGGTCCTCTCGACACGGGCGTTCGCGGCTCCGGCTCCGGGAGCTCGGTCGGCTGCGCTGAGGGCGCTCACGGCTCCGACTCCGTCGACCTGTCGTGGCCAACGGTTGTCGCTCCTCTGTCAGCGGTGGGCGCGACGCCAGGGCTTCCCTTGCGTTCACACGACGGTTTGGCTGAGGCGGTGTCGTCAGTGTGGCGGGCAGCAGTGGGGCGAGGCCGGGCCCCTCGGCGGGGTGAGTCGTAAGTCCCTCACTGGCGACGTCGGCGTCTGCAGGGGTGATCTGCGGGCCTCGGCTCAGACACATGGTTGACAGTGCAAAGGCCTTAGCTTGAACATCATCGGCGTGTAGAAACCCTTCGTTGCTGAGGGTCCGACGCACTGCCTCCTCCTCCCCCGGATGCGCGGCCGACCGAAGCTCCAGGACGCGAAGGGTTCCTGCGAGAGGCAAGGGTCCTGTGTATCCTGAGAGACCGGGTGTGCGGGCGGCCAGCGAAGCCCGGAGAAACTCTTGCCCGATGGCCGACTGCTCCAGCACTTGGACGAGCCGCCGATGTGCTGCCTGGGTGGCCTCCGCTGCCGTGAAGAGACCTTGCCCCTGCAGCTGCAAGATCAATAAGCTCGCGTTGAGTGGTGCTAGCAGGTCGCTGCGGGACAAGATGCTGCATGAAGATGCCCGCATGGATGGGGCCTGGGTGTTGTCTTAAGTAGTGTAACCCCAATGAGGGGGGGCGTCACTGGTAGAGTTACCCTAGAGCGTGCAGCTTTGACTGCGTCTCGCTGGGGGGGGAGTTGGCTGTGCCTGGCCTTAGGGTGCATGGCACAACTTGTGTCGTGACAGCTGTCACAGCACATTGCGTAACGTGCACATCGCGTGACACAACCGTTGCAAGCACGCACACGCATCAACTGAACGGCATGATGAACGTACTTTAGCCATTCGACAAACATGTCACAACTAATCTTAACGTGCTATGACTTGACTCGGTAGCGGCAAGAAGGATGATGGCGAGTTCGGGTAGACTCATTGGCATGCCTAGGCAAAAGTAAACCATCAGCATTTCTGGAATGAGCAACAATTCGAATGTTGTGATGTGAATCATTGGAAGCTATTCGTTTGAGTTTAGGGGCCCGATGTCAATCCGGGCAATGGACGAGCAGGATTTAGGCGCGAGTACGGCTTGCCGCGAGCGCGCGCAAACTTAGGTACTTAAGTCGCTGCTCATCTGTATTGAGCAGCGATTTAGACGCAATTGCAACAAGCGAACATTATCCTTGTAACGGAACAATTGGAATGTCCTAGCAGCGTTCTCTCGCTCAGTTTCGGTTTCGACATTGGCGAAGCGCGTGAGTCATAACCGCTCGCCCAGATCTAAGACGTCACCATCCAAGGTACCTTCTCCCTCGCGTCGAGGAGCGTTACCCGTGGGGCGCGTTACAAGTCGTCACGTCCAAGGCCTCGCCTGGACGAGCAAGTAAGGAACAAGGTCGGCCCGCAGCTTCCTTTTAGCAGGTCGCTGCAGGAACCTGGTCTCTTAGACCGAACACCAGTCATCTACTCGTCTAAATCGCTGCTCAATACAGATGAGCAGCGACTTAAGTACCTAAGTTTGCGCGCGCTCGCGGCAAGCCGTACTCGCGCCTAAATCCTGCTCGTCCATTGCCCGGATTGACATCGGGCCCCTAAACTCAAACGAATAGCTTCCAATGATTCACATCACAACATTCGAATTGTTGCTCATTCCAGAAATGCTGATGGTTTACTTTTGCCTAGGCATGCCAATGAGTCTACCCGAACTCGCCATCATCCTTCTTGCCGCTACCGAGTCAAGTCATAGCACGTTAAGATTAGTTGTGACATGTTTGTCGAATGGCTAAAGTACGTTCATCATGCCGTTCAGTTGATGCGTGTGCGTGCTTGCAACGGTTGTGTCACGCGATGTGCACGTTACGCAATGTGCTGTGACACAACACTTAGATTCCCGCTGCTGCTGCTGCAGCTTTTAAGTGCTGTAGGTTCTTCTGACTGGGCCCCACTTTTTCACGCGCCACGGAGGCCTTGGGTTTTCGGGCGTCTTCCCTTCTCAGGTTCTAAATTTCGTGGTTTAATTTCCTTTTGGCTCTGTGTTCCGTTCGCCGTACTTTTACCACCGTACTATTGATGGTTACAGGTTACGAGGGTGCTGCTGGAGCTGCGCACTGTGATCCTGGATGAGGCGGGCATGATGAGTGCCGAGCTGTTGCAGGCGCTGGACACCGACTTGACACGAGCGCGAAAGGAAGCAGCGATGAGGTATCTAGTGAAAGACAAGGTGCGAACAGGTCCAGTGCGAGCCATACAGCACGGCTCAATGAAGCACAGTACGGGCCAAGCCTGTGTTAGTAAAGTAACTCCAACAGGATGTGTTGCAACCATACGGCTTCACGCCTCTTAAGGGCTATTTTTATTCGTCTCGACTGCTAACTACATGTGTGTCCCCAAGACCCAAGATATTGCCAACCTTTCAGTTCGGAAGACGTCCTATAAGCCTGCAAATATTGTAAGTGCCCCCAACCCTGCAAAGGACAGGCAGCCGGCTGCAAGCATAGCGAGTGCAGGCTCATTGGTTGCGCTCTTTCATGTCTGGGTGGAGTCGAGCAAGGAGGCAACCGCCGGACGGCGTTTCAGCCAACTTCATGTTTGGCTAGATTTGTACAAGAGAGGTACCCGTGCTAAAAACCTAACTCTTATGGGGAAAGACCATACGGGGCTACGAGCATGAGAAAAGTAAATGAAGCCATAGTTTTGGAGGTGGAGGAGGAGGGTGGGCTGGGACCACAACCAAAGCGGGTGGGCACGTTATAGGGCCCACTCAAAACCAAAAAGGGCTCACAATTTCCCGCAAAACTGATCTGGCATTCATTCATAGTAACATGTAAGATCCTGCCTGCTTACTGTACTTTGCTTTGCTCATTTCCACCCCGGGGTGTTTTCCAGCAAGCAGCAGCGGAAGTCTTGGCTCCATTCGACAATCCTTCTGGGGGACATGGGCAGATTATCATGAGTGGAGTTTTTTTCCAGTGAGTGGCTTCGCGGGTTAGTGATGGCAAGGTGTCGGCCGCGGCTACACGGTAGGTGCGTTCAAATTTTCCACACCAGTTCATGCGACAGCGCCTTCAGTTCGCGTTCATTATAGCCATCGACGTCGTCATTCCTGGCAAACAGGCAGGTCGATTTGATGCCATCAGTGTTGTCAAGTACTTTACCGCACAGCGCCTGCAGCTCCTTTTTGGCGGCATTTGGAACGGCTGCCGGAGCGGACGGCGTTCAGAAATGCCACAAAGTGCGCGTTCTCTTGACGGAACACCTCCAGAGAGGGAAGGGAGGTTGAGGGGAGAGGACAAACGGTTAACTACTTGTCTTTAACGGTGGGAATGAAATGGGAATGAACGGAATCAGAGCGGCGGGAGCTGGCGTTATGAACCAATACAGACCCAGCAGGCGATACCAGGCAACCATATTTCGCCGCCAGAGATGTCCAAAATAGGCAATCATATATATCACAAGGGTGATAAAAAAAGGTTGCGCATTGCACGGCCCAGTCAGCCTCCTTAAGATAGGACCTAGCATTCCCATCCTCGCATCCACATTCCACAAAAGCCGCGAAGTATGCATATATGTGGTAGCATTCACTGCATTCGCTGGTGAATCCGGCCGCACGCACCTAAGCCAGCCCCACGTGCTCAAAGCCACCATAATGGAAGGCGGGGGCCTGGACAAAACAACCCCAGCAACAGCAAGCCAGGCAAACAAAAGGTAGTCAGTGTGTGCTATTTAGGCCTTGGTGCAGTACGGCATGAGCACGTCTGTGTGCCTGTGTGTCTGAGTGTCTACCGAATCACAAGATGGGCATGAGGTGTAACTACCTCCGTCACGGTGGGCCTGACCACCAGGACGCGTATGCACACTTCCCCACACACCACACCACACATATGCACACAGGGGGGAGTCTCCCTGTTACTGCGGCATGAGACTGACAGGCCAAACAACCCTACCTCTTCTACAGACCTCTCCCATCAGCCTGTATGATGTCATGCGACGGTGACATGTATAATTGCGGAAGAGATGGGGATGGGCTCCGAGGGGCCCGGTCGGGGTCGTTAGAGAGGTCGAAATGTTTACGATGACGCAGCATGCCCTTGAGGTTTTGTCAGCCGCGGAACATCAAGTTTTGGGGTTTTAGGGTTCCAAGCAAATGTGGGGCTTGTTTGGGCCGATTACATCACCGAAGGCATCACCAAAGATGGTTAAGACGGCGGGACTGCTGGGCTTCTAATATCCATTTCTTTCGCTTGCATTTGCTGCTTGTTTAGGGCCCCCCTCACCGGGGACCCATCGCATGGTGCCAGATCACTGACACTCGCTTGCTTCACTCGCTTGCTTCACTCGACGTACGCATTGATGTGCACGGCCCGCCCAAGGCGACTGACTCGCATTCATTCTGCGGCTTCATTCCGCCACCCTCGCATGCGCTGCCGCCCGCCACACATCCGCGCGCTCCTGTAACGGGGAAGGGTGGTACTGGACACCACCTGGCCTCACCAGCCGCGTCATCTGTGCGCGCGATGGCTTTAACTGCGTCTCCCCGTCCCGCTGCAGGTATCTTGGCGGGCGGAAGACGAGGTTTAACACATGAACCACCTGGCTCAGTGTATTTCCTGCTGGTGGAGGAGGGACCGCTGAGTCAGGATCAGTACGACAAACGGTTGGCGGACCTGAAGGAAGCAGAGGCAACAGGAAAGACGCACGAAGATACGGTGCGTGCACCTTTGCATGGGGTACCGCAGCATCATGTGGTAAACACTGACATCAGAGCGTCAGCGTTTCTGTCTGAAACGCAGCAGAGCAAAACGATCCGCATCTTCATGACTTTTCGGATTGTTCCCGGCTTGGCTTCACCTTCGTTTTATGGCCCTCCATCTCATGTAGAAGTTTTAGCCTCAGCCACCCCCACCCCTATTCCCAACCCCGCACACGCACATACGCATTTTTGTGCGCTAAATAGCTCTGCAACCTCCCTTTGGAGATTGCTACACGCGCCGAGATGTTGCGGAAAACCTGGAATACGTGTTCCGTGTGGCTAACGCCGGGCTTTTCAAGGAATGCTCGAGGAAGTACGGCTGTCCGCAGCGGCGCCCGCGGACATGGTGTTGGACCTTATCGTGTTTGCTCTAGTTTTAGATACAACGTCGTGCGATCATGCGTCGTGCGGCCAGGATGCATGCGAGCTAGGAGTGCCTGAGCCTGATGGTTGGGATATCAGTTCTGCTTAGCCTAAACAACCCGCTCTTCAAGCCTCCCTGGATGCTCATGCTGGCTCTCAGTCCCAGTCATCAGAGCCTGGAGTGAACCTCCGGCTCACGAGTCCTAAACTTCTTTCTCCTGCTCATGTTCTTGGGCCACTGCTGACATGGCGCTGACGTCTAGGGGCGCGTAGCCTGGGCCCTGCGCGGGGCTGCAACTCTGAAAGTGGCTGCACACCTGGGTCTCCTACTGTTCTCTTTCAGGAACATGCACATAGGCAGGCCCACAAATGTCCCTGTCACCGCCATCGTGTCCTATTGACGGACATAACCACGCCACGCACGTAGCAACACTTACTGCTCTTACGGGGCTTCCAATTAGCCCTATTCCGTGCGCCTAACCCTTAAAAACACGTTTTCACTCACACACCCGCTCAAGTGCATTTAGTGGGCCTCGCGCACCCTACCCTGCCCTACAAGATGCCGCTGAAGCTGGCCTGGGCCCTAACGGTGCACAAGGCTCAAGGCATGACCCTTGACAAGGTGTGAAGGAGAACGTGGTGGGGGCCAGGCGACAGGGGGAATGCATTCACGGGCTGGCCTGAGTCTGGCTTTGAAGGTAGTGCTGAGCAGTCTTTTCATCGGTGAAGGTGCCCATGAACCATCGACGAAGTCAATCAGCAGGAATGCGCACACAGGGCATTTGCATCTGCACGTGGGGCGAGAAATGGCTTCAGAGTGGAGGATTTGAAGGTGGTCGCGAATTGGGTGGAGGGCTCGAAGAAGGCGGTGAGTTACGTGGAGGACTTGATGGCGGTGAGGGCTTCAGAATGGACGGCTCGAGGGCGGTAGAAACGCCGGTTCAGGGCTCGAGGCAGGTGAAGGGCTCGAGGCAGGTGAAGGGCTCGAGGCAGGTGAAGGGCTCGAGGCAGGTGAAGGGCTCGAAGGCGTAAATCACAAAGGTGATGGCCGATGTTGGACGATGGTGGAAACGTCATGTCGGAGGCGAAGGGAACGTCCTGGGCTTATTTTACTACCCCTCGACCAACAGGCGTTTATTATCGCACCACCAACAGGGCAGTGAATACGCCGAATCACATCTCATGCTCCATACACAGCCCTTATCGGTTTTCCTAACACCATTCCTCGTGGCCAGCTTAAGTGACCAAAGACTATTGGGCTGATCGCATTGAGCCTAGGTTCTTCAAACTGCGTATACTACACACCATAATCACTCGGGTGTATGCCCAGTGATCAGCCCACGTGTCCATGCCGGTCGTCACACCACTCATCGCTGCCCTCCTGCCCTCCTGCCCTCCTGCTCTCCTGCCCTCCCGCTCCCCCACCAGGTGGTCGTCGATCTTAAGAACTTTTTCGATCACGCTCTACAATGCTTTGAGCCGGGCTCGTGGGCTGGAGGGGCTGCAGGTGGTTGGGGACACGAACCGCAAGGTGAGCATGGACTAGCGCTCGCAAATGCACGGCCGGGGAGTATATGCAGTCGGCGAGCTGGGCAAGTGGGTTAGTCGAGAGTGGCTGAAGAAACCTGTAGATCAGGGGCCCCATTAGAATGGGTAAGGAAGCGTGCCGCTGAGTATTGCGGTCTCGCTCCCGCGCGTAGCATGTCTCTGCACCTCATGCCGACATTGGGTCCAGGGTTGGCAGGATGGGCGATGCCCCAAGACCCTTTCTCTGCTCTTGTCAGCTGGGATACCGCATTAATATAGTAAGGCCAACCCGGGGGTCATGTTGGTGCTCCTGCCATTTTCCTGACTCCTCTGCGCTGTCCTTATCCGCATTCTTATGAAACTCAAGGGCTGTATGTCACAGCCTGCGGTTGTCAGCAGAGCTTGTGAGAGCAGGCCGCTCTTTATGGATGCACCTGCTGTCCAGCCCGCGGCTTCACTTTGCACACATAACTGGAGTACCCATAAATTAACATGCGGCCGCGTCCTCCTTACCGTCCGCCACGCACTCGCTCTTTCCTTTCGCCACCTTATGCCTGTTCGCCCGACCGGTCGTGATGCACAGCTGGATTGGCGGGTGGCGGAGTGGTGGCACATCGTTCAGAGTGGCCGCACATATGACCCCGCTAAAATGGAAACCCCGGATCAGGCGTGGTGGTGGAGCGACCCCCGACAGACAATTGCTGGCGTTCCGCAGAATGCGGCCGCTCGGGTCCGGTTTGAGAAGGGGATGGACGGCTTTTGCGAGTGGGAACGGGAGCGGGAGCGCGAGCACCAGCAACCGAGCCTGGCTGGGATTGAGGTGTCCTGGAAGGGCAAGGAGCGGACTTTGCCACAGCCACAACCAGCCACCCCAGAGCGCATTGCTAGTGCCAGCACCTGCAGTAGCTGGGGAGTCGCCCACAGCAGTGCCGCCACAGCAGGGTCCTTCAAGGGGGTAGCAGTTTGTTCTGGGGTTCCCCGGAACCCTAAAAATTCTTTTCCGGGGGGGTCCGCGGAACCTAGTTACGCCAAACACCACGGGAAGCTGCGCTCCACACGGGAAAAGTTTTCCGGGGATCCCCGGAGCAGCCCCAATATTTTTCCGGGCGTTATCCTAAAATCTGAAAATTATCCGGGTCCCGTCCGGGGTGAAGAACGCTGCGCCACAGGCGACCTTATCGACAGCAGCACCATCATGGATACAGATTCCATAGTGCAGCGGCAGGGCCCCGCCGGTGGCGCAACACCTGCGGGTCCAGCTGCATGGCGCCTGAATAGGGCCCTGCGTGTCAAGTCGCGCCTGGACGCGTTGTGCATTCGGAAGGGACCGGTGCGCAAGGAGGAGGTGTGGGAAGTGGTGATGATTGATCTGGTACAGCTGCCTGCGGATCTGGAGGAGGACGCGCAAGCGGAGGCCGAGGTGAAGGCGACAAAGCTGAAGTCGGAGGACAGATGACGGTGCATAACCGACCATGGCCTGGCCAGGGCTGTAAGGATGCAGGATACTGGGGATGTGGGAAACATACGTAGATTGTTTTTGGTGGCGAGGGGGCACAATATCTTAAAACTGGAAGTCGCTATGCCGTTGCCTTTCCGCGGTAGGTTTTCGGAGGTCTGGAATTCCCCTTGCAAGGACGACCGGCCGAGCCGTGAGCTCTCCACGTTCACTCTCCTAGTTGTTTTGAGGCGTAGAGGTGGTGCTGGGTATACCGTCCTAGCCAGTCTATCGTTCATGCCGTCTGTCCAGCCCAGCTCGTGGTTGCACCCAACTGTACGTTTTGTGTTCTATTCCGTGAAATAGCGCTTATAACCCAACAGATCCTGCAGATTTCTTGACGGTTATTACCAAGGCATTTATTTGCGCTGTACTGTTGATTCTGCAACTTGAATAGTAGCGAACGGTGCCTAGGTAAGATAACGGGTGCGGTAATGGCTTACGTGCAATTTCTAGACAGTTATCGAGGTAGTCAGTGGTAGTCGCTGGATTCCGAAGGCCGGGAAAAGCGATCATCTGTGGTTCGGTCATACAGGGTCAGCTTATGGAAATAGTGGTGGCTGTAATGAGCATAAGGCACATTTCTGTCCCCCTTACCCTGCCTGGTCTAGAGCATGACCGGCATACTGCACATCCCCGACCCCTGCATAGCAAGCTGTAGTTCGAAACGATACATAGGAGGACGGTATCACAATTAACGAGCACGCAATCGGCTGCGCACATCACGTTTGTGATAGTGGCGTCAAACAGGTCAATATTTGAGTGCGGCGCGCTCATCAGCTCACGTCCCCCTCGTACGAGCGATTGCCGCGTGGGCTGGTGCGACTCCAGCGGTGCTTAGCAAGATTATCTACATAGCGACAGTTCACCACAACACCATGAGCTACGATGCCGTGGGAGCATAAAACAGGGAATATATTATCAACGCAGTCGGCCACGTGGAGCAGCACGTGGCAGTATAGCCATGACCGTGTCTCAGCACGTGTCATGGCGTCGCCAGTAGCTCTGCTAATGCGTGATGCGTGGAACCATGCGCCAGACAAGACCTCGGCCGTTTGCTGAACAGTCCTCGACATCAGTAAGGGGCTCCTGAGCACATGTCAGCTGTCGGCCCTTATGCCTTCAGCAAGAGAGCGACTGTAACATGATGAGCAAAGCCAAAGCAGATACGAGAGGCAGACCAGGCAACAATCGTATGCCTCCCACTTCATCATTCGCTAGCTGCGTTCTGCTGCTCCCCGGTCGACTACGGCACGAGCACCTTGCCGACATTGACAGCTAAAACCCGCTTACAACTGCGTCCACCAACCATAACCAGCCAAAGACCCAGGACAACAACCCGATGCGAATTAGATTATGAGGCTGTCTGATCCGGCCGATTGCACCTCGGTAGGGGCTACCTGGGAATCCGAGGGGGCCACTTACGCGATTGCGAACGTTGCAGCTCGAGTACCTTAGCATCTCGGCGCCAGTGTTTGCGCCATCTCCAGTGACAGCAACGACGTTTCCTCAGAAGTCCATCCTTATTCGAATCCAAGCAATTCTGACAGCCAACACTTTAATGCGCAAAAAGGCCAGCCTCTGTCTGGGTCAAATGGGTCAAATCAACATGGGAAAAATAACTTCCCACACACACGGACACACACTGCCCTTCAAGGAACGGACGACAAATGCGCGAATCCGTACACGATCGGGCATAAACTGCGCCTCCCACGACGCCCAGACGACTCGCGTGATCTTTTACGTTTTAAACATCCCGTTATATCATCGTTTTCTAGCACAGGCGATGCGCAGACCCTAAGAATCGACTGTTCAGTACATTCCTGCAGCCCAACGCCCCCAACAACTTAGGCGCGTGGGCGTGCCGTGCATGGCAAATCAACGGGCTACCAAACGGTGCCATGGCATAAGTATAAGGTAGCGGATGCAATCGCGAGCTCAGCGAAGCACGTAATGCAGAAAATGTTGAGGGTAGAACTTTCCCAACGACTCCGGGCCTGTTAGCCGACTAATAACAGGCAAGCAGCACTTGACGCCGTCCAAGCCTGGACGCGCCCAAATTACACAGCACCATTAGCTGCGTACATGCAGCCCCTTACTCCAGCCAACACCATCAAACAGGCAAGTGCGCGCCGCAGCACAGGGTTTCGAGACACGGAGGTCCGAGCATGTCGGCAGCAAGTCATTCAACTTGCCTTCAACAAGGAAAGAGCTTGGGCCCGGCTCCAGGGTGAAAAGCACTAGACGGAAGATTTGTCAAGAATAGCTTGTCGGCAATCTGCACAGGGCCGAGCCCTGCTATGTAGCCCCGGGTGGCCTCCCTGGTTAATATTCAGCTCCGAAACGCCGCTCGAAAGATGCTCGAGTCCATAAAACATGTTAAAAGTGTCGCCGTACGGACCGCACTGCACCCAGGTAACATCACGTGAAGCCCTTACAGCGCCGCCAGCGTGCAGCCGCTGCTGATACTCACCCTGACAACGGCTTGCCTAGCCTTGTCAGTGGCCCCCTTAATGTAGAACCCGACCCCATCACTCAATTACAAACAGCATCCCTCGGCCCATACAAGGCCGCCGAACAAGGCCCCAGACCAGTACCATGCGCCGCGTAGGCCCATACAGGCCCATACATCGCAAGCCATACCAGAATCCTCGAGCCTCATTTAAGTGCTCAACCCTTCGATATCCATATTCCTCTCGGTGGTCTGTCAGCGCGGCTGCCGCGACTGCCATGCGCGCTCTACTGGAAGCCATTCAGTCTTATGGAACGCATGTATATATTAGCTTGCCCATAACCAAGGAGCGCCCAAGTCGCCCTTATGGCCGTATTTGTCCGCGCAAGTCTGTGTTTAGCAGTTGTAACATCTGCTCCATACCGCATCTGACCTGCATGCCCCTGCTTAAGGCCATATCGCAACGGTCGTACTGTGTCTACCCAACACACACAGCGCCATTCTTATAACCTAGGTTTGACGCGCAGCCATGCCCCATATATGGCAGATCGAACAAAAACCTCATCCACTGCAGGTGGCCAAATTCATATGATGCAGCTCGACCCATATGCGACGACTCACTCGTATTTGGAAGCTCAGCCCTTGAACTAGCTGTAGCCCATCCCATTTGCGCGAACCAGCTTAAAGTAGCTCAACTCATCTGTAGCTCGCGGCTTAGCCTAATTGAGGAAGCAGGTAACGCCCTCCTGCCGCCACCATCGCATCCGGGTGTAACTGTGCTGCCGCTGGCACTGCCGGCGGCACGGGTGCCCAGCGCACAATAGTGAAGCGCAGAAACACTGACTCCCACCCAAGCGTGCTCGTAGTGTCCACCGTCACAAACTTGGGCAACAGAATGATGTCGATGCCCTTCGCCTTCAAGCGTGCGCGCGCAGACACCACCGCCGTCATGGCCACATGCATAGCTTTGCCGCCGGCGGTGATCAAGATTGCACCACTGCGTTCACTGACAAGTTTCGAGATAATGTTAGAAACAACATTTGGCCGGCTGTGCGCTGTAACCTTGACTGGCAGATTTCCGGCGTCATGCAGTTCGTGCAACTGGGGGACTTTGAAGACGTCGAACGCCAGTTCGCATCGCTCGTCAGTCAATGCTTCCTCGTCGAGCAGCTCAAATGCGTCCATAGGGTTATGCCCCTTACCGCCCCCGCCCCCTAGACCGACCGCGCTTATTAGCTGTCCGTGCAACCTTACATGCAGCCCAGCTGCCCCGTGGGGCCCCTTAGCTGCAGCAGCGGCGGCCATCATGCCGCCTGCCATATGCTGGTGCGGGTGGTGGGGGTGATGGAGAGCGGTGGCAGCTCCCGCCACCTTTTTCTCCGGCGCCAGGTAGTGGTGTAGATCCAGTAGGTCTAGCCTTCGATCTAGTTGGCGTAGGTAGGGCTGGAAGCCGACCTCATTGCCCATGCCTTCGTTACATACGTAGCCGCGGGCCACAGCAATCGCCTTAACGGCCACGGAAATAACCGTCGTAAAAGACTCCGTCTTCTTCTCCGTATATACAGGGCAGCACTGGCCTTGGTTGGACACCCGGCCCAGCACCTTGGCGATGGCGCCCGCTGCATTCTTTATAGCCGTATCCTCCGTAACGATGACATAATCCGCCTTGCGGGCACGCTGCTGCTTGGAGCTGCCGCCAGCGCCACCCGCAGCAGCGGCTGCCGAGACCGCTGCCGCTGCTGCCGCGCCCATTGAACATGCAGGCCCTGCTGCTGCTGCTGCACCTGCACCGTGCGAATACGATGACAGCGTCCCCGTCGCCATGCTGTGTGCGTTAGGGGCTGCCGCTGCCGCCATGGCCCCTTGCAGGTGGCCCGATGCGATGACTGCCGCGGCAGGTCCCAAGGCCGACCCTGTATGCATATGCATTTGCTTGTGCTGCGGGCGGGGACCCACGCCAGCAGCGGTCGCCAAGCCCTGTGTGTGTGCCACCATGGCAGCCTCGCCCGCAGGCGTCATGAAGGCAGCCGGCGACTTTGGGGCCTCAATCTGGTGCTGAAAGCATGGCAATGGCGGAGTTATTGGTGTCAGCTTCAGGAGGAAGTAATTTTTTGGTCCCGAGGCATCTGCCGTGTAGTCGACCTGAGGTCAGCGGGGTTACAAGGCGGGGGACGAAGTGTTGTAAGTGGCTTTGAACGAAATGATACAAGTGAAGTCCATTTCAGGCTTTCCTGGTCTGATCGTGGTGGGAAAAACCCTCTAAGTAAAGCCATTTAACGCACGCGGGTATATGACACACTGATCGTTTTCATAGTATGTTTTCTGAATGCAATTAAGTTAGGTGCTGCGTTATGGTCCAGTTCACCTATTGGCACGCAACTTAAGACGCAAGCGCCACATCAGGCAGCCATGCGGCTGTGCCCTGGAACGACTGCTGAGGCTCATCGAAGCCCAAACAGCAATGTCACATCAAGTTTCCCTTGTGCACGCGTGATGGGGGTCATCCTTCTCAGATTCCGACGGAGCTTTTCATCCTGAACAATGTAACCTTCTCTCGGGGGTACTGAATAATGCAACTGCCAACACTTTCGTCTCGCCCTCCTACCGTAGATAGCAGCAGCAGAACGTCGCGGCCGTTGTTCGCGAGGTTGATCCGCATGATGGACAGTGCCTGCAATGCCACTTTCGACGCTTCTGGCGCGAAGATGACTTCTAGGGGCTGCGCCCCAGTCTGGAACATTTGGAAGAGCGAAATACCAGCGACCAACGGGTTGCTGGTGACGTCCACTTTCAAGACCGACCCGCGTGACTTGTCTTGGTTTAGGGAACATTTGTAGATAAGAAGACCAATGCCTTCAGCAGCATCCGTCACCAGGAAAGGCACAAAGCCAAGGTCGAACCGCGCGACAGCCTGCTGGTTAATTTTGCGAGCTGCCAGGACAACGCGAAGAGCCTGAGTAAGAACTGCTACGCTAGTCGAGCCCGCCTGGTCCAGCTGTGTGTTCAGCACAAAGGAGGAGTGCGCCGACTGCGAAAAGGTGAAGTTCACGAGACCGGCAGCTTGCATTGAATCAGTAACCTGCAGACATGGATCAGGAATTAGCATAAAAAAAATATCAACAGTCACGATAACCTCAAGAAAGAAGTAAAGACAGAAAAATCCCGCACCTGCGTCACCACAATTTGCGTGGGCAAGCTTGCAAGCTGCTGCATGACCGTAGGTTGCTGTTGAATGCTTGAAGGCGACGGGCCAGCGCCTGCCTGGACAAGTTGGTCCAGCGCAAGGAGCTCCTCAGGCTGAGATGACGAAGTGCCTCCTCCGTCAACCTCCCCCAGAAGCATCTGTTGCAGTAAAAGCTGTGCCCCGCTGTTCTCCTCCAGCACATGCGCCGCTGTCCCGCTGGTTGCTCGTGGCCGTTCCACATTTTCGAGCAGGTGCTGCTGGAGCTGTTGTTGTTGTTGTTGCTGCTGCTGCTGCTGCGAAAGTTGGTTAAGGGCTTCAACCAGCGCGTTGGCGCTCATCTGTGTGAGTTGGGTGTGGTTTGTCGGAGAGTGGAGGCTTAGTACATGGCACCCTCAAGCCATCAAACCCAGGGAAACTATTTAGGCTGAACTTCTTTCTCCTATTTTCAACACATTTTCACAATAACTTGGCTAGGTGTTGCAAAAGCTGAAAACGACAAGGACCGTTTGCCGTAACAAGAAAACATACCGCATCCAAAGTATCAAGATGATGTCCCAATATGCCGTCAAATATCCATCTCACCTGTGCAAGCCGCCGCGTCGCCCCTAAATTCGCGACACTAACAAGCAGCCTAAGATCGGACGTTTACAAAGAGATGAGTGAGAGCGAGCACATACATACGTACCTGCAGGTAATACAACTAAATAAGTAAATAGATGGATAAGATGTGTCGTTGAAATCCTTCTACCGCCTGACCGTATGGGAAAGCAGTACCGCGTTAGTCGTAGAACTCGCTCAATGATAACGCGAGCTTGCATTCAATGGGTCATGTCCACTCACTTCAATGATCTTACATGTTGCCTTCGATCCGAACAGCACGGTGCAAGCGTGTTTTGCATTAACCGCCTGACTCACGCCTTTTTCTATGTATGACGTCAACTGAAATATCATGATACATAACATGTCATGCCGATAAACCTTAATCAGCAGGCATTGATGTGGGTTGTTAATTGCTTGCATACCGTATCTAGGTGCGGTCGCCCATCACACCCGAAAACATGCAAAAGGTATATCTAAGCCAACATGATTTCGTGGGAAAACATTATCCAAAGTGCAAATCTGGTAAGAGCCTAGGCAAACCAAACTCATGCCGCATTGCGGCTGTAAATCGATTTTTCGGCGAGCCTCACTACACCCACCGTATTGGTTATCGATGCTATAAAACATGCTGTAACGCATTCTTTTGTATGATGTCGAATCTATTCGTGTCATAATGGATCAGTTAGTGCGATTGGGACGAACGAAGTCCCAATTGTCCGGAGGACGTGCTACATGGGCCACGAAATGCAAACCTGGAAATGTAGCCACAAAAACATTCCTCGTTCAAACGATTATAGACATGTTTATTTTTGAGATGCAGATATATGCAGCCATGGACGGCAAGCGTATGACAAGGCTCTGCCGTATTTAAAGGCTATTAGTTGTTACCACCACTGAAATTTTTTTTGGTGGACATGTTCCATCCCATCATGGAAAATGGAGGGACGTTTGCAAAAAACGAGGTGACTGCCGCTTGTTGGTGAACCGCGTGTTGTGCAACTGCCAGCAACCGCCACCACATATGTACGGGCATAAACCTCAACTGATGAATGTTTGTTTTGGGGAACTCATGTTAACTGCTAGTATGGCTACCACAACTTAAAGTGACTGTACGATGGAAAAATGATCTGACAGTTTTGACATACGTGCACATGCAGTGCATGTCATGGAGATCGCACGATGCTATACAAGAGCTTGTTTCAACATGTTTATCACATGCACAAGGACCATACGGCTGCCCTATGCTAAGAAGTGCTATATAGTTCAGCACGCAACCTCCATGGATCGCAATCCCCTCTCGCGAGGTACACTGCATGAAAGTCGGATCATGGGGCACCATTAGAAATTAGCAGTCATTCCACGGCGTATCAGGCATTCGACCCCATCGTCTCGTGGGTCCTCGTGCGTCTGTCATTCATCAGTATTCATTTAATCTACATCCGGCATATACTTGACGGGGCTTCAGAATATAAACGGCGGTAGCCAGCTGGATCAGCAAACGCCTTATGTACTTATGCAGTATGAGACTCGCAGGAACTTATTGTCCTTCGCTTTTGCTAGAAATGTAATATCAGTACCGCATATGTGTGCAACAGTACGGAGATAGATGCAAAAGCCCATATCTCATTTGTTATATAGCTGGGGTAGGTAAGAATAAGACCATTTACTCATAAACCAACTCAAGGCCTGTGTTATCCCTACCAATATAACAGGAAGGGGCATTTGAACACAATTCTCCAGTTTATTCATTGAAACACGTTACACATTGTCCTGCCTCCTGAGATAATGAAAACCCTAAATATTCTGTACAGTGAAATTCGGCAGGAAGGGTACTGCGCATTACGGCGCGGCTTCCTTACTACCCGTCTGCCGGTGTCCAAGAATCGGCTAGGCAAACTAACCCAACCTCGCGGCCGCACGCAGAGCACTCGTAGTCGTGACACCAGCCGCACTATAGCGCTTTGCAGGCGGCGAGTCAGCTGCCTCCAGGGCAATGGCAGCCGTTGCGGGAGTTGCTGTGGACATCCATGGCATGGCTGGATGCAAGACAGGGCCTCTCGAACGATACTGCGGCGAGCTTTCGGCCCTATCAGGGTGGCGAGCCAAGTAGTGCTCCGCACCAGACCAGGCTATTGGTGCATCCTCCGGAGATGCGCTCCACGGTATGGACCTATGGAATTGTGTACAGGCCGAAACACGTTTCGTTAATGAATTCGCATCGAGGTCCGAAATGTTTGCACAATATGGCGACGCATCGAGGTTTACTTATGCCTAAGGACGCTGGCGCACACCTCCCTTAGTTCAAATCATGTCCGTGAGGCCCTTTCACGTACCGTCCCGAGACATCTTGGCTCAAGAAGGTGGCTCCAGACATCCTGGGGTCTGCGTTCCTGCGCTCGCAGTCACTGGGACACGCCAGGGAAAGAATAGGAGCGTCACCACAGGGACGAGTATAACGTGATGATCACGGCAAGGCAATCAACCTGTTTCCGATGACATCCACCAGTTCAGCATATGCGTACGTCATCCTAGTCATCATTCCACGTCTTTCCTTTCCATACCATAATGATTATCCTGATCCCAATGCCCCACGGAGCCTTACGCTGCGGCGCCAACCCCTTGGTCTTCCTGACCCTCCCGCCGTGGCAACGATGGCTGCGCCTGTTGATCATCGGACTCATGGTCCGAGAACCGAACGCTCTTGACACTGTTGGGCTTGTGTTGCTGCTGCGTCCCGCTTCCACTACTCATGTGGACAAGGGATCCGGAGCTAGATGAGATGAAGCTACCTACTGCTTCGATTCGCTCTCCTGGCGCTGCCTGGCTGCCGTGTGTCAGTCCATGAAAGGATACACGCGTCCGCGCAGTCGCACCTATTCCCTCTTCGGCTACACCAGCTGCAGCACCCTCGCTCAAGTTGCTCACTGAAGACACAGTCTGGAGCAGAATTTCAGACCCCTGATAACTGATGGTAGCCGCTCCGAGGGCCGACACAGCCGTAGCAGCGCGTGGCTGCACTGCTTGGTCAGCCACAACCATGCGTGAGCTCGGACCGCTGGAACCCTCCGCAGAGGCTGTAACTGCCTTCCTGGCGGACTCCCCGGCACCCGCTGACTCGCCACTGTCTCTGTCTGTGACCAAAATGATGGCAGGGTGAACCGGCGAACGAGGTGACCGCATGGAGGCGGTAGAACGCGCCGGGCTTGCGGGCGTCGTAATTTCCTGAAGCTTAATGTTGTGCGGCAGCACAGGGGCTGACGATGTCCCGCGGCTGCCCGTCGAGTGCATCCAGTGCTCCATGACCGCCGCATTATTTCTCTCAAGTGGACCGCTGGTGGCGTAGAAAGGAGGCCCCGCTTGCACACGCAATGGTATGGAGCCCGTGTCTGCATGCATGCCGGCCCCAGACTCCCGTAGAAAAGGTCGCGCTGCATCCACCGAACAGGCTGCGAGTGCCCGCTCTGACGGCATCCGCTGGGAGGCCTGCGTCAAAGCCGGTTCTGCTGGCCTTGACGGCGAGACAGGCTTAGGGCTACACGGCGCACCCTGGATCGTCTTACCCGACAAGGCGGGGTGCATGGGCGACCGAGATACCAGCTCTTGATGCACATCACCCTTCACAATACTTAACACACCAATACCCGGGTCGGCTTGGTCGGACACGTCCCGGCCTCCAGGCAAGGCCTGGCTAGTCTCAAGCCCAGCATTGGCGGGCCCGGACGTCACGCTCCGCATAGTGATACCAGAGCGGATAATCACCCCGCCGCTATTTCGATTGCGTTGCATAGCTGCACGAACGTGAATCGTGTCGCCTTCATCACCAGGCGCCTGTGCCGCACTGGGGACGGCCTGCAGTATCAGATTGCCGCCATGCAAACCAGGGTGTGAACCGGGTTTCGTTTTAGCCAGTCGACGCGGCCAGATGGGATGACGTAAGGCGAAGCGCAGCATAGCATTCTAGAATCGGCTGTGCGATAATTATATTGTCGCCGCAGGATAAGCAACGACACGATGGCGATACATTCAACAATGCCGCAAGACCGTTAACGTCTGAGGGTGGTGTAACATCAAGACGGCTCTTCAATAACGAAAAACACAAACACTCAGCACCCATAGAGCTCTTCGCTGCTGCGCACGGTGAGGACCGACCACAGGCCAGACCTACCTGCGCACAAGCTTGCGGTTGCAATGCGCCGCGTGCCTCCGCATCCTGAAGTACCCGCTGCCTTCCTGGGCTGCCCGTCATCGTTGCGGCTGGGTTTCCTTGCAGTTGCACCTGCAACCGCTGCTGCAGTTGATACAGCTGTGACTGCTGCCCTCCAGTAAGCACGTTGCGCGATTCCTTGGTGTGTGACGCGTGCTGAATGACCACTCCGCCGGAAAAGAAAAAGTCGCTATCTTCGCTGCTGCTGGTGCTCACCACGTCTGCCAACCACACATCCTCACCGTCGTGCAGGCTACCGCGCCGCTCCAGCCTGCCCGGACCGCCATGCGTGCATGACACTGCATCTTCACCGGCAGCAGACATTACGCCCGGTGCATCTGCCGCAACCTGTCCCTGACCTGACACCCGGTCCCTGCCGGCAGCAGCAACATTAGCGCCATGACACACAACGGCGGTCTGTTGACATTGGCCGTTTGACACGGTGCGAATGGTGACAGCTGGGGCCCCAGGTTCCCGACTACTTGTTTCCGAGGGCAGGAGCGACGGCGCCTTATCAGGCGAACCCGACGCCGTTGACAGCGCCACCGAACTTGGCGGGCTACTCACGGCCGTGGAAGCGCCCTCCAAGGAGGTCCAACGAGCAGGCGGATCCAGGGGAGTCCCACTGTAGCTCCGGCCGCTGGCAACTGCTTCTTCTCGCAAGACGTGCTGTCGGGGCTGCGATTGTTGCTGCCGGGAGTTGGGAAGCATGCCTGGATGGTTTGCCATCGCTGCGCACAGATTTCTGTGTGCTGCTCTGTGTGTTATAGTGGCCAGGTCGTCGTCGGCAATCAGCAGAGTGGCTTCAGGCGTCAATAGAGACTCGGATCGCCCCATTGATCCCTTCTCATCCAGATTAGGTACTAAGCGCGGCGAACTGCCTTTGCTCCCAGGGCGTCCACTAACTACAGCGGATGCCCCTGCATGTTGAGATTGCCCGTGCGCGGGCCTCAAAGGATGGGAAGTGAAAGGAGACGACCTGACTTCACCAGTACCTGCGCCCTGGACGGTATTGTAGGCAGGAGCATCGCACCTTGCAGATGGATTTGGGTGTGGCACCGTGGCAACGTCCTGGAGTGCACTTGCTGGCCGACTCTGTTGCAGTGTGTCAGCTGCGCCGCCTGTGGATGTGGCATCCAAGGTGCTGTGGCGTCCAGCACCTTCGACCAGCGTATCAGTCGTTTTGGCAAGTCCTCCGAGACCAGTGGAAGCGAGGTTTGCTGCGCCTGCGCTGTTACGTTGCTGCTCATTATTGGGACCGCCGACTTGAAGCAGCCCCGATACCCGCAGGTTAAGCGGTACAGGCTGGTCTACGGCTCCTCCGTCAATCTGGAGATGCGCACACAATGAAGCAACGAGTTAATCAGGGAGTTCTTCTATTATTAGGCTTCGCGAGGAAGCGCAGGGCCTGCCCGGAAAGCAAGAGGCATGATCCAATCGAGCACTAAACCGAGCCATGAGGTAGCTAGTCCTAATGGGTGTTACCTCCGTCCATGTGCCAACTTCCATCCCGGATACCTTAGCCATCGCTGCCATGAGCTGCCATTCAACTTCCTCCTTGCGCGCCATTAGCTGACGATTAATCCCAGTCTGCGTGTCAAGCTGCCTTTGCAAGGCAGCCAATTGGGCTGTTTGCTGGGACAGCGTTTGGTGAAGCTCCTCAATCCGCTGTTCCAACCCGTCGACTTGCCCAATAGCCGCCTGCTCCTTCACCTGTAAGAAATCCCAGGGGATGCGACCAGAATCACCGCACTTCGCACAAGGCGTTGGCCATCGAACACGAACTTACCCATCGTTCAGTACACTCCTGACGCATCGAGCGAATGGACTCCTGCAACACACGGTTCTCAGCCGCGAGGTTCTCGAGTCCTTTCTGCACCTCCCTCGCAGCAATTTCCGCCGCCGTACAGCGGTTTTCCGCGCTGGGGGAATGGGCCAAACAGAAAGGCAAATACGTAAAAATTGTCAACAAAGCGGCCCAAATGTCAGGGACAGGCCTTATAACTTGCAGCAACGCTGACCTATCCGTCCCGGCCATTAAGATTGGGATCTCGCTGTACCGCGACTGCATTTGAACTCAGGGCATCGATGCAGACTTTCCAAACGATGGTAACTCGGTGCAAGTTCATAAATGCACAACTAGAGCCTATCGCCAAGGGAGAAGTTCAAGTTTCCTTACATCTGCTGGAGCGCGCAAAAACAGGCATGGCAGCACAAGCACAGGACCGCATGCCTCAACGCCAGCAGGTGCGCATGCCTCACCGTTCCTTGGCGTCGCTGGTGGACTCCAGGCGCTGATGAAGGAGATGAGCATGGTTTTGAGCAGCGCTGAGCTCCTCCTCTAGCTTCGCTAGCTGCTCCCGCAAAGCCTGCACAGGGTGTTGTATCCAGATGTCGCTTTCACTGTTCGACCACGTTAAAAAGCATTGAAAACTCAAGCTTCTGGCTGATGCCGGACCGTGTCCCCGGCCACAATCTAATGATAAGCACGCAACTGGACAGCACAGGATTGACGACTTGTCTGCAAATTTCGCATCAGCATATGAAATAGCCTCACGGAACGAGTAAATGCCGCAATCGTACCTCCATTTGAGCAGTATGTTCGGCTTCCCGACGCTCAAAGCGCGCCTCAAGTTCTTGCGAGTGCTGCAGCGCCTGACGCACCCGCTCCTCGACGCCAGCGCGTACCTGCAAGGCCACAGCCATCATATCATGTCGCCCAGCCCAAAGGCTTAGCTTCTTTCGCATTACAAGCCAGGCCCGCCCGCTGTAAAAATGGATGTCCACAGGAAGCAGATGTACATGTTTTGCAACAATGTTGCCTTTACATAATTACAGCTGCCGTGCCGTTAGCAGGCCAGCCGCACCTGGTCGAACCAAGGTCCACGCTGTTGCTCAGCTGCCAGTCGCAGTTTTTCTCGTTCCTGGTTTGCAACCGCCAAGTCTGCCTCAGCCTTCTTCAGCTGCATCAGAAAGACTAGGTTGTCCGCGGTGAGCTTTGCCACCACCTGTGAAGAAGAGGGACGCCGTCAACGCTATCGCACAAGCCTCCAATATTGGAAGCTCGCTCAACGCAACCTAGGATTCCATGCATACTATCCGTGGTACTGAAATGTACGTGACCTCACAGAATTGCAATTGCATTTCCCACAAACACAAGAGCCGGTCACAACAACCTGTTACAGGGTCCTGGTTACAGGAATTGCTAGCACGCAAAGAAAGTCATCAATCCGCCGAATACATCAGGCCCCTGCCCCACCCAAACCCGACTCCGACTCCAGCCATCTCACTGCACTTTCCTGCTGATGACGCTCCGCCAGGCTGTGCGCCTTAGTTGCCTCCCCTTTCGCTTCGTCTAGAGCTGCAGTGGCTGCCTGGGCGCGCTTATCTGCCTCAGCCACGGCTTGTCTCAGCCGGTCGAGATCTTGCAATGCTGCGGACGAGCTGGCCTGAAGCTCGTGCACGGAAAATTGCAGGGTTTCCAGATCCTCTTCCCTGCAGGGGTATCAAGACAACAGAGAACACCGCATCGCCATCTGATATAACTGATCCTTGACAGGTTAAGCCTCGAGCCGATGATGGAGTCATATCTTAAAAAACGCCTGTTAGGATATATCCAGTGGTTGGTTGATCACAGCCGCCAGGAGCCGTGGGTCAAGTCATGTATCAGTTTACCTCTGCTTGAGGCTGGTACGAGCCTCATTTAGGACAGCTTCTTGCTGCTCCGCTCTTGCCCTAAGAAGCTCCGCCTCACGGACAGCCGCCAATCTCTGAGCCTCAACGCCGCGCAGGCGTTCACTTGTTTTATGCAGTTCTTGTGTTGTGGACTCAATCTGCTCCATGAGCTCTTGGTGGCTGCCGGAGGGGTGGGCGGGAGCAAGTCATTTAGGGTTGGTCTGGGACCGACCTACCCCTACGGCACGGCATCAACAACGAGGAGCAGCTCCCCCGCATTACCTCTTTGAAGCGTACATCATAGAACGTTGCCATGTCTGAGATGCTGCTTGCAGCGCCTTCAGGTGTTCCAACAGCGTCTGCACAACATGCAGACAAGCAGGCATCAGAACCCACAGTCCATTCCAACCAGCAAACATGACCTACCTCTATTCCATTCTGGCTCTGCTTCAATCCTTGGATGGATCGAAGTGCCAAGCGTTTCTTTGTAGTTGCCGAAACCGCCTGCAGTCAAAGCAGATATAAATAGAAAGAAGCGCGCGCATCATTATAAGCAATCCAAATGAATCGTGCCTTTTCATCACTTGGTGTAAAGGCTTGCAGCGCAACTTGCACGGTCTCGGCAAGTCCATGCACTATCGCATATAGCTCTGCCCAAACATCCTGCTGATGGTCCGCTTCAGCTACGCTGCCATCCTGGCTATGTTTATTAACGCTAGGGACCTGCTTCGGTTGCTCCAATTGCTGCGGATGCCCGCTCATTCCTGTTAATAATACTGTAAAGGAAAAATACAAACAACAAACTGCTCAACAATAATTATGGATCGTAATCACTAAATTCACAAATAAGATTAGAAAATGTTTCTCATCTCTCTTTGCGCCGTATATCGCGGCGGCTGTCAGCTACCGTTGATCGCGGTGGTTAGTACGATAGCGCTGCGCCGTACGCAGCGCCGACAGCACCGACGGTACTAAGGCAATATTGCAGTGGTACTTAAGCGGAGGATAGCTTTTGAAAAAGTCCAGAAAATTTGCTATCTACCACCACGATTTGGTAGATAGCATATTTGCCGAACGGCCGAACGCCCTTTGCCGAACGGCCGAACGGCTTATATTTTCACGTCGTTTACCGCTTCCCTGTTGGTCTATGCCGGGTTGCGCTTGAGTATCGTAACTCAGGTGACGCGTAATTTACCCCTGTTGTCTTAAGTCACCCTGTCAATCCGCTCTCCTGTTACATGGGATTCATTGTGTGAGCCATGCCGGGGGCTCCCCTCATAAACAGCCACCAGTGGCACGGGTACACGATGTAAACTCATGGGTTGGGCAGCACCATCCTGAACTTCTGATTGAGGAACGATCGATTCACTTGGGGCTTGCAATGAGTCACAAGTAGAGCGTCGCAAAAGCAACGGGTGGTAAAACGTGGCTAGGACAAACTGATGCTGCGTTCGATGTATATAGTTAGCAGGATTAATCATCGCCGTACGAATCTTGGAGCTTCAGGTCCACAAAAATCATGCCAGCGCATAGCAACATGGGGACATTTGGGTGTGGTAAGTTTGTGGGTCTGATGTGATGCAGGGAGGTTCTCTAGAGGCTTAGTGAATGTAGATCAACCATACACGGCACGGTTTGTCCGCCTGAAGGAATCTACCCACGTCTGCCCCGGCCTGTCCGTGGAATCCCACAGGAAGGGGCTACATGGCGTGCACATATATCGTATATGTAGCTTATATTTAACTGAGTTGTACCTGCGCTCTCAGGGACAGCAGCAATGTATGGTGTTGAATTGAGTACGAAAGTATCTTCGTGAGTCGTGACAAAGGCTTCAGATAATCTGTAAGGTATTTCTCAATCGATCGCTAAAAATTGCATGATGAGAAAGCCTTTGAAAACTAAACGCTCTAACACCTCAAACGCATGACTAGCCTCCTCTGAGTCCTTGTAGCGTCTGGTTACCAAAGAACCTCTAGGGCTTCATAAAGCCAGGAAACGTGAATTTTCAATGAGATCTAAAGCTTGTATGATACCTTGCGATTGTAAGCCTAGGGGCGATGTTGGGCCTCGTCCTCGTCGGCGACTCTGAGCTCTGGGCCTGAAGCGCTGTGGTATGTACAGCTTGATTTAATTCTATAAGATGGAAATTTGATGGAAGTAATGACTACAAGTCTCTTACGGTCTGTCGGTACAACCTAATTTACGCCCATTATTCGGCACAGGTCAATTATGCGACACGATGGCGCCCTTGGAGGGCGTCAATGGCGGGGACCTAATCAGACCCTCGCGCTCTCCCATCAGTATGCTATCCCGGCTCAAGTACCTGTGCTTTTGCGGGGCACCTGCCGAACAGGCGAACGCAGCGGCAGCTGGCAGTGCGCCGTACCAAGCGCCTCGCAAGGCTGGCACAAGTGGCCTGTCCGGGGACGCGGCAATCTCGACCAACACGGTCGAAAGCCAGGTCGGCCTCATTAACAACATCATCCATAGCACCCGGGGTCCCGCAACAGGGAGCGAGGACGATGTTACCCTCGCGTGCGTAGACGGTCAGGTCTTGGAGCCCAAGGTAGATGCTCCAGGATTGCTCGCGACACTAACATTTGGAGCGCCACCTGGCAGCGTTGCTTCCCAGCGGCTCAGTCCTACCAATCTGGAAGTGGACACCATAGCCACTGCCAATGTCGTCTCCCTGTACCATTACTGCCACAGCAGCTACGCCATTAACGCTCCAAGCCTTCCATCTCCCAGTACAAATGGCCAGGCCTCTCCACAACCTGAGACATACATTGACTTGCCCAAGGTCAGCGGCAGCCCTACAACCCTGTCACCGATTCCGCTCGGTCCCCCTGTCGGCCGTATGTTGCGTGCCCCCAACCCTGCCGCCGTTGATGCTGGTTCTGTGGTTGGGGATGCCAGCGATGCCGTTGGAGATGAGCTCCCAATGGCAACGGCCTCGCCGTACATAACGGCAGTCGTTGCGCGAAGCCGCGCCCTGCAGAAGCCTGAGATGAGCACCCAGATTGGCCAAGTCCAAGAAGCAGTGAACGCCACCATTGCCATTGCGTCGGCGGCAAGCACAATGACCACGCCGAGCCGGCTGGCAGGGGTGCTGTCGCCATCATCACTGTCTCCATCGGCATCGTTCGGCGGCCAACCCCCACCGTACTCATCTCTACCGCTGCCGGGGCTGCCAGGGACCGTGCGTCCTTCGCTGTCCTGGACAAACCACGATCGCGCTGCTGGATGGCGGCTCACAGATATCCCCTCTGCTCCGTTGCCGTCGCTCCAGCTGCGTAGGGAGTTAGCTCCTCTGCAAGTCATGGAAGATACTGCCTTATTGCTTCAACAGTGCTCTCGAGAGACGGCGCCTTCTGCACAGGGGTTGCCCGCCCGGCAACCGAGCGCGCCAGAGGTGAACGTTCCATTTACCAGATTAGAGCCACAGGACGGTATGCCTGCGATGGGCTCGCCGCTAAATGCAGGGGCGGCGGCGGCGGCGGCGGGAGTGGCCTCGGGAGCGGTGACTGCTGCTGCCACAGCCGTCGCAACGCCCTTCCTTGTAGCAACGGCGGCGATCGGCAGTCGTGCCGCGTCGAGCACTCATCATGCCACTAGCGGCATGCTGTCCTATGGGTATGGTAACGGCGGCTCGGGGTGTGGCTTCTTGGATGCATCTTGTCTCCTCGCTGATGGCAGGAGCGCACCGTATTCGGGGCAAATCTCCGGGACCCTGTCGCCACGTCTAGCCAGCTTTCAATACGGCCCTGGCGTGAACACTGCGGTCATCTCATCCTACGCGCAGCCGCCGCCGTCGCCGCCGCGCAGCAGCGTGGGTCTGGTGGTGCCATCGCGCGTGTCCGTGTCGGGCGCCGGAAGCGTACTGAGCCTCCCTATCGAGACCAGCTCCCTATTCGATGTCACCGTACCCCGGACAGGTAGTTACACGCTGTGATCTCATTGTATCGAACTACCAGGGCGCAGCACGCGACGGTTGTGCGCGTGCAGCAGTCACTCATCACCCTAGTGCCTTTCAACCCAAGAATGTGACAGCGGCATGGCATGGTTTGGTAGCGATCATTCATCGTGGCCGCCATTATCGTAGCTCTGCTCCATACCGTCATGTTTTCATAGCTTTCTTCACCCGCGGTGGCACCAATCGCTTCGTAGTATACGTTGCATCTCTCCGGGTACTCCGCGTATGATTCGTCCATTTGTGGCATGTGCAGATTGGGGTGATTGTTTTTGCCGCCCAGCGTTCTCGCTGCTGGCCCTGCTCTTTCTTAAGAGGAAATGTCGCGCGGGTCTCCCACAGGCCTGTTGCCCGAGCAGACTGCGCTGGAAATGAGCATGCAGGCGCCCGCTCTGGACCTATGGGCGGCGGCAGCGCACGTGTCGTTAACTAGCAGGATTGCACAGGGAGCGTACGGGGTCGTCCACAGAGGTGCGAGAGGGACAGAAGAATTTCGCATGTTTGCACTGTGTTCTTAGGGACACGTCTGCGTTCTGCGCTGCTGAAACAAAACTAGGTGGTTGGCCTTCATGGGGCCTGCCAGGTGGGCAGGCGGCCGGGGTCTAGGACTGTCGGGGTCTAGGTCTGGACGTTATGTTGACGGTTGACGGATGGTATGGAAAATGGATGGAGGGCTGAGGGCCCTGATCCGCGGCTTCCCTGAGCTGTTAAGACGGATCCACTTGAGCTGCCCCCTCGTTCCATGTCTCATGCTCATTGTCCACGCAGCGCTGTGTTTTCCGTTTTATTACAGGAATGTCCAAGTCGTGGGGTGTGTATGTTTATGTGTGTTGTGTTTTCGCTTCTGCTACGAAACCCCCCTCCAGGCCTCTGGCACGGCTGCACTTGCGCTGTGAAGCTGATGCTTGCTGCCGGCACGGAGAACCTTAGTTCGCAGCTGACGGAGGTCTTTTTTTGCAAGGCGCTGTCGTGTCACCCTAACATTGTCCAGACATTTGACTGCAATGTGTGGCGCATTACAGCCGACACGCTCCAGGCCGTGCGCTCCTTCTGCACCGCAGCCGGCGCCAGTCCATTCGGGTGTGCCAGCCCGTTCACAGTCGCCGGTGGCGGCTCCGCCAGCGCCAGCGCCGCACCAATGGATAGCCCTCTCCTGCCGGGTGCGATGTTCCTCCATTCCATGGCTTCGGGCTGGTTTGGAGCGAGTCCCAGCGTCTTGCTGAGCGCTGCGCCAAGTGGAGGTCCCAGTCCTTCAAGCCATTTGGGGCCCTACGGACTGGCCGGGGTGGCTGCCGCGTCGTCGCTGGCCAGCCTCGACAGACATCCCGGCATGCTTCTGGGGCAAGGCAGCACGACCGGGATGGCATTAGACGGGGCATCGACGGCAGCTGCCAACGCACAGGTGGAGTGCCAGGGAGTGCTGCTTTCAGCCACGGAGCCTGTGGGAATAGCGCCAGGAATGGACCAGGGGGGCAACCTTGCGCCGCAGATGGCTGCCGGGGAGATGCCACCCCCCGCGGCAGCGACTGATGGAGATACCGCGGGTGCAGTGGGGTTGGCATTGCCCGTTCTAGGAGGCCTGCAGCAGCGGGTCTGGCAGGAAGATGCCGGTGTGGGGACGTCTGGCATCGGTGATGTGGCGGCGCAAGCTGCAATAATGTCATCACCAACGCCTGAACACTTGCGGTCCCAATCCCAGGCCTCGGCACAGTCCCCGCTGGAGCTCCCGAATGCGCACCAGTTGGAGTCACCGCCGCTTAATTGTATGGAAGTAAAGGATTGCTGTCCGACCCAGCTGACACCTAGCTCATGCTTGCAAGAAAAGCCAATGCTTGCAGATTCGCAGCTTCCTTCGCGTATCTGCTCGACGGACCCAGTGCACCCCGTGGGGGACAGAACCCGGGACCACCTTTGCGTTGGCGTACACCCAATCTTGAGCCCCCTCATATCGATGCCCACTCCTCAGCCGCTGACGGCCGGCAGCGTCGCGCCCAGCTGTAACCCATCCGGTCTGGTGACCCTTCAGCCCCCACCTTTGCCCCCGCGGCTGGAAGAGGCTGTGGCAGGCAACGCGCCGGAAGGGGCGACCGGTGATGGGTCATGCTCTGGATGCGAGCAGCCGCCCACTCCCCCGCGTCACCCGCGGCCGGTTTCTCCACCGCCGCAACGGACTGTGGACCAATTTGCACAGCGAATAATACAGCAGCAGCAGGAGCTGTGGCTGCAGGAACCGGAGGGACAGATGCGGCAAGCGGAGGGCGAAGTCACGCTGGAGAACCGTCAAATGCAGGGTTCGATGCGCGCCCTGTCTGTAAGCGGCTCACAGCTGCTTCATGAAGTGGAGGTCAGTGAAACGTATTCGCGCCGCCGCCCTGCAACTAACTTGGCGGTCGCATTTCCCAGCAGCGATCCGATGCCTGCGGAAGCAGCCGTGTCAGAGGCGACAACGGTGAACACGACCCTGACGCCATTTGACGCCATCCACTCCTCGTCCGTACCTTACGTGCCACTACAACCTGGGGCGGCCCCAGGCAAAGGAAGTCAGGATGTGATCGGCTCCGGTCTTGGCTCTTCACGTGGCGCCGTGGTGGAGGCGGTGGCCACTGTGTCGGCAACTGAAGCCGTGATGCTTTCAGCGGTCGGAGTTGCAGCGGGGGAAACCAACCAGGATTTGGTGCATCACTTCCCAGCTTCTGGCTTACATTCAAACGCTGACAGGGTCCTCGCCCCAGCCGCTGCTGCCGCTCGCCTTCCTAGCGGCAACACCAGCCATAGCTTCATCGAGAGCCATTGGTCGTCTCCTGATGGCGTCGCCAATCGTAGCCTCAGCCCGTCACCGGATTTCAGCAACAATCCGAATCTCCCGTTGAGCAATGGTGGCCGTGGCCATGGCGCTGCCATCACGGCAAAGGCGGCGACGAGCATCCTGGCCGGCCATGCCACTAGCCGCCGCTCCCCAGGCATTCCCGTCAACGCGGCGCAGGTTGCCATGTCTATGGGCATGGGCACGAGTGTTGGCCTCGCTGCGTCTATGGGTGTGGGGTTGTACAGCTCGCCGGTCAGCTCCGGAGCTCTCCCGGCGTTTTTGCAGCCGGGCAGCGCCAGTGGCACAAGCAGACAGCTCTCGGACCGTGCGATGAATGTGTCTACGCCGGGCGTGGCTCCGGGCGGTGGAGAAACTGGCGGTGGCGGCTTGCATGGGATGGGCGGCCCTTGGCCGCTGCAGGCTCGGAGTGCTGTGGCCACGGGCGATGAGAGTGACGCTGCGGCGGCCATGGCGGGGGCGAGGAATCTAGCGCAGGTACAGAGAGCACAGCGCATGATTTCTGGACGGGAAGTTTCACCCCGTAATGTGAGACCGTAACTCCCGGGCAGTTTGCACACATGGAAGTAGAGAATGTGGGTGAGCACGGTATGGTACTGTGGTGCGACGGACCTAGAGTACTGGATTCGCACTTTACACATGTTAGCACCGGTGGCTGTACAAACTGCCTGGGAGGGCTGGGTTCAGTGGCATCACGTTGCCTGCTCGCCGGCCTCCCATGCCAGGTCCTTAACTTGCTGGGGGCCCGCGACGGCCAGCTGGCAGTAGTAGTAGTCATGGAGGAGTGCGATCGCGGCTCGCTCCAGCAGCTGCTCAGCAAGGCAGCCGCCACGGTGGCGGCGGCGGCGCTGGCCAGCGGCGGCTCCGTCCCCGCCCCAAATTTGTATACGCCATTCTCAGGAGGTGGCCGGTACCCTCTTCCAGCTGCGTTGCGGGCACTGGCGCTGACAGCCAAGGAAGTGGCGCTGGGTATGGCCTTTTTGCATCATAATAACATCATCCACGGGGGTGAGTGCACGGGCGTGGGGGCTGTAACTGGGGTGGTGGTCCAGTAAGGTCGGCCTAGTGCCTTCTGTCCCACATGAATATGCATGTTCACGTAAACACAAAAGCGCACGCACATACTTCCTTATAGGGCGTGCCAGGCAATCGTGCGTTCGCAGATGTGACCCTCTAGTGTTGCTTGATGAGATGCTCCAACGTTTGTTTTGTTTCTTCCCTGCTGTCGCACCATACGATTACGGCCTCTCCTACTCCCACCCTTTCTGTTCCCAACCCTTGGCCCTACCGCCGATTGCCGGCGCCGATTGTTACGACTGTCGCTGGCGCACATTGTTGCGTCCATCCACCTGGTTTGATGGCCTGTCTCGCCGCAGACCTTAAGCCCGGTAAGCACGTGTTACGGCCTACCTTTCCTGTTTGCCTGCCAGTCTCGTCCTTTTGCCTGGCCACTGTCCCTCAAATACACACGAATGCTGAGCTTCTGGACATATGTTGCGCGGCATGGGCTATCAGGAGCTTCATGGCAACGGTATGGAGTCATGCAGGCGCCCCTGCTAGTACGCGCCCTGAAGCGCCCTGAAGGTGTTGCACACCTATCTGGTTGCCTCTGCACCCCGATGTGTCTCCTTACCTGTGGACTGTCTCCTTGCATTCTTTAGGAAATGTACTGCTCAAGAGTAGCCGCCAGGACCAGCGCGGCTTCGTGGTCAAGATCAGCGACTTTGGACTGAGTCGTGTGCTGCACGGCGGCGTCCCGCATCCACACCTGATGGCTACTGGTACCAACGACAGCAGTAGTGGTGGGGGGCCCAACGCTGGCGCAGCTAGTGAAACAGACGGTGAATTTATGGACGGCGCTCTGGATGGTACTGTCCCATATCTGGCTCCGGAGCTGATCAACAACTGCCAACGGTCGAAGGCCAGCGACGTGTGGGCATATGGTGAGTTCGGGCTGGGGTTTGGGTTGGACAAGTGTGATCATTCTATGGCAAAGGAATGTAATCTGGATCAACTTTGTAATGCCATGACTTCGCACCGCCAGACCTGGGGAACATGGCTGTTTTGGGGGAGGGTAGGTGGGTCAGCTTGACTCACCCGGTAAGACCGCGGAGCCTTTCTGCTGCCGTGTCACCAAGGGGGGACCCTTGCGGAGGTGAGTTGGGGGCCACATCCATGTCGTGTGCTGCGTCCGAGATGCTCCGCTAGATTGAAGTGCTCTTACAGAGTGCCCATCCCTGACGCAACCATCTGGCCGCTGTGTTTTGGCGCCCCAATTTTCTCATGCAGGCGTGCTGTTATGGCAGCTGGTCACAGGGCATCGCCCGTATGATGGCCTCATGCAATTTCAGGTGCGTGCTCTTGAGGGGTTTGTGGTGTGCGATGACTACCCCTTGGAACCGTGTTCACGGCTTTGGATTCGGACAAGGGCTGGGACAACCCTCCCCCGTTCTCCAAATCTATTACGCCGGTTCCACCAGTCGACCCATTCACTTCCGCGGATTGCCAATTTCGGCTGGCAGGACTTCACCCGTACGTTCTGCGTTTCTCATTATGTTCCGCTTTTTGGTACCGTACCCTTCGCGCAATGCCCTGAGTGAGGGAGATAGCAGGCCCGCTGCCAGTGGTAGCCCGGACGTCTCGCAGAATACGGCGAGGTTTCTACTATAGCGCCCAGCGGTTTGCTGTGCGTTTACCGCTGCTACCGTTCATTCGCTGTCCGTAGGCTCCCAACCTTAACCAAACGTAGAAGCTCGCTCCCCGTTAGCGCTGACAATTAGTCCTTACGTCCATACACCACGTCCCCGCTCCGCACGTATCCACCATCTCCGAACTGACTTAACAGATTATGGCAGCGGTGAGTTCCGGTGAACAGCTCCTCAGCTGGCCGTCTGAGGCCCACCCGGCGCTCGTACACTTGGGACGAGCATGTCTAGCGTACAATCCACGCGACCGGCCCAGCTTCGCGCAGGTGAGCTCTCCCATCTTGCCTTTGTTGACAGGGGAGCAGGCTAGGGTTGGGGTTGGGTTGCTCTTCCAGCTGCATGCACCAGTCCTGAGCTCCCGTTCCAGGGGTCATCATGCTTTGGATTCTGGATCCGTTGCAGCGGCAACTGTCCGCGTGCAAATGACCAGAGGCGTCAAGAAATAATGCACAGGTCGCCGTATCCTGCCTTCATTCTTTGTTTCTTGAGCGATGTCTCACATCACGTCATCTCGTCTCCTAACCTTACAGATCGTTCGGAGGCTGCAGGCACTTGAAACGGAGTTGCGAGCCGAAGGGGCGAAGTAGCTGAACTTGTAGTCGTAGTTGTGGCTGCTTCTACAAACCAGGTAGGGCTAGAGCTGTGGGTTTCCAATAAAAGACAGCGCAGGTCTTGTTAAAGCTAGGATGCGCCTCTCGTGGCTGCTGTGGCGATGTGATATGATCGAAGTTTACGGGAAGTTGTGGTGAAGCATCATTCACAGCGGTTGCGCGCCGGTCTTCACTGTCCGCGAGAACAAAAGACAAACCTGGTTTTTCTTTTGCGCGCCGGTACGGTGCTGGGATGCATCTCACTATAAGTGCATTTGTCGTGTGGATATGCTTGGATGGTGCTGTGCCCTGCTGTGCTGTCATGAAATGTGCTATCAAATCCGAGTATACGTTGTGCAGACTTTATGCCTATGGTGCAAATGTTCTTGGTGTATGTGGTGTCCTGGTATGGTAAGTAGCTTCCGTAGGGGGTTTCTTAACCCCATTGAGGCCGTTGCGGCAGCTGTCACCCAAGGCATCGCCCCTAGGCATGGCTGGCAAACCGGGTGAGGCAAGGCGGCTGCGGCCGCTACGCCAGATGTCAAGGGAGAGGGAAAGGGCCACCCTGATCACGCAACTAAGTGTTCGAGTAATGCACGAGAAGAATGGCAAGGCAGGGGCGGAGGCAGTGATAAGGCAGCGGTAATGAGCGCAATGATTTAAGCTGTGAGCGGCAAAGTCCCACCCCCGTACATGCCGTATATTTGCTCGTGAGCTCAAGTTTGAGAATCGCACCTGTGATACTGGGGATCATGTATTGCCATACGACCAACCTACCAGCCCTCCTGGGGCAGGTGTCGTGGGTCTCTATTTTAACAATACTTCGTAAACAATATTTTCGTGAACAAAGTTTTCGAAGCCGGCAGTGGATAAGCGTGATCCGCTTTTTGATGCTATATTTAACCCAGCGACTTGACGTGTACTCAACGGCACAGTGTTGCCACACCTTGATATGATGATATGGTCTTTACCATGCTCGGGCGCTTTGTCTTGGAGCATCCACATACAACAGCAATCCGGTTCTAATCAAGGGTGCGGCGAGAGCGCCACCGCTGGGTGTATGAGCCCCTTGGCTGCAGACGGGCGGCTACAGGGTCATCGGGACAGCACTTTGTCCATACTTGGAATAGGCGAGATGAAGCTGCATTTCCCTTCGTTCTCCCCCCGTCTGGGAGCACTCTCATCCTGACCTTGTTTCTCTCCCCGCCGCAGTGCAGCACAGGATTTGCGCCCGTCGTTTTATTCGTGCGATCCCACTCCCGTTTAGGGTTTTATTCTCTTCGTAATTGCCGGCGCGTCCGCTTGCAGTGTTGGCGACATAGCTGCTTGCCGGACGTTCGCACAGCAGTACTAGCAGCCAGCGTGTTGTCGTACTGTTTGGCTCCCATGACGGGTTCTCTCCTCTTCTAGGGATCTCTAGATGCCATTACTGAATTGTATGTCTAGGTGGGCCTTTCATGACTGCAGACAGTGCTCTCTCGGGACGCCGCGAGAGCTGCAATCGCATCTTGGCTCCCGGAATGTCTCTCTGTTAATATTCAAGGCCCTCTTGGAAACGTGTCACCATCGTTACCTATCGCCTCACTTGCTATCGGAAACCCTTGCAAAACACAACACTGTGTTTGTGCGCCTGTTTGAAGTTCGCGCATCCTGTCCTCGATGAGTTTGAGGACGAAAAAGCAAAATCTTTGGTTTAGATTATAAGCTTGTAGCCCTTCTGTTTTTGTACGACATATCAACACCGCGGTCATGTCGATATGCGGCACACTTGTCGTATCTCCAGTGATGAGCCGGAAACGGCAACACGTTGATGATACATCTTACATGCAATGTTGAAAGAATCCAGAAAGCGTATTGTGAACTTCTGCTGAAGCCTGTGATAGCTTTCACATTGTAACCTCGTCGCGCCGAACGCTAAGATTGAACAGATGTCAACCGATAAACTTGTAAGAGCAATAGCGCAGCGTTCAGAAAATAGGCGCTGCTTTGATTGCGGGAACTTGGGAAGCTATTCCGTGGTTCCGTCGCTGGCCATCTTCGTGTGTATGGACTGCAGTGGGAGGCAGTAAGTCGCTAGCTGAAAGCACATACAAATTTTATATTGTAAGGAGTTTAACAAAAACGTTTTCTGGGGAAAACCTGTGCAGCATCAAGTGTGGCCAACGTGCCAAGAACCTTAGCATGAGCAATTTTACGCCAGAGGAAGTGAGCGCCCTGGATGCAGGCGGAAACGCGGTGAGATGGAAATGGCACGGGCAACAAACCCACGAGCTCACGCACAACCATCACACTACCCCGTATGCCTATCTGCATTGAACCAGTTGCTCGCCAAGCAAAACACTACCTCGAGGGTCTATTGCTTCCCTTGTAGAGAATTTATTTGCATGCAAGCTTACTCGGGGGACGCACGCGGGCCAGACAGACCTTTAGGTTAGCTACTTAGGGCACCCGTCCCCCTGGGGGTATACAGGTTGCAGCGAGCACGTGGCTGGCGAAATGGAAGCCAGATGCTGGGGGCATCAGCAGGCCAGTTCCCAAAAACCTTCCACAGGTGCGCTCTCTGGTATCACGAGCCTCACGATGGGTCACCCCATCATACACGTCGAGGCCGCGTGTCCATATGGGACCTTGCCGCGGGGGAGGTGCGATTTCTCGCCCCAGCTACAGCGTTCCCAATTCCCCACCCTGTTGCCATTCACCACCGTGAAATTATATGCTATTTTAATTCCATATGTAAATTTTCTCACACAATGGCAACCGCAAAAGGGTTAAATCCGTTCTGTTGTTTTCCCTTGATGCCTTGCCGAAGTCCAGTCCCTCCCCTGGCGTACCCCGTTCTGGGATGGACGTTTACTTAGGTGCAGCTACAGCTGTTTCACAGTTAAACTCTGCTCCCCACGCACGCCACAGATAGACGCTTGGGTACAGGCGGTGTTCTTGGACAAACGCTACTATAGCAGCGCCCCAGTAGCACCCGCTGCGACCCAGGTACGTCAAGCCCGAGATCGTGCTTGTGATGTAGATACATATGTGTTTGTACTCCCCCTCTGCTCACGCATGCCCTAGTCGTGTCCTATCGGGCTATCACCGTTCCTCGGCTGCGGAACCGTTACGCAGCAATTGCATCAGCTGCCGCTGCTGAGCTCGCCGTTTTTGCTACCCTACCGATTCCGAGTGATTGCAGCGTGCTGCGGATGCAGATCAGATTCCCGTGCGACCAGTATCCGAGGTGCTGGGTGGCGCCCCTGGAGCGGTAAAACTGACGGTGAGAAGTACTGCAGGAGAAGGGAAAGCGGCCGGCAGTAATGTTATTGATTGTTGTAGGCTGTAGCAAGGAGAAGAAGGGACGATAACGATTTATGAAGGTGTGCACGCAGTCACTGCAACGTCCTCGTGAAGAAAATATCGTTGCGGAAGGAGACGTGTCCTACGGCCGGTTTCTCCATTTAAGATTGCAGATGTTAAGGAAGATCCCTGCATGCATTATAACCGCCGGCTTGCGGGACGTTGTGCTGCAGGTGAGTCCCACGCCGAGCAGCCCGTCGGCGCCCTTGCAGCGCCAAGGCGCGCCGGCGGCGACGCAATCCGGCAATACTGGAATAAGGTGAGCTTGTGTATGCTTGATGATATTGTGGAATGCAGGTTCGAGGTATGTATTACGGCGTTGCGGCTGCAGTGTTATCGACAGGGATTGGGGTTGATAGCACCCTCGCGGCAAGCCATTAAGGTTGTTTCCTGCATCAATAGCGGAAGGTTAGGGGGGCCGACTGAGCGCCGTTAAAGAGCCTGAGCGCTCCTATGCAATATCGATGTTGCCCATCAGCCGGCGGCTCCGGCATCATTCGATTTGCTGCTTCCGCAAACCTCATCTGATGTCTGCCGGGTCATGCAGACGAGCTGCATATCATGTTACTGTTCCAGCGATTGCTGCCCTCTCCATCCGGGTACACCATGCGGTGCAGGCAACCTCAAGGCGCGCCGGAGAAGGTCGCACCACTCAGCGCATTCGCCGGGCAAGCGGCTGCCGCCATGGCTACGGCAGCGGCATTCGAGCCCCTGGGCTTCACGGATAATGCATTTGGGGCCCCTGCGCCTACGCCTGCGAAAGCAACCGCGCCAGGCGTCCCCCCTAGCTATCAACTGCCGGCGCCAGCATCCGCGCCCACTGCCCAGAACCATGCAGCGCCCTCCTCTTTTGACCCATTCGGGTCCTTCATCATGGCGCCGCCGCCGGGCTCGGCGGCGGTGGTGCCAGGGCAGCCAGCAACTTCTGCAGCCGCAACTATCCAGACAACGAAACCTGTTCCAGCTTCCGGATGGCCAGCCAGCCCGTCTACCACCTGGGGTTATGGAGACCAGAGAACTCCGTCACCTACATCATCCCCATCACCGCCTGAAAAGCAGGTACGCTCGCCCAGCACAGGAGGGACCATTTCCCAAGGGAATGCGGCTGATGCGTGCAAGAGCAGCGGCGGCGGGGGCGGTACCGCCTGCCCGCTGCCACCACCACCTGCTCCGGCTCAACGGCCATCGCACGCGGGATTGCCTCATCCGGAAGCAGCGGCATCGTCGACGTCGGGCTGGACAGCCAGCAGCAGCGCCGGGGGTTTCCATGATGACGCGGACTGGGGGGCGTTCGCGGCCGCCCCTCCTACTGTTCCTGCTATCGCCTCAGCGCCTCAGCCCCAGTCCCTGGCACACACATCTCCATCTTCATCCTCGTCTTCACAGCATCAACCGCAAGCGCACCAACAGCAATTACAACAGGGGCATGCCATGCCAAGCTCGTCCGCCAACATTAGCCAGCCCCGATCCTGTGCCGCGAGCGGTGGGGGTGTCGCTGTAACCTTCACCCAGCCACCGCAGCAGCAGTCGCAACGCCCGGCGCCACCACCACGCCGCACTGAGCTTCCTAGTGACCTCTTTTCCGAACCGATGGTGCAGCCCATGGGCGTCGGCGTGCCTGTTTTCCGTCCGATGATGGGGCCACAACCCGGCTTGTTGGCGCCAGGGCAGGCTCCCATGGTTTTCCCTGCCCAAGGCATGGCCGGTGCTGACATGGCTCCATTCCGATTCCCTGGGGGGGGATTACCATCAGGGATGGGTATTGGCTCCGGGATGATGGCGCCGCCGGGTATGATGGGCGGTTTTGCTGGAATGGGATTGGCGTCGCCGCCGGTGGGCACGTTTCCGTACGCGCTGCAGCCTGCCGGCATGTTGCCGGGGGTGATTACACCTACCAGCGGTGGGATTACGGGTCAAGCAGGCCTGGGGCAGGGTCCTGGCGTGCTCAGCTTTGGGCAGATGGCCACCGCTTTGCCGAAGTCGTCGGGGTCCGTAGCGCAGCAGCAGTTGCGTGAGACTATGGGAAATCCGTTTGCGTAGGGCTTTGAGGCTTTGGCTTTGAGGCGCCATATTTACTGTATGGCGCCCCAAGTTTCTTGACTAGGATTATTTTAGTATGGAACGATACTACAATCAATGGACAATTACAGTTCAATTCGAATTTCCATTGTTCGGCACTTTGTACTGGACGTTCGGCACATGTACAGGATGTTTTTCAAACCGATATGTAAATGCTCCGCCACATTTTCAGTGTGTTCTGATCAATACAAAACGCACACAATGCCAGATGGCAAGCCCGGTATTGACGAGGACTTGGAAGATGACCCTTTCGAGGGTTTGGAGTTGGGAGACGATGCACCCGAGCCCACACAAGAGGAGATGGATGAATGGGCAACTCTAGATACGCCAGATGAGGACGTTAGCCCTACATTTGGCTGCACGCGCAAAAGTCCAACCGAGCCTGTTGCGCCTTCATCCACTGCTCCAGCACCTGAAGCACAACATCCCAACGATAAGGGGAAAGATCAGAAGACTGTCAAGGACCATAGCAAGGATGAGCATCCTGACAAGTTGGAAGTCGATACCGCTCTCATGCTTGCAACTGAGCTGGTGCCGAAGCTAAAAGAATTGCCTACAGCTGCTGAGCCTCAATCAAAAGATTCTGAATCTCTTGCAATTCCCGCCTCACCTTCTGCCAAAGCCCCGCGCGCAGCAGACCTGTCGGAAATTACGCCTGCGGCATCGCCCTCAACGCTGCAACGTACCCCTACTCATGAAAGCTATGTAGACGAAGCTAATGATTATGAAGAGGAAGAAGGAGAGGACAGCCAGCTTTTGCAGGAGCAGCAGTGGCAACAGCAGCAACAGCGCCAGGACGGAGGGGCTGGATGGGGCGTCGGCTGGAGGAGCGGCTGGGGCCTGGGCGCCCTTGGAGGGAAGCTGCGCGAAGTGGCAGCGGGTGCGGTAAGGGACGTAAAGGATTTAACTGAAACCTTCCAAGCGGCGCTCGCCGACGTGACTGGCGCCGAAGACGAGGTTGAGCAGGCGCGCCGTATCAGCGCCATGGACCGCGCAGCCGAGGCTGAGGCAGCCGGTGGTGCCGAGGAGCTGGACGAAGGGGCCCAGGAATCGCAGGGCTCAGCTTTGCCGACCGACCCCCCGAAGCAGGCGGCAGAGCCGGCCCGGGAGGGTGCTCCGTCCGGACGGGTCGAAGCACGTGCAGCCGGGGAAAGCAGTGTCCGGGGCTCAGTAGGCGGTGCGGTGGATCTGCCAAGCCCGCCGGCGGATCCCGCTTTGGAGGCAGGCCTTCAGGTATTGGCTTGGGAAGCGCACGCGGGTCTATTCTTTCCAACTTCTGTCGCTGCTTGTCGGAACCCTCTGTCTATGCGGCAAGTATTCCTCCCTCGACTGTGTGCCTTGTTTATACCTTCATTCGTTTTCAAATTGCTTCTTTTTCGATTCTTTTAGCTCGCGATGAACTGTGCGCTGAGCAGCAGGCCTTCCAGCCCCCACGTTATGCCTTCTCCGCCGTTTTGATTTTTATGTTTTTCACAGGCCATCGACGCGCAGGTGGAGCAGCTCGCAACGGGTGCCGCGCGGGCGTTTAGCAGCCTGTGGGGCGGGTTGAGCACCGTTGCCAAGGTGGTGGCCGCAGAGGTGGCCGCAAGCGTGGCGGATGTGCAGAGCAGCGAAGCTGTACGCGGAGTGGCGCACATAGGTACCAAATTGGCACACACGGCAGAGAGGGGCCTGGAGGTGCGAGGCGGATTTAAAGGCCATTGATGGGCATGAGGAAACAAGCGGTGAAATGTAATGAAGTCAGCGGACCGCCCATCTAGGTTGAGAAGGGGTTTCCCCGGTGAGCGGGACCCAAAAGTGCTGTAGAAAAGGAGGGGCCAGAAAAAACGTTTTCTTTGCTTAGCATGAGGAAAGAAAGCAGGAAAGGGACAACCTACGATCTGTGCATCTACTTAGGAAGGGCCGTATACGAGAGTGCTTGCAAGGAGGGTGAGGGGCTTGGGAAGTGAGTCCTAGGACTCAGGATGCCACCTGGCACGGCGCGGAGGTGTACGCACGTTGTGGGCACAAAACGGGAGTCCGTTTCCCGTAAGCGTGATCTGTGCTGACGATGATTAGCTTCAACAGTGTCTGCTTACAAGTATGTGTGCGGCTCTTATGTATTTCCAGATGTTTACAACTGCCTACGTGCGCTCTAGGTTCTCTCCCAGACGTCGTATTACAGCCTCCTAATGCTGTTTCTTTTGCGCTTGCCTCCCCTTCAGGGTGCATACACGTGCATCTATGTTCGCTTTTCCCGTGCTTGCATGACTGCTACTCTTCCATTCCTTTTTGATTGCAGACCGTGGGCCGTACTGCCATGGTGTTGCTTGAGGAAGTAACGGGGGTGGGTGCAGGCCACCCTGGCAGGCGACGCATATGGGGTGAAGAGGCGGACGCACGTGCTGCCGATATGGGTCGCGAGCCGTCATCGTTCCAGGTAGGGGATGGTTATCACAGCCTTCCCGTTCTGGAGGATTCGAGGAGAATAGTTGGGAGTAGGAAACAAAGCCCATCCTACCAGTCAACCAGTTCCCGGTTCGTCTGATGGACGGAGATTCTTCTAGGCCTTGTGCCGATAACCCGCTATCTTGCTTGTTGGTGACCAATCGTAGGACTTCTTCTATATCTACGGCGGCGAGCAGCTGGCGGAAGAAGTCAACAACCTGTCCAATGAGTGTGCACACCTATGCAATAAGTCGAGGTCCAAATTGGAAGGTTAGGAAACTGGGTTGGGATAGGTGGTGCTGAAGCCCAGTGGCGGGGCTGAATCGAGGGCTAGGACGGTGCTCTGGTAGCGTTAATTGCTGGTGCCGACACATTGGACCGGATGCCGAATGAGCATGTATAATAATGGAGTAGATTGAAAGGTACTTGCGAGCGACTTAGCAATTGGTAGAGCTTTAGAATGGTATGAAGTGAAAAAACAGCGTTTTGGTGCGTTGTTGTTCCATCTGTATGAACGTGTTAATAGATATTAACCCAATTTACAACTTGTCCCGCAGGTGATCAGCAGCAAGCCCTTGACAAGGCTCTATCCCGCTTAGGACCTTACTTCAACGACCCATGGGTCAGTAATAAAGCGACCGAGGCGGAGGCTGGCAAGGAGGCCAGCATTGGCGATGCGTCAATGGCAACGGAGCCGGATAACGAGGCTGCGGAGCGACTGAGTCAGATGTATGACCCTATCAGCTACCTGTGCCAGGACAGCATGTCGCGCTCAGAAGCGTTCCTACATCAGCTCATGGAGGCAGTAGCAGGGGCGCGAGCGGCGGAAAATGCTGAGCTTTCCAAGCAACACAGGTACGTATACGGGTATGAGCATGAATGCGCCATATGGAGAGTCCGTCGGGGCCACAAAGGAGGAAAAAGGTGTCTAACGGGAGTTTGGGGACACGGAAGGAACAGAATGTAAGCGTGACACGTAGGCCAGGCTTCATCCCCTCCAAGTGGCACTGGGGGAGATACGGATCAAGTAGTTCATGCTGGGGAAATCGCTGTGCCTGGCAATGGCGTACCGATGCCCACGGCGCAGGGGCCACATTCCACGGCCGTCATGCTCGCGTGTGCAATCAGCGGGACCGCAGGGGGACTCCTGCCATTTCTACACGTTTCTGATGTGGTCTTGGCCCCGCACCGGCGCATAGCCTACGTGGCATAAGAGAATGTTGTTAGGAAAGGCGCATCACGTGTCCATTGGACTGAATCCAGCATACGCGTGCGGTCCCCGCCTGCAGCAACCGGCCAGGCGGTGATGATGTCGAAGACGAGAAAAAGGATGGAGAAGATGAGCAGGCGGCCTTGCTGCAGAAGCGGCGGACGGAGCCGCAGGTGCTATTGGACAGTTTCCGTGCACACTTCACCAAGCGTCTGGCGGAGGTGACGACAGCGCAACTGCAGCTTATGCTTAACCTGGGAGCCAGTCTGGCGGCGCCCGCGCGAACCGGCAGGTGCGTGCTCGTTTGTGGTCAACCACTTTCCAATTCAGCCGCAGTAAGACGAACAAATACCACCAGTGAGAAAGGAGGAGCAACCGAGGCAAGCATATGTACACATAAGTCATGTTGAGGCGATTTCTTCGTTCCTTTGGGGCCCCCCGGGAATGATTCCCCCTTTCTTCACCCTGCACCCGACATTCTCAAAATCTTGCAGGCCCGCCGTGGATGGTATTGCCTGGCCCGAAAGCAGTGAGCAGCAGGCTGCACTACTTGTGGCTGAAGCGCGCCGCATGGTAGCTGATCTGCAAGCCATCACCGCCACCTATGCCGTGACACTCAACGCGCTGCGCTCCCCACAGCCGATAGCCGCCGAGGGTAGCCCTGGGGTCGGGGACGGAGCCTCCACGGTAGGCGAGATCATTGCGCAGCCGGCTCTGGAGGGTAAGGTGCTGGACGAGATGGCGAGAGCGCTGGAGACCAACTCCAAGACGGCAATCATGACGATTAAGAATGGCTACAAAGGCCTGCTGTATGCGGTGTTGTTGCGCAGCCTTGTCATGCAAATCGCTCAGCAGCCGGAGCAAGAGCAGGCAACGGCGCAGCTGCCGGTGGAGGAAGAACTGGAGGAAGAACTGGAGGAAACGACAGCGGCCGTCACAAGTGCCACAGAAGTTGTACTCACGAAAAGCACTGCGGACTAGCGAGTGGGAAGTCATTACGTGGGAAGTTAATATTTTTAGGAAGGGGTCGATGTCGAGAACCGTATTGATTTATTAGTATGGCGCAGCTGGTTAGGTGGTATGAATGCGGTAGTGGACTACACCACCGATCATTATGTGTGTTAAGTACTTTGTTTGGGTTTTGCTTGGGGGTGCCAACTTGGTAGGTTCACTCGTTCTTATGCATTCATCTGTGGCCCCTTTCATCTGCCACGGTCGTCTGCGAAAATCGTGCTTCAAAGCTTGCTGGCTAAAGGCTTCACGGCTCTTTAGGAGTCGAGGATGTGAACCCACGGACATGTGTATCGGCAAGATAGATGGACATTAGTTGCCCATGTACGATAAAACCACACCATGACATTCCATTTAAGACCGAACGAAACAAACTCGGTACTCCAAGCCTTGTTGGCTTCCAAGTAAGTCCGTCCTCCGTAATGACGTCCAGTTGAAGAGCGAAGAAGGCAGTCCAGAAGCAGCAACAAGCAATGATGCATAGTTCGCTGCTGCTAGCTGGTTCACTCCGCTACTCGGAACTGGCCACCGCAACTGGCACACTTCTCCCGCATATACCCACCCACGTAATGCACCGGTCCTCGTTAAGGCAAGCCAGTGTCACCTGTCTGCAACCTATCCGATGCCTGACATGGACAGCCGGCTGCAGCTAGAGCAGGAATCCCCCCGGACAAACATTCACTCGACAACCAGAGACACATCCTGCGTGGCGCCTTGGGCGCTACTATGCCCTCCTACACCCTCGGGCCGCCGCCGCCACACCACAACAGCGCGACAGACTGCAGCAGCGCTGCTAGCGGCTGGGCAACCCAATCACGGACTTGGCCTGGCACGGCCCGTGCCTCCCATCCCCTATACACTCGTACACGCGCTCCGACTTTGGCGCTCGCTGACCAAGCGCATCAGCACTCTTACACACGCGCGCACACACTGCGGCTAGTCATTGGCGTCGTTACCCAGTTCCTTTGCCAGGTACTCCTTCAGTGCGGCTGCGCAAATCTCCGTGTCCGTGGGGCTCAGGTTAAACTGCTGCGAGAGTTCGCCTGCCAAGCTGTCTGCTGTGTCCGTCTCTGGATCGAATACGAACTCAATATCGCGCTTCAGCTGGTTTTCCTCGCCCGGCTTGGTCACGCCTAGCATCGTAAGCTGGAAATGCAGTTTCCCGGCCACGGTTTTAGCGCTAAAGACAAATTCATAATCCTCGCCTTTTAGCCGGCCGACCGCAATGCTCGCCTCGCCAGCTCCGACCTCAGGCTCCAGGCCAGGCGCGCCCAGCGCGTCTTCCGTTCGCCGCGGCTTTTGGCCCTGAACCGAGTCCTGTTCCAGCGGCAAAGCTGAGAGGCTCTTTGTCGAGCTATTGAATTCCGATTCCAAACCACTGAACTTGCCAGTGTCCTTCCGAACAGCGAAAAAAGGGTCCGCAAGAAGCTGCTCGGCCGTCGGACGCTGGTCTAAAGGCCCCAGGCACTTGCCAATGAAGGCGCGAGCCTCCTCGTCTGGGACCTCTTGCAGCAACTGGGGCCAGTCGGAACAATGCTGAGGGTCGAGCTGCTTTAGAGTGATAAGCTCCAGCATGCAGAGCCCAAACGCGAACACGTCCACAGAAGTATCAAATGCACCTTTGTGCCCCTCATGCTCCTCCCAGCGATAAGGCAGCAAGGTCGCCAAGCCGAGGTCGCCGATCTTAATTTCCCCGCTGTGGCCGTTCACATATATCTTGTCACAGCGCAAATCCCCATGCGTGACAGAGGGACTCATGCTGTGGAGATATTGGAGACCTTTTAGAATTTGTTTAGCCATGCGCTTGACGGCCTTCAGGTCCAGGTGCTTGTGCATGTTGCGATATTGGCGCAAATTTCCAGAAGTGAAGAGCTCTGTAATCAAATTGATGCAGCCATGCTCCTGGTCCTCCCAGCATCGGAAGCACTTAATGATGTTCGGGTGGTCCAGCTCCAACCCGGTCATCATGTCCTTGGCTACGCTGTGGAGCTGCTCCTCGCTCAAGTGGTTCGAATCCGCGCTGACTTTACTCCAGGCTACATCTATACCAATTTGGCTACGTTGGCAGGACAGTAACCAAAGCAGAGTGACCTTAAGTCAGGAAGGACAACTGTTTCCCGACCTCCTGAAGCGCGTTTTGCCCACCTGTTGAAGGCCTTAAAGACCGTCTTAAACCGCCCCTTGCCCACAGGCTCCTTGTAGCGGCAGTAGCTCCCTTCGGGGTCTACTTCCGCTATCTCATCGTCACCGTCGCCAGCGTTATGTTGCCCGGTGGATGGGCTTGCGTCCGCCATGCCGGCTACCTTGTGTATTGCTGCAGCTAAGCCGCAGAGCGCTAGAGGCGTCTAAGCAGCTTTGCGAGAATTATTCGCACTTGAGTGCTTCGCGAGGCATATTTCACGTAAATGCAGATGCTATGATACGCCTACCTGCGTCTTTTCAAGTGTCTCGTCATGTTTCGCGTTCAGGTAAGGGCAGCATAGTAGGCGTCACAAGGCACAATGGCAATCAAGATATCTTGCGGCCTTTTCAGTGTGCAAAGTATCGGGTCTGAATATGAGTATTTGGGCGTTTTTGATGAGCAGTCGAAATCCGTGTACGGCGTGGTGCGCTTCACGAAAGGACCCACGCGATCATCATGCTAAACATTGCTTTATATAGACTTTCTCACGACTAGGGTGATAACATCTTCTGGCGTCCGCCCTGTTACCTTTGCGCCGCCCTTTGTGCCCGCACTCCCTTTATTGGGAGGCGGCGTACTTTACCAACAACTTGTTACAGGAGATAAAAAATCAATCATGGAACTCCTGCAGCACCAGCGCACGTTGAGAGTTGAAGCTTCAGCCGCGGAAGCGGGAGCTTTGAGGCTATTCACCGTAACTTGTTCCTGCAACTGGTAGCCACGCTTTGCTGTTTAGCTGCAGCGATACACAAGTTACGATGAATAGCCTCCAAGCTCCCGCTTCCGCGGCTGAAGCTGCAACTCTCATCACACGCTGGTGCTGCAGGAACCCCATGATTGACTGTTTATCACCTGTAAAAAGTCGTTGGTAAAGTACGACGCTTCCCAGTAAAGGGAGTGCAGGCACAAAGGGCGGCGCAAAGGTAACAGGGTGGACGCCAGAAGATTTATGTTTGTGGGATGGGGGGTTTGCTTCACCCGTGGCCCTCTTCCATTCACCCATGCGGACTTCTCCCAAATCAGTGATTTTCCCCGGTTCAGCACCCACCACCGGTATCCAATGGAATCTACCGAATCAACCGCGGCATCAACTCCATTCCTGGTCAGCTCGCAAGTCACTTAAATCAGGGTCTGTCACCGTCTATCTTTGTGGGGACACATTCACCCTCAACCAACAGAGGGATTTTCATAATCAGGATTGAACCTGGATGTTGTCACCCTAGTCGTGAAAAAAGTCTACAATGCTTAGCATGATGATCGTGTGGGTCCTTTAGAGAAGCGCACCATGGATACACGGATACACGGAAAAGGCCTACTATGCTACCCTTACCTGAATGCGGAACATGACGAGACACATGAAAAGATGCAGGTAGGTGTATCATAGCATCTGCATTTATGTGAAATATGCCTCATGAAGCAAACAAGTGCAAATAATTCCTTTAAAGCTGCTTAGACATCTTTAGTCGTGAGACCCATCCAAGGGACGGAAGGTGATTTGTCCGGACACCTGACGGCTTGCTCTTCAGCCCTCATCACCTCATCACCTCCAATTGGTTCAACCTGGCTCAGAAAAAAGTCCACATTACCATTCAGCAATTCACGAAACGTCTTTGAAAGGTTCAGGTCAAAATTAGTTGGGTTCACAAATGTGGATTCAATGGTACCTGGGCGGCTGGTAGCGAGGGTGTGACGGGGGCGGCTGGAGGCGACTGAGGGCGGCTGAATGCATTGGGGCGACTGGGACGACTGGGGCCGACAGGGGCTGACTGGGGATGACGGGGGCGAGTGGGGGCCACGGGGGCGAGTGGGGGCAACGGGCGACTGGGGGCGACGGGGGATGGCTGGTTGCGACAGGTTGACTTGGGGCGACTGGGGGAGACAGGGGCCAACTGTGGAAGACGGGGGCCGACTGGGGGCGAGGGGGGTGACTGGTTGTGAGGGGATAACGGGGGCGACTGGGGGAGACGGGGGGCGACTGGGGGAGACAGGGGACGACTGGGGGCGACAGGGGCTGACTGGGGATGACGGGGGCGAGTGGGGGCAACGGGGGCGAGTGAGGGCAACAGGGGATGGCTGGTTGCGACGGGGCGACGGGGGTGGCTGGGGACGAGGGGGGGCGGCTGGTTGCAACGGTTGGTTGCTGGTTTGTTCTGTCGGCCCCTGTTACCCCCGTCGCCATCACAACCAGCCACCCCCAGTCGTACATCCCCACTCACCCCAGTCGCCCCCAGTCACTAATGTCACTAAAGTAAAAACATAATAAAACAAGGGGAAATTAGCAAAAACTTGCAAAGACGACAAAGGATGCACTTATTTAATAGGCAGGGTTACTGATGGGTTACCCCTGCATACGGTTACCCACCCACCCCAGTAGGCTTACCACTCATTACCCTCCCAATCAATGCCATAGGGTTGGAAAAAGGGGTTGCAGGATTGTGCACCGTATCTTTTCTATTAGCTTCCATATGTGATTCGCACCTCGACACAACATTTACATCACTCTTCACGCAACAGGACTTTCGCAACCACCGCCTGGCCTACCTTGCCCTGGGAGCACAGCTCGGGAAATCATGAAAGAGTCCACGAACTAGCAAATTAAGTCTTCTAAGTAGATGTGGTTTCATCATTCTCGGTAATCCCCTGTTCCCGCTCCAAGCTCCTTTGCCATGTCCCACTTCCGATATCTTTCCCACAATCTCGGATAACCGTGACATTGAGGTAACATGTGTCCCCAAGACATACATATATGCACGTGCAATACACCCTCCCTTTCCTACACCGGCATATGCGGTATCCACTGAAGCACAGTCTCCGCTTGCACAGCCCTCCCGAACTTCATCTTGAAAAGAATGCATATGTCTTGGCGCCGGCAGCCAGAAATTCCTGGACTCCTGGTGATGGTATTCAAAAGCGTGCGGGTTCATTGTGCCACCAATACGTTAGCCACTTCACTGCGAGTGTTCCTTTTCGGTTTCGAGGATTTGGAGGCTTCGCGGTTCGCGGGGGCTACTTCCTGCAATGCACGGAGGTCCTCCCCGCTAGGTGGTCCGGATCTTCACACTGTATATTGGGCGCAGTCGCTTATCTTGCTCACGTCCCTTGCTATGACCGGTGGCTCCGTGATGCTGCCAAGGTGAAGATGTCGCGTCAGTAATACCAGGAGGGAGACAGATTAGATGGCTTCTTCCGTATACATGCTTCCACATGTGCGGAATCGTACACGCGTCCAGGGCATAGCGCGCAAAGGTAACGATAGGATGGCCGCATCAGTGGCCTCTTGTACACAGACGCGTGCCAAAGAGAACTTAACAGCGCAAATAGCTACCTAGTAGAAATGTGGTAAACGTTCGCAGTCGGTGTGGCCGTTGGCACAATCACCCACACATAGTCACAGATAACCTCAGCAGGGAGAGCCTTGGCGCAGGCCACACTGTGCAAGCCTGAAGGCTGACAATGTGTAAAAGGAGCATCAGCACATATTACTCCAAGCTCGCGGCGGGGTGGAAGGATGACCTAAGTTTGTTTACCGGAATGCCATATGTTCAGATGAGTACATTCCGAGGACCATGAGGCGGTGTCTGCACCCTGAATCCAAGTCCGTGGTGCGGACCATCACCAGGAGCCACCTGGACACGTCAACATGTGCAATACATGTGCCCGGTGCCTTTACTCCTGCGGTTCACAGGAATCTGGAGCTTCACTGTGAAGCACAATGATAATAACCCCGCAATGCTTACACCCTGATATCCTCAATCACTTCAGGGTGCAGCGCTGGACGCTGGAGCTCCACCTAGATCAGTGGCCTCGCCCAAATCGAAACATTATCCCTGGATGTTCCTCCTCCCTCGGCCCTTCAAGAGACCCGCTCGTTCCCCGCTATGTCCGCATCCATGTCACTCATCCACGTCCGCTCGTCCATGAACCCGACAAAAGCCAAACATACAATGCACTTGGTCAAACCCAAACCGGCAATACCGTCACATCCTTGATGGCCTCTCCTGGTACCACGATCCGGACAATGACCAATCCTACAAGCACGCAATACCCTTCTTCTAGCCCCCCCTCTGTACCTACATCTCTCCATGAGACTCATGCAACTCCAGCCGCAACCCATGTGAGCCCAGCTCTCCAAGCTCCTTGCCCTAAACTACTTGGTAGCCCTCTCCAATGCCCCCCGTATTGTCAGTTATCCCGGGCAACAGCCTCCCGCAGGGATGTGACAGCACCCTCGAGCGCCAGCGCCCAGTGGGTCCAATGGGTCCCGCCCTGGCAATACACCACGTACGGCTCCCGTATGGGACCATCCGCCGACAGCTCTGCCGTGGAGCCGTCAATGAAGGTGCCGTCCGCAAAGATGACCTCGTCCCCGTACCCCGCCGTCACGCCTGTGGTATGTGATGAAGAGGTAAGGCGGGGTAAGCCAATCCAACGTGACGACCGTTGTTGATGAACTAAAAACATAAATTGGGCTTGCTACAAAGATACGAGATGTGAAGGTTTGAATGTCGCCCAGAAAGAAGGCGCAACAAGGTTGGCGTATCACCGCGTGAGTTGAAATGGTAGAAGGGTGAGGGCGAGGAAACCAGGGGGCGGGGCAGGGCCAAATCCGAAAGCGGGACCAACCCCGCCTGCCTCAGCCCTTCTCACCCCAATGGCCCTCCCACACCCGTGCCCTCCAGACCATTTTATCATGTCCCTATCCGGGTTGGACGTTTCCCATATGGCCCCGCTGACCACACCCCTCGGCTTTGGCGGCAATGTCGTGAAGAGTCAGCCCCAAACCCGCCTCATCCCGCTCCCAAATCCCAGACCCAGCCACTTTCCCCCAGCCCCGCATTTCGCAGTTAGTCGGGTTAAACCAACTCGCGTTTCTTATACTAGCGGCAAACATGTAGCCAGCCAGCCTTAGACCGCGGATAGCACAATATACACACTCTATCGTGAGCGGCCCGTGGCCAGTGTAACAAGTGTCTCCTCCAACGCCGCACCGCACCTGGCTCAGGGGAGATGTATGAGCCGATGGGGCAAGTGCGCTGGATGCCCCGGCAGAAGGACATCATGCGCTCACGGGATCTCAGCTCCACTGCGGTGATCATGGACCACACGTCGGGCACCCCGGGGGCGGGGATGACGGTGAAGCCCTCCCGGTGAAGCAACTTTGATGGAGGAGGAAGGTTTCAGGTTGGGGATTAGGTGGGTGTGTGAGTATATAGATAACAGCAACGGAGACGTCCAATAACGGGTCCTGCGCGGCATCATACTGCCTGGGCACGCGGGGGTCCAATTAATTATAAAGGACGACCGCTCCAACGGGCGAAGATTTTCGGCGAAGCAAAAGAGAGTGTCAGGAGACGGCAGTTGAATGAAAGACGGGAGAAAGGGAAACGGACGGCGAGGGGCGGCCGGTCCCTTTTACGCCTCTTTCACCCTTCATTGAACGGTCGGATCTCGTACTGTTATGCCGCTGGGTATTATGCAGCCCCGTGTCATGACGTTAGGCGCACCGCGCTCAACTACGATGATATGGCAGATAACGTTGCAAGGTTCCCTGGGTTCTGTGACAGGGTCCGCATTTGCTCCATCACTACTAGCGTATCAAACCGCACCTCCGCCACCAGCCTTCCGCCCTTGAGGGCCTCCCCGGTCGTCTGTGGCGCCAGAAACAGCCCCTGGAAGAAGATACGCAAGGTTGACCCCGGCACCCCGCCTGCGTCGATGCCGATGCCGGGGGCGTACAGGCGGGCTGCCACCCTGCCGATCAGGTCAGCCCGCCCCGCCACGTAGCCGCCACCCGGGGCAATGGTTCCACCTGCACATGTGACGATAACAACAAGACGAGGAATATCAGGGTAAGGGGAACACGATGGGGCTAACAGGAATGGAGCGCGTATTACGGAAATGGGCATTTGCCAGGCCAGGTGGTTACTCCAGCTGTTTTTAATCCCTACCCTCTCCATAATTCATACGTTCTTTCCCACATCACTTTTCACGGCCCCTGGCCGTACCATACCTGTCCCCCTTGCCCCTACCCCACAACACCTGGGTTTTTAATAAGCGAGCCCATGACCAGGTCCGCACCGACGACGCAGGGCTCCCGCGTATCGGTGAATTCGCCGTAGCAGTTGTCTACCGTTACCACCACATTGGGGTCCTGGGCCTTAATTATCTGGAAAGCCGGGAAACGGGGCAGGGAGATGGGGGCACTAATATCGCGATGACAGACAGACAGATAGATGGGCAGACCGATGATGGCCTACAGCAAGGGAATTTCAGCGGCAAAACACGGGTACCGGGAAGTCGCAGCCCCGGAGGTAGTAGTGGTAGAAGAGCCAGCTGTCCACATCACGGCAACGGCCTGACTGCCGTAACGTCCGAACATCCCTCGCATGTGTAAAGCTGCCGTCCAAAGACCTCACCCACCTCAACCGCTCGTCCGATGTCGTCGATGGACAAAGTGGGCCGCAGAGCGTAGCCGCAGGAGCGCTGTATGTGGGCTACGCGCGTCTTACCTGCAGCCGCAAGACAATCGACGTGTGGTGCAGCGAGAAGTTGCGAGAACAGAGGTTTGAAGACACGTGAGGTGAGTTGTAAAAGCCTAAGGCCCAGGAAGTTCCAGGTTGTCGCACGCCGGGAGATGTTGGCGAAGGAATGAACTGAACAAAGTGATCGCCACACCACCCAACATACTACCTTTCGTAGCCAGTATCCAACAATCTTTAATACGATATCGATGCACTGCCCACCCCTCACCACGTGGGGCACACTTCCAACATCCGCCGTCGTGCGGAGGTGTAGACCTGGTGTAAGACCTCACGACCCAATAAAAACAGCATGTGCCCCACTCCTTCCCTATCTATGGCCCCACCTTTCTGGCCTCCGCTTTCAACTAATGAACAACCAGCCAACAAAGCGGCAAAGTCCGGGGCAACGCCGAGGTGTTATGCTCGGAGCTGTCACGTATTCACTTTCAGATCCATGCTTTGCTTCTCCCAGCCCTTTCCCCCATTCCACACATAGCGAAAACGCACCTGGCACGATTGCCGTCTTGAGCGCATCCCAGTCAATGTGGCCTTCCCCTGTCAACGCCAGCTCGCGGTACGTGACCCCCCACTCCATCAGGGAGCCGTGACCCGGTGTGCCTCGTGTGCCAATAACCTCCTCCATCGTGTCGTAGGGACTGCCATGCGGTAGGCAGGGGTTGGCGGCAGGGACGGGATGCCCCGTATCTAAATGATCGTTGGACCCAAGATTTGGACCAGGAGGGATACCCCCCCGAGATACCCCGGGAGGCTATCTTCGGAGGATCCTCCTTCCCTGCGACAACAACTGCAACTGGTCCCTACTCTCGGAGGCAATGCAGTGCAATATCTTATGCCCTTCTTATCTCAAATGCTTCCCGCTGGGCCTCTCTGGAACGGGGGGTAACGGGGTGCGGCACATACCACGCACTTGGGATGATCCCACTATGAAAAGATTAAAAGAATTATAAGAGGAATAATTGGAGGTGGGGAAGCATGATATGGGAAAATTTTGCCACATGAACCTTGTTGGTATCGATGCTTATCCTTAACGAGGCCTGCCGTGCAGCTAGGGCGCCGCAAACAGTGGCGGGCCATACTTACTGCCCCGCAATCGCCAGCATCTCGTCTCCAGGGCGCAGCACCGCATACAACGCGCTGGCGATGGCATGTGTGCCGCTGACAAACTGGACCCGCATGAGAGCCGCCTCCGCCCCCATCACCTGCGCCATCACCTGCGGGCATGGGATGGGCACGGACCTTAGGTTAGGCAGGTCGAGCTAGGTTGCCAGCTTGGCACCAGGGCATGCCCGGAGACGTAGACCAGCCCGACTCAACTCCGCAGCCAGTGGATCCCGTCAGATTGCCCGCGTTGTATCAGAATCTCCTCAGCATTATTACAGTGAACTGCCAGAAGGTCATCGGCTCCATCAGTCACCGCTGCACACACGCAAACCATCCCCGCCTTGCGGCAAAGCAGCACCCACACACGCACCACGCATACCCCGATTTCCCCTCCTCATCCTGTCTCCCCGTCCCTTCCTGCCCCCTCCCATTCTCTTCCTCCCTGTCTCCCTCCCTCCCTCTGGATCCCTCCGGCCCTCACCGAGTCCAGCGCCTCACGGCCCAAATCCCCGTGACCGTAGCCCGTGGAGCCCTGGAAATGGTGTGGCCCGATGCGGTGATCACGGAAGGCCTTCTGCACCTTCCGCACGTTGGCAGCCACCAGCCAGTCGATCTTGGCGAAAACAGGGGATAGGTCCTGAGCGCAACCCCAGATCTGTGTGGTGTTCGCGGAGGCATGGAGTGGTGTGAAACGGGGAAGTGGAAGCAGGAGGCGACCAAAACGAGGATCCTAGATCGTAATGGATCAAGTATAAGGAATGATTCCTCTGCGCATTCGTGTGCATGCCAGCAAGGAGTAAACCTACACGTGGGGACAAGTGAATATGGGAGACACGCATCTGCATGCTATAGGGACGAAGCACAAAAGTGTATTGCTTGAGGAAATGAATGATGAGAGGCACCCAAGTGTAATATCTGTGGGGTAATGTTTCATCCAGGTCTGGTGCCCCTGTGTGGGTTCACCAGCCAGCCCCCGTCGGAAGAGGGACAACAGACGCGCTGGGTAGTCAGGCATTGAATAACGTGCTAGCTATACAAAAGACCTATTGAATCCGTCCAAATTGTTACGACGCGCATTATAGTGACGATTTTGTGGGAAAAACCGGCAGCTCGCAACGGCAGCCACGAGCTGCAACGACCTTTCAACTCCTTTATGAACAAGCTTCGCCAAATTTACAACTCAAGAGTGATGTCTATAAACTGATAGAATCCAAGCTCCATTTCTGCACCTGTTCAGTGATGGAAAGCTTCTCTAGGGGTTCGTTGACGACCGGTCCTCGAGTCGCCGGCGGCTCGGTTGTAGCCCATTTTGTCCTATTTGCCGAACGCCGCTCCCCGTGCACAATTATGCTTTTGCGCTGGCCTTGTAGAATCCTAGGTGCATGCGGCGCGCTGGTGGAGTCGCTAGGCAGGTTTTGCCCAGCAACGGGGCAACGAATCCAAGAGGTGAGCATCATATCTGAGTTAGCCAAATAAATTAGATTGTCAGTAGCCCAATTGTTTTGCATGCTAGTTTTGTCTCTGTCCGTTCGTGTTTAGACGCCGCCGTACATTCTATATTTGTCCTGAACTACCGGGGAACATGTTTTTCCCAGAATCATACTGAAAGGAGAATTTCAGTCAATGCTGCTGCAACATTTAAATTTTATCGCGAACTTCGTACAAGCCTTTCCCAGCGCGGCTTGATGCAAGTCTCACGAGCGAGTCACATGATCGTTGCGGCGTAAAGAACAGAATATAGTAAGTTGATCTGCGCTACGACTGTTAAAAAATCTGGTGCAAACGACGGGACTTTAAGGTTAAGCAGGTATTAAAGCAGGTTGAGCGGCTTAACGAAAGCGGTTGGCACCAAAGGAACATACCGGGAACCTGGTAATGACGTGATCGAGCGCGAATAAATTCAAGTTAATTATTGAAGCTTACCATTACGCGCTCAAGTCGTATGTGCTGCCCTCCTGTCCGTTTGCCTTCCCAAGTACGACTACACACTTGCTACCTATTGCATTCCCATCAGTCCCGTCATGTTTTAAAGGGTTAGAGTGATTTTTTGATGGTTCGAACATTACCCTTGACTGGCACTGGTCAGTTGGGCACCGGCCAAGCGATGCCGGATGATCAGGAATCGCCCCGTCTTTCCCGTCCTTGCACCGGTCTCTTACCACGGCATGACCTGCGGACACAACCTTTTCAAGAAGCCCGTGGGACCAAGCCAAATCGTTTTAAAACACAGGCCGCATATCCTCAATCGGACTCAACCATTGCTGCAACACTCGGTCCTGGGCGCTTTACCATAGCGGGTACGCGCAGCCCCGTTCATATTAATAGACCCCTAAAGCAAACCATATATAAAAACATCAGCCTCCATGCTGGATCCGGTAAGTATTAAGTTAGGGCAAGGTCAACCCTGTTGCCAGGTTCTTCAGCTTATTAGGCATGTGCAGAGGTAAAGCTCTGTTAATCCTCTAACCTAAACAACGCAGAGCGCGGCGCCCCATGCTCGAGGTCTGCACGTTTTCTGATTTGCCTTGGACGAAGATAGATAAATAAGCGTAGGTTTCTCAGAATGAGAAGGCAGGTTCTTAGACGATAGTACGACAACTCGTACTTGGGTTCTATTTCAGGAATGGAACGTCACACCACGGTCATTCGCCGTGTTGTGACACATTATTGCAGCTTTTCCTGCTTATCTGCTATCTAACGAACCCGCCACCCACCCAGTTGCAGAGAACCTGTCTACACCTAGAAAATCGGTGGCTTCAAGCGGAATGTGTCATGGCCGGCCACTGGTCCAACTTAAAACATTTAACTGTTATTAACATGGCCCTCAGGACTCTAGAATTTCGCAGGCAGGAGTCGTGGACTTGGGGGGTTTTGGGATTTAGGTGCCAAGCCGACTAGCGGGGCGGCACAGGTTACAGGGAATCGCCAAGCCGATCAGCGGGGCGGCGCAGGGCTAGGTTGAGAGCCAAAAGTGGAGCATCGCTGCCACGGCTCGCTAGGTTACGATTGTAACCGTACTGAGGATAAGAAACTTGCATACCCCAGCCATTACTGGGACTGATGGGGGCGGTACGGGCTGAAAGGTCTGCCAACCAGGCGGAACAAGGGCCGTATTTGCAGTCTGCAGTAGCGACAGTGACAATGGGGCCCCCTGCTTGTTTATATGTACTGGCGTGAGGAGCTTGCGGTCTTCATACGCAGCCCACACCGCCACCTCAAACCCACTTGCATGTCCTCATCGTCCAGACCACATAAGTAGCAATTGCAGGCGTTCGGAGGCACCGCAGCTCCATCTCCCCGAGGAGCGAAGCTAATCTTCCCCATGCAAGCAAAGGGCGTCGGCAATCTTCTCACAAGCTGCCATGGGATATAACTATAGGCATACACCTGCTAAGCAGCCTAAAACTCCCGGGCAGGCTTGTCGAACACTTATTGCAGTAATCAATTCTGTCATACTTGTAAGGTCTGCGCGCCGTGTGGTAAGCTTGTGATCCTGGGCTTGTGGAGGCGTTTCAGCAAGCGGTTAGGCAGAGCAAAGCACTGTTAGGCAGAAAGTTACCGAGTGAGGAGGCGGCAAGTCCTGGAGGGAATTTTGATATCCTCCTCAGGAATAGCTCAAATGTTTGCCTAATACATTTAAGATACCGAGTATTGCATCTGATCGTATGGGGAATAGGTTTATGCGTCCGTTCAAGCGTCTGTTCAAGCGTCCGTTCCTGTTCAGACGCTGCCGTACAACGCACTAGTTCTAACCACTATGGCCGTGACACTGGATTGCGTCTGCAAGTAGCATTCAATCTTCCGTGCTAACTTCAGTCAGTCACAAGCGCCGGGTCAAAGCCATGTAGGGTCTATGCAATTTTCGGCTATGCTCTGACCCTTTCCTCAGTCCGCTCTGCAGACCTTTCGCGACTGGATTTGACTTTCTTATTTTAAAGATATGAAATAATTTTATTGAAATAAGAAAACTGTAACAGACTATGTTGTGTAAGCTAGCTGTAGTACTTGTCTTCGGGATAGGCTTCCTTCGACCCGGTGAGGCTGCGAGGCCGGGAAGAGAAGTGAAGGTAAGGATAATTAAACGATCTGGCTGAAATCAACGTGGTATGTAGCCATACAGGGATCGGAGCTCCCGTTTTCATCCGTCTTGTCGGTACGCGGTCGTGCCATATGTAGGCGATCTGGGATGACGAACGTACCATCAACGCAACCCACGTGGATCAATTTAGGTGAGTACCTCGCCTTGTGTATTCATTCCTAATGCAACTGTGGCCCCAACCTTAGCAACGCCGTAATAGGAAGGTCCACGCTGCCTTTGTATTCCCCTACCTAAATGCGATCCGGGGCCATGCCCCTCGCAGGAAAGAAGCTTGGGAAATGTTTGACCATGGATACAACAATTACATGAAACACGCCTTCCCAATGGCAAGTATAACCGGGTTTGCGTCTAGCCGGGTAGTATCGATGGGGTCATACAGGGTTTGGGGTTTTAGACCCTATCCTGGGGACTCGTGAGCTTTTGGGATCAGGGCTCATCCGTCCTAGTTAGCTGGAGCTCCCACCTGTGCAGCAACGGGAGTTCCTAGGAGGTTCCATTATTGGCGGCATGATGGGACAGCGCCAGGACGGTAGGACAACATCAAGGTGCGACGGATGCAGTGGTGCATCTGCCAACCATTTTAAAGCGCAGTATGGCTACTTGGTCATTCGGGACAAATTCTCGGAGGACGTCATTGCTTCCTGTGCGTCCCAAGTTGGGGCGTCTGGTGCCATCTGTGCCATTATCAGGGGCTTCTGGGCCTCTGCTCTCCTCTCCCACTAAATACGCACATACACACACACACACTCATTCAACACCTCAGGACAGAGTGATTGGGTTTCTCCATTTTCATGCCATTCATTTAGTTTTCATACATTCCGTGAAGTCTCGCATTCTCTTGCCCTTTTCGCACACCGCCACCACTACCGTTACCATTACCATCGCCATCACCGCCACCATCAACACAATCGACATCTCTCCACAGGACAACCTACTGCCCATTAGCTGCAGCGGCAAGGACTGGCAAGGGGGTCTAGCCATCACGCTTGTGGACTCGCTGGATGCACTGGTGGTGGGTGATGTGTTAGCAATTACCCAGCTCAACAGGCTGAGGAAGGGTCGGCTGGAGATTGGGCGGAGGTTAGGCTTCGGAGCTCCTGGCCGGGTGCTGAGGAAACTATAAACAATCATAAACTGATGGCTGTTCGGTCTGGGACATAGAATACGGTTTGTGGGTTGTGCGATGGCGGTACGAGTCGTCTCGCAGGATGGTCGGGGCACGCAAGGCGGTTTTTATGTTATGCCGCGCCCGCTGAGCGCTCAAAAGCCCGGTCCCTGCGGCCTGCCTCCTGTTTCCAACGCCACGCAGGTGCTCAACAGGCGGCAGGACTTAGCGGATGCCGTGGAGCTGGTGCGCAGCCACCTCACCTTCGACAAGGACATAAAGGTAGAGTAATCCGCGGCCTGCAAACGAATAAGGATGCTTCTGAACTCAAATTAGCCACAGCGGCAGTGGAAAAGACAATCGTCTTTTAAAAAACGCCCAATGTCATGGAGTAGAAAGTCCACCTCAAGGTTTGCTAGCTTAACCTTGCTGCGGCTGACTAATTACGGGTGTCGTAATATGGAAGCCGGTGAAGGGGCTGTGCGGGACCTGAGAGGGAAGGCACATCGCGAATGTGCAATGTGATAAGGAGTAGAACCAGAGACCGGAGCCCCTGCTGGAATGAGGAGGAGAGAAAAAAGAGATGGGTGAGGGTTGAGGGGGTGATGCTGCAGTTTTAAGGCTGTGGCGATGACCTCACCACCGCTGGGCTCCAGGGTTCTGCTCATGTTCACTGCTGTCGGTAAAAGTGCAGCGGTATCATGTGGGCTATCCTCGGGCAAAGCGGGGCGCGACCTTTTGTGTCGTGCTCATGTTCCGATTGCCGCTCCCGTTCCCATCCCTAATTTCTTAACAGGTGCATGTATTTGAGACGGTGATTCGGGTGTTGGGGGGTCTGCTCAGTGGACACATGTTGCTGGACAGGAACCCGGATCTGGTGAGCGCGGCGGCGGCGACGGTAGAGGTATCAGTGAATGGCACAGCAGCGGTGGAGGAGCTGGCAGAGGTTGCGGCCACGGGGCCAGACGACGCAACCGTGGGGCAGCCGGGGCCAGGGGTTCAAGTTCGGGTGGAGGCTGAGGAGGAGCATCTCCTCCGACAGGGGCTGCGGGCAGACATTGCTTCCAGTGCAGCCAGTGAGAGCATAGCGGCTTCGCAGGCTGGGGCGATCGCGGCTGCTAAGGAAGGAGGGTCGTTGCCGCTGCAGCCAACTGCATCAACTTCGCAGCTACAGGAAATGGAGCCGCAGCAGCAATTGGTCGAACAGACAGCTCAAATATCTCCAGATCCACCTGCACATAGCGAGCGTGCTGAACTGCCAGTAGACCAAGGGCCACGCGAAAGCTGGACCGAGCAGCATGGTGCGCACCAGGAGGCGCCCCCCGGGCATCAGATCGAGGGTGCGTCGAGCGGGGCTTCCGCAGCGACTGTCCAGGAGGACGCTGCCACAGCCTCAGTGTCAACCCCAACGGCAGAAGCCCCTGCTATGGGAAATGGAACGCTTTCGGCCGGGGGTGGGGCTTCAAACGGCAGCCGTGACACCACAGCAACCGCGCCCGGGATCAAATCATACGATGGTATTTTCCTTCGCAAGGCTGTGGAGCTGGCGGACCTCCTACTGCCGGCCTTCGACACGCCGTCGGGCCTACCGTCGCTCTTCGTGCACCTGAAGAACGTAAGTGGGAAAAGGGGAAGCGACAGTAGACGAAACGTTATGCGCAAGTGCTACAGATCTTGCCATGTTTACCTGCGTTTACCAACGAACTGTAATCGTTTACCGAGTTGGCGGCGCAGCCGTGTCGTCGGTGTGCGGGAAAGGTGTGGCCCGCAAAAGGGGACCACGTGCGGAGGGCTTCAAAAGTACAGTCCGGGACGCCGTCCTCCTGGGAGATGATGACGCCACCAGGGCCAAATTGGTGATGGATGTGGGAATGAGGCTGGACAAGGCCCTGTCTATCATCGCTGTGTCCCACATTGGGGCCATTAAGCTTGCTGACCATTGCAGCGGAACGATACCTACATTGTGGGTCGGGATAACCCACAAGGGGGCGGCCCGCGTACCCCAGCCACTGAGCCAGCAGCTCACCGGTCTTGTGAACAGGAGCTGGGCCGGGATCAGCTTCCATAGGGATATCTAGGTATAAATATTTGGATATGGGTACATCCACCAGGAATGTAATCAAGACATCTTAGTTCTTCTTCTATATATCTCATATCTTCTTCGTGGTCCCATCCCGGGGTCCCTCCCATGTATATTCTTTGCCCAGGCCCCTTCTGAAAACCCCCCTGGGGGCTGGGGGCTGGGGCACCCGTCCCCCATCTCCCTGTGAGCAAGAACCCGATCGCCTAGTCAAGGCCCCCTAATCCTCCCTAATTCTCTTCACGATTTGCTGGCATATTAACGCGGGTGCAGGGCCCTATTCGGGATACACACAACAGCACCTGCACTGCCTGTGCGGGAACCCTCCTTCTGGAGTTTGGGATGTTGACAGCCCTAACAGGTGCGGACCGCGGAGAGAAGAAGACCGGCCGGGAGTGAGGGAAAGGGGTTGCATGGCGAAGGGGGCGGCGACACCGGCTTGACATGCGCATGGCATTCACGTGGGACTGACGGGGCTACGTGACTGATTTCACGGTGATGCACCTCGCTCCTTTCTACACGTATAGCATAATCAGATGGGGCCGTTGCTGCTTCTTAGGCCTTGTAGTTTTGCCATACGTGTTGCAGTGGAGATTGATTGCATGAAAAGGCCACCTGACCGATACGACTGGGTACCCCTGACTACCTGACCAGGCAACCCGGTGTACCTGGAGCGGGCCGAATTTGCCGCGCGCCTGTTGTATGACAGGCGCAGCCGCCTGGGCTTGGTAGGCGCGTCGCTCAACGTGATCAACAGTGAGTGGGCCAGCAAGGAAAGCACTATAGGGCCCGGCTCGGACTCGTACTACGAGTACTTGCTCAAGGTGGGTGAGCCCAAAGGCTTGAAGTAGGTGTCATATAGGTGCCATGTGCTTTGCGGATTGTGACGCCTAACCCTGGCGAAGCGGCGACATAAACAGCTGTCACAAAGAGCGGTGCGGCAATGAAAGGGTCATGTGTGGTTGCGATGGTGTAGCAACTTCGCTGAACGGTGGCGCGTCAAAGAAACAGGGTCGGGGTGGGGCTGGGGCACAGAAAGCACTGAGAACCTTGTACCCAGGTAAGGACCTCGCTTAGGCCAAAGTTTAGCGAGCGCAAGTTGGACGTGGCTACATGAGCCGGACTAGGCGATCGGCTCCGCTTAGAGTGTTTGTCAGTCTTCCCAGGCTCTTTCTTAACCACGGCACGAGTTAAACTGTGCGTGGAGATTCGTGAAGGGACACTGAGGGGGCCACACCCGGGGCGAAATTGTGACTCTGCTGTGCGATGACTACGTTTTCCCATGGTAGTACAAAGTCGTTGTTCACAGCCAATTCACGGAACCCCTCGATTGAGATGTACCGGAAGTCGACTGCAGGCGGGGTGGTACGAATTGTAAATGCAATAAAATTGAGGTTCATGGCATAAATATATTTTTGGCGGTGGATAAGGATTGTGACCTGGAGCCACAGCCAGAGGAGCGAGGGACGCCGCACTATGCTGGCCCGACCGAGCGCAAGGGGCGGCTCATGTCCTGCTTGGTGTTGCTTCGTCTTGGGGCCCCTTCCGCCCTGAGATATCCCACTGATTAGCTTTTCGTAAGCATGTGTCGGATTTCTCTGGCAGTCCTTTGCGGACTCCCTAGCGCCAGTGCTGCTTCCGGTCTTGCCTTGTCTTGTGCGTTGTATCTTACGTCCGGCTTGAGTGATGCGGTAACCCCTTCAGGCGTACCTAATGTTCGGTAAGGCTGAGTACCTGCACATGTTCGCGGACCTGTACGCCAGCACCATGAGGTGGATGCAGGTGGGTACCAAGTCCGGCCGCTAGCGCTGGAGGCTCCTTTTCCCTTCTTCTGTAGTATCACTCGGGGCGGCACCGTGGGGACGGGTTTACAACATCTGATACAGTGGCGTTTTCTGTTATTTTGGATTAGCTCCGGTTTGAACTGGCGCTCTTCGCATCGAAGCCTCCCCTTTCGTCTCGGGCATAGCTTACAGATATCAGGTTCCTCTTTCCTTCCTTACCTTTCCCTCTGGTTCCAGATTCCTGGCACTTTCAAGGGCTATAGCTTTATAGTGGATGTCCACATGGACAACGGCAGGCTGGCCAAGCCCTTCGTATCCTCGTTAGGGGCCTTCTGGCCGGGGATGCAGGCGCTGGCAGGTGGGGCCAGGGGAAATGGGGTTTAAGGGAAAAGATCCGGATGCGAGTAGGAAAATGAGGCCGCCAGTACTTAATTTACTTTTCCAGCTTTCCCAAAGCAGTCTGTTGAGCGCAAGAGCAACCATGCCGCCGCAACAGCGCAACGGCAAATGTGATGTTCCCCAATACCTTTTAAAGTACCGGTTAGGGGGAAAGTGCCGGGGGTATAGCTTTCTCATGGCCACCTGAACGTCTGTTGTGTGTGTATGTGTGGGGAGGAGGAGCCCCGAGTAGCCCGCAGATCCACAGGTGGAACGAAACGAATCAAACAAACGCCGGATTCATGTGCTTGCAGACGTTTATGCGTTGTCGTTATGTAATATATTTATAATTTTCGTTTAATATGGTTTCGCAGGCCAGGAGCGCGATGCCATAGAGCTTCACGCCAATTTTACCGCCGCCTGGCGCACTTTCGGCTGGTTGCCCGAAATGTTCGGGATAGACCTCAGCAAGGTGGGGCACAGAAGACAGCGAACCCAGTGGCAAGGAACCGGCCGGGTTCCTGTCTGGGGTTAAAAGCTGGGACTCCGGCTGGAGATGCAGGCTGTTGAGTGAAGGGGCTGAGGGCGGTAGTGCAAGGGTGCATGTGGCAGATGGCAGGATGAGATGCTACGATGCACACGAAAGAGAGACTAGTTGCCATATAAGCATTGGCGGTGCGGACTTGCCACATGCCCTGGACCCAAGAAATCGGGTAGGGGGGACCAACTACCGGGCGAAGCGGGGTGAGCCACCTCGCCCCGTTAAACAGCTTGTCCTCCTGCCTTCAGCAGCAACCGGAGCCCCGCATCCACCTCGTCGCCGCAGGTCCACCCAGAGGACCCCGGCTACAACCTGCGTCCCGAACACATTGAGTCGACCTACCTGCTGCATTGCGTGACGCAGGTATGGCATAGGTTGACACGTGGCCATGTTTTCCCCACCCCGGCCGTGACACGTTTGGACTTTGAAAGGCTGCAGTGGGGCGCGCTCTTGAACGTCTTTATAATGCACTTGGTTGCGGCCGCTGTTTTGCTCCGTCTTCCTTCGCTCCGTGTCCACTGGGAGGCCACAGCCGTGTGCGTTGGGGGTTCTTGTGTTCGTCCCTATTCTCACAGCAGCGGGGAAATTTAATTCGTACATCCTTTGCATTGCAACGTTTGCACCTGTGACCCGGCTACAGCGCGCAGCCCTCGAGCTCGAACGTGGATACGAAAGTGGCCGCTCTCCTCCGGTGCCGCACGCAGAGCTCTCTAAAACCCCCCTCTACAACCCTTGCATGTCACTAAACCCTCTGCAACCTGTTCCCCTCGGTTATCCTTTCCGCTCCTCCAACCCTCCCCGCCTACGCAGGACCCTTACTACCTGCGAGTGGCAGCGAACATCCAGTCCACCCTGGCCACCCACAATCGTGTCAAGTGCGGCTATACCATTGTCAACCACGTGGACACGGGTGGGTCGGTGGATACGGAATGAATTATCGGCACCGTGGCAGTTGCCACCCGTCTAAGGGACACCTCAGTTTTCCATCCTCACCCATCACAATCACGGCTTGTGATTGTCATCGGCACCTTGTCACGCCACCATGATTCCAACGATTTGAGACCCCTCACGAAATTCCTCCTCTCCCCTCGACCGGGATGGAGCCGGCCCAGCGTACGATGATGTACTCGTGTGGCGGCGCACCTCCAGCGAATGATAGGCCCGGTCCGTCATGTGCTTTAGCTTTCAATGTTCGGACGTGTCTCCTTTCCACTCCTGGCACGATGCACCTTCATCCCTCCGCCCCAGGTGAGCACGGTGACCTCATGGAGTCATACTTTCTGTCTGAGACAGCCAAATATCTCTACCTGATGTTCTCCTCCGCTCCTGGCCTCATCGACTACTACGTTCTCACCACCGAGGGCCATCTCATACCTCCCCTGCCCGACCCCACGGCCCTGGACGTTGACAAGCTGAAAAAGCGTCAGGAACCGCAACAGCAGCAGCGGGAAAGGGATGCGAGGGATGAAAATCAGAGCGGTGTGGGAGAGGGAATACCTGAGCAGGACAAAGGGCAGGAAATAGGGGGCGAAGCTGCCGGGCAAAACCTGGCAGCAACTCCTGGATATGCCAATGCCATGGGCGCCACAACGGTGGAAGCCGCTGTGGACGCGAAGACGCAAGCGCTGGCCGCCGCAGAGCATCACCCTCCACAAACCCGCGATGATACCCCAAATCAGCCACCCCAACAGCAGGATCATAATGGGCAGCAACAGCTGCTCGAATTCAGTACCGACACAGATATTGCAGCCGCAAAAATGGTAGAGGCGGCAGCCAAGGCTTTAAAGGATGCCATCATCTCCAGCGGCCTCAGCACCGAAAGAGCGCCCGGAGGTTCCGCAGGACATGCCCCGGAGGACACGGAACGCGTGACGGTGCCCACCTCAGGGATGGACCCAGCCCCCCTGGGAGCCTTTCGAGACCCTGACCTGAAGCCTTCCGTGGGCAGCGAGGCGGCCCAGGAGCCGGGAAGTTCAGTTCCAGTTCCCAATCAGGCGGAGGCCCTACTGGAGGACAGGGCTGTAAGAGGAACAACCCGCGTAGAGGATAAGGGTGGGACTGAGGAGGTTGGGCCCTCCAGGAACTCGGACGCGGAAAGTGCCCCGGTGGGGGCTGGCAAGACCGGCACTGGCGGGTCGAAGGCCGGCAGCGGGGTTGGCGGCGCTGTTGGGGCGGGGTCTTCCAGCTCCAGGGAAGGCTCTGCAGCTGGCCCGGATGAGCTTGAGGTGCCGCAGCCGATTCCCGCTAACTGCCTCAAGGTCTGCAGCTCGCCCTCCCTCCAGGAGCAGGTCTGGGGGGCCTGGCGCCACGGCGGGAGATGGGTGTGTGCGTACGTGTGTATTTGTATCCGTTTTGGGGCCCTTGTGCATTGTTTGTGGGTGTGCAGATGTGTTGTGGGCATGGGTGTGTCGGGGGGGGGGAATCACCGCCACACCACCTTGCCTTTCCGCTGAAGGGCGAGAGTCGGCGCCTGAAAGCTCACTCCGCCTCCGCGTCCGGCCCCGTATCCTCGGGGTTCCTTCAACGGGATCAACTCCGTCTCGGGTTTTGTCTCGTTTTGAAGTCCTCGTATTCCCACACGTCACACATCAGGTCGCCACAGAGGCCCGCTTGCGCGCCGCCTTCCCGCTGCTGGCCCTCCGTCGCTCCGACGCGGAGCTGGTCCGCCATCGGCGCTGTGTGTCGTGCGTGGTGGTGACGCGGCGTCTGGAGGAGCTTCCGGCGCAGGATCAGGATGTCCGGGCGCGTATTATGAGGCTTCCGCAGCAGAGCATCGATGAATTGCAGACCGGGGGCCAAGCGGGTAAGGGCACGGTGGGCTGGGTTCGATGGGGGTCGGTAATGAGACAACCGGGCCAACGGATTTCAGCACGCGAGGCGACATGAAAAGCACAGTCCAGGGTGCGGGATGAGCTTTAGCGGAAAGCATGCCGAACAGGCTCAAGGTAACACATCTCCACTCCGATGCATCTTGTTGTATGTTGGGATTTTCTGACCGTGTCGCAGGTATCGGATCCTGACCTCCCCGTCGCATCCACAGCATCCTGGTCGCCTGCTAATCCTTTCTCCTCCGCCCATTCTCACTCCATTCGGTTCGGTCTACCCCGCAGATCCCTCGCCGCCCAACGTGCTTGCCCAAGTAGTTTGTGCCATCAAAGTTTCTCGAAGCGGCGCCTCTACCTGCAGCAACGTGCGAGCCATCACTGGCCACGACATACAGCATGGTTTGCCGTACAATTCGGTTATTTTGCAGCTATCTGCCATGATGGAGGAGCCACCGTCGCCGCTGCCGCCGGCACCTACGCCACCATGGTCGTCCTCCCCACCGCAGCCAGGCGCTGCCCAGGCGTCGGCGGCCCCAACACCGAGCCAAAAGGGAACCGGCAATACATCGCACGATTACGATGACCCGGCGCCGGCGCAGGGCATCCTCGACACGTTCATCCTTGTTACCGTGCGAGGGGGAGCCGGCGGCGAGGTCTCCTTCCTTTTTGAGGGTATGTTGGGGCACTTCGGCCCTGAGCCGCCTGATACGACCCCCCACTGCCTCCAGCATCTTCTGGCAGCACCGGTGGCGGCGCTTACCGCGGGCTGTGATGGACACCTCTTATCACCCCGGGTCCCAATGTTTGATGCACCGTACTTCATTCCAAATGTGATGGCACCGCGGACGTGCCCGGCGTATCTACAGGAGGCTTTGCTTCAGAAGGCTTCCGGCGCCGAAGTTAAGTGCCGTAGCTTCGTGGTTGCGATGCCTCTTGCGGACGCTACCAGACAGGTAAAGGCAGGAAGTAATGGAGCGGGAGCAGACGGTGGCGCGCAGGTCGTGGATACGGCTGCGGACACGGATTTGGGGCATAGCACTTCGGGGTTATCGACGCTACCGGGTTCACCACAGCGGCGGCTGAGGACGCGGCGACAGCTGCGACGTGGCTGTCGCCGGCGTCTATGCGGCACTGCCGTCTCACCGGCCGCAACGGCGGATGCTTCAACCATGCCGTTAATTGAAGGACAGGGAGTTATTCCAGATAAGGAGCTGGAAATGCAGCAGCGGCATCAGCGGCAGCAGGGTGAGGGGCAGGAAGAGGCCAGCAAGTTATCGCCGGTGCCTGTGCCACTAGCCGACATAACGGACATGCGTCATCAAGGTGGCCTTTGCAACTGGGACCAGCTTAGCAACGGCAACGGGGTGGAGGGTCAGTGTGCAATGGCCGCCACGGCAGGGGACCTCCCGAACAAAGCATTGGCGGCGGAGGGGCTTTACAGCTCCGAAATACCGAATGAAGAGGACAGTTGTACAGATGTGCTGTGTGGCGCATCCGACGCTGCGTACGAGGGCGGGGAGTCTGACGAAGGGGGGGATGCAGATTGGCTGCCTTTGCTCCAAGACCAGGAGGGGGCCCAGGAGGAAGAGGGGAAGGGGCAACAACATCACCATCATCAGCAGCAGCAACAGCAGCAGCAGGAGGGCCAAGGCAGGCAGAGCGAAGCATTTCATGCGCTGGAAACGGAGGGGATCGAGAGTCAGGGTCCATCCCCGGCAGGTGACTCTGTGGCGCAGGCGGAGGTGCAGCAGGAGGCCAGGGTGGCGGCGGGGGCGGGGGGGGATTCTGCCATTGGCGGACCCTCGTCCACGAAAGCTGTCAGGAACACGAGCCTATCTGTCGACTGGAGCTGGGTTGATAAATCACATGAACTGGGTCCCTGCGCCGGTAATCCTCCCGTAACGGGGCTTCTGGTACGTGGGGGTGGGATAGAGGGTGTGGCGTGCGTGGTTAGGTGAGTGGATGCTTGACGTGTTATATGGGCGTATGCTGGGTCCTCCTCAGCAGCTGCTATGGGGTAATGGGCACTTGAGTTGGTGGTGTTTGTGGTTCAGATAGGTTGGACTGTAGGACTGTCAGCTGCTGGTTTTAATGCAAGCCACCTTTCAGACTCGGCTACAGGTGGTTCAGGTACACGCGTACAGGAAGCGGGCGGTGCAGAAGCCCCTGTCTATCCCTGTCCGGCTGCGTGTTGCGAGGTCTTCCTAGATGCTTCAGGTGTAAGCGTTTTCATCCCACCTATGTTAATAAGCTCCTGCTTGCACCCTCCCTTTCACGCCGGCCCCAAGGTGCCCGCACTCCCGCTGCACGGTTGCACGCGCCCCGGAAATCCGGAGGACTTGGTCGGAGCCGTGGCGGTCGTGGTGCGGGGCGGTTGCAGCTTTGTGACCAAGGCGCAGCATATGCAAGATGCAGGTGCTCGGGGCATGTTCCTTCACATCGCATTGCAATTCCCTGATGTTATCGCCGGGTTTGGAAAAGGGCTCCCTGCAGGGCACAGGCGGGCAGACCCCTAAGTCGTGTGGCGCTATGCAATCTTGGGTATTTGTATAAAACCACATGGGAAAATCGTCGCATGGGAAAATGTCTACCCTGCTACCACCGATGTGTGGGCTGCTTCCGCCGGGGGCTTTCTCCGACGTCCTTGGTAGGATCTCCCAGGGGTGTGCGCGAGTTTGAGCCGCCGGTCAGGTCAATACTGAATCCCACCACGCTGGGTGATGTGAAGCAACTCATCCGGGCAGCTCATCCCCAGCCTCGCAGCCCGACCTCCCGACCTCCCAATCTCCCGTAACCTGATTCCTAACTCTACGTATTGCAGGGGCGGCAGCTGTCGTCGTGATCAATATGCAGCACCCCGTCGAGCTGGTAGGTATGGCTTCAGATGAAACAGGCAATCAGCCTGACATCCCTGCAGTCTTCATAGGCGGTCGAGACGGCAGGCGGATCCTGAACGCTATCGGCCGTAACGCCGGCGGCCTGCCTCTGGTCGTATCGCTGTCGCGCCTCCCGCCGCCCATGGTGTCACGGGAAGGTCGAGCGGCGGCGATTGCAACAGCCGTTGCCGGCGCCGCCACCGCGGGCGGTCGCGATGGTGGCGGCGGAAGCACGTGCGCTGCGCAGCCGCAAGGTGGCGAAGCCACCAGTGGAAGGCGGGGCAGCGCTGCTAGCGGTGGTAAAGGTAGTGGCCCTGCCAAGTCCATCACGACGCGTCTGGAACTGCTGGTGCCGGGGGGTTCTCAAGCCTTCCTGGCGACCAATGTAATGGTTCGTGGCCGCACGATGCAGCAATTATTCGAGGAGGTGATGGAGGATGGTCGCGCGGTGTTGCTGCTGCAGCAGTTGGCACAGAAGAATGCTCGCCAGGTACTGGCACAGATGGAGCAATGGCGGCAGATGCAGCAGCAGCAGGAGCAACTGAGGCAGCAGGAGCAGCAGCAACGTCAAGAGCCCCAACAGCCCCAGAATCAACAGGGTAACCATACGCCTTGACAGACCTTCAGGTTAGCGGCGCCACTAGGAGTCCGTAGATGTTGCAGCTTAATAGGGTATATGCCGTGCGAGTTGACCTGACGTTCCTAGTTGTAGGTAAGCAGTGGAGCAGGATGGTGATCGGCGGATGCCCAAAGTGAAGGGTGATCAAGGGAGGGTGGGTTAGGCAGCTGCAGAAGGACGGACGCTTGCCGGCGGCTACGTGAAGATGGCATGATTTGGATGTAACGGTGCTGGTGGTGGCGGTGCGAGTATTTAGTTAAATGATTGCTTGTTCGGTATTCTTCACCGCAGCGTCATCGTGGCATACATTTGAGCAGTATTGGAGGTGCAATAGGCTGCACAGCTGACAGATGGGTTGCGATTGGCTTCAAAGTGTTGGGCGTGCTGTGCTGTGCTGTGCTACGAGGCCGTGATACATGGATAGGTTAGTTACCTAGGCCACTACACTTCGTTTCTGGCTGTGCCGTGTGGGGAGGAAGATGGGCTGGGCAAGGTGGACAACAGAAGAGGACTTGAACGAAGATCAAGGCATTAACATTATACTTAAACGCAACTCGATTCGTGTTGATTTGCGGCGTAATTAATATCCCTGATTGGTCCACGAGGGACGTGGATGCTGTGTGATTCGATGTGCGTTTGAGAGAGCGCGGCCGGATAAGAGGGGTTTGGTCTGAGGAAGGTAGGCTTAGGCAATAAGGACAGGAGGAAAGGTCCGGCGTTGCACGGTGCCGCCGCCTAAGGCGGGGCTTGAGCTTACCCTTGCGCGCTCGACCAAAGTGGCCATTCGGTATGGCACTGGGGCCGCTCACTGCCCTGGGCGGACAGGCAGGCGAGCATTGATGTTGTCTCTTACGGATGCCGCGCTGGTCCTCGGACCTGGGGTGATTCTTATGTACGATAGAGCTGGTGGAACGATATTAATGACAACGCGACAATGGCTTAAGAGACCAATAACAGAGCACGCGGCGTAATCCTATGTGGCGGTGCATTACCCCCATGGCGTGAAGGCTACATTGAGATGGAGACTCCACGGAACCTGTTTGGATTATGCGGTTCTCTTCCTGGGGTTGCTATGCAGCAGTTCGAATGTTGCGAATTTCCTTCTCTTCGCCGGGTTGTATCATCACGTATCACCTTGTATCTTCCTTCTGCGTGGCGCGTGGCGCCGTGCACAAAGCATCGCAATAACTGAACCAGGTATGTTGATAAAAGCCCCGGACCCTGGGTCGCCAATCCCACCCAAGGCCTTAGATGCTAGCTGAGCAACCCGAAGTGAAAAAAGGGTACAATTAGCGCAGGTGGAGGCGTCGCGCGAGGGGGTTATGATGCGATAGACTGGATAGTACTTAAGGGAGCCGTATAAGGTACCCAGGGACCCAAGGGCGGCCATCGTTCCCGCTTCAGCTCTGTCGGCTTGCACTTCCCGGTGCCGTTGACAACGCAGGGTTTCAGGATGAAGATTTATGGGGGTGTTGGGAAACAGCAAGAGGGGCACATGCAATGCTCGCTGGACCTCTTGCGGAGCGCGCGCAGCGGCTCGCAGCGGTACGAAAGCACCCAAGGAAAGGTGTGTGCTGCACGGCCGGAGGTATATAACACGTAAACACAAGACAGCAGGAGATCATAATTGTTAGTTTGATTCAGGGCTTTACTTCATGACAATGTTTGCAATTTTTGTTTCCAAATCACCTTGCTGTTGTTTACACGTCATAACTGTCTGCCATGAACCCTTAACCTAGATTTGCATCGCTCGCTCAATGTTCTTCCAGGATTGATCTGATGGTAACATATCGACTTCCATGTTTAGCGTAGAGTCGGTTGCCGGACACTGAACATAAGTATGTTATGGTGCGGGACAAAATGACAGCCGCACACCCCCGATGGTTTACGCCTCTAAGGCTCTTAGGCATATTTTGCTTGACGAATCTTGTCGTCTACTTGGACCGAGGTGCGCGGCACGCGGAAAGCATACCGAAATGTTCACAGTCCTTGCCACCTGTCCTAGTTGACGGGTTATAAACACACGTGTAGGCCTCATTGCTAGTAATGGAGTCAATGGTTCAGCACGGACGGAGGAAAACCCAAGCGGCTCTGGTATCCAGGTCTGTGCGACATTGGGTTCCCTTTACCCGAGCAGTTCCCCTTGGGCGCTCCAGGGTTTAAAACGTGTCCGAGCGACCATATAATTGTTCAAAAACGGATTTAAGCGTATGGGATCAAGGATCTTGGGCTGAGTACCTGCCTCTCAACCACTTCTGGAGACTCACTCCTACTAAAAATCCCGGGAGCAAAAATGGCCGTTACGCTATCCCGCTAACTATTTGATGCTTGGTTGCATCCTTATGTCGACGGATCCTACAGCTGAACTCGTGTAACTCCAAATGAAGTTTTCCAACTTCCTGTCACTCAACCTTTACTTCATCTGTACTCAGGTCGCGTTTCCCCCCGTTTTCCGTTCATCACTTGAAGCGCCTCCCCTTACCATACCACCAACCAATTCGCAGTATCCTCACGCACGCACCATCCTTCTTTCGCACAACACAACAACCTGGTGGAACACAGTGTATCCCGTCCGCGATCTCGAGGCGGCCCCAACCGTGGCGCACGGTACTTATATTTCCGTCCCCGCCCCGTCCGCCCTCCGACAGGGAGACTTCAACCTGTCCTATTTTGCGGACGGCCTGTTGCCGGCCCTCTTCATGGTTGGCCTGCTGCTCAGCTCCCCTATCTTCGCCGAGGCCGTCAAGCACTACAGCGCATTCCGGATGCTGGGCTGGGGCATGGCGGTATGGGTGGTGGCGGTCGTGGCATGCGGCGCAGCGCCCAATTTCGTGTTTCTCCTGGTCGCGAGATCCTTCGTCGGGGTCGGGGAGGCATCATTCGTGGCGCTGGCGGCTCCATTTATAGGTACTCTGCATCCATAGGTACTTTGCCGGGAGTCGGACTGCAAGTTGGAAGTTTTGACGTTGAAGTCCACCAACACCGTCCGCCCAAGATACAGCCCCATCGTCTCGAACCCGCCGCCTTTATGTTCAGTTATTGGTTTGATTGTGCCCCCACACTTTTCTTACCAGTGGGAAGGGGGTTTCTTTCTTCCTTGACCGCGGCGGTCAAAAATTCCGAGAAAGTCTCTCACCGCAAGCATCACACTCATGGTCGCTCCCTGCAGGCCTTAATATTCTCACAAATACAGAAATCTACAGCACACCTCCCTGATTTTAAATCATCACCAAGGTCCTGTCACCAAGCCGAACTCATCACACACGCACACTCATGCTCTCGCTCATCCGCGTCTATCATCTCCGCCCAACTTGTTTATATTGTCCCAAGTTGGTTTGCCCGTACGCTCGAGGTCTCTCTTGACCTGCCTCGCACCTGTTCCCGCCACAAGGGCTCCTACCACACATACACTCCTACCCATCCGTTGTCCCCGTACCGTTTTTCCTTGACAGACGACTTTGCGCCTGCTGCTCAGAAGGCTCGCTGGTTCGCTGCTTTTTATCTGTGTATTCCGGTTGGGTTCGCGGCGGGCTACATATTTGGCGGAGTGATCACAGCGGTCGCTTCGTGGCGAGTGGCCTTTGTAATCGAGGGACTGGCCATGACGCCCTTCGTTGCCTTTGCACTGACGGCACAACCACTGCATCTGAGGGGCTCCAAACCGGCAGGTGTGTGGGTGGTTCATAACCCGTGAAAGCAGGTGAGGTGAGGTGTGGAGATGCAGGCGAAATGGGATGTGGGAGGGAGATGGAAACGCAGGTAAGTAAGGTAAGACGGGAGGGGTATGCGGGTGAGACGGAGCCGCAGTGATGCTCCGTTGGCGCAGACATTTTGCGAAAATGTTGTCTTAGCCAGTAGGTATGCTGGTATTTGTGTGATGTATTGTGTGTGCTGCAGGCATTTTATGGAATATGCGGCGTGTCGCGGGTGCGGGAGTATCCACAGATATTGATGAAATGACAGGTCATAGGTCCGGTGGAGTGCCGTGAGCTTGCTTCGTTGGCATTTTTACTGACTACCTCAAGTACAGCACTTAGCCTTCCCCGTTTCCCTCGCCTCCCCGGCACCGTGCCTGCAGGTGCCACCCACCACCACCGCACCCCTAACCACACCGGCGACCACCGCCGCCGCTGGCGCGCGGTAGTGGGCGAGTTTCTGAGCGACGTAGCCACCGTGCTTCGGCAGAGAGTGTGGGTGTCCGTCTGCGCGGCCTATACCTCCTATGTGGCGGTGCTGGGCGTGTACGCATATTGGGGTCCCAAAGCAGGTCGTGCGCTGTTCTTCGCAGCGGACGACCGAGGGGGATCCGCGGATCTGGTGTTTGGCGGAGTGACGGTGCTGACGGGGGTGCTGGGCTCCGTAGCGGGCGGCCTGGCGCTGGACCGCATGGGTGAGGGTGGTTGAACGGGAGCAGGAGAGGGACGGGGACCTGCCGGGGCAAAGGGAGCGGTAGTTTGTGCGGTAATGGGGGTCGTGTGTTCGGGATTCCTTTGGTAATTTATAATGACGCCTTTTGGCGGGGCACGTTATGAGGCATTATTTTTAGACCTGCACGTGTTGCAACTCAACAGGGAGGTCCTGTTATGTATACTATACTGCGGTTGACAAGCACGTGGAAAGCTCGGGATCTGAGGGCTGAGGGGGGGAGAAGGACAAGAGGGCAGCCAGGATGGGGAGTGGACGGAGGCGGACTTCTTAGATGCTTTGTCCCTACCTGCCCGGCCCGGCATCACCTCTGTCAAGTCCGCTCGCGGTATTGTGGGATGCCTCGCACATTGGTCAGGCGCTTCTCGCTGTTCCTTGACTTGGATACTCTGCTGCATACCTTTCTTCTCCGGCCCATCCGCACCCTCTTCTGCTTCCGCTCCTCCATCTCGAACCCCAGTCCTTAGTCGGGTTCTGTCTTTCACTGCATCTATTCAACTCTTTCTCCAATTGTTCCCCCATCAGGCTCCACACTCCGAAATGCCAACTTCCTCTGCGCCGCCTCCAACTTCGTGGGCTTCGTGTTCCTGCTGCTGGCCTTCATCACGTCCCGCAGCTTTGAAGCGTTCATGGGGCTCTTCGCTGCGGGTCAGCTGGTTATATTCTTATTGCAGGTGGGTGGGGGCAGAGGGGCAGGATAGTTGAGGGAACTAGAATGTCTTCTGTTGCAGTCCTAGAAGAAAATCCTAGGAGGATGACAGACACATGTTGTATGGTGTTCGTCCTGACGCACTTGGCAGCCACACCCCTCTGCATCACCGTAAGTAATTAGAATCAACGTAAATCACGGTTCTTGTCCTCAGCAGTTACAATCAGCATAACACTACAAAAGGCCCCAGCGGCGATGCCACCGGCGGCTAACCTGAAACGCAAAGAACCGCCCCACTACTTAAACAAACCTACCAGATCGACTGACTGACCTGCGCTCCAAAACCGCCCTGCTGCTTAGCCCAGACCCCTTGTCAGACTCCGCTACAACACCCCACCAAACCCCATATTTAAGTTGGATTAGTGGCCGGCCGTGACACTTAGGCTCGTAACCACCAGGCCGATCCAGGTCTGGTGGCCAAACAAACGTGAAAACGTGCCCTACCGGGTGGGAAGGGCGGGCACATAAGGTAAACCTAAGGTCACAACACGGCGAATAGCCGGGAACGTTGTGACCTGCGACTTATCTCAAAATCTCAGTACGGCAAGTACGAGCAAGATGCATATAGTTACTTGCTTCGTCCAAGAACCAGCCTTCTCGCATCGAGAAGCCAGCGCTTCTTTTCATCTTTCCCTCATGGTACTTGTTCGCTATCGGTCTCTCAGCAGTATTTAGCCTTAGAAGGGATTTACCTCCAAATTAGGGCTGCATTCCCTTTATATAAAATAACGAATGTCCTCATCCTCCAATTTATCCTTCATCCTTCGTAAACGCCTTCCCCGCATCTTGAATTCCCGTACAACTTCTCTTTTCCACCCTCTCGAACCTTAGTCGGAACCTTGGTCCCTAACCCCGACCCTGACCGTGGTCTCCTGCCTAGGCATTATCCGGTGTCTGCAACAAAATCCCGAAGTCCTGACGATATCCTCACACCCTCTCTATGCGATGAGATGACGGCAGGCTACCGAAATGCGAGGCGGAAATGCGGAAGTCTTGAGTTGTTCATCAGGACCTCTATTCCAGGTTCAACCCAACGACCGGGATTTTTCAAAGTACTACAGCCTACCGACCACTATCAATGCTGCACCCTCTGCTATCCCCTTGTTCCTCCGGAACACGTATCCTCGCAGGCCCCGGTGGCAGCCACAGGTATGTGGTGTGTCCCCGCCGAGCTGCGCCCTCTGGGTGCCTCCCTGATGACAGTATCCATCCACCTGCTGGGCGATGTGCCGTCCCCGCCACTAGTGGGACTCCTACAGACACGACTGGCTGCCGGCAAGGACACCCAGCAGGCCGCGGAGCAGTGGCGCATCTCACTCAGCATCTGCAGCCTGCTGCTGCTAGTCAGCGGGGCCATCTTCCTGCTGGCGGCATGGCAATCGGGCCCTGGGTCCGACTACAGGAAGCAACAGGAAGTGGCAGGCGACGGCGAGGGGAATGAGGGGGCCGATGGCGAGGGGGATGAGGGGGTTGCGGGGGGGCCTGGCGGAGTAGGGGCACGGGAAGCACGCGAAGGTGCGGGGGACATGATTAGAGATGTGGACGTGGACGTGGTCCCTGACTGCCGGCCGCTGCTGATGGGGGAGAGGAGCAGCAGGTCGGCCAGCACCAGTAGCAATGGCAGTAACGATAGACACGGGGAAATTCCTGACGCGAAGGTGTGAGGTACAGTGACGGAAGTGTACGACCTGGGTATGGGCTTGTTGTGTCATCAGAAGGTTACATGTCCTGGTTGTGTGGCGCCAGGGCAATGGTGCAATTCGTTAGGCGGAGGAAGAGGCCGGCTTGCAGGCGTTGCGTTGCACTGCGCGTTGTGGTTTTTTATGTTGCGATATATTGGCTGTGTATGTTTGTTTGTCGTGTCACATAATGGCGGTTATCCTTTCCTCCTAACGCTGGGCACGGGTTCTTGGATAGTAGCCAGTGAAAAGTTTCGAAATGGGGGCTTTTTGTAAAACTGTCCCTGGCACCCCGCGTGGGGACAACCTCATTGGCACGTGTACTGACGGTGACATCCTGCTGTTTAAAAATCAGTTGGGCTTAAGTTATCGGCTGATGTGGATGTGGCTGCAACGGGGTTTCATTTTGGTGGAAAGGAAAACACGAGGAAACCTAACTGTTAGTGGCTCCATGACCAGGTTACAATGTGCCGCTTCTAGGCTCAGAGGTCCTTACCCTCCTTGGCTGTAACCTAAAATGCTTAAGCATGTAGCAGCAGCAGCAGTTCACGACCCGGAATCCGTTCCCTTCTACATAATGGTGCCGTCTGGGACCTCCGCCCTTCGAGGACCATCAGACCTGTTGGGTCTACTCCTGTTCACATCATGGAGGTTTCGTCCACAGATCCTCCGTACGGGGTGAATTAATGTAAGTGTTCAGGTATTATGTGTAATTAAGGTAGCCACCCCCACGGTCTGCAACATAGCTCGTGCTGGAGCTGTGTTAGTTTCCTGTGTCGGTTTCCGTTCAGGAATCAGACATTGGGGGATCATGGGGCATTTTCGCGGGCGCGGAGTGGGCGGGGTGACCTGAACGACTTGGGGCTGCTGTAACCAGCAATAGCCGTTACCAAATATGTGATTCCTCGGGTCCATAAGGTCTAAACACTTGATTCTGTGCTCACTTTCGCGTTTTCGTCTAAAGATCCTCCGTACATCTCGTACATTTAATTGGACTCGATATCGCCTCACCAGTGCTATTAAATGCTGGTATACTACCTGGTGACACCACCATGCCGGAATAATCACCCCGACTGTTGCAGGGACTTTCTTCTTACAAGTACGATGACGTAAACCATGAAAATGGTTGCAGCCCCGCGGGCCCGCCCGGGCGGGCGGGAAGATTTCGGGGAAGTTGAAGATTTCCTTTCCAGCTGCTGCAAAACAATTCGATAGCTTTTGCCGCCCTGGCCGTGCCTGGCCAAACTGGCCCTGCATCGTCCCGCCGCCCTCCCCCCTGCTGTGGGACGCTGACAAAGCTATACAGATGAACATAAAGACCTTACCGATATCGGGCACTATATGGAGGGTAACGGAGTGCGCAGAACGGGAGACGCGACGCAGTGGTCATTCCTCATAGCGGCCCTGAAAGGTGGTGCAGGCTCGACGGAAGTCGGGCATATTTGGAGACACCGTTGGCGTAAGAAATGTCTTTCTTTTGCAAAGCAGACGATTGGAAGGACAGGCCAGCAAGCGTTCCGCAGGTGCCCTCCTTATAGATCCATACATACGGCAATTCGACCACGCGGCAGCATGGGATGACTCCAGCAAAGGATGGTGTAGTTGCAGAAAAAATGACATACACAAAAGGTCAAAATTATTCTGTGTTATCGCACGACTGCCCATGTCATAAAGGTAAACGTTCGCACCCAGAGAAACTAAAGCAATCAAAACTTCTGAAACACCAAATCTTTCAGCAAAGGAGAGCAAGCAGCCAAATCCCAAATATTAGCTTACGTAAACCTGACGTACATACGCAAAGACCCGTCGCTTGGTCTTGGCGATACTGCCCCCAACTATTGCTTTAGATAAACACTTCGTAAATTTTGGGGACCGCCTTGCTAATTTTCTCTGAACGACTGCGAGGTCAGCCCTTGAAGTATATTTCCCTCGGCACCAGAGCACTCGGCACTGGAAAGTCCTCCCTGTTCCTGCGCCATATTGAGTGTATTTTGATTGGCGTTGTCGATAAAAAAGTGTTGTTACACAAGCGCATGCAAACTTCGTCATAGCTCACGGTTCTCCCATAAACGTTCTTCCTTGTTATCAGCGCAATTAATTCTAAAAAATTAACAATTTGTGAAATAGTTTTCAACCTGCTAGTTCTGCAATATTCTTGCGGTCTTCTCGGACTGGCCGGACGTCTACGTGGACTGTCATATCCGTGAGGTAAGCAGGTCTATTGACGGCCAGATATGGAAAAAATCAGGCAACAATGGTTGAAATTGTACGCAGTGAGGCGTTTGCGTTTTTGGCAGGTTTCGTCCGGCTTTATAATACCCCTCTTGCCATAGCTCATGTTATTATGTGTCGCGCAAATCATATACAGAGGAGTATGTAGATACCAGAACTGGTGTTGGACGAATTTGCTTGAAGTTCCCGTCTTTCGGCCCGTCTTTCATTCCAGGTGCATGGCGGAGCGCAGGGCAGGTGGCCCGGCCGGCATGCACCAGGCAGCCACAGCTGCTATCGCCTGGCAGCAAGTATTAAATGCTACCGCTGGAATTGCCACCGCTGGGATGGCTGCATCTGGCGGCAGGGGCCCAACGGTTGCGCCTGAACTAGGGCAATTAGCCGCTCTTGCCGCGCCACGGGCAGCTTACCAAGCAACGGCAGGACAGCGACACCAGTTTGGCTCACTTGGACGCGCGGCGCTTCATATGGCTCGCCATATTCGGCCGGAGCAGCTGCAAATGCCCGGCGCAATCGAGACGCAGGTGCTCCAAATATACCAGCTCGGCCTAAATGAGCCTATACAAGGCTTCATAAATCTCCAGCAACAACAACAACAGCAGCAACAACAACAACAACAGCAGTATCACCGGCAACAGGTTTTACAGCAACAACAAGGCGGGCACATTATAGCTGCCGTTCCCGTTGCGTTAGGACAACCCGGTACTCTTCCAGAGCAGCATCAGCTTCTGGTAGCTCCACCTGGTGTTGGTGGGGCAGCTGTGGTAATGGACACCCTGGTAAATCCCCTCCCTACGGTTGTCGGCCAGGCGGTGGCCGTGGGCTCTGCTTCCCAGCACCTGCAGACCTCCGCGCACCGCCTCACTGCGATGGTGGTCTCCACCCCCGCAGAGCTCCAGCAGCAACGGCACCAGCAGCACAGACGGCAGCAAGTAGGCCAGGCCCAGCTTCAGCAACAGCAGCAACCGCAGCAAATGCAGCAACAACAGCACCTGCAGCTTCGGCTTCGGCTGCTGCAGCAGATCCAGCAGCAACAACAACAGGTCCAACATCCCCGACAACACCAGCAACAGTTGATGCTTCAACAACAGCAAGAACAGCAGGTGTGGCAACAGCTGGTACTCAACGCGCAGCCTCCAGCCCTCGGGACGGGGCCGCAGCAACAGGCCGTCATTGTCATGTCTCCTTCCCAGCTATCCCAGTCCCGGCCCCAGCCGCAACCGTTGCGCCACCACACCGTGCGTGCGGTTCGGCCGGTTTCAGCTGGCCCTGCACTCTCCACAATGCCGCCCACAGCCCATGGTGCCGCCGAGTCCTCAGTGGGATCCGGGAGCTCCTCCGGTTCCTCAGCCCGAGTGCAGCTCACGTGCCAGACCCTGGGACTCTCCACCGGCTCACCCCTCCCGAAAATTATTGGTAATAAAGGCGTCTGCGCCACCGCCACGCTGACGAACGGCCCCGGTGGTTGCGGCGGTGACAGCTCTGCCACCGACCTCGGTGAGGATATACACGACCCGTACGACGGTGGAAGCTCCGACGGCGGCGGCAGTGCCGATTCGGACTCGGAGTTCATCAGTCCTAATCATCCCATCTGCGAGAAGGCGTCTTCCTGGGCGTCCCTCACAGCCGGCCTATTGGCCCGGGTCATGGTTGTGCTCGCGGCTAGCGGCGCTCTGCCAGCACTGGCACCGGCGTTGCGCCGCGTTTGCTGCCACTGGCGCAGTGTCGTGGACGCCCACCTTGAGTCGCTGTCTCCCAACATCATGAAGGTCCGCGCCATCACGACGCGCTTCGCGTCCCTGCGCTCCCTCCACTTGGATCGTTGCGCCAACATCCGCAACCGGGACCTACTTGTCCTTTCCCGAGCATCGCCAGCCCAGCACCTGCACACACTGACCCTCGGGGACGACCGGGCGCGGCCCTGGGTCAGCAATCGCGGTTTGGCGTCGGTCTGCCGCATCACCACCCTCACGCGGCTCACCCTGCGCGACTGCATGTCGCTCACAAATCGGGGTCTCATGCCGTTAAGCGCCCTCACGGGCCTCACCTGCTTATCGCTGCGTGGCTGCCGCAAGCTGACCAACCAGGGTGTGGAGGCATTACGGGGTCTGCACCGTCTGCAGCACCTCTCGTTGTACGGGGTGATGCGGCTGTCAGATAAGGGCCTGGTGCCGCTGGCTACGCTCCCGGACCTGCGGACCTTAGAGCTGGGCCACACGCGCGTGCGGGACGAGGGGCTGGGCCACGCCGCGCGGTTGAGCGGGCTGCGGGCGCTGGTGCTCGTGCGGGAGGAGGTCTCAGACGCGGGTGTGCGGCAGCTGTCGGCGTTGAGCGCATTGACGAGGCTGGTGCTCCGAGATACGGTGGAGGTCAGCGGAGAGACGCTAGCTGTGCTGCTGCCGGCGCTGAAGGAGCTGCAGGTGAGTTGGACCTCGTGTGCGGTATGGGAAGGGGAGGAGGTTGGGGTCTTTAGGTTCGGGGTATTGGAGGGGGGGTGCGAAGACAGGCCGTGTAATAGGCCGTGTAATGGACCGCGGAGATAGGCAGGGGGAAGTAGCCTTAGATGCCCTTCTCCTTCTCCCTTAGTATTCCTCATTGTTCGTGGGCTCGTTTGTACGGCACAGGTCCCTTGTTATCCTTCCGATCCATTTCGTCATCTCTGTATACACATGCGCAGCTCGCAGCGAGTCAATCCACGTTCTGCCATTTCCACTATCACCCGCCCGCCCGCCAAATATAATCACGCGTAGGTTTTGGACATCCAGCGCAACTGGTCCTTCAACAATATGCAGCTGGCACGCGTCCTTCCCCAGCTCATCGCGTCCTCTTGCCTCACTGCTCTGGACCTGAGAGCCACCTGGGTGTGCGACGAGGGCATCGCAGCGCTCTCGCGCATCTCCTCCCTGCGCCGCCTGGCACTCAGCCCTCAGCACGAGCACTGGTGCAAGTACCTGCCATTGCTGCTGCAGCTACAGCAGTTGACGGCGCTGGTGCTCCGAAGCCTGCCATCGCTGCCGTACCAGCTGATCGACGCGCTTGCGGCGTTGCCCAACCTGAGGGAGTTGGACGTGTCGGACCCACCACCGGTAGTGGAAGGGGCTGCAGGCTGGGCTGCAGCGGCGGCGGCGACGGCAGCGGCAGTGGCGGCCAAGGAGCCCCTGCAGCTGTACACGATTGCGGCACTGACCCGGCTGCGTGGATTGCGCCATCTGGACCTCTCCAGGTGTGTTGTGTTCCGGACGGTCTGTGTCGTCTGTCCGACCCGCCTCCTCTGTTAGTCCGTCCACCGTTTTGGTTGTCTGCCCATTTCCTGTCGGGGGCCTGTCTGTCTGTCTGTCTGTCTGTCTGTCTGTCTGTCCCGATATGTCTGTCGCAACTCTTGTCTCCTTGTACCCCTGCGCAGCCAAACTCGTATATTCCCAATTGCGGCATATTTCAGACTGACTTCCGTTTTTTTTGTCCGGAACAACCAACCGCCAACCTGATGGTTTAAGTCGCCAGCGAGATTTCCAAGGTTGGCGCCAGCCACCCTTCAAACCATCTGCCACGTCCACTGCCACACCCATTTCCATTCAAATCCCAATAGCGGTCCGCATCTCTGAACTCACGCCGCTGTGCCCCACCTCGCCCGTCATCTAATTCCGCCTTGCCCAACCCATCAGACGCAACCTGCTCCCGGACCAGGCGCTCTTCCTCGCCATGTTTATGCCCTCCATAGAGCGACTCATCGCGGTGCAGTGCCCTTTGCCACTGGAAGCAGTGGCTAAGATGTGGCAGCAGAAACCCCAGCTAGTGGTGGTGGCGGGCAGCGGCACCGGCGCGATGCACTGTCTGATGAGTCTGCAGCAGCAAAAACAGCAGCAAGGCGCGGGGCAGCAGAAGGGGACAGCAGCAGCCGTCGAGGTTTGTTTGCTGCCGCCACTCGACGACGCTGATGGCTTCTTTGCCTTTGAATAGAGGGCGGTCAGCTCTGAGGGGCGTGCTGTTGCTGCCGCCAGTGGCTCATTCGCCCGCTGCCGCACTACTGCTGTTAGTGCTGCTGACTCGAGCTGGGTGAAGGTCTGTTCGAATCTCTGCTGCGGTTCCGTCCCTCTAATCTCTTCCAGTCGATAGCTGCTCCTCAGCCGCTGTGTGGGGCAGGGTGAAGCCAGTGCGTGTCGCTAGGGCCGGCGACTGTGTGTCTGTGTGGGGGCCCTGTCACGGAGAGCAGGGCTTGGTAGTGGTGCTGTTGGCGGTGGTGGTGCTGTTGGTAGCAGCAGTATCAGTAATCGAAGAAGTCGTGGTGGTGCGGTTGCTGCTGCGGGAAATTGCGGACTTCGTTCGATGGGGTCTCAGTGTGCGACTGGAACCGGATCCGGAACCTAGTGGTCACATTTCCCCGCGCCTAAGGGGGGAAAGGGGGAGGGGTGGGTTCTTCCGCTGTAGGGTTGCCGACATAACATACCGCTCCTAACCGCACTCCTGCATTGCGGCCACCAGGCCCTGCTGGCCCCTTGCGTCTTCCAACCCTCCCGGACGTTGGACACCGGAGCCGCCTCCGCAGGGAAGGAGGGGAGCAGGCCAGACAGGTCTTGCTCACACAGCGTGTGCTTTCCAAAGGCATATGCGGGTTTGGTTCTGTGGTAGCCAACCACAGACATTTCCAACGCTTCCTGGTGCTGCTTGCTGTTGTGCGCTTCCTCCGCATGTTAAGATCAGGAGGACGTGGCGGACTGGCGGTTGCCGGCCTCCTGATCCGGAACGTGTTTGTCTGGGCGGTGCTTGGGCCCCGGGTGGTCACGGCATACCTTTTAGCGGGTGGCTATTAAGCGAAGAAGAGGAGGAGAGGACAGCAGCTCTCCACACACCATATCACCGCGGAGCGCACTGGAGGGCCTACCTGTTTGGGTGGTGGTGGTGGTGGTGGTGGTGGGCTTTGTTGGCGACGATCAGGCAAGTGGATTTAGCATTTGGCCGGTGGTTTTGTACGGCAGCCATGAGTGTGACAGCAGATAGACGACGGGGCGCGGGAAACTGCATAATGGGCGATCTTTTGTGCGGCTTGTGTGGTTTTGGGAATGGTCCAGACCCCACGTCACGCCACCGCCATGGCGGCGTCGTTATTCACCCGCCGCATCCATTGCTGCGTTTCACCGTTTTCTTGTATTAACACCCACTCTCATTTTACCCTAAATGAAAACGTCGGCAAGGAGCACATAATTATAGTAATAAGAACAAGAACAAATTATATTACTAATTCATGGCGTTAACGTTTTTGCCGCTGGGGGCGCGCCGCCAATAACCTGCTGGTGTTGGCAGACACGCCCGAAGCCGTGGGTCTTGACGTGTGTGGTAACAATAGTCACTCGGGCGGCAGGTCTCCGGAGAACGGCCGTAGCGAAAATTTGATGGGAAGAGGCCGGGGGTATCCAGGAGAGTGTTGACCCGCACGTCTACCTTCGCTTGTAGGTGTATGTTACCAACGAGGCGCGGTCTGATGGGTGGGTTGGCCTGGGATGTGGTTTCATTTCACCTCCAAGCTTGACGTCCACCCCCTCTGTAGCGCTTTTTAACCCTGTGGTTGTTTTGTGTTTGCCGATTATCGACTCCTCTCTTTCTCTTATTTTGAGCTGGTGGTGGAGGGGTGGCTGCAGAGGGCTTGGCGAGGGAGAGGGCTCTGTAAGAGAGGCGAGAGAGATCTAGAGTGAGAGAGAGTGAGAGAGAGTGTGTGTGTGTGTGTGTGTGTGAGAGAGAGAGAGAGAGTACGGGGGGAGTGACTAAAGGGAGGCCATCACATGATATGATGCCCCCAAGTGGCGCGACATGCTATGCGTGTTCCCTTTCCTGGATTGGAGGCCTCCGTTGATGAAGTTAAAGGGCTCCTTCAGGGAAAAGGGAGTAGGGTAGGTGGGTGCCGCCGCGGGGCCCGGATTCTGTATCCTGGGTCCTTATGTACAGTACGACATTCTTAGTATGCGTAGAGGAATAGGAGTTCCCGAACTTACCTTCCACTAGATGGATGGTGGTTGGGGGTGCCGCCTCTCGCGCATTGTATTCCCCGCCCCATTATGGGTCAAGTATCGCCCGCGCGGTTTTAAAGTGCGGCGTGGCGCATCGGGCGTGCGGCGTACCTCACAACGTGACTTTCACGACTGTCTGTTTCATTATGCCTCTCTCCGTTCTCGGATTGGTCCCTGGACTTGGCAGTGGTGAGGATATCAGGGTTGGGTCAGCGATGGGGGTGGGTGGGGAAGGGAGCAACCCACATTTGATTGTGGGCGTTGCCTAATTGGGATATAGCATGGGGAAAGCTGTCAAGGTGCCAGGTGTAGCTGGAAGCACGCCCAGGGGTGTTGGCGGGCGGGCGGCGGCTGGAAGTAAGGCCACCCTCTCCTGTCCCTGAAGGCCCTTCCATAGGTGACAGTTTAGGGTTTTACGGATGATGGGGTTCATGTTGCTTCCACTTGATTTTGTGTAGCTGGAGTCCGCCTCGGAGGCCCGTACAAGCCCCATCCTGGACATGAGCACACCTGGGAAGGGGCCATTGGACGCCACTGCCTCAACCGCTCTGTTTCTTTGAGGCGCGGCAACGAGGCAAATTTATCGGCCGCTCTGCCTTATGTGTGTTTATACGTTTGGCAGCTAAAACATTGGAGGCATGCAGGGAAGCCCGACGGATCGGGCAGCCTTCCCCGTGTGCCAGCGTTGGTCAGTGGCTTGGTGGGAAAGGAAACGACAAAATGTGTGTCCGCTAAGGGCCTGCTTCCTGCCTGCCCTAAGAGGGAGAGGCACAGCCTGGAAGGGTCGACCCTTATGCCCGCAACACCGCCATCACACAAACTTAGTGCCCAAAAAAGGAACCCAAGGAGTTAAGTTTGCTACGGGCCGCTCAGGCCACGCTCTGTGGGCAGGGGTAAGAGAGGGGAATTGGAGAAGGAGGCGGAGGCGGAGCGGCCGCCCTGCGGCCCTTCCCTCTCTTGTTAGCAGGTGGCTCTCATAAATAGGTGGGGAACATTGCCAGGTTGACGCCGATGCGGAGCCCAATAGCACTCGCTGGGAGGTTGGCACAATGTGCTTAATGGAATGGGTGCTACCAGTTGAGTCAGGCAGGCATCTTGGGGACGCCATTGCTTTGTCCCGTCCTTGCACATGTGTGGGTGGGTGTGGGTTAGTATGAGAATGGGTGGGTGTACGTTTTGCTGGGTGAGCTGGACGGACGTCTGCGCGATGCCGAATCTTGGTGGGGTGGCCGGGGCGGGGATGGGGCGTTTCGGTGAGTTGGTGAAAGGGTTTCTCAAATGGTTTCCCAAGAACTTGTGAACACGGCTGTGGGGGTGGGCTTGTTGGGACGTGGAGCGGCGGTGATAACTTCGAGATATTGTCGTTGTTGGTTCTTGTGGGCCAAGTACTCCCAGAGGCCCACCGGGCTAATACAATGTTTTGTCGCAGACACGCAGTGTCCGGGCGCGACGCAAACAGCGCACAGCACATGCAGCGGACCCGAGGGATCTTCGTCTTCCGCGCACATCCTCGCCAACACCTACAACATCCTGCAGCACTACGCACCACGAAGCAGGCAGCGCGGTTATCGGTTTGGCATGGCGGGTCAGCCAGTCAGCCAGCCAGGCGGTTAATGGATCGATTACCCCAGACGGTGGGTGGTGGCCGGGGTAGATAGCTGGGGTCCTGTGGCCTGCGGCTGCGAGTTTTGGCAACCCCTCCTCCCTTGCTTGAGCTCTGTTGATGTCCGCCATCGCGTTAGGAAGATACCTGGCGTAATGGTCGGGTCGAAGGGTTTGGAGATGAGGAGGGGGAATAACGGGGGATGTCCGGGAGTGCCGTGATGTTCGTCCGCCACGGCCCGGGTTGGTGCGTTCTCGGATTTGATCCTGTTTTGCTGCAGGTATGGGTCTCCAAACCAGCTTCGGGCTGCCCTATGATGTGACTGACATGTGGGTCTCGGAGAGCTATGAAATCCCTTAAAGGGAACAAGTAATGGTGGGAAAGTCGCGGTGGTGAGAGGGCTGTGAGTGTGTGTTTGCGTGCGTGTGTGTGGGGGGGGGTGAAGGGAAGAAAAAGGGACGGACACAACGCATTCTGTATGATGTTTGCCTCGGGGTGCCGGGGGTTTGCTATGGGCGCACGTAACCAATGTCTTCTGCGGGCAAGGGGTGCCTCTGTGTGTTCAGCTGCGGCCTATTCGGATATCTGTCCGTAACATGGCTGGCTGCGGGTGGACCGGTGGAGGTCAGGAGCCTAAGCTTCTGGGTTAATCTATCTCTCCTTTTTTGCTTGGGGCAGGAGGCTTAGCTTCAATCAGATTGCCGGGTAGCGGGAGCATACAGACGAACAAACGGACGAGAGGTAGGGAGGGGCCCCCGGTGGAAAAGCAAGGTTCTGGAGAGAAGGATCTCTCGATGTATGCGCCACGGCAAAGGCCTCCACCCGCCGGACTCCCGCTTGTGATCTCTCATTTGGGGGGGCTGTATTCGACATCAGTCAACGCAGGTGGGCAGTGTTGTGATTATTCGAGGCAGTGGGGGATCAATTCCTCCCCGGGCACAACAGACGTTGATTAGAGGGATGCATAAGTGGGATCGTCTGTCACAAGGACCAATGTTTGAAACTTCGGAGTTTGCAACATGAGGGACTGGGATTGGGCGGTTGTCACCGGCAGTTCGGCATCTGCACAACCCAGCTTGCATGCGCAAACGAACACATGGCTAGTAGCAGCGGGTGGACACAGGGATTTTCACGCGGCGAGCGTCAACCCGTGTAAGGACTTTGTAATTGTAATTGTAAGACCACCGAGTCGTCTTTCCTTTCATCGTGTGTATCTTAGGGTTTTCCGTCGTGCCATAATTCAGATGTCTTCTTAAATGTCATCTAGATACCATCCCGGATGCATCTAGATGCTGGAGGGGGCCCTTTTTGGCGCATCTAGTTACCCAAAAAGTCACATCTAGATATCCAGACCGGCCCCCTTAGCGACACCTAGTTATGAAATAATGTTATTTAGATACCATTATGGCCCCCCATATAAGATATTTAAATATAAGTTAAATGATATCCACTGCCAGGTACTTTACCGCATCTGAGGCCCGTTGATACCCTCCGGGCAGTACGGGCGCGGTGAGGAACAGGAGGACAGGAGAGGTTCAGAAAAGCAAAGCGGCGCAAGTAAAATATGAAATGGAATGGGAAAGTTATGAGTCAACCCTGCATGATATGGCATCTTAAGGCATGGTGTAATGCCGTTACGTGCTACAGTGCGCACTGTTTTTAAACAATATGCCGGTGGGGTTATTAAATTAAAACAATATTCCTGCTGCATATATTTCTGTACTGAGGCTCTTGATCCCCAGGGATTATCTTCGACATCGCTCTGTTGGACATTGTGCCCGGAGGTGCTTTTTTAAATGCGACGCACAAAACTTAATATAAGTGTTTTTCCTGTGATAGGCAGAACTTACAAAAGTTTAAAGCGCAGCGCAGATACCCAAAACTGCGGGCAAGGCTACAATGGTCCCAACATGTTGGTTGGGACCAAAGATGGCGTACGCGCCCCTAATGCGAGCTGCAATCCTCTCCATGAAAATGCTATAAATATATTAATATTCTAATAGTACGGAAATGTCAGGGTTAAGGGACTATGTAGCACGAAAATGGTGTCCCTCCGAAAAGGACCACGGGGCCCAACGCGCTTTGAGCCCGGCCTGGTGCAGGGGGTACAGCAGCCCCTAGTTTTATAATTTTCATTTAAACATAATTATTTGTGCTCAGAACTAATCGGTCACGTGGACAGAGCTTCGAACTCAGATACGAGAAGTTAAGCAACAACTCGTAAAAACGGCATACCATAGCAAAGCACAATTCTTAACATTATCTACAGATGTCAGCTTGCCCTTTTTCATCCATCAAGGCTGCCAAGGACAATGGTGCGCCTGCGGCAACAGGAAGCGGCAACTTGCGGCATGCAAGCAGTAGCGATCTGCAAGTACAAGCAGCAAGCTACGGGTTTGAAATCATGTCTTTTCCTCGTACAATTAGCACTCAGGATTTGCATTCGGAAGCGTTAGTGCGAACAATCACTAGCAGCCCTGCGCCTGCCTCGTCAACTGCCAAGGCCGTACGACAAGCCGCCGACCTTAACGTGCGAAGATCGTACACGTCTTCAATTAATCACCCTGCTACAGCAACCATAGTGCAGCGACTAACGCGTCGTCAGCTTCGCAAGTTGGGCAAGAGCTGGGGCCTATCCGAGGTGCGCCAGCACGCGCGCAAGGACGATGCGTGGATTGCGGTGGACGGCAAAGTGTACGACATCACCGAGCACCTGCTCAACCATCCTGGCTGGGAGGATAGCTCTGCCATTAGCACCGTGCTGTCGATCCTGGCACACGCAGGGACGGACTGCAGCCAGGTGCGCAGGCGTGTTTGTCTTTAGTAGAGATTCAACCCGTACGGAAGCAGCTAACGCGGCATATCGTCCACAAACAAGATTGTTACATTGTGACATTTTTTTGCTGGAGGACGCAGAGAAGAGGGAATGGGTTTTAGGGTCGCGGCCGGTTTTAGAGGGATCAGGCAGGACCTCAGCCTTCTGAGTCTCAAGAGCGGGTTCCCTCTATTTTTTCCTGACGATTGCTTCTCAGGAAGGTAACAGACATTGACAGCAAGCAAAAATGGACTGATTGGAACTATTATGCATGCAAATGAAATTGCTTGATCTTGTACTGATTTTGAATTTTACACTAGTTTTGGACGTGTCAGTTTTGTAGGTATTTAACTTTCCCTGCAGGGTCCCTCAATGCAACCCCCAATAATCTTCATGCGTGAACGATGCTGCATTTCAGGAATTTCGGGAAATCCATCGGCCGTATCCGGTGGCATGGCGGCAGCTGCAAGCGTACTACATCGGCGACCTCGCCCCGGAGGAGGGCATTTCGAGCAGCAAGTCCAGCTGAATCTGGAACATCTTTACCTACCAGACGTTTTTACTTTATGAGAAAGTCTTTTGCGTGCTTAGTATTTTTGCACCATTTCATACATTACTAATGAAGCCCGGAAGGGTTAAAGCATCTGATAAACAATTTTATTGATTTTATGCTTGACAAATGAGATGTACGAGATAAATGTAATGTATGAGATAACATGGAGGATGGTTACAGTATTTTTACTTCTCTGTTCGTTGAGGACCCAGTGTGGAAAGCTTGTATGGTATACAGACGATGATGCATGTGGGGGGTATGTGATGTCAGCTGATAAGATGTAAGTGGTGATTGGTGGCATATTGGCTACTGTGGAATTGGAGAAACGCGTGAGGTACAGAACAGGCGGAGGCTGTCTGCCAGTACAGCCAGCATGAATTTGGGACCGCTGCAGTGTGTCTGCACGTGCCGCTCATGCGCTCTCACTTTCTTAATATCCCACGTAACTTTTCCATTGCAATAGCCCCACAAAGTATTGCCGTTTCGCACTTAGCTTTCTGCAAAGACTCCGTATCACGCCAGAGTCCCGCCGGGGAAATAATAAACAATCCTTAGCAATGCGGGTATGGAACAGGGTGAGAAGGCGCTCACGATGAAGGATGGACATCAACAAACGGCCCACGAAGGAAGTTAACTAGGGGAACCGGCGGACACACGTCTGGGTGGTGGATGAGTATTCTTGATTGACTGCAATTTCGCTGTTTTCGATCAGTGCCTATTATCTTCCTCGGCTCAAATGGATGAAAACTGCGTCAGCAGACGTTTGGGATATTGATGGCATGTGCCTATATATAATTGGCTTCATGCAGCCTGTGTTGCATGTTCTACGCGTGCACGTTGGAGTGGGCCACTTCCTGTGCACTGATGGGAAGATTGAAGTCTGGACCTTTGTTAGTGCACGATGGCTCCGCTCCCTCCTATCTTCGGAAAATTTACAGCAATGGCTGGTTGACCCGGCACGCCGCCATACGGGTGCCCGCCACCCCCCCCAGTCCAGCCAGGGCACCATGCAGCGTCTACTCAGACACATCGATCTCTGCCAGGGAATGTACAAATGCATGCGCCTCAGCAACCAAACATCAAAAGCAGCAACCAAAGGACATCAGCTTACAATAAATGAGATCTCTGAATGTGTTGGACTAGAAACCCTAAGCGCAACGGACTGACAACGCGGACGGATTGACGCACCGGAACCCAAAACGACCCACACACAAGTGTTGGCTAATTGCTGCAGACTACGCAAGTTTGGCTCCTGGGAGTAACCTCAATCAATTCATCCCTCCTCCCAACCTGTCGCACAGATACCGATATTCGATGGTGGAAACCAGCTTTTGCCTTTTGGCGCCTAATGCAATAATTAGCACCCCAAGCCCCACTACATCTAAACGGAAGGATATCCAGCCTGCACGTTGTATCAGCAAACTACTCTTATGGGCTGGTGGGAGGGTTCCTGCACCCGAGACCTACCACAGGAACACCGAGGCCGCACCATGATATCGTCGATCAGCGCTTGCTGGCGCGAAGCCTCATCCATCTGGCACCCGATGTCACGCCGACGCCGACCATCTGGGGATCAAGGTCGGTGAGGTCCATGGCATATGCCACCTGGCAGGCATATGTCACCTACAGAGCTAGCACCGACATTTCCATGGTTGAATCCTCGAGGCGCTGGCACCGACACCTAAAGGTGGGTGATTGCCACACATCGCCAAGGTGGGACCATGTCCTAATAAGGCTATTCTCTCACCGTCGCCTCCACAGCCACCACTACTACTGCTGATGCTGCTCTCACATTGCAACAAGCCTGAGAACAGACTGCTTCGGTTGGACAGAAGGTTGGATAGAAAGCTTGTCTGCGTGGCCATGGTCCCATGGCCGGTTGCCAACGGCACTGTTTTCCCGCGCAATTGGCGGCATGCTGAGGCTGCTGGGGCTGGGCGCACTGGCAACGGCTCTCCCTTGTCGCTGGACGCTGGTGACATCCAAGCATTAGTCCCAGGACGCCAAGTTGCCAACGTGCGAGTCGCCCGGGGCGCTTGCTGACGCCACCCATGCTGGCACCGCCGGTGGCCGGGCCTGATGTGCCCCGAGCCGGGGCAAGAGCTGCCTATGCGCGGATGCGACAGCTAGTACCGCGGGGAACGACCGAGGCCAACAGGCTGAATAGCCGTCACGGCAGGACGTGGGCATGAGTTGCGACAGGTCTGCGGCGCGAAGCTTGGTCGCGCACAAGAGAGGTGGCCGGGGCCCCGATCCAGGCGTTGCCCTGACCAGCGCAGTAATGTACAGGACGCTGAAATACTCCCCGCCGTCCCGTTTGATGACGCTGACGCAACCCGCGATGCGCACTTAAGGCAGGCACAGACTGGGCAGTGCGGTCAAATGCACCCCGACCAAAATATTTAAATGGTATGTCCGGGTAGAACCACCTCTCGCGCAGCTTACTCATAACCTGACAGTATCCTAGCTTCACTCTCAACGCAAAAAAAACCAAAGTTCCCGCTCAAGTTAATAAGAAATGGATATTTTCGATCCGTACACCCGCTGGTCTGGAGATGCAGCGCGCCAGCACAGCAGGCGCGGGCTCTAGTTTCAGATCTCCCCAGGGCATATTCCGGTGGGCCCCATCTCCCCCACCATACCTGAACAAGGAAGGATACACAGACATCCTCCCAGCCACATATGTGCACACTTTACCCTCCCACGTGTCTTACCTGGCATGCCTTTGCCCTCCTAGTGTGCTTTAAGTATTTGGGGAGTGGCTTCAAGGACCGCACGACAAAGGAAAGGGATCTGGAGGAGATGCCGGGACCCTCTTTCGTCGATTAGGTAGCAGCCCTGACGCAAAACCTCCCCAAGGACATGACCGCCAGCCTCATCATCTCTGGAGCAGGCTAGGCTGATCAGCTAACATGTGTGCCACTGAATACACCGGAATGAGCCTGAAAACCATTCCGCAAGAAGAGTTCATTTCGGACCCGTCGTTTTCTGGACAGCCAACCATGCCACACCTCACGCCGTCCCAAGCACAGGTCGTCACTAGCCTATACATTTTTCGTTCGTCAAAGTACGTTATCGACATCTAATATCTGGTTAAGAAGCAACACCTGAAAATCACCGCAGCCAGGGGGCTGCGGGGCGGCAGGTGCCTTAAAAAACACCCAAACAGGTAACGCCAGCAGTCGGTGTCAGATTGGCTGCCATGAGGGTAGCGGCTTCCAAGTAGACGGCACCGGGGAGAGCGTCAGCGAGCAGGGCGTCTGTAAAAGTTCAATTTCGGCGGTAGTTAGCGCCACAGCCCAGAATATCGAACATGCCTATCCGTGAGGCCGCGCCACCTGAGCCGGAGGCGGCGCCACCACCGCCGGCACCGCCACCTCCACGAGGGCCCCTTCCGCCACTTGTGACGGGGGTATCTCCGACAGCCACGCAGATCTGCCAGCTTAGCTCCTTGACCTGCCGCTGACTCTCAGATAACTGCGCCGATACACAGCACACAGCGACATAATTACTTGAACCAAACATGGTGATGTGCTTCCGGTCCAGATTGCAGCGGTGGTTAGCAAACACAGCCGTAAAAGTGGAGCCGCGATAGTCACATATGATCTGTGAGGAGTGCATGCGCGCCCTACCAACCTAACAAGAGGCGCTAAATAATATAGATTCACACAGGCGGCTGTGAAGGTCCGGCACCTAAGGCAGGGAAACGGCACCTAAGGCAGGGAAACGGCACCTAAGGCAGGGAAACGGCACCTAAGGCAGGCAATTTCACCGCTGGATATTGGAGTGCCCTGCACGGCGACGGCGGTGAATGTATCATGTATCAGACATCGTGCCGTTGTTGTCCCATCTACTGCCATCACCGCCACTGCCATCGTCATCTATGCATCTGGCCTTACATGTCACGTGCGAATTGTGAGCCCCACACTGCCCCACACTGACAGTTTGTGGTCACAAATAGTTTAGACAACCAACATTTACGTACGAAGCAGCAGAAAGCGACGAAAGGCTTAGTAATCATGATGTGCCCCACATCGGCAAACAGAATGGTACGTAGGAACATGAAGCGACACACACCTGCTGTTTCAGCGTGGCCACCTCCGCCTCTAGCCCAACCGCCCGCCGTGTCTGGACCGCTGCGGCTAATTCCGCCTCGTCTACCCGCTGCTGCATTTCCGCAAGAATCTCCGCTTGTCGCGCCGCCAGTCGACGGTCGTGTGCCAAACCTTTGGGGGAGGGCGCGACGTCTGCGGAGAAAGTGGCGTCACCGTCCGCGGCGGTGCCAATGTTGCCACTGCCAGTGAAGTACTCTTCGGAGTTAGTACCTGCCGTAACAACGACAACGGGGCAGAGGTGGTGAAGCGGTGAGGCCTTGAGGTGGCGGTGAGGCCTTCGAACAATCGCGGATCCAACCAGTCGTTTGGCGGACGTGAATTGTTCCGAACACAAGGGGAAAGCCGCCACGCATTACAAGAGATGATGATGGCATCCTAATCCTAATCCTATCCGAGTCCCTGCCGCAGCGCCACCACAATATCGGTCCTGACCCCCAGCCTAAGCCCGAGCCGAAGTCAGAGCCAGAGGCGAAGTGCACGCAGGAACGTAAGCTCAATTCTACGCCTAAGCAGCACACGACTACGCGACACTAACCCGATCTGAAGATCCCTGCTGCGGACCCTACTTACCCCTTCACATAAGGCTCAGGATGATCAACTGATCGTTTGACAAGGTCCAGCCGAGCCCAGCCTAAGCCAAACCAGAACGAGCCCGGCAAAATGTCTGATCCGACCCAATTCAGACCCCAATTCCATGGACGAGATATGCACATACCGACGAGGTTTGCGACATGGCCCAGTGAGGACATTGACGGCCGCAGACCTCTGGGGCCAGCAGTCGCAGCGCTCCGTCCCTCATCATCGACCCGCGCTAATGCCAACGTCAGCTCTATCTTAGCCAGCTCCGCTGCTTCCGCGCGCAACTCCGCTTGGCGGGCCTCCGCTAGTGCGGACTGCTCGCGAGCGACCGCGGCAGCCACCCGCCGCTCCGCCTCCTCCTCACGAGCCGCCACCGCTGCGTATCGATAAGGATGTGGGCGCATGTAGAGGGCGGGAAGCTTGCGTTGGGAAAGGCTCGCGTATGTGGCAGCGAGGTCTGACACACGAAGAAGCATGCAAATCATCCGGCCGATTTGGCGCTGGCGAGGGCGCGGCTCCTTCCAAAGGTATCAGGGCGGACAGGACATGCAATGGGCTGAAACGGATGCCACCTACCTGGTGCCTGTGAACATCAACCTGAGCGAGTTAGGGATTGCCCAGAATTTGTTCAGGGATGGCTGCTGCCAGCCCAGCTGACACGGCAACTTAAAAGCCGCAAGCATCATGGCGGCAACACCAGATCGGGAGATCAGATACCCCATGAGGGTCCCACGACCAAGTGCACATCAGCTTCCCTGCCCTCCAATTGACGACATGCTTTTCCGGTTTCTCACCTGCTGCCACCAGGCGTTCAAAATCCTGCCGCAAGGAGTCACCGTCACTCTGCGCCGCTGCTTGACCTGCCCGCTCCTCCGCTAGCATGGCCTCCGCTGTAGCCAGTTTGCCAGCTGCCTCCACTGCCACCGCGACCTGCGCCGCCAGCGAAGCCTCCAGGCGTGTCACCGTCGCGTGTGCATCTTCCAGCTGCTGCTGCAGCTCCGCGCGCTCCGCCTCTGCTGCCTAAGATGTCGGAATTTGCAGCAGATGGGATCGTGTAACTACAGTAATTGAACTCTATTTGATTATTGATTGCCATTTAGTAACCTCTACATACTTCCAAGCACAGCAGACAGACTGATGGATTCCTGTGTGGCAGTTTGGGCTGGAGGCTTTTCCGAAGGGTGGGTAGTCAGGTAAGGCCCGCACCCGGGGCCAGGCACCTAACCCCACCATCAAAAGAGCAACGAAATCCAGGGGTGCCTCATGCCCATGAGACAGAATGAAGTATGCCACCCATTTGGTTATGCGGCTTACAAGCATAAGGATAACGAACTCCAACCTGCAGATCTGCGCACTGCAACGTGAATTCTGTGCCGCAGGGCTCCGTCCAGGTGGGATCAGTGCGAACACAACGCACCTGGCACCTTGCCATAGCTTCCTCCGCCCGCTGCTCTGCCGCCGCTGCTGCCGCAACGTGCGAGGCGATCTGTGCCTGCACTGCCTCGAGTTGCTGCCGCGCAGACTCCACCTCGCCCTTAAAGCTGCGTTGCAACATCTGGAATTTGCGGTTGCGTTCCGCGGCCTCAGTCTCCATGGCCCTGCGCGGTGGCGATACCAACATTCATTTTTTAAACGGAAATAAGTTGCCATACCAGTGGCTGGATAGGCCGCATAGCACTGCACGCAACCCGGCGCCAAAAGCCAAGAGGTTTTCAGCTCCTCTCCGAAGCGGCAGCCTCTTTGGATCACCGGAGGACACCGACCCCACCGGAAGCGAAGGCAACGAGCAATGCGGAGCTATCCGAGTTCGGCGTGACCTCAACCATTGATAATGATCACCTGACGCGCTCCGCCAGCTGCTGCTGCGCTGTCTGTGCTTCCGCCGCGGCCTTGCATGCAGCGGCCTTATCGGCTTCCAGCCGTGCCGTGAGGGGCCCGAAGTCAGCCACCTGCGGTTCAAAACAGGACGAACAAGAAAGAGGTACACCATACGCAAATAACATCGGTAACAGTAGCAGCGCAAGCAAGATATGATAACAGCAGTAGCAGAGCCTGGACCCGGCTATCCCGCCAAAAGGCAAATGCATGGGAAGCGTTTGCTACATGTCCGGTGACATGCGTACGTCCCCAGCTTTAATGTTGGGGACAGACCACGTCGGTCTGCGAAATGATATCCTCCCCGAGGCGTGTACACACAGCGTCAGTTTGTTCCCCACATCGTCAACCCCAACAGAATATCGCTCGCCCAGCCCCGCCGTCATTACCTTTTTCCGGAGCCTCTCCATGTCGCCACTGGCTGCCTGGAGCATAGCCAACTCCTCCTCGGCCACCTGCACCCTCTGGCGCACGGTCTCGAGCTCCAGCTGAGTTTCCTGGTAGGCGCAACCGATAGAGCAAGGGCACACACGAGCTCGAACGAATTAGAATAGACACAAACTGCTTCCGCCGCCATGGCTGGTATCCACAACTCTTTCCTTTCATTTAAGCTATGTTGGCTTCTATTCACCGGTAACGACGCTTTAGGTCCCCATTATGTGTCGGGCAATCCTGTGTAGGTGCTGGCTGATGCGAACAACATAGTTTGGGCATGGCGTGAAATGATAATACATTCCGATACATTATTGCATCTCTGCAGAAAGCTTCCTCAGGGGCCATGGCTGACGCATGCTGCGTGAGGTAGCTTTTTCGCATATAAAATTATACGTCCAAAATACCGCATACAGTGTCCATAGCTTTTTGCCCTTCCTTCCTCAAGCAGCAGGTAGGGCGTGCGCACCTGCAGCACAGCAGTGTGACGGGCGGTTGCATCGTCTAGCCGAGCCTGCCATTGCCTCGAGAGCGCGGCCGTGGCCGCCGACACGTCCGCCGCAGTCTTGGCTTCCAGCTCCGACCGGACCACTGCGGCAGTGGCAGTCGCGGCATCACGCTCCGCTGTCAGGCTGTCACGCAGAACTGAAACCTGCAGGAAGCAGAGATGCCATCAGCCAGTCCCGTCAGGCGTGCGTGCCATACCACTATCTAATCTGTTCTGGGCCAAACCACAGGCCGCGCACGTCAACACCCTACCAGGCACCCCTTCACTTTCGACCCCCCAATATACACATTTTCACGGCTCGGTCCTTAAAACACACGCGCAAACGAAACACAAACACATATATACGTGTTTTTTCACAAGACTGCACCTGCTGCTCCAACTGGCGCGCGGCGGCCCGCGCGGAGACTGCTTCCTTCTCCATCGCCGTTAGCTTGTGCTGCATCGCCGTCGTGGCCTGATCGTGTTGAGTGGTTGCCTGCACCAACGCTGCCTCCAGCTCTGAAATGCGCGATGTCGCAGTCGACAGCCGTTGTGCTGCCAACGCCACTTCAGCCTGTGAGCCCGTCCTCACGGCCCCTAGCGCTGATGCCTTGTCAGCGACCTGTCTCACATGACGAAACGGCGGGACGGAAGGAGACGGTAAAAGGACATCTACTCAAAAGTTTGCGCGGCACAGTATTTATACATGGCTATTCTTCCCAGTGCACAAGACGGCGCCGACAAAAGGGCAGCAGCACCATTGCTGCCACGGGGCTCCAAAGCCATCCCATCCGGTCGGTCGATACGTGAGAACGCCAAGTCTCAGGGACCAACCCATACAATGCAACGCAAAGCTCCCCTTCACCTCCTCCTCCGTCTGGCGGAGGCGCCCAGGCCTCAGCATACGCTGCTCCCAGACCCTCCGTTACCGCGGCCGCACCTCTCGACTGAGCCGCTCTATCTTTCCTTCTGCGGAAGCCAGCTGGCTCCGAGCCCCTGCAAGCTCGGACCGGGTGTCTTGCAGCTCCGACTTGGCCTGCGCTAGCGCCCGCTCCGAGGCCTGCAGCGCTTGAGCCCTGTGGCCATTAGGAGAGAGGGAGCGGGAGAGGACTAGGATGAGGGTGTCGTCGTACGCTGCTGCCTTTCACAAATCAGCCACGTAATACCGTAGCGTCTACAAAAGTGACCTTCATAGCGGCAACATGAGAGTCGTAGGGGCTTCGCCACCGTCAGGTGCTGCTTTATTACGCATGGCCTGTCATTGTTTGCATCGCAATGCCGTACAGTTTACCAAGCCTTAAATAACTCTCACAACCTGCCTGATCCCTTCGCACCCTGTCCGTCCCCTTTCCGTCCAGGCCAGGTTATTCACGCACCCGTTCGCGCGTTGCTGCTCCAGCTCCAAAACACGCGCCTTGAGCTGCGCCGCTTCGCTCTGAGCTGAGGCCAGTGCTGATGCCGCCGTCTTAGACGCCTCACCGCCCTCATCCAGCTGTCGCCGCAGCTCAGCCGCCTCCGCCTCCATTTCTACCAGGCGGGACTTCAGCGCCCTGCACCCCTCCTCCGACTTCACTTTCTCGCCATGCAGCGCGCCTGCACGTTTGTGGGCTTCCTCCAGCGCCGCCGCTCCACGAGTGACTTCCGCATCCAGGCGGGCCCGTTCGCATTCCAGTGCCTCCATGCGGGCCTGTGCCGCTTGCAGCTCAGATACCGCACGCGTCAAATCCTCCTGCAGTCGCGATTTTTCCTGTAACAGCTGGGAGTACTGCACCTCCGCGTCCGCTCCGGCCGTGGCCAAGGACGCCGCGGCAGCATCTATTTCGCCACGGAGCTGCCGTACCTGATGCTCCGCCGCCTCCGCGCGCGCTGTCAATGCTTCCACCGCAGCAGCAGTGGCCTCAGCGGCGGCGGCCGCCGCCGCTGCTGCATGGGCCTCTATGTCAGTAGCCCGCTGCACTGCAGCGGCGGCGCCATGCTCTGCTGCCGCAGTGGCGACAGATGCTGCCGCCAACTGCGTCTCTAGCTCCCTGGCGCGTTGTCCAGCAGCGTCCAGATCCGCCTGCAGCCTCCGTCGCTGTTCCTCCGACTCTGAACCGCATGCATCTCGCGCCTCCCGCGCCTCACGTAACTGCCCCTGGAGCCTTTGTAACCGCTCCTCCAAGGAGTCTCGCTCCTGTTCAGCTCTCTGCAATGCTTGTCGGGTGTCATAAAGCTCACTATCTCGCGCGGCAAGTTGCTTCCGCAGCTGGGTCACCGCTTCAGCGTTGTGACGTAGTTGCGCCAGCTCAGTCCGCAGGCATGACAGCTCCTGTTGAAGGCCCTCCTGTACCGAATGGGGCGGTGGCGCTGCGGCCGCTGGCGACGCAGCCACCCCAGCTTTGTCTCCTTGGCCCTGTAGCGCTGCCACCCGTTCTTGCAGCTCAGTTAAAACTTGACCGTACGATGGTGTCAGGGTGGCCTCGTATTGCTCGACCGCCGACTCCAGCTGCCCTACATACATTGCCAGCCGCTGCGTCAGGCCAGCGCCGGCGGCCGCTGCGCGGCTCTGCTCGTCTGCCTGGCGTCGCAGTTCGTCCATGCTGTCGTTCAGCTCGTCCATTTCCCGCCGGTAACGCACCTCCTCCGCTGCAAGCCGTTGTTTACAGCGTTCCAGCTCTGCACCTGCCGCTGCTGCACGATCCTCAGCGTCCGCACGTCCGGACTCGGAATCCGCTGCGCGCTTGTGTTCCAGCTCCAGCGCCACGTCGCGCTCTTGCAGGGCCTGCTGCTGCTGTGTCAGCTCTGCGCGTAATTGCGATGCCTCGAATGCCAGGGCCTCCGCCTGTTGCCTCGCTGTTGCGAGCTGCGCAGAGAGTGCAGCAGAGGCGGCGTCCGCCGCCTCCATCAGCTGCTCTCTTTGTCGGCTCTGTGACTGCAGCTCGGCGGCCAAGCGGGCAGATTCGGTGGTGGCCCGCTGGGAGCTTAGCTCCGCCTGCGTAAGCAAATATGTCTCTTATGTGCGACTGAGATAGTGACTGGAATTGTGATGACACATGACAGGCAGGCAAATCGTAGCAGGTGAGCTAGCTGATTTGCAAAGCTGTCCCGCTCACGAACAATGACGAATACGTGGGTTAGGTAATGACAGCATGAGACCTAAGTGTTTCATACGCCGTAACCTGGCAACGGTTACTAAGTAACTCTAACCTCCTGAAGGTCCGCCACAGCCACGTCCAGCTGCGTCCGCAGCCTTGCAACCTCAGCCTTCGCTTCCTCAGCCCGTGCCTGTGCCTTCCCTTCAGCCTCTGCCTGGGCTTCTCGCGCAGAGGCGTCTTGCTGTCGTTGCTGCGCCAGGTCAACCTGAAGGTCGTGCACCTGCTCATCGCGCCGCTTGAGCTGTAAACGCAGCTCCTCGAGCTGGCTGGACAGCTCCAAACTCGGAGGCTCTCTCCCTGTGTGGAAGAGCGCAGGTGAAGCGAGGATGGGGACCCGCGCATGACTTCAGCAGAGTCATTTGTGGGCAGGACGGGTATAGGACAAACATCAGACAGAGGTCTATGGGGCTTCTACACTGCTCCTCGCACTGACGCAGCCCGGGGGGCCTACGACGCTAGCGGGAGGTAAGCAGGAGTCCAGGGCAAGCATCATTACGACACGGGCTCTTGACAAGCATAAACGGTACCACCTTACCAGCACCGGTGGCCGCTCCATGGGGAAAATGCGGCCATTTCACTCATGCAGACGATACTCAGGACCACCCAAGTCTACAACACGTGTCCTGCGCACCCGCTCCATCATTGGCCCTCTGGTCCGCAAGCAGCTCCCGTTCCCGGTTCCGGAGCGTCTCCAGCTCCTCCTGCAGCTCCCGATGCCGCTGTTCCAACGCCGCGTGAAGCTCCTGCAGGCGTAAGTGGCTTGCCTCCAGCTCTGTGAGCTGTTGCTTTGTGGTTATCAATTGGCTGTACTGCCGCCGACCTTTGGTTTCAAATGTCTTGGCGTTGGCCTCGCTGGCGGCCAGGGCCTCCTGTGGAGATAACCCAGTAGGGACGAGAGGTGATGCGCGTATAATGACTGCGATTTTGATGGCGATGATGAAGCTTGGCAGTTTCGGTTGTGAGTTTGCTGTCCCATGTGCGACCGGGGCTGTGCAAGGCGTGCAAATCCAGCACCACAGAAGCAAACAGTGAGTGGACATAATGGCGTTCAGGCGTTGTGACACTGTCCACGACGCCCAATCGGTAAGTTATTCAGGAACAGGCACCAGGCGGCAAGAACACCGCCCCCGATTTAGATAGCCCCATCTACCCATCTACCTCAGCGCCACCTACCCCTGCATTTTGACTCGTTTGCATCCTCTATTCGATTATCCCATCCCCACTTCCGCTCTATCTTTCACCTTAAGCTTTTGCACCTCCTCCGAGGACGCTGCTTGTGCAGCCGCGCCCTGCATCTGCCGTTCCAGTTCCTTCTGTACTGCTTCCAGACGCTGTTCTGCCGTCGCCCTGGCTGCCTGCTCACGAGCAAGAGCGTCTTGGGCCTCCTCCAACTCTCCCAGGACATCGGCTGCCGTCTGACGATCGTCATAGGGGTACCGCAAGCAAGTAGCCTTAGCCGTGTCAATCTTTTCCTTGCAGCGGAATGGAAGCTACGCACGCACTGCCAGGTCGTAAAAAAGGGCCATATTCTACAGGAAAACATTTAACATATAGATATGGGGTAACTTTCTTTTGTAGGGTTGAGCTTGCAGTTGGACCCACACGGAAACTTAGACTCCCACACGTTCCAACACGGTTCCAAGTCTGCTCACCAACCCAAAGCGGCTGAAGAAACCTCACCTCCTGAAGCTTCCGAACCTGAAGCTGTAGTTTTGCATTGTCATCGCGCAGCTGAATCAGCGAGGCGCTTTCCTGAGGCAGAGTGGGAGGGGCACTCGCCTTAAGGCCCCCTGCCTGTGTACGTGAAAACCCCTATGCCACCTCCGTCACCTGCCCATTTCCCAGGTGTGTCGCAGTGTCGTCTCCAAGGCCTGAAACTCCTCCAGCCTGCTGTAAGAACGAGGTAACGGTTGGGGCTTGCCAGGGCAAACGCCCTGCGCAACTGCTGGTCTTACCGCCTTCACAGGTTGTCCAGGCTCAATCACCAAGACACTACTAGCGAGCTTATCAAGTTGTCCGGTCAGTTGCTGCTTGGCAGAGTTCTTCAAGCGGAAAAGTGCAAGTAGATCGCAAAGTAAGTACGACCTTCGATGAACTCAAATCGTGAGTGCTGAAATTGAATATATTATTTTGAAGTAACGTATAGGATTGTAAATCATGTCCTCACCAGCGTCGCATCGAGGCCTGCTTCCTTGATCACCGATCCGGCCTGTTCAGATACTAATTTTGTAAGGTTATTAAGTTGGCCCCACATGCTACGCTTACGGATGGTAGCCTAAGGCACCTGGGAAAGTCGAGATGCGATTAATAATCCTCTTATGAAATAAGAAGCTCCGCGGTTAAGGCGAATCCTGTTTAACTGCCACCATTGAAAATTTATTGGCAGTTTCCGAGCGCGTTACGTTTGGTGTGTATAGCAGGGAGAGAAGTAAGTTGGAGAAGGACTTGCCGTAGAAATAGTACGATATCGCTCAATTGCAATACCTCGGAAACGCAGGAAATATGTTAACTGCATAACGTCCTTCCAGACGAGTCCTTAATCACGCACATACCTCGGAACAAGCACTTAATGTGACTAAGTCGTGTCCAGGACTGACCTAAGCCGTTAAAGGGGATGGACGACATTGAGTTTCTTGAATGAAATAGGCAACGTAATGTCTTAAGGCCATCTCGGTTTGTTTGGCGCTAAAAAATGGCAAGTTTGGTTCATTCGTGCTGGTTATGCAAAGCTAGCGCCTCATCTCTCTACCCGTATTGAAGATGATTTGGGCTTGGGCATCACCTGCTTTAGGCGCTAATTTCCTTGCAGCTGGGATGACCGTCCTGTGTTGGCTGGCTAGCTGGTTCGCTGGCTGGCTGTTGAACTGGCTGTATTCTCGTTAATTGCCACAGAGTTGTACTGAAATTGTGTGTACTGAAGGCTCACAAATTGCGTGTGGTTACATGCTTTATGCAGGGCTCCGAGGGGCGTACCTTTGAAAGTATTGAAGTCATCCCTGAGGATATTGAAGACCACAATTATGATGCATTATATCAGGCTGCATGCACACTGCCGGAGGTCATCGTGGACTTTGGCGGGCAACGTTCTCGAGTGCTGGGAGGACACTGTGCCTCTTGCAATGCGATTTTTGTGACGCCCGTGGCTCCAGATACAGTGCCCAAACATCCCTCTCTCCAGCTGAAGCTCAATTACGAAAGCGTCAAGGACGAAAGGGGGTCGTCAACTAAGCAGCTGCCTGTCCCCGTCTCCCGACCACCTCTCACACTTTACGGATTCTGGTAATGTTTTGGGGGCTAGACCACGGGGGGGTTAAGTACCTGCACCTTTTGGGGGCCGAAACGGTTAGTGGCGTGTGTTGCGTGCGTTGTTAGAGTTCTGCAGCCTAACGACCCGGCAATATGGCTTCCCAGACAGCGTGATGGATGCAACAAGCCCCTGCAACCTGACTCACACGGTTGGCACTTGCGGGACGAGGGCAGTGGCGGTGCACAGGCGAAGCACGGTGCATGTTGGGCAGGGCATTACACAATAATACTGTTGGCGCACTGTTGGAATGCCTGAGCCAGTGGTGCCCGGTACCCGATTTTGAACCTTTGGGAATTGAGTGCAGGGAGGGAGGGAGGGAGAACACATACCTTATTCTGGCCGCGAAGTGCACAGATATGCCAAGCGTCCGCTTTTGGCTTGTTTCCCGGGACCACCGCCATCGCCACTAAAGCGTAAAGATGTGTAAACCATTTCCTGCAGGGTATATGCCAAAATCAAACAGACGAGGGTTCATCCCACGCATGATGCGGAATCGGAGTTGTTGTGCCAGCAAGAGCTCCGAGTGGTCGAGCCGGACGGCAAGGTACTGCGGTCGAATATAGGTGTACCACCTCCCCTTTCTTAGTGCGATGTCTAATGTTTTCTTCCATGTGATGATCTCGCTGACGATGCTGGCGTTGCATATGCAGACGGAGATGAACCTGCTGGAGTTTCTGCAGCGCGCCAGCGCTATCCTAGGCGGCCAGAGCCTGAGAGCGCTCAAGCTGCGGGTCCTGTGGTGGGTGTGGTATGCCGTCAAGAAGTCCTATGCCGTCTATCATGCACAGGAGTCCTTAAGTCTTTCAGCTGCAAGAGAATCTGGCCGTACCGGGAGGGGAGTCCCTGTAGAGGGGTGTCAGGGCTATGACCCGATGAAACCTGGCATTGCTCTATGTACTGGCAAGCCACCCGTGGAGCCGCACCCTTCCCACATCACGTGGGACCTCGTGCGGACCAAGGTTGCCCAAGGTTGCCCAGGCGGATATCGGACGCTAAGTGTGGGGTCTTCTACTTGCAGCGCAGACGTAGGGGAGCCCGACGTTTCCTATCATCGCCTAAACAACGTGCAATGTTCTCGGCCTGCATACATATTCTGTCTGTTCGGCTCCGTGCTGGTAACTGGCGAGGCCCATGCGGGGAGAAGGGGTGCGGCGTGCCGCATTATTCCCACCATATGGCTGTTTTCATAACGCACTCTTGTTCGTTTGGAGCTCATCAAGGTTACGATCGCCCTTTGCCATTTCAGGTGGGATGAGGCGGACAGTGAGGGACACTTTAGGCCCCGCTGGTACCAAGCCGAGATCAGGGCGTTCAACGCTGATAAGGGGTCACATCGGGTGGGTGGCGTGTTCGGCTTGGGCCGCCAGGACCGCGAAACCATGTTCCCTGGGGGAGAGAGAGGGCAAAGGCGGGCGCACCCGCAATCCAGAGGACGCATCCACATCCACATTCATGTTGCCACCACTACCTTGCCATTGGTCATACGCGCGCATGTATCCGGGTGCGCTGATGATACGGGACTGCACGCGGCATTTGCTGGAATCTATTGGCCCTAGTGATGGAAATGTAGCGACGGTGTGGAACACTGGAGTGCACGTGCGCCCTATGTTTGGGGTCCACTCCCGCGCCCCCTCGGTTCGTACATGGTTCAGGTCCCCGAGGCGCCATCTGGCACTGTGCGATTCACGAAATGTGTATGCATGGTGCACAGCCTACACGTCGTAAGCCGTTGCCAAGCCTCAGTCTCTGACCTTCTGAGTGAAAAATGACGCCTCGTTCGACATTCCAAACTCCCGTCTGGAACCCGAAACAGATAAAATACAAGCCGCCCGACAACATGCCCAAGCAGAGCGAGCTGGTGTTCCTGCCCCTCACACTACATCACATGGGCCCTTGCGTCCCCGAAGCCCTTAACAAGGCCGTGCCCTTCAAGCCGCGGACAGTTCCGACGGCGGATAACCAGGGGGTAGGTGCCAGCAGCCGGGGAAGGCGCTGGGCCCACACGCGGGTTGAATGAATTTCCATGGATAGCATTACCAATACAGAAGCAGAGTTTGTTGGTCTGTGTTGATAAGCAGCTTCGCACAGCCCGCTATCAGTACCGTTTGCATGGCGAACAGGGGCTTGTACGGCGCGGGGCATTTGTTGAATTTCGTATTTTAGCAATCCCATGCTGTATTGCCATTTTGTCGATGGAAGGATTAGCGTGGTGTTTTGCAAGTTTATTGTTACGGGATAAGCGGCGAAATTGCTAGCGCATACGCTGTGGGCCTTGTCCAACGGGCTTGGCCAAAAAGCTCAGGCTTACTTCCTGAGAAAATCCGAATATGGTTATAACATTGCAGTAAAAGACGACAAAAAAGATTAGGAGATTCGGAACGCTTGGCAACGGACAAAGCCGATGCGATGCTTCCTCCGGTTGGTATCTTTCTTGCATTTTTGTTACCTCCGCTTTCCAGACATGTTCTGATAGTCCGGAAGACAGACCCGGTCCAGTCCGATACAAGGTTGCCTTCACATATTGCTAAGGTTGTTATTATCTTATGAATAATAATCAGGTCTGATCGCAAATTTTGCGGTTGGAAAGCTGACGAAAAAGGTGATTGATAGTGAGAATCTGTACGTGCACCGCGCTACTCCAGGTGTGTACAGGTTTCTAGGACCAGGTGGGAACCGAGGGTGCGACCCATGGGTCTGACTGTCGTGGAGGCCTCCCATAGCGGGTCGTTATGATTGCCTAAGCGCAAATGCGCAAAAGCTGAATAGCCGGTTTGGGCTGTCACCGTCCTTCGCCTTCGCCAACGTCAGAGCACTTCCATCATTCTGCCTTAAACAGTGTGACTGAACCGCAGCTTTCGCCCGGACCCCTTTTTTCCGCTCACCCTCTGACCTTAGGGCCAGCCTGTTGACAGTTCTACTAGACGCGATCCGGACTCGAGTTCTGCAGTTGGACCCGCGGTCGCTAACGCTGCGAAACGCAATTCTGCTAACGTGAACGCCAGGGCAGCTCGGGGTGCATCCGTGGATCCCCAAACGTCCGCCTGTACCGGCGGCGGCAGCAGCGGCGGGGGTGGCTTTGGAGCCGCGGGTCGAGTCCCCAGGGAGATAATGCGACTACTGCCAACCGGGAACTTGCCGGGGCCGGGTCCCGGGGGTGGGGCAGTGCCACCGCAGCGGGAGGTTAGTCCAACGGCTAGGGCCTGGTCTGCATCGGAAGCCAGCAGCTTAGGGTCCCTTCAGAAGCAGCCATTCGATGGAGACGGCACTGGAGCTCCGGGTCGCGGTCGCGGTCCTGGCCGTGGGCTTGGTCGTGGCCGTGGCCGTGGCCGTGCCATGCATGGGAATGGCATCGGCACGAGGGTGAAAGGCCCCGTTCGGCTAGCTAGAGAGGCGGGGACGGCGGCGATACGCCCGCGGTCTCAGGGTGCGGTGGCGATGACTAGCATGGCGAACTTGGGCCAAGCGAATGGATTGGCAGGGAGCAGGGGTTGCGGACGGAGCCGCGGCCGCGGTCGAGGCCAGGGGCGCGGCCGCGGTCGCCCACCCCTCTTGAAACGGCCGCTCTTGATGGGCAGAGGTGGCGCGTCGATGGCGGCGGCAGAGCCAGACGAATCTGATGGCGTGCCTGCGGGAGCTGGTGCAGGGGCTGCAGCGGGGCTCGCCAAGCCGAAGTCCGGGCCGGCGGAGGGGGTATCTAAAACGGACAGTGGCAGAATGACCTCGTCGTATACCACAGCGGAGAGTACTGACGTTGCAGCGATAGACACGGACTTGCTGCGCCTAGGGGCGGGGCCTTCGGCGCCAGGTCAGCCTGCGCGACAGATGACCGCGCAGGCGGCAGCAGCAGCAGCACGAGAAGCGGTGCTGCAGGCGGAGGCAGCTCGCCCCTTGCGGGATATGCGATCACCGGCGCAACTCCTGGCGAAGGGACATCAGGTTGTCCGGAAGACGCGAACCTTGTTGGAGTTGGTGGAGCAGATGCCTATGATCACGAAATCAAAACAGTTTAATGCGGTTACAAGCCGCGGTAAGGCACATGGCGGCAATGCTCAACCTGGCGACCTTGCCACTGCTGCAGCAGCTAGTGCTGGTGCTGCTCCTGGTGTCTCGGGCAATGCCGCCGTGGTGGGGCCGGTGAGCCGAGAGTGGAACCAATGCACAACAACAGCATTGGGGGCAGTGGGCGACAGGAAGGCTGCTGCAGCTGCTGGTGCAGGCCCAGAGGCTGAGGCTGAGGCTGCGGCGGGCCAGAAGGGTGTGACAGGGCTGAGCCTACAGGACGGAAACCGGCAAAGGCCCGCCACAGCAATGGCTGTGAAGGCGGTGCCGAAGCGCCCTGAGGGTGGGCAACTGAAGCGGCGCAAAATGGAGGCTGAACGCACGGCCGCGCCAGCGGTGGGTCTTCTTGGAACCGTGGGTCAGCGCGTCAGAGTTGAGGGACGAAGAGGAAAAGCGCGGGATAGCAAAGGTGGCGCTGCCGATGATGCCACGACTTCCCAGCCCCTCCGCATCGTCGAGCTCGGTCAACTCGCGGCACCTGCTGGCGCTGACGGGTCCGCAAACGGACTCGTTGACGGCGTCAGCGCGACGATTCCTGGTGCACAGCCGCAGAAACCCCCTCGCAAAAGTCGAGAGTTGGCCAACCTGCTTGGGATCCACAAGAAACGTAGCATAAGCAGGAGGCCAGCAGGTTGTTCGGGTGCAGTTGCAGCGGCTGCGGCTGAGATTGCGGCTGTGGTGGAGGGTGGGGAAAAGGATGGACAGGCTGCGCCATTAAAGGCAGCCCCGGGCTCTGGGAGCGTGGGTGCGGAACCCTCATCCGATAGGGACCGCCAGGAGGCGCCTTCGGAGAGCCAGGGGCTAGGAGAAGAGGGCGCGCAGACGGAGAGGGCGAACGCGGTGCTGGTAGCGGCGGTGACGGCGGTAGATGCAGCGGCTGTGGCTGTGCCGGCACTGAATAAAGAAATGGACGACGCAGCAACAAATCTCAACGCCGCCGTTGGCGATACGGTGGAGCAGCCGGCGCTGGAGCAGCCGGCGCTGGAGCAGCCGGCGCTGGAGCAGCCGGCGCTGCAGGACCTGCAGGAGCTGCCGCAACAGTCGTACCCAGAAGCGGAGCGGCAGCCACAGCTACCCTGCCAAGAGCAACAACAGCAACCGCAGCGGCGCCGGGGGCGACCGCGGAAGGTGCACCCGGAGGACAAAAAGGCTGCCGCAGACTCCGCAAAGGGCGTGACAGCAACTGCAGATGTGGCCATTCCGGTGGATGAGGAGGCGGGTGGCGTCGTGGGGAATGCGTGCGTCGCCAGTGGTGCCGGGGGAGAGTGTCCAAAGTCCGCCATGCCGCAGCTATCTCCACGGCCGTCAACCGGGCAAGGAGGCGTTGATGGACCGACCATCGCAGGCAGCCTCGAAGGCCGAAGCGGCGTGGCGACCACGGCGATGGCCCCACTCCCGTCTCTGGACGGTGACATACTGCCGCGCGAGGGTGGCCCATTAGCAGGTCCAGATGGGAGCCAGGATAACCCTGGCGATATCGTCGCGGTGGCAGAGGCTGCTTCGCCGGTGGGTTCCGCCCTTCGCGAGGCGCTGGCGGTGCTGGCGACCTCCGCTTCGCAGATGAAAGAGGCTGTTGCAGCGGCTGCTACTGCAACGGGGATGGCCTGTGGCGCAACGGCGCCAGATGCCCCAGCCGAGGCTGACGGCAGTGCCGAGCCCGAGGACTACGACGCCGATCCCCTCGTGGGCCCAATCAAACGCGCTCTGACTTCGGAATGGAGGCCGATTGAGAGGTTGTCTTTACTGCGGCGGCTGATGGGGGTTGTATGTCGTGCAGTGGAGGGCCTGGCAGGCGTGCCGCAGGACACGACGGGACGCGCAGATGGCGGCGGCGAGGATGCTGTACCCCTAGCCGGGTTCCTTGCGCACGCGAGATCTGGCACTGCGCACGCGGGTGGCGTGGATGTAAGCACAGCGGAGGACAGCAGCCAACCGGTTGCCCAGAAGGCGGCAAGGCCCTCGGCGGGTGCATCAGTCCTGGGAAAGCGGCGGCGACGGCGAAAGCAGCAGCAGCAAACACTGGAGGAAGTTGAGGAGGAGAACCTGACGACGAATCCACCTGCAGGGCAGGCTCTGCAGCCGGCGCCAGCGCAGAAGGCGGCCAGTGACGGAGCCGCAAGGCCGTCGGCATGGTGCGCGGGTGAAGCTCCCGGTTCCAATATCGAAGACGTGACGGCGGGGCCATCAGCAGTCTCTCCCGCCACGGGCGATGAGCACCTGGTGATGGCGACAGCGGCGGTTGGCTTGGAACGCAACGGGCTCAGTGACGAGGTCGTCCTGTTGCCGGGCAGCACGGATTCTATAAGCTGGCAGCTTGACCTCCTAGGGGTGGATACGTCCCTCGCGCTGTTAAGTGAAGACGTAGAGGCTGCGGCGGCGATGCCGCCGTCTCTAGCGCAGCGTCCTCCTCCGCCTGCTGGTACAGCGCCGCTGCCCGTGCAGCCACCAAGGAGGAACAGGACAGCCATGGCTGCCGTCTTGGACATGGGCCCTACTGGTGGCGGCTTCGACAAGGACGCACGTGCTTCCGGGGGACGGGTTGCGCACGGACCCTCGGGAACGGAACTTATTGAGGGCAGGAACCGTTTAAGCCCTGATCAGCTGCAACAGGCTGAGGTCGGCTCGGAGGAGCAGCCGACGCAGTCAGCCTTGACGGAGCCGAGTCCAGCTGCCGAGACGCTGGTCTTAGACGAGCCGCGCCTGGCACCGCTGCCTGCCCTGGCTGGTTGGCACTCACAGGAACGTTTGGAGCAGCCGGACGTCGGCCGTAAGAGACCGTCCCATGCATACGCGGGCAATACAACGGCAATGCAGGTGCCTGAATTATCAGCGCCGCACCCACGCTGGCCGGAGCAGGAGCAAGCATGGACAGGCAATATGGCGCAGGTGCAACCGAAGCGGCCGCGACTAGTTGCACCCATGGCGGAGGAAGCAACGGGGTTGCACCAGGACGCCCTAGCTAGGGACGATGCAACAGCGGCCTTGGAATCCGGCACTGTGGACACAGCGGCTCAAGCCATTTGCGCACCACGTTGGGGCAGTGGCGGCCTCTTCGTCTTAGGGACGTCGCCGCCGGTCTTGCAGACGCTGACGTCAGCTGCTGTGGCGGCAGAGGGGCTGGGGGACGGGCACACAGCGTCGCCGCCGTTGCCGACGACGAACTTGCAGCCTCCCCCCCCAGCTGCTATGCAGCAGCGTGGGAGGCGATCCTCCACGAGCACGACGCACTGCGGTAACGGGACGGGACTGGTCGACTCGGCTGCACCGGCGGTGCGACGGCCCTCCCCGCCGCCAGCTCCGGGCACGGATGCCTCAGGCCAAGCGATGGCGCCTGGGACGCGACATTCCGGACGGCCGCCGCGGCCACGGCTGGTCTCAAACCCGGGCGTGCCTTCAGCGGCCGAGGACCTTACCAGGCGAGTTCTTTCGGCGGGTGGCGCTCCGGAACCGGAGTACGGCAGCAACGTCGGCAGCTATCGCAATCAACCGCTGGAAGAGCAGGCCATCATGCAGCAACAACAGCAACAGCAATATCTGCAGCATGTACAGCACCGCCAGCTTGTGCAGCCTAGGCAGCAGCAGCATCAATTACAGGAGCAGCTGCTGCGTGCTCAACTGCAGCAGCAGCAACAACAACGGGAGCAACAACAACAGCAAACATACATGCTGCTGCAGCAGCACAACCTTGAGCATTCCCAAAGGGCCATGCAGCAGGAGAGCCAGGAAAAACAACAACAACAACAACAACAACAACAGTTGCTACTGCAGCAGCAGCTTCGGGAGCAGCTGCAGCAGCAGCTTAGCTCTGAACCTCGAGGTCCCCAGGGCAGCTATGGAACTCGGCGCGTAGGATCACAGTTCTATGTCGGCGCCCACGCCGCTGGGTTGACTCATTCATCCCAGCAGCTGCCCCTGCCGAACTACCCCGGCCCCAGCCCCGTTGATGACCACGACGTGATGATGTTGGGCGAGGTTCCAGGAAAACAGGAGAGCATCACCCGCTTCATGCGCCCGATAGCTCAGAGGCAGTACGACTTCACTACTACCGCCGCAATGGCGGCTGTGCAGCAACCGCAACAACTGCCGCCGCACCAGGCCGCCATTGCTGACCTGGACATTGGCGGGCCCCTTGGCGTCACCGCGCACGACCTGGACTTGGGTTTGGCGCAAGGCCAGGATCTTAGCTTGTCCTCGCAGCAGTCCCCGACAGTCCGGGAGGTTTCTCTGCGGATCCGGCCGCTGCAGGCTTCGGGGCCGTACGGCATGAGTAAAGTCCCGCGGACTAGCGCGGGCCTGTCGGAGCCGTCTGGTTCCGTCGGGCAGCATGGGGGGTTTGACGTTGACGCCGAGCCCTATGGCCGCGGTCTGGGCCACGGCGCCCCCTGTCCCGGGCAACATAGCGGCGGTGGGGTGCCACCGCTAACGTTGGCGACGATGTCTGGGATAGAATCCTGCGTGTCCGGTGGCCCTGCACGCCGTTCGAGCACGCAGCATCGCTCATCCTATGAAAACGTGGCACAAGCGCAAGTACTGTTTGATCACTCGCAAGCGTTGACGTCAGGGCCGGACGGCGTCGTCGGCTGCGGCTTCCCCGGCTCGCACGTGTTTAACTCGCAGGTGCAACACGTCGCCAATGCGGCAGCAATGGCGGTGGCACCTCCGCAGCCTCCATTACGGTATACGGGCAGCGGCGGTCTCAGCGGGCCGGCGTCCGCCTCCCAGCGGGGAATGACGATGTCGCCAGGCCCTCAGTTGGTGTTACTACGGACGCAGCATGCGATGTCCAACCAACTGGCGGCTCAGCACGGGCAGCACGCAGTACTGCAGCCCGCACAACAGTATCAGCGGGGGGGAATGTTCGAGCCGAGATTCCTGGCCGCTGCGATACGCGAGCTCGGAGCGGGGCCCAGCGGTATCGGTAGCCCGGGAACGTCGGACGAGCTGCTAGGGCGTGTAAGCTCCGCCGACATGCTGACCCTTGGGGTCGATCCCGGCTTCGTATCCCGGGGACAGGGCTGAGGACCTTGGGACGCAGTAGTGCGCAAGCAACAGCACGGCGACAAAGAGACACGCACAGCCATCCGCGTGGTCGCGGATGTAGTCGCAGCAAAAGAAGTGTTACTGCACGAATGTAGCGAAAGGCTGTCCTGCCCCACCTTGTGGTGTCCGTCTGCCTCCGACGCGGTTAATGAATCGATGTGCGGGTGGCTAAAGTATGAACGTTTCAAAAGAAGGACGGTAACTGCGGTATTGGGATTGATATTGGCATTGGCTTGACTGTACGACATGCGGCATAATTTCCAAGACTCCCGCGGGTAGTGGACGAGAACGCGGTCGGTTGTGAGGGTGTCGGTCACCGGCTGGTCCGGTGATGACAGCGATGGCGCAAGGCATGGCAGGTGGGGTTGGCAGGAGCTGACACCTTTGACGCGGTGCATTCGGTTGGATCTGACAATGCTGGTGGACGAATGCGGGGTTGGGCTTGGTGACGAAAGTAGGGTACGAGAGGCTGTGCATGGCGGAGGGTATGGGACCCCGCAGGAAGGGTTGTGGATCTGCAGTTCTTAGCGCGGGCGAAGCCTCCCCGGCGGGCCAGAGGCAAAATGGGATGTGATGATGCAGGTGAGGCAGGACCCTGTCCTCCCGGTCCGCCAGCCTGTCTCGTCCTGCCAATCTGCGTACGCTATAAGCGGCGTTGGGGGTCCTCCACTCAGTGGTGGGTTTGTTGATCACATCAAACCCTTCTTAACCCTCCTTATCTGGGGTCGCGGTTCCGTCCCAGACCCAGCCAGGGGCAGAGAATTAGTACACCTAGGGCCTTACCTCGTTCGGCGTGGCTGGCTGGCTGGCTGGCTGGTAAGAGCCGACTCGTGTGATAAGCAGCCGGCAATGATTTCTGACCAAGTGTCCGGCAGTCCGTATCTTGATAAACAGGGCGCTATGGCATGGCAGGGGTGGCGTCCCTTGTTGCTGCTTCCTTTCGATGCGATGGGGAGGTGGGACCGGCCCGGAAATTTCAAGGGCCGCCGCTTTAAAGGGCTTGTCTGGATGTGCCTCACCACGCTAAGGAGGCGCGGGCATTCACAGGGCTCTGGCCGCACGCGCGCGTGGCCAACCGGGCACACGCATTGCCGGCACCAGCGTCGTTCCAGACAGCGCACGCACCACGTGAACGATGCGCGGTGCTGAAGTTATGATATATTTATATATATACATTTGGCGCATACTGCGCACATAATGCCGTACAGTCATGCTGTATAGGGAAAACTTTTTTAACTTAGAAGCCAAAGCTGCAAAGACGGCATTAAGCCGTTATTGCGGGTGGTTTGTGTGGAGGGACTTGCGGTGGATGCGATGCCACTGCACACGCCCCCACCGCCTCTGTTGGCGAAGCCGTTGCTGCCCCTTCCTCGCGAACCATCTCATCGACATCGCCCGGGATGTACATTCGCCGCGCCCTAACCAAAACGGCCGCGCGGGTTGATTTTGTACGGCCATGCGGTAGGCGAGGAGGCCTGTGCTGTTGTCCGGTCTATCAATGTCGCGCGTGATATCTGCCTGTCTGTCTGTCTGTTCGTATCCTGGACATAACTCCACATATATTTTGCCGGGTGAAGGTGACGGTTTGCAAGAGTATGAGTATCATACGGCAAACCGGGATGTACTGCTTTGTCTGCTTTTTCACGGTGGTGCCACTGTTGAGGTAAATATACCTTTAGTTGTCGTACCTCTTCCTATAGTAGTCATCCTATAGTAGTCATCTGCTGCAGCGGCAGCAGGCTAAAGGAATCGCGACAAGGGCATGCCGATGCAGGAGACTGCCGGTGGTGGACGGTGAGGGAATTGTTGAAGACGCGGCTCGTGGGGTGGGACCACGGCGCGTTGCTGCAAGCGGTGCACGTTCAAAACGCCGTACGAATAAAACGCATGTTGGTTGATGTAGGGTCACGAGCCACGTTTTACCTGGCGAGCTGTACCCTTAGTGCGCTGTTGGGGCTTATGGGCAGAAGCTCATCTGTTCCCCGGCAGTTCACAGTTTGAATTCGAGGGCATTCGTGACTTGTGAAGAAAACATGCGCTTGTGATGGATCCTCTCGAACGAATGAAACCCTTTCAATCATAGACCTTTGGTGATAACGTCAGCTGCACGGAAGCATAAGGGAGTCCTGCAGCTCCCATGCATGACCCTAGACATTGGGATCTTTGCCCTCTGGCGGATTATGTCCTTTAGCTTCATAGCTACTCTTTATATCCTTGACCCCTTTGATGTTTTGTGAACTGGACATAAGCCGCGCGCTGCGTGTCTTTCTGACGGTCGCTGTGTTGATTTTGCTTCAGGGTCTTTAAAAATCAGTTCCTTGTCTCACCCCGCGTTTTCTTCTTTTTAGCGTCCAGTGCGGCATACCAGCGCTCGCACGATACTGCCTCCCATTTATAGCTGTGCCTTGGGAGATATATTGATGGTGCCGTAATTACGAAACTAGACTTAACGAAGAGGAGGGACAGAGCGAAGTGGGCCGCTCCACCGCTGGTGGTGGCAATGCTGCTGCTGGTGTGACCTTGAATCCAATAGCGTTTGTGTAAGTATCGTGCTTTTGACCGAAGCATTCACCACCCGGGCGCATGCTTTTAGGATTTTCGTAGGACGGTTCTCGCTTCCTCTCATACCGGAGAGGCTTTAATGCACTGCTATGCGGATGTGGCGATTATAAGGATGCGGGAAGGTCCTCTTGGTATGGGGGGGAGCTCTCTCACTTGGTAAGCCGTTGGGAGCTCGAGGTGCGGCTCCAAACCTGGAGGATCATCTGCTGAGGGAGCAATGTTCAGGCATCCGTTATGGATATCATGCGACAGCACCAGTAACGCGCCTCACCAGGTTTGCCTTGCTTATTAGTTGGTTCCTGGTTTGGACCTAACAGCAGGCGCCTTAGCACTAGATGCCCTTCTCACACATGCGGCTGTGTTAGCAAGCATTATGGAAATGTGGCCGTCCGGGATGAACGATTGTTGTACAACTGCCTGTCAATTGGACACGTGCAACAAGTCGGCTTCATCTTGAGGGATGGTCTTTAATATACTGCTAGTGACGACGACACTGGATTCCTACCTGTGTTATAGGCAACAGGCAGGCAGAGTGCGACAGGCACGCAGGAAAACATATAGACGGACAGACAGACGAGTGCGCGCGAGTTTAGCGTCCACAAATGACATAGATTAGAGCTACGAACAGGGCCGGGATAATAGGATATAGGAAAGGTACGATCGCGGTGGGATCGACCATTGTTGGGTTTCTTTCATATCGCCTTGTTGTTGCTGGATGGTGGCTGCAACCGACAAGGCTGTGCCCCTGGCCATGTGGACACACACACCGAATACAGCGCCTAGAATTGTGCGACGTGAAAAAGGTGGGCCGCCTTCAAGACAACAAAAATCCTAAACCGTAAAAGTAATGCGACATGCAACGCAATGTTCATGGTCATATCGTGGGTATGTGTATATACGGTATATACATATCTGTTCCGCGCCAGCTTTAACCCTGCCGGTGCAATGCATGGGCAATTTGGCTACAAGCGTTAACCACCTGCACCGTTAGGGATACAACCATTCCAGCATGATGGTGTTCGAAGACACTGCGGCTAATCGCTCAGGTAACATAGCATGTATTCCAAACTCAATGTAGGAGATTGCGGAAGATCTTGAGACGCATATATTAAGGAGGAAGCAGAACCAGGCCAAGCCTGTAATGAAGGCAGTAAACATGGATCTGGATCTGGATCTGGTTAACCACAGGACACGTTCAAGCCACGCCCCATTTGTCGCATGCCGTCATTGCCACAGCGGTTTTTGGCAGTGGACGTAAATCACTGCGTAGACCAGAAATGTCTCCCCCTCCTGTCGAGCGTGGACGATGGCTGCACACGACACAGATATAGGAGGTGAATCGTAACGTCTTCAGTGGACTGAACATCTTCTGCCGTTTTAAGCGTTCAACAACGCTGTAAACCAGAGCAGGTAGGTCCTCTGTGACGGACGGAACCCAATCGAATGGATGGGAGTTGTCCTGTTCGGTAACGCTGTGACATCCTGTCACCGCCCCGCTGTCATGACATTCTGCGTGATGTGCCCACAACGGTGTATTCGTTTTGGACGAGTTATTTGTTGGCGTTCGGTCTTACAAAGACCGGGTTCCTGCAGCGACCTAACGAAAGGACGCTGCAGGCCGACCCTTGGGCTTACTTGCTCGTTCATGTACCCCCCTTGGACGTGGAAACTACCCTAACCCTAAAGTTCATTCTTCGCTGCATAATGAACAGGTGGATAGGTTTCCTACTTAACCTGCGAGCTGAGCATCGGCTGCATTGCAGACTTCGGTGGCAAGCGGCTGGCGTGAGAAATGGTGGGTGAGGTGCATCCATCCCGCCGCCGAGTGTCAAAGGAGCGCATTCCCCTGGTCTCCGAAAGCTCAGCGCTGACATCAGCAGAGCCAGTGGAATACGGTGGAATCGTGTTCTGCTTTGCAACAGCGTCACAGCGTTGTCCCGTCATGTCGTAAGTCACAGAAGACTGCACACATGCTGGAACGCAAAGACAGTAGCAAACGTATCCTATTTAAGCAACAGACACATCAAGCAACGTCCGAGGAGCGCAAACCCCCTCCCCCATCCCTCCGCTACCAGGCGACCACCACAACGATCCAACAAAAGGAGTTATGACTTCATCCTTTTGCCAAAGTAAACAATATGCACAGAAAATAAGGTTGGGTGTTTTTCTTTCACCGAATTTTCTTCACCATTACAGGCCCAGGTCCAGCACCACGATGTGTACGTACAACGATACTGCTGACACTGCTGCAGCGCACTTAACCTTTGCACGTGCAAAAGAGCAAAACCACAATAAGCCGGACGCACTGTGCGCACAACACGCCGCAGTGTACTAACTGTGCTCGCACCAATGCCCCCGATACATTCCCGCCGTACTCAACCGCATAAAAAGTGGGACCTCAAATTTATCCCAACGCGGAGTCCAGGGCCCAACAAAATGCCAGCACTTAACGACGTCGTCGATGAACGGAGTGTGGGGCCTCCGCGACGTGACCGCTGAGAGACCAGCCGACCGGGGGACACCCAAACAGATGAAGGAGGGAAGTCCTATTCCCCGCCCCGCCCACTCCTCCGCACACGCACATACACACACATACACGCACATACGCATGCATACACATACATACACGCACATACACACACGCCTCTTGAAACCTTCGAATGAATAAGTGCCCAGCATGTACGCAACGATATGTGCAAAGGACATTGTAGGTGAGAAATTCCGACGGTTGGAAACCACTTGCTGAACGACAACAGCCAACAGCGGACATAAAGAGACAGCCGCAGGGTACATGCTGCAGTAAGGCCGAGCGCGAGAACTGTACGGCAGTGTGGGCACTGGAGACAGCCGTGAGCCTTGCTCTTCGCCACATAGGGCCCCCCCTTCCTTGCCCCAGATGCTCGCCATCGCAATTCTTGGAGGCCGCGGACGAAAGAACGAACACCGAATGCAGGGGGCTGTACCAACGCATGCAAAAGGTTGTATGAAGTTTGCTGCGCCCCATTCTTTGGCGCATTGTCAGCCCTCTCCCGTTCCCCCCTTGAACCACTCTCCATCTGCTCTTCCCCGTCTGTCCTTCCGGTCTTCCAGCAAAATGCGAACATGCCGTGATTGATGCCGTACAGAAGCAACATCCGGAACGAATACATACCCCTCCCGTTCCCCCTTCTCCCCTTCTTCGCAGGGTGAAACATAGAGCGCGTGATATGCTGCGCCGTGCATCGCCCGCCTCTCGCCGTCCTCCTCAGGAGGATGAGAAGAGCCGCTTTGTCAAGTCCCCGGCCCGACGACCGGTCGCACCCTCACACATGCAAAGCAAGGCGAAGCATCAGTCCTTAGGTCTCTGGCCTCTGCCTTGAATTAATGCCACCCTTGCACTCCACCCCCGCTGCCCCCGCCCCCGCCCCCGCCCCCGCCACTGCCGCCGTGCGCCAGCTTGCCCTTCCTCCCTGCGCCTCCGTTGCCGGACACCTCGCCGCCTGCGGCCTCGGCCAATGGATCCACCAGGTTCACGTCATCTCGGATTTCGTCCAATTGCTCCGCCAGGATACGGACCTGCGGTTAGAGACAAGGAGGTTTGGGTAAAGGTAACGAAGGGCCTTGCCCGCATACCAATAAGTCCCCTGCACGGAGGTGAGAGGGCACTCTCGGACTGCACGACGAATCGATGCTGGGGGAGACATGGAGCGGCGCATATCTTCAGTGGACTTGGGAGGACATCGGCAAAGTTAGGGTGATGGTGTGATGGTGTGATGGTGGCAAAGCAGGGATCCTGAGGTGAAGCGTGAGTGGGGAATACGAGGGTGGAATGAAGGAACTCCAAACATAGGTTCGACATAGTGGAAAATGCGCAGATGACTAAACTCACTTTTTTCGCGGCCTCGTGAAGCGTCACCTCATCCATACTGCTGACTGCGCTCGTGCCGCCGAGCGGCGATGTAGTGGCGGCAGTGGCGGCGGCGGAGGCGACGCTACTAGGGACGCCGCCGTTACCGGCTGCCGCCGTTGCCGTTGACACCGTCCCGGCGGCAGCTGCTATTGCCGCAGCCGTTGCGCCGTCGCCAGCCTCGCTCACCCCTCCCGAAATCCCGCCCGCCGGTGCAGACGCCGCCGGTGCAGCCCTTAGCACGTCATCGCCCTTCCCAGCGGCCGCTCCACCACCGGCTGCCGCGTCCGCTACCACTGCCGCCAATGGTTCCGGAGCCATGAGTCTGGCCACCGCTTCCCTTGCACGAGCCAGCTCTACCTCCTCCTCCGCCGCCTCCACAGTTGCCTGCGCCTCCAGCAGCTGCCGCTCCAGCTCCTCATACCTGACAGCAAGGAGGAAGAGACGGCGGGGGTTCGCAGGTGGGGGTTGGAAGGGACAGTAATAACCCCTCGTGATCCCTCCTCCCGCACACACACATACAGCGCTCCGCAAGGGACAGGTTGCCGTCTTCTTTCCCCCCCTTTCCCCCTTTTCCCCCTCTCCCCCCTCTCCCCCCTTTCCCCCCTTTTCCCCTTTCCCGCCGTCTGCCGTCTGTCGACACGCACCTAACCATGATGTCCTGTCGTCGTGTGGAGAACTGGGAGGGGAAGAACGACGGGAAGTAGCGCTGGATAAACCCAAAGACCAGCACGTGGCCCAGCGGGGAGAGCGGAATGATGAGGATGATGGTGAAGGGGATGAACGTCAGCAGGTCGCGGGCAGTGCGGCGGAGCGCGGACACTTCTCGGGGTTTCAGTGTGTTGCCTGAAGTCCAGAAGGAGAAGAGGACGTACACCGGGCGAGGTGTGGGTTATGGAGGTATGGATTTTTAACCCCACCCACTTGACCGCTCCCGTACGAGCAGCATCCACTGGAGGAACCTACAACTGGCCACCACCAGGCCCCTCCTCCCCTTTCAAGTACCCCCCTCCTCTAGGCCCGGTCCGAGCTCTCCCGAGGGGGCTCCGCGCGAAAGGAAACCGGTCACCTTTAGCACGCTGGTGGGCTCCATGCGCACATAGAATGGCCGCGTGTGCGCCTGCGCGATGGGAGCAGCCGACTCGTAGCTCCCAGCCCCCCGGACCCACCTACACCCCGGGCCCCCTCACACTCACCCAGCGCCGCCTTCAGGAAGAGGCGCACCCCCGTGGCGATGTCCGAGCCCAGCAGCTTGAAGCCCCGGCTGAGAAAGGTGACCGCCTCCCGCACCTTGTCCAGGCTCTCGCGTATCTGCAGCCGGGCCTTGGTCAGGGAGAAGCCCTGACCGCCGAATACCACCTGATCCCTGAGGTGAGGGGAGGGAGGTGGGGGGAGGGAGGCATGGGGGGGGAAAGCGAAGGGGGGGGAGGAATGGAGGGAAGGGGAGATGAGAGACATCCTGGCGCGATTGTGGCGGTGGTGCGATGATGGCGGTATCTATCAAGCGGCCCTTGGTATGTACCATTCTATGCGGAGATGGGGACGGGAGGGGGCCGAGACGAGCTCCGAAACCCCCCGGCCCCCCAGATGGCTTGGGGGCTATTTCCTACTGCGCGGGGGCCGTCCTTGCTGAAAGCGAAGCCCAGTCAGATGCAACGCACGACTGTATAAACACACCAAACACACACGCTCCATCTCTCATTTTTCCCCCTGACTTGCTACAGATTCCCCTGCTGCGGGTCTTCCCATCTGCCCCTACACGTGTGCCATGTGTGTATTTCCCGATGTGTTATTACCAGCGCGCGCACAAATTCTCCCGCGAACACGCCGACAGACACACTCACGCGACGCCCACTCTGCTGCGCATGTCCGGTATCTCCACCGCCAGCTTGCTGAGCACCTCGTCGTTGATGAGCGCGGGGCCCATCGCAACAGCAGCGGCCGCCGCCGACACTGCCGCCGCCGCACCCTCCTCCCCGGGCGAGGCCCCTCCAGCCGACCCTCCCTCTAGGGCTGCCGCCATGAGCGTGAGCTGTTCATCGAGCAGCGCGAACTCAGCCACCAGAAGGGCCAGCTCGTTGGTGGAGCCGTCTCGGATGAGCAGACCTGAGGGCGGGAGGGCGGGCGAGATGTCGACAGGGGTGATGACGCGGTGAGGAACACGAAGAGTCCGGAGCTCATGAGCTACCTCCGGGGGTGGAGGGGCGGGGGCCCACGTCTCAACCCGTCTCCGGTTCTAAGTAGCTGGAGCCGGCCCCAGTGGACGAGCAGCATTCCAGAACGGCAACAAAGCATTACAATAGCCGCACGCGTACAGAGGACGCCTGTGACGTAAGGTACGGAATTTCCCTAGGTGAGCGCGCTTGCTTGTTCGCGGAAAAGTGGGGGATTATAAGGGGAGGCTGGCGGGAGCCACAAAACACATTGCGCCCGGCAGCAAAAGGACGGGTAGCGCCGGGCTCATCGCCCGCAACAGGAGGGCGATGAACCCATTTCCTGTATTGCTAACAGCGGCCCCGCTGAAGCCCTCCCTGGACGTAGGCCCCTCACCTCCAGACTGCAGACCGTTGAACATATCCAGGGCCTCAGCCTCCAAGCTGCCGTACACATGTTCCATCTCTAGCTGCAGCGTCCGTACAGCCAACAGCGAGCTCAGCTGCAGCACCTCCGCATCCAAACCCTTGAGCTGGATCGCCATCTGTGTATGTTGGACGTTGGGCGTTGGGGGTTACGGGGAGAGCGGTTGGGGGACAGGACGAAATAACGGTCTCCCGGATGCGGCGAGAAGAGTCCCTCTTATGCGTGTGTATGTGTACAGTAGCTGCATCGAGGGCTTAAACAGGAAACCCCAAGGGTGGGAACCAGTGTGTATGTGTGTGTGTGTGTGTGTGAGGGGGCCGCCCAGATCACAGCTGTTGCGCGACAAATTGATGATCTAATGATTGGTAAATGGCCCCCCTGGAGGAAGCTGCCCCCTCCCGTTGCTGGAGCTCCGGACGCATACCCTTGCGCGGTGCCTCAACCTTCAACGTAATCTCCCCTCCCAGCAGCTCATGGCCCGCCGGTGCTCCGTGCCCCCCTCCCACGAGCCCCGGCCTTCCCCACTCCATTCGCACCAACCAGCACCCACCCACCCACCCCAGCGCATCGGCCGTGACGAGGGGACACATAGAAGCTCTCATCAGCTGGAGGGCGTCCGGGGCCGTGCCACGACTCCGAAACCAAAGTTCCCGTTTTCGTCCCATAGCTCCCAGTCACCCCCCCACAGTCTCTCCTTCAGCCTCGTTCGGCAGTACCACCCTCACCTGCACCCGGCCTTGCAGCCCCGCCTTGCGCAGCTTGTTCTCCCGCTTCTTAGATGCCTCCTGCAGCCGCTTCTCCAGTGCCTCCAAATCCAGACTCAGCCGACTGATCGCCTGAAGGGATGGAGGGGGGGCAGATAGGACACGTGAGCAGCAGTGAGCCGGCCTCCACGGGGCAGCGAGACAAAGACCGGGCGTAAGGAGCGGCAAAGGCCCCAGCCCAGTATCCGAAGGGAGGAGTCCAATCAGGCGGAGCACTGAGTTCCGTCGACCGGAAAGACGACGGGGAGCAATAACGACGTATGGCCCAACCGACCCACCTGGACACCACCACCCGCTCCATCAAACACACACACACACACTGCGAAATCACGCCCGAACAGTTTCCATCCTTTCCTCAGACTGTGCCGTTGCGTTGGCAAACCGTCAGCCAACCTTTACGACGGTTAGTCCTTGCATCGTCAGCACCAGCACCAGGTTTCGTATGTTCGCCTCCCCTCCCCTCCCCCCTCCCCTCCCCTCCCCCCTCCCCTCCCCTCCCCCCTCCCCTCCCCTCCCCCCTCCCCTCCCCTCCCCCCTCCCCTCCCCTCTCCCCTCCCCTCCCCTCCCCTCCCCTCCCCCCTTCTACCCCTCAACCCGCCTGTCATACCCCCGTGAGACCCTTGCGACCAACACTCACCTACACTTCCAAACCCGCGCGACTCAGCATTCACATATCCTCCGTCCGTCATTGCGCGCAACCGTCTCCTGCCCCAGCCCTGGTACCCGCACACATCTCCGTCCAGCCCCTCTCCTCCCCCCCCGCATCCCCCCCCGCATGCGCTCACCAGCTCGCTCCGTTGCTGAGTCCCCTCGGGCCGGGGGAGCTCCCTGTCCGCCACCATTCCCCGCCATCCCCCCCAGCGGCCAGGGGCTGGTGCTCCCCCGTTGAGTCGCACCCACAAGCCCTTCAGGTACGACCCCGTGTCCTGCACCACCTGCAGCAGGTCCTGCTCGGAGGCCCGCTTGAGGGCGGGCTTGATGCGGTTGGCGATTAGCTCGCCGGCCGCCCGCTCCGCTGCCTGAAATGCATGTATAAGTTCGTGCGTGTGTGTGTGTGTGTGTGTGTTTGGGAAGGGTGAAGGGTTGGGGGAAGGGTGAAGGGTGAAGGGACGCGGTTGGCCTGGAGAGGCGGAGGCGATAGCGGTAAACATCACCGACCCGGACGAGGTAGGATGAGGTGGGTAGCGGTTCCGGAGCGACCCGACCCGACTGCACTGCATCATTGCACCATCACACCATCACTGCACATGCATGGATGAGCACCACGTCCGCGGAGGGGTATTCAAAAAGTACCGGGACGGGGTGTGTGCGCGTGGAGAGATGGGGATATGGGGATATGGACAGGAGGAGGGACACATGCATGAGTTCAAGCACAGGCGAAGGCGCAGGGATCGAATCTCCCCTCCTCGAACTCCCCGCACCCACACGAGCACAGAGGGCAGTCACGAACACCCAGGGTTGGGGGAACGGCCTTCTTCGCGGGCGAAGAGTTAAGGAGTAGCCTTTCTGGCCAGTGCTCATTATCGGCTTGTAGGTAAAGAAGGACAAAGCCTGAGGCCACGTCGAGGCTATGTCTCTGATGCTTCCATGCTATGGAGGGTCTGGCGGACCCTGGCTGGCTCACACCAAGCTCCCGGAGTTTTGCCCTGCCCCGCCCCCACTGGCGTGCAAGCAGGATCAGGCCATGTGGATCTCTTCCCACCCACATCCCATGACCCGTACAGCGCCCCCAAACGCCAACGCCTCCGTCCGACCCACACAGTGCTCACAATGAACGCTTTCACCACTCGGTGGGTGGACTAGCAGGTGGTTTTCCACCGCCATATCGCCCGCACCCACCTCCAGGCGCTCCAGGGGCGTTGCTCGCAGTGATGATGAACTCCCACTGGCCAGTTCAGTTCCGGGTAACCCCCCTGGAACAGCGGCTCCTCCAGCGGTGCTGCTGCCACCGCCACTGCCACCGCCGCTGCTGACGCCACTGCTTACTCCGATTGAAGCCCCTCCCTGGAGCTCATCCAGAGCCATACGACGGCTGAATTTAGCGTTGCGTGACTCGATGTAATGAATCGCCGCGTCGCTGCGCGAAAGGGTCCGTACGGCCAGATCGGAGTGAGCTGGCCTGGTGGGGAAAGCCCTGCCTGACCTCGCCCGTACTACCCACAACCGCACCGAGAGCCCCAGCTCTATCCTCCACTCGATCCGATACCTCTACCGACCCCCGACCCTCAAGCAGGAGTACTGTGAGCCGCACCGAGGCCCTAACTCCACCGGGGACCTGACCCAGATGCGCCGGCACGCACTCTCTCAAACCAAAACCCTAGCCCTTTCTCCACTCCGCCCACCCTCGCTTCCACCTATCAGATGGTCTTCTGCCCCACCCCTCCCGCCCCACCCCACCCCACCCCACCCCTCCCGCCCCACCCCACCCCACCCCACCCCACCCCGCCCCACCCCACCCCTCCCGCCCCACCCCACCCCGCCCCACCCCACCCCTCCCGCCCCACCCCACCCCTCCCGCCCCACCCCACCCCTCCCGCCCCACCCCACCCCTCCCGCCCCACCCCACCCCTCCCGCCCCACCCCACCCCTCCCGCCCCACCCCACCCCACCCCGCCCCACCCCACCCCGCCCCACCCCACCCCGCCCCACCCCACCCCACCCCACCCCGCCCACCCCACCCCACCCCGCCCCACCCCACCCCACCCCACCCCACCCCACCCCACCCCACCCCACCCCACCCCACCCCACCCCACCCCACCCCACCCCACCCCACCCCACCCCACCCCACCCCGCCCCACTACACACGTACAAATTCCCACCTGGGGATAGGCAGCAGAGGTATTTCGGCCGCTAGCCGCTCTCTCAGCCCCAGCACATTCTGCCGAGCCACCTCCCAGACTGTCTCCTCACTTGCGGGGGCGGTAGCGGCCGGGAAGATAGCGGTGCCGAAGCCCGTGGGTAGCGAGCGTAGGCTGGCCTGAAGGGTAGAGACAGGGGTAGGCGGGCCGGGCGGTGGGGAAGTGGTGGCGGTGTAAGGAGCGGGCTGCATGTGGGAAGGCTGCGAAACACATGTAGAATCCATGTTCGGAGCCTTAGTTCCACCGAGGACGAAAGCGGGACACCCGCTTGGGATCCGCGCGGAATGGAACGCGAAACCCCACACGCACGTTAGACGAATAAGGCCCACTCTAATTCCACTTCTTGATCCTCCAGTGCCCCGTACCCGAAACGGAGACCTCGGGCCGCCGCCGTCTCTTTGGTGGCCCGAGGTCTCGGTACCCAGTCGCAGTGACGTACGACCCACAAACACCACCCGCATGGTCACGGAGTTGTGATCGCTAGTGGAAGGCTGCTAGTCCAAAGCCCAACGCGATAACGTCCCACCGTGGCCCGTCCGCTCAAACGCCCCGATTCTGTGCAGCGCCCCCCTCCCACAGCTCCGTACGTCGCGATACCTTGAGCTGCTCGAGTACCAGCGCCATCTCCGCCACCGAGTCCAGCGCCGCTTTGAGGGCCTTATCCTCCTCCGGGCCGCTGAGAATGCGGGTAACGGCAGTGGTGGTGCTGCTGAAGCTGCCAGCCGAGCTACTGCTGCCGGCGCTGAGCCTGTCAGGATCCAGGTCCAGCAAGCCATCCGAGCTACTGGTACCGGCACTGGCGCTACTGCCGCTGGCGGCTGGAGCACTCATCGTGAAGGCGAAGGGGCAGACGGCGGGTAACGGAGCGGCAATTAAATACAGAATATGTACGAAACTGCGAGAACACGATCGCAATAATCTGGGAAGATCTGTTAGCAGAGGCCCGCGGGGAGGAGCCGACCCTTCCTCCACCTCATGGCTGTCCATGCGGCCCACGCATACACCCATACCCACCCACCATACCCATATTTAGGTCGTTCACCTTCCGCCTGCTCCCCGGTTGCCAGAGGTGGTGGTGTGTAGAGGGGGCTGGGCAGATTCAATAAGTACTCAGCACGCACAATGTTGCGGTACAGCCGCCGGGTCTCCACTAGCGCGTTAAGACGCAGGACCCGCTCCACAGACGTGTGCCAGGGATCATCCTCCGCCGTTGATTGCGGCTGTTGCGGGGGCTGCGCCTGTTGCTGGGCGGGAAGGAGGGCTGTAGCTGCTACCGCAACGCCGTAAGATGGCAATGGTGACGTGGGAGTAGTGGCGATGGTGATGGGCGGGATGGCTGAGGATTCCCTGCACCGCGACCGATGGCAATGGACGGCACGGTAGTGTGTAGGTGTGGTGTGGTGTGATGTGGTGTGGGGAAATGCAGGAAAAGCAACTAGGCGCACTGAGGGACAAAGAATGACTCACAGAGAACGAAGTGGGGAAAGAGTGGCGATTATAGGTGGCGGCAGGCGGCAGGCGGCAGGCGGCAGGCGGCAAGCCGACCGGTAAACCCATACGGGGCATACCCCTACCTGGCTGACTACGGCTGACGATCTGGATAGCAGGGCGCCCGACTAATGCATTAAAACGATACAAACAGAGAGCTGCGACATATGGTGATAAGGGACTCACCCTTGCGCTGCTCTGCAAGCGACGACTGATACATGGAGTGATGCGACGTAGCGCTGACTCAAGTTAGGCCTGCGCATTTCGCAGTGAGGATCGCCGCGTACGGCTCCATGTAATCTGTGCATGCGGCTCGGAATACGCCGTCTGCCACTGCCACGGAGGACGCACCTCGTCGCTGGCGAGACCCATTGAAAACGATGGCTCGTCAAGCCCACTGCGCTAGGGCGCTGCAAAACGTGGCGTCCGGAAGTAGATGCTACGGTATCCCTAGAAAGCTGGCCACGCCGCATATCCATAATAGCGAAAGAAGTCCTTCAGGCCGGAAGGACTTCAGGCCACGGCAGCTCAGCGTCAACCTAATACTGTAGGTCTTATATAATGTGAGTCAATCAGCGGCAACCCTTCTCCTATGAGATCATCGTAATGGATGAAGTGGCGTCCAAGTGACCAGTTCTAGTTACCAAAGTTGTTAACAACAGGTAACAGATATGATTATCTAACTTATTGAAGTGCGCGGCGTCGTTATTTCACTAATACTCTGTCAAGCACATAGCTGCTCTGGTCAGGCATGATTAAATGTCGTACATTGCAAGAGAGTCTCTGACTCTGTCAGGGAAGCAGGTCTCTCTGTTCTTTTTCTTTGGCAATCCTAGTTTCGGTATCTCCCTGGTCCCTGACCAGTTCGTCTCACTAATAGGGAACCGGGGTTATTATTACTAATTGGAAGCAAGCTTCAGCGACGAGCAGAGCGAGTTAGATGTGCATCTTGCAAGCAGCTAAGAGTTCCGAACAGATAAGCGATAACATGGACAAGGATGACCAAGAGGTCAGCCGGAGACGCGCAGGTTTCTCAGTATGAGAAGATGGGTATTTTGCGAGTGGTGTGTCACACCATGGCGATTCGCCATTTTGTGACACATCATTTCACGTTCATCTGCCTTCAGCTCTCACGAGCTCGCTACCTCCCAGTTGTAGCTGCGACAGCATAGGAAACGCAGGCGCATGAAGCTAAAATCTGCAGGCGAGGGACGGAAAAGAGGCTGGAAGGCGAGGGCAGCCCTTACAGGAACCGTAGGCGCCAACAATTCGGGGCAAGGAGGGATGCAGTAGGCGTTGCGCAGTTCACTGGAGTGAGAGGGTACTCAGGTCGGGGCGGGGCGGGGGGAGATCTGAGAAACGAACGCGGGCACACGCGTGTTAAGGCTACCGAGAGGAAGATACCGCGATGCAGACGTATGGGCTAACCAAGCTCAGTCGTAACCCGCGAAGGGGAACAGATTCCGCAGGCGCAGACGGGCAGAGTCCTGTGGTCATAGGTCCTGGGGTTTTCAGACACGGGAGCGCAGGATGTGGTGGCACTGGCGAAGGGGCCTGGAGGCCATATCACACAGTGGAATTCCATTTTCTCACCTATGTAACTGGCAGTCCGGGTTAAGCAGGGGAATAATCAAATCCCAGCACATCTCAGCGCCATGCCACATCCCAGCGAACTACCCCGCATCGCCCCTGAGGAAAGAATGAAGCGACCGACCTTCAGACCGAACCTAGGTACGGCAAGAGTACGAACATCCCTCCTGCAGAAAAGGGTGCGTCATTCAATCAAGCAACTTAAGTCCCTGCAGTCCCTGCTGGCGCTCCAAACATCCCAATGATGACCAGGTCCGCACGAAATATGGACCGTCGTAAGGCTACACACTCCTGCTTTTTTGCACCCAGTCCCCGCCATAGGCCCACTGGCACTTCATGGACACCTTTCATGCTGACAGTTCCCAACCCCAGTCCTCCACCCGGATCGCCCACCCAACCTAGCAGCGATGTGCTTGACTGCGATGGCTGAGGAGTTCGAGTGATGTGCCGGCTGGGGACTGTAGGCGTTGCCTGATCGACGCGAACCGCACACACATGCCCCCATGGAGGCCGTTCATGCTGACAATCGAATCACCTATCCGGTTATCACCTATCACAAAGAATATGTACGAGATATGTACGAGTCTGTGTTTCTCCAACTCTGCATTGTCTTATGTGTTTATCATGGCCGTGCGCAGGGGCAATACCCGGAATATCACACGTACACGCATGCACACGCATACACACGCATACACACGCACCATTTTGTTTACACCCGAACTGAAACCATTTCCACCTGAGCTTGGTACTGCTTGGTTACCGGAGAGTTGTATGGCCGTACTAAGTTGTTCCACCCACCCTGGACCAAACCGGTTACGCTTTGATGGGATCAGCCTTCCGCCGTCCGCCTTCTATATAAGAGTGGAAAGGCCGCCTGCCCACTTCCCAGACGGCCCTCCTGAGGTGCGCAAAGACCATTCCTCCACTTGGCCCATCGGGACCCTAATCCGCAAATGCGCCCTTATTCGTTGCTTTACCCGAAAGGCCAGCAGCATAGGCTCACGTGCTTACAGCCTCCCACACGCGAGTTAGCGCCTGAGCTGAAACCCCGACTATCCCTCGCCCTGACCTACGAATTAAAATTAAAAATCGGAGGCTCATGATGGTGGATGTCAACAACCTGTGTGTGTGTGTGGGGGGGGTGTCGATGTCGGCGGTGACGTTCGTGGAAGCGCAAGCGTGACAGCGCTGCGTTGCCACCATCACGCCGAAATACCATTTCCCCGTGGGGACAGTCGGTTGGTCGATCAAGAAAGAGTGAAAGAGAGAGAGTGAGAAGGGGGTTAGGTTATACCGCAAAGCGGTAATCCATGTGAAAAATTGCAAGACTCATCACGTGAAGATCATTATGTACTAATGTCTTTCAGCTTAAGCTGTTTAGCCATCACGATTTACAGCAGCTCTCAACAATCCTCCGCCACCTCGACGTCCAGGCGCCCGTGGTCCGCTTCGAGCAGCGCCTCCTGCAAGGAACCCTCCCTGGAGTCTCTCCCCCACAGCACCCTGGCGTTGATGCTCCAGCACACCTACGATATCCGCAAGGAAGCATCAAGTCATCCGTACAGGCCCCACCAGGCATAGCGGGCTCCATTACTTCTATTCATCCCCCCCCCCGATCCCACATCTGTAGCGAGCAGCAGCAACCGGCATCACATCGAAACCGAGAAAGTAACGAAAGTACGGACTATATACGGAAAATGCGGTACATCGTACATAGGTTGTGATAGCGGCGCAGCAGATAGCTTTTGCAAGATGCCCTTCGTCTGAGGAGCCTGACCCCCTGCCCGCCTGCCCCTGCCGCCTGACCCCCTGCCCGCCTGACCCCCTGCCCGCCTGACCCCCTGCCCGCCTGACCCCCTGCCCGCCTGACCCCCTGCCCGCCTGACCCCCTGCCCGCCTGACCCCCTGCCCGCCTGACCCCCTGCCCGCCTGACCCCCTGCCCGCCTGACCCCCTGCCCGCCTGACCCCCTGCCCGCCTGACCCCCTGCCCGCCTGACCCCCTGCCCGCCTGACCCCCTGCCCGCCTGACCCCCTGCCCGCCTGACCCCCTGCCCGCCTGACCCCCTGCCCGCCTGACCCCCTGCCCGCCTGACCCCCTGCCCGCCTGACCCCCTGCCCGCCTGACCCCCTGCCCGCCTGACCCCCTGCCCGCCTGACCCCCTGCCCGCCTGACCCCCTGCCCGCCTGACCCCCTGCCCGCCTGACCCCCTGCCCGCCTGACCCCCTGCCCGCCTGACCCCCTGCCCGCCTGACCCCCTGCCCGCCTGACCCCCTGCCCGCCTGACCCCTGCCCGCCTGACCCCCTGCCCGCCTGACCCCCTGCCCGCCTGACCCCCTGCCCGCCTGACCCCCTGCCCGCCTGACCCCCTGCCCGCCTGACCCCTGCCCGCCTGACCCCCTGCCCGCCTGACCCCCTGCCCGCCTGACCCCCTGCCCGCCTGACCCCCTGCCCGCCTGACCCCCTGCCCGCCTGACCCCCTGCCCGCCTGACCCCCTGCCCGTCTGACCCCCTGCCCGCCTGACCCCCTGCCCGCCTGACCCCTGCCCGCCTGACCCCCTGCCCGCCTGACCCCCTGCCCGCCTGACCCCCTGCCCGCCTGACCCCCTGCCCGCCTGACCCCCTGCCCGCCTGACCCCCTGCCCGCCTGACCCCCTGCCCGCCTGACCCCCTGCAGCCCCCCCCCCGCCCGCCTGCCCCGTCCCTCGCCCGGATCCCCTCAGTTTCCATTGGGTGAGTGCGCACCGCAAAGAATGCCGCCAGCAGGGACAGCGCCGTGCTCAGGTGGCGTGTGGACCAGCCCAGGCTGTCCAGGGCATAGCCGCCGAACAGCGTTGACCCGGCCTCCGAAACCGTCCACAACACAAACTCCACAGCGAACAGCCGCCCGCGGACACTGTCCGGCAGTCGGTGCTGCAGCGTGGCGGTGGAATGTATATAGAGTGTTGCGCTCCCTGGAGTGGGGAGATGGGGAGAGGAGAGAGGGGGAGTGGGGTGATGGGGAATGGGGAGATGTGTGTATGCGATACAGGCAGGCAGGCAGGCGGGCGGGCGGGAGGGCGGAAAATGCCCCACCTCAGAAGTGGGGAAAGAGGATGACAACTACGACGCAAAGGAAGCGGTAAAGACGAAAGAGCGGCGGAGGGTTGGGCGGCTAGTACGACATTGCTCATCGCCGAACCGCGAGGAGGGGGGTTCATTGAAGAGAAAAAGTTTGTGTTCGGCCAATCCGATGTACGGCCCGCAAATTCTGTGAGTACGGCACCGGAGTACGTTGGGAAACGGGAATGGATTGGGGTCAGAATTCGTTAGGTTTTAATTTAATCGGTTATATTACCGTTCGCTCGGTTTTAAGAGTTGACAGTTAGATATGGTTGGATGCGCTGAATATGCTCCGATCAGAGCTTTCAGGGCGAGATAATCAAATACATATTTCATTCCTGCCCACCACCCGGGATGGGGCACGTCGACGAAGGAGGGGAGGGGGCGCACCTGCCGTACGGATGGCGGTGGCGGGCAACACGCTGCTGATGGTGACGGCGGAGGCCATCACCAGGTAACCGGCCGCTAAGAATCCGAACGCTACGGCGATTGAGATCCGCCACCAACGCGCCACTCCGGGCGTCAGTGCGTTGGCAATCATAGGGCCCGCGACGGAGCCCAATCCCACTGCCACCAGGATCGCCCCCAGCGTCATCTCCGGGCCACCCAAGGTCTGTGACACGGTGTATGTGACACGGTTCAATAAATTTGAGGAGGACTACCGTTGGAAGTTGTGGTCATCCCCCACGACCGTGCCAGGGTTACGGGGAGGGTGGGGGGGGGGCAACCGCGAAGCTGGAGGAGCTGGGGCTGCGCGGGGCGATAGCGATGTGGTTAACGAGGGCTGCCGGCAGAAAAAGAGAACAGCAGCGGATGCGTCATGCGAGGAGGCACAGTGGCGGTCGCGCCACCGGCGAAGGGGGACGGGCATCTGGCCACCTGCACGAAGCCCCGCTGAAGCAGCTGCGGCTGTTACACCACATCATATTCACGCCGCCGTACGTGGTGTGTGTTGTAGTGACGAGATGAAATCAAACGGCACGTGTCAAACCCAAGACAACTCCTCCCCCCCCTTTCCGTTCCGTACCCCCCACTATCCCACTATTCCACTAGCCCAACTCCCCTTTCCTCTCCCTTCCCGCGGCAGTGCCTGCGAGGGCCCCCTCGACCCACCTGCATACTCGACATCTGAGCGAACCTGGAGTGCGAAGAAAGGGGGAGGGGGGATGCGGAGGGGGTGGCCCTCGCCAGGGGATACACCAACGATGAGGGGCAGCCTTCCGACTATGCACGGAACGAACGGCGGGCAGCTGCTTCTCCTGCAGCTGCCCGCAACCAGACTGGGTTCGATACGTGGCTGATTTCACAGGTAGGGTAGGGGCGGTCTCCGCGCGGGGCCGGGGGCCGAACACGTCCGGTTGCGGCCACAGCTTTGCATGATGCGCACCTACCTAACTACCTAACTACCTAACTACCAAAACCGTCGGATTAAGCGACAGGACCAGGGATTGGTCCCCCAACACCGTACCTCCTACCAGCACAGCTTTCCCCCCCGGGGGCAGTATTGCCGGCAGCGGTAGCTCCGCCAGCACTGCCCGGGCAGCCGCGTTAACCGGCTTAACCTTAACCTGCATCTAGCAGCCCCTTATCATCTCCCCTCTGTAGGGCACCCAAAACCGCATCCGCCGCTCAGTTTGCCACTCTGGAGGACCTCCCGGTGGACCTCATCTTTGTATCGTACCACTTTTTCCGGTCGTCTGTACCCGCGTACTGCGAAGGGCCCCTCCCCTCCTTTTCCCCACCCTCCCCCCCAGTCCCCACCTGCCGTTCAGTACATCTGCCGCGCCCCACGCCAACGCGCCGGTGGCCTTGCACCACACCAACGCCGCCACATCCCAGTTGCGCCTCTCCGACATGAAGTGAAGCGCTCCGAAACCACCGCAACCGCAGCTGCGGCGCTGCTGCTCCCTTTCAGGCCCCCCGACTGCGCTCTGTGGCTTCGCGCGCAGCGGCTGCAGCTCCGGCGGCTTATCGGATTGGTCGTCATTACATCGGCCCCGTGCTGCTGCTACTGCTGCTACAGCTCCTACATCTGCTACAACTGCTACAGCCTCCGCCTCCGTCACCTTAACGGCGCCATCTGCATTGGTAGTGTTGGACGACGCCCTGTCCGCAAGAATGTAATGTAGGGCCCAGATGATGAGTAAGTGGTGGGTTCAGGAGTGGAAGCTTGATTTAATGTGGTTTCGGAGCGATGCCAGGACGGGGCCCGGGTGGAGAAGGGGAGTACGAGTGTGACAGCACCGCAAGAATACCCAGCTGGTTGCAACCCAGGAGGGAGGGAGGGAGGGGGGGGAGATTATCAAAACCACTGTTAGCTGCGCCAGCAAAGTAAGAAGGCAGGTAGCTGGGAAGGTGGCGAAGGGTCCTCACCGGTTGGAGCCCACCGAGTGGCGCACAGAGCTCGGGCGGGTGGGGGTTGCCTCCGGCTGCGGATGTGGGGGCTGCCAGGTGGCTAGTCGCAAAAGCAACGTCGCTGACACGAGGAAAGCGCAGCCCTCAATACGGAAGCAGACCGCCGTACCGTACGCCGCTGCTGTACGTCCCGCCTGGAGGGAAAGGACGTGTATGTAAATGTGTGAGCACGTGTGTGTCTGTGTCCGTGTGCGACGCATGCTGAGTAGTACGTAGTATGTAGCCGTGCACCAATACGCCCCCGCGCGGCCCCGACCGCCGCTTTGCACGTGCCTTCAAATCCTCCAGGAAGGGCCCCCGAGGAGCTCTATTGCTCTGTACGACCTACCGCACCTAAAACCCCAGACACGGCACGAGACATCACGTACCACGGCAGCCCCGAAGATGGCCATCAGCGAAAAGCCCATCAGATCCAAAGTGCTCGCCACGCACAGCATAGCGGGCGGTACGACAGTGGGCACGGACGCGATCCTCGCAGGATCATAAAACGCCTGCGCGCTGTACTGCAGCAAGACCAGCGGGTACAGTAGCCTACAGGATAGGTGCCGTACGCACATGTAGTACACTCACAGTAAATATGCAAAGAGCTTTACACATACGCCCGCATGCATGTGTGTGTGTGTGTGTGTGTGTTGGGTATGTTGGGTGTGTTGGGTGTGTGGGGGGGGAACCGGGTTGTTGATGTACGGGACGGAGCAACGAAAGAGATCAAGATTCTGCACAGGCGGGGTGCGGAGACGCTGCGGGTGCCGTTAAAAAAAATCAATTTACGAATCCAAATCGGCGCTGCAGTATCCTAAATTCCAACTGCACGATGCATGCATAAACCCATTTGTGTCCCCAGAAGACAGCTAGAGAAGCCGGACAGCCTTCTGCGGCTTCTGACAGTCCCATGGGCCCCTCGCAGTCCCATGGGTCGCCCCTGTTCCGTTCCTCAATCCGCTCACTCGATGTGTCCGCTCAGTCGCACCAGCGGCAAAGAGAAGCTCACGGCGCTCTGCAGCAGGCACGCGGCGATGAGGAGGCCGCCGCGGTTGAGCCGGTCTGCTGCCAGGCCGCTGAGCGGGAAGAGCACCAGGTACGGCAAGCGGCGGCACACGAGAAAGAGAGCCGTGTGAAGGGCGGCATCATCGCCGGAGAGGTCCGCAATGGTGGCGTACGCGGCCACGAAGGTGAACCTGCCGCGGGAATGAGGTTTTGGGTTCATCACAGCAGAAGAGGGACAGCGTATTGGAGGTATGGGGAGGGCCCGGGGTGTGGGGATCAAGTGTGGCTCGTGGTGGTGGAACGCGAGAATGGATGGACACGCGGAGAGCGCGTGGCTATGTGCTGCGCGTGTAGTGATCGTAAAGGCACGCTCGTATCGGCGACAGCACCAATCATGTCGCAAAAGGGATATATGCGACTCCCAGCATCTGGACAGCCGTAGGCCGCCAGCATGAGCAGCAGCAGCAGCAGCAGCTGCTACCGCCGAAACAGCAAACAGCAAACCTGCGCCTTTCCACGGGGCACACACTGCGTTCTTAGTGCACGCAGCATTTCCCTTGTAAATCAAAGCAATCATTACTGAGCGTGTGATGCATGTTGCCGTTAACTGCGGTTTTACTGCAGGATTTCCCTCGACGTACGGCAAGCGACACATTTCCGGGGATGGTTAGGGCTATAGTTATGGCAAGTAGAGACAGTGAGACGTGATGAATCTGATTATTAAAATCTGTTAGTGTCACTGGAATCCAACTACATTATCCGACGCTTTCCTTACGACGGGAACAATTGATTGCGTCAGCATTTAACTGTCCGTTGGTTCCCCATTTAAGCCAATTTACGCACACAGAAAGTAGAGAAATGAAATTGTGGCTTAAATTTACTGTACTGTTGTCAGTGCGGTGAAAAGTCGCACGGCTCGCAGGCCAGCGGGGCCATTCACGGTCTCACCAGTTACCGGCTTGCTTTGTACATTCAGCTAACCACATAAAGGCGTAAATGTTATTCCTCCATAGGCATAGCGCGTAGTCTTGTATGCGTGTGACTCGAGTTGTCATGGCTCCCAATTTTACTCATGCGCTCCAAGGGCAACCGGGGCAATCGCTATGAAGGTATTAAACATTTCAATGAAGATCTCAATAGAGCAAGGAATGCACCAGAACATTTTACGTTTGTGCTTTTCGTTGTTTGACGCTTCTTACGACATTCGCCTCGCACGGCAAGATGGCTAATTTGTATGATAAGGACGTTAAGATATAGCAGTTAGTTACAAAGCATTTATATATGAGTTGGCTTTGAGTATAAAGCCAACGGCGCAGTGGAGGCTTTGCCTCATTTGTATGCTGCGCCAAACACAAAGAACCCCAACATTGGCGTTATTTTTCAGCCATTTTGGTCAAGCAATCCACACAAATGTTACAACATAATTCTGCTGTTAATGTCTGGGGCACACGGATTTAGGGCTCTTCGTGCACCGATGACGACTCCATTTGGCGAATGGAGTCGCGCTCGTCTCGCATCTTCCGACATATATAATACGGTCTACGCACTGCATCGTTATAATTAATCTTTATAAGATACGGGGTATTACCGCCTCGCGGGTACCAAGGCACATGCAGCCAACCCGGGTCGGTTGCTCACCGTCAGCTAGGCCTCGCGGCCTGACGTGGCACGTGTGTGTCGTCGAACGCTTCCTTTGGCGGCCACCATAAAGGAAAGAATTCCAACAGGAAAACATAATTAATTATAAATATGAAATGTTATTAGAATGGTGTTAAATAGGAACGCCAGAGAACGCCTTATTTGCCCGTGATTAAGAGCCTAAGTGTGACGGCCGGCCATTGATCCAAATTACATATGGGCGGACTAGGGGCAGGGAATCCCCTCAGGGTCATGCCGATCAGCGGGGCGTTGCAGAGAGTGGAGTGTAGCGAGCTGAGGCTAGGTGGGTGTTGATGGCAGTGGGTGCTGCACAGGCTAGCCGCGGGTGACATTCCAGCCCCGTTCACACTCTAGTGTTATGACGCTGTTATAACTGCCCCTGATAACTGCTAAGGACAAGAACTACTTCCCAAGCCTCTTGGATTCGGTATCGCGCCTCGTTTGCCTTCTGTAACAATGATTTCCGCGCACCCTGTCATGCCCGCACATCGTATTGTGTTTTGTTGGCCAGTCCCGCAATTTCGATCTCCCGCCGTCTCCTGCCCGCGAGGTTTGGAAGTTTGCTACGAGATGCAAAGAAGAGATGCGCGGTGCGCGGTTCTGCCGCCACAAGAGGTGTTGACGCTGCTGCGGAGGATCGTGTGGACCTGGCAGTCGACGGGTACTTAATGCTCTCGGCTTACATTTTTTAAAAGTTACCGCCTAGCCTTGCGATATAACCCTTCTCAGCTGGCACACGAGACACGACCCCTCCCCACGCTTAAGGCATCCAGAGGTGTGGGGATCAGGTCGCTGTCGTATGTTTGCGCCTGGTGCAGTGTGTAACATCGTCCAGCGTCTTAGGTAAGGACCGCTGTCCTTGACGATTTTCGTGGAGAGTAGCAGGAGAAGTGCTTTTAAAAGGGGTGACCGACCCCATTCCGCCAAATTCCGCCACTCCCATCTGAATCGCACTGGAGCCAGCAACATAGATTCTGCAGGGATCAATTCTCTGCGGGGAGCTGTACGTTCGGACGCATACAACGACACCCTGTTTTAAGCGTCCCTGCCGCTCGCATCTCGAACAGCTTCATTCGAGGTCCTGTCGGGCAGGTTGGAAGGACAATGCCAGCCATGAGGCTTCGGGCAGGTTCGGGCTATCTTTTCGGATGCATCTTTTAAGACATATATGCTGCAAAACCGTATGAGTCATACGCGTAAATTTCTTTTCTAGCTAGATAGGTCCAGTTCTTGTACGAGAGTACGGAAATGCTGTACAAATATTTGCTTGTCTAAAATGTGTCTTCGGAAGCTCTTTACGGCATCCGCCGTTATAGAGTATCAGCATCATATAATTATATATAATATTTTACATCAGTAGTTGTGTTTTCGGATTTTCAGTTTCACCAGCACCGGCGATGATGGTGATGGCTCACCACTCATCTCCCGCCCTGTTCCTAATTCCGCCACTTGGGCTCATCGGTGTTTTGGCAGATCACGGTGCTATTTAGCAGCTGCAGATGGGGTTTTCATTGGAGCTGATTACCAACAACTGATTGCTACGTTATCAAGTGTAGCCTATATGGCCATACAGAGGGCTGCAGAGGGAGGTGGTCTCATACCCCAGGAAACTGTAAACGAAGGGAAGCCTGGGAGGGCTGGGAGTGTGAAGATTTTCCTCAAAAGGGCGTAAGTCTGGATGCTGATATGCCCGAGGACGTTGCTATTGTTGAATAGCGACGATCTTCGAAGATCACTATCGCAGATGCTCTGTGCCGAAATGAAGCGGACTCAGCCGATATCTATAATGCATTGAGTGAACACCTGTGCATAGCGCGATAATTCAGGCAACTTCCGGAAACCTCGTTGCATGCATGAAGGATTCCCGTACGCTCCCTACGTAGGACTCCTGCGTGCATGTGCACATGTCCGTGATGATTTGGGGACCGGCGACTTACTCCGTAGTGCACCAAACCGGGCAAAAAATACGTCTGCGAATGCTTTCAATAGTATGTTGACAGGTGTTGACAAAGTTAGCTCTTCCGAATCCAATGAAAAGGGAAAAATGGGGGCTTTCATGTAGAAACGAATAAAGCAACAAAACGATGTGAACGCAATGAATGTGTCGTACCCGTTCGATCTACATGGCATACGACGAACTCAAATAGGCTGTACGGTGACAAATTATATACATGAGTGAAGAAAACCTATCAACTTGTGCAATTATAGTTGCAGTTCTAATACTGTAATGTTATTGCTGATAAAACTTAGCCCACGATGTCGACCAGCGGAGACTATCCAGCAATCGCGGGCTCAAGGCTTACCTTCAGATGTTCAGAAATCTTTTGGATATTTTAATTTTAAAGCGAATCTTGAACTGTATATACTTTTTGTCATACAACAGCGGTTGTGGCGTTTGCGCCGATATCATTTATACGTACCCCAATCCGAGGCCATACAATTAGGCTGTGCAGGGCTGCCCATGTGACTCAGTCTGGGACGAATTATTAAGTTAATTAATCATGGGATTTCAAGATGCTTTGAAAGCTATTTTTGTCTTAGCGCAACGCCATATTTTGGGATTAGCTAATTAGGATAATAACGTTCAAGCTTACGGTTTTTATAGCGAACTGTTAAATTAAACATTCGATCGTCTTCAAAATGTATTCATCCGATGTTAACACATAAGGATCAGCTGTGATCATCGTCTTTTCCAAGGGCGTTGAGACGGGAAATTGGTTGTATGCCGTTGGGCCTCGCGGCCTGGACGACAAGGTGCATGCCTGTATTGATCAAATTGGCGGCTGGTATTAATCTGTGTCAGAGTCGACGTAGCATTTCGCGTCTAGCTGATCGAAACGACACGTGCGATTAGCCAGTTGTTCCTTTCCTCTCCTCTCCTCTCCTTGCTTCCCGACGACAGGCTGGCGTGGGTTGCCGGTTCATTTGGAGCTTCCACGCTCCTAGCAAGTCCATCTAACAGCATTGAATCGGGCCTGCTAAGTATGGCGGCGGCGACACCAGCCAACTTGGAGAGCTATTACACTGCCCATGAGAACGAGGGTCTTGCGAAGCCCCTCCTGGGGGACGAGGCGCCGATTAACGAACAAGCTTCACCTGAATCGGCGGAATTAGGTCATGCTGTTGATCCTCGTCGCAGTCAAGGCGGGCATAGCTGCAAAGCAGCCGCCGGTCGTCGATGTACCGCATGGCAAACGACCGCAGCCTTGCTAACTCTGCAGCTGGGCTGGGGTCTCTGGCTACTTCCATGCGATTTCGCTCGCCTTGGATGGATTCCCGGATTTGGTAAGCTGCCTCGCGCATCGCAACACCAAAGCTTCGGGTTGGCCATCGCGACTGTTCGCGACACCGCAACACAATTAATTATTGTGGCTGCTCTTCGTCGCCACCGTGCAGTTACGTTGTTCATCTTGGCTCTGTTAACAACGTACTCGGGCACTCTCTTCACTCGACTCTACGCTGCAGTTCCGGAGGCCGGTAAGGGAACAATCCGACATGATGTAACGAGCAAGCCCCGGCTGGTTTCGGGCCTTCGTAGCGTATCGTCGTCACACGTCGTTCTTTACACACGCGAGCTCGCTCTCTGCGCTACATGGACCGCTTCGGTTCCGTAATAGGCAGGACCGAAGTGGGCCTTTGCCTGGCCTTTGCGGTCGCGGATGGACTTGTCCTTAACGCATCATCATCTTAACGCATCATCACGCAATCTTGAGGACTATGTCTTCATAACGCACATATCGCGGCTGATCTTCCCGTAGTTTTATTTGGTGACATCGGCGCGGCCGCTGTTGGCCGTAAGGGCCGGATGCTTGTGTACTTCACCATATACTCGCTGGACGCGACACGCTGCATTATTCTTCACCTGGCAGCGACTCAGAGCCTCTTCCACGCCATTGCGCCGGTTCTTGAAGAGGCGCTGCCGCTTTGGCAGTGCTCCGTCATCGTGGGTGTGGTGGTGCTGCTGCTGGGGCAGATCAGGTGCGAGCGAGGCGGCGCGGCACGCAGGCCCGGTCGCGTCAGAGGGTGCCCTATCCGCTGTTGAACAAAATCAGTTCCAAATCATGGATCCAATTAAGATCCAACATTTCGGCAAGCTCACGGTTCTGCTGTATGATTCCCTTCTGCTGGACAGGATGTGTGAGCCTGTTGCCTCGCACGTCGATCGCGTTAGCTTCTGACCTGCCTCGCCTAGTAGCATGCAACTTATAAACTAATCGTACATTACGATATTTATCTTTTGTACTTCAATCTTGGCTGCTTCATTCTACCCCGCTGCCGGCGCCGTTTCCCATCCAACAGGTACCTGACGCAGCTCAGCTCGTTCTTCTTGGCGGGAACGGTGTCACAAATGATCGCCCTGACGATTGTCATTTACGATCTGGTGATCTCAGCCAGTAAGGCCCAGTGTGATGTGATATGCCGTACGTGTACGAATACGAGTCTAGTCAAGCGGCTCAACATATGATTGCTTCTGCGCCGGCTGATTAAGTCAGTCGCATTTGGGGACCCGGGGGTGCGCGATGGCCTCCCCTGCTTTGGAAGCGTAGCACTTCAGGGTGCCAGGCGTAATAAGCTACCAAATGAGTTTCCATTCCATCCGTACCATGTTGAAAAAATGTTGACGCACCCCTTAAATGCCCCCACACCACCACTGCCGTCCCCGCCGCTGCATCCAGCAGAGGGGCGCAGGTAGAAGAGAGCTGGTAATTGATTATGCAGTGCGGCTCCCAGTGCAGTGCGTGTGCAGTTGATCACTGGCTGGTTCACCTCCGTCCCAGCGTGAAGGCGCCCGCGCTCGTGTCGATCGATTCTTATGGCATTCACTTGACAATTGAATCAATTCTCTCATCATGTCTGGGGGTGGTGGGAACATGCGCGTATACTTCGGGACTGGGGAGCCGCCTGCATAAAACGATCACACGCGCGGTCGTTAGTTCTTATAAGCGCTGCCGTACCATATATAATGTGAGCGATACGGCTGGCATCGGCCACTGGTGCGGGTGTGGGATCCCAATGACAAGAATTGGAATGTCCTTCCGCCATCCGCCATATGGTGTGTATGCTGGTATGCTGGTAAGGCGCCCCGAGCACGACACTGACAGTGTGCGCGTGTGATCCGCCACCTCCCGTCACGGACGAAGCAAACCGTCATAACGACCGAAGCAAACCGTCATAACGACCGCGTAGAAATCTGAAGACATTGTAGCTCCCCTGACTCGTACCTGAGAGACCTACGTAAGGGGTCGTGGTGGTGACGCAAGCGCTGGTGGTGATAAGGTGCCCGACACAGGCCCAGACCGTTTAGGATGATCCCGGGATTCCCCCCCTCGCGACAACAGCCTGCGTTGATAAAGTGATGCGACCTAGGATGTGGAGTGCCATTGATGGCATTCTTATATGCAGTTGTGTTGTTGACTTCATCCACCACCACCCCCTCGCGTGGATTTTTTACCATCGCCCTCTTCAGGCCGCTCATCAGCGGGCAGCGGCACCTCTCCACCTCGGGGTGTTGAGGGCGGTCGGGCCACAGGCCTCGTCCGCCACAGCCCTCTGATTGGAGACGACGTTCTGAACGGCAACTGGGCTCCGGCGGCTATGGCGGTTCTCAATATGATCTTCGGTACGTGACGGCTCACGAGTGAGGGGGGGATCTATCGAGCGAGGGGGGGTGGGATGTCCGGGGGGGATGTATGCGTTAGTTGCCGCAAACACACACGCGTCATCATGTAGCCGAGTCGCAGGATGGAACACATCGTATGCAGGTGTGTGCGCGTGTGTGAATGCACGTGAGGTGGGTGAGTGTGGGTAGGAGGGAGGCTCGCATGCGTGAAGTCCGCCATTCTGCGCGTCCGTCCGTCCATCCATCCGTCCGTCCGTCCGTCCGTCCATTGCTCATGTAACTGAGAGAGGTGGCTCTCCGCTGTCTCCGTTGTATGCATGTACCCCATTGTGGAAGGCGACGATCCCCCCCTGGTTTTATTTGTTTAGACGAGACGTATATATATAATCCTTCGCATTCATTCACTGATCAGATCGATCCGCTGTATGTGCTGCTGCAGCCTATGGAGGACAGTTCGCATTTTTGGAGCTGATCACCAGCATGAAGTCCCCCGACCGGTTCTCCTACGCTGTAACATTCTGTACGGCGATCATGACGGCGCTGTACGGCGGTTTCGGTGCTGTGGGCTACTGGTCCAAGGGCTCCAGTGTGCATGGCATCGTCATCTTTAATATGGACCCAAGTCCCTTGGCGCAGGTTGCTGCGGGGTTCATTTTCCTGCAGGTGAGCGAGGCATGCACTTCACCGCGCACCGCGAAAAGTAAATACACGTACGTGCGTGTTGAAGTCGTAGCTTCTCGGTCTTCCAGAAACCCTAACACCTTCACGTATGGATGTGCGGTGTTCTGGCTCCTGCTGCTTTCCTTGCACTGCACTGCACTGCACTGCACTATAACTCAATTGCATGGCTGTACCCCGTTGTGTGTAAAGCACGTAACGGGTCACATTCACCCACTGCCTGTACAGGCAACAGCTTGTACGTAGCCTAGCTATTAGTCCGTACTATTCCGTTTAACAGAATGAAGTTGGCTTACATTACATCATGAACGAATTTGAACCAAATAGATTATATATAATATTTATTGTATTTATTGAAAACTGAAAGAGCTGAAAGGGCAAGGGCCACATGCACGCTTTCCCTTTAAAAAGTATGCTTGCCTAAACAGGCTCTGGCTCAATACCTGGTAAATCTTAACGTGTGGACCCACAACCTACTCGTCCTGATCTCTCGCCGGGCCACTCGGAACACCGATGACGAGTTGTGGGCGGAGGTAGGTGCCATTATCTAAGTGTGTGTATATGTATGTGCGTGCACGTGTCTCGGTCTGCGTCACCGTGGGAATGTACACCCTGGGAGTTCGGATGAGTACATGCCTGCCTAAGTGCCTTGGGAGGCGATGGGGGGGAGACCACGCATTATTTACACCTACATACCGGGCAGGGCGGTTGGCGCGCGGGAGGAATGATCAGGCTGTACTGGGCTTTCTATGATGAGGCTGTGTGTATTTGCTTGTTAGCTGTGTGTGCGTGTGCGTGTGCGTGTGCTTGTGCTTAAACTGTATGTGGGATATACATGCATGCACGTTCGCTTTGCAACCACTCCCGTCTGGCGATGCAAATTTCGAGGAGCTAAAGATGTGCTAAAGATGTTCGTGTTGCCTAGTTAGGCAGTAACCGATTGATTCCACCGTCTGCTGCTGAACGCCGGCAGGAGACACACGCCAAGAACACGGGTGATCATTCCAGCAGCCACGTAGGTTCTCCTGGCTGCGTATGTCTGAAGGGGGCTCCGGGTGTTGTATGTGTTTGGCAAGGATTATGATTTTGGGTGGAGAGGTCCAATCATCGGCAGCAGCAGTAGGCCGTCAAACCATCGGTGGCTGTTACATACGATGCATGTCAGCCAATTAGGGCCTTATGCGCTCTCTTGCGGGATGTGCCGGGGTGCTCACCAGCTGCGCATCCGGTGATCTTCATCGTTCGCATGTTGTTGCAAACGTGTGGATGATGAACGTGCTTGTCCTCGCCCCGCCCCACCGCACATACACCATATGCGTGTGAGCCGTGCGTGTGACGTGCGCTGCCCCCCCCCCACACATACACATACACATACACATACACATACACATACACATACACATATATGTATCATTCGCCTCGCATCCGACACACAGTTATTAATACCTGCCGTCTTTTAGCCCTGCTAACGATGTGCCTTGGTGGCCTGGCCCGGGGGGGGCCCGGGAACTATCTTGGCGGCGGCAAACAGTGGCTGGCGGCAACTGCCTTCGTCGCCGCCTACTCCGCCGTGGTGGCCGTGGCGATTCCGTTCTTCTGCACTCTGGGTGCGTGTCCACCACCACCACCTCGGCCCTATCAACATCAGTGTGGTAGTGATAGTAGCCGAGTGCCGAAAAGGCCTCTCGAGATTCTGAGACGATGCTTTGTGCACCTTACATGCTGTCTGTGTATAATACCGTACTACGTACGACTAGTATCATAACACCGTATACTAACACCGCTGCGGCTGCTGATGTTTTGTTGAACCAATCTCGGCGCCTACATACATTAACATATACCCAGGCTTTGTACAAGAGCCATAATAACTTCATACACAGACATAGCAACAGGCATAATGCTTACACAGACAAAAGAATGGCGGGGGCCAGGTATACGTGCCACGTAAAGATACCTCGGCCCCCATGCATCTCATGTGTTTTGAAGAACAGTCGCCTAGCTGATCAAAGAGCTGCGCCTTATGCTACCGTCCGCCGGCCCTTCCTTCGTTTCCGCAACGGGGCAACAGTGGGATTCGTGACCAGCGTGACCTACCTGACGTGTGCTTACACGCTGCCTGCTTGGTTCGCGATCAAGCTGCTAGGCGGCAGCAAGCTCGGCGGCCTGGAGAGAGCCTGGCTTACCTTCCTCATCCCCGTGAGCATCATCTTGAGCTCCATTGGATTCGTTGCTTCCGTGAAGACCTACATTACAGAGGCGTATGGGGGGGAGGGAATGTAAAAAATCACGTGTGATTCTTGTTGGAGTGTGAGATTGCGTGGTAATGAGTAAAAAGCGCATCGTATGTACGTACGGTATATATGTACGGTATGTGAGAACATGCATGCCGTTGCGAGAACTTTTTTAAGCCGCAAGACACCTTGCAGCACCTCATCGCGAGAGCAAATCTACATTAATTGTTACATTTGGTTTCTGCCTAGGCAGGCTGCTGGTTGGCATCGCGAGGCAGGGGCGGGGCTTAAGGGTTTGGCTGCTGGGGTTGGTGGCTCCCTCTGGCTCCCACGTGAGTTCGCTCTATCTAGCTGCAGCGAGCTTGATAGGTTGTCTTCAAGGCAGTTCACAGTGAATGGCAAGGAAGATATCCGGTTCCAAGGTGCATCCTTGGCAGGCGAGGTGGCCTGCTGGAATGGCCACAATGTTTTGATCGTGCATGCGCAGAGACGCACATGCACGCGCCTCTGCTGTGAAAGTGGAGAAGGGAAGGGGGACGGAAGGTGACGTTAGATGGTGAGGTGCGTTAGATGGGGACCTGTGTGCGGCCGCGGCGATGGTGACTTCATTACGGATTGCTAATGCTGAATTAACCAAGAGGGGTCCGTCAAGTAATCCACCTGAATAGGACATACAGCTCGAACTTGAAAGACTAAGGATGGGCATCGATGTACTCGTACACGGGCCTTCTCCGATCATGGTGTGGTGTGTATTTGTATGTGCGTGATTTGGATACCGGTGCTACTGTCTCCTTATGCTTCCGATCGTACTCATCTGGGACTGCCGTCGCCAAGGACTTGTTTGACTTGTGCTTGTTGGTCAGCCATCGAGATACTCCACCGTGGGAGGTGCATGGTCCACCGTCCACCAGCACAGCGGGGTAAGTGCCCCAAAAGTTGCTTGGTCGACGCGGCTATAATGAACCCTGTGTGGTGTGTTTATGGTATATATCCAGCCGTGCGGCTGTGAGCTTCCCACCTCTGCCGGCCGCAAGCAACATTGGCTGCGAGTTGGTTAAGAGTCGGATGGCTGGACCGCCGTGGCTCGATTGCATGCAGCGCCACTGTCGGTGGGTTCATCGGTCTGTCTGTCGCTTGGTTCCATGGGCTGGCTTGTCCTGCGCTGTCAATGACCTGGTTTGTCCGCCAGTTCGGATCGGTACGTAATTTGATAGGGGCGATGTCCCGTTGCCATGGTTGCAGTTGTTGCAGCTATGCATGTGTTTTTGCTGTTGCGCGCTGCAGTGGCTGCAGTGCGTGCTGCCCTTATTAGCTTAGGTACCTTGCACATGATCTGATGGGATAAAGTAACCTGCCATATGGAGGGATGGTGAATAGGGTGAAAATGTCCTGTGTGTCCCAACATGCAACAATATCCGTACAAGCAATTAAGCAAGTGACGTACGTGTGTCTGTGGTTGCTTTGAGCGCGTGTATGTGTTTAGCCTTGCGGAAAGATGTGGACTGCTTCACTCGGTAGCTGCTAGCTGCGGACTGCTAGCTAGACTGCAGCTCACGCAGCTACGGCCTGAATGGAATGAAAGGTAACCTCGCCGTATTTATGTCGATTGATAGGAGTCGCCAACCGAGGCAGTATAGAATTCAAAAATCTAAAGACCTCTTGCTTTAAGCGGAAATGAGGAATAGACAGTAATAATGTGTTACGTCATACGTGACATGTGGCATGAGAAACATATATTTCTGTCCGCAACCTTGTAACGAGCGAGGAAACGTACCTTATTAATTGACCTAACACACGCTCCGTTTATCGTTCGTTACACATCTGCATTGCGTGGTAAACCTTCCGATCTCCATATCAACTAACGTCAGATATATCAGCAATTTTATCACCGCCAGCAGCTAGATCTTAGCTTATCAGGCATTACATATGTGTCCGAGGACAAAGAGGGCAAGATAACTAACGCTGCACAACTTACATAAGTCCGGCCTTCTTAATAAGCAGCCAGCAATAAAGCTCCGCAAGTGATTTGCATATAGTCGTTTGCTCTCTGCTCGCTGGTTGCCGTGCGTGCAAAACGTTCCGAAGTCGTCATCAGTGATATATTTCACGATCAGTTCTATGTTCGTATATCCCGTCCGTTCTAATAATAAAACTCCAAAGCCAACACTTTCTAACTACCACTGGCAGTAGTAATAAGCTTCCGGGCTCATCTACACGCGCAAACAATTATAAACCAACATGGCCAACCTCTGTCACGCGCATGAACGACCAGCGTCAACCACCAAATACCATCCCCTTCGGCCTCGCGACTTACAATGCGCCTATTGTGCCCCAAAGCGACTTCCGTATCGAAAATTCCGGCAGTCTCCCATCGCTGCAAAGATTACTGCTGCGACAAAAGCACTCAAGGAATAATCGAAGCCGCCAACCACATGTGCGAGTATGTTGCAATTGGCGTACACACATCACGCAGGCAAGGCCGCAGCCTTTACGTATTTGCGCACAGGCGGTTTTGAGACAAGGCAGCTTCGTAACAACACACCAAGAACACGCCGGCAGCGGGGAACGCCCGAACACCGGCAACAAGGACGAAGAAAGTAACGAAGGAGGACGTCATCTAAAGCTCCGCCATTATGCATGGTGGCAATACAACTATGACCATCAGGGGACCAAAATCATCACTTTGAGCCTGCTCCTCCGTCCGCACCTCTTCTCACCTTCACCCTTCACATGACACAACGCACTGGTGGCTTTATCCTAATTAAGATGTGCGTATAGCCCAGCACAACAACATAACTACTCGTTCCATAACAATCCAGTACAGTTCAGAACGTTTCCGTGTGCGCAGGGTACGCACGCCCTCTCATTCCCAGTCCATATATGAGTAATCTTTCCTCATTCTCGGCCACTGTGCTGTGCTGCGCGACCGCACGGCCGCACGGCCACGAACACATTCACGCAAAGCGCCGCTGAGAGTGCTAAACCAAGCCAGGAAGAGCCAGATGGAATAGAAGTAAGCTCATGGCATTCGGGAGGACTGATCCCATCTCGTGAATCCCGGTCAACTTGCAAAAGCGCGACCCATGTGCTTCAAAGGACATGCCCCGTTGCAAAAACCTTGCGGCTCCGGTAACCTGGTCCACCTGCTGAAAGCTGGTCGAAGCCTTCAAAGCATATTACGTACTCCGTCTGTGCGCCTTGCTGCACTGCTTTCCACGCCCGGCCCATCCAATGCAGTACATTACAGGACAATTCTGCAGCCGGCCTGCGCCGCGCTTGGCTCATACCAACGCACATATGAAGTACAACGCTGCATGAGCCAATCAGCTATGCTTTGTTGACGCCGCCGCCGCCACCACCACCACCACCACCAGCGCAGGCGCTAGCGCCACCGCATCGAAACATGTATCCCGTGCAAGCAGCTTTCATGCAACCTCCCCTCAACCTTTGCAGGACTCCCGTTACTCTAGGCTTATCGATCGGGGGAAGCAGTCCCAGAGGCTTTGCCCCACACCCCTCCAACTGGCCGTCATTATATAAAGCATACCATAACTTATAGCGGGAATGCCGTTGACCCTACATTGGCAAATATCTTCCGTGGCCCATCTCCCAGTCCAGTCCAAATAATGACTCTCCCTTGCCTTCATCTTTTCCCGAGAGACAAATAATCCCCGCATAGTCATACTACTAGTCATACTACCTGGGCTAATATCTCTTAACATATCCGCACCTCCGCAGCCCGCAGCCTGCCCTGCTGTGTGTGGCACGCGCCGACCAATGCTGCCCAAGCAGCACGTCGAGGGCTGCCTCTTATATCTTTTCGTGAATGACTATATGTTCCTAGGGCAAGCGGAGCGTCTACCTATCTTTCTACCTACCTATCTACCTCTACTTATCTGCCCGGTCCGTCGCTCGCTCGTATCAATTCGTACATCCCCCCACACCACACCGCGTCACGCGAAAGTCAGCGCCGTTACCGCCAGGGCTAGGTCAACGCGTCACTCGCAACGCATCTCCTCTCATCAGGGACGGACGCCCGCCGACACTCGGAAGACCGTAAGACCTCGCTGCCTGCACCACGAGCCGGTGTTTGCCATGCGCCGCCCGCTCATTTCCCTTTTTGTGCACGGTTGCAGAAATTCCATCCAGAAAAGATCATAGGTATACATTTATCACAATATGTCCACACCGGGAAAAAGCTTACACCGCACCGCCGGCCCTGTCAATTTTTGCACTCACCCCGCTCGGCAACTATTCCCTCGAGAGAAGGCCGGATTGACATGCGAAGGCACTTCACTCTCAACGCATCTTGCCTTGCACACAAACGCCGAACAGCTGAAAGAACGGGCCCATGCAACAAGACATGTCCACCTTCTTGCCCCCTCACTTTCCTGAAGTGCGGCTGCAGTGGGTTTCATTTCATTTCAACTAACCTGTGCATTACCCGGCGCCCCCCATACCCAATGCACGAGGTTGCCTGGTGCACTGGTGGTCATGTGGAGAAATTCCGCGAGTGTTGAGTGTTGAGGAGGCATCGCTTAATCTTTCGGCCACTGCCATAGCCATAGTCCGCACATTGCATGTGCACGAGCCCTTCAGCCATTACCGCCGCCCAATTGCCAAAGCACACGTGACCCACACGCATCTTACCGGCCACCAGCCTCGCGGCCTGCACCAAGAACAACGCATTGGTACAGGACGCGTGTTTCCCGCAGCAGCTGCAGCACCACCGCCGGCGCGCCCGCCGGGTCGCTCGCCATTAGCTGCCCCGCAGCCTCATCTGCCTGCCGTAGTAACTCCTGTAACTGTTCCTGGAGCTCCCCGGTGGCACCGACGCTGAAAGCAGCATCTCCTGGCGCCGCAGCTGTTACACCTGCGTGGTGGTGGTGCTGCAGCTGCTGCTGCTGGTTCTCGATGGTCTGTTGGGCCCCTGAATTCGGCCCCGACGTGGAGGCAGAGACGGGTGTTGCGGACGGCACGTCCGGAAAGTGCCGCAGGACACGCCCCGACGCATCGGCGATGTACAGGCGGACCGCGTCCAGATAGCATGGCACGGAGCCGTCGCCTCTGTCCGTGCATTCCCGCCAGGCGCGGGCGAGGAGCTTCTGCCGGCTGGGTCGCCGCCTCAGCGCCAGCTGCTGAGCCGTGTAGCTCACACAGAGGGCCCAGCTGCGCACATTGGGGGCGAGACACGCGCGGGGGGCAAGAAGGCTCACGGCCGGGTAAAACATAGTGAACCACAACATATCTCGGCAAGACAGAATCGAAGAGGCAAAGACCAGAGTTCTTTCAGCCCTCCCCCCAACGCGATCCGGGCTTACGACACAGCGTAGGGGCGGGGCCGAAAGCGCACCTCTGGCCGAGAGGAGAACAACGAGAGCACTGGAATAAGCTTTATGGGCGCCGGCGAGCTGGGTCGCATACTGATGGTGCATGCAGGCTGCAGGCTGCAGGCTGCAGGCTGCAGGCTTTATAATTCAGGGCTCCTGAAGTGGCCAATCCTGGCAGCGCCACTTGGTAACCCCAGCACGCTGTACGCACAGTCCACGACACTTCCTACAGGTGGCACATCGTTGCGCGGAGGCGTGGAGGTGCAGTGACTTACCCCGAAGAAGCTCCACCGGGGCCAGCTGTGGCTTCCGACAGACGCTTCGCCAACCCCATCTTGCTATAGCGCTTAAGGATGATGTCCCTCAGCTGCCCGGCGCTGCAGCCGCCCACGGAGCGCATTCGAACAAGCACCGGCGGCGTGGACGCGGGTGCGGGTGCGGGTGCGGGTGCGGGATTACGCTCCACGTTCCGCTGCGTGTGCGGCTTCGGTAACACATGTGCTGACTTCATGTGCGGAATCACGATTTGAGAACCCTCCCTGTACCGCACAGCTTCCCCGAGCCCGTCCATCAGCAGCTGGAGTTGGTTGCCTGAGAAGCACAAAAGCTCCAACAACCTGGGTGCCGTCGCGCAAGGGCAAGGACCCAAGGGATATCACTGATATCATGGCTCACACGGCGTAGGAGCGATGACAGCAACATTAAATTACTAGGCAAATCTGAGCATTCATAACATAGATCGGTTACAAATGCTTTTGTCCATAGAACTAAAGATGCGGGGATGCGCTCGTGGAACGAAAGCTTGGCCGGTGTTCCCGGGCAAAGGAGTTTATGAACTTGCACGAATTGCGCGTTTGCCGAACGTGTGTTCGCCATACTGTTCGTAGACCGGCAAACGTCCATAATAACAAACCCGTCGGACGCCTTGCCTTCAGCAAACGGGTGGCCGCAAAAGAGCCCCACCGCGCAGGATCCATATTTAGGCCATACCCCACTACGAATGTGCTGATGTCACAAACATGTGCCAACCCTGCACCATCCCCCCCTAGGCGCACCGTCTGAATTGTTGCTGGAAATAGGGTAGCGGCCGGCCGAATGAGCAGCGCCCCTCATCCTCGTGCTTTACAGCCGACAGGTGACGGGACCCCGCCGCGTCTTCACCCGCGTTCGTACTTTCGGGACCCTTCTCTTCGGGTCCAAATGATAGATGAATCCAAAGAAATGTGTCTGGAGCTGGTTTCGGATCTGGCCTAATGCATTGCGCTGCGCAGCGCGCGGCCACTTCCGAAAGCGTGGCAGTGAAGGCCGGGTTAGTAAGCCGGGCAGGGATCCCAGCAGCGTCACAGCGTTCGGGATCGGCCCCGTGCCGAAGCAGCAGCTCGACCAGGGCCACATCGCCGCGGAGACAGGCCCAATGCAGCGCGGTGTAGCCGGCGGTGCCAGAGGTCCCTGACGCGGAAACCTCGCTGTCGTCCGTCGTATCGACAGGCGCACCCTGCGCCAACAGCTCCTCCGCACGACGGTACACCTCCACAGCAGCAGCCGTGGTGGTGACGGCGCCAGCCGATCCTGCAGCAGTCGGTACCTCTGCCCAGACACGCAGCAACTGCAGCAGCTGCCGGCCCAGGACCGTGCAAAGCGCGCTTGCCTGGTAAAAGTCCATTTCCTTCTCCTGCGCTTCCCCGGCTACTGTTCTGGGTGTGCCGTGGTTCCGCAGCGCTGCATGATTGGAACCCACAGCCAAGCTCATGTTCAAGCCTGCCTGCTGGTCGGGCCGCTTTTGGGGAACATCTGGCTCCGTGCGGCTGGCGGCGAAGGCCATGGCCTGATCGGAGGCCTCCTGGAAGCCCTGTGGCGTGTCACTCGAGGGCAGCCATCGAGGGTGGGAAATCACATGAAGAGGAGACGGATTATGCGCATCGTAAGAACAGCATAAAACCTAAGGCTTGCTTTACGCGCCATTGCTATCCGGATGACCAGAGCTGGACGATTTACCAGGCATAGACCTTTCGAAACCTGAGTCTCCGGCGACTAGCTGCCGTAATATCACCCGGTCCCGTGTTTAGGCCATCGTCTCGTCTATATCTATGTCGTGCGTCGTAAACCCATACGCGCCACGCAAGCGGTCTCCTGGAACCGGAGGCCCAAGGCATCTGTTGTTTTCAACCCTCCCTGCCCTGCCGTGAATACGGTTGGTTCCTTTTTCGGCCGCACCTGCGCGTTTGGTCGCTTGGCGCAGGGCTCCACGAGGGACCCGGGCGCAGGCTGGATGCCCAAGTCCGCCGCCGCCGCCGCAGCAGCAGCAGCCACATCTTGCCTCGTGCGCCGGCTACCGTGGCGACCCACAATATCACTGCCTGACGCCGATGACCCAGCCGTCGTGTCCCCCCCGGCGGACCGCCGAGTCGCCAGCACCGCTGTGGCCGCCGCCATCGACGAGGCCGTCCCATCTTCCCCGATGGACCGCTGCATGGGTGGCAACATCGTCGGCGCTGCAGGTGCCATATCAGCCTCCCCAAATGCACTAGGCACTGTCAACGAGGGTGGCGCCGCAGCCATCGTATCCCCCTCCCCGAACGCCCCGCTCGTACTGATGCTGCCGGCGGCACTATCACTCACTGGTGTTGAGTCGTTCGAGGCAAGGCCAAACGTGTCCGCCTGGCTTGGTCTCGCTAAGCGCGTGGCTTCTACAACCGGCGCGGAGCTCATCAAAGCCCCAAACAGGCCGTCAGAGATTAGCGGCTGTGCCGGTGAGACGGCCCGGCTCAGGTGCTGCTGCTGTGCCTGTGGCACCCCGGCAACGATCTGATTTCCCGAAATACTTTCTCGATGAAGCTGCAGCATCCCGCCGAGCCTCGTATCTGCATGCGGCAGTTGGTCGTATGGGAAGGCGCTGCCGAACTGCAGAAGATTGACCGGCCCGCAGCCAGCCCTCGTGGATGCTTGCTGCTGCTGCTGCTGATCCTGCTGGGAAATCGTTTCATGCTGAGGCTGCTGTAGAAGTAATTGTTGTTGTTCCGGCTGCTGCTGCTGCCAGTTGCTCAACTGTCCTGGGAGGGCGGGGGTGGGGACGCCAACGCTGGGCAATTGCAGTTGCGTTTGTGGCTGCGGCGCCGGAACCGGAACCGCCACGTCTGGAAGTACCACGGGGAGGGGCTGAGGTAGCGGTAGAGTGGACGGCGCTCCGCTGGCACCAACGTTGGGGACCAGAGAGGGCATGACACCACCGATGTCCCCCCCAGCCCCCACATCAAAGAATGTGTTCCACATGGGGTCGGTATGGGACGGCAGCCCGTCTATGAGGTCCTGCATGGAGCTCAGGCCCCCTAAGCTCATGGGAGCGGGCCCATCTAGCTGCATTGGGCGGTGCTGATCCGCTTTGCCAAACGCCTGAAGCTCCTGCTGCTGCGGTTGCTGCTGCTGCTGTTGCTGCTGCTGCTGTTGCTGCTGCTGTTGCTGGAGCTGCTGATGGAGCTGCTGCAACTGTTGTTGCTGCTGCTGCAGCTGGCCTTGCTGCTGTTGCAGGTGGTCTTGCTGCTGTTGCTGCTGCTGCTGTAGTTGGTGCAAGTGCTGGAGCTGCTGCTGTTGCTGTTGCTGCTGAAGGAACTGCTGTTGTTGCTGTTGCTGCTGCTGCTGCAGATGTAGCTGCTGCTGGTACTGCTCCCCCCCCAATCCCAGCATTGCCGAGTGTTGCGCATGAAGTTGAAACTGCAGGCCCGTCTGCTGCGTCTCCCCCACGACCGGCTGTGTGGCCCCAAACATACCGTACATACCGAATGGGCTGGCAGCTGCTGGTTCTGTGCCATGATTCTGAATGAAGGGCACGCCAGGCACCGATTGCCTTTGAAGCGCCTGTGGCGACGGCAGGCCCTGTGCAAGCAGTGACTGGCTCCTATCGGCACTGGTGAGGCCGAGGCTACTCGTGGATGAATGAGCGCCAACGCCGGGGGTAAAGGGACTTGGTCGTGTTCGAGTCGCCTGCACGCCTAACGCAGCGAATCCCGACATGGAAAGCCCTGGTGATGATGTGGAGCCTACTCCTGGAATGGCCCCATTGGTGCCCTGCTGCTGGCCGTGCAGTTGCTGCTGCAATAGCTGCTGCTGGGCTTGCTGCTGCTGGGCTTGCTGCTGCTGTTGGAGTTGATGCTGTAACTGCAATTGCTGCTGCAGCTGTTGCTGGTGTAACTGTTGCTGCAGATGTTGTTGTTGCTGCTGCTGCTGCTGATGGTGCTGCTGAAGTATATTGGCGGGCATTTGTAGCACTTGTCGTTGCGTCTGCAGCCCGGCCGCAACCACAGCGGCTGCAGCGGCAGCGGCGTCCTGTTGCTGCTGCTGTTGCTGTACCAGCGCGAGCTGCTCTTGCAGCGTCAGGCCCGCTGTCAGAGCGCCTGTGGTCAGGTTCAGGCTAAGCGGATGGGGCACGCCGCCCGATGGCCCTGGGCCTTGAATGGCAGCCCACGTGCTTGGAAACACCAGATGTTGAAGGCCCCAGGTCGCCGAGCTGCGCACCAGAGCATCCAAGTGCGGCAGTGCATTATTCCATCCTAGGACGCAGCACGCCACGAAGCCTAGATACCTGCCAGCAGAAGAAAAGGGGGCGCAGAATACAGGAGAGCGCATGGGAGGGCAATGGAAAGGACACCAGTAAAGGCCATCACCGCGGCAATGAGAAACAATGTGTGCCCATTTAGCGCGTAAGGCTGGACAACCGGATCGTTTAAACCGCTGTGCCTCCACCTCCCGTAGACTTGCCTGTATTTCTCGTGCAATATACCCGGCGACAGGGGTCCGCGCGTCTCCCGCAGCACGTTCTGCACAAAGCTTTGGACCACGTCCTGCTGTGCTAGGTACGACGGGCTGGCTGTTTGAGTGGAGGGCCAGTGCTGTGTGGCCTGGGGATGATTATATCAAACGGGCCGGGATGGAATCAGCCGCCGGCATCCCAGCAGCCACTCCTTGGAGTAATCATTCAGTAATTTACCTCTTTGGTAAATGCGGTTGCTCATTCAATTACATATTACTCATTTACCAATATTTTTGTACATTCACAAGTACAGATGTTTCCTTGAAGGAAAACTTCCCATAAAAGCAATCGATAGCACGTGTTAAAAAATCTGCATTTTTAATCTCCGTAATCTCATTTTGCTATCGTAGCAGCCGTCTCTTCTATGGAATGCCCGCGCTCATGGGATTCCGGGACTGGGCCCGTTATCCCAGCCCCCGGGGGTGGTAGCGCCCTCGCACTAGCAAAACCCATTGAACGACAAACCCACCATCATGATGTAACACCACCATCAACGATGATACAGTTTGCACCTGTCCCGCCGCTCCTAGCAGGCTAACTCAGACCAGGCTAGTTTATGCGATGCAGAATCACAGCTTAATCCTGCAATACGCCCCTAATCGACCGCCCACTGTTTCCAGTACGTCCCTCACCTGTTTGAATGCGCACATCACGTCTGAAACGGCCAAGAAGCCCAGCGCCGGCGGGTTCTTAACTGGCGGAATGCCCACGCTGAACCCATCACGCGCCTCTACCTTCAAGTGGTTGAACTGCGGGGCCAAATGGAGGACACCCGACAGCCTTACAGACGGCAAAACAAAAGAAGCGATTTCCGATATAATGGCTGGGGCCCTCCCAGCCCGCTTGAGAACTGCCACGAGGGGTCCCAATCGTGTGATAACATCAACGCTTCACGAGGCCTCTAGCGGACCGGCCTCACCTTTGGCCTGCCCTGTGTGACCCGCAGCGGCCATCGCACTGCGTAGTCCTCCTCCTGCTGCCGCTTGATGGCCCCCCGCTTCTCCACCGTGCGGCAGACGCAGTCCACATCGGGCCACGCAATATCTGGCCAGCGTGACCAATCCACATTTGGAAAGGCCTCCTGTAGCCGCGGCTGCATAGCCTGGGAAACCAAGGGGTCGACAAAGGATCCGTGGGATTTGCGTCTCGTGACGCGATCACCGACCCAGCGGCCATTTTTTGAGAGGCTTTTGTGTTGCAATATGTTGAGGGTGTGAGGCCCGAAGCAGCTGCTGTCGCACACCAGTTCGCCTAGAAGTGCAGAATAGCTTATGTCAGCGACTGGTGAGTTTCCAAGTGCCGAGGCCACGATAAAGACAGTTCAGTCAAGCTGAAATATTCTTAGCATTCGCCATAACACGAATGCAGGTGGATTCTGAGAGCATTAGGCCGTAGTGGCCGTATGGCCCCGCTCATCGGACTGGGAGGTGGCACAAACATCAGAATGCAGGTCTGATCTGATCTGACCCAGATTAACTCTAGCCTCCAATTACCCGGCAGAAATACTGCCCATTACCTGGATCCAAGACTGTAGCGACGACACGATGTGGCCCTCTGCCTCAAATCCCCGCTCGCCCACGAGCTTCGTCAGCCACTCGCGTGCAGCATTGTACGCAGCTGAAGGCTCTCCAGACGGTGGCGCAGCCGGCAGGTGGCGAGTGCCGTGCCAGAAGCAGTAGGTGAAGGACTGCCAGGCGGCTCGCAGCTGCGGGTCTATGTGCAGCTCCAGGTACAAGTTCGGGCTCCTAGGCTGTAGCAGCCGCTTGGAGAGCACGATCGCCTGCTTGTGGTGCTCCCAGCTCAGGTCCGGCCAAAACCAATCTAGAAACTACTCGAACGGGAAAAGGGAGGCACAAGAACACACAAAGCACAAGAACGTGATTTATTGGGGCTGTTGCAGTAAAAGAAACATAAACGTATACTTGTACGGCGTTTAGACCGCGCCTGGCAATGTAAGCGGGAAGACAGCCATAAGCTGATGTACTTTCATCTGCACCCGAACCTTGGCCCGGGACTTAGCATATCTGCCAAGGAGGCAGGGGTCAGGGGTCTCACCTCCATAAGAGCTGACATGTATTCGGAGACCACCAGCAAAAGCTGCCAGTCAATAGGGGCCCAGTAATCCTCAGAACTGTGGAAAGGCCCCACCCGCAGCAGCTCGGCGGCAATCTGCCGGTGGCAGGGACACAGGATTGCATGTGTACAAGTATTGGGGACGTGCGTGTGTAGAAAACCTAACGCCATGGCATGCCAAAACAAGGGATTGTTATTTATAGCATTGAGATAAGCTTTAGGGGCGCAAGTAAACAGTCCGCCGCGGTTTTGACACGCGTCGGGGAATGGGTGTATGCACGGTTGGCGCCAACGGAAAGATTGTGTGCCGACCAGTTTGCGGATTTCTTCACATGAGATATTCTATGCAATAATATTTTATACTTTTTTGACCTTAACTGAAAGAGTCTGCCAGAACGGTCAAAAGGATGACTTTGGTGACTTCATGCCTTATTACAGCACATCCCATTTTGCGTCCAATGAGTAAATTTTAATGGGTCCACGAACATTTACTGAAGAAGTAACTGCACTCCATCCTCTTGTCAGCTGACGTACCCGGAACTCCAGCCAGTGATATCCACGATGGACATTCCCATCCTGATTCCTTGCCTCTTCCACATGCGCAGGAAACTTGTCATGCGCGCCTTTCCAGCGCGACACAGCAACCATCGCCGCTCAGGGCCCGTGGCCCATAAGGGCGTCAGATTTCCAGTGCTTCAATAAAAACTGGTAGCAACCATGCAAAAAAATTTGAATTGTGGTAATTGCTGCTTTGTACACTTAAGCCTGACATACATAGCCGTGGCCTCGCGGCCTCCCCATTTGTTCGTCATAAGGCTTTAATAGCGGGAAAATTTAGCAGCTCCCTATAATATTATATCATAAGTGCGCTCAACGGATTCCTGGAAACTCGTAGGTTATAGTCTTATTACCATATCCGTATCGCGACCTCTCGACTTCTGGATATATGGGTAATGCTGCGACAGAACAGGACATATCCAGGGCTAATGATGTTACGGCAAAATTATCATATGAAATCCCGAGTGGAATGGGCAAGAGCTGCTATTGTAAAGATGGCGCGCACGAGCCAAGCCTCCCCAGAATTTGGAGTCGCGAGTCCATGATATGCGCGTTAAAAGGCTCTTCCGGCCACCACAGAGGTGACCATTCACTCAATCCCAGGTATGTCCGCAGTTTCTCTTTATCGAATTGCGTTCCCGATAATACTCCGTACGGCCATGCTAATATTTCAATTTATTCACGTCAATTCACATTACGCATGCCGGTTAGGCACCAAAACATTAGCGGGCCGAGTGCGTCATAGCAAAGCCGCGTAAAACATTTCAGACAGCTCTTCAAGTACCGAACGAGTCAATCAAGTGAAAGCACACGCGAACGTGCTAGAACTGGTGATCCCCTCCCTAGAGGTCCAGGCAGCGTCGACATACGGTCATGAGGATGACGGCAGCCAAAGCGGATCCTACACGCTGGATTTAACATCATTCTCCAACACCCTCAAATTCAATTATGCATTTTTAATGCTTCGAACCCGTTCATGTTGCCATCGCCTAACCTAGAACATGAATCTTATAATACCCATCAGGAGCCAAACGGTTCCTGATTGGAACCGTTGCGGCCAAACATAGTCTGGTGCACACAATTACCCAGATCTATTTTCCGAAGACATTCCAACGTTTCGCAAAGTGTACGCGAACATACACCACATGTTCATCAGGTACGTTCTCGTCAGGTACAGAGCAATATCGAAAGGTCATACGCCGCTCAGCAATAGCTGGTTAGACGTTCACGCTTGTCCCGGTACCGTAGTGCACCTTCCCCCACCTAGGCACCCCCCCGAACGTGGCCCTCATGAAACAAGTACAGACTACAGCTGAGTGCAAACACGCATCTTCGAGCACGACCGTCTTCAGTTCGCGAAATATAAACCCCCCAAAAATCAAGTTCAGCCCTGCGTTTGTCTTCAATCAGCCTGCTTCCAATTCGCCCACCGATACAGGACCACACAAAGTTGTAATGCGTCCTCTGCTAACCCGGGCACAAGGACCTAAAAGAAAGCCTGCCGGGGAAAATGACGTCCCGGAAATGCTCTAAAGCGCCTTCTGATCGATTACAGCGCGGCGGCTGCACCGGACACAACACAGCGATACAAGAACTCGGTATCGCGCATTGCCTGCAGCACTTCGCCAGCCGCTGTTTGCGGGTCCCTCATCGCAAGCTGCGCCGCTACCTGGTCCGCAGAACGCAGCAACTCAGCCAGCCGGTTCCGGAGCTGGATCTGTTGCGCCGCCAAATCGGTGTGGACGGCAGCCTGTAATGCTGCCACACCTGCCGCGGAAGCGAACAAACTGGAAGGGACTTGCGAACCAGATCCGGCTGTGTTGGCAATGATGGTACCACTAACAGGTGCAGTGCGTTGCGCTGCGCAGCGCGCGGCCACTTCCGAAAGCGTGGCAGTGAAGGCCGGGTTAGTAAGCCGGGCAGGGATCCCAGCAGCATCACAGCGTTCGGGATCGGCCCCGTGCCGAAGCAGCAGCTCGACCAGGGCCACATCGCCGCGGAGACAGGCCCAATGCAGCGCGGTGTAGCCGGCGGTGCCAGAGGTCCCTGACGCGGAAACCTCGCTGTCCTCCGTCGCATCGACAGGCGCACCCTGCGCCAACAGCTCCTCCGCACGACGGTACACCTCTGCGGCTGCCGCTACCGCGAGGGCCGTCCCTTCTGCATCCCGTCCGTTTGGGCCCTCTTCCGACCAGACACGCAGCAACTCCAGCAATTGACGGGCCAGAGCCATTTTGTCAATGCCGTCGCTTGGTGACCGAGCGGATGGCGAAGCAGATAGCCCGGGCAGGCCTTCAACGGCCACTCGTTGACCCGCTGACTCGCAGACCTCGCTGACTCGCAGACCTGCCTGCTGGTCCGTCAGGAATGCGCCCAACGATTCCACCCTGTCCGCCGTGATCTCCGCCGGTCTGCCGACCTGCTAGGTGACCGGTGCAATACAAGCTCATGTCACATCAGGTAATCGATGCTTAAGGACATCAGATGAAAAATATGCACAGGGATATTCGAAGACAGGACAGCCAAAGCAGCTACCGGCCTGTACCATACAGCACAGGCAGCAGCAGCAGCTGGATAATGATTTCAACACGAAGGAGCAGGGCCCGATGCGACCATGTGATCATCCTATTATACGATAGGTGGATGAAAGGGGAACCACCAGCGGGGAACCGCAGAAGTCTAAGCCTTACCTGAGGGTTGGAGCGCTTTGCGCAACGCTCTACAATTGACCCGGGCGCTGGGTCCAGCCCTTGGTCCGCCGCCGCTGCCGCTGCAGCATCGGCAACATCCTGGCGTGTCCGACGGTTGCCGGAGGGAAGCATTGCCGCAGGAACGTCCTTGTCTTTCGTGAAGCTGCCAACCGCCCTTGTAACACCGCTCGTCCCTGCCGTGCACGTCTCCTCCTCATCCGCAGTCACAAACCCCGCCCCCGTCGGTGCGGGACTGCAGGGCACTACCTCCCCATTCTGCCCGCAACTGGCCACGGGTGAAAGCGTGGAGACCTCACCATGGCTCCGGCGCATGAATTTGGAGCCTGTGCCGGACAGCTCTGGTCGAGATAACCCTGAGCTCGGCAGCGCCAGGCTAAGAAGTCCATGACTCGCTAGTGTGAGACTGGGCAAGACCAAGCTTGGCAGCGTCCCCGTAGTAATGGTTGCTTGACAAGGTGAGGTCGCCCTACTTGGCGGCTGCACGTGAACTGGCGCGTCTGGCGCATGTCGAAGCGGCACCGGTGGTTGTTCCAGCATCCCGCCATTGTGAAGACGACTATTGAACGGGTGAGGTCCAAGCTGCCCAGGCCCAACTCTGGCCTGCTCCTGCAGGTTCATAGACTGGGAGCACGGGCTTGGATGCGGATGCGAGGGCGGCCTTTGCCCTGCCCAGCTTGGGAGGAGCAACGAGGGTAAGGCAGCCATGAGCTCTGACGCGGTGCCGGAGGCTCCAGCGCCAGTGGTAGCGCTAACGCTGGCTCCAGTGCCCGCACCTACATCTACTTCTTCGCCAGCAACGGCACCCAGGATGGCACTCCAAGTGAGGTCCGCCTGGGACGGCAGCCCGTCTATGAGGTCCTGCATGGAGCTCAGGCCTCCTAAGCTCATGGGAACTGACCCATCCATGGTGTTAGCCGCCTCTTCCGCATGCCCACCCTGTCCCCCTTCCTTATCCGACTCGACCAAAAGCCCCTCCCCTTGTTGCTGCTTTTGGGCTTGCTGCTCGGCAAGCGTTACCAAAGTGTCCCGCTGCTGCGCTATCTCTGCAGGAGATGCCGCGCGCGCTGAGGCGTTTCCACCCGTTTCCAAGCTAGCGGCAGCCGCACGTGCAAGAAACGGGCTGGGCCGCGGTCTGGTGGCCTTCATGTCTGGTCGAGGAGGTGGCTGCGCTGCGCCTCCGTGCGCCCACTGCAGCAGGCTCGGCTGCCCCGCCGGCTGCGGCGCTGCATTGACTGCGGTAGGTAACGACAGCGAATCGAAGCTCTGAGCTGCAATGGCTGCAGCAGTCCATGGCGCAGTTGAAGCGCTAGCCACTTGCGGCATCAGCCGCGCCGCAACTGGCGGTAGCTGCTGTGCAAGTGCCGCCTCCGTTTCCGGGCTCATCAGCAGCTCTGGGTGCATGGCAAGCTGCGCAGCGATGCCCAGGTCGATGCCTATACCATTTAGATGGGTGTGATCTAGCAATGAATGAGAGCATACACCAAGGGTCACGCCGCGCGCATATTCCACCGCGCCAAAATGAAGCCGGGCTTGGGGTTGATGCGGCCGATGATGCTCCTGCATGTGTATCAGGACTGTGGCGCTGTCCGCCAAGGCCAACGGCTGTGTGCCCCAGGCCGTGGTCTCGGCGACGGGGACGGCCAGCTGGTTAAGAGCGCTGTTCCACCCCAGCACGCTGCAAGCTACATAACCTAGATATCTGTGGGACGCCACGAATTGAGTGAGTTGGACGCAACCGCCAAGTAGATAGGACCCGTTTAACACATTGCTCAATGCAATGGCAACACACGTCCGGAAATTTAGAAAGCTTCACGTTATCATGAATAAATAGCAAGTTTAGACGCATCCGCTCTGATGGGCACTAGCCGCAGACTCGCCTGTATCTTTCGTATGGCACACCCGGCGCCAGTGGTCCACGCGTCTCCCGCAGTACGTTCTGCACAAAGTTTTGCACCACGTCCTGCTGCACTTGGTACCCGGGGCTTCCCACCTGTGCGGACGGCCAGTGCTGCGCGGCCTGGAGGCGGCATACACCGTTCGGCACACAGTGAATATCAGCCGCGTTCAAACAGTTTCCTCAGAGTTATTGCAGAAAAACGGTTTCATTCATTTCCAACCCGCCCTCTGAACCCGCCCACCTGCTTGAATGCGCACATCACGTCTGAAACGGCCAAGAAGCTCAGCGCCGGCGGGTTCTTGACTGGCGGAATTCCTACAACAAAGCCATCCCGCGCCTCGAGCTTCAAGTGGTTGAACTGTGGCAAGCGGAGGATATGAAGTAACGGATGGGGATGGCGTGTCGCCAATAGAACAGCCGCAAGGCCGAAGACCGGTGATTGCATACAACAGGTACGTGCAGGTACGTGTTTCCTTGCAGTCTATTATATATGTACCCGCCCAATTTGAAGACAGCACCTCCGCTTCTTTGCCCACATTGTGTCACGGCTTTGCCTTACCTTTGGCCTGCCCTGTGTGACCCGCAGCGGCCATCGCACTGCGTAATCCTCCTCCTGCTGCCGCCTCTTGAACGCACCGCGCTTCTCCACCACTCGAAAGGCGCACTCCGGGTCAGGCCAGACCACGGCTGGCCAGTGCGACCAGTCGACGGACGGAAAGGCCTCCTGCAACCGTGGCCGGGTGTTCTGCCATACAAGTGCCGGGTGGGGCACGGGAGATGATGTAACGATATCGGTACTCCTCTCCGACCGAATCTACTATACGAACGGAGAGCGCATCGGACTTAGGATGACATGGAGTCGCAATGGGCACGATGAAAAGCAACCGCGGCCTTTGCCCTTAGCCGTGCAGGGATCTCTAGAGTTGCCACAACCCAGGTATACGTGTATCCTCATGCGTAGCTGTTAATGTTTTCCTCCGTACCTGGATCCAAGACTGTAGCGACGACACGATGTGGCCCTCTGCCTCAAATCCCCGCTCGCCCACGAGCTTCGTCAGCCACTCGCGTGCAGCATTGTACGCAGCTGAAGGCTCTCCAGACGGTGGCGCAGCCGGCAGGTGGCGAGTGCCGTGCCAGAAGCAGTAGGTGAAGGACTGCCAGGCGGCTCGCAGCTGCGGGTCTATGTGCAGCTCCAGGTACAAGTTCGGGCTCCTAGGCTGTAGCAGCCGCTTGGAGAGCACGATCGCCTGCTTGTGGTGCTCCCAGCTCAGGTCCGGCCAAAACCAATCTAGAAACTACTCGAACGGGAAAAGGGAGGCACAAGAACACACAAAGCACAAGAACGCACTTGTCCTGGATTCACAGAAACCAGGATGGGCAATTAATGAGAATATGGATAGAACCCCGATGCGCATGTGCGCGTGTTTGAAGGTTATCCCAAGCCTGGAGCGGAGGGAGCTCAGGGTATGCCGAAGCTAATTGACTGTGCTGGCTGCATGCCCTTACCCTCCTCCTACCTCGAGCAGGGCAGACATGAACTCCGAAACCACCAGTAAGAGTTGCCAGTCGCATGGGGCCCAGTAATCCTCCATGCTATGCAGGGGACCAACTCGTAGCAGCTCCGCCGCCACCTAATGAGGGTATCGTGCACGAGTGCTTTTCATGAATGGCTTCCATCCTATATTGCTTTGTTATTGTCAAAGTTAATGTGCCTCAATCATGGCACTGAGAGTCGCAAGAGACCTCAAGTTAATTGCAAAAAGCTTGACCGACACAAGGAGAATAATTACAAAGGATGCGATTGGAAACGTCATCAATCGGGTGTTGCCCCCTTCCAAGTTAACATGACGCTCACATTGACGTCAAGGGTTACAGCAACTGCACGGCGCACTCATGCACGAAAGCGATTATGAATATTACAACATGATTGTTGTGCATCCAAACGTGATGCAACACACAGTTCTTAATCATGCCAGGTTACAGTCTTATGGGCCATTTGCGTCGTGCCAGTGCTTGCAAAGACCTGGAATCATTGACATCGAAGCATTATGACATGCGTTATCTGGCAGGTTAAGGTCCTGATCTGCACCGCCTGGATAAACTGCAGTTGCCGCACCCGAAACTCCAGCAAGAAATATCCACGGTGTATAGTTCCATCACTGTTTTTAGCCTCCTCTACGTGGGCAGGGAATCTATCGTGTGCCCCCTTCCAGCGTGACTTATTACCCATGTCTTACGTAGGGGCTTGCGCCCCTTCAGCGCACGTGAACGATTATCTTCTTCAAGTACCTACAAGATTATAATATTTTGTCGGTTTTATTTGGAAATGCATATTTATAAGGTGAAGACCGAAGTGATGGCCTGGGGGAGTGCAGTGGCAGCTGCCCTAAAGCCATTGGGCCCAAAAAGCCCACTACGTATGACTTGTTCCATGCTTACAAAAATAAAAGGTGTTGCTTATCCCGAGTCGTGAAAAAGTTCAGATCACGCTTTCAGACCGAAATTAGTTTCGTTCGGATACGGAATCGACTGATCAAACTAGTTTTGAGGCTTTTGAGTTTGGGATACTTACGATAAGTCGATTTTGGACTTAGATAAGCAGTCCCTACTTGCCTAACGGATTTCCTGCATCTCGAAATTCCGCCCTGCTGTGCATGCTGCGAAGCATCCTTAACGGTTTGGTCAAGGACACCAAAGATAGGATCGCTATATAGAAATAAAAATTAGAGTCGTCACCTAGTTTAAAAATTTAACATGGATGCTTTCCCGAGGATTCCAACAAGGATTCCAAACGAGACGAACGGAGCCCCGTTCCAAGTTTTGCAACACCACCCATTTGTAAGCGTAGCAGCTAAGTTTTGGTTTTGGTACAACTCTGCAAAAGCCGTGAAGCATATTTGGTGAATGCATTTCAACCCTAACCACGAGCGGACCACACAGGGCAGGGCACGATGACTGCGCAAGCCGTTGCTGCGCACAAGGTCATCCCGGCACAGGAGGCACCATCCTTTCCCCACATCCCATTCTGAAGGCCCACTTCCTGACGCGCAAAGTAGTGCATACAGATATATCTTCAAAATCGTCGGAATCCTCCTGGTCGGGAGCATTTGTGCTCTTGGTACTGAGGATCACGATCCTGGGTTCAGCTGGGTTGCACGCAAGCAAGCTAGGCCCACATGCACAGGTTATGTTACCCTTACACCACGGAGAAGGACCTGGGATGAGGCCCCTCGAAGTTCCTGTTACAGCCCAACATGAGCTTTCGAAAAGTTAACCGTAGTTAACGGGTTTTGCCGCACAGTTCTATTAGGTCGGTTTGGCGAACAAAATTTTTGTGAGCATAGAGAGGAAACACGTTTCGTGATTTTATTGCTCGAAGTTACAAGTTCAGGTACATGCCTGAATTACGGAGGAGCATGCTACAATTGTGTCCTCGCTTCCTTTAGGCTATCCCACTATCATCCCGAAATAATATGTTATTAATGCACGCACACATGTCTACATGTTACGTCAAACTGTTAACTGTGTCGTAAAACCAGCAGAAAGTAACGACGAATTACTTTTCCCACACAGATTTCACTGATGGCTATGGACCAGTGTGGACCTTCATGACCGGCGCACTACCCGTGCCAGACCAGCTGCAGATACCCAAATTGTTCATCTGCAGGTACTAAGTCCGTCCTAAGTATCTGCCGTCATTGTAGCCGCGGCTGCACATATTACGCCCTTTGGATGGGACCTCACTCCTCCATGGCCGCGTCCACCTTTGTCCCTGCTTTCTTTTGCTTGTCCTTTGGAGCCATAACTGGCGGAGGGCCTTTGATCTGCAATGGGACACACGGACAACAATAAAGCGTGTTCGCCTGGCTACTGGCCTCGGCGTTCGAAACCCACCACTTTGAGCTTTCCTCCAGACTGCTCCGCAAGACCAGCAGCTGTACTTTCGTTTCGCTTGTTTATGGCCTTTGACAATTCCTGTCACAAGAACACGGTAGACGTTCGGACAGCGACAGGATGGGTTGCAGACTGCGCAAATAATTACCTTTTCGTCCTTATATAAGTCAAGAGCTTTGTTTCTTTTGGGTGGTTTGTCAAACTTGCCTGCGCCGCAGATGGAACATTTTGAAGTGTCGGCTAGAGGCGGCCCATTATTAGCTGTTGACTCAACAAATCATACCTTTTCTTGTCACGGGCGTCTTGCCGTGTCTGTTTGCAGCCTCCTTCTTTTTGTCAATCTTTTTGTTAGCCTTTAAAGGTTTTTGGGGCATATCTCCGAATTTAAGGCTGCGTATAGGACAAAACACAAGTAATACAGTATAAACATGATACTACGCGCAAGTACTGTAAGCTTGTATGGCACCGGCACGTGAAGAAGGGATTGAGTCAGGGCCGACAAACGGTGTCTAACCGCCATCATCTTCCCGTAATGCTATCCGCACATCCTGCGCGTCAAATCACGGCTGTTGTTTTCATTTGTACGTAATACATATTGTTGCAATCGTTGTAAACTGACGTTGTATTAATAAAGCCCAGGGCATGCAGGCTGCGGTTAAGGACGTTTGCCAGGGTATACAATGATTTATGGTGGATTAGGAACAACTCACTTGCGATTATATGAAGGACAAGTTTCATGCTTCTTTGCCTCCGATCCTCTCGCATGCTGTTGATACCTCTTTTACATAAATTGTGCATCCAGGCCGCCATCGCTACGTGAGGAGCGCAGGGTTACGCAACGGGGAAGCATAGCACCATGGGCGAGTGGCGTGGTGGCGAAGCTACAGAGCCATAAAAGGCATCGGCAAGGGGAAGGCCCCAGGTGTCCGCCCCACACCTCACCAGTGCGACCCTGTACCGGAATCGAGCACGGAGCAGGGAGCGGCGGGAAGTGTAATGGTACAACAAAGCATACCAAGCAACAAATAATTGACCCTTAAATTGGCGCAGGTGGAACAGTGGTGCTACTATCGACAGTACCACCCGGTGTCAGGCAGGTTCGGAGAAGGATGAGGCAGCGGCAGCGAAAAGGGCTAACTGGCATAACGGCAGCGGCAGCGAAAAGTTATGCCAGCACTCGGAGGCGGGCAACTGGACAATGGCGTAGGTCGTCGTCAAGCGGCAGAGGGCGGCAAGAACAACAGCAGCAGCAGTGAAAATGGGAGATCGTGGAGAGATTTCAATCATTTTGTAACATGTACTAGGGCAATCCTGGCCCCGTGCCCCGGTCTCCCAACTGGGCTCGAACACAAACGCATTACACCGAAGTTGAGACGACCGTGAAGCTCCTGAAGCCTGTGCGGCAAGCTGCTGCACCCTCCGGTGTTCACGACTAGTCGGGGAACCTCTTGCTTTCACCCACTGGGTCATGAAGGCAGAATGCTCAACTGCAACTGTTCCGTCCGTAAAGTAATTTCTCATCCACCGTCTAACGTGAACATAACAGGAGCTGGGACCGTGAGGCCGCAACCACACCCCGTCCCAACCCTTTGCATGCCACACAATCGTTGCCGAACAGACAGGCGGAAGGTCATTAGGTATTGTGTTGTCTCCTCAGGCATGACCGTCATTATTCCGAGACAGACCAAATGCTGTGCATGACGCGCGAGTTGCTTCCTAAGCCAGGCAACCTGCAAACATGACCCAACGCCACCTTAGTCCACGGTCCTACAGCAATGGTGTTGGATTTGTATGAACAGAGCACGTAGTGCCTCCGCACAAACCTCAAAAACCGAGGAGCAGCCAGTGCTCAGTGCCGCCCCTCCCAAAACAGGGAAACATGTACACAACATGTAAACAAACGCGCGGTGCTCAAACACGTCATGGTGAATTCGTGATGTCTCCCTACTCACTCCATCACGAAGTACACAGCTCCAGCATCTCGCAAAACACCTCTCGGTCACTTAGTCTCACGCGAAGTCCTGCCCTTCCCCGCCCCATATCCTGCCGCAGCATTTTGAGAGACGACCCTCCTGAAGACGAGGGTCCACTGGCCGCGTGGTCCTTACATCGAGTCGTCACTGTCTGCTGTTCCTGGCGCACGCCCTAAACCCCGAGCTCGCACGTCAAATCCCCGTTTGTAGTATGCCTGCCGGAGGTTCTTCAGTGCAGGAGCCAAGCCCAAGTTGGGATCCTGCAAAATCTCCTCAGTGTTGCGCGAGATGCTGTCCAAAAGGGCCTGGGGAAAACGGCACATCAAGGCGCAAAAGAACAAGAACCCATCATTTCGACAGTTGGTTGGAAGGATGGAGCTCGGCCAGAAAAGAAAACGAGACAGGTGATCACTGTCTGGGTGCGGGTAATAAAGACAAACCAGAGGTACACGACGGTACCTAAAGTAGGGGTGCATGCGCCTCGCATGTGCGGGGTTTCCCGCAGCGGCAGCCGGTTCATATTTTTCGAGTTAGATGTGACCCGGGCGGGTCCGTTCGCAAGGTACCAAGCAGCTCGCTAAGGCACCGCTATGCCTTTTGCCGCTGTAGGAACATAATTCGATTTAGGAAGGCGTCCTCGTCGCCGTTCGTGGTCCCCCGTGCCGCTGTGCCAAATATCACAAAGCTTCCTTTGCTTTCGTTGTACAAAACACCTCATAGGCGCGGATAAAGGAGGATGACCGCTACCGCACTACTCCCGTACCGTACCCAGCACGCACCTGCTGCTCTCCAGCATCCCTGACTTCGTTGAGCACCAAGGTTCGCAGCCGGTGCAGACTGTCCAGTTTGCGGTGTGGCCAACGCAAAATGCCTAGCTGCCGGCACTTGCGCTTAAGGTTGGTGGTGCTGGTACGGAGCACGCGGGCGGCTTGTGGTGCAGGCAGCAGAAATGTCCGCCGGAGGTCCTCCATTGTGATCTCCACGCCTCCACCGCGGCCCGATGCTGCCACGGTACTGACGGCGGCGGTGGCGGCACCGCCGCTGCCGCTACCAGGGCCCTGGTCAGGAGCCCTGTAGCATTGTTCCTCATCGCCTTCGATGCCATCGTTGACATGTCCTCCCTCGCCGCTGGCCGTGGCTGCACCCCTCCGGGATGAAGCACCTGGTTGCTTCAGATGCGGCTCAGGGCGGGCCCGATCCGGAGCAGTTGTTGATGCTACTGCCGCTGATGCTACTGCTGCAGCACTGCCTGTTGCCGTCGCTGGCGGTCCGGTTGTGATGTGGGTTTCCGTAGATTCGCCCGTAGGGCTGGCGGAGTCGGCGCTGGGGAAGCCTGGCTCCCCTGTGGCGTCCGCGGCAGGCCCAGCTGTGCCCGGGCTGGCGACGTCGCTGGCCTTTGCTGCGGCGGGACCAACCGCCGTACCTGCCGCCAAGCTTCCATTCACATCCAGGGCGGTACGCAGCGTCCCGCCAGGAACGGATACCTGTTCGCGAATCAGGCACCGCACAAAAGCGAAAACGGCATATAACGACGATATAAAAGGACTTGGCCCACAAGGGCGGGCCAGTTCACGGGCGGGCCAAACATAGACTCCTTCACGACACGGAGCAATCTACGCTTGATTGCAGCTCCGTATACTTTGAGGCTGTAGCAGTAATGGAACGGCACGAACGCCGAACCCGTACAGCACGATGCCACCGACCCGGTCAACAAACAGTAGCGCTATGAGCAGCTGCCAGTTCAGCTGGGAGCCCTTTTAACCCGCCCACGCAGTTTGTGACATTACAAGCAGGCGTATTTGAGGCCTGACAGCTAACATGGATAGATCGCGGTTGTGGTTGCGTCCATTGACACATCGCGGACATGCTGCAATGTATACTACCCCCCCGTCAATTTACCTGCGCTGTTGGATACGCGCTGGCGCGCTCAACGGGCGCTTTCAAGGATGGCTGAGTCTCATGCAGCTTCGAGACCGCAAAAGCTGCGCCCACTCTCACCCCAGAGAGCAGCTTCCGCGTGGTCGCGTCGATGACTGGCGTGGAGTCCTTACCACCGTAGCGCTGGGCACCCCCGCTGCTCAACTGGGCGCCCTTTGACCCTTCAACCCTGTCTTGTTGGGCATGAGCAATCACTTCTGTCGACCCGGATCGATGGCCGCTAGATCCATTCACGTCTGCAATGATTGGCGCCTGGTCCAGCTGGTACCCACCTCCTAGCTGCAGCTGCTTCTGCAGCAACAGCAGTTGCCGCAACTGCTGCGCCATGTGCGTGTACTGCAGCCTCTGCTGCTCCTGCCAACCCTCCTGTTGAAGCTCCTCTTGGCCCTGCTGCTGCTGCTGGTTCTGTGGAGCCTCATGTGCGGGCGACTGAGGCCCTTCCCGGCGTCCGACAAGGGTGTCACGGCCCTCCCGTTCGTGCTGAAGATCCAATCTTCCTGCCGAGCGTTCCGAGGCCCGCTCTAGCTCACGAGCATCACCCTCGCCTGGTGCGGTCTTGGCCGACAGCTGCTGACCCTGCTTCCCATCTTTGGCTCGGGAAGCTTGCTTCAAGGAATCTTTGCTTGTACTTTCCTGCATGGATGCTAGAGGCCGAATGTAAGTTCGAGACTTGGCGCGGTCCTGTGCCGCCCATCCTAGCGCAGCCGCCGCTACATTGCCAGAAGCCGTGGTGAGAATAGCCTCAGCGCGCGCATCACCATACGCGTTGGCCGCCGCTGCTGCATTTGATGGCTTAAGGTCCATGCCCCTGCGCATGCTCTGCCATGCTTCATCCTCCTGCTGCTGCTGGTTCTGCTGCTGCAGTAGCAGCTGCTCAGCAGGGTTCCGCAATCCACACGCGGTCCATTGGGACGACGAAATCTCCGCAGGGCCCCACCGTGAACCTGAAAGGATTCGGAGCTTCGATCTATCGGGGTTTGTGACGGGTGGAGCTGCAGCGTCTTGCAGGACAGGAGGCATATGGTGCTGCTGCAGGTGCTGCTGCCAAGCATCTGAAAGATGCTGCCTTTGATCCACATCATGGTGGGCTCCACCGGCCGGATCTCCCGCCTGGAGATCATCAGGCATTCGTCCACTTGTCACGGCGGCGGCGGGTGGATGTCGCTGGTGGAGGCGGAGTAGGTCGCGAGGAGCCAAGGGGGTCGCGAGGAGCCAAGGAAAACGCGGGACGCGGGGGGGGAAGTCAATGTGCAGCTGGCAGCGGTGGGACAGTCGTTGACAGAGGAGAAACCTTTAGTAAGTCATACGAGTACGAGGAGGGCTACAACAACAGCTGCACTAAGGTGCGAATGAGGTCCATATCAACCTTATTGTTGTGTCATTGATGTCATGTCATCCGCCCGGACTCACGAAAAGTATTGCCCAGAACCCAGAAGATAAGCCTGGCATCAGCAACCCGTTCCGGGCAGGTCCAACCTAGCCGGCTCCGACCCAAGTTCTGTTCCAGCGGACAAGACGGTGAATGCCCAGTCAGCTACTCCCTCCTGCGCCATAACACTTACAGTGACCGTAACAGGTTGTCGAGGAGAGCTAGCCGGCTGCTGTATCTCCCACGCCGCAGCATGGCCGCAATGAGTCGAATCGGGATGCTCCTTCTTTCCCACGCCACCAGCATTTGCACCAGCGTAATGCGCCAGCCCGTGAACCACTGCCCACGCGTCGGCTCCTGAACCGCGGAACGGATGGCTCTCTTCCTGAGCCCCGGCAATCAGCGGCAATGGGTGCTGCGTGTGGCCTGGGGCTCCCATATCCGACGCGGCCCGTGCGGAGTATGCTGAGCATACGGTTGAAACGTGACCTGCACGATACCAACGACCATCATCGTACTCCCTTGGGCTGTCACTGACTACTTGCTGTTCTCTTTGCTCCTGGATGGTGGTGGTGGCGGTGGTGGTGTTGATGGTAGCATTCTTTGGATCCCCCCCAGGCGGTGCAGCGCCTGATCTGATTGTGGAGGAAAGCAGCCGCGGCCAAGTATCACGCCGATTGGTTTCCACTGCAGTCGTTGCTGCTGCTGCTGCTGCTGCTGCTGCTGCTGCTATCACCGCCGCCGCTGCTGCCGCCGTTTGGTTTGTAGTGTCTGTGATTATTGTTGCCGCCTTCCTTGTGTGCTGCCTCGGCAGGATTCGGGACACGCGCTCGGCCACATCCAGCTCACAGGGGCTCCGCATTTGCACTGCCGGTGCGGGGCCAAGTGTTGTGAACGGGCGCGTACTCTGTTGCCGAAGCACCTGATACTCATCTTCCGCGCCATATACCTGCTGTTGCTCCTGCTTCTTGTGGCGCTGCATTCCCGCGTGCATTTGAAAATCTTGTTGCCGCAGTTTCTGCTGCTGCTGTTCCTCTGCATGTTGTTCATATCGCTGCTGCACCAGCCGCTGCAGCCGGGAGTCCCGTTCTTGTTGATCCCACTGCCGCATCGACGGCTGCATCAGGATCTGATGAATCTGCTGCTCCCCATCCTGCTGTCTGGTCTGAGGTGCCGGATCCACCCTTCTCCCAAGCAGCTCCTCTTGCTGCTGCCCCGGGGAGGGGCCCCCAGCCAACATTCCCATCACAGAAGACGCTTGCCGGGAACGTTCGCCCGCCCCCCTCTGCCCAACAGCGCCGCTCGTCTCAGCTGTCATAAGCCGCTCCCCACCGTTCCAAGCAACCTGCCCGGTCAGTTGGACACCGTCTGGTTGGCAGCTTGCGGGCTTACCATCACGAAGGGCAACGTCCTCCGCCCGGACCTGCGCTTCTTTCCTGCCGCCCGTGCTGCCGCTGCGCCTGCCGCCATGCGTCTCAAGCACGTCCACGCACCGCAAACGCTGGCAAACGAAATGCAGACGAGGAGAAGGATGGTAATGATGAGAGGGTTAGGAGGTCTCAACGCTGGTGCAAAGGCGCCGCCCGGAGGGGCGGTTGGCTAGCCTTTAGATCAGACATCTTCACTTTCATCGTCGCAGGTAACGAGTTACGTTCAGAGGCATGGTGACGGCATACGAACGCACGCATTGACCATCTAAAGCTAAACAACACATACATACGATACCTACATATGTCATACATTGAACCTATCTCGCAGCAGCCATCTTTCCGGCGGACGCGTCGCTCTTCCGGTCCCACGCGCGTCCACATCCAACTACCCACCGCCCACTCATCTATCCTTGAGCCTTTACCGAGCGCACCTTATTACGCCGTAACGCTCCGCAAGCCTGCTCCCCATGCGCATAGCCCGAGTGAGCCTCCAGGCCCGCGCAGTTCGGCCGCTCATCTGCTACCGCGGCAGCCTGGAGCTGCTGCTGTGGAACGGCTTCTTCGGCAGAGCCCTCAACCGCCTTACGCTTCGGAGCCGTAGGCTGCGGACGGGGCCGAACCACAGGTCGTTGCTTCTCACAGGCATCACGGGCCCCACTGCCGCGACTGCCATACTCGCCGGTGTGGCAGACCGCATCCCCGAGGAGCAGCAGCACCTCAGCTGCGACATCAAGGTCCGCCGCCTCTATCGCCTCGACCTCCGCGGTATTCAGCCTGTGAGCAGCGGCCGAGCTCGGGCCGCTGTTTTGGCCCCGCGGCGCTCGTCGGTTGCTCCTCTGTTTCCCCTGGGGTGCAACCCCGCGGGTGTTGGCAACGGGAGCAGCACCTGCACCGGCAGCCGTCAGGCGTGTCCTTTTTGGCGCAGCGCCGCCTGGGGAGCCCGCCAGGGAGGACCTGCCTGCGGCTGGTCTGTCTTCGGAAGCTGCTGTAGAGGTCCCAGGTGGCACTGCGGGGTCAGATTTACGCGCGGGTGCGGATCCTGAATGTGATGCTGTTGTTGATGATACTCCAACTGCCGCCGCTTCCTGCATGCGCTGGTCAGGTGTGACTGAAGGCAGCTGGTTAGCCATTGCAGTGGATGCATACAGCAGCTTTTGTCCCCCCGCCACCATCGTGAGATCGGGGGGACTCCCGTCCTGAAGCAGAGTTTGACGCAAAGTAGCTCCGTCAGATTGCACGGCAGGATATGTTACCGCCCGGCGCTGCATCCGCCGCTGGAGTCCAGCCGCAGCGGCGTGTGGCCCTCCATGTCCTCCTGCAACGCCAACATCAAGACCGTGCAATATTCCTGCATTCTCAAGCTGCCGCATCTGCTCAACGCCCGCAAGCCCGTATAATGCAGCCTGAACTTGTCTGCACTCCGGACCATCCTGCATGTCGCCGTATACAACCCCGGGCACGCCGTACAATTCCCGTCCTGCCAGACGGTACGGCCGTTCCATCAGCGGTTCCTGGTCCCTCCCGTGTTCAGCCGTATTGCTGATACGGACCAGCCCCGCGGCCGCCCGGACACCACAGCTGTCGGACTGCTGAGGCAGCCCCGAAGCCGCCACCGCCGCCATCGCTGCCACCCTGCTTCGGACTGGCAGCCCTGGGCTGATGTCGATCTTACCATCGTCATCGGCAGCCCACTGTCCAACGCCTTGATGCCAGACAGAGTATTCGTCAATAGGTTGGTGGTCTCCCGGATAGCCTTGTAAGCTGCTGCCGCACAAGCCAGCCCCAGGGCTGCTCCGCCGGCGCCGGGCAGCCGCACCCGCCAACAGTAAACGGGTTAACACACCCCGATCGAGCACGAAGCCATTGCCGTGCTGCGGCTGCGAAGAAAACTCCTGTGGTGGCCCTGTCTGCAGATCCTGCGGTTGCATTTCAAACCAACGCGGCGGTTGCGATGGTTGAGGTGGGTGAGTCCCGGTCCGCGGCTGATCACGAGCAGTAGGGGCCGGGAGAGCGTCATCCAGAGGCCGTCTGGACGTGACAGCACTTTGTGAACAGATCTTGTCGGGTGCAGCAGCCAACTTGCGATTCTTTGGACCGCCGCGAATTCGGTCGTCCGTCGTCTCTAAGGTGGTGTTTTCCTCCCCCCACTGGCCCCCATACTGCTGTTGGTGATGCTGGACGCGTGCTGCATGGAACTGCTTTCCCAGCGCTGCAGCGCGAGCGGCTGCAGATGCAGCTGCACCACCACCGGTGCTGCAGTCCATGAGACGTGCACGCTGCAGCGGCCGCAGCACGGTTTCCTGATTAGGCCACTCCGTGTCCCCGATGCATGGGCGGCCTTCCCCACCACCGACGTGCTCGGGCCAGCGTCGCGATTTGCCGTATTCCCAGCGGCCCTCAGCACCTCCGCCGCCGCTGCCGCGGGATCCATTTGTTTTACGGAGTGCACCGAAGCCTGTTCGCAAGCTCTGGTAGCTCCCGTGCTGAAGGTTGCCGTACGCAGTTACGCCATACACCACTTTCGGGCTGATGGAAGAAGGCGGGGAGCACCCATGACCGACGAGCCGCGGGCTGCGCACGGGACGAGACCAGTCGCAAAGAGTAGGTGAGCGTTGCAACATAGCAACGAGTAGGCATGAACAGGAGAAAGGGAGGACGAGCAAACACAGATAGTGCCAGTATTGGCGGAGTTGGGCTTTCCGTTTGTTCCGATGAAAAAATGTGATATGGTCATCATACGGCATACGGCGCAACGGCATCTGTACGTCATGCTCGGCAATAAGGTGTAGACTTCGCCGGGCGGCCTACGAGAACAATAACGCTGCGGCTGGTGGAGAAGTCGTGGAGACTTCGAACAACAGCTCCCGTATTTTGTTAATGCCGTCGGGGCATGGTTATTAGACATGCACACACGCACACAAGGCCATGGTTAAAGCCGACTGCAGCCACAGGCTTTAGGCTACAGCCGGCCCAACCCCATCCGCTACCCTAAGAAACCAATGTAGTTTGCGTAAACGAAAAGCTGGCAGTTACTCCACGTTGCATGTCTCGCATCACCTTACAGCCATCCTTGCATACAACTACTTTCCGCAACCAAATAAATTGCCGGTAACGCACATCGGCCCTATCAGGGGCTGACCCTTTCCCTTTTCTTCGCCTTCGCTCTAAGGGTGGGATGAAGTTGGCCGTCGCTCTAAGGGTGGAATGAAGCCGAATCGAATTAAGATACGGTTGGACATGTGGGACCTTCCGGATGATGGCTTGATTCTATGTGCAACCGAAGGTTCGTGACGTGACGTAGGCAACCTAAGACCCGTGGCGGCAACACAGCAACAAGAGCCCCCTTCTCTGCGTGGAAAACTATTGATTGGTTATGGAAACTGGAGCAAGTACATATCGCTAAAACCTGCAACGCTCAGGAGCAACTTCTGCGACCGTGCGACTCGCAAGTACTAACGGCCGGCACGCGAGCCCTGCTATTAACTTGGGAGGATGGGAACGCATCTCAAAATTACTTGTGTCTGCCATGGCTGTCTCCGAGGGTTTGTGCAACAAGGGGCACAGATATGGACTTTGGCCAGCGTCACGGGCTGAAGGCCTATTCCGACGTACTGATGTTTTCGAATGATCGAGTTGCCCAAAATGGCGCCCTACCACTTGCGAAGAGGCATCTTACCTCAGGCCGGTGTCTTCACACATGATAGACTGGGCAAACGTCTCGTGAAGCAGCGCCCGCGGGAGTTGCATCTAGATTGGGTGCCGCGTCAAAATGAACCGCGGATGTGCAGTGATACCAAAAGAGTAGATTATTAATAGAATTCAGGAGCGTCGCTGGCGCCAAGTCCTGCGTTTAAGCACATACGCCCACAAAGCACATCCGGTCACACACGTCCCGAGAAAGGGCGAGCGGGTAAACTCGCCATAATCCATTGATGGCATTGCATAGCCAGTTCTGTTATCTTCTTTGTAGTTTGAACTTATGCGGCTGGCATTCGTCCCTGCACCTTGCGAGTGCCCCGCGTTTCACAGAGCGGCGATAGTTACGGCGCGCCTTCTATCGAAAAGCAAGCCCAACGCTGCATATCAGAATCCTACCTTAACAGGGTAGAGGATGGATATGTTTCGTCGCAAGCCCTGTATCCGACTTCAACGCCATAACCTCCTTAAGTTGAACTATCGGATAACGCGAGATGAGCCTAGAATTATGGCCTACAAAATTATTTTAGTATTATAATGATGTGTATGTAAGATCAAGAACATGCGGGTAAGTGATGGGCTTGTACTTTGTGCCTCCTTGTAAGGCAGTAGGCGCAATGTTTCCTGCAGCACCAAACCTCGGCAAAAAATTGTTCGTTTAAAAGGAGTTTTAAATGCTATCTTTGACACGTTTCAATTGATGTAAGAGGTACGACTTGTTGGCCAGATATCGCATGAGGGCGTGTAAACCGAGGGAGCATGTTTGCTCAAAGCAACATAGGTGTTAACAAAAAAAGGATCAGCTCAAACTCATTGAGGCACTGGCTTTGTTTAGCATACATAGCACTCCAATCGGTCAGTCGGGGTCAGTCGGAGCTCGTCAGCCAGGACAGCCTCGAACGAAAAATGGCCCGTTCACATGGCGTATGTTTAAAACATTAAGAACTCAAACTGACAATTATGTTACATAGCGTAAATTATACCGTTCAAAGTTAGCAAGTTTCGCAAATTACGGATTGCATTGACAGCAATCAAGATTCTACAGGCGCTCGTTCGGGCCTACATGGCGCCTGGATGAAGCAAAAGAAGATGATTGCCTTAAAAATTTGCTATTTAGTTGCTTCGTTGCTGACTAAATATATGTAGTTATGGTATCCGTATTCGATATGGCGCCCACAGCGCGTCATACTACGTTAAATCCTAACGCTATTTTCCTGGGGCGCGTAATAAGTAAAACGAACCCAAATGTTTTAAAATTGTCGCAGAGGGTCATGCACTATGTCTCTTTAGGATTGCATTTCCTGACACCATAATGAGACGAAGTAGTAAAAGCGTGTATATGATGCGGCACATTAATCAACAAGATAGACGCACTGTCCGCCCTTCAATCGAAAACTAAGTATTTAAACTTATGAATATATTATATGCATGTCATTTCTTCCCATGCATGGAGGTCATTTTTACTTACATGCCAGGCATGCATCGTCCCTCTTGTGTTCCGATCTATCCGGGCTACTGATTCCTAACTCCGCAACCACGATCCCCATGTTTTACGTGGAGATACATGGGCCCCATTGCGCTGGTTACTTGCTCGCTACTTGCTATCAAGTCCATTAGGGGCCCACTAGCCCCAAATCCAACACCACAATAAAACATATACGGCTGGCATATCCAGCCACAGACTGCCGGAGCTGTATGTCTTTCCATCCGGCATGCCCTGATTATCTCTTATCCATCCCGTATGCCAGCAAACGAGTGGACCTTCACAGTGCATGATAGCTCGGCACCTTGTTGAGCAATTTTAAGGGCGGCATGCCCTAAACGACTTACAGAGCATATTGGTAAACGCACGGCCCGGCCGGGCTGCAGCGTAGACGAGTACGAGTCCACGTAACCCTGGCCAGAGAACGACGAATGCATAAGCACACACCCTTTGACTCAGCCAGTTCATCAATCCAAAAATTAATAAAATCATTTTTGCATTCGTTTAATTTCTCGTCCCTCATGGTCTCATGGTCTCTTACCTTTCTGAATATCCCCGCACGTCGGTGGATGGTCGCCCGGGGTGTCTATCTGTCGAATGCATGGATCACCCCCGCATGTGAACAAGCCCCCTCCACTTCAATACGCACCTTAAAGGCCGAACAGAGGTGCCCAGGTCGAATGGAGGCCCTGGGAAATGTCTGTAAAGGATAGGGCTAGGCGGCGGGCAGAAGGATGAGATTATTGTTTGTACAACCGCGCCGTCGTTTCGAATAAGTTACAGGGGATTACTCATGAGACAGGAAGAGGCAGAATTCACACAGGATGCATAACGAGAGGTCTTACCTCTCTGAAAAGATCGGATATTTATCCTTTTCATCCGCACACTTGTAGAAACGGTCCCCGTTCATGATTGGCCACGACCTTTTATGCCATCGCGCCCCTGGCCCTCCCCGCCTAATTCGTCTGGCGCATCAAACCGTGTTGACCCCTCAAACATAAGGTAATAATGTGCACCATGTACGAAAATCATTAAAGGAAAAACGGTGACATCTGCAAGGCTATAGCATGTCCTTCGCGCAAGCTCGTCGAATTTGTCGGTTGGGCCTGGTGGCTTCTTCGTCGGGTCAACGAGCGAGCATGATAGGCGGAAACGCCGTTTGTGATTGATCTGCTTCAGGGAACAGTCTTACAACTCGACAGTTTGAAACTCTTGTTACGCTGCGAGAATGGATTTTGCTGGCGCCGCATCAAATTTTCGATGACCGAATCAAAATTAGGAAATTCAGCGGGAATTCCATATGTGCTTTCTATCTATCCAAGCGGTGTAACTTCAAACACCGAATCTTGTAGTGATATTGATGCATGAATTAAATGGAATATATTGCTGTATCGCCGACCTCGCGTATGCATGACAACGTTAGGAAACGAATCTGTAAGTTATCTGTACCCGCTGAAGTCAAGTAGCTTCCTCTTGAAGTTCCTTTCCCAAACCCAACCTAACCGCCTGTAACGCTTTTACCGCCGTGGACTTGTGTTTTTTGGCGCGTTCCTAGATCCTGCTGAGAAAATATGTCGGTACCATTAAGCTGTCAGCCGGATGCTGCAGTTGTTTCGCGTCCTTGAGGTTATTAGATTACATTATCGCTGTTGAAAGAAAATATAACAACAAGGCGACGCAAAGTCTTTTTAAAGCCACAAAATATTCTCGGCGTGCCTCGGACATGATGCATGTCCATTCGGATCTATTTGTGTCCACTCAAGTCAGCCATGGACAACCTCCGCTGCATGACTGACCGAGACTGATCTGGCGATTCGTGAACGCTCAATTGCAAGAGGTCAAAAAGAATAACTAATATTAACTGTAAGACGCCCATAATATCCTTTCTAATGGCAGAAAGAGCGGTGAAGCAACTTACGCCGCCGGTAACTTAATCGGTCCGCGACCATCTTGCGCTTCAGCTGGCGCGAAAATGGAGGCCGATGCGTACCGAATATATCGAGGAGGGCTTCAAATCGTCATATTACCATGATAAGACTTGTCGACAAAGGATCCTTCGTTTCCACCTGACTGGTGCCAGCTAGGCGGCCGAGCGGGGACCGACAGGATGGCTTTTATGCTGGGATGCTTGTAGAATACGGGTGAAACGTTTTAGCTGAGGTAACGATGGATTTCGCTACTTGTCACTTTCGATCTAATGGTCTCCACATCTTCAATTAAAACTTATCGCATATCACTCGGTTATCGAAGAAATGTCAGTGCATCCCGGCCCTTCCCGGCTGCCATTCGAAATAGTCCATACAAGTAAGGTCGCTCAGGTTGGAGCTCGACGCGGGGGCTATAATCCACATCATAGTACATTACATTGGTTCGTGTTGGTTCACACGTTAATGTGTATGTGTGGGTAGTCACAAGTTTCCCCTCGCAACCTCCCCCCTCCAGCAGTGGCCGTCCTGGACCTGGACTCGAGAGGTTACCCCTCTGATTCATCCGCTTCAGTAGCGGGTGAGGATGTCCCTAGATTGCACAAATCAGCAAAAGATGTTAAGCAGCCACCCGCATGCGTCTTTATACATTCAAGGCAAATTAAAACACGACGATCAGTATGGTTAGATGCACACATCCACTTGCAAAGCAAAGAGGCGGCTCGGGAGCAGAACGGAGCAGACCTCTTTTTACCTAGCCTACAAAATTATAAAATGTACGATGACGGTATTGTACATCTGCCAGGTTAATAACAACTTACCCCACAGGAAGGGACTGACTATTTTTGGCAATTGCACAGTTCTCAATAAATCACGTTCACGGCCACGGTATCAAGCCTGCCTTTCAGGCTGATGTCGTATTTCTGGCCTCACAAACAATCCCGTACAACTATCCAGCAGCGAACTGACAAAATACTGAGTGCATACAAATAAGCCTTGTTGCGCACTGCAATGATTAAGTGGCGGCAACCAACACTCCCACTCAAGCTGCAGCCGTACCGCCTGATAGGGCCTGATGTCTTGATGTATAATACAAGAGCTTGCCGCCCCTTCCTCCTTCTCCTCTTCCTTCCATTCGAATGACTACGAAACTAAGGCATACGCTAATAACGATGTAAAGCGGATTTCGGCAAGAAGGAAAAGTGAGCAAGAAAAAATGATGGCTTCCAGCGTTGTGGCATATAGCCAGCATTAGATGGACAGACCCCTCGAATAGGAAGAGCCAAAGCCCAACGTACACTCCGAGACGCGCTGCTCCCAGCTCCAACGATATTACGAACTCTCCTCACCTCTCCTCACCTCACGCTCCGTCCCTTCGGATTTTTTTCATAGCTGCCTACGCTGTGGCATCTTAGGACGAGGGTTGCCCGTATAGAAGCCCCTACGAATGCCCAAGCTCGGGCACGCGGTATCGCTGTCTGTTCAGTTGAACCGCAGCCTGCCCTCAACGGATTCCTTGAACAGCTCACGACCGATGAGATATCGCCGGATCTCGCTGGTTCCGGCGCCAATCTCGTACAGCTGCACATACCGTAGACAAACAATGGCAGATACGGAGGGAAGGAAGCGGCGCCACAACCGCAGTGCTTAGTGCGAAGCGCTCCGGCCATGTCCACTACTGTGGCCCAGGGGCTCAGGGACCCAATAATTATCCCAACCCATGCCCAATAGGATTCACCCAATCAGATTCCGATTTCTCCGTCCCTATGCCCCCTTGGCAGGCGGTGGTCACATGCGGCCGACCTGAAGCGCAAGCCTATGAGATTTGGCTTCCCTGCAGGCGATTCCCCGCAGCAGGAGGTAAAGAATGAGCCGTTTCATTGGGTCCTTACACGCCACGCCCGCCACCTCCGGGCCTCATTCCCCCACCTGCCACGTAAACACCGTGAGGTTCCATTTGGGCTTCCCCGGTCCAGAACCTCAAGCTAGCGGCGCTGGCTTACCTTTGCGTCGCGGAGCAACCTGCCCGTGGGGTAGTCGTTGATGTAGCCGTTGCCGCCCAGGATCTGTGTGTTTCACAGGGGCCCCCGCGGGTGATAGCCGATTAGCAAGATACCGTCATTTTGCCAATGCGGCAAACACCCTGAGCTTGGCAGGCGTCTTCCAACATATGCCATATCAGCAAGGCGATCCGGCTTTCATGGTTAACGGGCTCAGGAAGAGGGACCAGGGCTCCTGCGGTCGCTGCGCTATACCTCCCGCGGTCAACGTTTCAATCTGGAGGCGGGCTTTTCGCTCAAGGGATGTACGCTCCACACGCGCCTGCCCGCCTTGTTCCGCAAAGCAACTGCTGCGATGTTTCTCCTTTCCCTCTTCCCTAGGCCCAATTGGCATCCCAACACTCCACACCGCACCGCACCCAACTAAAGGCCGTGGGAGCCCCGCAATGAACTGGTCGGCTGACAGGAGGGCTGGTTCCCCACCCCCTTCCTGAGCTCCGTTGATGCTGGGGTTCTGCGTTCTCGGGGCCTAACGGCATAAATAGACACATACGGCATCTTTCAAGGGCTCTACAACACGGGTTTAGGGGGACGCAACGCACCTGGATCGAGTCCAGCGCCGACTGTGTGGCTGCCTCCGCAGCGTAGAGAATGACGGACGCACAGTCTTTACGGTCTGCCGTGCCCGCGTCCGCTGCAGCCGCCACTGAGTACACGTACGCCCGCGCGGACTGCAGGCGGGTATACATGTCGGCTAGCTTGGCCTGGATGAGCTGCGGGAGCCGAAGGTCGGTGGGTGAAGGAAGAGGGGAGGAAACAGGCGGAGAGGAAAGGGGAAATGGGCGGGAAGGGAGCAGGGTTTGCGCTAGTAAGGAGGAGTGCCAGCTGCCAGGAGAGGGCGTAGGCGAGGGTGAGGGTGAGGGCGAGGATGACCCCTTCGCCCTGAAGTGGATGCCCAGTCCACACGGCCCCTCCTTCACATGGAGGTCGTTCATATTGGTTTTCTTTTGGGCTCCTGATGGGAGTATTACCGTTCCCCTCACCGCATGGTATGACTGCGCTGGCGCCAGGTGCCGAAAAGGGCCCAGGCACCAGGCGAACTCTTTTTATTCCCTTTCTTGCATGTTTGCATCATCGGCTATTCGCCGCATGCCCTCAGCCCGCCCTCCGCTGTACCTGGAACTCGCCGATCGCCTGGCCAAACTGCTTCCGTTGTGTCGAATACGGCAGCGCCACATCCAGCACCGCTGCCATGAGGCCGCAGGGCCCCGCCGCCAGCACCAGCCGCTCGTAATCGAGACCACTCATCATCACCGCCACGCCCCGTCCGACACCGCCCAGCACATTATCCGAGGGAACCTGGCAAAGTGGGACATGGAGGCACACGTCACTAACCACTACGCATGTAGGAAACACCGAACCACCAGCCAACAGTCCACTGCTGCTGAGACAGAATAATCCGGGTGGTGAACCCCTGCCGGCGCTTCAGGCTAAGGGCCGTTTGTCACCTCCGTCCACCGCCAGCATGTCCAGTCCCCTTAGGGGCCCCAAACCATGTCACCACACTTAAGCGCGAGCTGTCGGATTCTTCCCACCTCACCTTCCCTTGGAAAGGCAAGGGAATGGCTTTCTGAAAAGTGACGTTTTCTGAACAGGCATGCGTTCTGGTTGGCATTTCTTTCTGGGATTTCGAAACGCTAGAGCGGGGCAGTTTGCAGACTCGGTTTGCCCCAATTCACTCACAGCTTCCCTTTGTCCCATCAAACAACCCGCGCAACACCCCACACCCCACGCACCGCTTCCACCCCACCTCGCAATTTTCAAAGACCAGCTCGCACGTGTCGGAGCCCCGCATGCCTAGCTTGTCCAGCTTCTGAGCAGTACGGAACCCCGGCATACCCTTCTCGATAAGGAAGGCCGTAATGCCGCGGGGACCAGCGGCGGGGTCCGTCTTTGCATACACCACCAGCACGTCGGCCTGTACGCATGATCGCCAGAGCACAGCGTGTTGGGGAAAATAGGTTGTGGGATGGACAGAGGAGGCCCTCCATGCGGCGAGGAATTCAGCAACCAGTAGGAATGAACTACCACATTATGACTGCGCTGGCATCCTCCAGATCGCAAATTGGGAATTCGCAGATACTTGCTTCAGCTTGCAACGTTATTAAGCGCTGATCGAGCCCCTTCGTATCACTTCGTTTTTTTATAATCCATTACGTACCTTGGTATTGTGCTCCCGAGGGTTCAATTCCCCCCCGGTGCGCTTTCCGCATTCCCACCGGACCATATTCGGATGTCGCAAAAACGGATTAGATCAGCTCTATGGACGCTCAACCAAGTGTGTTGACAAACAAGAACTTTTCGGTTGGTTGGACCCCTTCAAATTGTATCGTTCGTTGTTCGTTACCCTTGCGGAGGGAGGGATTCATAAAACCGCCATCGGACTCCTCCGTTGGTGCAAAACCCCCAAATAAGAACATAGGGCCCTTTCCTGTGAGCTGCAGGGACATAATCCTCCGTCAAACACAAACACTAACCGTGATCCCCCAATCGCTGCTCGGATTCACCTTGGGGCCGTTGGTGCACCACATCTTGTTCCCGTTGAGCACGAACCGGTCACCATTTCCTACCGCCTCCGCGCGGCACTTCATGGACACGACATCGCTGCCACTGCCCGGCTCGCTCATGGCTAGCGCGCCGATGTGCTCACCTGGGCATATGTGTTTGGGAGGACAAAGGGGCGCGTTGGAAAGGAGGTGATCATACGCCGTCAAGAACGTGGAAGAGAGCTTTACATGCAGTGCAAGCGTGGCCCCCTCCCACAGCCCACACACGTACACATGACTGATTCCGCACGCAAAGAAGAGACTGCCGGGTAGACATAAAGTATGAGTACGAGGAAAGGGGGAGGGTTTTCTCTAGAAGCTAAGGTGAAATGCAAGAACGATGAGAAACCGCAAACAATCGGAGGAAAGCCATAGTCGCACCAATGCACCAAATCGTCTTCATGTCAGAGCGTGATCATGTTGGGCCATGTTGTGCTGCGCTTCACGAACGAGACACACTGCCCGTTGCCAGCCGGGGGCCAAAAACGCAGATGCCACAAGCCCCTCGCGCGCCAGCCAAATGTTAATGTTATCATGTATGGTGAACACCTCTCAGTTCTGGCGAGTGGTTATCGCGGGCCATCTCGGATGTGAGGCGAACATGCAATGCATGCAAATCCAATCGCTGGTCTCCTCTAATCCTAAGCCTCCTTCCATTTCCCAGCTGCCAACCCTTCAGGTTGCAAAGCTGGCATGCGTGTACCTGTAATGAGCTTAGGCAGATACTTCGCCTTCTGCGCCGGTGTGGCGTTCCGCACGATTTGGTTGACACACAGGTTGGAGTGTGCGCCGTAGCTCAGGCCCACCGCCCCGCTAGCACGACTGATCTCCTGCAACCGATCACCAGGAAACGGTAATCAAGAGTACGAATCATGAGAACAAACCAATGACAAACAGGAAGGGCAGGAATGCGACCGCCAGCATCTGTGCGTAATGACGTGCTCGTTTAAGCCATTGCACGATAAGGCCATTTCTCGATTAGGCCATCCCGCATGTAAGACGTTCCAGAAGGGTTTGCGGCGTCCCTTTTCGCCTGTTCTGCCTGCTCTGTGCGCTCCATGGCCATCAAGGTGAGTCTCCAGTCAGGACCTTAATCCCCCGATGCCTTCCATGCACGACCAGTCTTCCCCAAGCAATGCAGGAGGCGTAGCTTTTGGATTTGTAGTGGCTTCAATGCAACTGCATCGTTTGTTACTCCGCCAATAGAAAAGCCTTCCATTTGCCTAGAATAGCCCCCAAACCATAGACTATCAGGTATCGTATTGCGGGCTCTTGCCCAATATGGGCGTATGTGTTCGGGTGTGTAATGTTGCTCCCGACATAACCCCCGCAAGCCTGCGCATGGCCAAACCAACAGCGAGATGATCCAATGGATTACTCCACGACCCTTTTGAACGAAGATTAGAGTTTGGCTGCGTTTCTCACCTCCATCGCAACGCAGTGCTCTGAATAGCCCAAGCCCAAGCCGCCGTACTCCGCCGGAGCAGTTATGCCTGTCCGCAAACATAAAAAGCGTTATTGGTGTTTTAAATGCGTCCCTCTTTTAAAATGCGTGATCCTTTTAGCAGAATACTTGTGTACAAACCACAGGTCGCGAGCGCGGGTCATATGACGTTCGGTTCTTGTGTTGCTGACTAGGAAGGCGCAAGCGTTGGCAAGCTGACTCTGATGCTGAGGTGTTTAGTATTCCGTTGACACACTAAGGGCGGGTCCTTTGTGAGCTTATGCTTCGGCCAACTGAATAGCACTGACACGCCTGAAAACCTACCGAGTAAGCCGAAGGTGCCCATTTCGCGCCACAGATTGACGCTTGATGGAAAGTCGTTTTGCCGGTCTATAGCCTCAGCATGCGGCGCTATGACTTGTTGCGCAAACTGCTGAACCTGCGCACGAAAATCGCGTAACTGCGCTCCCGTTCCTGAATCCGTTGATTGCGATGCTTCCGCCGCGGAAGAAAGTCTCCGACACAATGATGACATCCACGAGCAAACGTGGCTTCGGTTTGCACGAATCCCTAAAGCGATAGGGAGCGCCATGACGGATTTGAAATGAAAATAACGTGCGTTTGTAAGGCAGCAGGGGAAAAATCAAACGAGTTTATGTCTAGCTTAAACAGCGCCTATGCTTGTCGACGATATGCACAATGGTTTCCACAATGGTCGTGCAGTGTCGTGCACCCGTCGCCAAACGACAGGGATCAGGGGTATCCACTCCAAGTTAGCTTCCGGCCACATTATTGCGAGATTAATGTAGTACTGTGTTATGCTGCTATTTCCGTGTCGGCACTAGTCTTGCGTCCTGATCATCCAAAGCACTGCGCTAAGTGGAGGGTGTACGTCTTAAGCCTCAAGGCTTGGAACAACATTAGATCCGATTAGTAACCTGCAACGTGGTCGATCTTAAGCTTGTAAATGGCCAGCGGCAGCTCTTCGCCATGGCTATATAAGGCGGCGGCAATTGCGTCAACGGTGGTGCTGGCAGGTGGTGCGGGCTACATCATCTACAAATATGTTCTCGCAGCGGAGCCAGAGGTCGAGCCAGAGCCGGCTGTGTCTATGCAGGAGCTTCTGACAGGCGGAGCAGCCAAAGCAGCACCTCGCAGCGACCGTGCTACGGGAATTCCCGTTCGGCGAACACCGTCACCCCCTAAGCCTCGGTCTGGGCCTTCCCTGCCCGCTCGAAAGTCAGCTGGCAACAAAACTACAGGTGCGGCTGCCGCGTCAGCAGACAACTCTGCCGCCACAATTCCCTCCGCCGAGGACTCAACCACATCCGCCGCAGCCGCAGCTACCGAACCCGCCGCCACTGCTGCTACCGCCACAGCGGCATCAGCTCCCTCGAAACCTGCAACAACAGGCCTCAAGGCCTGCGCTTGCTGCTCCCAGCCGCTCAAGAGTGGCGGTCTGCCGCAGCGCTGCAGCCAATGCAAGTCCGTGTACTACTGCTCAGTCGCCTGCCAGAAGAAGCACTGGCCAGAACACAAGCTGAATTGCACTAGATCTGGCAGCAGGTTGGACGATGCGTCCTCCAGTTCCGCGACGGCGCAGACGCCATCCCCTGCGGCTGCCGACGCTGCAACAGCTGCAACAGCCGCGGGCATTGCAACAGCTGCTGACTCGGCTGCTGCCGCAGATGCCACCGACACCACTGCTGTTTCTGCCTCCAGCGATGCCAGCCGCAGAGGTGGCGGCAGCTCTGCCTCTACTGGCGGCCTGCAGGGAGCTCTTGTGGAGGTCTTGCGGCAGGCGGCCGAGAAGGGCGCGGGCACTCTGGACGGCTCATTCGAAGAGGCCGTGATGCATTTCCTGGGCGGTGAGCAGCGGCGCAGCGACAGAGATTAGAGTTTGTTAGAGGGGACCGGGATGCTGGAATGCATGATGGGCGGATTGCGGTTATGGTCAAGGACCCAATGTCCTCAGCCCTTAGGAGGCCCTGAGGGATTCGTGCTCCTGCTCCACACCCTGCACCCTTACCCAGTGCAAATTGCCTATAGCGTGCATAGCAACACCCGCATCGCGCTCCTCCGCTTCTCTATGGCACGCATGTACTCTTTGTCCAATGACCCATCCCAGCATCCCGGTAGCCCACTCCTTACATCCCGCCCGCTTGGTTCCTCCTCCTTCCTTCTTCCTCCTCCCTCCTTCCTCCTGTCGCCGTGTACTGGCCCCGTAGGCAATCCATCCGCCGCTCTGTCGGCCTTCCAGGGGCTGCTGGTGGCAGCAAAGGAGCAAAACCGGGAGGAGATGGTGATTGAAGCACAGAAGTGGCTGGGCCACACGAACCACAAGTTGGGCAACTTCAACGCCGCCGCAGACGCCTTTAAAGCAGCGATCGATGCGGCTAAGGCGGCTGGCAACACTGCGGCGCAGGTGGACAGTGCAGTGGGACTGGGCAACCTTTTGAAGGTTGCCGGTCAGGCGTCACAAGTGAGAAGAATGAATCGGGCACGGTTTAAAACGAGGAGGGAGGCACTGAGCAGGGAAGGATGGAGCTAGACATGAAGGGCGGGAGGCTGGCAGGCAGCGAAAGGGGAGGGTGGGACGGGGAAAGGGGGATAAATGGATGCAAGGGAGAAGGTAGCTGGTGTGGGCGTATAAGAAGGATTGTGGGAAAGGGGCTGAGGCAATGGGAAGGGGTATCAGGCATGCTGGGATTAACGGAGCTGCGTTGAGAAGAAAGCTGCGTTGTGGGCAGCATTGAGGCATTTGAGCATTGAGTCTGACATACGCTCAGTTAGATTGTCGGATTGGAAAGGGATGCGTGCGGGTGCGCGGAGGAGGAGATAGAGGTAGCAAGCACGGGGTCGGGCTTTGCTTTGCCCCCCGTGTGGATGGTTGTGCACCGCACCCACGACATGGTCATGTACCCCGGCGGGGACGGAGCAGAGTGAGCACCACCCCGGAGGGGATGTGAGAAATGCACGTTCGGGCTGCTTCGTCTTCTTCTGATCACTCCGGCAAGTACTTATGCGCACCCGGTACTGTCACCCTGTGGTACCTAAGCTCTCCGGTTTGGCCCTAGCCGCGGCGCTTTCTTCTCTGGTACCTTTTCCCGCTTGATCTAATCACTTCGTTCGGTTAGCTCCTTCTCTAGCCCTCGAAGCCGCGAGCCAGCCTAGTCCCGGCATTGGAATGCCTTTGTTGCTGCTGCTGCCCAGGCTGCAGAGGTGCTGAAGGAGGCCCTGTTGATTGCCCAAGAGGCCAACAGTGCGGGAATGCAGGTGGGAGCGTTGCGTGGGGCGTGTAATCATCGAAGCAGAGCATCAGGGCTGTGCGGGCTGTGCGCACTTTGTTTGGGGCTGTTGCTGAGTTCTTAGCCGTGCTGCGCATTACCGCCGTATCACCACCTATCCACAACTAACCTCATCATGTCCGTCGGAGCCACTCACCGCCTTTCCTCTTTCCACATTACCAATGACGCCTATGCGCCTGTGTATTTTAGGTTCTAGGTTCATCACTCACGTACTTTAAATGAATTGATATGGGACATGGAAGTTATACCCACGGGCATAAATGTATGTGGTACCCTATGTGTGTGTGTGTGTGTGCATGTGTGTGTGTGTGTTTTCTGTCACCCGCCGTAATCTATAAACAGTGGAATTCATGTCCCGCGCTGCACCTCGTGCGCCGCTCCGGTCCCAAATGCTGCTTTGCCCAACCCGGTTGGCATTGGTATAAGTAGTACCGGATTTTAGCAGTGCGGCATTTCTCAGAAGCACTCGGTCCCTCCCTGGATTGGCAGTCTGATGTGCTGGTGGCGCTGGGCAACGTGGTGATGGCGGCGGAGCCGGAGGAGGGTCTCGCCTGCTTGCAGATCGCCGTCAAGCTTAGGGAGGATGAGGTGAGGGACTGCAGGGAGCGCTTCCAGCTTGTAAGGGATCCCGGTAGCCCTCCGCCAATGTCCTCCACCTGCTCACCTGCTCACCTTCTGCACATTAGGGAGGTGGCATTCATCGAAGCCTTGCTGGGTAGGTATTATGGTTGGAAGCGTCCTGAGAATTCTGTGGGTCTGGGGTCGCTGAATGCCCCCGTGCTACGACCCAGCGGGCGATTGTTCTGGATGATGCATCGCCCGCTAGGAGGATTCGTCACATAAGAGACAGTTCTATGAGCATGGCACGGATGGAGGGAAATCTCTCGCCACCACGACCGACTGTTGGTTCAATCCGCCCCATCCCGCCCCACCAGGTGGCGAAGGCTTCCGAGACGGGCGACCGCGCCGGCATGGCCACCGGCATGATGCAGGCAGCGGCCGCCATGGTCAATATGGCTGCAGGCCTGTTTGCCACGAAGCGCTACGAGCAAGCCAAGCAGGCATACGAGCAGGTGGGGCTTTCGATTGTGAAAGTTGCGCGTGTGAAAGGGCTGGATGCTATGCGAGTTGTGTTTGACGAGCTGAAGGGAGATGGAAGGAGGCCAGGAGATGGTGGGCCCCGGGGGTGCGGGCGCCCAGGGTAGTGGGAACCCAAACCAGGGGTGATGTCATCCATACACTCACCCTCGAATGTTTCGGGTTGGAAAACCGACGATGTGAATGTTCATCGTCCATCATCATGACGCGGTGTTGTTAGTGTTATGTCGTTTGTTTCCGGTTGCGCTACCCGTACAGGCAATGGAGATTTTTGAGCTGATGGAGGACTACGACAAGGTCATCCAGGTGCTCATCAACCTGGCGAACCTTGCCGAGTTGCAGCTGGACAGGCCGGGAGAGGCGCTGGAGTATAGGTGGGCGAGTGCCGGTGGGGCTGGGATGTGCTTAGGCTCACGAGGGTGCGGAGGGGGGAAAAGGTAGGCCGAAGGAACATGTTGTTACCTCGTACCTCGTACAACATCTGCCGTGTGAATCCAGGAGGGGATCCGATACATGACGAGGGGGAGGAGGAGGGAAAAAACGGACGAGAGCACTTCACGCATGACTCGGTGCTGATGGGATTGTACCGCTTCCTTATCTCCATCTTGTCGGGGAAGGCGTGTCTGAGGGTTGCCATTTCGCCGTCCTTGCTTCTCGGTAAGGTATCGGCTATCTAAAAGCCTGCTCAGTATCAGTTTCGGTTGCCAAATGCATAAAATCCAACTCCTTGTGTCCGTGTGTTTTTCGCGTCAGTTAAAATTCGTCCCACCGCGAAATTTCTCTCCGGTAATTTTATTGAGACCGTTGAGAGTGCCTGTTCCGTCAACCCCACATTCAGGTCGAAGCTCGCTGCTGCCCTCAAGGAGGCGAGCCACCCCGGTATCGCCGGCGGCGCCTCCACCTCAACTTGTGGATTGTGTAAGGAGCCGATTTCTATTTTCAAGGCACGTAGTCGCGGTGACGAGCATGGACCCATGCTTCTGTTGGGATGCCTGCACGTCCATCACGATGACTGCTTTAAGAAATGGTGTGACAAGACGCACGAAGGTGCGGCGGCAGTGATGGCTGCTGCGGCCGCGCTTGGCGGGGAGGAAGCGGAGGCAGCTGCGGAAGCGGCAGCTTCGCCGGGTGCCAAGCGCACGGCGGTGTGCCCGACCTGCCAGGCCCCGGTGCCGGTCATGTCGTAGACGTGTACGATGGATAAGTGGCAGGATCCGACTGTTGCGACTATTGGCCTGGTCTGTAGGATGGGGCGACGGACCGGGACACGGCCTCCCTGGGTCAATGTTATGCATGGACAAGAGTCGTGGCACTGCTGTGTATCGCAGGAGGTTGCGCAATATGCGTAAGAGTGTGGGAGTTTGCCTCGGCCCTGGGCAGCAGCCACGAAGAGCAGACAGGCAGGTGTGAGTCGTCTGCCAATTTCCGGATAGAGAGTATAAAGCGCGGCTGATGAACGACAAGCTTACTCTTAGGTGGTCCACCCTAGGCCGGCCCGGCCCTGGGTGGGTTTTAGCAGGGAGCGCTCCACGTCATCCGAAGGTGTGTTGGGGATCATCGCATGCCCTGTGGTAGAGGAGTGTACGGGATAGGCGGGATGTGGGATTTGGGCGTTTGCATGGAAATGTAGCGCGAACTGATTGTACGTCTGTTGCGGCTTTGTAGGCTTGATCGATAGGCTTGATCGATATATGATACCCCGAGCGAAAGGACTGCTTGTTTCATGTTTCAGTCACTTCCGAAGTGCCGCGGACGGCCAGGAAGGCGGTAACGGGAAGGCGGTTGGGGAACAGGAAGCGGTGATGAGGAGCGCCGTACTTGCAGCGCTCACTGGGTTACGGATTTCGGGTCATCATGGATGTGTGTCGTATAGGCAGGAGCCGAACGTTGCTGCGCGAATGGTGCTGATTCACGCGATGTTCTGCGTGTTCACTTGCGCAGCAGGTCGCATGTGGGAGAACAACTAGTAGAAAGGAGGAAGAGATGGATTTGGTTCAGGGTCAAAGATCACGCAAACTGACGCCGTGTTCCGCAGCTTTATGGTAGGCCACCAACACCAACCAACGGCCATTTTGCAATTGGCATGCCTCCGTGTCATCCATGGATCCCTTAGGTGTGTCCAGTAATTTCCATGCAGAGATGATTGTTCCGTATTCTTGACATATAACTGGTGCATCCGTTGCCATTCTTGCTGGCAAGGCTTGGCACTTGAGAGATTCTACGTGCAGGCGTACGGATCAGCACCGCCCCGATATATAATTGCCGATACCTAGGTTTTCTGAAATTTGCGTGAAACAAGAAACTGTTTGACCGGCCTTCTCTTTGATTTCCTCTTGTGGAACTTTCCACCGTGTCCACGGCTTCAGCGGGATAGCTCTGCCCGTTGGCGAAGGCCATGAATCGAAATTTTCTCTGTTCCGTAAAAGCACCGGCCACATCAGTATCAATTCCGGCAATTGTCATATGCGTTATTTCCCACCAAAGGCCCCCCTCTCAAGGTCCGCATGAGATGCGAGCGTTAAGGTCCATTGCAGGCACAGTGAGCGGACCATCCCACCTTAGGGGCATGCCCCGCATAGAGTATGGAGCCATATGGAGAAGAATAAGCCAGTGACCGCCAACACTGAGCTTGCGTGGATGTATCAAAGAGAAAGCCGAGCAAAACCAGGCAGATAGACGACCACACGCCCAGGTCAAACTCCCTGGCAGGACCCGAGGTCAAGTGGAGAACCAACAGCCAAGTAGCTTGCTCTCTCTTCAATGGCTTACACGCACCTCCATGTTATCATCGAATTAGGCAATTTGTAAAAGACATTGCTTTCAGGCCGTACATTGCGGTGTGTCATAAACGAAATTTGAATTACTGTACGCACCGAACTATCTGAACAATGCGCACGCTAATTCCGGAGGTCGGTCAGATACCCAACAACAACGTCTTAACTGAATGCTGAGGTTTTGCCTCAATTAACTGTTCATGGCATCCATTTGAGGCGCTCCTTTACCATGTTCGAACTTCGCCCGGCGTGAAGCGGGCACGTTTTATTCGCGCTCCGAATCATTGAATTTTGCCCATGTTTTCAGCTGTCTTGTACCTTCCCCTGCTTGAGCTCGCGGTCATTGAGCTTCTTGTCGCGTTTGGGCCGTACGAGCTCTTGCGAGCTTGTGACATCACATTACATCACATCGCTAAACATTCTCTGGTGAACACTTATGAACAGCCAGTTGTTCGCTCATGTCTCGTTTACCGGATGAACGAAGGAATCCGCTAGACGCTACCCGCGCCGGGTCTAAGTGACTAGGCGGGACGTACGGGTAGGCATTTAGGTAGGTCCGATTGTCACAACGAATTTCGAAGCATCAAGAACCTCTAGGACATATGAAAAGAAATACTTTACATAGATTTTGTTCATGATGCATCATGCCGAATTGTGTGGAACTTGGCAAGATTCATGCTCCCATTTGAAAGGTTTCAGCGACGCTGTTTTTCCAGGTTAAACAAATGTTTCGTGCCTGTGAAGTTATGGATGTGGAACTATTATTTTTCAGGCACGTAAACTGCCGAAGGTGTAAATGACCATGAATTTCGTCATATTTTTGGTCATGTTAGCATTTCCATGGATTATTTCTTCCAGTCATACGGAAAAAATTATCCATGGAGCAGCTTCGGCCAAATCCCTTGTCGTTAAGTTTTCCAATGGCAGTACCCAGAAGACGACTTTTTTTCGGACAGAAACCCACACCGAATATCAAGTGGCATTGCATCGGTCGCAGCTTGAATCTAATAATGACTCACGAAGTGGAGCTTCAGCTTGCGATGCACTATGTCGGACCAACCAACGCACGGCCCTTACCCAACTGTTCTGGGCTTGGAACGGCCGCGGATGGACGCGGCAAGGCAACTGGCTAAGGGACGATGTGCCGATTTGTCGGTGGGAGGGAGTCTTGTGCTGCCTGCCAGCCGGCCTGGACGAAACCCAGGTCGACGACTGCTCAGACAGCGGTAGTGTCGCCGGGATGAGGCTGGAATCGAACAACATGTCTGGCAGCTTGGAGGATGTGCGCTGGTCTTCACTTACCCCCACCCTCATGTGAGTTTTTCATTGCCACAACAGCAGGATTTGCCGTTTGCCTGTGCGCTCATGGGCAATTTCGGGAGCACCAATCCAGTAGGCACCTTCCCTGTGGAAGTGAGGTAGCCCCCCGTCCCACCCCATTCGTTTGGCAATTCGGCAAAGCCAGCACGGTGCTGATGACGAAGTGGAAACCAGTGGAATGCTTGTTGTGCCTTGCGCTGAATACGTAACGTCTGTAGTTGTTTCCAGATGACGCAGCGTGTACCTGCGCAGGTCGCTTGTCCTGGACGGTAACGATCTGATTGGCAATCTGGGCGCGTTGCGGCCGCTATCGCGCCTAGTTTACCTCAGCGTGGCCGCGAATCGCCTCGGCGGCCCGGTCTCGGCACTGGTTCCGGAGCCGGTAGGTCAGGCAGAAGGAGGCCCATCTGGGGCCCTAGCGGGCCTGGTGTACCTCCATCTTCCTGCCAACCAACTGACGGGGACCTTGCCGATAGGCCTATTGCAGCACCCCAGTTTGCAGGTGTGTGGGGTTGGGGTAAGGGGGCGTGCCAAGCCCGGGGTGTGGTTGAATCGACGCCATGCGAGAGAGTAGAGAGATTGCATCCATGTTAGATGCACAACTTAGGCAGGGGGCCTTGGGTCAGGATAGGTAATGGAGCCAGACACAGGAACCCACGGTGCAAAGTACCAGGAGCTGCAAATTACATTTCTTGTCCTCAGTACGTTACAATTAATATATCCTCCTAGTGGCCGGTAGAGAGACATCCGCATATCGCCCTAGTGGCGCAGTTAGGTATTGGGCGGGTGGTGGGTGGTTAGTAACCGCCATTGCCATCGCCGCCGTCCATTGTGCTAATGGAAAACTGAAGAAGCAACTACTCGTGTATAACTATGTCGCTGATGCTCTACAACGGCGGATGCCATTTAGAGCTAAGGGAAACACTGTATAGGCAAAACAAATGTACGGCATTTCCCGTGCTCTCGTCCAAGAACTTGACTTCTCTATAAGAGAAGTCTACGCGTTATATGATAGTCGTTAAGCGGCCTGGGGCGGCCCGGGGTGAAGGTGAGGTACGGGGCAAGTGAAAACGTAAAGAATTACACTACCGTTGGTGGACCGTCCGGGTGCTTTCTGTCGTGGTCAGGGAGCTCAAACTCACACACCGGTTCCATGCCGTACGTTGCCGTGTCCATGCATAGTATCTGGATCTGTCGGGCAATGCGCTGGTGGGCTCCTTGCCCGGGGAGCTCTTCACTGGTCCCAACAACCTGCGTAGTGTACAACTGCGTGGCAACCGGCTGTCAGGGCCACTACCGGACCTACCCCCGACAGCGGCTGTGGTCGGTGAGTCATCTACCTTATCACCGCAACCGCGGGGGCTGGGGCCGTGAGTTGAGGCTCCGGGACCTCTCCTTCCACGCAGGCCCCTTTTCCCTGATGCCGTGGACCTTGTTCCAGCATTCGCATTATAGCTATTAGCTGAGCTGCGACCGGGCCGGGCTGTAGCTGCATTTTTACTGTGGAGAGGTCGCTGCGCCGCGTCACTCGCAGCAAAAACAATGCGCCGTGTTCTATGCTCTGTGTGTTGACCAGGCTGACCCTGTACATAAATAGCATCCGCCCCCGTCATTTTAGTGATGGCATCGCATGTCACGCGAACACCCCTCCCCTCACCGCCACGCGTAACACAAAACCCAACTGACTTGTCTTCCGGAAAGCACATTACGCCAAGTTGTAGGCATAATGCACTCATCTTCACAAATCCTTGTTCTTGCCCTCTTCGTGGTGGTGTATATTCCCAACGTCTCGTGTCACATTTTACGAACCCAACAGAGGACCTTACGTACATGGATCTCTCCTCTAATGGCTTGACTGGGACGCTACCCACATACCTGGCCTCCCGTGCCAAGCTGACACATCTGGACGCATCCAACAACCGGCTGATGGGTCCGGTGGCACCACTGCTGCGTGCCTCGCTGTCGCTGTCCTACCTGGCACTCCGGAACAACTCACTGAATGGGACTATTCCCACGGAAAACATGCTGGGTAGTACACAGCTGCAGGTCGGTGCATGAGCGGCGCGAAGAATGAAAGCACTTCCCAGCCTTTTGCTTTTTTTGCTTTCCACAACCTTGTTGTACTAACGCGTTTTCGTTTCCATTTACATACTCATACACATACGCACATACGCACATACGCACATACGCACGCCTGCACTGACTTCACCAAGGGGACTGCAGCGCTGTACGCAGCTGGGTAACCCACACGGTAGGTACTCCATCACTTCCCACATCTCCTCTCTTTGCGTCTCCTCCTAATGTTCGCTCCAGGTGTTTTTCCAGCCTCGGCTTACCCTACGTGCTCCGTTCCCCATTGTTGCATTCCAACGGCCTACGGCTGCTGGTTCTTGTTATGCGGTCCCTCATCCCACATGCTTGTCCTCTGCCTGGGGCAGTACTTGGACCTGTCGCAAAACCACCTCAGCGGCACACTGCCGCCCCTCATCTTGCTGCATCTGGTCACCTTGGTGCTCACTGGGAACACAAACTTGACTGGGGAGCTGCCTCCCGGTGAGCGGGCATGAGGAGGCGGTGTGGTGGGATTGGCAACGGGTGAGGGGAATGAGGTAGGGTAGGGTGAGGTGGGGCAGTCAGTCAGTGGGGCATTGAGGGTAGATATTGGGGCTGGCAGTGGAGTGGAACGTCGAGTGGGCAGTCCCCTGCAGGTGGGAGGGGAGGGGGTGTCAGTTGTTAAGGTTTGGTAGGAAGACAACGGACACGTGCATTGCTCTTGGCTTTGGAGATGATGTAATTTGGCAGCGCTCGTGGCGGGATGCATTGCCGTGAGGTTTGGATCACAGCCTCGCCCAGGCTCTCCCACGGCCCTCCAGGGTGCGAATGTCTGCACCTGTCTCAACCAATGGATCATTCAACCCGTCTTGTGGGGTGCGTGAAGACTTTCATCATTTCTTCCGGTGGGGGGTCTTAAGAAGCTGTTTACTTACGTTGGGTTCCTTTGGGACTGCCACATTTCATATGTCGCCCAAGCCCTTCTCCTCGCCGTCTCGCCCTCAGGCCTGAGCTCCTTGGCGTTTCTGGACATCAGCCGCACCGGCATGCAGGCATCCCGCCCGGGAGCGGCGGGGCTGCCGCCTTACCTCGCTCTCTCCAACAGGTGCGGCGCGTCGAACTGACCAACCGACCTAGACTTAACCGCATACATCGCACTCGGCATTCCTCCCTGTCCGCCGGTATCCTCGATGTCTATGAATGCAGGGTCGTGACTGCATGCGGCCAATGCTTGCTCCATGCTGAAAGACAGGCTTCCGAATCCGTGCGGATCATTTGCGCCTGATGCGCGCGGCTTAGTTGCTGTAACACGACAGCGCTTTCTCGCCGTTGCAACAAGCACGAGGGAGGATTCGCTCTATGATGGGTCCCACCGTCAGCACCCACAGCTTCCCACAGCTTCCCACAGCAAAACCTTCACACCATCCGGGGCCACTGTGCTTTTTGGCTGAGCAAAGTGAGGCGCTGGATTGACCGTGACAGTCTGATTACCTGAGGCCGCATTTTCTCGAGCCGCGGGATCACCACCACTCTAACACTAACACTAACACTAACACTAACACTAACACTAACACTAACACTAACACTAACACTAACACTAACACTAACACTAACACTAACACTAACACTAACACTAACACTAACACTAACACTAACACTAACACTAACACTAACACTAACACTAACACTAAGACCATTGCCGTTGGTATGGTGGTTAGTTGCCAGACCGCTGAAGGAGACCTCAACCTCCCCCAACCCCACTCCCCGGTGCTTCCCAACACCACGGCCGGCACCGATACAGTGCATACGTCTCTCCCGGAAGCATGGGTCCTGGTGGGCCTGTCTGCCCTGTCGCGGTTCTCCATGGGGGCCAGACAGCTGTGGTGTCGCCGTACTACTGGCAGTATGGCAACTGCACGTGCCGGAATGACTACGTTCCCGAGTACATCACCGACAACTCGTCGGTATCATCATTAGCATCATTACCCACCAACGCCGCCGACCGCGCACCCAGTAGCGCAGCCTCACGTGGCAGCCGCGTGGTGGGAATGTCGTGTAAGGCGCCCTGGAGTGCTTCCACGACGAATAGCCGGCCAGCTCGCTTCCCCTGGTGGGCAGCGCTGATGCTGGCCGTGGGGGGCCTGGCGCTGGCAGCTTCACTTATAGTGGTTGTACGGAGATTGGTGCCCTCGGTTGAGCGCTACCGGGCGACCATCAGCAAGCGCCTACCGCCAGGTGCGTCAACGGAGTGCGAGCAAGGGGGAACAAGCAAAGTACATCGCGAACGTGTATGCAGTAATTTGTGAATCGGCAAAGGAGACGAAAGGAGTTAATGGTCACAATTGATACAGGAGGGTAGCGGCGGTATCACTTTGAAAGCCCAGACGACTACCTATTAAGAAGGTTGGTTGCTTACAGCGGTGGATATCAGAGGCGGCTGGCACGACCATCCGCATGCGGCAGCATTATCCGTCATAATATACTCGTAATAAGCCCCTTTTTCCCAGCTTCCGAACCAAATGTTACCTTCTCGCGTGGTCCCATCCGTCTCCGCCTTTTCCCTACCTCCGTCAATGCCTCGCCTTCCCATGACCAGGTGCCAACCAACGGGGCCAGAGCTGCATGGTGACTCTGGTGCTGACCGACGGTGCGCTCATTAGCTCCTGCCTGCAGGATCAGGATCAGGATTAGGATCAGGATCAAGATCAGGAGATACAATATAACATGATGTTGCCATGACGTGGGGTTCGTTGAACGTGTAGATGAGGTATGGGAGCTGGGTTTCCAAAAATTTCGCTTTCCGTGCGAAACGCGAGTTTCTGTTGTGTGCTGCAGCTACACACTCCCAAGCGCTACGCCAGCCAGCTTACAGTTTGTTGCCATGTCCTCATGTCTTATCTTTCTCTAAACTTTTCCTCTTTCCCTCCCACTCTCTTCTCATAATACACACGGCAGTTGAGGGCAGCACAGAGCTGTGGGAGTGGGACACGGTGAGAGGGCCCTTAGGGTGGCGGCGCCCCCTAGGCTGGCCGCGAAAAAGCTTGGAAAGAAACAACCGCGTGGGGGGTGGAGGTGATGTGGTGTAGGAGGTATAAGATAAATATGCGAATCGCAGCTGTGGGGGATGAGGGGTGGGGGTTGCACACCTACGTGTCCCATACCCATACAGGTGGAGCTGCAAACGTTCGACGAACGGCAGTGGGGAAATTGCAACCAGGTTTGGGACCTGACAGACGGCCTCTGAATGGGACTGTGGTTGCTTCCTAAATGGTCCCTGGACAGTAATGCATTAGGAAATAGAGCAAGTAGTCGCGCACCACCATGAGTTGTGTTCTCCACTGCGCGCCCGACGCGCCTTCACTGTCAGTCTTGCGCCTGAGTAAGACACGAATACCGTTTGTGGTTTTTACTGCGGATAGCCAGGTCGTAATTTGCGTAAGTTAGGAATGTTCTTTGAGCTTGAGCTTCTAAAAGGTCAAGAAAGCCGCTTGGGCACTTGCATATACGTGCTGGGTGACCCAAATTGATGGGCGCGATGGACACTGCTGGCGTAGGCCGTGGTGGTTAAATACTACGATGTGGTGTATTTTCTCGTACTGGCTTTTTTAAAAGGTGTCTTTGCTCGTACACGCTCGTGATGTACGCCGTACAGGACGTGATGGCGGCTGCTATAGAGCTGCACGACCACACACTGCGCTTCAACCTGTCTAAGTGGCAGGGGTACGAGGTGCAGACGGAGGTGAGGCGCGGGGCGGTGGGTGGGTGGGGGGGAAAAGAGCGGGAGATGCCTCGCCCTAGGGAAATCCTGTAGTGAGGGGGCCACCGGTGATTAGTCCGCGTACATGGGTGCACATGAGGTATTGCGAATCGCACTAGGAGACTATGATGTACGAAGTATTGATGCCGGGGCCACGTGAGGAAGCGCGAGAATCCCGTTGTGACGAGTTTAAATAAGGACGGTCGCGGCGGCGGTGTAGGAAACGAACTGGCAGTGTGGCTGTTGGGCAGGACTCAGCAGCGCACCTGGCAGTGGCGCGCTCTTCTCCCACTCCCCTCCACCCTAGTCACTGAAGTAGCAGTAATAAAAAGCGACATCGGTTGGGTCCTGCTCTTTCGCCCTGGTGGTGCTCCTCGCATGATTATAACCACGTTTCCTTAGTCCATACATCACCCCGGCCCACCTCACCTTCCGGGTTTCACATCCGCTTTCCCGTCGGCTTAGGTGACCCAGGGGCCTGTTAATGAAACGACGAACCGCGCGTTGTTTCGACAATCCAACGCAGCTTTGGGTCTCTCATAAGTAACCCTATCTTAAAAGTCTCAATGTGCCCATGCGGCATCCCTCGCCCAGTCGGCCTTCCTAAGCCGCCGCGTTCCCTACTCCCTGTTCCGTAGGGCGATGCCTTCCTGGTTGCTTTTCACGAGCCAGCGGATGCACTGGGGTGGTGCATCACCTCGCAGCTGCTACTGCTCAGTAAGCGGCTCAATGGTTGAATGGGTCGGGCAGTGTTTGAGCAGGCTCGGGGCGGGAACAACTGCAATTGCGGCCACTGCTGAGTGCCAGGTACGCCAGGCATACAGGGCGGTGGAGAGTGCTGCCATGCATGGTTCCGGACCTTCACGCCCTCAAGTCGTCTGGTCAGGACGACTTGCTCGCCTCATAGCCCAGTAACCGCTTACTATGTTTTTATAAGACATGCGCCACCTGCGTGCGGTCCCCTGCTGCTCGTCGTGGTTTCCGCATGTTGTTCAGATGCCGACTGGGACCCGGAGCTCTTTCGGCACGCCAAGGCCTCCATTGAGACAAATGAATCGCTCCAGGCAGGGACGTGGCCGCATGCCACGGGCAACGCCACCTACAACAACCAGTCGCAGCAGCTCCCGCCGTTATCGATGCTGCTGCACTCTCACCCGCACCTGCTGCCCCACATGCAGCCACAGCCACAGCCACAGCCTCAGCAGCCGCCGCCGCAGATGGCAACACAAATATCTCTGCCGTTGCTTCCCACGCAGCAGTTGTCTTCCCACATCCAGGCCTACCTCCGGCCGCAACAGCTGTCGCCGCCGCCGCCGCCGCCGCAGCAACTACAACAGTATCACCAGCGGCAGCAGCAAGAGCAGCAGCAGCAAGAACAGCAGCAGTTACCCCAGCAGCAGCAGCAGCCGCAGCAGCCGCAGCCGCTGCAGCCGCCTCGAGTCAACCTGCAACAGGAAATATCATTCCTTCAACCCCGCAGCTGCAGCTTCACGATGCTTCGCCACACCGGGATCGTCCTGATCGGGGACCCTTCGCCGGTGACAGCGAATGAGTACAGCAACGATCTACAGACGGTGCACAGCGTCGGAGACGGCGGCCCGCAGGCGCTGCTGTTGCCACGGCCGCCAGCGTCGACGCTGTCTGGTAGCGCGGCGCTGGGCAGCGGCGAGGCTGGGGGCAGCGGTGCCGAAGTTGCCGCAGCCGCTGCTGCCGTCATGGCAGTTGGCATGACATCCTCAGTGGTAGCTGCCCCTGATGGCGATGCGCTGCTGACATCTCCGTACTCTTTTGCAGATCGCGTTGCACCACCTCGGACTTCCTTGGACCCGAAGCCGGGATTTGCCTTCACCGCGCATGATCTGTAGGTTCTGCTGGTGCCCGGGAAGGGAGGAATGAGGAATTGAAGGCAGAGAGCCCAATAACTGAACCCGGGAAAAGGCGGGGCGAGGAGGGTTTTCCCTGGGATCGATCTGAGTCATGTGAAGCAGGGAGCGTAGGACTACTCGCGGCAGGGTTGTGGGAGCGGTAATGCTAGCAGTGGTGGTTGCAACAGGGGCAGCGGTCGCAGCAGTGAGGGCGATGCAATGAGCAGATCCGGATTCTGTGGATTTTATGTTTTGACTAATATTTGTTGCAAGGGAAGGCACGCCCTCCCACAGGCACACACGTACAGCACTTTGCTCCGCAAACCGAAAATTCCGCTGCTGAGCACGGCCCCTCACCTGCAGCTCCAGCCTTGCAGGCCTTGGCTATAATAGCTCGAACGGTGGCGGAGCAGCCGCCTTCAGCGGCGTTGCTCAACCCATGTCGCCGTCTACCTCTGGTGCTGAGCCGAAGCCCTGGGATGACTGGTCGAATTTCACTCGGCTCGGTGTTGTGTATCGCGGCCTACGAGTGCGGATGGGAGTGGCGACAGGCATGACGGATTACTTGTGGAACAACACGCGCATGGAGTACTATGGGGAGGTGCGGAGGCGCCTGCAGGCAGTGGCAGACCTACCACAAGGAGGGCAAGTGAGTAGCTGGAAAGCGAGTGTGTATGTGTATGTGTATGTGCATATATGTGCGGTTGCGCGATATTCTCATATGCGTGTTGATGGGAGCAAGAACTACAACACACGTGTTGGTGTCAATCGTTTTGAAACGCGAAGGGACAAACGAAAGGTCCACGTGCGAGCTGCAAGGGGGTGAAACTAACTCTGTTTGAAGTATTGTTTGGGCATTGCCGATGAGATTTGGTTTCTTACGGGAAAAGGGCAAGGCAGGGGCCAGTGTAAGATGTAGGCGTCGCCACGCCTCATTGCGCTCGACCCAGCAATGACGCGTGCTGGCTGCTGATCCACTGCCAGCGGCTCATTCGTGTTTAGCAACCTGTACGCATTCCATTGCGCCTCGCATAACTCTCTGGCGTTAGGGGGTTGGATACATACCTCAACCGCCTCTGGATGTAACTTCTTTACCGAAGCCCTCCTGCCATAGTTCGTAATTTTGTCATACCATCCTGCTCGCGGCCCCACAGATTTTGATCGACGCCAGCTCCTTCAACGCCACTCGCAGCAACCTCACTGCTCTCAGCATCCGCGTGCAACAGCTGCTGTGTAACGACCGCCGGCGACCCAGGCGTAATTCTCGTTCCATAAAAGTCGCCTCCGCATCTGGCCTGGCCTACCTCACCTCCAGGGGCCCACGCGGTCCGATAGACGCGCGCAGCCACCGCAGCGCCAATGTGCGCCACCCGCTAGACCTGGCCATCGCTCCGGAACCATCAATAGATACGGATCGGGGATTTACGACAGGGGGCGAGAGTTTCGGGGGTGGTATGGGCATCAGCGGAGGTGCAGGTACAAGTACAGGTGCAGGTGCAGGCGGTGGCAATGTGGACTCCTGGAACATGGCAGCAATGCAGGACAGTCCTCTCCGGAGTGGGGACATGGGCGGTTCCCTCGGGGGAGGCGGCGGGCTGCTCGGTGCGATAGGAGCACAGGGCCGGCAGGCATCAAGACACGGACAGGCGATGGGCATTACGGCTGGTGGTGCCGCCAGCGGTGGCTTGTCGGTGAGTGAAAGGATGGTGGGGTTCGGGCATGCGCGAGCTGGCGCAGAGCGACTGTAATGTAATGTGTAACTGGCTTTGGCCCGGCGCTCGGTGCTGGTTCGTGTATCCCATGCCTAGTAAGTTGGTCGAAACAAAAACGTAGCATCCTTTCCTAGTGTTGGTGCCGGGTGCCGGTCACTGATCGTGTGAAGCCACCTTACCTCCTTTTCGAGGTGGTTACCACACCTCAAGTACGACACCTCCTTTACCACACCCCCTTCAAAACCACCTTAAAAGGGGGTGAAGCCACCTTACCTTCTTTCGTTGCCGCGCCTCTCTCTCTCTCTCTCTCTCTCTCTCTCTCTCTCTCTCTCTCTCTCTCTCTCTCTCTCTCTCTCTCTCTCTCTCTCTCTACTCCGCTTAACTCGCACTTCAGCAGGCCCTGGCTTCAAGACCCGCCAGCGGGCTCTCCCGCTTCATCAACACGCCACACACGTCTGGGGATCCCGCAGCTGCCGGGCCATCCATACCGGTCCCCTGGAGTCGCTGTAATACAGTCTCACGCTACCAGCTAAAACAGCACATGCAGCATCAGCAGTTGCTTCCGCATCTGCTGGTCAGCCGACGAGCAATCGGCGGCTTAGGCGGGTCTGACGCCGCAGCCGTCCCTGCTGCCACTGCATCCACCTTCAGCGGAACCGCTGTCGGTGCCAGTACCTTCCCAGGAGCATCAGGGGGACCAGCGTCGCTTCTTCCGCAGTCCAAAGGCGGGGCCTCAATGCCTGGTTCATACGGCGGTGGCATAGGCGGAGGAGGCGGAGATTTGGAAGCAGGCAGTCAACCGCTCAGAGCTTCCGTAACTGAATTGGTGGACACACCCGGCAACGGCGGCGGCGGCATAAGCGCCCTCGAGGGAAGCTGCAGAGGTGGCATCAGCTCAAGTGGCCTGATGCTTGCCGGGGGCAGCAACACCAACCGCGGAATCGCCGCCGCCATTTCGGCCGGCTGCGGCAGCTGCCACGGCTCACATTTTGAGCTCCATCCGAATAGAAGTACGTTGCTGGGTGCCAGCGCACTGGCCAGCGCCGGCACCGCCGTGAGCTGCTCATTTTCTGAGCTGGACGTGACCCTGCCGCTGGGGGCGTTCTTTGACGCGCACCTGTCGAGGTACGGATGCTGGGAGGAAAGCAGGATGGACAGCAGGATGAAACCGTCCACTTTCTTCACTGTACATTGTATTGTACCATTATGTAGGGGGCGATATCTCATCAGACTCGTTTCCCTATCAGGGACCTCCAACGGCATTCCGGCCCACATCTGCTCTTCACCGCCAGACACAGGAACCTCGAGGATGGGCGCTCCTACTAGTGCATCGACGACTGTGTTCATACGGCGCGTGTGCGCATATGCAGTCGCGACCGCCTTCCCAACTTCCTCCTCTAGCACCCGCCCGTCACCTCCTCATGCAGAATACTTCATACATGTAAACTATAAACGATGTACTACATACCTGATGGTGCTGATCTCATGCGACAGGGACGGAGGAAGTGAGATGTTAATTCCGCATGAACCCGTGGCGGCCCATGCATGGCCTAAACTGTGACCTAAACCCGTCGCCATGCTGCACACCCCCTGACCCCCCGGACATGACTGCACCGACTGGGTTACTATCAAGCTTGTTGTGCGGTCCCTTTTCCGTCGTGATCTTCTTCTGCATGACATCATTCCATGTTTCGTCCGCAGCAATGCCCGTGATCTCCAGTCGGCCAGGGCCCCCATCTTGCCATCTACTGGCCGTCGAGCAACTAACGTCAACAGCACATGCCCCAGTGCCTGTCTTGGCACGGCTGGAATCCAAAGCCCTACCAACACGCACGGCGGTGGCGGCGGTGGCGGCACATCCGCCGCCGCTGCCGCTGCTGCCGTAGGACCAACGTCCCCCCCGCCGCGGCGCTCTGGCCCGGTGCTGGCGGTCGGGGTGATGGCCATGGGCGTGTTTGAGCTGCAGGCGGGAAGCAGTGTGGAGTACGTCTCCTTGACGCAGGTGGAGGAGCACTGGATTGGCAATTTCGTAATACGCACTAGAGGCTTTGGAGCGTGTGCGAGGTATTCATGGCCGCGACAGGTATCACCCCATGCCCCTCAAAAACAGTGGAAAGAAGAGCAGGGTGGGTTCAAAATACTTATACTCGGTGTCCGCAGATGTGCGAGCTACTGCTCATGCGAAGCCGCCAGTATGCACTCCCTGCTTTCTATAGCGCCCCTTGCTGCGGCCCATGCATCCCCAGGTTCTTGTACCGGGCCTGGAGGAGAGGGCCCGGCTATCCCGGCCTCTGGACGACTCTCGGCAGCTGACGCCTGGGTACTTGGACGCACCCGCGGCCACAGCAGCACCGCTGGGGCAGCACCGAGGAGGGGCAGGCGGCGGGCAAGGGGGGTGCGGAAGCAGCGTAGCAGGTGGTGCTGGTGGCGGGGCCGGAGTGGGTGCAGCGGCCTTAGCCAGCAACGCTTCTGGCATAATCCCGCAGGTGCACTTTCGAACATTGCAGCTGCCGCCAGTGGCAGTAGTGTTCTGCAGCATGGAAAGGTACGCTACTGTTGGCGGCGGCTGATGTCAGGGATGCAGAAGGCGGGCAATGAGGAAAAAGGCGGGGGTTCCTCTTTATGGTTGATGGAAGCTGGAGCGGCCCCAGGCGCGCAGAGAAGGAACGGCCGAGGGCTGGGATGTGGACGCAGGGAAAGTGCGATGGTTGAAAGGATGCAAGAATATCCGGGAAAGAATGCTTTCCATCAGTTTGACTCAGTTTATTGCTTCCCCATTTCGCCAGCAATCTAAAGGCTCCCGCTAACGTGATGCTGCTGTTTAGTTTTTACCAGTACAACTTGTCATGTCATACATCTCTTTTCTCTTACTTACTGTGCCGTTTCTCTCCATGAGCTCATCGTAGCCGCGGAGGAGGTTTAATCCAAGCGTTGTCTGTCTGCTGTCTTCCACCCACCAGCTACCCGGCATCTTCCCACACATGCACTGCGACAGGTACTCGGAGATGGTCGCTGTGAGCCGAGATTTATCGTACGACGTGTTGTCGGTGTACAACGACTGCGTTCGTCGCAGCCTGCTGGCATGTTGTGGCTATGAATGCCAGGAACAGGAGGGGCACTTCATGGTGGCATTTTCCGAGGCGGGTGCAGCGCTGGAGTGGTGCCTCATGCTGCAGGAGCTCGTGATGGAGGTGCGGGGCCTGGTAATGTAGGATTGGCTAGGGGTGACGAATATCTGAATCGGTGAGAGGCAGGATGTCGAAAGGTGCGCTGCGCAGTGTCGGGGGGGATGGTGCGGAGGTAGGGGCGGAACTCCATCTGCCCTGGTGCTACGGGTGGGGTATGTAGAGGGGTCGTCATTGGGTATGGCGTATGAGCTTAGTGGGCGGCATAAGACGAGTATCAGTCTTGCTGTCCTCATATCCCTCCGGCTGCATGCTAACTTTCTCTGCGTCCCCTTGTAGGTGGCCTGGACGCAGCCGATGCTTTGCCTGCCGGGCATGCAAGTGCAGTTGCATCCCCTCACCGGTGCGGTCCTGTTCAAGGGCCCGCGGGTTAAGGCGGGGTTGTATGCGGGCGTGCCCACGCGTGTTGGCCCTCACCCGACCACCGGCCGGGCGGATTACTACGGTGGGTTGCTACGGTTGAGAGCAGGGACCCATGAGAGCCCACAGGTTCATTGGTTGGTTGTTGGGTTGCCTGGATAGGTGGGCGGGTTGTGTCAACGGCTCTGTGCAGCTTCCCCAAAGGAGCCGCAAGCCAAGGGGATGTGGGGGCTGATCGCTGGCGTCACTGAGTCATTTCCGCATTATCTGTATTTCATGGAAGGAAAGCACTGGATGTCGAAGCAAACAGGACTGGAACAGCTCCCGACCATCGCACGAGTGAGCTCGGCTCTGGCCACGCCGCATATGGACATGACGGTCATACGGTATGTGTTGAGGACTCGCTATCTTCCGCGCCTGCTTGCTCGCGGAACTTCTTCCTCGTATCGTCTCTCTCATTTCTCAAACTTGGCGCCGCCGGCCTCCTCCTGGCGAGCATGCTCGCCTAAAACCCTTGCCTAAACTGTCAACATCTTAATTAAGACTCCCGACCGGTTTAAAATCCGGGTGCACCCTTGTAAAGGTCCTCTGGTCAACCGTGCGGCTCGTTTCTGCCACGCGGCAGCTCAGGGCGGTCAGGTCATCGTGGCTCGTTCCCTCATGGAGGACATCCTGCGTGATGACCTGGGCCTCCAAGAGGCCGCTTTCATGATGCAGCAGTCACAACCTCAGCAGCCTGGCGCACAGCCCTCGCCACTGTCGCCGCCGCCGCAGCAGCACCCGCCGCAGCAGCCGTCCCCATTTGGCCCACAGCCGGCTCAGCTGCAATGGCAACCTCAGGGATTGCCAACGTCTGCGACGCAGTCGCAGTCATTGTCCCTGCCGTCAATGGGGCTGACGCCGCCGCTTCTGTCGGCACAACCGCTGAAGGGTGCAGCAAACCGGTTACTAAGATCGAGCCCGCTGGCGACGTTGGCGCTAGCGGCGGAAATGCCAGTGGCGGCGGCTGCGACGCCAGCGCTGGAGATCCTGCCGCTGCAGTTGGTGGCGTATGTCGACAATAGCAGTGTGACGCCCTCACGGTGGCGAATGCCGGCGGATGCAGCGATGCGAAGTACGGCAGGTGGACATTCGGCGGCAGCCAGAGGGGCCGCGGGTGCGCATGCGCGTTGGGAATCAGGATTTGGGGTCTTCAACGTAGGACCGGCCATCTAGAGATGTGCAGTGGCCACGCATTACGCGGGGAATGCCATAACCTCGCGGACCTCATGCCGTTTGTGATGCAGAGAAAGAACCGCAGACATCAATAAGTCGCTTGCTCAGCAGGGATGCGGAAACATACAGCATCGCGTAGAAAGACTAACTTTAAGAAAGCTTGTAGGTCAGGAACAGGAACAGGTCTTAGATGTGGAGCACGATGCGGTGTGGTGAGGCGTGGCGAGGTGGGCTAGGATGTCCATGTGTATGTGTGTATATGTGTGTCTGTCTGTCTGTCTTGACGGCAGTAAAACGGCTTATCGATAGCCTTGCCAAGTTCGTTTGGTCAAAAGGGGGTTTCACGTGGGGGCTGAGCACACCGATGAGGGAGGGACAAGAGGGTGGTACGTCACACGACACGATGTGAACTACCGTTGATGTTGCTAGCTGAGGTCGTAGTGTGTGTTGTGTTGGAGGCGCTTAAGCAAAGGGCCAGTCACAGGTCAGGTTCCAAAAGCGTGCATCTGGCACGGCACCATCGCTCTCCTGCACTGGCTATGGCCTTATGCCCATCATTCACCGTCCATGTCTGCGATTTCACAGATGGGGAATGTGGAGATGGCAGCGGAGAGGTAAACCTGCATATGGACCAGCCAAGAGCCAGCAGTCGGAGCATGTTAACTCAAGCCACCTCCCCACCTCGGCGCCTGGCGCCATGGTCCAGGCCCCGCAACCCCACGGGCTACGGCGGCGGCGGCGGACCGGCTTATTCCGCGGACGCAGGCCAATCGGTTACGGTCAGATTCCGAGAGACGGTCGTAGGTACGGAAGACACCAACAAGCCGAGCCGGAGCCGCCAGCTGCTGCACGACGGGGGCAGTCGCCGGCGCCTGCGGCAGCGGCCGGTGTCCTTCTCAAGCATGGCGAGCAGCAGCCCCCGCGGAGCTGGCGCTGACGTCGGCATCGTTACCGAGAATGGCGGTGGCAATAGGTTGGGCCTCTTTCGCACGGGTTCGCATCCGCAACTGCGGGTAATGTCGTCGGTGGTGGCGGCGGCGGCGCCACCAAGCGGTACCATCACACGCTCAACCTCCAGCTCTGTCAGGCAGCCTGCTGCAATGGTGGCGCCAGCAGCGGCGCTGGAGCTGTCGCTGCCGCCAAGCCCCTTACGACCTCTGCCTACGCGGCTAGGTTCCACGTCTTCCGTGGGACCACCCAACTCCGCAGGGAGGGTCGCTGGCGGCACGACGCAAATCGAGGTCCCCACCCCCGCCGTTCGTGGCGGGGACAGTTTCATGGCGGAGGAAGTCGGGATTGCGGAGCTGGCAGAATACGACATAAACCCGGCAAGCGTGCCCCCATCAATGCGGGGTATGGTGGTAGCTGCCGCCATGTTGGGTGACAACCGCCGGGCGGCGGCGGCGGCGGCAGCAGCAGCAACTGTGGCTTCGGAGCGACAAGCTAGCGACCGGTCGTCGAACCCACAGACGTTATTACAGCTCCACCAAAACCAACTTCAGCACCAGCATCACCACCACAACCATCGAAATCAGCATAATCACCAGCACCCAAGCCAGACTCAACACTCACACCAAAACCAACAGCGACAGGACCTACAGCAACAGGAACAGCACCTGCAGAGCCAGCCGCAGCATTCGCAGCAGCAACCTCACGCACACCCCATCAACTCGCAGCGTCCGGCCATGCTCACATCTGGGCTGAAGAACGCCGGCGGCGCCTCGTCGAAGCGGTCGCCTGCATTAAGGCAAGTGATTTGGCCGGCTGTCGGCGGTTTGTTCGTGGTGTTCCATGCTGCAAGCTGTAAGTCGATCGCTTTGCTTCTATGGGCTAACTTGGTCCCAGTCCTCGTCATGCGCCTTTTGCCTTCCGATTTGGTTAAGCGCGCTCGTAAAACTATTAACGTGCTTTAGAAGTTATGATAATACGAAAAGCCAAAACGGTACATACCCTGAGAAGCAGCAGCAGCAGCAGCAACAGTAGCAACAGTAGCATTGACCACTGCTGATATTAGTTTATGTTTTTAAGGTTTACTCGCCACTGCTTGCTTGCTAATCTTTGCTGCTGCGGAAGTATAGTACTATGGGGGCGGCTCCGTATCTCCGTTGCCTATCACGTTTTGGTTCCTCTTTTCGTTGTCGCCGTCTATCTCCTTCTGGTGGGTTCTCCTGCAGGAACGGCCGCTTCCGCCGAATGTCCACTGTGGGCTGGGACTCCGCGCCCCACACGCTGCCCACATTGCCCGAGCTTTGCATCCGCCGACGTACGGGCGTATTCCGCTGGCTATGGGCCCAAGAGCTCCTGGTGACGGACCTAGGGCTGTTCAGGTGGGGGGGCCTCGTAGTAACGTCGTCAATTATCCTTGCAAATCATGGTGTTTTCGTCTAAGCAAGTTGCGAATGAAGCTCGCTTGTTTTGGCGTGTATGTCTATGTCTGGGATATGCGTGCACGTTGATGCTTTGACGGGTTCATAGTTATCGGGGGAGAAGGCCTCCCCACGTCTCCGTGAGGAGCTCTGCCAAGTCCTCCGCGCTCATGCGTCCCCCGTATTGTCCTGGTGGAAATAATGTTGACATTACACACAGTCTATCGTTGCCTTATAACTTAGGAAATTGCTTTCCGCGCCCTGTCTCATGGTTGCACAATAATTCTATGCGCTTGGTGTAAGCGTGCAGGGCGTAGGGGTAGAAGGTTGTTTAGATCACTGAAACGCCTGCTCCTGAACCCTTAGGTTTAAGGGTGTGGCCGGCAGCCACCAGCTCGTGAGTGTCAGCACCGCCGCGACTTCGGAGCGGAGGGCGGGGCCGCGGCTGCATACCGCGAAGGGCGAGCGAGTGGAGCCAGGCCGGGGGCCGCTATACAGGGTTGTGCTCAAGGTACCTTCGAAATGTTGACCTCCCCTCTATTTGTTGTGCACACTTGCCTGATCGCTATGCAGTTTTGCCTTTGTGTCGTTCTCCTGTGGTGTCTGGCCATACAGGGACTACATATCACATAGGTAGGGTGGGATACTGCAGTACGCAAATGCACGAGGCAGCTATCCTTTCCGAGGCGACCATTAATCGGCGTCCAGGTCGCCAACGGTTCAGTCAACGCTCAACTTCATTATGATCCTCTCTGCTTCATCTTCAACACACGCAGGCGGCCGATCCCGCTCTGGCCAACACACTGGCTCGTCTGGCCCCGGGCCGAGCAGGGGGCCACGGGGAGCTCACTCCCATCCCTGCCTCCAGTGACGTTGGTGGCGATGTGGAGCGAGAGCAAGACCGTGTGAAGGTGCAGAACCCTGAGCCGGATGTGGGGCAGCGGCAAGAGCAGGCTGCTGAGAGCGGGGCTACGGCGGGGCCCAACCCATCCTAGGTTCCATAACAAAATCCCCATGGGCGCTTCCTCAGGGATGCTATCATGCTACCATGTTTTCCCTGTTGCACAGCTGCTTCTTTTCGCATCTTCGGTGGTAACTGGGCCTCTATATGGATGCGGGGTGGGAGGAAGAGTGCGGGAGGGGAGGGAAAGAGGGAGGGAGGGAAAGAACCGGATTTGGATCCAGCGCCGATCGTGAAAGGACGGGGATTGTCGTATACAACATCCTAAAATGGTCCGCTGACCTAAGTCCTACACCGGTAGGCGTAATACAACAGGAATGCAGGTGCCCCTGGCATCATTCCTGGGTCCTCGGATGGGGACCCCAAATCTTAATCTGGACTGTGCCTCAGGCTGCGACATGATTGTGTTTGGGGTGTTACACTGCGGGCGACTCGCCCTGCAAAGACGAGCACCGGGGGCCCTGACTGGGCCGAGCCACAGCGCAGGGGAGGGACACGTGGCTTTGTCTGTCTGTCCTGCCACGTGCTCCCTCTCTCACTCAGGCCAGGAAGAGCAAACAAAAACTCGGAAGCTCTAGCCTGGCTGTGTATGTGTGTATGTTATGTATATATGTGTACGTGGATGTGTATGTATGTATGTATGTGTATGTGTATGTGTATGTGTATGTGTATGTGTATGTGTATGTGTATGTGTATGTGTATGTGTATGTGTATGTGTATGTGTATGTGTATGTGTATGTGTATGTGTATGTGTATGTGTATGTGTATGTGTATGTGTATGTATGCATGTACGGGTACGCAGTTTGGCTATCCGGAAGTGTGAAACGAGGCGGGAACATAGGACATTAGATGGTGGTATCGGATATTGTTCACTGTCCTCACCGCTAAACCAATACAGATGAAGATAGGAATGCTGCTTTCAGGAGTTGCAGGCTCCACAATTCGGTGTTCAGCTAGCTTGGTCTGGAAACCTCTCATTGTCCGTCCTGGTTTACATCCTGACTTAATTTTTGTCTGTGACTGTGGCCGCCTGGCTGTATACCTCCATCCACATCCGCGGCAAGCCACAAATTATCAATCGATTAAAATACTAGCTACATTTCATTTAGTATAATTGCTTTTAAATTACCCGCGTATTAGTTCGTGAGGCTTTTCTGGATTCTGTTTGGATCGTCCGACCGGATGGGGTGAGGATGGGGCCAGCATGGCATGTCTGTCGTACACGTTTGTACGTCTCCAGGTCGTACGGAGGTTAGCGGTTGAACTAAGCGCAGCACTCTGCCTTTTGAAAAGATAAGCGATTAATTTGTGTATTTCTTAGAACTGCAGTAGATCGGGTTGGTTGGCACAGGGGCGCACAGAAGGGGGCGGCACGGATGGCTCGGGGACTGGCTGCTGGTTAGTCGGCGGCTTGGGGGGATATTTCAGGGCCTTTTGAGTCCCTTTATCGTTCAATCCTTCATGAATACATGTGCTGTGGGCTGCCTAAGCGGCTGTGTGACAGCTGGAGGCTTCACCACGCATGAAGTGCTTGCCAAGTGGGAACGTCTGTTGGCCTGTCTATCCACAGACGTGATTGCTTGTAGGGGGAGTGCAGCTGCTAGCTGCTTCTTGAGTTTGTGTTCATCGCATGCATTGCTTTTGTATCTTTCCTACGAGGCCCCCATGGCCCTGCTCTCACTGCCACTGCTATATTATACCGCGACGACCACTATGCCACAAACTTTGTTACGAACGGGCTACTAGGGAGGATTCATCACTTGACGATGGAGAGCGCGCACCTGACCCAACAGAAATACGAGCTGCTGCCAGCAACACGGCGTGTGGCCCGCAGTATTGCTCTTATTGGGTCTGTGTGCATACCACATTTGTGTGTGACTGGGTGGCTGGATGGGTGGATGGGTGGTTATGCAGAGCTGAGGTCCTTGTGTGTATGTGCACGCCGAGAGGTCTTCTGCTTCCGGGAATAAACTTTGATTTTCTTCCTTGCGACAAGCTAGGGTGTGACACTGTGCAATTTATAGCGACAGGAGCTCCGTCGATACTCTGGAGGGAGGGGGGAGGGGGGAGCGGGGAGGGGGGGCGGGAGGAAGGAGGGGGAAGGGAGGGAGGGAGGAAGGGAGGGAGGGAGGGAGGAAGGGGGAGGGAGTAGAATGGCACAAGGACGACGGTGACTGCGGAAAGCTACTGTGCATCAGTGTAGCGGCTCATCACCGGTATAGCAGCGGCTGCATAATGTGCGTGAGCGGCCTGTGTCCATTGAACGATCCTAAGGAGTAGGCCTTCCAATGCCTCCCTTATTTTAAACACAACGACTTGGGTGTTACGTCATTCATAAGGGGATCCGGGACGTAAATGGTGGCGGTTGCATCTGAAAACTGGCAGGGTGTGCGAATACTTGGTCTGGGCTGTGCGGGAGGCTAACCATTGACGTGCTGAGGAGTGGCTCTGCTGGGTTCCTCAATTTCGATGTGAAGGTTGGGTTACTTGGAAGGGTGCACTGCCGGGGGATGGAGGGCACTGCCCGCTGTAGCTCTAAGAAGTCACTGCCCAAGCTGTGCCTACCGTGCACGTTAGGAAAGGCAGCCAGGCAGCGCCCTTGGCAGAGATGACGGAATATCCGCCCTGCCCAGTGGCGGCGGGAGGCTACTGTGTATTTGCGTGAGGAGTTATGAGGAGACTTTCCAGGCCAGAGATGGGCGACCTACACCCGGATCATTTCATTGCTGAATAATGATTTCACTGCTCAAGGTGATTACGCCCTGGCGCGTGGAATTTGGACATGCAGTGAGTGTTCTGTAAAATCGGGTTCTCATCATCCACTTTATTATGGCGTGCTACACTTCAGGTGTATTTGGTACGTACTTGGAGGTGCAGTTTTCGCCCTGGGACGAAGGGGTTTTAGGATTTTGTGATGGAGACAAAAATCCACACACCGAATTATTTCGATATTGCATGTGCCCATGGCCGTACTTTCCATCCTTGCTGATCAGGTTTCCATGGCAAACATTTGGTGGTGCTCCATAATCGTATTATAAACTATGCTGAAGTGAAACAATACAAAGCCTCCCACCGGCTATAAGGTGTGTTACAGAGTGTCTTCATGGTACTTACACCTACTCGGGTAGGTGGATACTCGCCTGGATGCGCAGGTGCTGAGTCCTCAATTTTGTAGCACCGCGGCATTCGGTCATTATGGGAGACCCGCTTACAATAAACGCAAGTCTACCTTTTCCTTTGCCCCATCGCGCACAATCTCGCCTTGCAAGTAGTATGATAGTAGTGTGTACGGGTGCATGTGTTGGTGCGTGATATGGCTGTGTTGTGGCTGTGGACATCCCATTTTGTTGGCGGACGCTGTTTGTTGATGGTGGTGACGGTGACGGTGATAGTGATTATGTTGATAGTGATGGTGGCGATACTGGTGGCGTTGGCGTTGTTGTTGATAGTGGTAGTACTGGTGGTGTATGGTGTAGTGGTGGTGACGTTTCTGGAAAGGAACTCTCGAGCTGATAGTTGCAGGGGCGGACAGGGACGTTGAAAGGTGCGGAGAGCGGTACCCTGGCCCATGGACCGAATGAACCCGTCGCATGGGTTCGCATGCGCATTTCCCTGGAAGTACCCGAAAGTCCTGTCACACAATATAAATCACTTTGTGTACAGCTTAGTGCAAGATACCGCAAACAAGCGGCTAACAGCTCCGCCCATTGGCCGAGGCACTTATGCGTGTCCACTCGTTCACGCGACTGATCTCAATGGGACATATCAGAGCCTCGGCATCGTTGACATAGGCCAGAGGGGGGAGGTCCGAAACGCTCGGCGTCCCCTGCTGCAGCCAGCGGTGGGCTCAGCTATTAGCATACGCATTTTAAACACGCATCACAGCATCTAAATCCCTAAAAAGAACCGTAATAAAAACAACAACTTGAGTAGGAACTTATCCCGGTGCAGTATTTGGATTTGAGAGACCGACGCAATGTTGGGAATTACGTTATCTGTCGCTCTGATGGCATTTGTCTTGTTGGTTTACGATCTAGATATGGCTAATTTCCGGAGAGAATGTGGTACGGCAAGCTGCAATGGTCGCCGTGCGCTTTGCGAGCAGCATATGGTGGGAGTCGGAGCCCCAGGAAGGAACGAAGGAGGAACGGTCGGCGCGTACAGCAAGGAGGGCTTCAAACGAAGAGGGGTTCGGCCAGTGGTGTGGGGCTGATGAACGCGGGAAATACTAGATGCTCGACCTCGGGTGCGCGGTGTGCGTGGTCCGGTTGGCGTTGCATGCGGCCAGTGCTGGCAGCGCAGCGTAGTCTCAAGCTAGGCCCGGCGGACTTGGAGCTGGGCCTATGCGCCCGTGTTGGGTGATGGTATGATGATCTCCCTTCAGGAGGGCCTTATAGGACCTTATATGTTCCAAAATAACCTGGAGCTGAGCAACTCCGGAAACGGCTGAAAACGTCCTTAGCAATGGGGAGAAAGCAATCGGGAGAAAGTGCGCCCGCTACCGAGAGGTAAGCGCTCGGCCCCCACCTCCACCACCATCACCCGGGGGGCCGCATTACTTCTCTCCCATTCCTGAGGCATATGGTCTGTTAACCGCCCACCAAAGGAGCCAAGACCGAAGACCCCACACCGCAAAGCATTTCAAGAGGGCTTCCAGTCCCATCCAGGAGGCGTTAGGCGCAAGTGGAATCTCAGGGGGGAAGCGAGGTGTGTTTGACGCATTTGACCTGGGTGGCGGCAGATGAGCTTGTTGTAATGGCGCCGGTGGCGTTTGGCTCGACTGAATATTTGGCGCTGGCATTCATGCAGGATCGGCGCGTGGCGCGCGGTGGTGGTAGTTCGTGCTGCTGTATCCCCGTTTCGTGATGCTGCACCGATGAAGGCTCGTTGTTGTCCCCTCCACCGGGGTCGGAACAAGGCTGGGTCTGATGTTGATGATCTATTAATGGGGATGCCCAGTTAACTGTCGGTATCGCTGTAATTGCTGCTGAATCAAAATTCTCATTCTCAATCCGAATCATAAATCATGACCCTAATCTTAATCTTGGTCCTTGTATTGTGCTGTCCAAGCAAAACCCTGCTGATGATCTCCTGGTCTTAACGATTCGCCCCGCAGTCTGTTTCAGTAAAGTAAACTTGCATCCTGCTCCTTTCCCGCGGAGCGAGGCTTCCAATAATCACGCAAGGCCGCCATACGAATGAATCCTGCATCGCATAATGACACGCCACAAGCCGTAATGCATTCTTATTTGTCGCACCAGCAGCTATCTCTACCCATCCGATTGCCAACAGGTTGACTACCCTTCGCGTCTCCATGGCCAATCCCAGATTCCGTAACGCTATATGGCTCAGTCTGTGGATGGTGTGAATTGTTTGTTGGCATGGCTTAATTGGATTTTGCCAATACCCCTTTCCATCTCCTCCGCACGCCCTCGCCCCTCCCGATAAACGCCGCAGGTGCTTCTGTAGTACCCCATCATCATGTCAGGTCGTTGTCTCCACATCTGCAGATAACACAGATAGTACAGAAGCTGCTGCAAGCCTTCTTCTCATGTTGGTTTGTTCTATATATCTACTTGGCATGTTGACCCAGCTCATTGGTTCATTATTACCTAATCAATTTAATCCAGCCCTCCCGACAGGTCCCGACCGATGGAGAATACGCACCAGATATATCTCGCCACCCTCTGGAAGCATTTCACATGTGTTTCCACATCCACCTCGCGGCCCATTGAGCCGCGTGGCGCATCTGAGCGTTACGGACTCTTACCAGGATTTAATCATTATGATCACAGGTGATCACAGCTAGACTCTTAGCGTCCGCTTCCCCTCCTTCCTTCCTATTTCCCTAGGTGATTAGCATTTCTCTAGGGGTAATAAGCAAGCAGGGACCTCTGACCATACGCCACGGCCCCACTACTGGCGCTGTCAGCTAGGGGTCAGCTTTTGTGTTGCGGCAGAGCACATCGAAAGGCATGCATCAGCTTTCCCATCCAGGCAGTCAATGTGTATGTTATGATGTATGGTACTACTTTGTGGTGGGTGGCAGCAACCAACTAAAGGCTTCATCGCCCCTCGTTTAGGGGATACCACACACCCGATGATGCACACATACTTGTAGTGCGCTCGCGCAAAACGTTGGTATCATGTCTCTGGCAGCACGCGCTCCTAAGTGGCATATCGAATGAACACGCATGGCAACTAAGGTATCGGATTTAGCACCTGCCATGCATGGCCTGACATAGCCCGCCGGGTTAACCTTTTCATCACAATTTGGCCGTTCCCTGGCTATATTTGCGTTTACAAAGTTGACCCTAATGCGGACATAGATCCATAACGTTTGCTTGCACCCTCATAGCATCAGCACCGGCTTCCATAGCTTCCATGCACGCACGGTTCTTGGCAGACCGGGGCTGGGATACCGTAAAGTGGATTTATCTGCCACGTATAAAGATGTACTTGCGATGCATATGAGGTCGTGTTCTCGACACACAAGGAACCCTAAGCAACTAACCATTATCATTACCAAAACCGGGTTTACCGCCCTTTTTAATCCTTTCGATTTCCCCAGAAGTGATAAGCAAGTTGTTACTCGGATTGCTCGGGACTGAGGAGTTCATCTCTTATATTTACATGCCTCGCGCTGCTTTGGGTACATCGTATATTGGTACGAGCAAAGCAAGCAAGGCACGCCGGCTGCGAAATCTATGTCGATATCCGTGTCGAGCCTCCCCATAAATGCGCTGTAACCCCGAAGAAAACTGTAATCTTTCACTTACACCGTATCAACTTCACGGCTGCATCCCTGGCAGCTGGTAACCCACGGATGCGGTGCATTGGAAGGATACCGCACACGGGATGGAGGAGTAAATGATGTACAAGCAGGTCCACAATTGTCAATTCACATAAGCTCGCTTTCCCCCAACAGAATATTAATACAGACCATCGTCGCAACTTGTTTTCTTAGTGTATTCAAACAGCGGCGGTATATTTAGCACAAACGGGCATTTTCGACGACCGCTTATCTGGGCAGGATGGGACACTTTGGCGCACGGAGCATTGTATGGGTGTTTTGGTTTATGAATTTGGTAAGCGGCTTGAACTTTTTGAGAAGGTTGCACGACGCGTGATTTTCTTTTCAAACTCTTGCGTACCGCAGCTTCTATCTATTGTTTACTTGGCGATTAGCATCGTAACTTTTCATAATGTTCAATGGGTAAGTTGCTGCACTTAATGGAGTTGTGCTTGCTAGAGGGGTCGAGTCTTTGTTGAAGTCCCTCTGGGTCCTCCGCATTTTTGCAGGGAATGAAGTTCCTCAAAGACTTCCCAAATCGCGCGGTCGGTAATTATGATAATGACCCTCAGCCGTCGCAAGCTTCGGCAGCTTCCGGCAAGCGCACATCACATAACTCGCCACGCTCACGACACGCAGGCTTTTAAAAACAGCTTACTGGCATCTTGTATGTTAAGCTTTTTAATAGTTCTCTTTTGGATTATTTTTAGCTTCTTTGTCCTTCTTGGGTAAGTGGAACCCTGGCAGTTATAATACATTCTTGTGCGGATGGAATAACAGCCGGATGCCGCCCCATGTTTGGAACAGGCGCTTCTTTGCTGCCCTCCCCTTGGGCTATGGTGTAATCCTCGGTACCTGCTGCCATACCGGCTTCTTCAGCCTCCTAGCTGGTCTGGTCTTGCAGACTCACGAGGATCTCGCGGCTCAGTTCAAGGTACGTGCTATCTAAACTTGCGGGCCGGGCCTCACCTTATATCCTGGCATGTCAAAAGCCGAGAGTTTGATGGCCAAACTGTGGTAGGTGCGTGGCCGGAAAGCTTTATGAAAGGCAGCAGCTACATTACCATGCTTATTTCATGATTGACTGCGACCGTTTCCGCTTTAAGTGAATTGTTGCGGAGAAGTGGATTCCTCTGGTTACCGGTATCAGGTGGGATATTTGTCATGCATGCTGGACCTGTGGTTGGCAGCGGCAATTTCTTATTTCTGGTGGACGTTTGATATTGGTGGTGATAAGTCGCATAGTCGTACATCGCATTGAGCTCCTTGGATGTCAAATTAGAATATCGACATCCCTGTACTGCCTGTACATTGTTCGCGCAGAAATATGGCCACTGGTCTGGAGCAGACTACCAGACCTATGTAGCGACATATGCCTTTAACTATATCTTATGTGGATCGTACATTCTTCTCACCCTGGTGTTGGTCTTCACGGCCGGAGCTTTCACAAAGAAGGAGGAGCGCAGTAAGTCAGCGCCACCACAAGGCCATGGGGTGGGACGGGCGGTGGTCCTTGTTATAGAATGGGGAGGCCGTAGGCCGAGCCCCTCCTGCGTCTGGGTAGCAGCTCAACAGTGAAGTGTGTGTGGGGGGGGAGGAGGACCTGAAAGCCGCAACGCTTTCAGGAGGACCTAAGAGCGCAGGGGGCATATCCGGAACGTTTTGGGGTCGGGATCTTGACGGCCACCGTGCAAGGCGCCGCCATGCCACCTGTTGTATCCCTAGGTTCTGCACTGGTGTCTTCTGTCCACTGTCAACCTTGCTGACCAGGATGCAGCTGCCCAATACTAAGCTTGCTGCATCAGAATTATGGGCAACTCCTGGTGTGCATACAGTGTGCCGAGGCCACGCTTGTCACCGCTTGTCACCCCTTAAAAGTGAATCCTATTGTGGGTATCAGCAGCAAGTCGTAGCTTGACTTTCGCCGCCCTGACGCGCTGCGAATTTGGTTGGGACCCGCAGGCAGTTCGTATGTAGCAAAGGCCCCGTCTACGGCCGGAGCAACGCCATCTGCGGCGTCGGGCACGGCGGCCAATATCGATAACAACCACGGGTTTGGCGCAAACTGGCCTAACTCTTACCGTGGAGGCAATGTTTGAGCGGATGAATGTAGAGGGCGACCGCTGTGCGCTGTTTAAAGATGCACAACAATCTGTGCAGCATCTAAGCTGAGCAAGAAGAGGCGGCGTAGTCAGCCCCCGGAGCGTCACAGAAAGCTTCGGCATGAGTTGAGAACCTTCCTAACAATTAGTGACAACGTACGGCTTCTGCCATGCATGCAATGCATTCCGCCGTTCGCATGGCAGCAGTGTGAGGCAGCATATCTTTCGTTACTCCTTCCAACAGCAGAGTATCGTTATGTATACGTTTTCCTATGTGGTGGTTACGTAGTGGCTCTCGTAGTCGTAAGGAAGCAAGCATAATTTTTTCGTGGGTTTTATCGCTGGTGTTTTACTTTCTGGAGATGGGCTCTTGGCGGTGAGCCCAACCTAATCTTACCTACGCAAATCGTTCTTTGAACAGTTATGGCCGGAGGGCCCCGGGCTTGAGTTCGTTTAGTCCAGACCTGGCCACTCGGCCAGAAATAAAGTCCCAACTCTGTGCACCCGGGACGAGCTTCACGGAGTTTGTATGTGTTCCGAGAGTGATGCATATCCGCATAATGCAGAGCAAAGGACATAGCAAGGATCCAAATACATATGTGTATATATCGGCTCGCGACGAAAGGTGTGGTGTATCACATCTGACTGGCCCTATTATAGTGCGTCAGTGCGCTGCAAAGGAAGGGGGACAAAGCTCTCTGAGAAGGAGAGGTGTGGCGAGCGGTTCTCGATCTTTAAATTTCTGAACCTCGGCTTTGGCAAGTCCCCGCTTCTCTCTTTACTACACGGTCTTTCATGATGCTGCAATAAATGAAGTAGGAAGCATGGATGATTTTAGGGCGTTGATGGACTTCGGATACCAAAGAGCGGACGATTATTAAGACATCTCAATGGATCATCTGCGAGCGCGATGTGGCAGGAGTGTTAGGCACACTAGCGCACGACGGTCGCTGTGGTGATAAGGCCGTCCTCCGTAAAAGATGAGCTGCCTATTGGCGAGCAGCTGGAGGTTCAGGCATTGGTGCCTTAGCGGTGGATGCATTACAGGCACCCGTGACGGCAGTGCCAAACGTGACTGCCCTGATGGACGAAAGGCTGTAAGAAATGTGCGGAATGCGATTGGGGAGGAAGCAGATGCGGGTCGGTGAATGCCATTTGCGAACAACTTAACAGCATCTTTCCTCAGTAGTTAGCCATCACGCAACTGCGACCACCCTTGCGGCCGCCTCGGTCATGGTCCGCTGGTCTGACCTTTATTTAGCAACTGGTGCGGTAAGCCAGCAGTGCTCCGCAATGGAACCCCGAATCTACGCGGAATGGGCGTTCAACTTTCGCCGGCAGTAGGATAGGCAAAATCTGAGGGGGAGAGGACACCGAACTGTGTACGTGTACCTTCTCATCCATCCCTGCCTGGCTACTGCCACTGTAGCAGCGTCGTTAGATCGAGCTTCCTACTCTTGATTCCCCACCAGCAGGGCAACTTGACATGCCATGCAGCCGACCCATGCATAAAGCAGGGAGGTGGGCAACGTCCCGGACCCTGCAGTCTTCTGTTCAGGGGTTAAATCTTAAAACCCCGAAACCGTCCCCGCCCGTTCGTGCTCTTCCCGCCGGCGCCTCCCTCCCCCTGATTCCAGTGCTTTGCATTTACTAGCACCGAACAAATCATGACGTTACTCCCGCCCTCGTGTAACTCTCTCCCTCCCTCCCGACAACCCCTCTTGATCTACATGTCCAACATATTCCTTAAATCAGCTTAAACATCCCATTCCGAAAAACACATGCCAGAATGGGCGCGTGCGCGCGCGCACACACACAATCGCGCGCGCATGCACGACGTCGTCCGTCCCACCGCCGACCTGCTGCAGTTCATCCTCATATTGCGATCCGATTGCCGAATATCAACAGCACCAACGCCGTCCTCGAATGTTGCCATCACAAACGCATAGCCTAGAATCGTCGTGGCCTTCCACCGCCCTCTAGCCCCTCCCCTCCCTCCTGCACATCCTCCCCTTTCCGCCTCGCGTTCCCCCTCGTTAACCTCTTCCCTCTCCCCCACACACAACCCTCCTCATGCCACGTAGCCCCTGCTCTTAGGCGATGGTTCGTAGCCGTACCGCTCCTTGAAGCGCTGTATTAGATCGGGCTCCACGATGTTGATGCTCTCCAGCTGGTTGCCGAGACCCACCCAGCCCGGCGCAAGGTTATGTTTACGAGCGAATATCTCCAGCTTGCGGGTGCCTGGACTCAGCCGCTCGAGCAGGGGATACATCTCATCCGGTTTGCGAGACGTCTCACGAACCTCCGCCACCACCACGTCGCAGTCCACGTATCTGTCCCGGTGTAGAGCGTTTATCGATGTGTGTTAGTGAGCGTGCTTTGTAAACGAGCGAGTGGTCGAGAAACAGATCGAGGAAAGGGGACGGATGACCGCGCGCTTCATAGGGAATGACAGCGGAGTACCTAATCAGTGCAGAGCACGAAGTAACTCGACACAGAAAAGCGAAAAGCGCAACTAAGGATCCAGACGTGTGCGCAAAGCGTGTAATTGATCTGACACGCCTGGTCCAGACCTCGATCCCGCTCCAAAACCAAAGCCCCACCTGGATTAGTCTTGCGCGCCCCCATTGGACCTAAGAGCGCTCCCACGATACCGGAGCAAACCGACCCTCCGTTCAACCCCAGCCCGTCTAGCCAGCTGTCAATTAGCCGTCTACCTGTTGAGCTGTGGGTTCCCCTTGATGCCCACCAGGCAGTGTTCCTTGGAGTGGTTAAGCCAGTGGCCCGTGCGGCCGGTGCGGATGAGGCGCTGGAGCTGATTGGTCTTGACCCAGATCAGCTCGTCCACGCGTCTGTAGCCCCACTTGGCAAGACACTCCCGGGCAAGTTCCATAGCGCGCCCTGGGGGCACGAGGCAAGGGCAACAGGGACACAAACGCGAACATAGAGAAGTCGCAGATTCAGCAGGCAAATAGAGGCAGTGCTTATTCCGAGGGTGAGGGTTCCCTGCCAGTTTGAGAACGCCATTATTCGCCGCCCTGATGCCCAGGTATTCACCATCCGGCACAGCTGATCCAAAGTCCCGGAGTCCGTTCCCAGATCCACCCCTCACAAGCCGCCATTCGGGCCAGGAAACAACTACAAGCTGCTCCATCCAATCCACCGCTCACCTGTAACCCAAACGAAGATAACGCCGTTGTCCTGCAAGCAGCCGATGTTGAGATTGAGCATCTCGTCGTCTTTCATCGTACCGTACGGCAGATCTTGATGGATCTCCCACGGCGGGTCGGCCATGATGACGCCAAATTTCCCCAACACCGTCATGTCGAAGCTCCGCACGTCGCAGTTGATCCATTGAGGCTCTTGAAGCGCCTGAAGATACCTGAAAATCAGTTGGCGGTCGCGGCCAGTTATTAATATGTTGTGTGGCAGCTGGCAGGCCGGCTCATATGCGCGAATTGCATCCTGCCCAGGATGTGTTTGACTTTTGGATGGTTGGGTAATTCCTGTTGTCGGATAAGCCAGATGAGCTGTGAGAGAAAGAGTGAAAACCAGCAAGCCAGCGCTTGAGCGAGAACATCCAATTGGTCAGTGGCCTCGAGAAGGTCATTTGGGACTCGTGTCAGGGGTCACGGCGGCGGCTCGGGAGGGGGACGGGAGGGGGACGGGAGGGATTCGTGGCTCTCCCGCCGGTACTGCGCATGTAATAACCTACTTGGGCACGCTGGCTCGCAGTCGGGCAATCTCGGCGCCCATGCCCGGAACATCGGGCTCCGGGTCGGGCCGGTAGTGCACGTACTTGCAAGTGCGCATGTTCCTGAGTAGGGTTGAAACAGCAGCAGCAGCAGCACCACCATCATCATCATCATCATCGTAGTTGTGCAGCCAGCGGGTCAGCACATCCATTCCCCCCAAATACGGATATACGGATATAAAACAACACAACAAAGACAACATCATTGCAATGAAGGTCGCCATCTCTGGTGTCATCGCTTCAAATCGCCCCTCGCTCAGCTCAGCCCCAACACACCCTCCACCACCACCCCGAGAGACCCGACGCACCTGCATGTGTCGAGGTAACTGCAGTTGCCCAGAGATATGTCTGTGTGCGGCTGGACGACACGGAAGAAGTGTAGCCGGTGGCAGGCCACGGGGGTGCCGTTGACCCTGGCGGATGCGGAGCGGGCGAAGCGGTGAGGGGGGCGGGGAGTTCAGCGGTTGTGGCTTCTACGGTAAGCTGGCAGGAAGGAAGGAGATTTTGCACCGAGGACGATATGAGAGTGGCTGGGTTCCGGTAACCCTAGGAAACGTCCCCAGTCCAGTTTCCATTCCACTTCACATCCCGGCCTTCCTCTCCCACCTCCTGCACTCATCCTTGGTTAGGTGCGGGCAGTGCTCCCGGATGGCGGGACCGCCCGCAGTCCGGAAATGCTGCACGCGGGCCGACTCGCGAGCGGTGGGTTTGGCAAGGATGTCTAGAACCTCCGCGCCCCTACGGCAAGGGGGCAAGGAAGGCGAATACACGAGACCTGATACGACCGTGGAGACGCAAAGAGGCGGGGGGGAGGCCACCCGGGGAATGGATCGTATGAGATCGCGGAGGGCGGGACAGGGGACAATGGATGAAAAGCCTAATTAAGCAACAAAGTTCAGGGGCGCGGACGGCGACCATGTAGAAGCGACGAAGCCTTGAGGATTACAAAAAGCTGTGCGGGTTATAAAAGCCGCGAGTCCGCGAAGGCCAAGATGCAAAAGGGGAAGGAGGGGGCAGTGCATTCATATGTCACCGGTTCGCAGCAGTGCCATTATTCAAAGGCTTTCGCCAGCAACCAACTCAGCCGTCTGCGTTTTCACTCACCCCATCCCCCGCGTGCGCTCATCTGAATGCTCTTCTCCCCAGACGGGCCCCCGCATACACACACGGACGAATACCTCCCGTTTTCTCGCTGCAACCCGCTGTCCCCCGTCCCCACCCTGTGTCCCATCCCTTCCTTACTTCTCCACCTTGACCTTCTCCTTCACAGACCGCTTATTCAGCAGCTCGTCGAGGTCCATCATCCCGCCGCCGCCGCCGCTGGGCCCCTGCCCTGCCTTTCCCCCGGGCTCAGTCCGTGGCCGCTTCGCATCAGGCTGCTGCTGTTGCTGCTGCTGTTGCCCCATCGGCGGCGGGGGCGGCATGGAGGAAGAGGCGTCCGAGGGTGGAATCATGGGCGGCATGGGGGGCGGTACGGGGTGACCCATGGGTCCGCCGGGCCCCCCGCCACCCATCATGCCCCCTCCGCCGCCCGGGAAGCCCAGCATACCCCCTGCCCCTATGGAGCGGGCCGCATATATCAAATAGCACGCGGCAGGACAGGTCATGGCGCGGGCAACAAAAAGGACATTGACTAAACTGCGAACTGTGATGGGGAACTCCCTTAAAAAAATGACCCCCGGCTGCGTTCGCGTGCACAAATCATCGGCAACTCTTCACACCACCACTACCACCACTACCACCACCATCACCACCACCCGACCACACGCATACACGCCCCACAAAGTTTTCTTGCTTTCTCAGCTGCGCGCCGACTGTCCCGGAATTCTTGAGAAAGGCGGGTTAGTCTTTTTGCAACGGCGAAATAGACCCTACCTGCCTCCCTTATCCCGACCCACCCACCAGGTGGCCGCGCCGCACCCACGAACCCGCCGGGGCCCATGGGGCCCATTCCGAAGCCGCCGCCGGGGCCACCACCGCCCGTCGCCGCGCCCACTCCCGGACCCATCATCGCTCCAGGGAGACCCATCATGCCAGCAGGTCCCAGAGGCGGCATGACACCCATGCCGCCATCCGGCATCATGCCCATGCCCATGGGCCCGCCGGGCAACCCGCCCGGGCCCGCCTGGCCCCCCATCATCATAAGTCCCTGCCCCTGCTGCTGCTGCTGTTGTTGCTGCTGCCCCCCTTGCCCCTGCTGCATCTGTTGTTGCCCTGGCGGGACGCCCATGTTCGCGCCTGGGGCCTGCGACTGCTGCTGCGCTTGCCCTTGGCCGGATTGGGCTGCACCCCCTTGCCCCTGTCCCTGCCCCTGCTGCTGGCCTTGCCCTTGCGCCTGGCTTTGCTGCTGCTTCTGGCGGTCCGGATCATCAATGCCCGTTAGCCTGAGGTTTATCCACAGGGTGTGGCAAACAGACAGGCGAGATGATAAGTGCCACCTGCCTCTCAAAGGGACGGAAACACACAAGCACGCAGACGTGGCGACGCAGAGGTGACCGGGCAGGTATAAGCTGATGCCGATCCCAAGCGATGATGGTGAAGTCAAGGATGATGTTAAGGCCAGGCCGACAAAAGACCGAGAAACGAGGAGCTTCCAAACTTGAGCCGTCTGCGGCCTCTGGACAACCACTAGTGTAACGAGCACCTGCTTAGCATCGGCTTAGCCATGAAGCTTGTGCCCCAAGCGGCGTTGCCGTTGCCGCGGCTTGCCCCCGGCATTCCTACCTCCTCATAGCAGTCACCATCAGAAGCCCCCTAGGGCTTTGGCAACCACTTAAACAAACTCAGACCCAAGTTCTGAGACCAAACCCCAGGGCCAGGGGTATCCTCGCCTTTGGAGCCCTCACCCAAGCCCGAGGGGCCCCACACCTGGTGAGCGCGGGTCGGTCCACTCGTGTGACATACATCCGCAAACCGTCAGCAAAGGTCAGCTGGCCGATCTTGAGACAGCTGAATTCCGAGTTGCCGAACTTGAAGCTGATAGAAGATAGTTTTTGGACGAGTGGTTCGGGAGTGGAGAGGCCCAGAGCTGACAGGGCCGCCTCGTAGCGCTCCCCAGCGGGGTCCGCCAAGATCTGGGTATGTTGAGGGGCGAAGAAAATAATCACTGCATTTTATTGCCGTACGGATCGAGGTGGAAATGAAGGGGGAGGGGCTCGTGCAGGTGGAGGTAGTCAGGTGGGGGGCTGGGGCAGGGGAGGGCAGGCCCCAGCAGGCCAGGGCACGGTGGCATGTACGGAACAGCGCGGTGCGGTGCGGTTACATTGCAGATAGAATAATATGGGAGCCCGTACACGATTTTCATCAGACATCCAGAACATGTTGATTCACTCATCCGCGACACGTAATCCTGCGAATCGCCGCCGCTGCGTGTTTGCAATTGCTTCTGCAGCTCCGTCAAAGTCGTAACAACTGTGTGAACGCAACTGACCTTTTTGTGCAGCGCCTGTACATCCACCGGAATTAAAGTTGTTGGATCGAACAGGCATCCCGTAATGATGTTAAACAACGTCTTCTCCGCTTCCGCTTTCGCCGGCTCTCGTGGAACTTCAACCGAGGCCGGAGTGTTGTATTTCCATTTACCTAAATCTCTACATCTATAAACTAGCTTTTCGCGCAATAGGCGAATCCGCTCGCGAATCTCCTTGCGTTCCTGTTCTTGCCGCTGCTCTGGCGTAGGTTCATTCGCCACTGCATTTTCTGTTGTGGCCTCCATTTACGTATGCATTAGCCAAGCGTCTCAATGGTTCAGAAAGCTGCTGAACTTAGCATCGGTTACCGCTATCAATTTGTTGTACGATTTCGTACAGTTTTCTTTGTTAACTTTAGCTGACGCACAAGATATGCTGTTCGGGTGTTACACCGCTAGACACCAGCATGAAGAGCTCATCAGCTCCGTGAACTTTGACAGCGCGTGAATAACATAGGAAGGCTAGAGAAGATTTTAATCCAAAGCATGCGGGCGCCTCACGGCGTACCGGGTTGCCGTATGTGCCCGGATGGTAGCTCAAGCCCACCATTTGCCGTTTGGCCCGTCAAGTCGCGATGATGGTGATGATGGCGTCAAGTATAAGCATCTCTTCGCAACCTCATCTACGTGCATGTGTGGAAAATCCCATACCTACTCCCTTTACTCTCCCCAAGACCTTCCTCGCCTGAGAACGCCACCTCCCGTATCGGGTGAGGCGCGAGGCGAACAAAAAACGAGATAGGACGTTGGGGTCTGAGAACACAGGCCTTAAAGGCCCACATTCCCAGTTTCCCACGTTAGTGATAGCATGAGCGTCGGCAAATTCGGTAATCCCCACCGTTACCGGCAACGCGAGACTGATAGCCATACAAAACTCGAGGGGATGGCTGACAGAGAACGTTAACCCCATTTCATCTTTAAGCACACCGAATGTTCGCTGCCATATTGAAGACCAACTCAGCTGTACCCGAAACGTGTGCCCAGGCCCAGTGGGGCCTAAATGGTTCCATCAAAGTTTCTTTGGTGTGTTCATGAGATGAGAACCAAAAGTTACATTTTTCATATTGCCTTGTTTAGCTGCCTGAGCTCAGTTCGCCTGAAAAGGCAAACCCCCAAAACCGGATTAGGTTGCGTCTGTACACTGCATAACATTATTATAATATCATGACCTAAATCAATTTATCACGATACTTTGGGGGACTTTGTCCAACATGCTTTTCCCGCTCCAGGCCTCACGACGTGACAAAGATGTAGTACTGGCGTGATTTGACCAAAAGGCTTACTGTAATTCCAAGCGTGCAAACTGAAGTTATATCGAGTTGAGCAGCCCGTGACGTGAGCGAACGTTTTGCACCTGTGTTGCCCTCGACTGGTACTGCTTGGGCCAACTGCCGAGTTTTCAGTCGAGATATCCATAACGAGTAAACGAAAGGCATTTTAAATCATTTTTACCTAGCCAGTCTTGAGGGGGATGCGCCTTCGGCCTCTTGGCGCCAGGGCTGCTTCCAGTACTTGCACACTTCGCGAGCATCGCGTTGCAAAAGTTGTTGCACCTGTTAGAGTTACGGTTAAATCTCTTGGCAACTGGCATACGTCATGGGTTTGCCAGTCGGGACCTGGCGGAGTGCCGGACGTTGTGCAGCCGACACCGCAGCCGGTAGTTGACGACCCTGCTGCTGTCACGGAGGAGACATTTGCTACCAGCACCGGTGTGGTGGAGCCCGTGCAGGAGGATGCTGCGGAGGTGGGGACCTTGAAGAATAGTATATTTCTATGGAGGTGCATGCTTTGTAGCCCCGTCTGTGCGGCAGTCGGATTTCGGGAAATGTCAACCTGCACCAAAGCCAATATGTCGCATGCCAGATATTCAGATCCCATCTGGGGTGATCTGGGTTTGATTTCCTTCCTTCTGATCCGTACTTGACACGTCATTTTGCATGCTGTCGTACTCGTTATAGTCTGAGTACGAGGAATTGGTATGCCTAATATCCTACGCCACCGTACGGAAGTTAATGGATGCAAACAGATCGCCTATCCAGTTGTTCGTAACATTACTCTTGAGCCGGCCTGTACCCTCGCCTCTGAGCTCCCTGCCTGCTATATCGCGTGCTCCACTGAACGCGGACAGCGTAGGTCGTAGGCAAAAACCTTGCAGCTTGGCTTATGCAGACGCTGCTGCTGCTGCCGCAATGGCTGGTGCTGGACTCGCTATACGTTCAGTTCTTGTCGTTGGTGGCGGTGCTGTTCTGGGCAGCCACATGAACCACAACCTCGGGAGCTTCCCTGCACCCCAGCGTGCCTGTCCCTAATACTACTAATGCTACTTAAACGGACAGCCATCCCATGCCACCCTCGGCCCGTCCCACCTCCATTACCATATATGGCAACGACGTGCTCTTGTTGCCATCGCTCGCCTTCCTTTCCTGGCCACCCTAGATCGACTTTCTGGGGGAGAGCACAGAGGGTGACTTGCACTTCCATTTGGTGGATAGCCTCCGCAAGGGCAAGGTGGGGCTCATCAACGTGTTCGGAATGAAGTCACTAGACAACATCTACTCGTTGCCGCTGGCCAGGCTCAAGGCTGCCACACAGGTGGGGAGGAGGCAGGGTTGGCTCTCGAGGCTGTGTGGGTTGGAGTTGGGTCTCGGGTTCAACCTGAGGAACCGGAGGAAAGGGCATGGAGCCGGCATGATGGCATGGGGCGACGAAAGGATGGTGTGGAACGGAGGTATAGGTGCGATATGGTTGAACCGATAAGAGCTGCATGGGGCAGCAGCTGGGGAAAATAAGTAGCCAGTAATCGGAATTGGGGGAAACAGCGGAGGAACGGGAGCGGGGGCTATGGCAGCAGCTCACTGGGGGCAGGGTAAGCGCCAGCGATAGGTGCAGCTGGTGTAGCGGGAATGACGCATATGTGGACTCTATTTAGATCTTTTAGCGCTACGCCTGGATGGGTTCAGGGTTGGAAAGCGGAGCGGCTATGCGGGGTCACCGCGTCTTCTCTTTGGGTTCATGGGTATGAAATGGAGGCTTGTGGGACTGACGTTGCATCTGTCAGGCTTACACGTGCGCCCTCATGTCCTCCCATGGCTCTGTTGTCCACCTCCCCACCCACCGCCCGCCGTTGCTGCATGCGCAGAGCGTGCTGGATGTGCTGGATGTTCCCGAGTCCTTCCCCGATGGGAACCCCCAACGGGCGATCTACTGCAGCCGCACGCTCAATCTGAGATCCATCAAGGCCATAGGTGGGGCGAAGACGCGTGGGAGAAGGGCAGGGTAGGAAGGAAGGGGGCGCGTCTGGCTGAGAGGCGGCAACGATGGGCAGGGGGGGGTGCACCATCACAACGGTGGTGGTATCATCCCGGCTGCAGCGACCCATGGCAATCAGGGGGTGGAGTAATGCTGCGCAAGGCGGGAACGTGTGGACGGTGAGTAGGACGGCGCTATTGTTACGCCGACTGCTAGCCGAGAATGCTTTTGAGGCATCGCCGTCAGGAAGGGGCCAGCTGCGCCATAGGGCCTTGTCGGCATGCGGGCAGCGCGGTGGGCTGTCGAGGGAAATGGGGGTAGGGCCCAAGAAGAAGTTGGCCGACCTCGTTCAGCGACGCGGCAGGTACGGCAGCCGGCGTAGCACTAGCGGGCCAGCCCTCTCGCCCTGCTTGCCAGTTGACCCTCGTTTCGTTTGCCTCTTCGCCCTCCGTCCGATGACTCCCTGGATCCAAATTTGGATCTCGGACCAACACACGGACTTGGATCTGGAATCTGACGCACACACTAATGGTGGTCATGCCTTCGCGACCCCCTCTATGAACCCTCACCCTAAGGTTACGATATGGTAGGTGAACTGCAGTCTGCATGAAGATGTCAGGTAATAGACTGGCTTGGGACAGCAGCTAAGGGCTGCTGTATTTTGTGTCGGGTGAGTCCTATCCGGTCGTTCAAATGATGACTGGGTAGCGACCTGCATCAGTTACCACGGATAGTAGCGGACCAGCCACTGTCTGGTGACACAGACGCAGGCAGACTCGTCCCTCTTGGCACGAGAGGAAATCGTCTGATTGTTGTTATTGATGTGTAAATGATGCGCCCGAAGCCTCAAACTTCCACTCCGACTGCGTGCCTCTCACCGCCAAACTCCGTTTCCGCCCCACAGGACTACACCCTCATCCACTATGATGTGAATGCGTGGGAGGGTCGCGCGTACGAGTACGGGCTGGAGACGCTGCGGCAGCAGGGCGTGCCCGTGGATGGTCTGCGGTTCGATCCCGACCTGGTCATCCGTGGCCTAATCATGGATAAAGAGTACGGCAACCTCATCAAGGTGGACCGATTCGGGTGAGGTCGACACCTTGATGACCGATTGAGTGACAGCCCAACGGATGTGTAATCGTGTAATCGTGCAAAGCACCGGGCGGTCCCAACCTCCGTCGTGGCTCTCCTCGCCTTGCCTTTGCATGAGTTTAAAAACACGTCTGGGCCCCATGTCTGGGCTGCCATGTGCCTTATAGCGCAGAACGCGTGCTTGTGATGTCCTGCACCACTTTCCTCATCAGCACATGGAGCAAACTCATGGGGATCCTGCCATTGACACATCCCCCTGTAAAATGTACCGAGGTGCTCCCTATTTGTGTATTCGTCCGATGCTCTCTGTAGCGCCCGCCTGGCCTCCACCTCTAATATTATACAGCTTGGGGTTTCACTGTTTCCTCCTAAACCAATCCTAAGCTGCCGCCTCACACGGGTCCATAGCCTCCCTGGTCCGGCTCTCCTCTCGTTCGCCGCGCAGCTTGGTGAAGCGTGCCATGCATGGCACCCGCATGATGAGCTGGCAAGAGATCCGAGAGCTGTATGGCAGGGAGGTGGTTAACCTGCGTAATGAGGGGCGCTGGGTTTTTCTGAATACCTTGTTCTCTGTCAGCGAGGCGGTCATGTACATGCAGGTGCGCGGAATAAGGCACGTGGTGGTGAAGGGGTTGATCGCAATGCGGACAGAAGGGTGCTGAGATGTGAGTAGGGAATCCGCTTGAGAGGAGGCCGAAGCAAGAGGGGAGTGATATCTTGTGGATCTGCCGTTGCAGATTGTGGCGACTGTTTGGGGGACAGACGGCCTTGGGAGGGGAGTTTAACATTTTTAACATACAACGACGTGTTGGCATGCTCCTGTGCACTCTTTCGCCGGGTCCGTCCTCCCCACCCAATTCCGCTTCCGCTTCGCTGTGGGCCCCGATCCGTCCATTCCCTCCTGCGCTCAACCGGCCCCTTGTCCGCGGCACCTGAGCCCTAACCTTCGCGGTCCCTTTCACTTCATCCTAGGTCTTCTTGAGAAAGTGGGTTGTTCTGTACTTTTATCCCCTTTGCCTGCTGTCCCAAAAACCGCTCATTCCAGATGTTGCCTGGGGCTTCTTAGTTCATTTACACGCGGTAGGTTAGTTATGCCCTTTTCACGGCCCACTCACTCGCCTGCTTGTTCCACCATTTTCCCTCGGTGCCTCCAGTTGGTGGATCGGCTGGACTTGGGTATGTTCCAGGTAGGCGCTGGCAACATCTCTTATCAGACGCTGTACGGCATGGTGAGCAAGGCGCTGTACCGCACGCACGTCGAGGGAAAGCTCAAGGCAGAGATCATCCAGGCACCTGAGCGCTACGTGGAGCTAGACCCCGAGATGGCGCAGGCTCTGCTGGATCAAAGGGACAGCGGAAAGCAGCTCCTGCTCATCACCAATTCAGATTACGAATACACGAACAAGGTAAGACCAAGGTGTAAAAATAGAAAGGTGGAGGTTACGGAAGGTGTAGCAAGCCCCCAGGCAAGGACAGGGGCGTAGACAATGAGGAGGTTGCTTTTACTGGAACCAGTCCGCCAATCCTGCAAGTATTCTGCTAGTATAAAGTAGTGGGCTACGGATATATCTGCCCGCAACATGGGCCACTATCCGGCCAGCTGCACCCGCGATCCTCCAGGACGTTCAAGGAGCCGTTTTCCGCCCGACAGAGGTTACCGGACCTACCATTCGCCCCTTTGAAAGCCTAAATGGCTGCTGGCAGAATTTGCGTTTGCTGTCCTGCAGTGTAATTCGCCCCCGTCATGGCTTCCCGGCCAAGAAATGTTTACGTCATAGAGCGAATCTCCTGTGGGCCTTATTCATACCTGTCCGGCCCCGAACTTCAACCCCAGATGATGTCATTCGCTTACGACCCGTTCCTACCGCCCGGCATGCGGTGGCGCGACCTGTTCGACATGGTGATTGTGATGGCTCGAAAACCGGACTTTTTTAACTACAACATGTCGTTGTACGAGGTGGTCACCCCAGACGGCCTCATGCGGCCCGTGCTGGGGGCTTGCAAGGGAGGGCTGTACTGCGGAGGAAGGTGGGTGGCTCTGATGGGGGTGTGGATGGGTGGAGTTGACATAATCTGGCGCCCGGATCACGCTGGCCCTTCCCCTCCTACTCTTCCGTGCTGCTTGCATCCGCCAGTGCCCGCATGGTCGAGAAAGCCCTCGGAGTGGAGGGGGATGACCTGCTTTACGTGGGGGACCATATCTACACGGACGCCGCTCTAGCCAAGATTAACTTCAGGTACAGGTGGAGCGTTGAGAAGCACCAGCGCGCGGGCGGAATGTTTGCAGGGCGGGTTACTGCCGCTCTCCTGTTGCATTTTCCTGCACCGAATGTAGCTGGCGGAGGCGTGTTTGTGCGGCGGACGGCGAGGCGGGGTCTGTGGTTTCTGGCGGATGACCCCATTGCGACCACGACCATGACCTAATGGTCTGGTGGCCGTATATTAGTTGGAAAAGATTTTGCATACAAACGGCTGCAATGTATGCTTCCGGTCCGGGACGGTGTAACCGGAGAGACATTTGCGTATGTGATGTAGGCTGTTGGGTTTCGCTGCTAAATATTACCTTGTCTTCACGCACCTCGGCAACATGTGGCGTCATGCTTCCCACTTGGGCTGCCATCTATTGTCACCTATTATTTAGGTGGCGTACGGCACTCATCATCCGTGAGCTGGAACTGGAGATTGACGCTTTGGCGCGGGGCCGGCCGCATCGAGATGCACTGAAGGAGCTTATGACCAAGAAGGAGCTAATAGGGGACGTGTTCAACCAGCTGAGGCTTAGCAGGCAGGCAAGTGCTGGTTCAGATTGTGATGACTATGATGATTATTGATGGGCGTTGAGGAATGAGTGAGGGCGGTAGTCATGCCCATGGTCGTGATCGGCCGAGAGCTATTTGCCGCTGCCTTGGTTCGGATCGGAAGCACCGGCGCACTGGTGACCATGAATTTCATACCGATCACCCCACGAGCCTACACGAACCTCTGCGGGTGATGTTCCTCGCCCACGTCTGGGACCCCGCTCTACGGCCCCCCGGCTTCGCCCTTCTTGATTTCCTTAATAAGGGCGTTGCGGCCGCTGTTCCTCCATTTTGCTTCTTACTCACACCACTGCAGCGCTGGGTCCACGGTCACACAGCCGCCGCCAGCTTCGACGACGAAGAGGGCATCAACGAAACCCTGGCTCAGCTGCTGATGGTGATGGAGCACCTCGACGACCGCATCGGGCCCATGCTTGAGCGTGACGGAGAGCACTTTAATAAGAGGTGAGGGTCAGAGGCCGGGGGCCCTGGGAGGCAGAGGAGAGGGAAGGTGGGGTCTGGATTTGTGGACACCAGGAAATGGTGTCGGAGTAGTGGCCTCATAGCGGCCGGCCCAAAGTAGCTTGATGGCTGAGCAGAGCGGCTGAAGCGGCACACCGTCACAACCGGCGATTGGCGATGCTGCCACTCACAACCGCCCGCCCCATCCTGTGACCGCTGACCTTGTCAACAAGCTGCAGTTACCTGAACCTCAAACTGCTAATATACTGTAGGTGGGGCTACCTCTCTCGCGCCGGCCTCAACGACAAATCGCAGCTCAACAGACAAATTGAGAAATATGCAGACATTTACACCTCACGGGTGTCAAATTTCCTGCGGTACACGCCGTACAGTTATTTCAGGTACGACATAATTTCAGGCACGCGGCATGCTTGGTGTTGACACCTGCAGGGTTTCCAGGTTCGACAGAAGGGACAAGGACAGATTATCATAGCATATGCATGCGTCCTGGTGGCAGTTCGCGTTTCGCAATCGAGTCCAGCGGCCGACCGCGAGACTTTGGATTCAGCCGGTCTGACCGTGCCATGTGCAAAACAAAACCCTCAACCCCAAATTCACTGAGGACGAACACGCAACCCCACCTAATTCGGCTTCAGGTCGCCCTCCCAGTCCCTTGCCCACGACCGCAACCTCAGCCGCTATTATGAGAAGATGTATGGGACCGCGAAGAACGGCGCGCTGATGGGCTCTAGCAGTGACAGCTCGTCAAACGGTAACAATGGCGTCGTGTCACCGTGCGGTGAGGTGCCTGACTCTGACCCGGAGCATGAACAGGACCTAGTATGAAGCCGAACTTAACATACGTCATACGTGTGGATGCTTTTCGGAGAACGAGCAGCCTCGCGCTCGGTTCCCTTAACGCAGTGGGTTGGCACGGGGTGGATTGGGAGGAACGCCTGGGATGGTGGCGGCGGCTGATGCGATGGCAGTCGTCCGTAGCACTGGCAACGCCCCTAGCAGTGGCCGGAGTTGGAGGTGCAATGGTCGGAGTTGGAAACGTGCCCGCTGCTACGTTGCGTGTTTCCTGACGCAATCCGCGTCTGTACGGACGGATGGGTGGATAGGCGTGTGGTCTGTCTAGTATTGCTCGGTGTGATGATACGTATGCCGCAGTGCGCACTTTCGTCGCCGCACTATGCCGCAACATACCGCGCAGCAACGTTATGCATCCCGTGTCAATCAGCCATGTCGGACCACCATGGACGGTAGTTACCGTCCGATGGCGGATCCAACGCCTCCCTCGCCTCCTCATGAAGCGAGCCCCGGCTTTTGCCCAGAAAGGCAGCCATGACAACCCTGACGTCGTTGTTTCACCGTCGAGCGTTTCACTGCTCAGTGGTTACTAGCTTTGTCAGATCGGGTCTGGAGCATGGGTTGGAAGGATGCAAGGACGCCAGCGCCGACGGCCAGCGGCCAGGGCAAGCTGAGCCGGTGAAGGGCAAAAGTGTTTATGTCGTGTCGCTATGTGGCCGCAGTGAACTCGAGCGAAGTTGCAGTTCGAGATCGCCTATCGACACTAGCGCTAATCCAGTCCATGTGTTGCCGCGTGGCTGTCGGCTTGGCTTTCTGGCATTCACACTTATGCTTAGCTTGTTCTGGGTTATCTTGAGGCGTTACTATGAGACGTGATATTCTTCTGTGTTGTGCGCTAATGTGTTTTGGCAGAGACGCTTATTGTCACTTTGTCGTTGTCATCTGTGTGCTAGTTGGATCAATGATGGTAGGTGTTCCCTTGAGTTACTTATTGTTAACCTTCTGCCCTAATCAAGCACATACGAATCTAGGCGTGGCGCGGTAGGCGATGTGGTTGTTAGAGGGTGATGTTAAACATGAAGGCGCGCTGAAAAGTAGAGACACCGCGCTTGCAGGTGCGGGTTGGGAGTCGATGTTTGGTCATCCATAGCTTTCCTAGTTGACAGATTTCCGCATGAGCGAACTCAGTTCATGTACACATGAAAGGGCATACGGTCTTGGAGACGCTTAATAAGGGGCAATGTGCGGCGTATTGTACAATCTGGGGGGAAACGGCGTCGATGAGTAGGCCTTCACAAGTGTTAGCATGTTGTACAGTGCCTACTAAAGGATGGTTTGAATGCTGTGCACCAGGATTGCGCCATCTTGGTTGCAAAGGCCAGCACCAAACCCATCTATGTTGTTAACTGAGTCAGTACGGTCGGCAGGAAACAATGTTCTGGTTTGTGATAACGGCGATGATCGAATTGTACTGACGGAACCCTGCAAGTCAAACAGCTTGTATACACGTCGCTTGAACGACTTACGTGCATGTTGATATTCTTCCACGGGACCGGATCTCCCGCAGGACCGGCGTGACAGGGTTTACAACGAGAAGGTGGATGGAGACATGCTGCCATATTGAATGAATCCGTACTCTATATGATCTAGGCTGACATCGTATGGATGTCGCAGCTTGGATAAAATTGACACTCAATAGGGAGAGAAGTTGTTGTTGTCGTAGAGTGATGCCAAATGTATCAGTGTGTGTTGCTGCTAGCAATGGCCACAACAAGATCTTTCACAAAACATGAACAATGTTGAGGGCGGCATGGCGCTGGAATAGGATCAGTTATTACTCGTGTGATCGACAATGATCCCAGGCATTGCAACCCGATTGGTCTTGAATGCAAACGCTCGCCTCTCCATACCAGACGGATGGAGTAGGTACCTGATCGAGCGTTTGCGTCCATATGCTTGGGCGGCAAATACCACCACTGTTTGCACATTTATCATGTCTCTCATGATTACTCACGTCCCACGGCCAACAATACCTGTCACTCACATCGCTATTTTCTAGCTAGTAGTTCAACAAGTTGAGTCATACTGAAATGCATCCAGCAACCTCGGACACAAGTATGTGAACAGTAAATGGCAGCCTTATCGGCCACACACCGGTTTCCTGCGAACCCACGCTCGCTGGAAATGCTCAATGTAGGGCTGGCCGTGCTGACCGCTGAGCCTCCTGCTGTAACCTAAGCGCGCCATATGCCCCGCTCTTTCCCCAGCCATGCACTCAATCTTTACTAACATAGAATATACACAGCAGCTACCAGCCACTGGAAACGGCTGCAATGGTGCCCATCAGATTTCGGGACCTGCCAAAACCACGGGGCATATTACGGGCTTAGGACCAATTCGCAGCTGCCTGACCAAACGGTTGCGCACGTCAGTGCCTAGGTTGGAATTATGCAAGTGCCGAGAGTGAACCAAACAGGTACAGAAAATGCAATTTGAGTCGAAATATGCAGTGGTTCACTGCACCAAGATTTCTCCCATATAACAAGTTCCTATCATCGCCATCTACTGTATTGTCTCCATGGCAACATGTCATCTAGATACATGTGTAGCCAATAAAATTACAGGCAATACCACTGCTATCGCCCATGAAAGTATGGCGTCTGGCAAAGCGCCCAGTGGCGCAAAATCTCCTTCAGTCGACTTGTATGTATAGCGGTTTCAATACAGGAGTGCAAATAAATCATTGCCAGAATGCAAGGTTACGCATTTACCTGTCCCGCAGTTTGCCGGTAGTGGAGCGGAGCTAATGGCTGCAGCACTTGGGGCTGGCGCAGCGGGTACAGAGCATTGTAGGGATGCTGGAGGTGCTGGTGGGCCTGCTGAAACTGGTGAACTGCAAGCTCTGCTGCGTCCCGTTCAAGCTCCAGATCTGATGCAAGGCGGCAACCTGACGACCCCGCGAAGGCCGGCTCTGTCTCAACTTCCACGTTCACCTCCCCGAACCGGTCGTTCTCCCCCCCATCGGAGTCATCGGAATACTCCCGACGCCGTTTTTGCTGCCGGCGGGACTGGTGCTGCCGTCGCTGTCGCAGCTTTGGCCGCTCAGCTTCGGAGTCCGTGTTATCTGCGGTTGCCGTGTAAACTACATCTTCTCCGTCAGACTGGCCGCCGTAGTACAAGTCCGTAGTTGCCTCACGTGATGCTACGAGCACCATAACGCCTGGCTCCTCTCCGAAGCTGAAGCCGCGCATATAAAGCCCACGCAGATGGTTGTAAATACCTGTGCCCTACACGGCCAAGCAACACGAGGATTTGGGAACAAAGCGGTACGCGGATTCTAAACATTTGGGCCATCCGAATCACCATGGACGTCTGCACATCAAACTGGTGCATGTCTCAGAAGGGTGAACCTCGAACTATCATGGGGGACGACACGCAGTTGATCTAGCATCATGTTAACCAGCAGAAGACGCACCTGGAGACGATAGGAAACGCAGCGTGTTTTATTGTTTACGTGCTTCTTAATTGTGCATTTGTAAACCTCAGGGAACGTTTCGCCGTCAATCTGCAGATTGCATAGGCACGGGGAGCGTGACACCCCGAAAATGTATGGCATTCTTGAAGCCCAATCATGTCAGCTTAAGAGCGGAAAAAAGCAGCCGATTTAATTTGCAAATTGAGCAAACAGCAAATACATTTTAATCAGAATACTTGACGTTCACATTCCAGGGAAGACACACCTGCAGCTGGAGGTTTACAGCGTACGAGTCGACTTCAAAACAGCCGGGGATTGCTGCAAGCAAGTGCTTTCGTTTGATATCAAGCTTGCACTTCTTGCTTAGCGGAACCCGTGTGGCGTTCTCCGCCTGCAGCGTAATAGCAGAAAGCGACTAGTGAAACTTCATAGTCGGAGCCCACACTCGAACGCCTGCTAATTAGGTATATGTTACTGGACGCTGAGCCACGCAGATGATGCATCATTGGCCTCCAGGCAACTTAAGGAATCAAGCACCAGCGCACTTGAAAGAATTCACCAAGCTCTATCCTACCCTATTAGTACTTGGCCCAGATGTTTCAACTTGTCGCTGCTGTTGATGCACAGTCTCCGGCGTCAGCATTGTGACTTCCCCCTCTGCACTGCGCTCACATGCATCTGTTTTGCTACAGGCCCATTCTAGCGTCAACACATATGCATATAAATGTATGCAGAGGATAACGCAGAAGGCTAACCTAATCATGTTAGAACACAAACTATAGTGCACGTTACAGTACGGCGTCTGGATCCACATTTTTGCGGCCATGCTAGCAAAATGTGTACACGGTAGGTAGGTGTTATCACGAAAGTCCAGGGACATTTACTGCTCATCCCTAATCTATAACACTTTATATGAACTGTTTACATGATTGGAGGTTGCAGGTACGTGCAGCAGCAAGTGGGAGCGCGAGCAATAAAAACCCCAAGCGGGGTTACGGAAAGCGCACTACCCAAATACCTCACATATGGGACCTTGGCGCGAGGCCACCATCAAGGTCATTGGACACATACAGTTGAGCTGATGTGCCGATCCCCAACGCAACGGGTACGCGTCCATGCACCAGAACATGATAAGCACAGACCTCGTCTGGAACAACCATTTGTCCTGAACGCATCTCGCACTCCTTTTGAGTCAGTTGCTAAGGCGCAACGCTTGCAGAGCTAGGCAGAAACAAATACCGCAATCCCGGACATAACGCTAAAGGAGGGACGAAATGGCGGGGCGTGAGGGCTACTCCGCACGCTGTGTACCGGGATTAGAGGCATTTCCCTGGCTCTATAATAGCTGTGCAAGCGATATTAATGCTTCGCGGAAGTAAGGTAATGCTACCCCTTTGTACCGAAGGTACTTCGGGACCCGCATTTTGTACATGTGACCCTCGGGTTATTCTGCTTGCAAGTGGATCCTTTACCTCCAGTCGCCCGCATACACCCTTTCGGCAAGGATGGTACCTGAAACCCAAACAGATCTGTGGAAGCCGAAGGGAAAGTCCCTTAATATGGACCAAAATGCGCATTATCCACAGCCGCCGGATACCCCATCCTATAGACTCCCTATCCTTGCATGCCGATCCACAATGTTGACACTCATATTCCCTGTAGCGGCCCCCCTTAGGCAAGCAAACCCCGCAATACAGTAACAAGCACCACTCACCCCTTTCTATACCCTTTCTCCTTGCTTTGTTATCCACCTCTGCGGCACCTGAGTCTTCGGAGTGAACTGATGACGGGCATTTCCGTCTCCTCCGCACAGCGATAATCTGGAGCTGCTTATCGGGAGCAATCGAGTTGGGACCACCAGTATTGGGTGGACCGGAAAGCGATACGGCCACAAGTGCAGAGTCGAAGAGACATGTGCTTCGGGAACGCACAGGGGAATGATACCTTTCTCACACTGTAGTAGTGGTTTGGGGCAGGAAGGCAGATTTTGAGGGTGAATTCTGTGCGAGCAGCCGTCGTGCCTGCAACAACTTGAATCGTTCTTGTAAGAACGCACGCCATGCTCAGTTGTCACGGCTTTGGCGCCCTCAGCCTCTTAATGGCCTGAGCCTAAAGCTGGTTCGGAGAACAGACGGCTCGGCAAGCATGGTCCAACCAGACCTGGAAAGAGTACACCACCGGGAAGCTCCGTGCGTTCATAGTCCTACTAGCTCCAAGCTTTGGGATGCTTGCTGAAGAAATAAATTAAATGGTTCATCTCCATTCTCTCACCAACGCGATGTACGTTCTATGTTAAAAAGGGCATTTAGCACGCATGTGTATAGCAACCGCGCAGCAGCGCACCAGCAGCCGCAGCCGAGCAATTGGCAGAACGTCACAAACAACAGCAGGCATCCGCCAAATGACGACGCAAATTATCTGTACAGCAGCTTTGGGCTAGCGCCGTTAACGCCTGGTTGGACCTCCGCAGTTGTCCAGCCCTCTGCTGGGCGCTGCCGCGTGAAGACCATTTTAAGACCACTCGCCATGGCGATATGGCAGACACCTGACTGAGTTACAATATCGCTGAGAGGCCCCCCGCTCCGACACACTGAGATATCCATCTTCGCAGCCCACGGCCAGGAAACAAGGCAGTGACCATACGTCCCAGCAAAGAAATAAGCTCGAAAATGAAGATGAAAGTTCACGTGTTTGGGGCGGGGTGGTTTAATTTTGGGGACCTACTACCGCAGGCATCACACATGGTGGAGCGCGACGCTGCTTCTCCATCACCGCTCGCAACGCACCCGGTCGCTCATGCTCGCTCCAGGAAGACGCTCTCCCCTGCCTGCCCGCTCGCCCTCTCACGCTGCCGCGACTGCCAACAAACCATTGTGCTGCAGCAGGGGCCGGGTGGACGGCTCACGGCCGCGGAAGCGCACGAACACGTCTGCGGGAGGCACGGAACCGCCCAGTGCCAGCACCGTATCACGGAACCGTGCTCCCGTGTCCCGCACTGCCGCCTCGTCATCCAAGCCAGCCTGCGTGGCGGCATGGGTGCAGTTATTGGGATATGCGTCGCAGCTAGTCACTTGCGGCGACGGCCAGTAACAGCTGAGGGGATCACCCAAATTACGGCCACTCGGTATCGGGCCACTGCGTCATGAACAAGAATAAAGAACACCATCTATGGCAAGTCAATCACGGTTACGATATTCGCAGGGAAAGGGTCACAAGTCGAGTATGTCGAGAATCCTCAGCCTCCCAAGCACCGCGTTGGACCCAGCACCGAAGAAAGCTCTTCCCACATGGCTTCCTGAAACCCCCCTCCGGCCGCCGTGAAGTATTGGGAGATGTCCGGTATTCACTCCCCCTGTCCGCTGTCTCACTACACTCACCTCTTCGAAGGCATTGAAAGCGTCCGCTGACAGCACTTCGGCCCACTTGTAGCTGCGGGGTAATGCGGTAGAGCAGAGTGTGTTGAGAACAAAATAAGTAGCAGAGAAACCCCAAGCAATAACCAAGCAGAGGCACTTGAGCAAGATATTGGCAGGAAGAGCCACAGTAGAACACATTCTTTAATACTGAAGCTTAACATTCCCCTCCCCATTCCCCTTAACACGACCGGGGTAGCGTCATGTGATGTACTAAATTACAGCACAATGTTGAGATTTATACGGGGCTGACATGGGCACAGCATATGGACAAGACGATACCCGCAGCACCGAACCGAGCTCAGGTGCTGCAGCTATGTTTTTTCATGGTGTCAATGTATATCGTTGATGCAGGTGGCAGCAGCACCACCTGGCTGTGGCAATCCCACCTGCCATCAAGCCGGCTAAGCCCGGCCACTCCACCGAACTCCCCATCCATAAATCCATTACCCCGCGTTCACGGGGTCTAGAATGTTAGCCCCATTATCTCGGCAATCATTTCAACTGCCTTCGGCAGTAACACACACCATGTAACCACATTAATAGCCTTCCATGGTAAAAATGTGTGCGTAAAAATGTAAGAATGTGCCCGCCTGCAAACGCGTTTGTGATCGACCGTGCGCCCACCTGTAGTAACCAGCCGAGTATCCTCCGGCAAAGATGTGGGAGAAGCTGCAGAGGAAGCGGTCCTCGGGCAGCGGTTTCATGACCAGAGTACGAGCAGCCACCTCCTGGTCAACATCGTACACCGACTTGCCCTGGCCTGTGGGGTCGTGTACATGGCAGGTGCCGTTCGCATGCCGTACACCACATGCACGCACGCAGGCGCAAAGGAGGGCAGGGGGCGGAGCATGCTATTCAAAATCTGTGCGCATTGCCACAATGTGGCAGCGGAAACAGAAGACCGAAAATGGGGGGAAAGAGCACAGGGCAACCACGACGCAAGCAAAGAGAGATGGGGCGGCTGCAGGGAGGCCACCGGCAGTGCGGGAAGAGCGCGGCATTATTGAGCACAAGCAGTGCGGCTGTGATCGCGATGCAGCGGATGAAGCAATAGATGAATACGAACCGGCAAGAAGCGCCTGGACCACATGTGGCCCACCTCTCATCAGTATAATGGTCCATACGATGCAGTCCCCTAACCAGTCAGCCCCCAATCAGTCAGCCAAGTCAGTCAGTCAGTCGGTCGGTCGGTTGGTCGGTCCGCCAGCCAATCAGCCAGGACCCACCCGGCTTGAACCTCGCGTGCAGCTCCAGGTCCACACTGCTGAAATGCAACTGACGCAGCATCATAGTGCCGCTGCGGTAGTTCTTGGCGGCTTTGAGGCGGCTGTACAGCTCCTCGGGAAGTGGCTCCCCTGAAGATACCAGGAAGTGAGCGTAGTGATGTAGCGCGCCAGGGTTTTCATGGAGCATCTCAGCAGCAACTAACGATACCAAGAAGCCTAGAGTACGACCCAGAGAAAAAAGACCCGGAGAAAACTCCAGCAAAATAAAACATGACCGAGGAAGCGGGCAGGAAGGTACTGAGGGGAGGCAGATGGGCAGGACTAAGCGAAACAACTACTGGATGATTACGAATCGAACCAGTTTAGTAATCGGCCAAGAGAGGAGGATATGTCGTACATTACGGCAAAAAATTGTCCGGACCCAGGTATTATGAGGGGATTATGCCTCAACCGAGTGAGTGGAGAGTGCGCCGCTTCTGTGACATGAAGCGACCGACCCATAGACTACTTCGAGACTGTCCATAGACAACAGCCGCTTGCCTAACCCTGGCCCTCGCGCCCTGTGATGTTGGTCTGCCGCACCCGTTTCAAAGTGTTTGGCGAAGCTGTACAGAGTGGCCCTGTCGTACGCCCAGTTCTCCATGAACTGGCTGGGCAACTCGACGGCGTCCCACTCAATGTTCCGAATGCCGGATGCCAGCCCCTCCGTCACCTCCGTCAACATGTGTTGCAGCGCATGACCGAACTCGTGAAACAGCGTCTCCACCTCCCGGAAAGTCATCAGACTGGGCTTTCCGCCTGCGAGGAGCAGGGCATGCGGAGGAGTGCTGGTTATGCGTAGTGGGCCATGATATGGCTATAGTAGCTGGTGGTAATGTATCTCTTTTTGTCTTAGAACACCGAGTCGCATTTCCGGTGTTCCGGAGCTTCCTCCCTCCGGTATCAATACACACCGTGCAGGCCCCCGGGCGTGAAAGGATACTCATGAACCGAATACCCCCGGGGGTAGAACTAAAAATACTATCTAATTGACTAACTTAAGCCCCCACTTACCCACAGGCTCCATTTGGTTGCAAACCATGTGGGCCACCGGCAGCCGCACGTTGGCCCCCGGGGGCGCCATCAGCCGGCTCTGACCCACCACCTCCGCCATCCAGGCGCCGCCCCGCTTCTCTGCGGGTCGGGAGTAGGGGTCCAGGTAGAAGTAGGCCTTGGGCTGGCCCACTTTTAGAACCTGTCATTGGAGGAATAAGAATAATGAGAGTTTGGTAGCGCTGTTCGGGCAAGACGAGGAAAGGAGAAAATAGAAAAGCGGAATTAAGATCATAGTGGAGTTTGCGCTCGTAGATGTGTAGCCTCGAGGAACTGTAGGTGCGAACGCACATGCCCCGTCCATCCTCCACTGCCTCGCATTAAGTTGCGCGTTGATCGAGCAACCAAACGACACGCCATGCAATCTCTTCATCACTCCATGCTCCAGAACCAAAATCATAATATTTCTCTGCTTTCATCCCTTCCACTGCCCTCTTGCAGAAACGCACCATCGGCACCATTATTCCATGTTTTACCGGTAGACGGCAGGTCTTCCCCGATCCGCCACGTTACGAATCACGGTGTCCACAGCGTATGACAGCCCCGTTCGCGGGCTGCTCTATGTCATCCCTTTCCCTCCTGCAACCGTGAAGCCCCGGCGCCCACTCACCTTGAAGAAGCGCACGTCTGGGTGCCAGAGGGGGGCCTCCCCATCCGCCGGGACTACGTCCACATCGAACAACCGGTTAGCCAGCTGTGCAGGACCGCAGAGGGGCAGACAAGAAGAGGAGTGGATAGCAGCTTGGAAATGAGGAACAAGCCAACGATGGCGGCACCCCGAAGGAACGCCAGTGGAGGCCACGCAACGCGGGGAGGAGGCGGAGGAAGGGACGAACAGCTGAGTGCCACCAGGCCGCCAAGAGTGGCGACTGAAACTCGGGCTGGGAGGGCGCCCCAGTAAGATGCGGGGGTGAGATGCGGACGATAACCAGGCATACGGCGTATCTTCCAATTGCACTTTTAAACTTGACTCTCATGCCCTCCCTCAGTATACACACACGCACATACACACACACGTACACACGTACACACACACGTACACACACACATACACACAGGCACGCGCACCTTGAACAGGCCCTCTAGCACGTTTGGAAGTGCGAAATATGGCCGCAGCTCCTCATCGCTGATGTTGTACTTGGACTCGCGCAACCGCTCCGCCCAGAACGACACATCCCACCTGCCGTAATCGGGGCGCAAACAACAGGCTTAGAAGCAAAGGATCGTCGTGATGAACATGGTTGCTGGTCATGCGCGCCAACGGGTCATGCGCGAGTGTGACATGCCATCCGTAGTTCGTATCATGCGAAACAGCACGAGGGCGGAAACACATAGCGGCAGGAGGGTCGTGGAGGGTGGCGCAGGGGGATGGAAGGAGGGCGGTGCACACCTGCGCTGCCGAGTACACCAAAACCCAACATGTTCAAAAACCAACGATTCATTTACAAACGTACCACTCCAACTGCCCCTCAAAGCCCTGGCTGTTCGCGAAGGCTTGCACCTCCTCCTTGTCCTTCTCCGCAGCGGCATGAGAGGCAGAACGCAGTTCCTCGAGCAGCTCCTCCGCCTTATCCAACGTGGCCATCTGCGAAGTGGGTGAAGGTGGTTGGCTGATCACGCCACCAGGCTCCTTCCACCTGCAACCGCGGCATTAGCCATCGTACCTTTGAGGCCATAGACAGCTCTGCGAAGCTGTCGAAGCCCAGCAGCTTGGCCTTTTCTGCCCTCAGCTCCAGGATGCGCTCGATAATGGGTCCGTTGTCGCTATCACCGGCGCTGGCCCGGCTGATGTACGCCCTGCAGGTTATACAGTATGGGAAGGGACCGCAGGCGGCTAAACACAGTCTCCTGCTGCTCTTCCCTCGCCTTGTTGCCAAGTCGTATGCCTTGCTCAACATAAGAAAGAATTGCCGCGCGCAAAACCGAACATGAGCAACCATGAGTTCCTCGAGTTGGGAGCTTGGGACGGAACCATCTTTACTGCAGTCTTATTTTACTCAGCAGGTCACACCATGGTCGCCTTGACACCCCTCCTTCCCCCATCCGTCCCCCTGGAGCCACCCGCCTGTACACCTCCTCGCGCAGCGCCCGGTTCTTGGCGTGCGTCATAACGGGGAAGTACGAGGGGAAGTCCAATGTGATGAGCCAGGGGCCCTTCTCTGCCGTGGCGCCCTCATGCCCCTCGCGAGCCGCTTGCTGCGCAGCCAGACCCAGAGAGGTGGCGGGCAGACCGGCCACGTCAGCCGGGTCCGTCAGCAGCTTCTTGAAGGCCTGATGGGGTTAAGGAGGGCCGGGAAAGATGCTACCCTAAGTCGCAGGGGTTAGAATCCCTACGAAACGATAGGTGTAAGCATAATCGCAGAGATACCAGCGGAAAGGGAGCCAGGGGAAACCACAAGGACAGACAGCCAGACAGCCGGACGGACGGTGGAAATGGCGGCTCAAGGATATTCCCACCGTTCGAAAGGGAAAACGTAAAATCAGTCAAAATGTGGAAGGGCAGGAAGGGTTGGAATCGCATGGAAAACATGTTCGGGCGCGTCTTAAACGCCACCAGAGATGTATCCTTCTCACACTATGCTCCTACTTAGGCAACGTTGTGAGATTTTCGTTACTTCTTGGATGGTACCTAATTAGTGTGACTTCAACTACTTGCGGCTGTTGACGACCGGAAGGAAGGAAGCTTATTATTCCATACCTTCGTCGCGTCCAGCACGTTATTGGAGAACTTGGTCGCCAGCTGGGTGAGCTCCTGCTGAATGGCGTTAAAGCGCTCCTTGGCCTCACCCTGCTCGGCAAAGCATTGAGCCCGGGAGAGTGTCCGTTAAGAGTTGGATACATGGGGTCACGGTTCCTTCCAGGTGTTTTCCATTTCCATTTTCCTTTTCATGGCCGCCTCCACCCGCTCTCTTGTTCTCCCGTGCATATGCTATTATCCGGGTGTGGCCCCTCTGGCACTGCTGTCATCCAAAAAGAAACCAGGCCGTCGCGAATTCTGGCCCGGATAAGAGAGGATGTGCTATCCAGGGTTTTAGCATCGTGCTAAAACGAAAATACATACCCCCCCCAACGGTCTTAGCCTTCCCCCTTTCGCGTCCCATGCAGCAACACAAATCATAGCTCCAGCCCAATGCCTGGCACTCAGCCACATGTCCATCCATCCACCCATGCATCCACCCATGCATCACCAACCAAACCAGCTTATGGCAACCCGCAAGGAGGACTTGCATCGGGCGACCGCATCAGGCAGCCTTCGGTAACATCGCCGGGATCAGGGGAGTTAACTAACCCTTCCCTTCTCAGCAGCAATGCATTTCTCTCCCCTGTGTTCTTCCCTGCATCACTCCATTCTCCCCACGAGTAACAATCCACCCACGCATCCAGTCACCCACCTCCAGCGCCACACCCCCCAACACGAAGTCCCTCAGCTCATTGTCGACAATCCGCTTCTGTGCCGACGTGAGGGAGGCCCACTCGGGACCCTCGCGGAGTGCCTTAAAAGCTGAGTACAGCGGCCTGGGAGGGTGGCAAGGGACGTAGCTAATTCGGTATAGAGAAGAGGGCCGGAAGCAGTCAATGGAAGAGAAGGACGACTCCCAACTGCTGCTTGATGGAGCTCTGCAACTCCAAAGCCATCCCCTCCGTCGCGGGCCTCAACCTCTCCATACAGTGCTGCTCCTTGATTGTACTTCCATGCCTCCACCCTTACACTCCATACCCTTAGGTCCTACACATTCGTAAGAACTGACATCAACTCGGCGGTCTGGTCATGTCCCTGCCTCCCCCAGCCCTTAGGGCCGCCGTGTCCCCCGCCTCACTTGCTCTGACTTAGTCGGAGGGACAGCTTGACGTTCTCCGGCTGTACCTCCTCCACTGCGGCACGCAGCTCCGGGCTGTCCTTCACACCCTGAGGGCGGGCGCCGAAAAAGGGTGGACCCGACAATGGGATTCATAACGCGCGAAATCACTTGAGGGCGTGGGGCGTGGTGGTCCCCGGGGGGAACAAGTGTGCATACAACGAGCGGAAGACTGGGAGTTGCTGAAGTGACGACTGATGACGACATTACCGGAGCAGGTCCCCTCCAACATGAGATACGGTAATTATTCCCTCCAGCCGGAACTTGCTGTTGCGGCTGGAGGTAGACAAGGTCTACCTGTGCCGGTACTTGCAACATTACAGATACACTCAGGGTGGACCAGTCCTTATGATTCTCTGCGTGGCGCTACAAAGGAGCCACTTGCAGCGGCCACCCATGTCACAGTGAGCACCATGCGACAGGCACTGAAACCGGACCCCTAACGCCCCGCTACCCGAGTACCCGAGTACCATCCTACGCACAAGAACGGCCACACCAGCTCATGCTGTAGAACAAGTAGACACCATTCATGTCACAACCACTCGCATCCCTCAACTCCCCAGCCCTGGCGCTCCAGTGGCCCTCTTACAGCCAAAAGCTGCAACCACATCACCTGTGCTCACTCGCAACGGTGCTTTCCCGTCCTCACCTTGAAGTGGCTGACGATGCCCCACACGCGCTGGTGGCGGTCACCGATCCGCTCCAGGGGCTCCACCAGACCTGCCCATGTGGAAACCACCTCCGCCTCCAACTTGTCAATGGCAGCATGTAGCTCCGAAAGCAGCGCCCGCACGCCCGGGACCACATGCTCAGACTTGATCTCGTCGTACTTCGGGAAGCTCACATCCTGTGTGCGGGGCCGAAAATATTACCATACGGAGCAGCAGGGCACTTCGCTTCCGTGTGCTGCACATTCGCCTGATGCCGGCCCCCCGCCCGATCGTTTTGGTTCTACCCCTCAACCGGCCGTGCTCCGTGTGTGTTTCAAACCGCACACGCACAACTGCACGGCACAAGGCCAAGGCAGGTATGGCATCCCCAGTTAGCCCACACCCAAGCAGCCAGCCTAAATACACAGAATGCAAACCCAGTTCGGTCAAATAGGCTGGCCTTCTAGTTAGCACGTCTTTATATAAGTCCCCGAGTCCCTATTGGTGATACTGGTCGCCTGGGGCATAACCCTGCTGTTGGGAGCTTGCCCGGCCATGAAGGCAGCTACTGCGCCCAGTGGCCACAAGATCGGCTTCATATGCCAAAAGCAGCCTGGATTGTGAAGTCTGCCTCGTCGCTGGAAAGATTTTGACGTAACCATCTTCACACTGCCGGGTTCTAAAGGGTATATCCGCAATCTTACCTCCAATAAGGGGTTGGGGGCATCTGCTTTGGCGGCAGTGCTGACGGCTGCCTCCACAGCCGCTGCGTCGGTGGTCATATCACGGCTGTAGTGGAAGGACGGAAGTAAAGGTAGCGGGACCAACGGCAACAAGAGCAGTGAAGAAAATAGCAGAAGTTTTGTCATTGGGTGCCAGAGAGACAGCGAGGAGGAAGGCGCGCGAAAGCTGGGGAAGAACGCCAGCAGACAGGTTCCACGGCCACAACGCTGCCCCTCCGCCTCAGAGCCGGCTGCCGAGTGTAGCTCCTTCGGCTAACTTACGACAAGTTGAACAGCGCTTAGCCCTATGGACGTAGTGAGCTATACCGAGGATGCAAGAGAATGCTGTAGTGGTGACGGCGGACCGACCAGGGCTTTCCGCTTTCCTTACGTCCTTCAACCCGCATAAAATGCAAATGGCAGCAGCATCAAGTTTTTAAGTACGCCATTGTCACTTGAAATATGAGTGACACGTTTAGTGGCTCCAAGTAAGGCATTGAGTCATACAGCAGTCCTCGCCACGACATCCCAAGTCACAAGATCAACATACCGCTGTCGCACACAGCACGCCATCACCCAAATGACCTTTAACCTTACCTATTAAAATACCGCTTAGCTCCAAAAGCCACTGCAGGGACTGTCGCGAGGCCAGTGAGGAAGGCACGTCGCGAGGGAGCAACCCTAGGGCTGTCCACAAGCACCTGTGTAACAGGGTTGCTCCGATGGAAATGATAAAAAGCGATGGGCCGGCAGGCGCTCCAAGTGGTGTTGCAACGCTTTGAAAGCAGTACAGAAGCACGCATCATGAAAATATATGAGCACTGCCCTTAGATCCCTCCGCGCCAAATACAACCCACTCGACAAATAATATTAAATTCGTGCGGGCTTCTGTTGGAGGAAGGCCGTCTCTCGGTTCCGGAGCATGACCTGCACCTCTACCGGTTTCACCCACCTCGGCCGTTTTGCCTGATTGCACCTCGCAGGAAACTCGCAACCAAAATTCCCGGTGTAATTTAAGACGGGTACGCTGCGGTGTTTTGCATGGTTGCCGAAGAGGCGGAAAGCCAAGGCATCGTCCGCCAATAGCATGCGCCATAATGAGGCTAGGCACGATAAGTGTCAAAGCACATATCAATTCCATACGATTCCGCCTTGCTAAGTGCCTCGGACCCGATGTAATCGCCAACCGTGCAAACTGCAAGCGAACATGTATGGATATTGCATCCGGCACACATCTTTATTTTGAAACAAAAATGAAATTATACTAATGGAAATATAATTGGTAAGTATTTTTTTATGCGTTAGGTCCAAGAATATGCCGGAACTTTGCCAACCGCCTTGTCGATCAACGAACGTCGGTCTCTTAAAACCACAAATCTCTAATTAACCTATGTCCTTTTTGTAACCATTCCTGGCTTTCTTACCCTACAATAGCATATGTTTCCAAAGTGGGCGTGTACGGGCCATTCATGCATGGCAAGGGTTAACCGTCTCAGCAATGCATGTCGGGCGAATTTCCTTCATATCCATGCCCTGTTGCCACCGCTGCCACCGTCTCAGGTATGAACCATATATTGTTATCTATTCAGAAATCACCGCCTCCGACGAACGAGGGCTTCCCTCCTCATCCTCATCCTCGTCTCCTCTCCTCTCCTTTGGCAATAATGCCGCCCGTGCGCCGCCACCGCTTCCCCACTTGCCTTGTTAAGCAATATCACGTCCGCAAACGCGAGCTGGCCTAACAACAGATCCGCCACATTACGCTCGAGCTCCCCGTATTTCTCATCCTCCCTATTATGACCACGTCCATGACTGAGACCGTGATGACCATGACCGTGCCGTGACCATGACTGTGACGGTGGGGCGCCATGTCGCACTTGTCAGCGCTGGCAAGTGCCCTCTCTGGAGTGGTCTTCGGAAGGCGTGCCGTGGGCGTGGTGGCAGCGCCACCGGCTCCTGCGCTGGCCGCGGCCGCGTATCCGTCCTTGCCTTTCGTTGTGCCCCTGCGGCCTACGCCGTGCATGTGGACCTTCTCAGACTCTTGGGGGTTCTGAAGGATAAGACATGAGCGGCGGAAAATGGCCGGTTGGGGGTTCTACACCTTGCCCCAGCGCCAAACGGTTGGTTTTGTTGTGGGCTCTATCGCTCCCTCCTTCCTGCTTGTGGCTAGAGAACGTCATGTGAACTGTGGGCTGATGAGGTGTCGCGGCGTGCCACAGTTTGTATTCCCAGGACTTGGCGGGGAAGTAAGTGAACGTGATATTGATAGACCAATACAACACCAGATACCCGACCCAGCCTAGTTGAGTCCAAGGTTCGGGCACAATGGGCACAACGTTGGAATTCCAAGTTGCTTGTGTAAGGTAAGTCCGGGTTGTCACTGGGTTGCGCGGCTATAAATAGTTTGTGCCAAATTCCGGCGGCACATGTGCAGTGCAAGTTGGGTAGGATACTGCCGTCAGGGGATGGGCCTCTGGATGGTGTATCCGGGAGGACAGCCTAACGCCAGCAGGGTGAAGGGACAAGGTGTGACCAAATAATTGATTCCGCCTAAACGGTATCATTACACGCGTGCCCATATATATGTTGCTGCACACGCCACTCCGCGGTTCGCCGACCTTCCCATGCATGACCTCGAATTGCTGGAATGGTCTTCGCTTTTCTCGGAGATATCACATGCAGTGCACCCGGGGTTGCCGGAGTTGCGGCAAACCCATGCGCCACTGTCACCACCATAACAGAGAGGCGTTAGAATAATTGCTTGAAACTCGATGTATATGTGAAGTCTGTATGAGGAAAGGTTCGGAGCTTCTTGAGCCTTCGGGGGGCTATCGACATAGCACCCGCGCTTGTGTAATTCTTTTCGTACACTTCACCTTTTGTGACAATTTATCTAAGGCCTTGTAGCCGTTTCAGATCTATCATTTACCGATATATCTATATATTCAAGCAGGGGATACCCCCGTACACAAGCACCCGAGGAAAGCGCGCTGCTGAGGCTTGAGAAAGCAATGAAAGGAAGGCCAACTAGCCAAGTAGACATGAGTCTATGAAAGGAGAGGGTAGGGACAGGACAAGGTAAGGGGAAGGAGAGGGTAGGAGAGGACAAGAGGAGAGGGGCAGCAGCCCCTCTAAACTCATCATGCCTTCCTGCCCGGCTTATGTTAGTTGCAAAGAGCTCTACCACGAGAGCTAAGCTAGAATTTGACCGAACTTCCCTGCCTGACATTGCAGTTCCATAGCCATTCATATTCCACTGGCTTCCCTATTTTTCTACCTGCCTGTACGCGTCTCGTTTGACCTGTTTCCCGTAGAAAGTCTCCTACGCCACGCCAGCTGCAAATCGCCCTTCCATCCCCCCAAACAATCCCGCGTTTTCTGCGCTGACATTCCACGCGTTTTTTACGGGATAGTTATTGCACTACGTGCCAATTATGAGGCAGTCTGTACGCAGGGTCTCCTGTTACGCACTTGCAAGCATTATGGTATGAGTATGCGTGGCCGGGACAGCCGATAATGTTTGACAGCTGGTTAGGCAAAACAGGTACTGCGGCGCACAGCACTCGCCCGTCCATCTTGCACTGATCACTACTTACCTACCATTACGTCGCCTCAACTGTCAAAATTTCCAGTTAGAACTCACCCGTGCCAATCTTTATTTTCTCTACTTCCCCCTGTACTATGCAAACGCAACGCCCCAACGAAGAATCCCGATTGCTGAGCTGTTTACTCCTAACATCCAGATCCGATAATTGCATCAGGTGGGTCCAACAGCGGCAACAACCGTTCCACATAGTTCACAACTGCCATGCACGCCCCAATCCACACCTAAGCCAGCCCTCTGCACCGTCTCACCTGGAGCTCACCACCAAAGTTAACGAAGAGCACCCGTTTATCAGCATCCACGGGACTATCGCTGCATCAGGAGCCCGTTTATCAGAAGCACATGATGGACAGTTGCATAATCCCACACCACTGCCGCTCCAAAATGGTTGCGGTCAAGACCATGTGTATAGCTCATGGTCGGCGGCTCACCGCCGCCAGAGCTGATTGCAGTGCCAGAGCTTCAAATCCTGCCAGACCCCTGTTCCCCTCCTCGCGCAAGCATCCTGTCCAAGCCCCAGCAACAGACGTGGCTCTATGAGAAACGCGCCTTCCACCTGCACTCAGTTCCACAAGACTGCTTAACCGCAGCTTCCACGCCAGTGCCTGTAGGCCTTGGGCTGCTGGCCCACCTCGCTGCAACCAGTCGGCGGCAAAACATGCTGTGCACCCAACCAATTTCCAGGCTTCCCGCCCGTCACCTCTCCTCCTGCTTGTCTGAGTCCTTGAGTACATTTGTCACGGGCCCCCAACATATGGGCGTCCAGTATGACCCCCAAGGTGGCTCATCCGCAATGATGAAAAGAAGTGGAACGACATAGGCATCGAGTGTTACGAATACGCCTGGATTGATTCACTAGCCGTGACAGCTGCATTGCCAGAGTCGCGCCCACCATCGTCAACAGCCTGCTCCTCATTCACCTCGTAGCTGAGCTGTTCATGGTTGGCAGCCGCATAAACCAGACTGCTGCTCTTCACCCCAGTCAGACCCTCCATGGCTGTCTGTCGATCCAGCAGGGACGACCCGGGCGCGCCAGAGATGTGTATCGCAACCAAACTGGAGCTGTTCCCCACCTCCGGTGTAATATCGGTGCCACAACAAGTCATGTACCCTTGGGGGTCCAGCTCTGTAAGTTGAACGTCCAAAACTTCAGCGCACCAGGGCATAAAGGCAGCAAAGTGCTCCTCCTCCAGCACAGTGGCGTTGCCATCCTTGATGACCGTATTTAGCATATCCAACAGAAGCGAGTACGTGCAGCGCATCACCCCAGGTGTACTGCGGTAGAACGTGATGCCCGGTGCGTAGCCCCGTGCCGCCGCTGTTGCTGCAGCCGCGTCGCTGTCACCCTCATCACCCTGAAGCGCTCGGCGATTATGTTGTTGCTTAAGTACGTTGCCAGTGGCAGCGGCACTGGCATCGGTTTCTGCGTCCTCTATACCGTCCATGACAGCCCAGTCCGGTTTAGATGGTTGTGTGCCGCAGGGCGCGAGCGCGGTCGCCACCGCAATGTCCGTGCTGGAGGCAAGCAGGTCAGGAAAGGGGTTCCGCAGGAAGACGACATCGGCGTCCACATAGAGCACTGTCGTGCCGGTGCTCAGCACGTTGACAATATACTTGAGCTTGGCCATACCGTAAGCAAGATATTTGAAATCTGGGTAGCGATTATCACCCTCATAAAGGCCGCTGATGCCGTCGCTCAGGCAGCCATTTTTGTAGCGGCGTCGCAGCCGAATGCAAGCCTGGAGGGCCTCGGTGCTGATGCCGACAACGAGAGTGTGCCGTGCGAGCGAATCTGACGCCCCTGTGTTGGTGGAAAGGTCTATACGGTGCAGGCTTTCAAGGAGCTGTGGGATCAAAGATTCCATGACGGCGAAGTTGGCCATGGTGAGCACAGCGTAACTATTGTGACAGTCGTCGGAAACAAGTGTACCCACGTCGCTGATGGAACTTTCAGTCTCTGCATTAATGCTGGTGTTATGAATTGCCCGATACCTCCGCACCGTGTCAATGAACCCCTCGTCAGGGTACCGGGGGCCATCGCGGCCAACGGTTTGGAAGGCGGCTTCGCGCAGATCAACTAATGGTCTGTGAAGTGGGAACGTCTCTGAGCTGTCCCGAGCCTCCAGGAGGTAGGGGCATGCAGCTAACAGCAGCAAGACGGACAATTGGTCCATACGACTGCTTCGTAAATCCTGGAGGTATGTAACCATCCTGACGATTTAAAAATTAATTGCAAACAAATGATCATTTCAGTTTGTGGCATGGTTCAGGGCAGAGCCCGAGGTAGCCTAGCTTTATTTTGACGGAGCTGCAGTCATATATGTATGGAAACATGGTCAAATAACTGCATATGTACAACAGTATCACCACCTCTTACGGATGTTCGTAGAGAAAATGGACTACGAAGCCGTGCAAATTTCAACACATCTTTCAATGTACAGCAGGATCCTAGCTTTGGCTGGGTGGCCGGATGCGGGTGCGATGGCCTTGCGATCTGTTAAGAGGGCACATATGATTGCATATTGTTAAGTTATAGCTCCAATTGAACTTCTTCCTTGCAAAGCCACAAGTTCCCGGCAAATGTAATGTGCAACAGTCGCTGTCCTCTGGATTCATAGGCGATGCCGGACTTGGATAGTGCAATACCCAACCATAATTTTGTATGGCATGTGCATGAGCCCTCGGCACACGTGGCGGGCGGCCCTCCTCTTCTTCACCCTCGTCTTGTGCTTCCACCGCATCACTAGTGTCAACGTCGTCGAAAAACACTCCCGGTCCCATTATACGCAGCATGGGGTACGCCTGCCATCACGTGCCTTCACAGGAGCTCTGCATGAGGCGGCTATCGATATCTCCCACCTCAGCTGCCGGAAAAGCCTCGTCGTCCTGTGCATGGCGAATGAGGAAGCGTTGCAGCACACTGTGCCGTACTTTCTTGAGAGTCTCAGCCGCGTGGTTGTGACGGGTGGCCGGCAAGATGGCCAGGCGTTTGATGGTCGGGTTGTGCTCGTGGCCTGGTCACTCGATGCTATGAGGGCTTGCCGTGATCTGCAAGCCAAGTACAAACACCACTGCGTGCGCGACGCACAGCACACAGCTGCAACAGGCTCCTTCAGCTTTCATGACTCGGGCTTCAACTCCCTGGGGTACGTCAGGCTTTAAGGGCTTTGAACTCCTGCCTAATTTTTATCCCTGGGTAAGAATGCCATGAGAGCAAGCCCCGTACATCCGCTGCGCTGCAATGTCCTTGTGTAGCATGCGATCAACCTTGCAAAATCTGAGGGTGGACGGCACATTCGCGTATAAACGGAAATTTGGGGTTCGGTGAACTTCGCACCGCCAGTTGATGAACACTGCAAAGGCCTGCTTTCACCGTGATGCCTGCCATACGGAGACCCCTGGTGCCTCGTATACCGCCATCCGCACCTTCTTGTTACCAGCCACTCCGTCTTGAGGAGATGGTCTTGTCAAGCTCCCGCTCGCCAGGCTCTTACCGGACCCACTCCTGGCCCCGAATGGCGCCTCCACTTCCCTTGACCCTGTCCTGGTCCCCTTATAGCTTCGCCAAGGTCAAGTACATTCTCAACGGCCTGTCGGCTGGCCATGATGTTGTTTTCTTAGACACAGACATTGTTGTCCTGCGCGATCCCGTGCCATACCTTCTGGGCCATGGGGCAGACCTCTTTGGCTCCATGGAAAAATGTATGGTTTACAATGATTCACACGACTTCAACTCCCCCGAATTTCTGGCGCTGCGGAAGCCACCACCCGCAATCAACATTGGAGTGCTGTACTTCAAGGCCACGGCGGGCGTCACGCGCTGCGTGTATAATTGGGCTTGGGATATGCGCACAGAGGTGGCGACGCGGCCAATGCTGTGGGACCAGGTGGGATAATAAAGGGTGAAATGCGGGATGCACCCAACCCAAACCCCAAAGGGATGTAGCTTGCAGCATGGACGCTGACAAAGGCGTCCTCTCAACCGTTAATATTCGCCTGGTTTGGTGCATGGTGGCTCCTTGCTTGCCTGGCCCGTAGATAGCCCATAGGACTGACATATCCGAGGCACTGGAGGAGGGATACCTGCTAATGTGTTGTCTGCTTGACACCGCGTACTGATCTCCTGCCGCTGATGTGAAAACCGTCTACAGGATATTTACGGCAAGGTCATGAGTAGATGCACAGCCCGGCACGAGCTGCGCTTTCAAGTGTTGGACCCACGGCTGTTCCAGTCGGCGTGCTTTCCGGGCTGCGGCTGCAGATTCCGCAACGACGAAATCTCCCCCGCACGCATTGGGAAGTTCAGCAGGGGAGCTCGGAAGCTGCCAGGCGGTGTTTGCGGCCCGCAGCACTGGCGTCGGTGGCTGCTGAAGCACTTCCCATGCTCGGGCGTGACCAAGCAAAAGGCTGAGATGATGAGGGAGCTTGTCGCCGGTTATTATGGCAACAAGACAGCCAATATTGTGGGCTTAAGATAAGCCCCGGTATGTTTAAGTTGCGGCGGTCGTGTACAACAGTAACCGCAGGCGCATGTTCGTTGCGCATGCGACCAGGATTGTGTACGCCGTTCCGAGCGGGCTAGGAACCTTGAAAGCTAAGGCACTGGAACGTGCGAACATGTATTCATTTGTTCTCGAAACTAACGTAAGTATACTTAGTAAAACAATTTGTATGCTTCGTTTTAACGTTTCCCAGCGTACTCGGGCCGATATGCTGCATATGCCCCCTCTAGCTCCTCCTGAAATGGACGGCAGGATGAGATTGTGGGGCTGCTAGAGCGAATACCCGTGAACGTGATATAGGCCCTATAGCAGGTGAACAAGAGTGCATACGGGGACATGGAAACTGTGGTTTTATGACGGCATGGTGACAGCGCACACCCGTGCGAGTCGTTTTCTGGTAGATGGCATCAGGACTGGTTGAGGTAAATAAATTCGCTTGCTGCTAATAATGTGAACATCATCCTCGAGTACCTGCTGCCGAGAGAGCATCGCTGGGCAGGCAGGTGGGATGGAATTCTTCAAATGATCAGCACGCGGAAAAATGCTTAAACGTCTCGGAGGATAACTGTTGTAAAAACACCTGTACAAGCAGGCATTGGAGACAAACTGTGGCCGTGTACGACCCGTGGCACAGCGTTGCACTCATCACTGGGCCATTCGTAATTTCCTATGGCGAGAAACAGGGGAGGCTTGACCAAAACACGCTAACCAGGCAGGGAGGCGAAGGGAAAGGGTCCAAGCCGACAGAGAAGTGAGACTTGAGTACCGGACGGATTGGCCCGAAATATGACTGGATTGCCATAACCGGCTGCCACGAAGTTTTACCCGACTGGTTAGGGCGAAGAGGGCGGAGGGCCGTCAAAGGGTCCAATACTCGGGTCCAAGAATATCATGTGCGCAAACATAGGATGCCCTACTTCCGATCAGCTTTAAGCACAGCAATAAGCCGATGTACTAAAGGTTTGCATTCTTACGTGGATATGAATGGTGTGGGAGGTGGACTTGGGAGGTGGTGGCGGTACTTTTGTTGCGCACGACATGGTTTGTACATGACTGTGCTAGAAGTATTAGCCAGCGAGCCGTAGAGATCCCAGCGCAACATCGGCATCTGTGACAAACGGCGCCTGAGTCGGCGCCATGGCAAATGGCTGCTCATCCCTGCATCCCTGCATCGTGGAAGCGTGGATGTTAAGGCTGTCTCACCCGGTCTCAACTCGTCGTTCCCGTCTCATGCGGCAACAAGTCGCTGTCTTTCCTTGCCCAGCTGCAATATAGTAGCGCTAATAAATTCAATACATAACTATTGTTCACCCAGACGTATGAGTAACAGGCGAACACGTCCCATCCGGAACCGGTTAGCCAGATCAAATTGGATCACGTACAACAGTTAAGTGCATTATTATCATAAATGTTGTTAAGTAGTTCGTTACGAAAAACTTAGCCGAAACACCTGACGACGCAGCGCGCAACTGTAAAGCGGCAGCCAGTGCAGTAAGGCGTAGCAAAGACAAATTATGCATACATATATTATTAAAAACACACACATATATATATATTATGAATTTCATGTTTTCTGCAAACACTTGGACCTTCTAGGGGCATCTTGAAACTTTCGTTTGCAAGTCGACGAGTCGCGTATGTGCGCGAAGCTTCACGACCTTAATCCGAAGAATCGTAAGGAAGTTACGACTTCCTATATAATACGCAATATAGTAAATATCATTCCCATGATAATCTCGAATTGAGCGACGAGCAGTTTTGCAATTAATATACCTCTTACCTAACTACCGGTACGAAATCTCCTAAAAATAGTTGTGGTGCACATATGCTGTCATCAATCAGTCGTTCTGCCGTGAGGCTCGCAAGCCACAACAACTTAGAGATGCTCAGCAAGGCTGCGCATAGCCTGCCGTTCGCAGCCCAGCGGGCCGCCGCAGCACCCCTCCCCGCTCTGTCCGTCCTTTCGCGTTCTTTTGCCACCGTCCTCACACGTGCCCAGAAGGAGTCGAATCCAGTCCAATGTCCGGGAAGCTCGCCACGGGCATCCTCATCCTTGGAGGCCCGCCTCCTGGACATGAGGACGATCATGCCACCGCCGTTCAGGTAAGGAGAGGGGAGGTCTTACCAGCGGTGCTGTAATTATACATCACCAGCATGATTGTATTGCGTGATTGTTTATCATGGCTAACAGGCTTGTGTTTGTACTGAAATTGCCTCCAAACCTACCTCTTGCCCCGGGCTCCAGCCGCATGGCTGACCACATGCTCCAGATGCAGCGCGAGATGGACTCCTTGATGGGTGCCTTCGGGATGCCCTCCTCGTTGATGACCGACCCGTGGGACATCTTCGACCGCGCTGCCGCACCACTGGCGGCCCGCCGCGGCGTCGGCCTTGGCCGCATGATTCCGCTGGATGTGTCGGAGGACGACAAATGCTACAAGGTGACCGCCGAGGTGCCAGGATTCGACAAGAGCGAGATCAAGGTAGGGGTCACAGTTGGGCCATAGCATGGAAAGGAGGGAAGCTGGTGGGCTGCGTCTAGTTCGTCAAATGCCATAACGTGATGATCCGTACTTTACTATCTGTGCCTCCAGCTGTCACCATGCTTCCTTTCACGTGGGCCTAAACGTTGTTCGTGTGTTTGCTTGGCCATCTGCCCTTGTCCTCCTTGGTCATTCCCGACCTTTCCGATCTGCAGGTGTCCCTGTCCGAAGACGGCTTACTGACCATGACGGGTGCGCACGAGGAGGGTTCCCTGGCCGGCGCTGAGGTCGGAAAGGAGGGGGAGGCTGCCACCAAGGCTGAAGGCGAGGCCGCGAAAGAGGGTGGACCCCCAAGCCGCGTTCCGATCCGTCCTCGTTCCAGGCGTCATTCATTTACACAATCGATCCAGCTGCCTGAAGGTGTGGATTTAGCCGCCGTCACCGCCACTACACACCATGGCGTCTTGACGGTGCGGATTCCGAAGGTGCCTGAGCAGGCGCCCAAGGTCCGCATGGTACCTGTGGCCTAACCAGGCAACCTTCGTGCTGGGTATCCGGCTGGATATGTATTTTGGCGAATGATGTAGCGAGGGAGGGCAGACGTGTGTATGTAGTAAACCGAAATTGCGGTTGTCGTGCACACGCTATACATGGCTGATTTATTTGGATCGTGGATTCTGTCAGTTGCTTGGGTGACGGAGACGGGTGATGTAATAAGGCCATCTGCGAAGCCAGGACGGATGGATGACCTGAGCACATTATAGCTGACTCGAATTAAGCTCTTTGGGCGACAAGTGACCCACGCATTGCTGACCAGCCATCTACATGATTCTCATCCCAATGTGGAGAGGTTTATTAGATGTATGTAGGCATATAAGAAAGGTCATACGATGTACCTCTTATACATGTATAATGAAGTATGTACGTAGTGTATGTACGTGTTGCTTCGGCGGATGGGGCAGTTGCCTGGCCGTCACAAGCTCAACGGCATAACATAATGGTTATTCCGCTTGTTCGGTGTCGAATTACGCTCACGCCATACGTGCGTGTTAGAGAGAGGACTTTCAGAGATTCTCGATGTGTAGTATCATACATACTGGCTTCGGAGGAGTAGGATAACCACATCGTGCTCAGAATGGACAGCAGGGCAGTTTGTCGATGCCGTTGATGTTCGACAACCATAATGACGTACTTTTGCTGTGCGGGACATTGAGCATTGTAAGTTAATACGTGAGGCTACGAATTTGAAGGTATCGGGCAATATGCGCTGGTGGTAGGTTTCACCCCGGCTCCACGCACTATTCCCAGCCAGTCCGACTAACGGCTGATAGAAAAATGCAAATAAATAGATTAAGGCCCAGGTAAGGCGTGTTTGGGCGACGCCCTGTGCCATCTTGTACTTTGCACGGCAACAGGGGGTCCTATAGGTAGCAAATGGATTGGACATGGAGACATGCGGAAAGTATTGGACATGGCCTGCTGGCACTGCTGCTCTGCAATAGTCTTACCTACTATGGGCATCCCATCCGCGTACTCCGCTCCACGTACACCTCATCACACCCTGCCTGTAGGCACGGCCAAATATGACATGGTGAAGCTGCTTTCAGCATGGCTTCAAATGCCGTGCAGATCCGTACACTATTATGTGCATTTTAGAAAAATCACGCCTCAGCATGCCTCTACGTGAACAGTAGCTATGGGTCAAGGTCCAATAAGCATTCGAGCTCAAGGGAGGGTATATTCCTGCAAGTATACCGTTCGTGTTTTTAAGTACAACACCCGGACATAGCTGCGTATTCCATGCATGGATCCGCCTCAAAGTCTATCTATCTGTCTGTATGCGTCGGGAACTGCCACGCGGGGGATGTCGGGCTGCAATCGAACATAACCTGCTGCACAAACGTGTTCTCGCGAAAGGCCATGGCCGGCGTCTTACGACGTCCCGTGCGGTGCATTATTTCATCACGGTGCATTACGCTATGTCAGGGCGTCTTACAGACATGAACTTGCAGACTTGTAGTGCAAAGAACAGACAGGACGAACACATCTTCAAACGACCATAATCGATATGCATGGGTGCGTGCCCTTTGTGCGTGCCGCAAGCTTGCGGTGCCCTGCTTAAGGTGCCCTAGGTGCCTGCCAGAGATGCACTATTTATATGACTCCGCGCAGTATTTAGAAACACAACTTGGTGCTTTGATTTAGTATTAAAAAATATCTGTCAGTATGCACCTGTGCTAATTTTTACGTAGACGAACCAGAAGGAGCCGCTTAGCATGGCGCACATACATACTGCGTGATTGCACATAGGATGGGTGCGGGGGCTCTAACTTAGGCCGCCGCTTGATGTTGCCACCGTTGTACTAACCACGATTTGTCACTCGTGACACGCTGTTAGCTATTTTATCTTCCTTAGCTTGGACCGGGGTTGTGGTGGAGGGTAAAGGATCAGTTGCGACACGACATCCTTTCGCACCATGCCACAGGAAGTTAAGCGAGCGTTTTATCTTGCTGCTCCGAAACCTTTCTGACCCGTGTTGACCCGTGACGCCACGTACGGACACACCAGCGCAGAGAAGAACCTTGTCGATCCTTGTGCACCGCCGTGCATTTTTAAGCAGCGGCCTTCTCTGAACATGCACCAAGCCATTCTCTGGTGGATAACTACTCGGGAAACAGTAAGCGTGATTCTAAAGGAGATCCGTTGCCTATGCCAGCACGCTATGACCGACGGAATTTTCTGTAACGAACGACAAGCGATACGACACCAAAGCCCCAAACTGGGGCTTGCTCGTTACATACCTTTCCCCCCAGGACGGTGCGTCCTCGCGGCAAAAGAGCGAGCCAAGCTAACGTACGACGATAAGATGAAATCCAGTCCACGATGCGGAAAGCCTTCCCCAAAGTCGGAACCTCGATATCTGTGTAATGAACGACATATGAAACGATATGGAGGCCCAATACTGGGGCTCGATTTTCGCATTTCCAACACCCCGGCGTGGTGTGAGGCACAGCAACTCATGGTTAGCTTGTACGAATTTCCACACGTCGCTGCCGGGAAGGAGCAGTCCAGCCATCACATAGCGGACTTGTGTGGCTTGCTGGAGCGGTTTGTTGAGCATGCTTTACAGGTGCGTTGCAGGCAGGCTACCCGGTATCTGTCCAGCTAAGCCACAGGTCCACAGCGGCGAAGACATAACAGCGTCAACATGCATCTGCTGGTGGCTCACGCAGGCTGCCCTTACTTATAGCCCCTGTCCAGTGTGAAGATTCCACGCCATATGACAAATACGTATATTTCTTACCGCGCCCTCCCGACCTATCTATCCGCTTAAAAGGTCTGAGTGGAGGTCTGAGTGGCGCTCGATGCGTGCCTCGTGTATCTGAAAGGCACCAATAGGACGCTCCACCTCCGTCTGGGCCCTCAGGTACATGAAGGAGACCGCGGCGCTTTTGTTGACCTCACCGGCATCTGGCTCGCCCACAACGCCCAAGACAAGGCCTTGTTCCGCACCGCGGTGGCCATCTTGCGCTCCTCTCACCTCACGTGGTTCCCGGACTTCGGATGCGCGCTTCTTGGCCTGGGGCCTGGATCGTCGGGCGGCTGCAGGGATGACTCCACGAACTGCACGCAAGGGGAGGATGGCTTGTGGCCCAGGCCCGGAGAGCTTCTTTTGCACCTCATAGCTCTGGACGGATGGGGCTTTCACCTTCATAGGTGAACAAGGGACACGCTGCGGGATGTTGGGGTGAAGGACCCTGCACATGCAGCACAGCGTCACCCGCGTGAGTAGGTGCTATAATGGGACCGAACTGAAGACGTTTCTAACAGCCGTAGGTTGTGCCATTCGTACACTACTGTACCAGTTCCCTTTATTGCCATATGCCCCGTTCCGCCTATGTCGCCAACCACGCATGTGTACTTATCATGCGAATTGCTGTGCCGACCACAGCACGTATCAGGGCGCTCAGCACACCGCTTTGTGTGGTGGTTACAAGCCCTTATTCTGTGGTGCAATCTCAGCTGAAGGGTACGGGCAGATGGTCAACAACGTACACGCCGCTGTCGATGCGGCACTTGAGGAGCGCCAGAAGAGCGGCCAGCACGGTTTTCAGCGCACTCCAGGCTTCATCCATGCGGCCGTGTGTCAGGCGCTTGCTAGCATGTCCAACGCCGTTGAGACCTCAGGTCTGGAGGCCCGGGGAGGCTTCACCGATGTGGGGCAGCACACGGGAGGGGACACAGCGCGGGAGACGTGCTGGCCATTGGTCAAGGCCGTACTCCAGGTGGGCTCATGACCGCCAGGCTTCATCACTGCCAGTGCCGTGGATGCGTATGGCGGGTGGTTGGCACGCAAGCGATCACTGGCGGTGTTGTGTTCCTCTTTCCGGTTGCAGTTCGCTATGGAATCTAATGGGACCTGCGGCATCAGTGACGAGCGCAACTGCAAGCTGCAGCCCTCATCACCGGCGCGACTGCTCTTTTTGCAAGCCATGGCGCACCTGGACCTGTGGATATTGCAGCGGCAGCTACGGCTTATCCAACCGCTTACTGCTACACCGTTGATGCTGACGGCGGCAGCTCAGATACTGCGTGCTGCCACTGCCAAGGCGGCGATGCTTACAGATGACGGTTACGACATGTCCGCGTATGAGGCCGCCTGCCGCCAGGCAGAGGAGCAACTGCACCAAGTTGCTGCGCAACGGGCCCTCAGGGCAGCTCAGGAGTTGGAGCTTCCGGAGCCCAGCTCACCCGCTCTGATGGGCGGCTACACGCTGCCCAGCGGTATCCTGCCTGAACCGCTTGTGCCGCGCAGCGAGGGGGCTGGACTGGAGACGGCGCGGCAACGGGCATCTCTCAACTTGGGCTCACTACCGCTTCTGCCTGTGGGCGTGTCCTTTACCACAATGCTGGAGTGGATGTCCTCCCAGAAACTTACGCCAGCTGCAGGCGGCAGCGGGAGTGGCCATGAGGGTGTAGTGGCGCAGCTACTGCTTCGCTCCATCGAGCGGGAGTTCTTCCGGCGTGCGGTGCTTGGCTTCAACGCCGCCCTCAACCAGCTGGGCCTGGCGGAGGTCATTGCTCTTGAGAAGGTTGTAGATTTGTACCGCAATGTGTTGAATGGTTTCTTAGAGCAGCAAGAGGCGGAGCAAGAGAAACGACAGCAACTGCTTGGGCAAAAGCAGCAGCCTCCGCCGCCAGCAGTGATGCGTGTGGAGCTGCGCAGCCGGGAGTTGCTGGTGGTGTGGGTGGCGTACTGCCTCGTGCGTGAAGCGGCACTGCGGCAGCACCCGCTCGTGTCCAATTATGGCGTGTTTGGCTCCCATCATGATCTGCGGCATCTGGTCCTGTCTGACCGCACCTCCGTGGACGCGGCACTCAGTGTTGCCGCTTACTTGCAACGCAACTCAGTGATCGGACGGCAGCTGTTTTCGCTGCATGTTGTTGGCGTGTCCACGATGGAAATGGCACAGGAATATGTGAAGGGCTGTCCACGGCTGCAGGGCATCTGGTCGTTGGAGCAGCAGGACGCGGAGGCGCGGGTGGCAGCGCACTGGGCGGAGGTGCTGCGTAAGCAGGAACTAGCCCGGAAACTGCGTGCGGAGCTGGAAAAGCTCGAGTCAGAGGGCAGGCGGCTGGTTAGGGAGTTAGCGGATGCCAGGAGTTTAGCGAACATGTTTAGTCGGCGAACATACCACGATGACGACGTCGACGAGCTTTTGCAGAAGGTCAGAAACAACGAGAGGATGACAAAATCTAAGAGGAATGAACTTGAGGATGCTGAGAGGGCACCGACTCCCGTTGTGCAACCCCTGCCCCGCAGCAGCACCCTCGCGCAGCGCTGGCTGTTCTTCTTGCACATGCCGCCGCTGCTTCGGCACCTCTCCAGGTTCAGCTTTCTGGCTCAGCAGATGCTGCTGCCACGGCCCATCAGCCCGGAGGTTGCACGTGCGATTGGTACGACATACAACACAAACCTGACCACGTACTACAATGACCAGCGCCACTGTCGCACATACCTCCGACGTGAACGTCTCCAGCAATCTCACGACGGTCAGGAAGGTCGGGTGATGTTCTGGTCCAAGTCCACGGTACCGGATCACAAGGACATTGGTCCCAAGAAGGTCGACCACTGCACCTCTCGCTCCGACGGTGTCTGGTACCCGGACGTCCTGGGAACCAGTATGGCCTGGGCCGGCTCTGGATCACTCATGGACTTGGGCTTTCCAGCATACTTCAATCCATTTGCGGTGCTGCCACACAGCAGTCTGACGGAGCTGTACTTCACAGAGCAGCTGGCGTCAGAGAACGGGGACGTGGCCTCGCTGCAGTGGGCGATGCATGTGCGCGCATCAGCGAACGATACACCGGCCGACAGGGGAAACCTCGCCATTGCACGGCAAGGTACGTGGGCGTGAGGAGTCGTTGGACAAACCGATGATAACGCAGGTCCTAGGTGCTCGCCGTCGGTCTATCCGTTGGTGCTGTCGGTGCTTTGGTAATACATGTGCTTCGGATCCTTCAGAAGCATCTCCACTACATGCCCAGCTGCCATTGCGACAGGCTTTGTACGTCATGGCACTCCGCCCTTGTCTGCATGCTGCCTGTTGTTCCACTTGATCGCACAGATCTCAAGCCTGGCTATTTCTCCAAGCCCGCCTATTTGATGTTCGGCAGCCTGCGAGCCTATCCACTGCGGCAGCTGCGGCGCTTGGCTTCCGCACTGCATGACCGTACCTTGCCCCTGGACCAGCCCACTGTCCATGTACTTGTACGACAGCTGATGTACCACATCGGTGTCCTGAACGATGATTCACCGCCGCGGCTGCTGTGGCGCGAGGGCTGGAAGTCGGAGGGCGATGTCCTGGAGACGTTGTGGCGAGAGCTGAGCTCCCTTGCGGACGAGCTAGCGGAGAAGCGACGGGAACACAAGGCGGTGTTGCTGCTGGGCGAGATGGTGGCCTACCTGGCTGACTGGCACCCGCCATGCAGTGACGTGGCGCGGCAGTTCGCTACCATGACGTCCACCGTGGCTGATGAACTGGGTCTGGAGGCGGACGCCATCAGCAATAATGATGACGCAGTCGCGGCGTTGCTGGCCAAGCAGTGCATCTGGCGCTGCATGGCGCTGCTGTGCTACGGCGCTGGATGTCTAGATGCCAGCGATGTGGGTGCTATGCTGCAGCTCATAGTGCTCATCCGCCACGGCCACGTGTTTCTGCAGGACCTTCAGCTGCGTGCACAGGTACAGCCGCTGGTGGTGCGGGCGCACAACGTCATGGCATCTCGTTCTGACGTGGTGATGGCGGAGGTGACCCAACATGGTGAGCTGCTCACTGATGCCGTTGCAAGGGTACTGCCTGGCGGGCTGCGACCAGAGCCCCTGGCCGGTGGTGCAATGGCTTGGAGCCGTCTGCCTGACTCAGTTGCCAGCTTTGAGGCCGTGGGACGCTGCGTCGGGGCCTTTGACGGCGGCGAGCAGCAGGGGCACCTGTTGTCAATCAACATTTTGGACGGCACTGTGCTACTGGACGGCTGGCCACCCAACCGGCTGCCCAAGGAGGTGACGGGGCATCCGCTGTACCGGCGCACCTTTGGCGAGTGGAACTTCCAGGTGGCCTTTACAGGAGAGGGTCAGGCGGGCGCCATGGAGGGTCTGCGACTGATCAATGGGCGCAGGTACAGATTCTTGCTGGGATCTGGGGGCCGACTGGTCATCAGTGAAGTGGATCCGGGACGCAGGGTGGAGCTGGAGCTGCTGGATCCAGGGACCGATGGCCAGTGCGGCCAGTGGGGTGCGACGTTTCCACCTCGCCTACGGGAGATGCATAGTCACTGGCTCTGCAGGTGCGCCCGGGACTTGAGGATTTTGAGGTTTATATGCGCCTCTACGTGTGCATCTACACGTGTGTGTGCTTGTGTGCCTGTTAACGAACCAGACATGCGTGTTACTTCACAGCGGGATCGTCGGGAAAGCGTGACCTGGGCGCCTGGGCGGGTTACGAACTTAGGGGAGGGTTATAACTTTGCTTCGTTGACGGCCTTCGACATGACCGAAGGAGGGTCCCGCGCCGTACATGTGCAGGGATCGCGGTGTGGTGGTGCTCCGTCCACTCAGCTTCCTGAAGCACGACATACACTTCATCGTACAGTGTGCATCGATGCCGACCACGTCCCCATGCAAGGCACTCGGGTGCGCCACTGCCGCCTCGTGGGACCTCCACTCGTATGACTGCCACCGCGTGCCGCATTATCTGCAATCCCGTCACTGGACTGAGCTGTTACAGCCCGATTTGTTACCACAGCTGCCAGACCGACTGGTGCTACTGAGCGGATCGGCTGTCCTTGACAACCTTTTGACGAAATTCGAGGATGCCCGCTTCATCCACGCCTTTACAAGCCACACCGATCCTGGCCTACTGCGATTGGAACTGCCCCGCTTCAGCTTGGAGTTCGAGCTACGGTCAGATGGGGAGGTCCGGTCTCGAGACTACAGCGGCTATCGCCTCCACCACCGGCAGCTCCTGGTCTCGGAGCTCTCATCGGGGGTCGTATATTACACACTACCTGAATTCCGAAGGTATCTGGTTCTGGAGCGCATCCCCGGGACAGGTGCAGTGCAAGGCAACCGGCGCGAGGATGTGCTGGTGCTGGTGCCTGCTGGATCGGTGGTGGCCACTGGTCAGCTACCGGACGTGCAAGTCAGCGACATCAGTAAAGCCCGTCTGAAGGTACTTACACACTTGTACGCACAAACCAGCTTGATACGTTTGGGGACTCAAGCGATAAGCGAAGGAACGTTTCCACACCTAGAGGTGCGGTTCAGCATTGTCGGAACCGAATAGGTTTTCAGTCTGTCCGCTTGCTCATTCACAATCCTACATAGACCGCCCGCCTGCTTGGCCCATGCTCATCTCGCTGGCCGTTCTGCAGGCCCACTGCTACGAGGTGCACGGCCGTTTCCGTCACCTGCGCGCCAGCTCCATTCCCGCTCGCCTGCAGCTCGCCGCGCTGTATGCCGCCACCGGCACTCTGCTGCCGGAGCCCCTCAGCCACTGTACGGGCGGCCAAACGGCGATGGAGTTGCTGCGGCAGTGCTGGAGTGACCGACCACTGAGCGCTGAGGCGCTGTGCCACTTGCGTAGCGTAGACCAACTTGGCGGCCACCTGACCCCTGGTCTCAGGTTGCTGGCCCGCGAGCTCGAGGCCAGCGCGGGGCAGCTAAGGCTTCTACATGAGGTCACACAGGGGCCGGGGTCGGCACCTATTGATGCTGTAACCGCCCAGAGCCCATGCACGAGCATTGTTGGCGCCCGGGTCGGGAATGCGGATGCTGGCATAAGCTACTTTCAGGAGCGGCAGAAGATCCTCCAGTCGGGAGGCTGGGGTCCCAACCCGCGGGGGCTGTTGACAGCGAGTGAGGAGCATCGGACGCTTGGTGTGTCTGTCGGGCGGATGCCGGTGCCCGCGTGGTTGCGGCTTGGCCACTATAAGAGGATTCAGATTCCGGAGCCACTCCCAGTGGATAGCGGGTATGTGATAGAGGTCGAGCAGCAGCTGAGCGGGCTGGTGGTGAGGCCGGAAGCTGACAGCCGGAAAGCTACTCCCTATCCGCTTATGGATCTGCGAGAGTGGAATGTGGGAGGGGACGAGTGCGCTGCTGGCAGTGGCGCACCTGCTGCTGCTGGGGATGGGGATGGTGCTGCAGCAGCCCTGACGCCGCTGCACCTGGAGATGCATCGGGAGCTGGCTGACAGCTGGGCGGAGTACCATTCTGCACCCGATGTGGAGGATTACAGGCTGGCACTAGGCTCTGCAACGTACATTATTGACCTAGCGGTGAGATACAACGACGGGAGTGTGCGTTGGTGTGCACCACGGGTATTGTAGCTCGTATTATTGTAAGGGTTGTTTTGTAGGTGTGGATCCATTCGAGCGACAAAACAGCCCCGTGCTAGCCTTCAAACCAGATCTACACGCCATATATAACCGACACCGATCTGCGTACAAACAGGATCCATGGTATCGGATGCCTCGGAACCTCGAGCAGTTGATATGTCGATTGTGATAGTTAAAGAATACTCTTGGATGCAGGCGTCGGTCGCGGAGCGCCGGGCAGCCGTCGAGGCATACCTTTTTCGGTGGCTGAGCCACGTGCCCGAGGATGTGGGATACCACGGCAGCAGCTTTCGGATGCTGCGTGCATCGGGCATGGTCCCTAGGGCAAACCACAGCGACCTCATGCGGGCGGCGTGGCAGCGCCAGCTACTACGGCGGCAGTTCAACCCATTCTTGTCACAGGCTGCAGAGGAGCGGCTGAAGGCGGGGGTGTTGGTGTGGCTGCAGCTGTGTGTGCTTGAGGACCGGTTGTCGCGGTTGAATAGGCTGGCGGCAGCGGGCGACGAATACCGGCTTGCCTTGATTCGGGTACGGGGTGAGGCACGTGGCTCACATGCTTGTTGCAGTGCTTGTTGGGTCCTATGTCGGTTCATACAGAACTTGCGCGTCGGGATCGGGGCAGTGATATTATCGGCGGCTAATGACAGTTCGTTCCACGTGCTGTGTTAGCATGGTACCTAGTTGATCCCATCACCTACGCCGACATTCTTCTGTCGCTGCCACAGCCACTGCTCTTGTTGTTGTTGCTGCTGCTGTCCCTGTACGCTGCAGGAGCTGCTGATCCGGCGCACCTGGGACGTGTCTCAGCATCCCCAGTGGCTCGTGTTTGAAGTGGAGGGGCAGCTGCAGATCCGGCCCGAGCAGTACACTGTGGCGAGGCACCTGATGTCGAACGCGGGGTCCATCGCGCAGCTCAACATGGGCGAGGGCAAGACCCGCGTCATCCTGCCCATGCTGGCCCTGCACTTGGCGGACGGCAGCCAAGTGGTGGGAAATCCGTGTGTCGGAAATCGTGGATACATCAGCAGCATACGCTGCCTTCGGCGCGAGTTGATCCCCAACGTTTGGTCTGGGTGATTGTGCTATTGATGAGGCTTTCAGTGCATTGCCTTGCTTGCGTGCCCTCATCATTTCTCCCTGCTGCACGCGCGGATCTTACTATCCGTAAGGGTACCCTAACTCCAGCAGCCGTTCCCCAACTAGTGTCACAATTCTGCCGACCGCTCTTGTCTGTCCACATTCGCCGCGCACATGCACCGCAGGTCCGTCTCAACCTGCTGTCCACCTTGTCCGAGGAGGCGTACGGCCACCTGCACAACACTCTGTGCGCTGGAGTGCTTGGCCGCAAGCTATTCACATTGCCCTTCCATCGGGGTGTACTGCTCACTGACAAAACAGCGCCGGGGGCGGAGCCTAAGAAGGCGGTTGATGTGGAGGCGATGTTGGCGAGCCTCCATCACTGCAAGCAGGTAAGCATCTTCAGGTGCTTAAGATGAGTACTTCGCTGAAGCCGGATGATGTCCTTGTCTTCAGCTCCCTGACGAACAGACCCAGGCGTCTACCGTCATTTACCTTTTTACTACCATATATACAGGAGGGTGGTCTGCTGCTAGTGGCTCCTGAGCACCGCCTGTCTATGGGTCTGAAGCGTATTGAGCTAGGGGCGCTGGGCGTGGAGAAGGCGGCTGAATGCGCAGGGCTGGATCGGCTGGCTGCAATGCCGTACGTCGACATTCTGGACGAGAGTGATGAGCTGCTGCACCACAGGTCAGCTGCAACTTCTGCTGCTGCTGGGTGCTTTGACTGCTTTCGGAATAGGTTTTGTGCGAATGTTGTTGCCGTTCCGTTGCTTGCTCTGACATGGAGGGTCTGGGCACAGCAGCGCTCGCTCCATCCTACCTGGAACCTGGCTGCCTTGCCACTGACGCCACTGCCTCCGCTGACGCTACTGTCAAGTAGCGTGCGTGAGTCCCAGATGGACCTTTCGCAGACGTGATGACGCGAAGTTGAATCTCAGGCCAGAAAATCCAGACCTATTAGCCGCCCATGCCTCCTCGTCCCCGGCTCCCTCTGCAGGCTGCAGCTCATCTACGCTTGCGGTGCACACACCAATCTACCCAACCTCCAAGAGCGCACAGCGGTGATGCAGGCCTTGCTGCACACTGCCTCACGCCTCGCTGCAGTCCCACATCTGTCGCGGCCATTGGTGCCGGATGGCGCTGCTGTTTTGGAACCGCCCACTGAGCGGTCCGCGGGGTCCTTCTGCGGTCTGCGGCTGCTGCCGGGGGACGTTCTGGAAGCGCACATGCATTCGCTGCACCAGAGGCTGGCACAGGAGCTCATGGACAAGCCACCTTACGATCTGAGGTGGCTCAAGGAGCATAACATGAGGGTAGGTGCATTGAAGGCCCCAGTCCGCTTGTAGATGCTAAGGCCATATTTATAGGGCAGATGCAGGTCCGCTGCAGGGCTGAAGCAGCTGCCTGAGCTAGACAGGACCAACAGAGCGGCATGTTCCTGTCCTGCAATGCATGACATATTCCTCCAGTGGAATGCAATCTTACATGTGCACCTTTTAACAACGAATGTGCACCTTTTAACACCCGCAGAATCTCATCCTCCGCTGTGTGACTGACAGCTCCGCCTCCGCGGAAGACATCCTGGGGCCTGGTGCGCGGGGCCCCGAGCCGCACCAACTGACCGATGACCAGTGGGCTGTGGTGTTGGCGCTACGGGGGATGCTGGCTTGCAACCTGCTACAGCATTGCCTGAGGAAAAGACACTGCGTGGACTTCGGTATCAACAGGCACGGGCAACATTGCGTGTTGTAACTTGCTTGGGGACTAATAATGCCATCTGTTTCCGGGCCTGGGGGCCAGATGCCCCGGGCGGGGCCTCACCATTGTTCCGGCTACCCCCGCCTGCCTGCGTCTGCAAGCAATGTGCCTTATTTGCCCGTCCACCCGCCCGCGGATGCACAGGACCGTCAATGCCCGTAAGCGCATTGCAGTGCCATACCGTGCGGCACACACACCCTCGGAGCGCAGCGAGTTTGCGCAGCCTGACGTGGCGCTGCTGTTAACCAATCTATCGTATTACTACGACGGCCTCTCCCTCAACGAGTTCCAGGCGGCTCTCAACACGCTTTTGGGAATGGGACTCAGCGCCCAGCGGGACTTCTATGGGTCCTGGTTGCGGCTTGCGGGCAACGATATCCCACCCGGTAAGGCCGTTCGGATCATGGTATGGACCGTCCGATAACCACATTCCGGCGGGCGCCCACCTTGTAGTGCTTGCTTATACTGCTGTCCTGATGGCCGCGCGTTATACGTACTGTATTTCTACCTCTGCCTGCTGTTTGCTCCCTTCGACGATCCCAGCGGACCTGGTAAAGTTCGATGAGGTCGACAAAGTGGATATCAGCAACAGGTCGCAGGTGGAGCTCATGCACCGCCACTTTAGCCACAACATGGCGGTGGTGGACTTCTGGTTGAACTACCGCGTCTACCCTATTGAGATGCGTCAGTACGCACAGCGCCTGGCTTCCAGCGCCTGGAACCTGGCCGATAACAGCAGGGCCCTGGTGGTTGGGTTCTCAGGCACCAACGACAACCACCGCCTGCTGCCGCTCCAAGTGCACCAGGCGGATATTCCTGACAGCTCTCTGCGCGCCACCAACGGCAAGATGCTCTCTGTCATCCTCAAACATACACTGGGCTTCAACACGCTGGTGCCTGAGGTAAGCACCGCCGAGACCTTTAGCGTGTGTTGGGCTGGTACCGGTACGCATGTGTTATTACAGGCGACATGATAAGGCGACAATGACGATTGCATTTCCCGTCCTCATGAGTTCAGGACTGCAGCCGTGGCGGCCGGCCCCTGTGGCGAGTGCTCCTGGACACTGCCCTTCGGGAGCGGATGCATGCGCTGCTGGACTGCGGGGCGCTACTGGCGGGGACAAGTAACAGGTTAGGTTGAAAGGGAAGGGCATCGGGTGACAGCAGGGCTCGAGAGTCGAGACCATACTCATCGCATTCCCCTACTTGGACTGCTGAACATACACCAGGAAAGCAGAGGGGTCGGCCGTTTCAGTGGGCTTGTCCGAAGTGTAGAAATGCCATGTCATCTAGTGCATGGGCTATCTTCTGCGTACCTGAAGCCCAACACGCTACAACTGGCTCAACGCCGCTCCCGCTCATGCGCCCACAGGCAAGCTTCCGAGTACCTGCGCCAACGGCTGGCAGAGCAAGGGGCTGCCGCCTCATTCCAAGGCGTCACCTACTTCGACGAGGACAAGCGCAGCTGGACGGTCTGCGACCTCCGTGGCCGCCGGCTGTCCCGGCACCTGTCGCCCATAGCCGAGCGTGATACTTTCGTCATCTACGACGACGCACGTTGCCGTGGCGCCGACCTACAGCTTCAGCTGTCTGCCGTAGGTATGCTCACGTTGGGCCCGGGCTCCTGCAAAGACAAGGTCATGCAAGCTGCCGGGCGACTGCGGCAGCTTGGCCGAGGTCAGCAGCTGCGCTTTGCGGCTGCAGCCGACGTGGCAGCAAAGATCATGCAGCTACCGGCCAATGCGGGTCTAGCTCTTCATAGCCACAACAGGGCCACGGAGCCGGCTGCAGTAGATGTACTGCGGTGGGTGATGCGCAATACGGTGGAAGCCACACAGCGCGGCGTGGTGACGTGGGCATCCCAGGGCCTCCATTTCACTGCCACCCGTGGAGCTCCTGAACGGGAGCTGCATGACGAGGTTCTGCGATTGGACGAGCTGTACGGCGGAAGCAAGGAGGCACAGCCTGCGGGCACATTGGTAGCGTCCAGGGCACGGCATATAGAGCGTGAGGGCTTGAGGACGGATGCAGCAAGGAATCTCGTGACTTGCATTGCAGTGGGGGCCGCGGATCTTGGCAGCGGCCATCTCGTCATTGCGGGCGCCGCCGCGGGTGATGAGGAGTGTGAACGGGAGTTGGAGGAGGAAGAGGAGCAGGAGCAAGAAGTGGAGCGGCAGGTGCCTGCCGTGATGGCAGCCCCCGAATCTGACTGGAACTACGCCACCGGCCTGACGGCAAACTCGGTGACTGACCTGGATGCAGCTGCCGTGCTTACACGCCTGTCCGATGCCGTGGTAACGCTGGGGCCGAGAAGCCTCTCCGACATCAGCTGGTCAAGTGCAGTGTGGTGCACGAGGAACTTCCTGATGGCTGCGGCCTCGTCGTACAACACTGCCGAGTTGAACCAGTATCTGCGACCTGTAGGTACCCTGGTGCTGTTTGCCAGCGGCGAGGTTCTTCTGGTATCGGAGCGAGAGGCCGATCAGCTCCAGGGGACGTCATGGAATGCGGAGCCAAGGTTCGGGGACGGCAGCGGCGGTGCTGCCAACCCACCGCTCATGCTTGATCTGTGCTATGCATGCCAGGCCGTTACCGGCGGGTCCTATGACAAACCGTTACTGGCGTTGCCACTCGCACATGGTGGCGGCAGCAGCACAGAGGCCACTGCCATGATGACGAGGTCATTGGCCTGGCGGCGGATGGGTGCGGCGCAGCTGGTCAGCGTGCAGCTATTCAACGGAGATTCCCGCTACAAGAGTGATGCTCAACGGGACAGACTGCGGCGGATGGTGTGGCGGCGTCGTGAGGATGTGGAAGAGTTGATGTCGATGCGAGGAAAGATGTCTCTGCTGCCACGCAGCGACCTGGAGAGGGCTTGTGAGGACCCGTGATGAGGATCCTCTGAAGTCCAGGGCTTGCTTGCATGGACGCTGTTTTTGGCTGTACATGGACGCTGATTTTGTGGATAGATAGCAGCGCACCGTCATTGTGAAGATCCCTCTATTGTTTCTGTAGAGGGGTTCACTGAGCTCATATTTCACGGATTATAACCAGACCAGATAGGGTTCGCTGGTTGAGTCGGGTTGACTATAAGACCTCCATGGATGACGAATTGTCGCTTTCATTATCGCCCGTTATTGCTTCACAAGAATATAGTCACTTGTTGAATTCACCGTTTCATGCATTGAATGCGTCGTCATCTCAGTATCATTCGCTGACTTCTCTTTCAAAAGAAGGCTAGTTCTTGGACGAAAGTACGATACTGACGTACTAATGATTGGTGAGTAGTTATACAGGTCTATGGGTGCTTTCAATGGCATCCGCCGTTGAAGAGCATAACTAATTTAGCATGCATAACTTAGTCGTCGTTACTTATCCGGAGGCATGGATGGTATGGACCCACCAGCACATTCCTCTGCTTGATTGTGTGCACACCAGGGCCTGAGTATTGTACCGGACTGGTGCCGGGTTTATTGGTGTGATGCATCAACCGGCTACTGTAGGCAACTTAAAACGTCAGTTTACTAACGCTGTGCTGTCGCAAGTTCAGAGTCGATACTGGTTTGCTAGAGCTGGCAACGAATGTACGGCAGGTCCCATCGCTAGAGGCTTATCAGAATGTAACGTACAACAAGCGGTACAGTTGTTCCGTTCAACTATTGTGACGACACATTTCGGCTTGGTCTTGCTCCTTGTACTGGCATTTTTAACCGATGCCGAGACATACACCATTCGCGCTGAATCCTGTGGCCATGAGGCAGATTGCGACCGTGCAGCTCATTTCCCATGTGGGCACATGTGACGGTGGATCCAGTGAATTTATGTATACATAATTGTATGTACAAATCGAATATTGAAATTCAGTTCAAATAAATTTTGCTTTTCTGGATATTTCGGGTTTGGGACCCTTCCTGTCGTACGTGATGAATGAAATGATATAGATGTACAAATTCAAATCCCTTAGGAACGCTTTCGCTGACCAGGTTGGGTTGCCATGCTGTTGTATCTCTGTTATATCCGCCTACAGTGAAGGCTCGATCGAAGGATGCCAGACAACTGGCCACCCTCGGATACTGTACCCGTAGATACCCAGATACACATGCCTCGCGGGACGCTCGGTTCTAAGCAAGGGGGGAAGTATGTAACTAGCAAGCCCTGGTTTCGATCCTTCGTATCGTATCGTATCGTTTGGAATTCTTTACAGGTACGCATTAGAAAATATAATAGCCCTGGAATTTTAATGCGTACGTCCGCAGTAGTTCACCCTTGGGTTAAAAATAAAGCAATAACACAAACCCTCCTGTTGAAAAGCCGTCTACGGAAACAATAGAGGGATCTTCACAATGACGGTGCGCTGCTATCTATCCACAAAATCAGCGTCCATGTACACCTACCCCGCCCGCCACATCTTCGGGCAGCGTAAACCCTGCAATCGAACACAACCTGCTGCACAAACGTGTTCTCGCGAAAGGCCATGGCCGGCGTCATACGACGTCCCGTGCGGTGCATTATTTCATCACGGTGCATTACGCTATGTCAGGGCGTCTTACAGACATGAACTTGCAGACTTGTAGTGCAAAGAACAGACAGGACGAACACATCTTCAAACGACCATAATCGATATGCATGGGTGCGTGCCCTTTGTGCGTGCCGCAAGCTTGCGGTGCCCTGCTTAAGGTGCCCTAGGTGCCTGCCTGAGATGCACTATATATATGACTCCGCGCAGTGTTTAGAAACACAACTTGGTGCTTTGATTTAGTATTAAAAAATATCTGTCAGCATGCACCTGTGCTAATTTTTACGTAGACGAACCAGAAGGAGCCGCTTAGCATGGCGCACATACATACTGCGTGATTGCACATAGGATGGGTGCGGGGGCTCTAACTTAGGCCGCCGCTTGATGTTGCCACCGTTGTACTAACCACGATTTGTCACTCGTGACACGCTGTTAGCTATCTTATCTTCCTTAGCTTGGACCGGGGTTGTGGTGGAGGGTAAAGGATCAGTTGCGACACGACATCCTTTCGCACCATGCCACAGGAAGTTAAGCGAGCGTTTTATCTTGCTGCTCCGAAATCTTTCTGGCCCGTGTTGACCCGTGACGCCACGTACGGACACACCAGCGCAGAGAAGAACCTTGTCGATCCTTGTGCACCGCCGTAGCAGCGGCCATCTCTGAACATGCACCAAGGCATTCCCTGGTGTGTAACTACTCGGGAAAACAGTAAGCGTGATTCTAGAGGAGATCCGTTGCCTATGCCAGCACGCTATGACCGACGGAATTTTCTGTAACGAACGACAAGCGATACGACACCAAAGCCCAAAACTGGGGCTTGCTCGTTACATACCTTCCCCCCCAGGACGGTGCGTTCTCGCGGCGAATAAGAGCGAGCCAAGCTAATAGACGACGATAAGATGAACTCCAGTCAACGATGCGGAAAGCCTTCCCCTAAGTCGGAACCTCAATATCTGTGTAATGAGCGATATATGAAACGATTTGGAGGCCCAATACTGGGGCTCGATTTTCACATTTCCAACACCCGGGCGTGGTGTGAGGCACAGCAACTCCTGGTTAGCTTGTACGAATTTCCACACGTCGCTGCCGGGAAGGAGCAGTCCAGCCATCACATAGCGGACTTGTGTGGCTTGTTGGAGCGGTTTGTTGAGCATGCTTTACAGGTGCGTTGCAGGCAGGCTACCCGGTATGTGACCAGCTAAGCCACAGGTCCACAGCGGCGAAGACATAACAGCGTCAACATGCATCTGCTGGTGGCTCACGCAGGCTGCCCTTACTTATAGCCCCTGTCCAGTGTGAAGATTCCACGCCATATGACAAATACGTATATTTCTTACCGCGCCCTCCCGACCTATCTATCCGCTTAAAAGGACAGAGGTCTGAGTGGCGCTCGATGCGTGCCTCGTGTATTTGAAAGGCACCAATAGGACGCTCCACCTCCGTCTGGGCCCTCAGGTACATGAAGGAGACCGGGGCTCTTTTGTTGACCTCACCGGCATCTGGCTCGCCCACAACGCCCAAGACAAGGCCTTGTTCCGCACCGCGGTGGTCATCTTGCGCTCCCCTCACCTCACGTGGTTCCCGGACTTCGGATGCGCGCTTCTTGGCCTGGGGCCTGGATCGTCGGGCGGCTGCAGGGATGACTCCACGAACTGCACGCAAGGGGAGGATGGCTTGTGGCCCAGGCCCGGAGAGCTTCTTTTGCACCTCATAGCTCTGGACGGATGGGGCTTTCAACTGCACAGGTGAGCAAGTGACACGCTGCGGGATGTTGGGGTGAAAGACCCTGCGCATGCAGCACAGCGTCACCCGCGTGGGTGGGTGCTAGAAGGGGACCGAACTGAAGACGTTTTTAACAGCCGTAGGTTGTACCATTCGTACACTACTGTACCAGTTCCCTTAATTGCCATATGCCCCGTTCCGCCTATGTCGCCAACCATGTGCACCTTTCATGCGAATCGCTGTGCCGACCACAGCACGTATCAGGACACTCAGCACACCGCTTTGTGTGGTGGCTACAAGCCCTTATTCTGTGGTGCAATCTCAGCTGAAGGGTACGGGCGGATGGTCAACAACGTACGCGCCGCTGTCCATGCCGCGCTTGAGAAGCGCCAGAAGAGCGGCCAGCACGGCTTTCAGCGCACTCCAGGCTTCATCCACGCGGCCGTGTGTCAGGCGCTTGCTAGCATGTCCAACGCGGTTGAGACCTCAGGTCTGGAGGCCCGGGGAGGCTTCACCGATGTGGGGCAGCACACGGGAGGGGACACACCGCGGGAGACGTGCTGGCCATTGGTCAAGGCCGTACTCCAGGTGGGCTGATGACCGCCAGGCTTCATCACTGCCAGAGTCGTGGATGCGTATGGCAGGTGGTTGGCACGCAAGCTATGGAATAGCGCCGCTGCTCATTAGCTAGGTAGAGTGCCCCGTCAGCGCGTGCGCAAGTCACATCGTAGAATGAGTACCAAAGCCCAACCTTCGGGGGGTTAGGGCACTGCTGCTTCTGAGGCCCCCACATACATGGCTACAAAGAGCGATCGCTGGCGGTGGTTGTGTTCCTCTTTCTGGTTGCAGTTCGCTATGGAATCTAATGGGACCTGCGGCATCAGTGACGAGAGCAACTCCAAGCTGCAGCCCTCATCACCGGCGCGACTGCTCTTTTTGCAAGCCATGGCGCACCTGGATCTGTGGATATTGCAGCGGCAGCTACGGCTTATCCAACCGCTTACTGCTACACCGTTGATGCTGACGGCGGCAGCTCAGATACTGCGTGCTGCCACTGCCAAGGCGGCGATGCTTTCAGATGACGGTTACGACATGTCCGCGTATGAGGCCGCCTGCCGCCAGGCAGAGGAGCAACTGCACCAAGTCGCTGCGCAACGGGCCCTCAGGGCAGCTCAGGAGTTGGAGCTTCCGGAGCCCAGCTCACCCGCTCTGATGGGCGGCTACACGCTGCCCAGCGGTATCCTGCCTGAACCGCTTGTGCCGCGCAGCGAGGGGGCTGGACTGGAGACGGCGCGGCAACGGGCATCTCTCAACTTGGGCTCACTACCGCTTCTGCCTGTGGGCGTGTCCTTTACCACAATGCTGGAGTGGATGTCCTCCCAGAAACTTACGCCAGCTGCAGGCGGCAGCGGGAGTGGCCATGAGGGTGTAGTGGCGCAGCTACTGCTTCGCTCCATCGAGCGGGAGTTCTTCCGGCGTGCGGTGCTTGGCTTCAACGCCGCCCTCAACCAGCTGGGCCTGGCGGAGGTCATTGCTCTTGAGAAGGTTGTAGATTTGTACCGCAATGTGTTGAATGGTTTCTTAGAGCAGCAAGAGGCGGAGCAAGAGAAACGACAGCAACTGCTTGGGCAAAAGCAGCAGCCTCCGCCGCCAGCAGTGATGCGTGTGGAGCTGCGCAGCCGGGAGTTGCTGGTGGTGTGGGTGGCGTACTGCCTCGTGCGTGAAGCGGCACTGCGGCAGCACCCGCTCGTGTCCAATTATGGCGTGTTTGGCTCCCATCATGATCTGCGGCATCTGGTCCTGTCTGACCGCACCTCCGTGGACGCGGCACTCAGTGTTGCCGCTTACTTGCAACGCAACTCAGTGATCGGACGGCAGCTGTTTTCGCTGCGGGATGCTGGCGTGTCCACGATGGATATGGCAGAGGAATATGTGAAGGGCCGTCCACAGCTGCAGGGCATCTGGTCGTTGGAGCAGCAGGACGCGGAGGCGCGGATGGCAGCGCACTGGGCGGAGGTACTCCGTAAGAAGGAACTAGTTTTGGAACTGTGTACGGAGCTGGCTGAGCTCGAGTCAGAGGGCAGGCGGCTGGTTAGGGAGTTAGAGGATGCCAGGAGGTTAGCAAACATGCAAAGTCGGCGAACATACCGCGACGACGTCAACAAGCTTTCAGAAAAGGTCAGAAACAACAAGAGGGCTACAAAATGCAAGATGGATGAGCTGGAGGATGCGGAGAGGGCACCGGCTCCCGTTGTGCAACCCCTGCCCCGCAGCAGCACCCTCGCGCACCGCTGGCTGTTCTTCTTGCACATGCCGCCGCTGCTTCGGCACCTCTCCAGGTTCAGCTTTCTGGCTCAGCAGATGCTGCTGCCACGGCCCATCAGCCCGGAAGTTGCACGTGCGATTGGTACGGCATATAACACAAACCTGACCACGTACTACAATGACCAGCGTCACTGTCACACATACCTCCGACGTGAACGCCTCCAGCAATCTCACGACGGTCAGGAAGGTCGGGTGATGTTCTGGTCCAAGAGCAAGGTACCGGATCGCAAGGACATTGGTCCCAAGACCGTGGGCCGTTGCACCTCTCGCTCCGACGGTGTCTGGTACCCGGACGTCCTGGAAATCAGTATGGCCTGGGCCGGCTCTGGATCACTCGTGGACTTGGGCTTTCCAGCATACTTCAATCCATTTGCGGTGCTGCCACACATCAGTCTGACGGAGCTGTACTTCACAGAGCAGCTGCCGTCAGAGAACGGGGACGTGGCTCCGCTGCAGTGGGCGATGCATGTGCGCGCCTCGGCGAACGATACACCGGCCGACAGGGGAAACCTCGCCATTGCACGGCAAGGTACGTAGGCGGTAGGAGTCGTTGGACTGACCGATGATAACGGTCGTAGGTGCTCGGCGTCGGTTTATCCGTTGGTGCTGTCGGGTTTCAATTCTTGCGACTGGGCACTGCGGGAGTGGGATGCTTTGGTAATACATGTGCTTCGCATCCTTCAGAGGCATCTCCACTACATGCCCAGCTGCCATTGCGACAGGCTTTGTACGTCATGGCACTCCGCCCTTGTCTGCATGCTGCCTGTTGTTCCACTTGATCGCATAGATCTCAAGCCTGGCTATTTCTCCAAGCCCGCCTATTTGATGTTCGGCAGCCTGCGAGCCTATCCACTGCGGCAGCTGCGGCGCTTGGCTTCCGCACTGCATGACCGTACCTTGCCCCTGGACCAGCCCACTGTCCATGTACTTGTACGACAGCTGATGTACCACATCGGTGTCCTGAACGATGATTCACCGCCGCGGCTGCTGTGGCGCGAGGGCTGGAAGTCGGAGGGCGATGTCCTGGAGACGTTGTGGCGAGAGCTGAGCTCCCTTGCGGACGAGCTAGCGGAGAAGCGACGGGAACACAAGGCGGTGTTGCTGCTGGGCGAGATGGTGGCCTACCTTGCTGACTGGCACCCGCCATGCAGTGACGTGGCGCGGCAGTTCGCTACCATGACGTCCACCGTGGCTGATGAACTGGGTCTGGAGGCGGACGCCATCAGCAATAATGATGACGCAGTCGCGGCGTTGCTGGCCAAGCAGTGCATCTGGCGCTGCATGGCGCTGCTGTGCTACGGCGCTGGATGTCTAGATGCCAGCGATGTGGGTGCTATGCTGCAGCTCATAGTGCTCATCCGCCACGGCCACGTGTTTCTGCAGGACCTTCAGCTGCGTGCACAGGTACAGCCGCTGGTGGTGCGGGCGCACAACGTCATGGCATCTCGTTCTGACGTGGTGATGGCGGAGGTGACCCAACATGGTGAGCTGCTCACTGATGCCGTTGCAAGGGTACTGCCTGGCGGGCTGCGACCAGAGCCCCTGGCCGGTGGTGCAATGGTCTGGAGCCGTCTGCCTGACTCAGTTGCCAGCTTTGAGGCCGTGGGACGCTGCGTCGGGGCCTTTGGCGGCGGCGAGCAGCAGGGGCACCTGTTGTCAATCAACATTTTGGACGGCACTGTGCTGCTGGACGGCTGGCCACCCAACCGGCTGCCCAAGGAGGTGACGGGGCATCCGCTGTACCGGCGCACCTTTGGCGAGTGGAACTTCCAGGTGGCCTTCGCAGGCGAGGGTCAGGCGGGCGCCATGGAGGGTCTGCGACTGATCAATGGGCGCAGGTACAGATTCTTGCTGGGATCTGGGGGCCGACTGGTCATCAGTGAAGTGGATCCGGAACGCAGGGTGGAGCTGGAGCTGCTGGATCCAGGGACCGATGGCCAGTGCGGCCAGTGGGGTGCGACGCTTCCACCTCGCCTACGGGAGATGCATAGTCACTGGCTCTGCAGGTGCGCCCGGGACTTGAGGATTTTGAGGTTTATATGCGTCTGTACGTGTGCATCTACACGTGTGTGTGCTTGTGTGCCTCGAACCAGAGATGCATGTTAAATTACATCGGGATCGTCGGGAAAGCGGGACCTGGGCGCCTGGGCGGGTTTCAAATTTAATGAGGGTTATAACTTTGCTTTGTTGACGGCCTTCGACATGACCGAAGGAGGGTTCCGCGCCGTACATATGCAGGGATCGCGGTGTGGTAGTGCTCCGTCCAATCAGCTTCCTGAAGCACGACATACACTTCATCGTACAGTGTGCATCGATGCCGACCACGTCCCCATGCAAGGCACTCGGGTGCGCCACTGCCGCGTCGTGGGACCTCCACTCGTATGACTGCCACCGCGTGCCGCATCATCTGCAATCCCGTCACTGGACCGAGCTGCTACAGCCCGATTTGTTACCACAGCTGCCAGACCGACTGGTGCTATTGAGCGGCTCGGCTATCCTCAACAACCTTTTGACGAAATTCGAGGATGCCCGCTTCATCCACGCCTTTGTAAGCAACACCGATCCTGGCCTACTGCGATTGGAACTGCCCCGCTTCAGCTTGGAGTTCGAGCTGCGGTCAGATGGGGAGGTCCGGTCTCGGGACTACAGCGGCTATCGCCTCCACCACCGGCAGCTCCTGGTCTCGGAGCTCTCATTCGGGGTCGTATACTACACACTACCCGAATTCCGAAGGTATCTGGTTCTGGAGCGCATCCCCGGGACAGGTGCAGTGCAAGGCAACCGGCGCGAGGATGTGCTGGTGCTGGTGCCTGCTGGATCGGTGGTGGCCGCAGGTCAACTACCGGACGTGCAAGTCAGCGGCATCAGTAAAGCCCGTCTCAAGGTACTTACACACTTGTACGCACAAACCAGTTTGATACGTTTGGGGACTGAAGCTGTTAATCGAAGGGACGTTTCCACACCTAGTGGTGCGGTTCAGCATAGTCGAACCGGATAGCTTTTTAGTCTGTCCGCTTGCTCATTCACAATCCTACATAGACCGCCCGCCTGCCTGGCCCATGTTCATCTCGCTGGCCGTTCTGCAGGCCCACTGCTACGAGGTGCACGGCCGTTTCCGTCACCTGCGCGCCAGCTCCATTCCCGCTCGCCTGCAGCTCGCCGCGCTGTATGCCGCCACCGGCACTCTGCTGCCGGAGCCCCTCAGCCACTGTACGGGCGGCCAAACGGCGATGGAGTTGCTGCGGCAGTGCTGGAGTGACCGACCACTGAGCGCTGAGGCGCTGTGTCACTTGCGTAGCGTAGACCAACTTGGCGGCCACCTGACCCCTGGTCTCAGGTTGCTGGCCCACGAGCTCGAGGCCAGCGCGGGGCAGCTAAGGCTCCTACATGAGGTCACACAGGGGCCGGGGCCGGCACTTATTGGTGCTGTAACCGCTCAGAGCCCATGCACGAGCATTGATGGCGCCCGTGTCAGGAATGCAGATGCTGGCATAAGCTACTTTCAGGAGCGGCAGAAGATCCTCCAGTCGGGAGGCTGGGGTCCCAACCCGCGGGGGCTGTTGACAGCGAGCGAGGAGCGTCGGGCGCTTGGTGTGTCTGTCGGGCGGATGCCGGTGCCCGCGTGGTTGCGGCTTGGCCACTATAAGAGGATTCAGATTCCGGAGCCACTCCCAGTGGATAGCGCGTATGTGATAAGAGGTCGAGCAGCAGCTGAGCGGGCTGGTGGTGAGGCCGGAAGCTGACAGCCGGACAACCACTCCCTATCCGCTTATGGATCTGCGAGAGTGGAATGTGGGAGGGGACGAGAGCGCTGGCAGTGGCGCACCTGCTGCTGCTGGGGATGGGGATGGTGCTGCAGCAGCCCTGACGCCGCTGCACCTGGAGATGCATCGGGAGCTGGCTGTCAGCTGGGCGGAGTACCATTCTGCACCCGATGTGGAGGATTACAGGCTGGCACTAGGCTCTGCAACGTACATTATTGACCTGGCGGTGAGATACAACGGCGGGAGCGTGCGTTGGTGTGCACCACGGGTATTGTAGCTCGTATTATTGTAAGGGTTGTTTTGTAGGTGTGGATCCATTCAAGCGGCAAAACAGCCCCGTGCTAGCCTTCAAACCAGATCTACGCGCCATATATAACCGACACCGATCTGCGTACAAACAGGATCCATGGTATCGGATGCCTCGGAACCTCGAGCAGTTGATGTGTCGATTGTGATAGTTAAAGAATACTCTTGGATGCAGGCGTCGGTCGCGGAGCGCCGGGCAGCCGTCGAGGCATACCTTTTTCGGTGGCTGAGCCACGTGCCCGAGGATGTGGGATACCACGGCAGCAGCTTTCGGATGCTGCGTGCATCGGGCATGGTCCCTAGGGCGAACCACAGCGACCTCATGCGGGCGGCGTGGCAGCGCCAGCTACTACGGCGGCAGTTCAACCCATTCTTGTCACAGGCTGCAGAGGAGCGGCTGAAGGCGGGGGTGTTGGTGTGGCTGCAGCTGTGTGTGCTTGAGGACCGGTTGTCGCGGTTGAATAGGCTGGCGGCAGCGGGTGACGAATACCGGCTTGCCTTGATTCGGGTAAGGGGTGAGGCACGTGGCTCACAAGCTTGTTGCAGTGTTTGTTGGGTCATATGTCGATTCATACAGGACATGCACGGCGGGATCGGGGTAGTGTAATTATCGGCGGCTAGTGACAGTTCGTCCCACATCCCAGTTGATCCCGGTTGATCCCAGTTGATCCCATCACCTACGCCGACATTCTTCTGTCGCTGCCACAGCCACTGCTCTTGTTGTTGTTGCTGCTGCTGTCCCTGTACGCTGCAGGAGCTGCTGATCCGGCGCACCTGGGACGTGTCTCAGCATTCCCAGTGGCTCGTGTTTGAAGTGGAGGGGCAGCTGCAGATCCGGCCCGAGCAGTACACTGTGGCGAGGCACCTGATGTCGAACGCGGGGTCCATCGCGCAGCTCAACATGGGCGAGGGCAAGACCCGCGTCATCCTGCCCATGCTGGCCCTGCACTTGGCGGACGGCAGTCAAGTGGTGGGTCAAGGCGTGTGTCGGCAACCGTGCATACATCAGCAGCACACGCTGCCTTCGGCCCAAGTTGAACCCCAACGTTTGGTCTGGGTGATTGTGCTATTGCTGAGCCTTTCAGTGCACTGCATTGCTTGCGTGCCCTCATCATTTCTCCCTGCTGCACGCGCGGATCTTACTATCCGTAAGGGTACCCTAACTCCTGCAGCCGTTCCCCAACTAGTATCACAATCCTGCCGACCGGTCTTGTCCGTCCACATTCGCCGCGCACATGCACCGCAGGTCCGTCTCAACCTGCTGTCCACCTTGTCGGAGGAGGCGTACGGCCACCTGCACAACACGCTGTGCGCTGGAGTGCTTGGCCGCAAGCTATTCACATTGCCCTTCCATCGGGGTGTACTGCTCACTGACAAAACAGCGCCGGGGGCGGAGCCTAAGAAGGCGGTTGATGTGGAGGCGATGTTGGCGAGCCTCCATCACTGCAAGCAGGTAAGCATCTTCAGGTGCTTAAGATGAGTACGTCGCTGAAGCCGGATGATGTCCTTGTCTTCAGCTCCCTGACGGACAGTCCCAGGCGTCTCCCGTCACCTTTTTACTACCATATATACAGGAGGGTGGTCTGCTGCTGGTGGCTCCTGAGCACCGCCTGTCAATGGGTCTGAAGCGTATTGAGCTAGGGGCGCTGGGCGTGGAGAAGGCGGCTGAATGCGCAGGGCTGGATCGGCTGGCTGGAATGCCGTACGTCGACATTCTGGACGAGAGTGATGAGCTGCTGCACCACAGGTCAGCTGCAACTTCTGCTGCTGCTGGGTGCTTTGACTGCTTTCGGAATAGGTTTTGTGCGAATGTTGTTGCCGTTCCGTTGCTTGCTCTGACATGGAGGGTCTGGACACAGCAGCGCTCGCTCCATCCTACCTGGAGAGTATAAGATGGACCTTTCGCAGACGTGATGACGCGAAGTTGAATCTCAGGCCAGAAAATCCAGACCTATTAGCCGCCCATGCCTCCTCGTCCCCGGCTCCCTCTGCAGGCTGCAGCTCATCTACGCTTGCGGTGCACACACCAATCTACCCAACCTCCAAGAGCGCACAGCGGTGATGCAGGCCTTGCTGCACACTGCCTCACGCCTCGCTGCAGTCCCACATCTGTCGCGGCCGTTGGTGCCGGATGGCGCTGCTGTTTTGGAACCGCCCGCCAAGCGGTCCGCGGGGTCCTTCTGCGGTCTGCGGCTGCTGCCGGGGGACGTTCTGGAAGCGCACATGCATTCGCTGCACCAGAGGCTGGCACAGGAGCTCATGGACAAGCCACCTTACGAGCTGAGGTGGCTCAAGGAGCATAACATGAGGGTAGGTGCATTGAAGGCCCCAGTCCGCTTGTAGATGCTAAGGCCATATTTATAGGGCAGATGCAGGTCCGCTGCAGGGCTGAAGCAGCTGCCTGAGCTAGACAGGACCCACAGAGCGGCATGTTCCTGTCCTGCGATGCATGGCATACTCCTCCAGTGGAATCCAATGATTACATTTAAAAATGAATATGCACCTTTTAACACCCGCAGAATCGCATCCTCCGCTGTGTGACTGACAGCTCCGCCTCCGCGGAAGACATCCTGGGGCCTGGTGCGCGGGGCCCCGAGCCGCACCAACTGACCGATGACCAGTGGGCTGTGGTGTTGGCGCTACGGGGGATGCTGGCTTGCAACCTGCTACAGCATTGCCTGAGGAAATGACACTGCGTGGACTTCGGTATCAACAGGCACGGGCAACATTGCGTGTTGTCACTTGCTTGGGGACTAATAATGCCATCTGTTTGCGGGTGACGGCCTTGGGGCCAGATGCCCCGGGCGGGGCCTCACCATTGTTCCGGCTACCCCTGCCTGCCTGCATCTGCAAGCAATGTGCCTTATTTGCCCGTCCACCCGCCCGCGGATGCACAGGACCGTCAATGCCCGTAAGCGCATTGCAGTGCCATACCGTGCGGCACACACACCCTCGGAGCGCAGCGAGTTCGCGCAGCCTGACGTGGCGCTGCTGTTAACCAATCTATCGTATTACTACGACGGCCTCTCCCTCAACGAGTTCCAAGCGGCTCTCAACACGCTTTTGGGAATGGGACTCAGCGCGCAGCGGGACTTCTATGGGTCCTGGTTGCGGCTTGCGGGCAACGATATCCCACCCGGTAAGGCTGTTCGGATCATGGTATGGACCGTCCGATAACCACATTGCTGCGGGCGCCCACCCTGTTTGTATAGTTTAGGGCAAGGTGATTTGCGCCCAACTGGCGTCGTGTTGGGCCCTTCACGTGATGTCGATGGGATATATACAACGCCGACGCATCAAGCTCGGTTCACCTTCCCATGTCATGATATCCTTTATACTGCTGTCCTGATGGCCGCGCGTTATACGTACTGTATTTCTACCTCTGCCTGCTGTTTGCTCCCTTCGACGATCCCAGCGGACCTGGTAAAGTTCGATGAGGTCGACAAAGTGGATATCAGCAACAGGTCGCAGGTGGAGCTCATGCACCGCCACTTTAGCCACAACATGGCGGTGGTGGACTTCTGGTTGAACTACCGCGTCTACCCTATTGAGATGCGTCAGTACGCACAGCGCCTGGCTTCCAGCGCCTGGAACCTGGCCGATAACAGCAGGGCCCTGGTGGTTGGGTTCTCAGGCACCAACGACAACCACCGCCTGCTGCCGCTCCAAGTGCACCAGGCGGATATTCCTGACAGCTCTCTGCGCGCCACCAACGGCAAGATGCTCTCTGTCATCCTCAAACATACACTGGGCTTCAACACGCTGGTGCCTGAGGTAAGCACCGCCGAGACCTTTAGCTTGTGTTGGGCTGGTACCGGTACGCATGTGTTATTACAGGCGACATGATAAGGCGACAATGACGATTGCATTTCCCGTCCTCATGAGTTCAGGACTGCAGCCGTGGCGGCCGGCCCCTGTGGCGAGTGCTCCTGGACACTGCCCTTCGGGAGCGGATGCATGCACTGCTGGACTGCGGGGCGCTATTGGCGGGGACAAGTAACAGGTTAGGTTGAAAGGGCAGGGCATCGGGTGACAGCAGGGCTCGAGAGTCGAGACCGTACTCATCGCATTCCCCTACTTGGACTGCTGGACAAACACCAGGAAAGCAGAGGGGTCGGCCGTTTCAGTGGGCTTGTCCGAAGTGTACAAATGCCATGTCATCTAGTGCTTCTGCGTACCTGAAGCCCAACTGCACCTGGCTCAACGCCGCTCCCGCTCATGCGCCCACAGGCAAGCTTCCGAGTACCTGCGCCAACAGCTGGCAGAGCAAGGGGCTGCCGCCTCATTCCAAGGCGTCACCTACTTCGACGAGGACAAGCGCAGCTGGACGGTCTGCGACCTCCGTGGCCGCCGGCTGTCCCGGCACCTGTCACCCATAGCCGAGCGTGACACTTTTGTCATCTACGACGACGCACGTTGCCGTGGCGCCGACCTACAGCTTCAGCTGTCTGCCGTGGGTATGCTCACGTTGGGCCCGGGCTCCTGCAAAGACAAGGTCATGCAAGCTGCCGGGCGACTGCGGCAGCTTGGCCGAGGTCAGCAGCTGCGCTTTGCGGCTGCAGCCGACGTGGCAGCAAAGATCATGCAGCTACCGGCCAATGCGGGTCTAGCTCTTCATAGCCACAACAGGGCCACGGAGCCGGCTGCAGTAGATGTACTGCGGTGGGTGATGCGCAATACGGTGGAAGCCACACAGCGCGGCGTGGTGACGTGGGCATCCCAGGGCCTCCATTTCACTGCCACCCGTGGAGCTCCTGAACGGGAGCTGCATGACGAGGTTCTGCGATTGGACGAGCTGTACGGCGGAAGCAAGGAGGCACAGCCTGCGGGCACATTGGTAGCGTCCAGGGCACGGCATATAGAGCGTGAGGGCTTGAGGACGGATGCAGCAAGGAATCTCGTGACTTGCATCGCAGTGGGGGCCGCGGATCTTGGCAGCGGCCATCTCGTCATTGCGGGCGCCGCCGCGGGTGATGAGGAGTGTGAACGGGAGTTGGAGGAGGAAGAGGAGCAGGAGCAAGAAGTGGAGCGGCAGGTGCCTGCCGTGACGGCAGCCCCCGAATCTGACTGGAAGTACGCCACCGGCCTGACGGCAAGCTCGGTGACTGACCTGGATGCAGCTGCCGTGCTTACACGCCTGTCCGATGCCGTGGCAACCCTGGGGCCGAGAAGCCTCTCCGACATCAGCTGGTCAAGTGCAGTGTGGTGCACGAGGAACTTCCTGATGGCTGCGGCCTCGTCACACAACACTGCCGAGTTGAACCAGTATCTGCGACCTGTAGGTACCCTGGTGCTGTTTGCCAGCGGCGAGGTTCTTCTGGTATCGGAGCGAGAGGCCGATCAGCTCCAGGGGACGTCATGGAATGCGGAGCCAAGGTTCGGGGACGGCAGCGGCGGTGCTGCCAACCCACCGCTCATGCTTGATCTGTGCTATGCATGCCAGGCCGTTACCGGCGGGTCCTATGACAAACCGTTACTGGCGTTGCCACTCGCACATGGTGGCGGCAGCAGCACAGAGGCCACTGCCATGATGACGAGGTCATTGGCCTGGCGGCGGATGGGTGCGGCGCAGCTGGTCAGTGTGCAGCTATTCAACGGAGATTCCCGCTACAAGAGTGATGCTCAACGGGACAGACTGCGGCGGATGGTGTGGCGGCGTCGTGAGGATGTGGAAGAGTTGATGTCGATGCGAGGAAAGATGTCTCTGCTGCCACGCAGCGACCTGGAGAGGGCTTGTGAGGACCCGTGATGAGGATCCTCTGAAGTCCAGGGCTTGCTTGCATGGACGCTGTTTTTGGCTGTACATGGACGCTGATTTTGTGGATAGATAGCAGCGCACCGTCATTGTGAAGATCCCTCTATTGTTTCTGTAGAGGGGTTCACTGAGCTCATATTTCACGGATTATAACCAGACCAGATAGGGTTCGCTGGTTGAGTCGGGTTGACTATAAGACCTCCATGGATGACGAATTGTCGCTTTCATTATCGCCCGTTATTGCTTCACAAGAATATAGTCACTTGTTGAATTCACTGTTTCATGCATTGAATGCGTCGTCATCTCAGTATCATTCGCTGACTTCTCTTTCAAAAGAAGGCTAGTTCTTGGACGAAAGTACGATACTGACGTACTAATGATTGGTCAGTAGTTGTACAGGTCTATGGGTGCTTTCAGTGGCATCCGCCGTTGAAGAGCATAACTAATTTAGCATGCATAACTTAGTCGTCGTTACTTATCCGGAGGCATGGATGGTATGGACCCGCCAGCACATTCCTCTGCTTGATTGTGTGCACACCAGGGCCTGAGTATTGTACCGGACTGGTGCCGGGTTTATGGTGTGATGCATCAACCGGCTACTGTAGGCAACTTAAAACGTCAGTTTACTAACGCTGTGCTGTCGCAAGTTCAGAGTCGATACTGGTTTGCTAGAGCTGGCAACGAATGTACGGCAGGTCCCATCCCTAGAGGCTTATCAGAATGTAACGTACAACAAGCGGTACAGTTGTTCCGTTCAACTATTGTGACGACACATTTCGGCTTGGTCTTGCTCCTTGTACTGGCATTTTTAACCGATGCCGAGACATACACCATTCGCGCTGAATCCTGTGGCCATGAGGCAGATTGCGACCGTGCAGCTCATTTCCCGGCTACCAGCAAGGGGTGTGAGAGCAGTCAAGCCATCTGGGCACATGTGACGGTGGATGCAGTGAATTTATGTATACATAACTGTATGTACAAATTGAATATTGAAATTCAGTTCAAATAAATTTTGCTTTTCTGGATATTTCGGGTTTGGGACCCTTCCTGTCGTACGTGATGAATGGAATGATTTAGATGTTACAAAATTCAAATCCCTTAGGAACACTTTCGCTAACCAGGTGGGTTGCCATGCTGTTGTATCTCTGTTATATCCGCCTACAGTGAAGGCTCGATCGAAGGATGCCAGACAACTGGCCACCCTCGGATACTGTACCCGTAGATACCCAGATACACATGCCTCGCGGGACGCACGGGGGATAGTATGTAACTAGCAAGCCCTGGTTTCGGCCCTTCGTATCGTATCGTATCGTTTGGAATTCTTTACAGGTACGCATTAGAAAATATAATAGCCCTGGAATTATAATGCATACGTCCGCAGTAGTTCACCCTTCGGTTTAAAATAAAGCAATGTCACAAACCCTCCTGTTGAAAAGCCGTCTAAATCAAACAATACAGGGATCTTCACAATGACGGTGCGCTGCTATCTATCCACAAAATCAGCGTCCATGTACACCTACCTATAATCCGTGAAATATGAGCTCAGTGAACCCCTCTACAGAAACAATAGAGGGATCTTCACAATGACGGTGCGCTGCTATCTATCCACAAAATCAGCGTCCATGTACAGCCAAAAACAGCGTCCATGCAAGCAAGCCCTGGACTTCAGAGGATCCTCATCACGGGTCCTCACAAGCCCTCTCCAGGTCGCTGCGTGGCAGCAGAGACATCTTTCCTCGCATCGACATCAACTCTTCCACATCCTCACGACGCCGCCACACCATCCGCCGCAGTCTGTCCCGTTGAGCATCACTCTTGTAGCGGGAATCTCCGTTGAATAGCTGCACACTGACCAGCTGCGCCGCACCCATCCGCCGCCAGGCCAATGACCTCGTCATCATGGCAGTGGCCTCTGTGCTGCTGCCGCCACCATGTGCGAGTGGCAACGCCAGTAACGGTTTGTCATAGGACCCGCCGGTAACGGCCTGGCATGCATAGCACAGATCAAGCATGAGCGGTGGGTTGGCAGCACCGCCGCTGCCGTCCCCGAACCTTGGCTCCGCATTCCATGACGTCCCCTGGAGCTGATCGGCCTCTCGCTCCGATACCAGAAGAACCTCGCCGCTGGCAAACAGCACCAGGGTACCTACAGGTCGCAGATACTGGTTCAACTCGGCAGTGTTGTGTGACGAGGCCGCAGCCATCAGGAAGTTCCTCGTGCACCACACTGCACTTGACCAGCTGATGTCGGAGAGGCTTCTCGGCCCCAGGGTTGCCACGGCATCGGACAGGCGTGTAAGCACGGCAGCTGCATCCAGGTCAGTCACCGAGTTTGCCGTCAGGCCGGTGGCGTACTTCCAGTCAGATTCGGGGGCTGCCATCACGGCAGGCACTTGCCGCTCCACTTCTTGCTCCTGCTCCTCTTCCTCCTCCAACTCCCGTTCACACTCCTCATCACCCGCGGCGGCGCCCGCAATGACGAGATGGCCGCTGCCAAGATCCGCGGCCCCCACTGCGATGCAAGTCACGAGATTCCTTGCTGCATCCGTCCTCAAGCCCTCACGCTCTATATGCCGTGCCCTGGACGTTACCAATGTGCCCGCAAGCTGTGCCTCCTTGCTTCCGCCGTACAGCTCGTCCAATCGCAGAACCTCGTCATGCAGCTCCCGTTCAGGAGCTCCACGGGTGGCAGTGAAATGGAGGCCCTGGGATGCCCACGTCACCACGCCGCGCTGTGTGGCTTCCACCGTATTGCGCATCACCCACCGCAGTACATCTACTGCAGCCGGCTCCGTGGCCCTGTTGTGGCTACGAAGAGCTAGACCCGCATTGGCCGGTAGCTGCATGATCTTTGCTGCCACGTCGGCTGCAGCCGCAAAGCGCAGCTGCTGACCTCGGCCAAGCTGCCGCAGTCGCCCGGCAGCTTGCATGACCTTGTCTTTGCAGGAGCCCGGGCCCAACGTGAGCATACCCACGGCAGACAGCTGAAGCTGTAGGTCGGCGCCACGGCAACGTGCGTCGTCGTAGATGACAAAAGTGTCACGCTCGGCTATGGGTGACAGGTGCCGGGACAGCCGGCGGCCACGGAGGTCGCAGACCGTCCAGCTGCGCTCGTCCTCGTCGAAGTAGGTGACGCCTTGGAATGAGGCGGCAGCCCCTTGCTCTGCCAGCTGTTGGCGCAGGTACTCGGAAGCTTGCCTGTGGGCGCATGAGCGGGAGCGGCGTTGAGCCAGGTGCAGTTGGGCTTCAGGTACGCAGAAACACTAGATGACATGGCATTTGTACACTTCGGACAAGCCCACTGAAACGGCCGACCCCTCTGCTTTCCTGGTGTATGTCCAGCAGTCCAAGTAGGGGAATGCGATGAGTACGGTCTCGACTCTCGAGCCCTGCTGTCACCCGATGCCCTTCCCTTTCAACCTAACCTGTTACTTGTCCCCGCCAGTAGCGCCCCGCAGTCCAGCAGTGCATGCATCCGCTCCCGAAGGGCAGTGTCCAGGAGCACTCGCCACAGGGGCCGGCCGCCACGGCTGCAGTCCTGAACTCATGAGGACGGGAAATGCAATCGTCATTGTCGCCTTATCATGTCGCCTGTAATAACACATGCGTACCGGTACCAGCCCAACACAAGCTAAAGGTCTCGGCGGTGCTTACCTCAGGCACCAGCGTGTTGAAGCCCAGTGTATGTCTGAGGATGACAGAGAGCATCTTGCCGTTGGTGGCGCGCAGAGAGCTGTCAGGAATATCCGCCTGGTGCACTTGGAGCGGCAGCAGGCGGTGGTTGTCGTTGGTGCCTGAAAACCCAACCACCAGGGCCCTGCTGTTATCGGCCAGGTTCCAGGCGCTGGAAGCCAGGCGCTGTGCGTACTGACGCATCTCAATAGGGTAGACGCGGTAGTTCAACCAGAAGTCCACCACCGCCATGTTGTGGCTTAGGTATCGGTGCATGAGCTCCACCTGCGGCCTGTTGCTGATATCCACTTTGTCGACCTCATCGAACTTTACCAGGTCCGCTGGGATTGTCGAAGGGAGCAAACAGCAGGCAGAGGTAGACATACAGTACGTAGAACGCGCGGCCATCAGGACAGCAGTATAAGCAAGCACTACAAGGTGGGCGCCCGCCGGAATGTGGTTATCGGACGGTCCATACCATGATCCGAACGGCCTTACCGGGTGGGATATCGTTGCCCGCAAGCCGCAACCAGGACCCATAGAAGTCCCGCTGGGCGCTGAGTCCCATTCCCAAAAGCGTGTTGAGAGCCGCCTGGAACTCGTTGAGGGAGAGGCCGTCGTAGTAATACGATAGATTAGTTAACAGCAGCGCCACGTCGGGCTGCGCAAACTCGCTGCGCTCCGAGGGTGTGTGTGCCGCACGGTATGGCACTGCAATGCGCTTACGGGCATTGACGGTCCTGTGCATCCGCGGGCGGGTGGACGGGCAAATAAGGCACATTGCTTGCAGACGCAGGCAGGCGGGGGTAGCCGGAACAATGGTGAGGCCCCGCCCGGGGCATCTGGCCCCCAGGCCCGGAAACAGATGGCATTATTAGTCCCCAAGCAAGTGACAACACGCAATGTTGCCCGTGCCTGTTGATACCGAAGTCCACGCAGTGTCTTTTCCTCAGGCAATGCTGTAGCAGGTTGCAAGCCAGCATCCCCCGTAGCGCCAACACCACAGCCCACTGGTCATCGGTCAGTTGGTGCGGCTCGGGGCCCCGCGCACCAGGCCCCAGGATGTCTTCCGCGGAGGCGGAGCTGTCAGTCACACAGCGGAGGATGCGATTCTGCAGGTGTTAAAAGGTGCACATTCGTTGTTAAAAGGTGCACATGTAATGATTGCATTCCACTGGAGGAGTATGTCATGCATTGCAGGACAGGAACATGCCGCTCTGTTGGTCCTGTCTAGCTCAGGCAGCTGCTTCAGCCCTGCAGCGGACCTGCATCTGCCCTATAAATATGGCCTTAGCATCCACAAGCGGACTGGGGCCTTCAATGCACCTACCCTCATGTTATGCTCCTTGAGCCACCTCAGATCGTAAGGTGGCTTGTCCATGAGCTCCTGTGCCAGCCTCTGGTGCAGCGAATGCATGTGCGCTTCCAGAACGTCCCCCGGCAGCAGCCGCAGACCGCAGAAGGACCCCGCGGACCGCTCAGTGGGCGGTTCCAAAACAGCAGCGCCATCCGGCACCAACGGCCGCGACAGATGTGGGACTGCAGCGAGGCGTGAGGCAGTGTGCAGCAAGGCCTGCATCACCGCTGTGCGCTCTTGGAGGTTGGGTAGATCGGTGTGTGCACCGCAAGCGTAGATGAGCTGCAGCCTGCAGAGGGAGCCGGGGACGAGGAGGCATGGGCGGCTAATAGGTCTGGATTTTCTGGTCGTAGACTCAAATAACATCGCGTCATCACGTCTGCGTGAGGTCCATCCGGGACTCACGCACGCTACTTGACAGTAGCGTCAGTGGAGGCAGTGGCGTCAGTGGCAAGGCAGCCAGGTTCCAGGTAGGATGGAGCGAGCACTGCTGTGTCCAGACCCTCCATGTCACAGCAACCAACGGAACGGCAACAACATTCGCACAAAACCTATTCCGAAAGCAATCAAAGCACCCAGCAGCAGCAGAAGTTGCAGCTGACCTGTGGTGCAGCAGCTCATCACTCTCGTCCAAGATGTCGACGTACGGCATTGCGGCCAGCCGATCCAGCCCTGCGCATTCAGCCGCCTTCTCCACGCCCAGCGCCCCTAGCTCAATACGCTTCAGACCCATTGACAGGCGGTGCTCAGGAGCCACCAGCAGCAGACCACCCTCCTGTATATATGGTAGTAAAAAGGTAAGTGACGGGAGACGCCTGGGTCTGTTCGTCAGGGAGCTGAAGACAAGGACATCATCCGGCTTCAGCGACGTACTCATCTTAAGCACCTGAAGATGCTTACCTGCTTGCAGTGATGGAGGCTCGCCAACATCGCCTCCACCTCAACCGCCTTAGGCTCCTCCCCCAGCGCTGTTTTGTCAGTGAGCAGTACACCCCGATGGAAGGGCAATGTGAATAGCTTGCGGCCTAGCACTCCAGCGCACAGAGTGTTGTGCAGGTGGCCGTACGCCTCCTCGGACAACGTGGACAGCAGGTTGAGACGGACCTGCGGTGCATGTGCGCGGCGAATGTGGACAGACAAGAGCGGTCGGCAGAATTGTGATACTAGCTGGGGAACGGCTGCAGGAGTTAGGGCACCCTTGCGGATAGTAAGATCCGCGCCTGTAGCAGGGAGAAATGATACAGGGCACGCAAGCAAGGCAGTGCATTAAAAGCCTCAGCACCAGCACAATAACCCGGACCAAAGGTTGGGGTTCAACGCGCGCCGAAGGCAGCGTGTCCTGCCGATTTATGTATGCACACTTGCCGACACACGCCTTGACCCACCACTTGGCTGCCGTCCGCCAAGTGCAGGGCCAGCATGGGCAGGATGACGCGGGTCTTGCCCTCGCCCATGTTGAGCTGCGCGATGGACCCCGGGTTCAACATCAGGTGCCTCGCCACAGTGTACTGCTCGGGCCGGATCTGCAGCTGCCCCTCCACTTCAAACACGAGCCACTGGGGATGCTGAGACACGTCCCAGGTGCGCCGGATCAGCAGCTCCTGCAGCGTACAGGGACAGCAGCAACAGCAGCAGCAACAAGAGCAGTGGCTGTGGCAGCGACAGAAGAATGTCGGCGTAGGTGATGGGATCAACTAGGTACCATGCTAACACAGCAGGTGGAACGAACTGTCATTAGCCGCCGATAATATCACTGCCCCGATCCCGCCGTGCAAGTTCTGTATGAATCGACATAGGACCCAACAAACACTGTAACAAGCATGTGAGCCACGTGCCTCACCCCTTACCCGAATCAAGGCAAGCCGGTATTCGTCACCCGCTGCCGCCAGCCTATTCAACCGCGACAACCGGTCCTCAAGCACACACAGCTGCAACCACACCAACACCCCCGCCTTCAGCCGCTCCTCTGCAGCCTGTGACAGGAATGGGTTGAACTGCCGCCGCAGTAGCTGGCGCTGCCACGCCGCCCGCATGAGGTCGCTGTGATTAGCCCTAGGGACCATGCCCGATGCACGCAGCATCCGAAAGCTGCTACCGTGGTATCCCACATCCTCGGGCACGTGGCTCAGCCACTGAAAAAGGTATTCCTCGACGGCTGCCCGGCGCTCCGCGACCGACGCCTGAATCCAAGAGTATTCTTTAACTGTCACAATTGACACATCAACTGCTCGAGGGTTCATATCCGATACCATGGATCCTGTTCGTACGCAGATCGGTGTCGGTTATATATGGCGCGTAGATGTGTTTTGCGGCTTGAATGGATCCACACCTACAAAATAACCCTTACAATCATACGAGCTACAATACCCGTGGTGCACACCAACGCACACTCCCGTCGTTGTATCTCACCGCCAGGTCAATAATGTACGTTGCAGAGCCTAGTGCCAGCCTGTAATCCTCCACATCGGGTGCAGAATGGTACTCCGCCCAGCTGTCAGCCAGCTCCCGATGCATCTCCAGGTGCAGCGGCGTCAGGGCTGCTGCAGCACCATCCCCATCCCCAGCAGCAGCAGGGGCGCCACTGCCAGCAGCACTCTCGTCCCCTCCTACATTCCACTCTCGCAGATCCATAAGCGGATAGGGAATGGTTTTCCGGCTGTCAGCTTCCGGCCTCACCACCAGCCCGCTCAGCTGCTGCTCGACCTCTACCACATACCCGCTATCCACTGGGAGTGGCTCCGGAACCTCAATCCTTTTATAGTGGCCAAGCCGCAACCACGCAGGCACCGGCTTCCGCCCGACAGACACACCAAGCGCCCGACGCTCCTCGCTCGCTGCCAACAGCCCCCGCGGGTTGGGACCCCAGCCTCCCGGCTGGAGGATCTTCTGCCGTTCCTGAAAGTAGCTTATGCCAGCATCCGCATTCCCGACCCGGGCGCCATCAATGCTCGTGCATGGGTTCTGAGCCGTAACAGCATCAATAGGTGCCGGGCCCGGCCCCTGTGTGACCTCATGTAGAAGCCTTAGCTGCCCCGCGCTGGCCTCGAGCTCGCGGGCCAGCAACCTGAGACCAGGGGTCAGGTGGCCGCCAAGTTGGTCTACGCTACGCAAGTGACACAGCGCCTCAGCGCTCAGTGGTCGGTCACTCCAGCACTGCCGCAGCAACTCCATCGCCGTTTGGCCGCCCGTACAGTGGCTGAGAGGCTCCGGCAGCAGAGTGCCGGTGGCGGCATACAGCGCGGCGAGCTGCAGGCGAGCGGGAATGGAGCTGGCGCACAGGTGACGGAAACGGCCGTGCACCTCGTAGCAGTGGGCCTGCAGAACGGCCAGCGAGATGAACATGGGCCAGGCAGGCGGGCGGTCTATGTAGGATTGTGACTAACTTCAGAGCAAGCAGACAGACTGAAAACCTATTCGGTTCCGACAATGCTGAACCGCACCACTAGGTGTGGAAACGTTCCTTCGCTTATCGCTTGAGTCCCCAAACGTATCAAGCTGGTTTGTGCGTACAAGTGTGTACCTCGAGACTGGCGTCGCTGATGTCGCTGACTTGCACGTCCGGTAGCTGACCGGCGGCCACCACCGATCCAGCAGGCACCAGCACCAGCACATCCGCGCGCCGGTTGCCTTGCACTGCACCTGTCCCGGGGATGCGCTCCAGAACCAGATACCTTCGGAATTCGGGTAGTGTGTAACATACGACCCCCGATGAGAGCTCCGAGACCAGGAGCTGCCGGTGGTGGAGGCGATAGCCGCTGTAGTCCCGAGACCGGACCTCCCCATCTGACCGCAGCTCGAACTCCAAGCTGAAGCGGGGCAGTTCCAATCGCAGTAGGCCAGGATCGGTGTGGCTTGTAAAGGCGTGGATGAAGCGGGCATCCTCGAATTTCGTCAAAAGGTTGTCAAGGACAGCCGATCCGCTCAGTAGCACCAGTCTGTCTGGCAGCTGTGGTAACAAATCGGGCTGTAGCAGCTCAGTCCAGTGACGGGATTGCAGATGATGTGGCACGCGGTGGCAGTCATACGAGTGGAGGTCCCACGAGGCGGCAGTGGCGCCCCCGAGTGCCTTGCATGGGAACGTGGTCGGCATCGATGCACACTGTACGATGAAGTGTATGTCGTGCTCCAGGAAGCAGATTGGACGGAGCACCACCACACCGCGATCCCTGCAAATGTACGGCGCGGGACCCTCCTTCGGTCATGTCGAAGGCCGTCAACAAAGCAAAGTTATAATTTATTTCGTAACCTGCCGAGGCGCCCAGGTCCCGCTTTCCCGACGATATGCTGTAACACGCATGCAAGGTTCATGCACAGGCACAGGCACAGGCACACAAGCACACACGCGTGTAGATGCACACGTACAGACGCATATAAACCTCAAAATCCTCAAGTCCCGGGCGCACCTGCAGAGCCAGTGACTATGCATCTCCCTTAGGCGAGGTGGAAGCGTAGCACCCCACTGGCCGCACTGGCGATCGGTCCCTGGATCCAGCAGCTCCAGCTGCACCCTGCATTCCGGATCCACCTCACTGATGACCAGTCGGCCCCCAGATCCCAGCAAGAATCTGTACCTGCGCCCATTGATCAGTCGCAGACCCTCCATGGCGCCCGCCTGACCCTCGCCTGCAAAGGCCACCTGGAAGTTCCACTCGCCAAAGGTGCGCCGGTACAGCGGATGCCCCGTCACCTCCTTGGGCAGCCGGTTGGGTGGCCAGCCGTCCAGCAGCACAGTGCCGTCCAAAATGTTGATTGACAACAGGTGCCCCTGCTGCTCGCCGCCGTCAAAGGCCCCGACGCAGCGTCCCACGGCCTCAAAGCTGGCAACTGAGTCAGGCAGACGGCTCCAAGCCATTGCACCACCGGCCAGGGGCTCTGGTCGCAGCCCGCCAGGCAGTACCCTTGCAACGGCATCAGTGAGCAGCTCACCATGTTGGGTCACCTCCGCCATCACCACGTCAGAACGAGATGCCATGACGTTGTGCGCCCGCACCACCAGCGGCTGTACCTGTGCACGCAGCTGAAGGTCCTGCATAAACACGCGGCCGTGGCGGATGAGCACGATGAGCTGCAGCATAGCACCCACATCGCTGGCATCTAGACATCCAGCGCCGTAGCACATCAGCGCCATGCAGCGCCAGATGCACTGCTTGGCCAGCAACGCCGCGACAGCGTCATCATTATTGCTGATGGCGTCCGCCTCCAGACTCAGTTCATCAGCCACGGTGGACGTCATGGTAGCGAACTGCCGCGCCACGTCACTGCATGGCGGGTGCCAGTCAGCCAGGTAGGCCACCATCTCGCCCAGCAGCAACACCGCCTTGTGTTCCCGTCGCTTCTCCGCTAGCTCGTCCGCAAGGGAGCTCAGCTCTCGCCACAACGTCTCCAGGACATCGCCCTCCGACTTCCAGCCCTCGCGCCACAGCAGCCGCGGCGGTGAATCATCGGTCAGGACACCGATGTGGTACATCAGCTGTCGTACAAGTACATGGACAGTGGGCTGGTCCAGGGGCAAGGTACGGTCATGCAGTGCGGAAGCCAAGCGCCGCAGCTGCCGCAGTGGATAGGCTCGCAGGCTGCCGAACATCACATAGGCGGGCTTGGAGAAATAGCCAGGCTTGAGATCTGTGCGATCAAGTGGAACAACAGGCAGCATGCAGACAAGGGCGGAGTGCCATGACGTACAAAGCCTGTCGCAATGGCAGCTGGGCATGTAGTGGAGATGCTTCTGAAGGATGCGAAGCACATGTGTTACCAAAACACCGACAGCACCAACGGATAGACCGACGGCGAGCACCTAGGACCTGCCTTATCATCGGTCTGTCCAACGACTCCTCACGCCCACGTACCTTGCCGTGCAATGGCGAGATTTCCCCTGTCGGCCGGTGTATCGTTCGCTGAGGCGCGCACATGCATCGCCCACTGCAGCGGAGCCACGTCCCCGTTCTCTGACGGCAGCTGCTCTGTGAAGTACAGCTCCGTCAGACTGCGGTTTGGCAGCACCGCAAATGGATTAAAGCGTGCTGGAAAGCCCAAGTCCACGAGTGATCCAGAGCCGGCCCAGGCCATACTGGTTTCCAGGACGTCCGGGTACCAGACACCGTCGGAGCGAGAGGTGCATTGGTCCACCTTCTTGGGACCAATGTCCTTGTGATCCGGTACCGTGGACTTGGACCAGAACATCACCCGACCTTCCTGACCGTCGTGAGATTGCTGGAGACGTTCATTTCGGAGGAATGTGCGACAGTGGCGCTGGTCATTGTAGTACGTGGTCAGGTTTGTGTAATATGCCGTACCAATCGCACGTGCAACCTCCGGGCTGATGGGCCGTGGCAGCAGCATCTGCTGAGCCAGAAAGCTGAACCTGGAGAGGTGCCGAAGCAGCGGCGGCATGTGCAAGAAGAACAGCCAGCGCTGCGCGAGGGTGCTGCTGCGGGGCAGGGGTTGCACAACGGGAGCCGGTGCCCTCTCCGCATCCTCCAGCTCATTCCTCTTAGATTTTGTCGCCCTCTCGTTGTTTCTGACCTTCTGCAAAACCTTTTTGACGTCGTCACGGTATGTTTGCTGACACATGTTCGCTAAACTCCTGGCATCCGCTAACTCCCTATCTAGCCGCCTGCCCTCTGACTCGAGCTCATCCAGCTCCGGACGCAGTTTCCGGGCTAGTTCCTGCTTACGCAGCACCTCCGCCCAGTGCGCTGCCACCCGCGCCTCCGCGTCCTGCTGCTCCAACGACCAGATGTCCAGCAGCCGTGGACAGCCCTTCACATATTCCTCTGCCATATCCATCGTGGACACGCCAGCATCATGCAGCGAAAACAGCTGCCGTCCGATCACTGAGTTGCGTTGCAAGTAAGCGGCAACACTAAGTGCCGCGTCCACGGAGGTGCGGTCAGACAGGACCAGATGCCGCAGATCATGATGGGAGCCAAACACGCCATAATTGGACACGAGCGGGTGCTGCCGCAGTGCCGCTTCACGCACGAGGCAGTACGCCACCCACACCACCAGCAACTCCCGGCTGCGCAGCTCCACACGCATCACTGCTGGCGGCGGAGGCTGCTGCTTTTGCCCAAGCCGCTGCTGTCGTTTCTGTTGCTCCGCCTCTTGCTGCTTTAGGAAAGCATTCAATACATTCCGGTACAAATCTACAACCTTCTCCAGCGCAATGACCTCCGCCAGGCCCAGCTGGTTGAGGGCGGCGTCGAAGCCAAGCACCGCACGCCGGAAGAACTCCCGCTCGATGGAGCGAAGCAGTAGCTGCGCCACTACACCCTCGTGGCCACCCCCGCTGCCGCCTGCAGCTGGCGAAAGTTTCTGGGAGGATATCCACTCCAGCATTGTGGTAAAGGATGCGCCCACAGGCAGAAGCGGTAGTGAGCCCAAGTTGAGAGATGACCGTTGCCGCGCTGTCTCCAGTCCAGCCCCCTCACTGCGCGGCACCAGCGGTTCAGGCAGGATACCGCTGGGCAGCGTGTAGCCGCCCATCAGAGCGGGTGAGCTGGGCTCCGGAAGCTCCAACTCCTGAGCTGCCCTGAGGGCCCGTTGCGCAGCAACTTGGTGCAGTTGCTCCTCTGCCTGGCGGCAGGCGGCCTCATACGCGGACATGTCGTAACCGTCATCTGAAAGCATCGCCGCCTTGGCAGTGGCAGCACGCAGTATCTGAGCTGCCGCCGTCAGCATCAACGGTGTGGCCGTACGCGGTTGGATAAGCCGTAGCTGCCGCTGCAGTATCCACAGGTCCAGGTGCGCCATGGCTTGCGAAAAGAGCAGGCGCGCCGGTGACGTGGGCTGCAGCTTGGAGTTGCTCTCGTCACTGATGCCGCAGGTCCCATAAGATTCCATAGCGAACTGCAACCGGAAAGAGGAACACAACATCGCCACCGATCGCTCTTTGTAGCCATGTATGTGGGGGCCTCAGAAACAGCAGTGCCCTAACCCCCGGGCATTGGTACTCATTCTACGATGCGACTTGTGCACGCGCTGAGGGGCACTCTACCTAGCTAATGAGCAGCGGCGCTATTCCATAGCTTGCGTGCCAACTACCTGCCATATGCATGCACTGCTCTGGCAGTGATGAATCCTGGCGGTCATCAGCCCACCTGGAGTACGGCCTTGACCAATGGCCAGCACGTCTCCCGCGCTGTGTCCCCTCCCGTGTGCCCCACAGGGGTGAAGCCTCTCCGGGCTTCCAGACCTGAGGTCTTGACGATATTAGACATGCTAGCAAGCGCCTGACACACGGCCGCGTGGATGAAGCCTGGAGTGCGCTGAAAGCCGTGCTGGTCTCTCCTCTGGCGCTTCTCAAGTGCCTCATGGAGAGCGGCGCGTACGTTGTTGACCATCTGCCCGTACCCTTCAGCTGAAATTGCACCACAGAATAGTGGCTTGTAGCCACCACACAAAGTGGTGTGCTGAGTGCCCTGATACGTGCTGTGGTCGGCACAGAGATTCGCATGAAACGTACACATGGTTGATGACGGGGCATATGGCAAATAAAGGGAACTCGTACAGTGCACGAATGGCACAACCTACGAACGTACCTAGGAACGTCTTCAGTTCGGTCCCCTTCTAGCACCTACCCACGCGGGTGACGCTGTGCTGCATGCGCAGGGTCCTTCACCCCAACATCCCGCAGCGTGTCACTTGCTCACCTGTGCAGTTGAAAGCCCCATCCGTCCAGAGCTATGAGGTGCAAAAGCAGCTCTCCGGGCCTGGGCCACAAGCCATCCTCCCCTTGCGTGCAGTTCGTGGAGTCATCCCTGCAGCCGCTCGACGATCCAGGCCCCAGGCCAAGAAGCGCGCATCCGAATTCCGGGAACCACGTGAGGTGAGGGGAGCGCAAGATGGCCACCGCGGTGCGGAACAAGGCCTTGTCTCGGGCGTTGTGGGCGAGCCAGATGCCGGTGAGGTCAACAAAAGAGCCCCGGTCTCCTTCATGTACCTGAGGGCCCAGACGGAGGTGGAGCGTCCTATTGGTGCCTTTCAGATACACGGGGCACGCATCGAGCGCCACTCAGACCTCTGTCCTTTTAAGCGGATAGAGAGGTCGGGAGGGCGCGGTAAGAAATTACGTATTTGTCATATGGCGTGGAATCTTCACACTGGACAGGGGCAGCCTGAGCCACCAGCAGATGCGTTTTGAAGCTGTAAGTTATGTCTTCGCCGCTGTGGACCTGTGGCTTAGCTGGACACATACCGGGTAGCCTGCCTGCAACGCACCTGTAATGCGTGCTCAACAAACCGCTCCAGCAAGCCACACAAGTCCGCTATGTGATGGCTGGGCTGCTCCTTCCCGGCAGCGACGTGTGGAAATTCGTACAAGCTAACCAGGAGTTGCTGTGCCTCACACCACTCCGGGGTGTTGGAAGGAATTCCGTCGGTCATAGCGTGCTGGCATAGGCAACTGATTGCCGTAAGATCACGCTTGCTCTTTTCCCGAGTAGTTATCCACCAGGGAATGGCTTGGTGCATGTTCAGTGAAGGCCGCTGCTTTATATATGCACGGCGGTGCACAAGGATGGACAAGGTTCTTCTCTGCGCTGGTGTGTCCGTACGTGGCGTCACGGGTCAACACGGGTCAGAAAGATTGCGGAGCAGTAAGATAAAACGCTCGTTGTGCATATACCTCCTGTGGCATGGTGCGAAAGGATGTCATGTCGTAACTGATCCTTTGCCCTCCACCACAACCCCGGTCCAAGCTAAGGAAGATAAGATTACGGTTGCGACCAAAGAAGACGAACGATTAGCAACTGACAAGCGTTTAGTACAACCTGAGCATGTGCAACCGCAAGCAGTTGTATGCGTGCAGTTTGTGTTACGGCGGTTGGGCCATGGATCGGAACAACCAGTCTGGCAGGATCTGGCTTATATTCAGTTTTCTTTCCTACAGAACATAACAGGATGTGCCCAAGGAATGAAGGTTTATGCACCCGTACAGGCGGTCAACACCGTACACTGCGCGGTACCAATTTTCAGCGAAAAAGGAGAAATAAAAAGGAAAGGACATAAGAAAAGCCAATGGAAATTACAGGAACGGTGCACGGGTTAGATGAGTGAATTACGAAGGCGGTGATAAAGATGCACAAATTCAGGGGTGCACCCACATCTTGCATGGAACACTGCCGTATTTGCGTCCAGAACCAGGCAACAAGCAGGCAGCACGACGAAGCAGGCCGCGAAACGTCACGGTTTTTCTGTAGTCATGAGAGCTGTGTCGGCGCCACGTACTTAAGAATGATTAACAGATTGTTGCCCGCTGGGGTGCCTAGATTTATACCCATGTAAATAAGCCGGGGGACCCCGTAGGTGCAACTGGCACACAGAAGCCGCATCCAGATACCTAAGAACCCCTTTTTTTGCCACACACGCACTTAGATCTGTAAGTCACATCTAATATCCAGATCACTAAACTGCATCTAGATACCCTCACGCACGGAATGCTTTCTTAATACCAATACACGTTCTCCCGTTGGGATATATATTGATTATACATATTGGTCAGGCCCCTTGGTGCTCGCCCTTGTAGGGCGAGTCGCCCACAGTGTAACACCCTAATATTGGAACGCTATCCGCAGCCAGGTGCATTACCTCATCTGAGGCCCGTTGATACCCTCCTGACTTAGCGGGCGAGATCCAACATTTGCCGAGATATTTTTCATACTCTCCCCTAAGCTCGCTCACAACAGGCCATGTATGTGTAACTTAATTAGCGCCCATGTACGATTTTGACATCGTCCCTGCCCAGGAGGGCCCAGGAAATGGCATGGGTGAAGGAAGCACTAGAATGCTGAGCAATCTTGCGATCAGCACTTGCATGTATCTTAATGCAGTCTATCCGTCTCTTCTCGACTGTACGTCATATTCCCGCTGCTGCCGCAACTGTTGCTCAAGAGCCTAAGCTTACCAGGGTTTAACCCGCGTAGACTTCTCTTATAGAGAAATCAAGTTCTTGGACGAGAGTAGGGGAAATGCCGTACATTTGTTTTGTCAATACAGTGTTTCCCTTAGCTCCCACCGGCATCCGCCGTTGTAGAGCATCAGTGACATAGTTATACACTAGTAGTTGTGTTTTCAGTTTTCCACTAGCACAATGGACGGCGGCGATGGCAATGGCGGTTACTAACCACCCACCACCCGCCCAATACCTAACTGCGCCACTAGGGCGATATGTGGATGTCTCTACCGGCCACTAGGAGCAACTTAGAATCGTCGGGGTACTAACATGTGTTGCAGGTCAATGTGTTTGCAGGTTACGGTGTCTCAGCTTGGACGTTTTCGTGGAGAGGTGGTTATATCAATTGTAACGTACTGAGGACAAGAATCGCCTATATATGTTCGGCTGTATTATCACAACGGCCACATATTATGCACCATCAAGTTCTTGTTGGCTGGTAAGAAAGCCATGGGGGATGAAATCCAGATGGTGGTTCCTCAATACTCCGGGTTAATTTTTCCTGCTGGGCATTCTTCTGGGTGGTAGTTGGCTAGAACGTGTGCCAACGCCTTCTGATTGCGATACGATCGATTATATTAGCTGGCGAGTTTTGACTAGATATATACCTCAATTTGATGACAGAATTTGTGGAAAGTCAGGATGACGGAGAGCAATATCATTACTGACCAACACAGTTATCGATCCTGACATATGTCAGCAGCCAACGGCCCTTCTGCTGTGTTGGTGCCCTCCTAGGCAGGGTTGCAGCGTCACAACACGGATGGCAAAAAAGCCCTAAGCAAGGAACAACTGCCAACAAATTACCGCAATTCCGATGTCCACCGATAAAACAGGGGTCGTCACCACGGCCTGGGCTAAAAGTTGCAGACACAGCAAGGTGACATCCAGGGGTGACATCGAACCCTGATGAAGGTCGTCAACAAACAAATCGTCAACCAATAAAATCCTCGTAACAGTACCGTGACTGAAATTATAACGTTTAGCAATCCAACGTCGGCGGGGTGTCTTCCGATCTCTTCATTGTGTGGCTTCAGGTAGCCGTCCTACTTCCCTAATGAAGTGTAGAAGCCAAAGACTGGAAACTAGCTGTGCTCAACGGCTTGTGTCTCGCCAGTTGTGCTTTCGTCCCGCCATCAAGCACCCATAACGCACTGAGTCTCCAAATAAACCTCTCACCACATTGCGTTGCAACAGCAGCCACGTCATGCAAGCCAGTTTCAGAGCAATACAGACCGATACAGATCCATTAGCGACCGATCTGAATTGGCCACACCATGTCCTCTGCCAGGACCCAAATGACAAATGACCCCACGCGATTCAGTGAGCCCACGCAGGCCAGACCAGTTCGCGCAGCAGGCTCCTCCTTTAGGCAAGGGGGATCTCGCGGACCTTGGGCGCAGGCCTGGCGGTCTTAGGAATGCGCACCGCCAGGACACCATGCTGTGTGTTGGCCGTGATAGCGCCCATGTCCGCATCGTCGGGCAGCTGGATGGACCGAACGAAAGACTCGTAGCGCCGCGAGCCCCCTTTAACGACACGAGGCTGGCCCGCCTCGCCTTCAGCCTTGGTGGCAGCCTCCCCCTCCTTTCCGACCTCAGCGCCGGCCAGGGAACCCTCCTGGTGCGCACCCGTCATGGTCAGTACACCGTCTTCGGACAGGGACACCTGCAGATCGGGAAGGCCGGGAATGACCAAGGAGGACAAGGGCAGATGGCCAAGCAAACACAGGAAAGGAAACACGGTGACAGCTGGAGGCACAAAGAGTGAAGTACGTATCATCACGTTATGGCATCTGACGAACTAGACGCCGCCCACCAGCTCTCCTCCTTTCCATGCTGTGGCCCAACTGTGACCCCTACCTTGATCTCGCTCTTGTCAAATCCTGGCACCTCGGCGGTCACCGTGTAGCATTTGTCGTCCTCCGACACATCCAGCGGAATCATGCGGCCAAGGCCGACGCCGCGGCGGGCCGCCAGTGGGGCGGCAGCGCGGTCGAAGATGTCCCATGGGTCGGTCATCAACGAGGAGGGCATCCCGAAGGCACCCATCAGGGAGTCCATCTCGCGCTGCATCTGGAGCATGTGGTCAGCCATGCGCCTGAGGGGAAGGAAGGGCCGTAGATGAGGGGTGTCTGCCCTTGTTGCCATTCTCAAGCCGTTTGTCAAGCCCGGACGCGAGGGGCTTTTTCCACATGAACAAATTTACTTTCGCCCCCTTTGTGTTTGCAGCAGTGACCCGGCATGAAGCAGACCCTACAGCAGACCTAGCAGCATTGCCGCACGAGGCCGCTCGATGACTTCCATAACTTGGCATGCATGTACTCATCGCATACACCGTAGCTTCAGTTTAGTTATGGTGGACAATGCATTTATATTGAAAATCAAGTTATGTGCGAAAGTAGTGCGATAGCCATCACAGGAACGGAAATGGGGCTTGCCAGTCCTACTTTGCTCAATAGAATACAAATTAACTTACTTGCCTACCCTGACATGTGTTCATTATCAAGCTTAGAACATATGTACAAGCGAGCAGCCCGCACCTACCTGAACGGCACGGGCATCATGGCCCCAAACGGCATCATGCTGAGCTCGCCCTGTGAAGGCCGCGACTGTAACTGCGAACCACCCTCAGGCTTGGACTGCTGAGCACCAGCATCTTGGGGCTGGCTCGATTCCTTTTGGGCGCGCGTCAGGAAGGAGCGCGCCGGGGGTTGAAAGGGCGCTGCTGTGGGGTACCTTGCAGTCGAAGCCGCGAAAGGCAGGCGGTTCGAAATGGCACAAAACATGGCTCCGGGACCGTGCTTGGCAAGGGAAAGAAATCTGTGACTGACTGAGGCGAAATGCATGGGCAATTTAGTTATCGCGAAGTATTTGAAGTGTCGATTGCAGTTCCAAGGTAAGCTCCTGATTGCGATATTGACGTCTTGTTCCAATGTCGATGAATTAGAATACAATTATATACCACCCCTTCAAGAGACAGGTGTCCTCGTTGTCGAGCTTTCGATCATCCGAATCACCTGTTAGTACGGTAGTCCGTCGGTTCCGAGACACCTCGCGAAACATCTTCGAAAGCCTCGTTAGAAATAGCATGCTCAAGGTGTTGTTAAATGTAAACTACACTAATTCGCGTGCATTCGAGGTTGAGATGGCAGCCTTTTGCGTTTTCGCATCTGGGTTTCGCGATGAATTTGACTGCACTCCACTCAACCATCCACATGTTATAAATGAGTTAAAAATATATTATTATTCAAGTTTAACCTACGCATGTAGAACTCCATATGCTTAATATGTTTCAAACACCATTATTAGTAATGCCCAAGTGGGTATGCGTCCCGTTCGTGTTACCGGGAGCCAACTCAAGTGTGAGAAAAAAGAATATATGTTGCTTAATATAAATTTCTTCAATGTACAAGGTAGTGGAAGTAGCGAGACATTGCCGGATGAGTGGAGGGCTACGTCACCCACGGTCGCCGCTGCTTTCGGTCGGCCGGCTTGCGGAAAATCGTTTCGGGACCACCTTATAAGGCGAAAGTTATAATTAGAACAAGATTAATATATGAAGGATATTTGATCCTGACGAAGGAGTGTGCCGGCGCAATCATTTGTACCTTGTTTCCAGTTGATTACGTAAAAGACACGCCAAACTCGAATTAACGGCATACTTTGAGCTGGCGGCTAAGGGCGGCAATGTACCTATGCTGTAGAATGCAGCTGTTGAGTGCATCACATCTCTTTATCATGGTGACGCTACTCCGACCGGCAGCGACGCTCGGCACTTTTGTAAAATTTCCAATTAACACGATCAGGTCAGACAAGATTTTGCAAGGTCCGATTCCTCGGGTGCCAGACCGGATAATCTTTCTGCACGCCTTTGTGAACTGGCACGTCTTTCTATACAGGCTCGCGTCCCTTCCGAGCATTGGCAAGGCCGCCACCTTTGTTGCTTCCAGCCTCGGCACCAGCGCTCTGTGCTGGGCTCACACCCATGCACACCTGTCCAGTGGTTTCCCAGCCACGGTGCTGACACGTTCCGGAGACGACCTGCGTGCGCATGCTGATCGCACAGCGGCTGGCCAGCCTGCTACCGCCCGGCACATCTACACCGAGAGCGGTCGATCTTGCGAGAGCGCCGAGGCCGCATTCCGTGATGTGATTCTCAACCGGTTGGCGGCACTGGAGACTGAAGTGGCGCAGCTGCGGGCGGCCGCAGAGCGTCGGGCTGGCGCAAAGGACAGCGACAAGCAGCCCCAAGGCGAGCAGCAAAAGGACGGAAATACCGATGAGCAAAGGGTAGCTGCTGGAGCGGTGGCAGGGATCGAGGGCACCACGGCTGACGAGTGCGGCGGCCGGGGGTCCTATAGGAATAACAGCGGGAGCGCGACGGAGGCGGTGGCGGCGGGGCTGTCGAAGTTGCACCCCAAGATTACGCGGCTGGTGCAGTCGGGTGAGAACGGGGCCCCGGGGCCCCCTCAGGGCTGCCTGCAACCCGCGTGGATTTCCCGGTTCTTTCCCTGACCGCGTCTGGCCAAGAGAGGTGAGATCTGGAGGTGCCGAGGGGTGCCGAGGAAGTGCCAAGAAGTGTGGCGGCTGTGGGGAGAGGGTTCCTCCGTAATGGCCCATCGCCGGATGGCTGGCCATTTGGGCAGCTCTTTCTTTTTCACCTTGCAAGATACTTCCCCACACTATTCGCCGGCGCCGCGCCTTCTTCACCATCTCGGACGACCCCCAATCCTACCGCCCCTGGCGCTTTACGTGCTCACGTGTGGCCAACCTGCTCTGGCTCCATTTTTGTGTGTTATTGTGCCAACAAGCCGATCTGTCACAGGCTATTTGGAGTCCCTGCACCATCTTCGCCAACGCCTGATGGTGGATGAGTGGGAAGGGGGAGGCCGCCAGAGGGCGCTGCAGCGCGGAGTGGCGGAGTTTGAGGCAGTGTGCAGCGACAAGGGGCTGCCACTGAGTTGGGAAGAGCTGTCGCAATTGTACAAGGTAGGAGCCATATACTGAAGCCATCTTGGGTTTCATGCCCATCTATTTCGTCATATTTCAGTTGTATACGTTTGTATACACCCGCCCGAAAAGTTGATTCAAAATCATGCAGGAAGGGTGCTCCCCTTGCACCCCTCAGGACCCCCAGAACTTGGACGTCATCCGAGACCCACGGGTCCGCAGTACCGCACGCGCCACGCTGCATCGTGTGCTGGACGAGCGGCACGAGAAGGTTCGGGAGGGCGCCACGCAGCTGGCCAAGGAACTGGCGGACGTGGTGACCCATGGACCGGGCAATCTCCTCTCGGGGCTGTGGGGACTGCTGCCGCTACCTGGCTTTCTGAAGGGCAAATGAGGATCTTCAGTAGTGGGAGCGATGGACGGTTCCGGACAAAGAACGGGACGATGGACGGACGGGTGGGAGGCTGGGTAGGCCTTGTCCCCATGCTGATTGATGGACAAGGCGATGTGATGTTTACAGTTGCAAAGTCGCCGGTCAAGGAGACGTACATCGAGATAGCAGTAAAATTGTAAGCTGGAAGTAAGAGGCATCTGAAACAGCTTTTACAGCCTGCAGGTTAGCGCACCCAGCTGAGCACCCCTCATCTACTAAGGCCACCCTTGCAACCGCTTGACGTTGCAAACCACAACAGCTGGAACCCGTCCCCGATACTTTCAGCAACCTACATGTGGCCGATTGATACTCCATTGAACGGGAAATGTTGCTAGAGATATGCGAAGCATCTGAAATACCTGAAATAGCAAAGCATGCAGTGAGGCGACTCTCACCACTGTTGCCTCATCTGGCATCTGGCCCGATTAACTTAAGCGCAAGAACAGGCATACTTTACTGATCTACGCGTGTTGTGCAATGTTTTGGTACTGCTGCTTTTACTTCCTCGAAAGTAGCAAATCTCAAGTACTTAAACAACATGTATACCATACAGTGCGAGGCATGTATCCCAAACAAGTAAAACGGAGAAGAATTTCTGTTGACAAGAGACCGCATGGACTGCAGTATATGTAAAATATATTTCGCCGGGCCTGACCGTGGCCGAACCAGCTACCCTTGCCCATTCGGGAGACCGCCGAGGCACACCTTGTGCGGGGAAGGGCGTCTCTCATCTCACCATCACATCACTAATCATCGAATTATTTGCCGCCATGACAGATGTCTGCGAGAGCTCCCGTATTCACCAACGCCACCCAATAGAGTTCATCCGCCTCGGTGAGCACTACTCGCCACTTATGTGCAGTGGGCTTTAGCCACAACACTTGCTCGCAAGCCACGTTAATGACGACCAACTATCAAAATTTTAGAACGGGGGCCTCCACCCACTAACTCGTCACAGGCAATTTTGGGGCTCACTGAGGGATTTGAACCCGGTGTACGTGTGTGTGAGCGCGGGCAGGGAAGAGTGAGCCCGGCGCTGGCCAGGAACGCAGCATTTGGGAGCAGGTTTATAGAGCGGGCACCGACGCCATTAGACTGGCTGGCTCGCCATCACTTCTTTGTCGCTGCATCGGATTCCCGGGCGAGCTGCTCACTGAGGCGCAGTGCGGTTGCGTAGGCCGCTTTCTTGTTGGCCCCTAAGTTGCACACCACCTGCGGAAACAGAGGGTGCGGCCAGATAGGAGGAAACCTTACGCGGGGTCCCCAGCGGCAGCCATATGCCAATGCAGGCGTTAAATGCAGGCGACAGATGTGCACTGGGAGGAAGACGAAAAATATATACCGGTGGAAAAGACATGAAGCGATTTGATATTTGGATTTGATATTTAATTGATGTCTACTTTTCACGTTTTGCTAGGCGTCAGAGCTGAGGACAAGGAAATGAGCAGGGGGCACTGAAACAAATAGATCCATTTGGGTGCGTTGGCACGATGCCATGTCAAACCACGGCTTCAGTCGATGAAATCCCTGGTGGCAGCGCCGACGCTGATGGGCTGTACACGCCATGGGAGCGTCCAAATCTGGCAGCAGCGTGCATACATCCGCAGCATGTGTGTAGCGTGATATGTCAGGGCAACGAGAAGCCGAAGGAGAACCACAAGGAAACAGGAGGTCAGACACTGCACGTGGTAGGACAAGCAGCCGCAGTGGCAATCCTGCAGCTGCACGCCGTCCTGCAGTAGATGAAGTCACTTAAGACCGTCGCGACCGTTCGCTTGCCCAGCCGCTTCCTAAGGCCCGTGAGTTTGCTCAACCCTGCTCCCCAACCCATCCTCAGCCCGATCCGTCACAAGATTCTTCCGTTGTCCTTGCCGCCCCACGTCTTACATGCACACGTTGTTACTCACCTCTCTGACCGCCCCGGAAACCGGCATCCCTGCCTCTAGCAGCTCCCGCAGCACCCGCTCCACGGCACCTGGACCCGCTGCCGCCGCCGCTACACCTGCGCCAGCGCCAGCTAACCCGCCGCGCTCCGCTGTCGCGGCCGCTGACCCCAGGTCAAGAGGTCTGCAGCCCTCTATGAGCAGGCAGATCTCCCCGCGCGCCTCACGAACTTCACTGAACTCCCGCAGCGCGCCCTCCAGCGTTGATCTGGGCACGCGACAAAAGCATTACACGCGGGCAAGTGACGTTACATGACACAGAAGAAGCAAACAAGTCAGGATACCGGCGACAGAAGATAGCAGCAGCCGCAATACTAGCCAGTGGCGGAAGGTAAACCAAAGACCATAATCATGCAGGAACCCACACATGTGGCACGGTTCCGTAGGGAAAGCCACCCGCTCCTCAGGCTACAACGAGTGTCCTTAACACATCTGGCTTTAATTTCATCTGACACACTGTTAATAGACAATTACAGGAAATCGACCCTAGCAGCAGCCACCTCCCACCGCACTTAGGGTTTAGGGTTTAAAACCCCATTCCTAGCCTTTCCCCCCAAAGATCAGAAACCACCAGAAGCCGTCCCTCATCTAGGCTCTCCTCATCTGGGCCTACCTAAAGTACTCCTCATGCATCTTGCTGATTTCCCGGGCCACGCAGCAGCGGCGGCCGCCGCCCAGCACCTCCACGCAATCCCGCAATATGCTTCCAAGCCCGTGCGGCGGGGCGTACAGCACCAGAGTGCCTGACTGGGAGGCTAGGCGCTCAAGGGCCTGACGCCGTGCGCCTGCGGGGTCCGAAGTGGGAATCTGTGGTGAGCAATCCACTAAAATAGACAATCCGCAGTGGGCACACCGCCCCGCGGCCTGGACAGCACGAATTTGGGGCCCAAGGAGTAGGCGTGGCATGAGGCCTGGCGGAGCGGTACAACGCAGCAACGGAGGGAGGCGGTGCAAACCCGAGAAGGATGTCGCCCCTGTCCCAACGGCGGAGTGATCGCGTAACGGAAGCTGATCCAACAAAAGGCCCTAAACGGCGCTCTATACTTCGCCCTGGACAAAGCTCCGCATAAGGCCTCTATTTCCCCACATTCCGCCCAACGTATGCCACAAGCGCGGGCAGCAGCTCTCCACCTGCCCCTCGTACGCTGCCCGCCATGAAGCTGCCGTGCGCACCTACCGGCAACTTTCAGTTACCACCGAGAGGCAACCGGCTCGTCCTTTTGACGGGCCTACACCGCCCTCCGCAAGTCCGTTCCTTCCAGAATCTCCCCCACTATTCCCTTGCTTACTCTGTTCTCCGCCACCTTCCATTTCAGGATCCCAAACCCCAGCACCGCAAACCTAGGATTGTATATTCAGACCCGTTGCATTCTTCGCCCTTGGGCCTTCCCCAGCCCATGCTCAGTCCTTCACCACCACCCTCTCATGCAGCTCCCTCCCCTCCCGCTCTTCACCCCTCCCTGACTATGTCCCGCGCCAGATGCACCTGACTTGGGAGGTAGGAAACCCGCAAAGGTGAAGGCCTCCGTGGGCAGTCCCGAGCCTACCAGCGCTGTCACGAAGGCGCAGGGACCCGGCAGCACCACCACTCGCACACCTGCCTCCACCGCCGCTGCCACCACCACATGTCCCGGATCCGAGATGCCGGGCATGCCGGCATCACTGACGAGGCCTACAGGCTGCGAGGGGAGGTAAAGGGTACGCGGGCTGAAATGTTTGGAACGGAAATGCGGTGTGAGGCGGCAGGAGACAGGAATCTCTATAACGTGAAGGTATAACCGACCCCTTGCGCGGAAGGAGGGGGTGGGAAAAGAAATAGCCGGCTCACCAGCCGCAAAGGTGGCTAGGCTGCTGCAAGATGCTTACCTCTCCCTGCTGCAGCCGTTGCAACACCCGGGCCAGCCGGTGCTTCTCGTTGTGCTCATGGCAGCTCAGTACCTCCAGATGCCGAATGCCCTGGCGGAGGCAGCCGAAAGAGAGGCAAGAGGCGCAGGGAAGAAAGGAGGATAATGGAAAGGAATTCAGCTGGGCATAGGATACCGGCCGCTCAATACCGGGGAAGGTCTGCCATAATATGCCAATAGGCCCCCGATGTGAATGCGACGGGAATATGTGGAGAGAAAGGACAAGGTCTGATCCAGGTATGGAGGCCGGATAATGTCATAAGGCTAGGAGAGAGGTGAGGGTGCGCGTGCGCCTCGGGTATTGGGAACTGGACGCTTGCGGGGCTGGCGCGCCTGGCAGCCGGCTGATCGCTGGGCGCACCAGGAAATTCAGCAGCTTCCGGGTGCGTCGTGTGTCCTCTGCCAGCAGCAAGTTCACTCCTCGGAGCGTATCCACGGCCCTCAGCGTAATATCTTGGAGGTTGCCAATAGGCGTAGGGATGACGTACAACCCCGGTGGCAGCAGGACTTTCTCCATCGAGGTGGTGGCGGCAGCATCTCGCAAGCTGCCAGGTCCAGGTCCAGGTCCAGGGCCACCGCCAACGGCATCTACATCGGTATCGGCGTCTGCGTAATCCATCGGGGGAAGGGAGGGCGACGGCAACCTGACGGCGTGAAGGTGACGCAGGAATGGGGCAGCTTCTCATAAAGTGCTGAGCCATGGTAATACATGATATTAAGTGATAGTTATTTGTTTGGTTTTCAACTAAGATGCTTCTACAAGATACGTTGCTGCATGTTTACCTAGCTCCTGCTGCCGGGCGAGGGACGAGCCAGCGTTGCCGGTTATAAGTGACTCGGCTGGATTAGCGAGGGCTTGTCGGTTATAAAACAAGTAAGTACGCAGAGTAACAAAATCGCGACGTGGACACACGACCCCGAGAAAGTGACGTGCCGAAGCTCTCAGTGCGCCGGTGCCGCCGGCGAGCTTGTATGCGCTCATAACAATCCAGAGACATTTGCCAAGCAGATTACTTCATTAAGCTAGCATTCTGAACCAAATACCCCATGGACAGGGGAGCCGTCCCAAACGCGCTGTGTACACGACGTCCGTACCGACTATTCGGTCGCCTTTGGAGCTCACAGGCCTGGGGCAGGGCAGATGTCTGAAGTCTTCCAAGACTATGAATTGTACTATATAATGGGGACTACCTTGTTTACGATGTATAGATTGCATAGCTTTGCGGTAGCTTAATACGCAAACTGCTCTCAGTGAAATTAAGACGGACGGCATCTTTTTGATTGCTGTCTCCAAGCTTGAGGTACGCATCTTTCAGTAGGACGTAATTCCTAGAGTGTCTTTGTGTCGCCAACAGAAGCCATGATGTCCCCTGTGGTGCACTGGCGCAGGGGCATGGAGGCATCAGAGTCGGACAGTTTTGTTGGGGTATGCTGTGCGTCTTATTTTGGGCTCCATCGGCAGAAGGGGTGATGGACACCGCGCCGATGTGGAAGTTTACACAGCCGTCCCAAGTCCTTTGGCACACCCTGAAAACCTGAGTGACATCAAAAGCCGGTGATGATGGCGCACGAAATTCCCCCACAGTTCCGTGCGGTCCTGAGTACACGGGAGCCCGCTGTAAGTTCCCTAAGCTTCTGGCTGTTGCTCCTGATACGACGTCCTCAAAATGAACCAGAAGCACCATTGCGCTAGCCAGCATGAACCTTGCATGGGTCGTTTTACATGTCATAAACCTTTCGCGACCTGGGGTGGGGATCATCACACGCTACGAATCCCGCGCAACTTGCGACACTGCCGCATGTGATGTACAGGCCTTGCGTGCGGACCGCTTATGGGCCCTGTTCGAGGAACTTACCACACCACAAGGGTACGTTGGTGTTCATGTTTACTTTGATGCCAATCGTATTGGCTGGAGCTGCGTCAACCCAGATTGGGGGCCGTTTTATACTGCGGGTTATAGCTTTCTAACATGGCAGCCACCTCACGTCACTGGAACAACATGGACTCCTGGCTGTGCATGTGGTTGCGGCCGGGGCTGGGTGGCTAGATGTCCACGTGCCTACGGCCAGGGCTAGCGAGTAATGGGCGGTCGAGGGCAGCCAGGGGGTAGCCTGGAAATGCGATACAGCAGGAATAGCTTTAAGGGTTTAGGGCCGTTATCTAGTGTTGAGTGGAGGACTTTCTGGCTGCTCTGGAGACCCTAAGGTTATTGGAAGGTATGGCCCCCTTGAAGTGCGGCGCGTTGATGAAATCTTGAAATCTTGAAGCACTTGTTGCAAGGCAACAGCCGTATCCTAATCAGTTTTACGAACATGAAGGTGTTGGCACTGCACCCTTTGGACCGTAGGGCTCCCTGATCCCCTGCTGACTCCGCCCTGGCCAATCTACGGCTTCCATCCGGCAATCATCTTACGCGTCCTAATCTGCTCCGGCACTGGTGCGGTATCCTTCCCCTCCCCGACAGTTTGCTCCATGCGGCGCTCTGGCTACCCCATGCCTGGCCGCACCTGCTGCAACTGCTGTCGGACCCGCACCCTGAGGTGCGAGCCGCCGCAGTGCAGCTGCTGGGCCACCTGGGCGCAGTGCTTGCTGGCCGCCGGGAGCCCAACCTGGTGGGGCGCATGCCGTCAAGCGCCCTGCTGGACTGGGGCCTAGCGCTGCTGTCCCCCACATCCACACTGCCAGCAGCGCAGCGTATGACGGCAGACGCCAAGGTGCGACATGTCCGCTCAACGCATGAATAGCTTCCTCCCCTTTGCCGAACTCAGTGGCCTCGCCCCTCTCGATGGTGGTCCTTGATCGTTGACTTCCCTGCTACGCAGGAGTCGGCCCTCGCGACGCTGCACTTGTGTGTTGCGGCCATGTCACCGCCTGAGGTGGGCCCCTTCGCGCAGCCGCTGCTGCGCCTCACAATGGCCCTGCTGGAGGCCACTACAACCCCGCCATGCCTGCTGGGCCCGCTGTTGCGGCTGCTGCTGGCAGTGCTGCCCGCTGTGCCGCTGGCAGCCCTGGGACAGGGCTTCGGTGACCTGGTCGACCTCCTCTGCGGTTGGGCACTCGAGCCCCTCGTCGCAACGGAGGACAGGTGTGAGACAAGACACGTTTAGAGACAGCTCGGTGGTACATCCGAGGAAGGTGGTCATATCTTGTTGGCACTTTGTCTATTTCCTAAAATCCAACTTCACAGTGCCAAGTCATCTACCGAGTTGAAGCTTCTCGTAAGGATTGCCCAAATCATCAATACCCCAACCCCCAAACACATTCGCTGTGCTTCCTGGCCGTATGCCTTGCTTTCTTTTCGGGACGCATAACATGCTGTCTTTGGGTTGTCTGCAGGCAGCTAATTACATTGATTCTTCACGCTCTGCGGCCGCAGTGGCACAGCCACCCGGATCTCACCGCCTCTTTAACGGAGAACATGTTTGACGATGTCAAAGCCGCATCTGCCTCCATGGCTGCCGCCGTGTCTGCGGCCGCAGCGGCTGCTACTACCTCAGCGGAGGGGAACACCGACGCTATCAACCAGGCGGCCGCCTGCATGCAGCTCGTGCAGTTGCTGTGTGACATATTCTCCGCGGCTTCGCTTCGCAATCCTCCGCTCACTGGCGTTGCCAACTTAGAGGAGCCGGCGCGAGGTCCCCCGAATTCGATTGGCCCCCAGGATACCGTGCACCCACAGCAACCGACACAGCCTGCCATGCTGCAAGAGCCGCTAGTAAGGGCTCCTGCAGGAGGCCTGCAGGCATCTCAGGTAAACAAGTTGCATCCTCAACCAAACCACCAGGAGCAAGCGCAACTGCCTGTCAAACAGCAACAGCTTCCGCAGCAAAAGCAACAACAGCTTCACGGCCCTGCCGCAATGCACATCTCAAGCAACGCTAAGGGCCCTGCTGTGAACGTGTTTCCCCGGCGGCCTCGCGCACCTCCCGCGCCGCCGCTGGCCCTCACCGCCATTCTGCCAACACGGCCTGGTGCCGCCACCGTACGGCATCTCATATGCTTGTACCCTCGGCTGCTGGCAGCACTGAGGGAAGTACGAGGCAGCTTGGTTAGTCTGAATGCGATCTGTGGCGGTATTCTTCGGCTAAAGCCATCAGACGCGGAATCGTGGGCAATCCGCCTATGTACTTGCGTTGAAATTCTCGCCGATAGCGTGGGCTCATGCGTCACGGGCATCGACCCACGAGACGTCGACGAGGTATGGGAGGGTCTCGGAAACGGGGTCCTGGGCCGGCTTGCGGCGCTGACGCTGCACGGACAGGATCAAGGCCCCGCACGCACGGGTGCTTCCCAAATTGAAGCGGCGATAGTCGTCAGCTACCAGCTGTCCTCATCCCCGGACAATGCAGTAGGAACCTACGGTGCCGTTGGCGCTGTGGTGGCCATTGCCGCTCCAAAGGCCTTGGGTTGCTACGATGTACCAGAAGCGGACCCTGCGGGCGGGCTTGGCCAGGAGTTAGCGGGCGACGACGTTTCGGGTAGTGCTTCAGAGGCCATATTGACAACACCACCTAACTTAGGTCAAATCTCGAGGACGCGTGACCGCGGTTCTTCATTGCGCTTGTGGGCCTTACGGAAGGCCCTGGAATGGGCGTTGTCGCTGTTGAGCGGTTCTGCTGATGGAGGGCAGGGAGTCAGCGGCGCATGTTGGGACACACGACCAAGTGGGCCTGGCCCGGACGCGGAGGCTCTGTCAGGCTTTGCGGTGAAGCTAGTCGTCATAGCAGTGGACCAGGATGCGGATGCAGGCAGGCGCCTGCTTGTGGAGCTTGTGCTGGAGGGTCAGGGAGGGAGTATGGGCATATGTGGCCTAAGGTGAGGCACACTTACTGCTGAACGCCTTAGTGCTGCTCACCTATTGTCAACTGCTTCCGTATGGAAGCATATTTCTGCAAATTCCTGCAATTTCTGCAGCCCCAGTATGCAGTTCGACTGCACGTGTAGAAATGGCCCAATCTTTGGCGTGGTGATACCGATGCAAAATTCCGCAGCCAGCAACGAAGCGACATCGCATTGTGTCACACTTACAACTGCCTTGCTACTCTCCAACTTCATTTCCTGTTGCGCGCTTCTACATTAAAACGCAGGTCGTCCCCGTGCATATCATCGGTGGCCGCGGCCGCGAAGCTTCTTCAGGCATTGCTGTCTCACGAGCACCAAGGAGTAATGATAGCAAGCTTAGACTGGTTGCTTGAGGACCTGCGGCTGCGGTTGGCGGCTCTGCAGCCCGGAATTGCTCCGTCCCTGCCATCACAGCCGTTCTCGTGTCCAGTATCAAATGCGGCCGCTGTCGAAGGGGACTATTCGGGGGATGCCAGCGCCGCGGTTGCAGCCTCGTTCGATTGCGCAGTGCTGCAGGCGGCTTGCCAACGTAATCTGTTGGCGGGCAAGAGCCTTTTGCGTGTGGAGGCTGCGATGTGGCGCGCTTTGCGCACAGCCATGTCGCCAGCTGTGCTGCAAGCAGTCTTAGACCAAAATCCACTGCCACGGCAATCCACCACAGCGCCGGACTCAGTCCAGCCTTCAGGCGATGCACTTGGTAACGGGAAGCGGGAAGTACTGCTGGCCCAAGGTGAAAGCCGGCCAGGCGAACGAGCAGGTATACTCTCAGCACAGGCACAGGCAGTTTCACAGAAGTGGCAGCCCTTGCCGCTATCCATGGCAACATCACTCTGCGGCGCCTGGTCTTCGTCGGCTGTGGCTCTCATCGCCGCTGTCTGCCGCCCGGGATGGGCAGGAGCCAGCGCTGCTGACAGTGCTTCCCCCGACAGCCGGTCGGGGCTCTCGGGAATATCTAAGGCTCCGGATAAGGATCCACAATCTTCCATCGATACTCGAGCAGCATCTGCAGCAGCCCGTACCTGCTGTGGGGCCTACTTGCACGCCATACATGCCCTACAAACTGGCTTCGGTAGGACCACGGATGTGGGCAGCAGTCTGCAGCTGCATGCAGTGCTGGCGCTGCAGCGACTCGTGAAGCACTCTGCGATTGTCGCCTCGGGCGCTCTCCGCTGCGAGCAGCTGTTCCACTTGGCATGGCAGACAGTGTCTGCAGGAGCAACTAGCTGGGATGCACGTGTCCGCACTGCTTCTGTGGATTGCGCGGTGGACATGGTCTCCAACGTTTTGCACCCCATGCTACTGCCGGTAGCTCCAGGCGACGGTCAGGTAGTCAGCGCCAACGTTGAGGAACGAGTGCCGTTGCCGCCCCTACCGCCACCACCGCGGGCAGAGGTCTTTGCGCCGCTAGTTGCCTTGGCATTCGATGCCCTGGCCGACCCTTCGGTAGACTCTGCAGCGTCGGCAGTCCGCCTTTCGACGGCCTTATTGGAAGCGGCGTTGCTGACAACACTGCGTGGCCAAGGGGTGTGCGGCGCGTGGGTGCCTGTGTGGCAAGATTCGCTGGCAGTTGCACCGTCAAGACGTGTACCGCGTGTGCAGCAGGTGGCCCGGCTACTTGAGCTGGTCTTCCAGTCGTCCGCGGCGCAGGGGAACGTGCTCTTGCGGAAGCGCATACCCGCACCTGCGGCAGGGGGTCCGGGTGCGAACGATGACGGCGATGCGGGTGGTAGAATGGAGGCGCTACAGCGCCTGGCACTGAGCATGCTCCCTGCTGAAACTCCGGAGCTGAAGACGCCTGGCGGCGAAAGGAGCAGCGCTGAGGTTGCGATGGCTCCTGAGGGCCGCAGTGGGGCGGCCTTGGTGTGGATGGCGCTGCAGGAGGGGGCCAAGCACATGGTGGTCGCCCGGCTGCGAACGCACTTGGGCGGGCCTACGCAGACCTTAGGCGCATTGGAGAGGATGCTGCAGGTAGGTGGGAAGCTGGCTCACTGGTTGGGACGGTTTGAGAATGGGTTCATCTTCTCTGCCTATGCCCCCGTTCTTGTCGATGCAACTGATGGATGCAACATGCACACACATATGCGGTAATGGAGTTTTCTTTGGGGCATCCTGCCCGAATAATGTACCGCGGTGGTATCAGCATCCGCTGTCTATAAATGCATGAATGCATCCTGTGTGGACATCCTTGGTGCTGCAGGTAACCTACTCGAGGCTATCCCAGGAACGTCGAGATGCGGGGCCCATGGAGGTGGGCGCAGCTGGCCGGGAGTCAGCATGGTTGGTCCTGGAGCTGGTGGGCGCCCTGGAGCGCGCAGTGGCGCACGCAGCGGAGGGTCACGCAGGGCGGGACCCACTGCCACAGCCGGTCCTCGCCTTCTTTGCAGCAAACAAGAAGGTAGAAGGATTGTCCAACACAGGCTTTGGCGTGGCGACCCCATCGACGTGTGTAAATGCTGCAGGCTGCATTTTCCGGCATCGGCTAACCAGGGTCTGGTACGCATCAACCATGCAATGCATACAATCTTGAATACATATTTTGGGCTTCAGAGGGACCACAAGGGCAAGCACGCACTCTGCCACAAACCCTGACCTTATGATCGACACCTTTCAGGCGCCGTTCCTGCAAAATAAGGCTTGAAATACCACCAATCCGTGCCGGCGCACGCTTCGGCAGGTTTGCGAGGAGTGGTTCACCCGGGGACGGGAGTTGTTTACGCGCATCGCCTCAACGGCGTCTGCGCACCACCATGTGGTTCACCACGGCCTGTTGCGCCTCTGCGACATGTGCGGCACCATGCGGCAAATGCTGGCCAGCCTGGCCAAGGAGCGCGGCAAGGCTGGGACCTCTCTCGGCTTGCCGCAGACGGATGCCAAAGGTGGAGTAACTGGCTCAGTAGACGGTTCCCAGGCCACAGCCGCAGGGGCCTTGCCCAGCGCCCCGTCTGCGAACTTGCCGCCACAGTCGCCCGCACAGCGTACTGGCGGTAAGCACCTGCAGCGCCGTGGGGGTGCAGGCGGAGAGACGGTGCCAAATCAACAACCGCAGGCCCAGCAGCAGCGACAGCAGCAGCAGTCTTCGGCGATAGCACCTGGCGCTGCAGGATCTGGGGCAGCAGCCTCAGCGGGCGCTGGTGGCACCGTAGGTGGCGAGGAGGCCACAACAGCGCCATCGGCTGTGCAGCAGCTGGAAGCCAATTTGCGCCGCCTGGCCTTCGCAGTGGTAGAGGTACTGAAACTGGTTGGCGCGGCCTTGTTGGCCATGGGGGAGGCGGACAGCTTGCAGGTACGCCACTGACACACATGGGATTTGTCCTCTTGGTTTGACGCCTCCGTAGGGCCTCCGTGCGGGTTTCATTTTGTACGCGCAGTTTCCAATGACGGCTCGTCGTGCAATCCAGTCGACTTTCGCTTTGTGTTGTAAACCCCCCGGTGGCTCACGAGAGCAGCAGTTTACTGAATACACCATGATATTAAAATGTCTAACTAACAGACCATGGACGTCATGCGGCCATTTCTCAGGGCCTTCATAGCTGGGCCGTTCGAGAGTTTGAGCCGCTGCTCCAAGGAGCGCACCTCCCTGGTGCATCTGCTGTCGCTGCAGCAACGGCTTCAACTGTCGCTGACGCCCTGGCGTCGTGCGAGCCGGGTCTAGGCGGCCCTGGCCAGAGCACCCCGAGGCGGCGGGTGGAGTCGGCGCGCGGTGCACGCGGCAGCAGCAAGCCGCAAAAGGTGCGTTCATACAGCTGTCCAATGTTGCTGTTGCCCTACGGTGTCTGGACTTGGGTTATATCCGCCTTGTGGCGAAGGTTGCAATGCGGATGCCCAGCGACGTTAAACGTGGGCCCCTCCCGCATATCCGACAGGAAACGCGCCAATGCAAGTTTCCTTCAAATGAATGCCCCTTGTACCCTTCCAGTATCAAACAAGCTTCCTACTACACAAAGTCACGGGCATTCCATTGCATCTGTTGCATTGCATATGTGCATCCAATGCACGCTGCATACACAGTGAGGCAGCTGATTACCATGGCATCCGCACACGTGACACGGTTTTGGGCCTTAGCATCCGACCGTCGTTCAATTTCCACGCAGGACGCCTTCGCATGGCTCTTGGGCTTAAGTCTGCAGGCTTCCGGCTCCTACGAGCAAGCGCTCGTGTCATACAATGCCTTCTTAGCACCCGCTCATGCTACCGCTACTCCAACCGCCGCGGGCAGTTGCGGAACACCACCTGCTCAGACCCCGAGCTCCATCGCATCGCTGGAGCTTGCTGCTGCCACGCAGAGCTTCGTGGTAGAGCGAGTGGCGGAGTGCTACGCTGCATTGACCGACTGGTCCGGACTCCAGGTGCGCTGGGTCAAGTCCAGGACGCTGTTGTGAGAAAGGGGGCCTTACAATAATGTCACACTGGCTGGCAGAGGATGGAGGCATATATGAATCGGGGTTAGCATGTGGATGTGGTGGGCACGGTGTGATCGCCCGGTGCATTGTGCATTGTGCATATGGTTCCCACATTTCCAACATGCTGGCTGCTCCTTGCCGATCCTGCTGGTCGTGATCGATCCTGCAGAGCCTGGTGGGTGCGTTCTCACACACCGCGACGGTGGAGCCCGTTGTAGCAGGCTGGTGGCCTTCAGCTGCGGCTTCTATTGAGCACAGATTCCGTGCACTGGCAGCCTTTGACACAGCAGGACCACAACCTGCCTCTGTAGATGCGGTGAGAGGAGATAGATCTCATTCGCTTTGTAAGGGTATCGGACCTTTGTGGCGCGTGTTGGATGTGCCGTATGAGATGTTGTATAAGAGGCACCGAGGCAAACAGATAAACTATGTGCACCTTGGCCCTCTGCACCGGCCGTGGAAGCTGCTCCAGATGATGTGGGGCAGGGCCCTGTGCGTTTACCGAATATTCAAAGTGCCCAGTCCCCAAGCGATACTTCGTTGCTAGCGCCGTTCAAACGCATTTCCTTCCAGAGCGCTCTGACAGGGATGCCGTTATGCGACCATCTGGAAACCAACTGATGAGCCAACCGCTTAATTGATGATCAATCAATGATGGGTCTTGGATGTTTGCAGGTGCCTGGAGACCAGAACGCCAATGTCCTATTAACCGGCCTCCGTGCTCTGGAGGGCGCCATGGTCGCGCCACAGCCGCGGGTGGCAGCGCCTGCGGGATCCACGGTGCCAATCTCGGTAAATCCACCTGGGCTGCGGCCCAGTCCTCAAGACCTCGTCGCCATCCGCGAAGCCACCTCTCTTGAGCTCAGTCGCCTCTTAGAGCGACTCCGCGCCAGCGCCTACTCTGAGCCCACGGGCCAAAAGGAGCTGCTGCTGCAGGCCAGCTGCCTGAGCAGCGTGATACGAGCGCTGAATCTGGGTCCCAAGAGCCACACCTTAGGCTCCAGCGGCCCATGGGATGGCCTGCTGTTGCCGCAAGTCCTGCGCGCCGCACCGGTAGCTGGAGGAACGGTTAAAGCAGCAAGCGCGGGCTCAACCTCGGGGATGGGCTTTGGGTTGGGCCGCGCCCTGCTGACGCCCGACGGTGGCGTGAAGGCCGCCATCGTGCGTGACGTGTCGGTGGCAGCGGAGCTGCTGCGCACCGTACGTGCTGGTGACCCGCATTTTAACCTGCCGGGGACGCAGGCCCTGTCGGTTGAGCACATCCGCGCTGCTGCCTCAACGGGTAATTGGAGCCTTGGAATCCGGCTGGTGCAGGGGGCAACGGCGCGCGTGTTGGAGTCCGAAGGCGGTACTGCTGCGGGGTGTCGAGCGGTGCTATCCGTGGTTCACAGCCTGCTAAGCGCATCGTCAGGCAGGTTGCTGCCTGGTCAAGTAGTGGAGCTGCAGCTGCGAGCACTGCTGCCCCATCTGTCCTCTTTGGCTGCACCTGCGGACGACAACGCGGCACCTAAAACCGAGTCTCGGCGCGCATCAGATTTAGACTCGGATGATTTGGCATGCGCGCTTTGCACACTAGCGCGTTGGATGGTCAAAGCGGGAGCAGCGGCGCTCCATCAAAACACGCCAGCAACCCCTTTGCACGGCCCACAGCACCACCACCATCCACATGCCCACCAACGGCTGTCCAGCGCAGAGCCCATTGCGTCTAGTCGGCATGCCGCAACCCAGCCTCCCACGGGCAGCCCTCCTGGATTTTCGCAAGGCCACTTACAGCACGGTCAGCATCACCGACTGCAGGGCCTGCAACATGCTCCGCCTGGCTTTACAGCTGCCAGTACTGTCGGCCGCGGCACCGCTGGATCGGCAGGAGCGTTGCAATGGTTGGATGCGGCGGACTGGCCTACGCTCAGCTCCCACTTCCAGCGTCAGCTCGTCATGCAACATACAGCAGAAGCACACCATGATACCTTCCCCTCGGCTCACCTCGCGTTCCTGGTGCCTGAAGCTTTGCTTCAGTCTTGCTATGCGCCGGCTGCGTGCTGTTTGCGCGCGCTGCAGCTGTCCCCTTGCTTGGCGCGCGCTTGGAAGGCCTGGGGTGACCTGCTCTTCAGGGCGACGAAGGAACATAGGGCGCGAATGGTGCGGTCGCAGCCGCCAAGGCAGCCGCCAGGAGGAGGATCTAACGGTGGAACGCCCTTCGGGGACCCAGCCTCCGCCACAGCTTCTAGCGATACGTCTGGCACCTGGGCAGCAGTGGGGTATGGTGCGGCGGCAGTGGCGTATTGTCGATACCTGGCGCTGTCGTACAGCCATGACGGCGCGGCGCGCCCTGAGGACGTTCTGCCCGTGTTGTTGCAGCTTCTGCATGTCGCCATGCGCCACGCGGCGCCCATTGAGCAGCTGTTAGAGGTGCAGCTCATGGCAGTGCCACCCCCTGCCTGGTTTGCAATCACTCCGCAACTGTTGGCCCAGCTGCCCGGCTCTAGTGGTGCCGCCCGGCGGTTGCTAGGATTGCTCCTGCACGCTGTAGGCCGCGCGGCGCCATCACTGGTATTGTACCCGGCCGTTATTGAGATGCGCACTGCGGATGCGGCAGCGGCAGTAGCGGCTGCCGGCGGCGGCGCGGCCATCATACGTAGCGACGGTAATGACGCCGATGGCTCGGGGACCGATCCCTCCGTAACGGCAACAGGCTGCGCCTCCATGATTCCGGAGCTCCGGGCGCTGCTGGCAGATTTGGGGCGTAGTCGCCCCCGGCTGCTGGCAGATGTGGAGGTTCTCGTGGCGGAAATGGAACGCCTCACTGTGTTGTGGGACGAGCGATGGGCAGCGCTGCTGGCGGAGGTGGAAGTGGAGATTGCCCGCAGGTACAGTATAGCGGAGGTGGGATCGTAAGGAGCGGAGCTTATGAGACCATTTCGCGTTGATATTGAAGAGTCTCCTTAGAAACGCGGCATGCCACAAATTTTCCCTTTTCCATTACCCATAGTCACATCACTTGGCCGTCAGCTAAGGACGCCTGTCTGATAGGCTGCAATGAAAATCCTTTCCTCCGAGATGCCATCGCTCCCTGGCACCCATGCCGACCTTAACGCAGAGCCGTAAGTCTTCAGGCTGAGGCGGCACGTGTTGCAGATGATGCCTCCATGACCGCCGAGCAGCGACAAGCGCTCCTCTCTAGTCGCTATTCCACCCTCATGGCTCCCGCCGTAATGCTGCTGGAGCGCCAGCTCCGAGCCACCGCAGCAATGCCACCGGAGACGCCACACGAACGCTGGTTTGCTACGTCAGTCCTTCCACGCTTGCGTGCGGCTGCAGCATCGCTGCGCGACGGCGCAGGTGTGTGCGACTGGGCACGTCCCAGCCAAGCCTGGGCGCCGCTGCGTGCCGCAGCTGCAACACTGGCGCGTCAGCAACGTCAGCCGTTACCACCGATGTCACAGCTTTCACCGCGGCTGGCAGCACTTCAGGACTCCGAGGTGCCAATGCCCGGGTGTCATGCCGACGGCAGCGCTAGCGGTGCACTCATGCCTTCGGGACTGATAGCTCAGCCACCAGCGGCGCGCCTCTCTGATATTGCGGCGGCCTCGGGGGACCTAACGTCGGCTGGATGGGGTTCGGCGACCGTTACGGTGGCGAGCGTGTACAGCGAGTTAGTGGCTCTGAACACGAAGACGCGGCCCAAGCGTGTGGCGCTGCTGGGCAGTGACGGCCGGACGTATGCATACTTGCTCAAGGGGCGCGAGGACCTGCGTATGGATGAGCGGTTAATGCAGGTAACATTTTATATTATGGACCCATGCGGGGCACCTGAAGCTACGCAACCCAAGCGTATGTACAATGGTGCCGAATGGAAGAATATATGGCGAAAGTGTGTATGACGTCTTGCGGCTTGACAACTGGCACGCCTTGCGTCGGTACTAAGGTGTGATATGTACCTCCCATCAAAACTGTTCTGTTGCAGGTGCTCCGGGCTATCAATGTGATGCTTCAGGCCGATCCCGCAGCAGCCTGTCAAGGCCTGGCGACGGTGCGCTGCTATAGTGTCACCCCGCTGGGGCCCCGTGCGGGCCTTATCCAATGGGTGCCCGCCACCACGTCGCTATTTGGCGTGTTTCGAGAGTGGCAGACCGCCACCCTGGAGCGCAACGCCGCAATGGTTACGGCCCGACAGGAGGGCGTGGCCAAGGCGTTAGCTGAGGGCGCTTCGCCACCGCCGGAAGTGGAACCGCCGCCACCTGCCGCTGCGAACCGCCCCATGGATCTCTTTTATTCAAGACTGGTCTCTGCTCTCCAGGTACGACAAACCTGCCACAGAGGGAAAAAAGGACAGCAGTATCTTTCACCGTCTCCTCTTTGTCGCGGGCTGTCTAGTTACCGCTTGATACAATATGACCAGTATGCATGCAGCTCACAGCTTATCGCCTCGTGATCCGCGAGTTCTTGTTGGTCCATACGCAACCGGGACCACAACCTCAAGTTGTCCACTCCTTCATCGGAACGTCCGTTGTGCAGGATCGTGGCCTCTCCAGCGCCACCCCAAGACGCAGCTGGCCGACTGACCTCCTGCGTGCAGTGTTTTGCAGTTTGGCTGCCTCGGCGCCGAAGCAGCTGCTAGCGCGGGTTCTGTGGGCGGGGGGCGGCTCCGCAGCACTCGCTTGGCGACGACAGCAACGCTACAGCCGCTCCTTGGCGGTCATGAGCTGCGTGGGCTATCTGCTCGGCCTGGGGGACCGCCACCCGGACAATATCCTGCTTGAGGGGCGCGAGGCGGGTGTGGTGCACATCGACTACAACGTTTGCTGGGAGAAGGGTGCCAAGCTTCGTGTGCCGGAAGTGGTGCCCTTCAGGTGGGCGTGTAGATAAGTGGTACGCAGATCTTGGCCGGGGGAGACTGGCGGGGCTTCCCGGCGGCTCTAAAATTGCCATCAAAGCCTTCATGCCATATCGGACGTCCCCTGCAAGCCATCGCATTCTCCGTCGCGGCTGCTGCTGCAACCCTTCCCCTCTGCAGGTTGACCCAGATGCTGCGCACCGCGCTTGGTGTGGGCGGCCTGGAGGGTGTCTTCCGCACCGCCTGCGAAGCGACTTTTGGATGTCTGCGCCGGCACCGTGAAGCGCTGGTGGGCCTGGCCGACGCTGTCCTCAGCGACCCAGGTGTCGATTGGGCAGTGGAGAGGGAGGAAATGGCCGCGCGACAGGACATGGAGCTGGCGGTGGCCCTAAACCTCTTCGTCAGCAGGTGGGGAGGAGGCTCATGTTTACAGCCCGGCAAACAGAGGCGCGCCGCACGTTTGGCTCTTTGAATTTTCATCAAGTTGTCGGGTCCTGAGGTTACTCTCGCCGTATCGCCTTTTGCATTCGATGGTCATATTGCAACAGCTATATTGGTCGGCATGTGGCGTTCCTATCAGTATGGCGTTCGGCGTTAGCTTGCGTTGGTGCTAGCTGCTTTCTGTGCGATCCGCACACGTATTACTTCTCATGAGGTTTAGGAACGGTATATTGTATGTACGTCGTATGTTTTCCTGGGCAGGGCGGAGGAAGCGCAGCGGCAGCTGCAGCAGGCGGAAGAGGAATTACCAGCGGTGCTGGAGGGCCCCGTGGGCGTGTTGCTGAGCTACATGGAGGCGCAGGTCTTCGCGGAGGCCATGCGTAACGCATCAACAGAGGCTCAGCAGCGCATCCAAGAGGCCAAGGTGCGCCACAATTGTGTCAGACCGTGGTGGGGATGTCGGGGGGCAATCTCCACGGGTGTAATCGTGATGAAGGCCTCGCTGATTGCGCACCGTGCTTGCAGCTCACGGGTTGCGGAAGGCAAGCCGCTGGGTTCATGCGTGAAATGGCGCGTCGTGAATGAGCCGTTCGATTTGAGTACAGTCTCTTGACCCGCTTCCTTTATGGGGGTTGTTACTCTGTTTCTTCCGCTCTACGCCGCAGTCGGCGTTGGAGGCGGCCAAGCGCGCCGAAACGGAGGCAAGTGCCATTGTGGCCGCCGCTGCACAAGAGGCCGCAAGCCTGGCTGCCGAGGGCAACGCGCTCAGCAACGCCGTGCCGCAGCTGTTACAACAATGTGGAGATTGGGCGCAGCAGCACGCCGGCACACTGGGCGTCCTCAGGTGTGTGTGACGTTTCCTCGTCCCAGAGGGCCGTTGAGGGCCGTTGACCCATTGCGGACTCTGTCCTGAGGCATTCATCATGATTCTTTCCAAGCTGGCGCGCATCGATTTATATTGCTGTGTTTGCTCGCTTGTACCTCATGTTGAGATTATGCAAGCCCGTAGCTCGGAATGCTTCTCCGGACCGCAACCCTCAGGAGAATTTCGGCATGCATCTAATGCTTCACTGAAATACACAATGTGAAGGACGCCCGTTGTTAATGGATTCTTCCTGCAGAGATGGATCCTTCTTAGAGGGCACCCTGGCCAGCGGTGCCTCGTGGAGGGCTGTTGAGAGTGGCTGCGTGCTAGGGCTGCTGGGGCCGGTGCAGGGCCCGGGCCATGCGCCTCTCGCAGCGGCGGCACCCCTTGCATTGATGTCCGCAATCATGGGCGGCGATAGCATAGCCATCGGTCAGCTGCCCGAGGTGAGGAATGGGATGCTGGGATCGCATTGCGTCTCCGCAATTCAATTGCAGCACATCATCTCTTACCGCATACGGTCCATATACTTGCTGTAAATATGTTGAACGGTCTTAACTCCTAGGCGTGGCATGATCGGACCCGCGTAGTGCAAGGTGGTGCCGGTGGTCCGAGTCTCAGACAGTTTTCCGCAAGAATTTAAATGCAATGGCTTCAAAAGGCTTAATTGAAGCATGTTGTCTACAATTTTGTAAGTGCGTCTGTGCGTCGCAGGAATTGCTTCACTCCTGTTATGAGTGCGACCGACAGGCTGCCGATGTGCTGGGCAACCGCGAGGCGGCCCTTAACGACGCAGTCGGCGCGTTGACACAGTATGGAACAATTGTGCGCAAGCTGCTGCCGCCGTCATACCCCGCGTCTAGTTATCACCACCGGTGGGCCCAAGCGCTTGCGGCACTGGCGGCAGGTGGCCTGTCCATGCCGGCGGTAGCGCAGGCTCAGGCGCTGGCGCCGAGGGAGCCGCGCCCGTTAGACGTGGCAACCGCCTGGCAGGCACTCCGGGGCGCTCAGCGGCTGGCAACCGCCGCAGCAATCGTTTTGGCCCCGGGCTCGCCGGATGCAGCGGTCGCCATGTCGGGGTATGTGGCCGGGGTGCGCGTCTCGGGGCGGGAGCTGGCAGGTGCGGTGGCCGCGGCGGGTAAGGCGTTCGGGAATGCGATGGCGGGTGTGGTGGTGGAGGCGCAGGAGCGGCAGGCAGCGGCGGCCACGACGAGTGTTGGTCGTACCGTCAATCCGGTCGGCTTATCAGTGCCCCACCTGACACGGGGACTCGTGGAGCTGCTTCAACGACACATCCCCGCGCGGCCGAAATCTGAGCTGGGCGCGCCTGGCGACGAAGCCGGACACCACGGCGTCAGCGCTTCCACCAGCGCAGCAATGGCAGCCTCGTCGACCGCATTGCTTAAGCTGGTTAGGGCAGCAAACGGCCGCGTTGAGGCGCTCGGGAATTACACCGGACAGCAGCATGACTTCTCACAGACCAAAGAAATCTCCGGTGGCTTCGCAGCTTTACTACAGGACTTTCTCCGTGTGCGAGGTGAAGTGGCTGGGCTGGCAGCGGTTACTGCCGCATTGGCTGGTACGGAATTGGCAGCGCCAGTTCTTGGCGTGGCAGACCTGGCCTTTGGCGCCAGCTGCGGTGACGGCAGCGCATCACCATCGTTGCTTCCACACCCGTACCACTACCAACACCATCGGCGCTTTCATCAGGGGGATTGCCCCAGCCCCTACATGATTAGCGGTGACGCCACTCCGGATCTGTGCGGGGACAATGGGGCAAATGCTGCACGGTGCCCATTGCCGTGGCTGTCGGCTGCGGCGGATGCCTGTGGACGATGGCCGGAGCTCATGCAGTGCCTGGCCGCGGACGTGGCTCCGGAGCTGGCAGGGCAGCTTCATGTCGGAAGCGGGAGCGTCGGTGCAGGCGACACCGGCGGCGGCGGTATGGCCGGCTCCGCAGCTGCACCGCCGAACACGCCTATCGCTCAGGTTAGCTTAAAAGCAATTAAAAGAGGTGAAGTATGCGCATAAACGGCCTTTATAGAATTTTCAAGCTGCGCGCAGAAGATGCGGAGAAACTCGTTCCCGAACCATGCGAAATCCTCAAGACGCCTGAAACGTGTAGGATCCTTGGAAGGCTTGAACTTATTCGGACGTTAAAAAATGTTGGAAACGTTCAAAGCTCTCCGCCCACCTCGATAAGTGGTTATATTGCAAACCGAAAAGTAACACTCTCATTTACGCACGCAGGCAGCTGCGGACCTTCGTGCGCTGCTGCGCCCTATCGAGGAGTCGCTGCAGGCCGGCCGCGACGCGCACACTCGGCTGGGAGCACTAGCCGAGCTGACGGCGACCTACCACGGCCGCCGCGCGGAACTGGTGTGCCGTTTGACTGGAAATGGCGCCAACGGTAGCGCGATGCTAGGCGATTGGGATGACTCGCCAGCGCTGCCGTCGACACAGTTGACCACGCCGGAACGCGAAAGCTTAGAGGCGGACTTGCGAGCGCTAGATGCCGCCTGGGCTTCACGTGACGCAGTGGCAGCGGGCCTGTCTGCTGCCGCTGCCATGGCGACAGACGCGTTGGTGGTTGCACTTCGGGGCTTGTACACTGCGGTGTTGGGACCCGGACGGGTGCCGATAGAGCTGCAAACTTACGACGCGGCTGCGGCCATGTATGTGTCTGCCTCTGGTGTGGAGGGTTGGGCGGAGGCGGGCAGTGGAGGGCACGTGGCGGTAGCAGCGATGGTGGCGTGGTGGGATGCGGTCACCGAGTCACTGGAGGGCATCCGGCAATACGATGACGGCAAGCTGGGGGGTGCTGGCGGCGGCAGCGCTGCCCTGGGACCTGCTGGGTCCCACTTTGGGGTTCCACCCATGATGTGGCAGCTGTACCGGTGCGTGGAAGTGGCGCAGCTGGTGGAGCAGTCGCTGCGGACTTGCGGTCAAGCACTGCGCCTGGTGGCGCCGGCGGGTACGGACGGCGCCTTGGCGGACGCTTACAGCATCGTAATGCAGGTACTTACACGCCAAGCGACGGAGCATGCAGCAAGCCGGATGTCGACTCACTTCAACCATTTCTTAACAAGCATGGAAGCCCACCTAACGGCGTCCCTAGAGCACTGCAAACCGCCAACAGTGATGGATCATAGCCACGACGGGAGCACGAGCACTGGCGCTGGGAGTGTTGAGGCCGGAGATGGCGGCGCCGCAGGTAGCAGCAGCCGGACAGTAGGCGCGGATTGGGACAAGGGGGCGCCTGACCTCGTGCCCTTCACGGACTTCGACCCGGGGGTCGCTGGGGAAGGCGAAGTTTTGGGTGGTCTCGAAGACGAGGATGACAAAGCTCCGGATGGCAGCGGTGGCTCGAGCGACGACAATGCAGCCTGGTTCGACTATGATGATGAGCCTGGACACAATGGCGGCGGATTGTGCGGCGACGATGATCACGGCTACGATCTTGACCTTGGTCTTGACTTGGATTTGGATGACGGGTTCGGGGACGGCAGCGAGGACGTGGAAGAGAGGCGGGGTGGCGGCTTTGACGGCACCTCGCATGGTGAAGGGTCTGGTAGGGGGCCGGACTCCGATATGGATTCCCGTCAAGGACGCCGAAGGGTCTCGAAAGCGCAGCCACCAATACCATCATTGCCAGAAGAGGTTAGCACGCTGGTAGAGTGCTTGGCAGCTTGTGCAGCTGCTGCCGCAGTCGCAAGCGGTGTTGCTGCCATCGACCCTGCTTCCCAGCCGCCCGCCATGGCCTTTGCTATCACTTGGGCTGCCGGCGCAGAGGCGCGCGCCGCACGCGCCGCACGTCTTCAGCGCTTGGCGGCATACGAATGGATGCACGAACACCATCTACTGCAGGTGCTGCCCACGGGCGACCCACGGATCGGTCAGGCCTTGGCGCAGTTCTTCGCGGCACAAGCGGCCGACCCGCTGCAGCCCAGCGCACGCGTCACGTCCGCCAGCCGACTGTCGCTACTGACGCAGCTTCAGTCCGCACTGGATGCACTGCCGCAGCTGGAGCAGGCGGTATCGGGCTGGGAGGCCTCAAGCAACGACGCCGTGTCGCAGGTTGTGGCGGTGCTTCGCACTGCGCCGGAGCGGTACCCTGTAGACACCGCATTAGCGGCGCAGCGTGCAGGCATGCTGATGGGTCGGCGGCAGCAATGGCTTGGCGAATCCCGCGGCGTCGTGATGCGGGTCTGCCAGGTGCGTAAATGCCCCAATCCAATTTGGATTGGGGATTGATTATGAATGCTTTGATTGGTCAGCCGAAGCAGCTTTGTTCCACAATTGGTGAAATAATGTTACACCGTGCCAGGGGACCCGTTCTTATCATCCGGCTAGCAACCGGAATGGCATTTGAATTGTTAAGACATTTGGACATCATATTTACCTGTCAGACGGCTCCATCCGGTCGTGCTCCTAGGTTTCGGAGGCGCTGCTACAGTTTGAATACTCCCGGCAAGGCATCACTTGGTCCAGTGGGACTGCAGCCGTGGCGGACGGCTTTGCGACCCATTGCCAGCTATTGGGACGCGCGGAGGTGCTGGCCACGTTAGCAGCAGGGGGCAGTGAGGCGGGGCGCGCTGCAGCCGTGGCGGAAGCATCGCAGCGCGCCACGGAGGCGGCAAGACAGGCGGCTGACGCACGGTATGCGTTGGAGGTTGCGCAGGTGCGTGGTGGAGCGTTATTTTAGCGATGCCGGGTGTAGGCTGCGATGATCTGAGGTTGTGCTGAACGATTTGCGCCATGATTATGCTGAATGGGAATCACAGTGAGATACACAGCAGCAAGGGCCCTTGTGCCTAGTGCACGGAGAACGCGGGCTTCTTACGTAGTGTCCAAGTAGTTTCTGTGTGTGCCGCCTCCGCTGGATAGACGTTTTGGTTCTTAAAGCCGTTATCCAAATTGGCCCTATTTGCATTTGCATATCGTCGTTCTCGAACGAACTTTCTTCAACTCAACGCAGTACGAGGAGGTGGCTGCCAGCTCACAGTTGCAAGCGCACCTACCGCAGCTGGTAGCCCGCTCGCTGGACCTGGCGGAGGCGGTGGCGGAGTCGGAGTCGGTTGTGAAGGGCCTGGTGCATCTGCTTTCCAACAAGCTTGGTAGGTGCAAGCCATAGCAAACTCGCCCCATGTGTCCCGAGCAGCGTTCTTCACCCGGGACGGGACCCGGAGAATTTTCAGTTTTTAGGAAAACGACCGAAAAAATGTTGGGGCTGCTCCGGGGATCCCCGGAAAACGTTTCCAGTGTGAAGCGCAGCTTCCCGAGGTTTTTGGCGCAACTAGGTAGAGTTCCACGGACCCCCCGGGAAAGAATTTTTAGGGTTCCGGGGAACCCCTTGAGGAACCCTGGTCCCGAGTATTGGATGGGATAGGTCAGCGTAATATACGTCTGTATTGTGAACGTCCCTGCACCTTGTAATGTCACCTTGCGTACCACTTGCAGGCCCCGCCCTGAAGGAGCTTTCCTCCGTGACCGCGCAACACAGTGCTGCCAGCGACGTCGCATCCGTTACGGCTAGTGTCGCCGCCCATTATAAGCGCTCTTATCAGGCGGTGGAGGCGCTTGCAGCGGTGCTGCCCAGCACTCTGGCCTCGCTTACGGCTGCGGACGCAGCATCCCCCCTGCCGGTCGAAATGGCGACCGAGGTGGGCTTCTTATCGGCGCAGCTACTGGGTGGCCCCGCGGCGGCGGCTGAGACGCGCAAGCGGGCAATGGCGCTACTGCAACATATGACGGCACCTACAGCCGCGTTACAGCCGGTGGCCCACACTGTCCTGGAGGTGCGCTGGGGCTGAGGGCCTGGGGAGATGCATGAAGTCATCAACATGCTGCCGTCTTCCTGCTTACCTGTTAGCAAGAACCCTTGAATTGTGTTCCGTTGATACACTGGGAGCATTGATTGCAGTCACCCCTTTGTGGGTGCTTTGGAGATGGATACGCCGTTATTGTCGAATGTATTTAATTGTATGTTAATCATGGCGTTACGTCCGTTCCGCCTGATCGCAGCTTCCTCGGGCACTGGGGCAGCTCAGGAACGAGCTTAATATCTTGGCCGCAGCCGCCGGCAGCATTGCCGCCGCTGTGGAGTCCAAGCACCTGCTGCCGGTCCTGGATGAGCAGCCGCAGCAGCAAGTTCAGGAGCAAGGCCGATCACGCGGCCACACGCCGCCACAGGTGCCTTCCGCAGGTGCATCAGACACTCCTTCCGACACGGCAGATGGTACACAAAGCCGCACGGCAGCGGATGCGGAGGTTATTGGGACATCGCAGACGGAAGCCTTAGGGCAAGGTGGCATAGCTCCAGAGCCTGGGATTTGCGCGGCAAAGGCTGCATCTGTAACACCAACATCAACGGCCGGGACAGGTGGGCTGGTCCGGCTCCCGCTGCAGCGTCTGGTGCACGCAGCCGCTGCAGATCATCTCCAGCATCACCGTTCGCGCCGCAGCGCCGCCAACGAGGCACGGCGTCGTGCCTTTGCCGCAAGCGCTCTGCGCCGTTTCATAGCAAAGCTGGAGGGCCGTGAGAGTGAAGGTGCTGCTGCAGGGCTCGTCAGTGGAGCAGCTTCAGCAGCGAGTGCTCAACAGCAGCATCTTTCGGTTTCGGATCAGGTGGATTTACTTGTGCGCCAGGCGACTAGCGTGGACAGACTTTCACAGATGTACGAGGGGTGGACGGCGTGGCTCTGAAGGGTTACGTCAATTTCAAGTCCTAAGATCGGTTCATGTAGGAGATTCATAATGGCATGCCAAAGCAGCACTGGTCATAGGTACAGTGCACGCTAAGGGCACGTCATCACACGGGGGTCTTCAGCTGAATTAAGACATCGGGACCTTGCATGTCTATGTGGGTGCAGCTGGTTAAATACGAAAAATGGAGGTTTAAGCTCGATCAGGAAAGGTGTGATGGTGTTGATGGGAACGCGGACCCCATGCACGCTGCTCGGATGCCATGAAGTTTTGGATTGAACATGATGTTGAAACACTAAATTCAGCATGCGAATTGCAAAATGCCTGCGGGAGCGTTTAAAAGGGAGGGTTTAAAAGCGTCCCAAAAGCAAGGGAGCGTTTAAAAGCGTCCCAAAGCTTTATGTAAGTCAACGGAGGAACACGCTGGACAAGCCAGTGTCATATGAACCTCGACGGCATAACACAAAAACGCCAGTGACGCCAGTAGATATCGTTGCTAGTCTCAAAAAATACTACATGTGCAAAACAGGGATAAAAAACCATTGCGTACAATCCCGACTATTGAAAAACGTCCATCCCGCCACCTGCGATGAAAAATTCTTTGACGGACGCGGGGGATATCTCCGAGTCTCACAACAAATACTTGAGTTACATCCTGCAAGCCGGCCGCTTTGTTCTGAGGGCATCTCAACCCAGCTTCAGGCTTGGCGGTCCAACCCTGTGCCAACTGGAGCGCCCACCGAGCCATATCCACCCCATTGCAGCTCAGGCGGTATTAAAGCTCGCCGTCCGCAACTAAGGGCGGTGGACTTTGCATGTCCAGATACAGAACGTATGCCCCCAGGATCGTGAGCAGCCCCACCACGACCAGGGTAGCGACCAGTCCGGGTGTGAAGGGCGATGAACGCAGGATCACGTCGGGCACGTCAAACCGAGGCTCACACCCTCCAACAGCAAGCTGACGGCCGCGCCGGGCGGGGGAAATGTTGGACCGGCACACGGGCGAAGCGGGAGAAGGCACATGGGCGATTGAGCGCTTAGCTCCGCGGACGGTGGAAGGGACAAGCGTTCGCACAGCGCGCACCCTAGCAAAACCGGCGCAATATCTAGACCGCATGACGGCTTCCCAGCATGCATATTTACGGCAATTACCCTTTGACGCACCCATGCACTTATGCTAAAAAAGGTAAGCTAGGACGGAGTGCCAGAAATACATATCCACTGTGACTAAGCTGTGTGGCTCAATTTACGCCATGACCCCGTCGGAACTCTCGACGCTAAGAACCCCTACTGATGAATGCTGGTGTCATGGATGGGATATGCGTGAGCTAATACTTAGCCTATCAGTAGGGGTCTTAACCTCAAGCCTATCGGGCAGGCTTCAAGGACTCCGGACCTCCCATGCACATAGGCACTGCAACCCAGTACTGCCAAAACCCATGCCAACGCTACAGGGGTCACCATGACCTACAGGGTCGTGCAGCTTTAAGGTCTCCATCACCTGATGTCCTTAACACAGCGGTGGGTTCAGGTCACAAACTGACCGTACAATTGCGGTATGACATGTTTTTGCCGTTGGGCCAAAAGTGACGCGGAACAGGAGCAGCTTCTGGTAGCTTACAAGTCCGCCCGTTCCTAATACCCGAAAACGCGCCGTGGTGCCATTGCTTTGACAAGCACTGCTTTTGACCACCAAGCGTCGGCTCCGGGGCTATGCTATCTCAGGAGCATACACAGACCACCTTGCCAGTGACATTCATTACAGCGCTACCTTGCCGACAACCGCGTACTTCGAGTTGAACTTGGTTATCCAGTCCTCAAGCGTTTTGAGCTGCTGCGCTGTACAGTCCGCAAGGTTGTCGTTGCAAGCCGCCAAATCCACCTTCATAATGGCCAGGGCTCGCGAACACTCCCGCCCGGCAAAGACCTCATATGGGCCACCTGCTTGAGGATCATACGCAACATTGAGATAACAGACTGGACGAAATTACAACGGCCTTGCCGTTTAGGTAAGGTGGCCAATGTGGTTTTGGGGTAGAACTAGGTCAAAGCATAGCACACCCATTGAGGGCCACCTTTCCTATGGGGTAACGCATGAAGTAGGTTAATCCAGTTCACAGCCATAAAAGTACAGAAGGGCTTGGCCGCTTGGGTAGCTCATTTGAGTAGGAGCGTGTTGGTGTGGTGTTTGATACGCGAAAGACCTATCTGAGCACGGAACAAGTGTTGTCACCCACGACTTTGCATGTCATATCTCATGAACGTAGGATAAAATACTGTGTAATTGGCGCCGAGCATTACGTTGATGGAGGACGCCTAGCTTCACACACGCCTGCTCGCCTTTTCCATAGAAATCTCGCGAAGCCGACACATCATAAACGATCCCCTTCACTGCAATGTAGACTGGCTTGTCACCTTCGGAGCCATTGTACATACTAAGCTCGGAAGCTGTAAAGGTGTGCGACATAGGCGTGGAATTGCGTTAAGTCCAAGATTGTGAAAACGAAAACCAAGTGCAGTGCAAGGCGTTATAACTTATGTAAATATAACAGCGCAAAAAGTTGAACCTCCAGAACACAAACAGTTTTCCTCCCTAGAGGTAGAGCCTAAAAAGATAATGTTACCCTTAGATGTTACGAAGAATATCCATCATTCCATTGCCCGGTTCGACAGCACTTTGGGATGGGGCACAATGGCTGTGGCAAATGAGATCCAACCGTGTACGTCACACTGTACAAATTGCCACCGATAACTTAAGTCTGCTGTAACAAGAGTGTCGACATCATTCAAAAAAGACGTCTGACTTCCATTTACGTTTCCAAAGCGGTTCTTGAGACCGTCCAGACCAACTTTGACCAGGCAAGCGGTAATCGAAATGGACGTTTCCTGTGGCATTTCTTTTTCAATTAGGCGCGTCAGCGACTCACATGCTCGCAATGTTCTCTGGGCGTTGGGAGGAACCTTGGCGGCAACCGTAATCATCTTCGCAAGCTTGGGCTCGGTAAGAATGGTCGACAATGTCAGAAGCGGGACTACTATGTCGCCATACACGCCTGAATATGGTTATATGTACATGACCTACTCCTGAGTAACATTATAGAATCCTGAGTATTACGGCCCCTTGTTTGTTGACAAGCCATGCCAGCTGTACACAAGGGACCAAAGCGTTGACCGAGACTCTGCAACATGCTCCATCCCTGTTCACTCCTCAGATCCAAAATCAGTGCCGGTCCCAGGATCCTTCGCTCTTGGCCGGTATCACCGGGTTTTCCGGAGCCGTGCTCGGTTGCAAGAAGGTATGAGCCGTCGAAGATATAACTGTGGCGAGATAGTGTCTTAAAATATCTGTTCAATGCATTTTTAATGCTTTTTAAGTCAAAATCGACCTAAATACGCGTCACCTATCTCGTGCCTGTCACAGCTTTACCGCTACTACTGGTTCATCACGGTCCTGAGCTTCTTGACGGCAGCATATGGCGCTTGGACCACTGCGCGCGGCTTCCTGGCTAGCAGCCGCGGCGCCGTGTTGGGTCTCATCGTAATTGCTAACCTGCTGACAATCAATATGACCGGTAAGTTGTAGTCTCTATCCTATGGCTGAACAGCTGCTCATAGGTCTTCACATATGCGACAAGCACAATTTTGTTTCCTTTCCTTTTGTTTTGTAAGATTCCCCTCTCGTTTTCTGTGGGACTGTAGAAATTCGGTACGACGCATGTGTCGAACGTTTGCGGTGCTTTCCCGCGCGCTTCTTTGCCTTGCAGATGCTTTTCTCTCTATCGTCGACGTACCTAAATTCCAAGATGGCCCAGCTCGTGATCGCTCCCGTACCATGATTGCTGGTTGCATCATCACCGCCTTCTTTCAGGCCGTTTCCATCATTCTTGTTGGGTTGGAGCCGAACGCCGTTGCCCCCTGTGACACGTTGGAGGCTGTCCCAAAATCTGCCCCTGAGACAACCCTTGTTGAGCTTGCGTCAGCTCCCCAGCCAGTTCCTCAACCCACTGCCGCCCCTGAGGCCCCTGCTCCTGTCCCTGTTGCCGAGCCAGTCCCCGCTGCGGCTGATGTAGAGGCTCCGGTCGCGCCAGCTGAGGCCCCGGCCGACCCCGTTGTAGCTGCGCCTGAGACGGAGTCTGCCGTTGCAGTGGAGGTGCAGTAATTGGACTTGTTGACGGCCACAGCTATCGATGCTTCATTGACCTCCGCTTATGACGCGATAGTTGCTGCAGTGCACTTGACTATGATGAACCCAACTTCGTTCCCGAATAAAAGAGTTGAACAAGCCAGTTGTGCGCACTAGGCATTATCATGTTTGGACTGCTTGGCGTGCCAATGCTCGCCTGGTGTTAGAGCACCCAAAGGTCTCAGTAGGACCGCATTGTGGAGTTCCACTGGAGCTGCCGAGATGACAGCCGCGGAACAGTGACAAGCCTGTGCGACGTTGTAAGATTTGAGAGATTCGACATTTATTTAGCCTTAATATGTGAGTCTCTTATTTCGTTCTTCAGACGCAGTGTATATAGTGAATGATCCCATCATCATGCAAACCAAATATGAAACGGCAGCCGATGCACTGGCCTTGCACGTCACCACATCATATCTATGCCAATGAATATCACAGCGATGTCTCGCTTACCGCAGCAAAAGTGGTAATTTCTCAAGAAAATGGATTGCGTCCGCACAGGAGGCTCAGATGGCATTATTTGTGACATTGGGGCTCCGTTTGTCCACTTTTGTTCCAATAACTGTAGTTTGGCTCCCAAGCCCGATCATGCGGCTTCATGTGAACTAAGCGTTGCAAATTCCATAGTTTTGGACGAGCAGAATGTGCAATACAAGAAGGACATGTACGACAGACACATGATACCTAGCGTTACCTAACTAAAAATGTCCGAATATCTTAATATGCAGTATCAATGAGCAGTACACCTTGGTATGTGAGCCAATATCAGTTATAGTGTGTCGCAAGCAAGGCCAGTTGTACGTTTATCATTCAGTCGTAAACGGCCCAGTCCAGACGGGTTCTGGACTTCCGCCAGGAGCCGTATTTCGGAAGGTTGATTAGTCATGGTGGCAGGGCAGTTATTACCTAATCTGCCTAATCCTTAATTCTGATCCCAAATAGGATGACGAGCTGATTACTAGTGGTTAAAAGGTTAGTAATAGGTTAAACCTACATTAACGGTATTTCACGGAACATTAAGCATAGACTGAAATGCATTACGGATACAACAGGTGACTCCTGGTGACTTCAGTATCCCTATGCGAGAACCCCCCCTTGTAGATAGCCTAGCAGCCGATGCTGATCACAGGCCCTATCAGCACCTATCTGCTAGGCTATCTGCTAGGGGGGTTCTCGCATAAAGCCTGCTCCGTGCGTCTCCGTCTTGTTGCTCGGGCATTACAAGTAGACCTAACGGTCGGCCAGAAGAGCAACACTGGTGCCGTGTTTGCAATATCAATGCTGATTCTGTGGATGATGAGCACCATGTGGTAATGTTATGTCCTGTTGCCTATCGATGATGAAATTCGTACAGGATTTGCTAGGATTTGCTCGACGCACGACCAATTAGGCCATGCTCGGACTATCCATAGCATCCGCCTATATCGCGAGTTGAATGTGCGTGGGTAGGATTTAACTTTGCTATGCTGTACATCTCTTTCACCGTTTTAATTCAGTAAACTGTTTTTCTCAGTCTGTCTTTTGCGTTTATCACCTTTTTGCTGCTTATCTTCGCGGTCCTATGAGCTTCCTGACTCGTCCGGGCCTTACGACCGCTTTTTAGATTCGTAGCCATCATCATCACCATCATCATCAATCACTACTTGGCATCGATGCGTTCTCCATGAAGGGGACAGTGATGATCACCTTTTAATAGGAAAAAAAATAGGAAGGTGCTACTCGGAGGGTCAATGTGCATAAAGTGTGTCGCTCTATAGTGTGACCTGGTTGTACTATAGTAACAGGGCCTCAGTATATCGTGACTAATATTTTTGCATTCATATGAGTGAAATCATACTATGTCAGTACTGTATACATTGAAGTAGGATGTCCAGTAGGGGCAGACAGTGCTGCCGAGTAAGGGTCTTGTAGGTCTCCAAACGCCATCTTGAAGTTTTTACTTGTGCAATCCACTCCATTTGGATTTGTGGTTTTGCGTTGTTTCCAATGCTCAGGGCTGTCGATTGTGAGCATCGGCCTGCAGTCATAACATGGACGGGAGTACCGCGCGTGATCCCGCGTCCAGGGAAGGTATCGGAAATATGGGGCAAGCAGGAGTGCGTGCTGGTGCTGATCTTGCCACAGCTAAGAGCCGGCCGGCCGGCCGAGATATCCGAGAAGCCAAACGTCGACTCAAAGCGGCCGAGGCTTTGCTGTCAAAGTTTACTCGCTATCGGGCTAACGACTATGCGGTAGGGTGACCCATGGGAGACTGATGGGGTTGGATGAAAGGCGAGTCAACAGAGCTTGTGAGAAAGGTGTGTTCACAGGGCAACTTTCTGCGTCCCAAAGCCCGAAGCTAATGGGTTTCACCTGGGTTTTACAAGAAGAAAAACATTTTGGTTATCGTCGAGGTTACGTGGCGATACCACGATGACGTGGGCGCCATCGTTCGCCCAAGTCTCTCGATGATGGCGTTTGAGTGATCATGCCTATACATGATTACATACCGATACTTGTACGGAGGCGGGTGGGGGGAAGGGTCCATCCATCTTAACCACGCTGCTGCGTACATGTGGCCAAATCTAAGCACGCCCGCAGTTTCGTCATGCAATCATGTTGAGGCATCATGTTGAGGCATCATGTTGAGGCATGCAACCTGCCAAGCTCCAATTTCCACAGTCGCTCCCAATGAGAGTCCCTTTCATATGCTTCCCGGGCACATATGCCGTGGGGGGTTACCGCAGCTGTGTGTACATATTGAGTGCACAACCCCCTTCGCCTTTATCAGCGGAAAACTATCTAAAGGAAAACCAACGTCATCATATTTAACCACATCGTCACCTGAGGATGAAATAGTGTGCTCGAATTACTAGTGTACCGATCTCACCACCACCGCCCCAATAAATTTACGGGGACTTTCGCGCGTTCGCTTGCTTTTCCCTTCGTTTACTTGCCAAGGTTGAGGAATCCGACCTGCGGCGCTCTCTCATCCTCAACACCACCGAGAGCCAGTTCCGCTGGGATAAAGCCTTTTCCTGGCTGCTGTCGCTGATCATCGGGGTGCTCAACGGAATTGTGAGGCTGGGCTGGTCCAGGGAATGAAAACATGGAGGGAGCCACGGTTTGCTAAGCCGCATTCAACACGGTATGCCTGGTCCATGCTACCCCTTACCTCAGCCCGTTCCCATACAATTCCCACTCCACAGGCCGGCTTCTTGTTCACCCAGGGTATCAACTGGCTAAATCGCGCGAAGTTTGAAACTACCCTTAAGGTCATCCGGCCGCACGATATGGGCATAATTAGCTACCTCGTCTACCTATCGTTCTCATTGCTGTATGCATTGGCGGGGGCGCTGCTCGGCAGCTACGTGAGCCCGCAGGCGGCCGGCAGCGGCATCCCGGAAATCCGGTGCTACCTAAATGGAATCCACGTGCGCGGCCTCCTCACTGTGCGGACATTCTTCGCGAAGGCAAGCAAAGGCCCCGGGGGGGGCATGGCTGCGGAAATGGTGCCGGCGATTAAAGGAGTAGCACCCACGACCTACAATTTTGAAGATTGGGGCGGCCATCCAAACTGCGGGCCGATACTACAGAAATGCTTCCCGCTACCCTAAGCTTTCGATGTATACATCCGAACAAATGAAACTGATGCGCTTGATCTAGTCCTGCCTTGCGTTGGCTCCTTAAGTTAAGCTCCTCTCAAAAAGCTCAACGTTGCGGTACCAAACTAGACCCTGTTTGGCCACTGGTAATATATTTTTTGGAATGCAGGTTCACGGACCCCTCTTGTGTCTACCTACCCTGCCTTTAAACTTTGGACCTTCTATCATACGTTCTTACCCGCGCGCCCTGTCAATGACCGTCCTTGCAACCCTTCGTCAGTCGCTAGGCGTGGTGCTGTCCGTGGCCTCTGGTCTGCTGGTCGGCAAGGAGGGCCCCTTTACACACGTGGGGGCCATCATCGGTGGCGGCGTGGGCCATCTGGGCTCCACCTCCCTCACCCGAGCTACCAACGGCCACCTGCGGGCGGTGCTGCACACGCGCTTCGGTCGTTACTTCAAGTCCGCAGTCAGCCACCGGGACTATGTGGCCGCGGGAGCGGCAGCGGGTGGGTGAGGCCGGCCAGGTTCTGCACCTGCTGTGTATATGGAGCGAGCACGTGTCGTGCGACGTGGGACATGGGATGCTGTCGCGTTAGATTTAGAGCTGCGAGCAGGGCCAGGGTGGACCACCTGTCGATTAGGGAAGGTTGGCGGCGCGGTAATGGGGTTTAGGAGTGTGAGTCTCTCTCCACGATGTGTGCTGGTTGATGGCTCTTGCGATGTGGATCAGTCATATACCTGGTCCATGCATAAACCCTCATGTGTGCTGACACGTGGACGTGGTGCAGACCGCACATTTGCCAGCAGCAGTAGCAGCAGTTGCGCCTTCTCTGGAGCATTCTCTGGAGGCTCTGGAGGAGTCATAGTCCACGGAAGTTGATTGGCGACGGGGTAGCCAGGCGGCGAGATCAAAATAGATAACGGCCAATACTTCCGTGGCATCATTCACCTAACCAAACCTAATCAATAACCGTACGCTGATCCTGTCTTTCAGCACCAACTGCGGTTATCGTGTGGATTGTCAAGACAGAGCTGCTAATGCTAATGTCGGCAGCTATGGACAGGCCTATTCGACATCCATTCATACCCTTGCATGTTATCGTGCAGGTGTGGCCTCAGCTTTCGCAGCCCCGCTCGGTGGCATCCTATTCAGTGTTGAGCAGGTAGGGCCGGAGCACGCACATGTGGGCAAGTTTGGGCGAAGGGATAAGATGCGGAGAAGCTGAAACACCCGCGGGTGCGAAGGTAGGGTTGATGAAATCTTCTGCGCATATTCCATGCTCCCCTAGACTATTAAATTGCGAAGAAGCTGGCCGTCGCGACATCTGGACGCACCCGATCGCGGCTCCTTCCCCTCGTCCCACAGGGTGCCTCTTTCTACAATTTCGATATGCTCAGTCACGCGTTCCTGTCCGCGGGCATCGCAGTGTATGTAAGTCAGGAAAGGCATTCATGGCTGCGCCGCGATTGAACATTGAGGGTACCGCCTTGCCGCTTACACCACAAGGCCCTCTGCCGCCAGATACCATTTGGCCAACCCTGTTGCCGGCGAGCCTTTTCCATACATCTCCTGGCCCACACCCTCTCCCTAGTAAAAACGCATCTTTTAGGGACTCGACGATGCAACCCGGCTTTGCTCCCTTGTAGTCCTCCCTCCATGCCTCCATGCCCCCCTGCATCATGCTTTCTTGCCATATGTCTGTGTACCCTTTGAAGCATGCGGGTGGACGTTGCAGTCGTAAGGTTTTTTGCCTTAAGGAAGAAACCCTAAGTTTGCAGCCAACCCTTCTCTTTGCTTCGTAACCCAAGCCCGTTTCTGTGCCCAGTTCAACGCTTTGCTGCAGGCAGCCCTCAGTCAGGGCCCCTCGCTCTACAAAACTGCCATGGCTACCAAGCAGGCCTTTGTGATGTTGAGCGAAGTTCCGGACAATGTAGGTTTCGGGGATGGGGTGCGTACCATCATGATAATGATAATGGTATGGCACCCCCTGCATGGCACCCAACTTCATGGCATGGCATGATACAACAGGGTGTAGCGACGGGGGAGCGGGAAGAATGACGTGGAATGCCATGCGGGCTGGATGACAACCAGGGAGGTCGCGGGATACAGCGAGTGTCAAACGATCGGGTTGTTCACGGCCTCTTGTCCCGACTGCTGCCCCACTCGTTCTTCGGCTGATTTGGTCCAGACTCGGCTGTGGTACTACTCTTGGGAATTGCCCATCTTCGCGGTGATGGGTGTGCTGGGCGGGCTGCTCGGGGCGGCCATGGTGGTGTTGAATAACGCCGTCACGCGCTTCCGACGCCGTTTCATTCCGCCCACCAAGCCCGCGCGACGCGTGGTGGAGGTGCTGTTTCTTGCCGCCCTCACCGCGACGGCATGGTTCCTGGCTTCCTACCTGTCGCCGTGTGCGCAATACCCGCCCAAGTTCCTCGTCATCGACAACCAGGGCAACAACACAGGCCTGGGCGATACCGCGGTGCACTTCGGAGGCTACTACCCGCAGGTATTGGGTGGGCGGCAGAATGGAGGCTTGCACGGGCGCCATGATAAATTGCGCCATCACTATTCAACCTGCGTATAGCCAAAGCTACCGCCTACTGAGGAAATCGGTAAACGCACCATTCCAGCAACGTCCTCTTCGGCTCTCCTTGCCTTCCTGTTCCCTGTCCCAACGCCGCAGTTATGGTGCCCTGACGGCCATTACAGTGAGTTCGGCATGCTGTTCTTCATGCCTCAAATGACCTCAATTACGATGCTCTTCCAGTACCAAGTGAGCTGGTCGCCAGGGAAGCCGTGCGCAGCTGATGCTGTTGGTGTTGCTTGCTTGCTTGCTTGCTTGCTTGCTTGATTGATTGATTAAATGATAATGGTCATGGTGGGTATTCATTGCAACAGATGAGGCCCCAATCTGGTGGTGCATTTGCGGGCCGTAGATCTTTACCTGACCCCTCAGCTGCACGTTCTTGTCAAATTGCGCTAACCACCTCCCGACATCCCCCATCACCGCACGCAGCTGCCCAATGGCGCCTCCTTCGTCTACAATGTAGGCGCACTCGCGTCCCTCTTCATGTTAGGTCAGTTCGAAGGGGGAATGGGTTTGATGGTCCCTTTATCGGCTGCCGGCGGGCCGGTGTCACGTGGCCTTACCTGTTTGTGTGTGCGCGTGTGCGTGCGTAGTCCTTTGTGCCCTAAATTCTCTCGCTCCTGAACCTGCTTCTTTCACTTCTTTGACCTGTCCCTACTTGAGGTTGGCTGTTCATGACGCTCACCTTCGGTATCGGGGCCGTGACGGGTCTGTTCGTGCCATCTCTGCTGGTTGGCGGCGCTGGGGGCCGGCTAATGGGGCGGCTCGTGCGCACGGTCATGCTACATCTGGGCTACCAGAAGGATGATGGTACAGGTGTCATCAATGTCTGTAAGTGGATAGCAAACATACACATGACACATTAACCAAGCATCGTGAGAGGAGTATGTGTCACTGCCTCCGGTTCTGTGTTACGCAATGGCCGTGTCGTAATCTAGTGAGTAAAAGTGTGGTGAGGGAGCCTTTGAACACTCTGCTGGCAAAGACTTCATCGCAGGAGCGCTGATTGAAGGCGCCCCTGTATCGCTGCAGGTCTGAGCGCATACGCCATTGTGGGAGCGGGCAGCGTACTCGGCGGCGTGAGCCGCATGCTGCTGTGCAACACAGTGCTGGTGATGGAGACGGCTGCTGCCAGCACACTTATCATGCCGCTCATCGTCACAACTTTCATCGCGAAAGTGCGGTGGGATGGGGCGGGATGGGGTAATGCCCTCTTGAAGTTTGAATTTCGGTTGGGGCAGATGCTGCGCCGTAGGCGGAGGTGGGACGAGGGAAAGGGATATTATGTAGGAAGTCCAGGCTCTCAAGGCCCCTCTCTCAAGGCCCCTTCTAAAGGCCCCATCCGTTACCGTTTGCACATTTCGACCCTGACGTGCTTGCCTTACCAGGGTCCTTTTGATCCTCGCCATCTTCTCGCTAACTGCACCATAGTCAATCTCGCTGCATTGGGGTTGCACTTACCCACCGATACCCCTGCGTCTTTTCCGTCTGCTAGCTGACGATGATAACGAGCGGACCTCCTCAGGCGCCAGTAGATTTGCTTCCTCTCTGGGCCAACTATTTTTTCATTCATGCTTCCAATAGTTTCGCCGATGGCCCCATTCCGCTGCCTAGGCGGTTGCCGACCTGCTTACTCCTGTTGGCATCTTTGACCTGGCCATCCAGCGCGCCGGGTACCCTTACCTGGAAGCCGAGCTCACCGACCTGACGGATATTAAGTTACAATACGCGCTGACTGCGGGAGATGTCATGAGCAGCCAGTTGGCCACACTCCCGGCAGTGCTTTCCATTCGGGAGCTGGTCGAGATGCTCAGGAGGCGAGTGAGGGGCGGGACGGGAAAAAGGGGTTAATCCTGGTGGTCTCGATAAGGACAGACTATAGCCTAGCTGGGGGTTGTAGCATTATGACCCGGATTGCTTGACGCAGCGACGTGCTTGACTGTCTGATGCTATGTTGGCATATTGCTCTTACCCAAAGCACGTGTAAGCTGCGCTCGGTGGGAATTTGATGCGAATTATCGTTCTTGGTTGTTCTATGGTTGGTGAGCGGCACCTGCAGTACTGACCAATAAGCTCTTCCCGTATTCAATCCTTCGTTACCTTTTGCCAGGAACCCGAACTTCTCGACCTTCCCGCTAACAGAGCCCGCAGCGGGCATTGAGACCGACGATTTTGCCTGCCCCGGAACGGCCTGTTCCGCTCCCCCCAACGGCCCCGGTGAGGCAGCCCCCGCTGATGGCGTTAGACACGCTCCAAATATCAGTAACGCTGCAGTCAACACCTGTACACTGCCTGTCCGGTCGCCAAGGTCGTTAGGGGGGCCTCAAGGGAGAGACGCATCAGGACACGCAAGCAGCGGTAGACCGCCTAACGTCGTGGCGACGGCTGCTAGGCCGGCTGCCACATGCATTCGGGGCGCGGCAGATGGTCGACAAACATCACGCCGGGGACCTCTGGCCGAATCCACATCACTAACAGCCACCACCTCCACGGGTGCCGCTTCAGAAGAGCGTAACGAGGGAGACGGGCATGGCTTGAGAGAACCCCTGACGGCGGCGACATCACTGAGGCCAGCGCCGTCAGCGCCGGCTCCGAGGCCGTTATCAGTGCCGTCGGGTTCGTGGTACCAGTTTCAACTCCCGCACTACCTGCAGCCTCGTGGTGGGACGCCTTTCCTATCGGCATTTGCAGGTGGTGTTGCGGCCGCTGCTGCTGCTGCGAAGCCGGTGGAGCTGCCTGCAGAGATGTTGCGGGTAATGGGGCTGGGATGCCGTGGCCAAGGGACTTGGTGGGGCAGCGGCAATCAATCTGAGAGATTGCATGGCACCGGTCCACCTGGCCTGCAGTCAACGTCGGCACCTTTGCCACTGTCGCCACCACTACATCGACCGGCGGGGGAACGGAAGTTAGCACCGGCAGGCCCTTCCTCCGCGCTCACATCAGAATGCAAGGAGGTTCTCAACAGAGGGTCGGGGGCCGTAGACTGCAGTGCTGAGAATGTTGGTGGTGGCGGCGGTGGTCACACCGGCACCGCTGCAACGGCACCGCCTTCGGTTCTGCCGGCCGATCGCTCCGGTCAGCCAGCCGAGGCTGGCGGCGGTCGCGGCATCATCATTGGCACCATAAGCCGCAGCGTGTTGCTCAAGCTGCTTGAAATGCAGATGGAGTTGCGCGCCATGACACAGTCGGAGTTGTCCGCTATCGGCAACGAAGCCGCCATGGATGAGAAGAGAACCGCAGACTGTGAAGCCGGAGGTAATGACGCTGCCGGCATACCATCGTGGTTGACCCGCCGCCGCACTGCAATGAGCCGCCAGCGCGCCGCCCAGCTGATGGACGCACTGGACAACTACCCTGTCAAGGCGCCCAGAGGCCGAGAGGCGGAAGAAGCTCTGTTCGTACGACTGGAGCCCCAGGACATGGCCACGTACCTAGACTTGCGCCATTACATGCAGGTAGGGGTTTCCTAAAATGGGCTTGGCTAGGGGGACCTAGCTCCCATACCTCAATTAGCCGGCCTCCGATTGTTAACAAACTTAAGTACTTAGACGGATTGGATAAGGATGATTTTTTACCGGCCTCGTGCACAAGATGGGCATGTGGGTTGTCCCACCATTCTGACCCATTCATTCCTACGCCACTTGCCACGCAGCGTGTGCCGTACATCGTCCCTGCGACGGCCTCCCTGGCGCGGACTTACCGTCTGTTTCGCGGTCTGGGCCTGCATCACATCTTCGTCACGCAGCCTAGCGTTCCCATCATCGGCCTAATCACCCGCTCCAACATCGCCCCAGCCAACGCTTACAAGGTAGCCTATGACCTAGCGCAGATGGAACAGGCGCAGCTGCAGGCACTGATTGCACAGGAGTCCGCGGAACAGGAGATGGATATCGCGGGAGGTGAAGGTGATGGTGATGGTGAAGGTGGAGCTGGTGGAGGGGGAACTGGCGGAGCATGTGATAGATCTAGCGGCAATGATGGCGGCACAGGCAACGACAGAGCCGCGCCCGTGGCCATTCAACAGCAGCCGGGCCAGCAGCCCAAATACCAGATGGCTTACAGGGCGTCATTCGACGGTGTCATGCAGGTCTTTCTGCGGCCAGAACCGGGAGGGGCGTCGCAGCCGTTGCAGCAGCCTCATCGATGGACCCTGGGCGGGACAGGCGATGGCGGGGCTGCCACCGTCCCAGGCGACCGCTATGTCCATGTACGAGGCGCTGGCGGGGCGTTGCCCTCCAGTCGCGAAGTCTTCCAGCTGTACGATGCCGACGATGGGGTGCCGGCTTTCCGCCACCAGGACTACGGGGAGCAGCTGCTGCCGCTGCCGCCGACACGGAGGCGCACGGACCCTGGGACTCGTCCGCTCGCCCTGCAATCTTCAAGCGACGGCCGGACATATAGGGCCACGTTGGGGCCGGCGCAGGCCCCGGATGCGCAGCAGACCCGTGTTAGCTGGGATATGCCGAAGGCGCCTGCCGAAGCTGTCGTGATGAGCCCCGCCCGGGGTCCCATGTCAAGCGGGCAGCAGCAGGTACCCCGAGAGGAGCAACCAGCGGCATCTCTGGAGGGCGCTGGCGCTGGCGCTGGAGGCGGTGGCGTTTGTAGCCACCCCTCGCCGAGGCAGAACGTCCGGCATCTTCGATTAAACCTGGCACTCAGCGGTCGTGAATTGGACGGCGGCGCGGGCCTTGTCAGCGGTGCGAACACGCCTATGGGCGAGGGTGATGTCCGCGACCGGCGGCCCGCATCTTCGGGCGGCCCCTCTGATGTTGATAGGAATGATTATGTGGAGATTGGAGCCCCTCGACCCCAGCTAAGCCACAGGGGCTTGCGGCGGCGCAATCCTACCCGACATAGTAATTACCTTGGCGACACCGACGTTGCACCAACACCAGTGGTGCCAACGCGGTATAACGACACCGTGAACGGTCTGGCTTGGCCCGTAACGACGCCCTTCAGCGCTTTGGTGTACGGCGGTAGTGCCGGTGGTGGTGGTGGTGGTGGTGGTATCAGCGATGTTCCACGTCGGGCAACGACACCGACGGCCTGGGGTACAGATGCCGCAGCGGGTGCTCCCCAAAGGGTGCGTAATCCAAGGTGGGACCATGTGGACCGTGTTCTCAGCCGAGTTATCAGCAACGAGCCATCGGACGAAGGGGAAGGGGGTTCCGACGGTGGTGGTGGCGGCAATGGTGGCCACGCTGGGGACGTGGAGGCTCCCCCACAGCCCCCAGTGCTCCGTCCCGAGGGCGTGGGTCTGCAGCAGACGGGGTCCATGCCCCGGGGCGAAGGCACACCCCGGCGTCGTATCCATACTGCATTCTCGGAAGCCGTCAAAACGTTAATCAAGACAGCGACGATGGGGCTTCGTGCTGACACGGACTCGGAGAATCCCGCAGTGCAACAACAAGACACTGCAGCACTAGCCAGCGGTGAGGATCAGCAGCGGGAGCAGGCACAAATCCAGCTGCCGCAGGTGCTGCAGCGGCTACAACTGCAGGTGTCGCGGAAGGTGCTCGGGGGTGGCGTCCTCCCGGACGCTGTGGAGCCGCCAGTGCTCGCACCAGCACCACCCGTGGAAACGCTGCTTGCCATGACCTTTCGGACCTCACCGCCACCCCCACCGCCACAGCCGCCGCCTCAGGTACCCTTACTGCCGGTGTCACCACGGCAAGTGCACAGGGATGGAGCTGCGCCGCTGTCGCCTCTCTCACCGGCGCCACAGCGGCAGCCGGCAATTGACGGCGTCACGCCATTGCCGCTGCCGACGTCGCGATCGCAACAAGCACCCTGGGCCGTTGGTTCCACATCCGACAGGGCATTGGCCGGAGGCAGCACCCAGCGGCCTGGCGGAGAGTCGCCTGTAAAAGAAGGTGCTCAGGAATTTAAAGCTTGACGTCGTTCCTTTGCGGGTCTCTGGCGGTGCGGCACGTCATGTGAAGGCTTGCAGCACCCCCGGGGAAATTTATGTAGCAATAATCAAGCAGCAAGCCATGCGGATGGGGAGAAGGCGGTGCGGGGTGTACACCACAGACTGCTTCGTTTTTTTCACGAGTGTTATTGTACGGCGTGACACTTTACTGCATTTGATTATTGTGGTTGTGTGTGGGGCCGGTCATACGGTAAGGTTGAGGCGTGGTGCGGCCATGCCGATGGTCAGTTCGATGGCTACCAACTAACCGTGGCTTGCGGATTGGGAAGACGACACCGGCAGGTGTCAGGTACTGGCTGATCAAGTGGCAGTGACAAGCGGCCTGAAACGCAGCCACAGAAGACAACTGATGAGATCAATCGTCATAAAACTCGTGGTTGTACGTATTGCTGTTGCTGCTGGCTGTTGCTGCTGGGAGGGAGGGCTGTTCTAAAGAGAATTGTATCATGGTGCTTGATGAGCACCAACAGAACAGAGAGTCTGCTGTGAATGAGCTCATCCGCATCCTCACACATCAGTTGGTGTTGATGGCTGGTATTGTTGAATGTCCCGATGGTCCGGACCTGCGTGGATCTGTTGTATGTCAGCGTTGGTTCAGTTGGGTGCATCATGCTACGTGACTTATTTCTGCTTATTTCCTCACGCGAGAGCCGCAGAAGCGTATATATCCAGACATGGGCTTCAAGACGCGGGGTGTATTAGTGAGACGGCCGAGCTGGCCGTGGATGGGGGGTATCAGGCAGTGCTAGTATTGTGGTCTATTGTGCGCAATGCATCTGTGAATCCCCGTACCGGGTGACATGGTAACCTTGTCTATTAACCTAAGGTGTCATCAGATGCGTGATATTGGCAGAATGAAGAATAATCGGGGCCCATCCTCGCTCGACGAGACATATAAGATAAGGAGACCCAAGTCAGCCAATATCGGCTTGTAAATCCCATCGCTAAGGTGCTCGTGGATGCGTGAATATGCACGTCACCAAACGCTGCAAGACGATCTTCAGCCGAACAACAACTGAGCGACAGGGGCCGCGATTGGCACGTGGTATCAGCACACGTCCCCTAGCACACCACTCCATCGTGGTCGCTGTAATCTACCGTTTTCAAAAGGCTCCACTTCGCGACCTCGTTCGCGACAAAAGCTAACTTGCCGCCACTCATGGACATCTTAACGTGCTGTACCTCCCAGCTCCCACCTCACGGTGCAAATGGCATCAGCCGTAATAACCACAAGAGGATATAGCTGGGAAAAAACTCGCTTACCGCTCACGCTGCAACAAACGTTATTGACGCCTAGCCATGGCGTCTAGACCTAGGCCACCATGTACCTTTCAAAGCCCACACTGCCCTCCTCACTGGCATGTACCACCGCACGGAAAAGACAGAAAGAGTGAGGCCCTCGCTCGCACTCGACGAAGTAGGCGTTCGTCTTTTCACCACGCCCATTTCCATCCATCGTGCACACATAAATACGCAACGCCCTCGCTAGGCACCCCGCTTGCTCGACAAGCAAGAGCTTGTTGGCCCTAAGTAGGGCAGGGCACATTGACTGAGGATATCTTGTCACAAGCCGTCAACCCATATTACGTAGCATGTCAGACCACAGAGTCCTGCCTTAGCGTCATCTCCGGCCCTTTCGCAGGTTGCCTGCCAGACGCGCCGTTATAGCGTCAGCTCCTCCTTGGATACCAGGATGCCGTCCCCGTCCGCGTATACCCAGTCCCCGGGCGACACCGTGACTCCGCCGAAGCTGACGGGAACATCACGCTGGCCCGGGTCACGCTTGGATGACTTCAGTGGATGTGTGCCCAGGGCCTTGACGCCCAGAGGCATTCGCGCAATGTCCGCTGAGTCGCGGATGCAGCCGTTGACGATGATGCCTGACCAGCCGTTTTTCACGCCGTTCTCTGCCAGCATGTCTCCCAACAGCGCGCAGCTGTCATCACGTGATGGCGGCGAGAACGGCAGCGAAGACGGCGATAGGTCAGGAAGGTGGCAGGCGTAAATAAAGATGCGGGGAAGATGACCCAAAGGGGGTGCAAAGGGCAGCCAGAAGGGAATCCAATCAGAGTTGCTACGTTAATAAAAAAGGTGCTGCCGAAGTACAAAATTAATCTTTCCCTCAGAGAAGGCGGCAGGATCTGTCGGCTAGGCTCTGCTGGGCAAATCAGAAAATAGAGGCGAAGGTACATTCAGATACAGGGATATGATTATCAAGGATGAGGCTAGCACATGGTGCAGGAGAAAGGGCGAGAGGGCAGCCAGGAGCCTCAGTGGCAGAAGGAGAGCACGGTCAATATGGAATACTAAGGTAAATGGCGCAGCGCAGGGACGCTAGAGCTGACAAGGGGTTACATCAGAAGCCACCCGGCGCCTCTCGCGACCAGGAGCGGGCGGATCTGTGCGCAGAAATATCCCCATACATCGCCCAGCCGAGTGCACACGTTACGGCTCTGGGACGGGCATCGGGGCCCCACACGTAGATATCTCGGGGCCCCCAGTTTCCCAACACAAACGCACCGCAGGGAGCCGCCGCCGTCCACCACCAGCACCCTTCCAATCCCCGGCTCTTCCAGAGCCTGAAATCAGGCACGAAGGCAATGTGAACAGGGCCGGAAGGTCTGTCGCCAGTCCGGAAGGTTGGCCCACATGTAAGCGGACGAACCAACACGCATGCGTACAGGCAGAGGTGACAAGAAGCTGTTGGGCACCAAGCTGAGACTTAGCATGCATCACGAAAGGGTGCCTAAAAGCCCGCCTGGGCGTACTGCGTTGTGCCACGCAGCCCCTTCGACTCCACCCGACCTGGGTCACCATCTCAAGCCCGTGATGCTACCTGTCAATTCGCGCGAACACAGCCTTCCACTTGTCGCCCATACCACCATACCCACCTCCTGCGCCTAGATCGATATCATCACGGTACCTCATCGGTTATTTACACCCCCGTATCTTCCGTGGGCGCAATGGAGGCCAGTCCAGCCCCGGCTTAGTTCTGCTGCTCTGCCCCCTTTCATCATGAGTCACTCAGGCCTAGGAAGGAGTACCCATCCCAAGGGCACCGCACCTTGCGGACCAGTGGGTTGTTTTCATAGCACTTGACGGTAGTGGCCTGACCACTGAAGCGCAGCTTGCCGCCGAAGTCCCTATGTTATTGGGGGTCACGTTAAGATACGTGAGTGGAACATTGCAAGGGCAGTTATGGCTAAAGATGGTAAGCAAAGATGGTAAGAAAGGGGTCGTACGGGCAGACGAATCTCGGTTTAGGGCACGGATTGGGATAGCGGTGACAGCTTAAGCATTCATTTGCTGCGCCGTTATCCCAAGAGACGACTGTCGTATTGGCATCGCACCTGAAGAGATTGGGCGTCACAATTTGCACCGATCGCGTGCAGATAGTATCAACAGGGTCAGGTAAGTACTTGTCAGTCAGGTCAGCGGTTCCCTTCCTGTCTGCATCGGGAGGGGGTGTAATGTTGGAGGACATGGCCCTAGATATGGCGCATGAGAGCCCAGAGGCGTGCTTCAACAAAGAGATGTTGCACAGCATGAAGCGTTGAGCGCACGCTAACTGCATGGCGTAGATACTACACACAAGCAGGACAGTGTCACTTTTTAAGCGCAACAACTTTCGTCCCATCGTTCGCGCATACGCGCATTCATTCTATCGAGGATGGGCGGGATCACCCCCAATCGCGGGCAGTACATGTGCTCTACAAACAGAGCTAATAGTTAGGCTTAGATAATGGAATTTATAAGCTGGTACATAACCCATTAAATTTTTAAATAGCGGATATGGCGACAATATCAAATTAATCTTTTCTGACCTCAGGGTAACCGCTGGACAGTGACACATATTACTCTCGGAAATTTTGAAAAACGTGGGGACACAATTTGACGTGGTGCTGAGCTGAAGACAGAGCTTGGTTAAGCATGGACTGCGCAGCACTTTTGGCATTCTTGCGGAACCTGAGCGACGCGACCTCATTGGATGGTGATGAAGTTCACCTTTACCTCCAGTCTTTTAAAGATGGCTTTCTCAGGCTGCTGGATTTCAAGGTCGGTTGTTGTTCGGTTTGGCGCGCAGCTGCTTGGCGGCGCTAACTCGGAAATTGCCGTGCATGGTGATATGGCATTTTGCAAATTTTTTAGCAATACGCTGGCATGTGTCCCGCAGGGCCCGTCAGCGGAGTCGCGGCGGCAAGTGCAGCAGGAGCGGAAAGTTACGACAGTAAAGCACGGCGTGGTGGCGCTCGATCCCGAGCCGGATGTGAAGCAAGTGAGCCCTGGCTCATATGTGCAGCAAATGTAATCATGTTTAACCCTGTACGGGATAGCGAGTGGGGGTAGTCCAGGGCTTGCCGTGGAGGGGCCTACGTTCCATCACGGCATACACCTCACGTAAAATGGTAACCTTCACACACCCCAAAAGAAATTGATCGCATGCATAAATTCCCAAAGTATGTTCCAATGCGCTACCACGGGGGCCCTGGGACCCAGAGGTAATCCAGGCGGACCTCCTCGCCGAAACCGGAAGTGCACTTACTCTGTGCCGGCACGGTCTGCCCATAGTTCCTAATGAGGACAGCGGGAGGGAAGGTACTTAGTTCGCTCTTGGCAAACTGCAACATTTTTATGCAAGGGGTCGCGAAAGGGTTGCGCTATGGGAATGTTGACCTGGTTTTGCCAGCCTGTGCCATTCCCTCACCTGACGCGGCCGTCCTACCTTCCTGTTTCGACTATATTAGGCCTTGCTCCTCAGTGATGAGCTGCGATTGGACGAAGTGGCTTGCGTCGAATATTTAATCTCTGCTTTTGATGAGGTGAGCCAGGGGAAGGTCGGAAACGCGGGATCTGGGGAAGATGGATCCTGTCGGTGTAAGTGGAGACACGACAGGATAAAGGATAATGGCTTTGCAGGTGGAAGAAATGTTAGCAATTGAAAGAAAAACCCCTGGGGCTCAGTTGTCGGCTCTTAACCCATAATAATTTAAGATGTTAAAACGGTGATGTACGGCGATATACCAATCATTTCTATCGGCACGGTAGCAGCGCGGGATCACGTATCTTGTGCCTATGAGTCACCGTAGCAGGATCCATTGTTTTCCTTACCTTTCTCAGTATGGGTGGGCGTCTGGTTCTTATCCTTTTATAGGATTGCACATTGGCGTCCCTGCGCAGCTCTTTGGCCTTCATTCGCTCATTCAAGAAGTGTCCTGACCGCTCCCCCTGAATGCGCCGTATGTTTGCACACCGACATCCCTGCATTGCCCTGCGCCGCATCCGTGCTGCATCAGCGCGGAATCTTCGGTGCTGAGTACGGCGCAGGGTTATACCTGGAGGAACGGCAGATGACGTTGCGCTGCCTGGCTCGGCTGCTTGCGCTGGACGCCATGCTGCAGCACGCACACCACTATGCAGGCGGTCAGCGGACACCGATTGAGCAGGTGCATGTCGAGGGCTTTGGAGTGCATTACGGGACTGAGGATGGGGATGTTTATGCATATGGTTCCCATGGCGTTGGGCGGAAAGTGGTCAACGAGCGGGATGTCGAGGTTTCACATGCAAATGGGATGAAGCTGGGCAGCCTGGCCTCGCCAGGCAAGAAGACCGGTGCCGTGTGCACGTGTCCTTCCCTGTGCCATTTTACCTGTGCCTAGAATGGGCAAAATGTTGCCATAATGGTACGGCCACACTCGCTGTGCGTCCGAGCACAGGCAGTCATTGCGAATCATCTGATGCGATGCAATACCTAGCTGCTTTGCCATCATCGACCCTATATAGTTGGTTTCTCTTTGCGCTAACATCAGCCCCTCCTGGGCTATCCCCCGAAGGCCATCGCCTCGTTCGTAAGTGAGCTGCTGTTCGAGAAAGACCCTTCGGGCAAGCAGATTCTAGTCTCCCGCCTGGTGACCGTCCTCAGGGTGAGTGTGGCAGCCGGGGATCGTGAGGGATTGCGGGAGGAGCAACGTTTCACCAGCGAGGCAGCCCTGGGGAGTAGTAAAACAACGGACCCAGTCACAGGGACCTAGGGGCTGGCTTCACGAGCTGGCTGCGGAAGACAGAATGTAGCTCCCGTTTGTGCCAGCCTAGAAATGTGCCATCAGGCTATGTGCCGTCATACGTTGTTCGTAGTCACGCAATATTACAAGTTGCACGTCCGTTCTGTTCAACCGCATGATGACACCTGACCCTCACTGGGACGCTGATTCTCTTACCCGGACCGTGTGTTCTCCTATTTCAGGACACTTCATTGGAGCCCCGCCCGGATACAGCGCTACCCGTAGTTCGCGACGAGGCGGGCAATCCGGTGCCGCGCACCGTGCTGCTGCAGAAGGAGCGCCGCGAGGCGGCCCGTTGTCTACTGTACTGCTGCACACGTGACCCGCATGTCGCCCCAGCCGTGGCATTGGAGCTTTTAGAGCTGTTGACAGGGCTGCTGAGCCGGCTGGGAGGAACAGGTGGGGGAGACGTGACTAAATAACTTGATGTGAACATCTCATGAAGATAAGGTCGAGAAACATCTCGGAACTGCGCCGGTTGGGGGACTTGGCGGTGGGGCCACGCAAGCCAGGCATCAAGACGGCATGCCCCCAGGCAGTGCGACCACGAAGGCTACGGTTGATGCATAGTATGCAATTATACACATGTCTGGTCCGCCGTGGATCTCCGTACAATTAAATCAGCCCGAATGTGCGACCACTATTTTCGTCCATGGGTCTGGATCCTCCGAAACTCAACCGATGCAAAATCTCCCCTCTGGCCAACCTATCTCATTACGTCACTCCACCAATAGTAAATTCTGTGTCGTTCGCTCTGCAAGCCCCGACTTGTACACATCTGGAAATTTGTCCCGCCACGCCTTACGTCGTTCAGGCTCCGGGGACCTGTTCCTGGTGGAGGAGTGTCAGCTGGTGCTGCTGGCCTGCTGCAGTGTGCTGGTACCCCACGAGGGAAGGAACTTTCAGCGGCCGGTTTTGCAGGAGCTGGCGCAGGCTACCCGGGCTAAGGTGGTAGAGTCAGGCAAGCCCCCGCGGAAGCTAGCGAAGGGACGTTCTCGCGGGTTGGCAGGGTGCGGACGATTTAGGAAATTGCCATCAATGTCTCAGAACTAGGTAGGGGTGTTGCGATGGCGTAAACCAGATCTAAGCTGTTGATTGCTACTTAAGGTGAAGACGAGGAGGGGACTGCAAGTTAGGTTGGTTTCCCGCCAATCCTGACGATAGGCTACGGATTGTCCAAGCAGGAAGCACGTAAAAGAGGACTTGGATCCGTGGGGCTTGCGGGTTGCCAGCATGAAAACCTGGAGGATTTAGGGCGGGTCGGTGTATCTGGGTTTCGTCGGCGTGCGCTACGAGGTCCATGTTGATACGGTATCATGTGGCGTTTCCATGGTAAATAGGTTGTGCAATACCCCCCGGCTTTCTCCCCAAGAATTTCGTGTCTTGCTACCACAAAACACGCTATGTGCACGACACGTACTCGCGCACTTATGTTCCAGCCCCCGCCTTTTCCGTCCCCTTTCATGCCCCAGCTGTCCCGAACCCCGCCGTCAGCCAGGCGGGCTACAGCGCCAATCTGCGGATGTGCTGGGGCCTGTTGGCCATCTGCTCCCAGGGAGCCCCGCAAGACGGCTTGACGGCCGTTCGCGACGCACTTAAGGCGGGCGCATTCACGTTCATTCGGCAGGTTTTCCACCATCCGCACTTCAAGCTGGACGACCAGACGCACCACCACGTGGTGGCAGCTGCGGTGCATCACATGGTGCACACGCTGCTGCGGACGGACTCGGAGCGGATGTCTAACGCGTGAGCATGGGGCCGGAGATTGTTAGGTTGTTAGTGTTACAAGGAAGCCCCACGACGGCGTGGGCCCAAGTGCGGGTATGGAGGGATGCAAGGATTGAGATAGTCAGTAAAGAAGGCGGGACGTGCAATCAGCGGGAATCTAAAATTGGTGCGATGGTGGCGTTATGTTTCGTGTGCGCGCTTCTTGCGTTGGTGTTCCATTGGGGTTGGGACGTAGCCCGGGTGATTTTCGACCGGAAGGCGTACGCGAAGATGCTTTCCTACAGGTTCATTAGGTTAAACGGGTTGCCTGTTTAGTCGTTGTGACTGTGAAATGCCCATTGGGCCCCTGGGTGGATTGTGATATAGAACAGGGAAAGTGAACCGCCAGGTGAGATGATGGTGAAGCGAACTGCTTTTATAACTTGTTCGTCAGCTCATGGCTCAGGATCTCCTCGTCCACGCGCTGCACCCTGCTGTCCTTGTCTGCACAGCTTTTACGCGCAGCTACTCCAACGCTCAGACGCCGCCATCCGCCCCATCACGCAAGGCGGCCACCCGGTGCTGAGCTACGTGGCCTTCCCGCCCGAGTCAGCCGAGGCCCGTTCGGACCATCTGGGTAGCCTCCTGGGGGTGCTGGCAGATTGCTTTGAGGTCTTCCCGGACCTGTACCTGGCCAACCTGGCAGATCAGGAGGCAGGGCAACGACCCGTCCGGGAGTTCCTGGACCGTGCCGTAAACAGCAACATTATGAAGTTGTCCCCTGAGGCAAGTGTCAAGCCAGGGACGGTACAGGCAGTACAGGGTTGGTCGGCAAGCGGACTTGCCCTTACTGCTTTAAATTACATGGCAGGGCTGCGGGTCTGCGGTGTTTAGCAGCTGCACTTCCGAAAAAGTATGCGGATAATATGTCCCTGGTCTACACCCAGGTTACCTAGCCGTTCTGATGTGGTAATTCAGAGGTGAAATTTTTGTTTGTTATTGAAGGCCAAGAAGAGTTTCCTCATTAGATCTATAGTATCAAGCCTTAAGTAGGACCCAGCCATGGCAGCATAAGCTATATTGATAAGAAGAAACAAAGTGGTAAATCTGGGGAGCAAACCGGGCGCATGGTACGATGTGTGTAGATGGGCGTGTGTGTGGGATTCAAGCGATTGTCCCTGCTTAATGATGCGACGCCGCAGCTTTCTGTTCCACGGCTCCTGAGTTCTATTTCGCAACGTGCCGGCCCGCCGCTCGTGACTTGTTGGTCTCCTTGAGCCTCCGGTTTGTCTTCGGTGGTACGACATCTACTGTTGAGGTCTGTTGGGTTATATTTCTTATCGTAATGCACATTCACCTCGTCCCCCGCACCCCAGGTCCGGGTGCCTTTCTTGCAGCTGTTGGCGGCACTGGCCGGCAGTGAGCGCGGCGTGCACCTGGTGCTTAGGCAAATGGACGCCATGGCGCAAATGCCGGGTAGGTGGCCTTTGATGGATAGACATTGCATGGAATCACACCCTTAGCTTGTTGAAAGGCAGATATTCATATACCTTCGGCCCGTGTTTTGGGCAATGTATATGATGCAATGTCTTTTTTATCAACGTTATGCTGCTGGCTCTGCCGTTCTGGGCCCCCTCGCCAGCCTTGGAGGTACACACACTGCGGAAGCTATTCCAGACGGTGCTCGCCTACTGCGTACGATTCTTCGAAAACATGCCGGGGCTACATCGTTTGCAGGGCTCGGCGATGGACGGGGGAATGGGCGCCCCAGGGCAGGTGAGGGCAGGAGGATGAAGGCAAAGGAGACGGGTACGGGACAGCGTTCTCCACCCCGGACGGGACCCGGAAAATTTTCAGCTTTTAGGAAGACGCCCGCAAAAATGTTGGGGCTGCTCCGGGGACCCCGGAAACATTTTCAGTGTGAAGCGCAGGTCTCCGTGTTTTAGGGCGTAACTAGGTAGAGTTCCGGGGACCCTACCGAAAAAGGATTTTTTGGGCTCTGGGGAACCCCGGAACAAACAGCTACCTCCTTGAAGAACTCTGGTACGGGATAATGCTTTGGTACGTAAGTCGTGGTTGTGGGTTGGGGGACGGGGAGGGAGCCCAGGCGATGCACATTTCGTGCCAGAGGGGATGGTGGTGAGGGGGCCGACTGAATCTGGATGGCGCTTCCTAGGAAGGACGCCAGTAAGGCCCTTTCCCAGTCGAAAGGTAGCATGCGGCGTGGCTTTTCAATGGAAGTCCTTTGCTACAAGCCCCTGCAGAAATGCGGACGGCGCTTCTGCAGTTGGATGAGGTCCATCCGTTTGGAAAGTCCCAGCTGCAATCTGTTTCACGCATCATGCTCCCGTGTTCCCTCCCATCTGCCCAACCTATCCAGCACGAGTGCATAATAAACCCGTATGAGGCGGACATCTTGGTGGCCTTCTTCAAGTTGCTCAAGTGCGACCGGAAGGGGATGGCGAGGAGGGAGGGGGAGGGGCGAATGGGGTGGACATAGCGGTTCCTGTTATTAGGCGGACCTGCAGGACGTCAGGGATTGCTATGTAACCAAGCGAGAATACGATGGGTCAAACCCGCTAAAGCTGCCTCAGGGCGCAAGCTCCCGCACATACCTGCGCGGAACCGGGACCGACCGCGGCTTCTTTTGTATGATAGCAGCTATTCTCATCTTTTCCGCACTCTGGACTGATAGTGTTCTGCGTAGTGTGATTTCTTGCTTTTTGCCGCTTTGCTGGCCCGCAGGCGCGTATTGGAGTACGGTCGGCCGGCTGAGGTGGTAGCCTTTTGGGCGTCTACTTCCGCGGAGTTGGCGCCCATGCTCAACGGCTTCCCGCTGCAGGTAATGCGGAGAGCCACAGGGTTGTCTACAAAGGGCAGGAGAAGGTGGGGTGCGGGCGCTCCGGCAAGGCCCTGCCTTTTGAAGGCACTCGTGCTTGGTGCGAGTGTGGGGAAATGGTTGCTTCGGTGATTTACGAGGCGCTTGGAAGGGCGGGGGTCGTATCGGTGTGCGGCAGTACTACGAGATTATTAATCTCAGATCTTACGCAACAATTGTTGAAGGTAAAGGAACGAGCAATTTAGGGGCTCTGTGCAAAGTATGCGAATGTGTTGCTGCGTGCGACACCGGTGATGGCTTAGCTCAAACCTCATCCTGGAGCGCTGAATTCTGCCCGCTGTCCCCACCTCAACCCCGCGCGCAGGAGCCCCTCTTTTTGCTGATGTGCTTCCCCGTCCAGAACACTATAAAGGTATGGCGGAAGGGACGGTAGGGGCTAGGATGGCAACGATTTCGTAAGGGACCCGTCCACGTGCTGCGTGGTGACGGGCTTGGAACATGCGATACGCCTCCTACAGCGGGCCAGCAATCCCAACTGGCCATCAAAGCAGGGGGGTTGCTTGGCCATGTTAAACCCATTTAATGACCTACCTAGCTTCACGCAAGCTCGCACCAAAAGAGGGGCCACAACTTCCTCAACACGCATCAATCCGCCTTACTGGTAGCTGCCATAGCCCGCCCTATCTCCTTGTAGTTAAACGGATGTCCCCGCCTGCCTGGGCTGCCTGCCTTGCTCCTGACGAGCAGTCCTTACGTGCCCTTCTCTGCGTCCTTCCTTTTCCGGCATTCACACAATGCAGTCCTGCTGCATCATTTTCATTGCTGTTGGCACCCTTCCCTTTTTTTCCGCCCTGCCAGGCGGCCGTGGATGAAGTACTGGGTGCATTGGCTGCTGCCATGCCTGAGATGGCCCCCCGCCTGCTGGACCGGCTGCTGCAGTGCACCATCGTGAAGCCACCTAGTGCTGTGCTGCCCAGTGAGTGAGGCGTGGCGCCGGACGCTTCTATTAGGAACCCCTGTTTAGTCCCCTAGTCCATCTTGGTCTCCTTGTTATGGTACACCATATCACCCTGTCCATAACCCAGGCCGCGGACCGGCAACTAATGTTCAGTCAGGGAATACGACGTTGATATCATCGGGTACTGCCTCCTGATTGCCTCATTAGCCACTCGGCAGCGCCGCTAGTCAGCTGTTTCCATGTAAAAGTTTTCCGCCCTGGTTCCATGCTGCGCTGTGGCGCTCCCAACACCTTAACCCTCTTCATTTTTAGGTTCTTGCTACAACAATTTATTCAGGATGCAGTTGTGGGTGTACGAACCGTGTGGCGGTCCTTTTCCTCAACCCCTGACTATTCTCTCACTCTCCCCCCTCCAACATGCATCCTTTTGCACACAGCTGTACCGCGGCTGGACATGGTGCAGCAGCTGAATGAGACTGAGTCCCGGCGGGAGGAGTACCCGGAGACGTTGGCGCTCATCCGGTTGCTTAACGCATTGCTGGCGCCACTGCTTGTTCAGCAGCCTGGCGGCGGCGGTAGCGCCGGCCTGCCGGACGGTGGCGCGGATGTGACGACCTTTACGACGTTTGTGCAACAGGTCGGGAGGGACGCGCAGTAAGCCACAGCTGGGCCATCCATTACACTGACCGGGGTTTGAATTCAGCAATCCTAGTGTTCAAGCTCCTAGGTGGCAACGAGCACCAAAAGAGAGTCATAGTTTTAGGTGCCCATTCGAGCAGACTATCACCACGTTCCTGAAAGCTCTTGGTAAAAAAAGGAATGATTTTCATAACGATCATCGGTCGAACGATCAAGTGCCTTAGGGTCGCCGCTGAAAGAGAGATGACACAGCGTCTCACAAACTTGTCTTGGGTGCATTTTTTGGCTTGAAGTGTTGCCACCGCACCCCTGGGCGTCGTCTACATTCCCTTCTGTCCGCAGCACGTGCTTGGTCATCTGTGGAGCCGGGGCTATAGGGTGGCGCGGCAGAAGTGGGAGGTGGCGGCGGCAGCTTTCACGCACTTGCAGCACGTAAGTGATCTTGACGGCGTGCGATTTGACAGGCGGGCGTGCTGATGGGCTTGAATTGACGTCCGTTCAAGAAGTGGGCATGGCATGCACTTTCGTGGAGTGGTTGTATCGGGGTGGGATATGCTCATGCATGGCTTAACTTCCGATGGGCATACGGCAGCCAGCTTTTATGGAGTATGGAGTGTTGCGGCCCGGAGGGAGCTGAAACCGAGGACCCAAACCATTGGTGGAGAACCGAACCCTTACCGCACCAGCAGGAAGGGACTTTGGGTCCATCTTGCAGCATTGAGTCATAGATGCGCGGCTGTCCAAGCATACCTAACCCATTGCCCCTTGCAGGCTTTGGAGCTAGCATCTCGGGGATCGCTTCCCCCGCCTCAGCCCGCGAATGAGGCCGCGGCTAACCCCAAGTGTCCCCCGGGGTACCTCATCATGCACGATCTGCTAGGTGAGTGTGGTCATCTTGTGAAGAAAGAGGAAACATTGAGAAGGGAGGAAGCCCTGTATTACACTCGGCGCCTTCCTCAGTGAAGCCTGACCTTGCGCCTCGTCGCATGGCTCTGGATGACTACATTTAGCCGTTCGTTTGCCTCCCCTTCAGTTCGGTCCCTGTCCCTGCATCCGCTCTCACTGCGCATTGGTCTACTTCCCCGGGTTCCGCTCATCAGATCCTTGATCTCTCACGCTGCGGTCGCCCTGATGGTCCGCACCCCATGCTTCCATGTTCGACTTGCTTTGTCGCGTACCATTTCATTTGTGCGAGAACAAAGGTAGCAACTCCCCGCATGGACCTTCCTCTTTCACTGGGTATTTGACCCGATTTTCCCTGTGCAGGTGGCGGTCCAGCCTATGCGGCACTGATGCACATCCTGTTCCCCGGCTACGCTTCTTTGACGGCGCTGCAAAACCAGACAGATGAGGTGGGGCCCCGCGAGGCGGCGGTGCTGGCTGGACTTAAGGTCATCAATGCGGCCCTACGGCTGGACTTGGCATTTGTGGATCACCTGGCAGGGATCAACCTGCTGAACAGGTGGGCTGCGCAGGAGCCAACAAAGGACAAGGTGCCGGAGAAGATGACTTTTCCTGGTCCTCTACTTCTAGAGGTTTCGGTGCTATGGGCAAATGGGACTACTGTTGACAGGAGGACTGTCTCAGACTTAAGCTCTAAAGTACGTCATCTTGAAAATCAATGGCTTGCCTGAGCCCAACTGTTTGCGCACTTGCTGCGGATGGAGCGCAGGTACCAGCCACTTCACCTGAAGATTTTGTCCGGCGGCGTACGACAGCTTGCCACCCTCCTGCAGTATGTTTGCTACCCGGACAGCGCGGACATCCAGGTTAGAAGGGTCCAAATCCAGCACCTCGTTGGCGGCGTGCGTCGTCCTGTACGCATTTGTGCTTTTGCCTTGCCTTCCCTTGCTTTTGGTTATGTCCGGTCCGTGACTCACGTATTGCCAGCACACCCATGTATGCTCGTATGGACATATTCAGTCTATGCGCGTATAATCATGATTAATTTTTACGACTGCAGGTCGAGGCTATAAGTCTCACTATGGCGATGGCCACTAGGATGCCTAATTTGGTGCAAGTACTAGCCGACGCGCGACCGGGTCCCGCCGGGACACAACCGGTGGCTGGAGCGTTGCCGTTTATAACCGCTGCGGAGTTGGGCGGCACCCTGGGGGCGGCGGAGACTGCAGCGGCAATGGCCGCCACTGCGGTGGATCTGTCCGATGTGTTGGGCTCCCTGCGGCGTGGCTTTGCGCAGGTGGGTGTGGTTGCCTAGATTATGGCGAGAAGATCGTGGTCGGGGTCAAGGCGAGTTCGATTAGGTCAGTCCAACGAAAACAATCCTATTCATCTTGCAGGGCCGCCGGCCATCCCCACCCCGATTCGCATCTTTCTGCCCATCTCAGTAGTCAGGTTGCTGCAATCAGATCAACACCATTGTTTCATGTCCTTGACTGATACCTTGTGCAGGCTATGGCACAGGGTATTGAAGCCCCCAACCCCCGGAATGACCTGGACGCTCCTCCTGAGCAACAGCAGGGTGAGGTGATGTCTTATCCAACTGGACTGGCGTTGCTTCAGTGTCCGGGTAGTTTTAGGCTGGTCGCGTAGCCTCTGGCCAGCCAGCGTCGTCCTTCCTCCTGAATCCTATTCCTCTCACATCGTCCTCTTTCCTCCTCCCACTGCATCCAAAACCTGCCCTATCTTTCCTTGCCTGCTCAGGTCCTCAAGGCTGTTCTGCTGACCCGCCTGATCCGCGCGTGGCGATGGTGCTTCGGCTGCTATTGCAGAACTCCCTGCCATCGCTGCCGGTGCCCTCTATGACGCACCTGCTACTGGGCTACGACATGGAGTGTGGGCTGGGCGGGCGGCTGGACGACAGTGTGCTGATTCCCCATCGGGAGTACAGCTGCCTTACTATTTTGGACCGAATATTGTACAAAGATGAGCTGAGGTGCGCAGAGCAGCCAGGCGTGTGATTGACAACGGGTCGAGGTGTGCAGAAGGCGGAGCTTTGCGTAGAAGGCTTGGCGGGCCTGTCGGGGAAGAACTTCAGCCGCAGAGTCTGGTGTTAAGCTGCATTTCCTGTTGATAGTTCGCAACTAATTTTGTCTGTGTTCACCATGGAGCAGAAGATCCTCCTCAGGAACCGCTCTCCGAACGCTACTGTCTGTCATTATTCCGTCCTGTTATTATTTTGGTGGCGACTGGATGACACAGACGACGAAGACATTAGCGTTGGGCAGGGCTGCCTCGGGCGCATAGCAAGAAGCTCCTGTCCCATGCTTGCTTACCGCTCCTAAGGATCAGGGCCTGCCGTTTTTGCCTGACCTCCCGCGTGGCCAACTGCACACAGTTTCGCCATCTACAAGCCCAAGCTGTACAGCCAGTGCCTGTGCGTGCTGTACAACATGGCCACAGCGCCTGTGGGCGGTGCGCCGATGACTGACTTCCTTAATCCTCGAAACAACGTGAGCGTTGTGAGAAGAGGGGTTTGGGGCCCAGAAGCTTGGCTAGAGAGGGTGTATGAGGTGACTTGGGCTTGCAGTGGGAGAAACTGCTCTGTGGGAGAAACCCTCTTGCCTGGCCTACCGGAGAACCTCCGCTGGCTGAGTGCTGATTCCTGGGCTTGGCCCTCGGAAGCCAGCTCACAACAGCGCTCTACGCAAGGAGAATGCCTCACCTTCCTTAACACTGCAAATTTGACCCGTGGTAATGGACAGTTGTCACCTTTCATGGCCGAGGTCACCATTTCTGGGTTCCTTCCATCCTACCCTTCCCCATACCGCCCTTACCCATCGCGCCATCCCTGATCTTCAAGCACCAGCTTCCGTCTTCACCCTGGTCGCTTCCCGCAGATGCTAGTTCCCAATTTGCGCGGCCTGCTCAATATGGAGGTGCCCAGCGTCAGTGGCGGTTCCGACGGCTCTGAACTGCGCGCTTCAAAAGTAGCCGCGATGTTGCACTGCCGCGCCGTGTACATGCGTATAACGGTGAGCTGCGGAGAGCATGTCCGGATGCCACTGGCGGTTGGGCCGCCAACTGTTCTTGGATCTGGAAATCTGGAAATGAAAACGGGAGCATAAAAGGGTGTTAGGGATTGGATGGACGCTAGCATGTGGGAAGAGGCACGTAGATGGGAAATCTTGAGGAGGGCGTATTAAGTGACGGAAGGTTTTGCAGGTGCAGACGTCTTTTGTGGGCGAATTTAGAATGCGGTCCTCTTCACAACGCCACTTCCCGGCATAGATGCTTATGCCGCGTATCCTGGCTGATCCACACTGCCGTTCCAATCAGGATTTCGTTTCCCCTCAACCCCCCCGTCTTCTAGGCCTTCAATAGACTATGCTACTTTCCCCTCAACCCCCCCGTCTTCTAGGCCTTCAATAGACTATGCTACTTTCCAACCTTCTTCATCCAACGCGACACCCCATTGATCCCCCACCCCACGTGCAAGCATGCCCTCAGGGCCTGCTGCTCCTGCGGTTGCCGGATGAGGAACCCTCTCGTAAGCTGCTGTCAGAACTGCTGGCGCGACCTGGAGAACCTGCGTTTACGACCGCTGTGGAATCTTCAGGACAGGGTGCAGCCGGGGAGGCGGTGCTGGCGGCCGCCAATGCTGCGGCTGCTGGGGGCCGTGGCTTCGTGCCTGGCTCCACCACACTGCTTGAAACGATGCGGATGTTTTCGGCACTGGAATTTCCAGCACCTCAGTTGTCTGAGTTGAGCCAGGAGCAGCGGAGGATGCTACAGGTGTGGACAAGGAGCAGTGCATGCGGCGGTGCGGGTTCTGTGTGGGCATGTGGGTAATGGAAATGTTATGTTCGGGGTTGGGATTAGGACACCGCGTCATGACCCCGCTGTGAACCGCCTAGACAGATGGCAAAGTCAGGTCGCCTGGTGTCGTTTGTGTCATAGCTGTCATAGCTGATTCTGATCTGCCACACAAGACCGACCACCCTCATGTAGCACTAGTCTGCATGCGTTGACATCAGATGAAACGCCAAATGTTTCGCTTGCCTGATTTTGCCTTCTTTCCTGCTGATAGGATTTAAGTACTGGTGAGGTGGGCCTAGAGCAGATCCTGACCATCGCGGACCAGATGAGCAAGGCAGGCGTGGGCATAACTTCGGACACTGGCGACTGCCTTTTGCATATACCTGCCTTGAGCGTGCTCCTGCGGCAGCGTTTGGACGCCTTCGCCGCACGTGCAGGCGGTGCAGTGAATGGCACAGTGGATGTGGCGGCAGACGCAGTCCGTGCTGCATTGCGATACGCGCTGCGGTACAACGCATACATGTTGGTGGCGGGCGCGCAGGCGGCGGCGGTGGAGGCATGGCAGCAACTTGCGCAGGTTGGATGCACGGGGGCAGGGTTGGTAATCTCTTTCATCTCGATTGGGTGAATGGGATGCTGGGTAGTCATGGTCCATGCTGACAGCCCCGTTTACCAATAGATTTTTGGGTGCGGGTTTTAGCCGCTGTTGAAAGCTCGACTTTCATCTGAAGCCTGCGATCTGGAAAGTCTCGGAATTTTCCAAAAAATAATCATAGGGCTTGTTCTCTCATACGGGGCTCCTCATCCGCATCACAACACCTAACCTACACGGCCCTCTACTTACGGCCGCCTCATAACAGGTGGTCTACACACGGCAATATGAGCAGCTGAATGCCATGCTGCAAGGCACGGCGGCCGAGGCATTGTACGAGACGCTGACGGCTTCATTGGAGGCCGTTCGCGGCTTGTTGTCACGTGCAGACCGCCCACCGGAACGCGTTTCGGCGCCACTGTGTTCCGCTGCCCGGGTAATGTTATCCAAGTTACAGGTGGGTCGGAGGCCGGGTTCGTTGAGTTGGCTGACGCTGGGTTGTGGGACACACCCTGGCAAGCTGGGCGAAGGACGAACGGATAGCTGGCGGGCAGAGGAATAGGAAAAGAGTGACAGACTCTTTCCCGCTGCTGACCCGCCGGTAGCTATGGTCGTCTACTGGAAATGCTAGTGAAGGAAAATGCTCGTCTCTCGTGCCCTTCCTCGGGAACCCTATCCTCGCCCCGCCCACAGCTGCTGTCCGCACGCTGAATGTCATCACTAGCGCACCCCAGAGTGTGTTGCACCTTCCTCTGGCGCGACCCCAAATTGCATACCGCTTTATAGGTATTATTTAAGCTTCATCTTGCTTGCGTTTTTCGTCGTTCTTACAATCCTGTCTGGCTGTGATGTCTCAACTTGCGGCCCTGCTTGCCCCCTCCCTTCCAGGAGCAAGCCATGCTGCACGTCAGCTTGGGTCAGGCCGCCGATCCGCTTGCTGCTGTGCGGGTTCCGGCCCGCTGCCAGGCGCTTCTCAAGCTGCTGGTCGACCTCATCCTCCTTGCTCACATGCGCCAGGCCCCCGCAGTGCGGCTGCAGCTGTACGCTGCCACACTCCAGTACCTGCAGCTCAGCCGGGGCTCTAAGCTGGCCACCAGCTGCACACCGACGGCGCTATCGGCGTTGCTGCAGGGCTGGGGCGCATCTGCGGAAGCAGTGGCGGTACTCGACCAGGTGGGGGCGCGGGCCGTGTGGGACCAGGTTCGGAAGCAAGGAGGTTTTGTGTTTTGGCTGAAGCGTTGCTGTAATGAGCTCAACGGACAATGAACACTAAGGCCGTGGCACTGGGCGCTGATGATTACAACCGTTCCAGCTTGCGCCGCCCTTGAATAGGGCGCTCTGCCCGTGGCTTCTCTTCGTTGTCTCTCTGTATAGGACTGAAACGCGCAACAATGAAAACCAAGACGGATGGCTTCTTTCTCGTTCCACCTGGACGGTAGCATTACCCTTTTGATGTGTGCACATCCATACAGTGTTTGATCGGCGTGCGGTGTTGGGAGTCATCATCATCATCATGGTTCGGCATTGGCATGGAGATTGTCATTGGTGCCCTATGTGCCAGGTGCCGTAAATTCTCACCCATTCCATTTCATCCTGCAGTCGGAAGCACTGATCGAGCGAGCCAACTCGGCGGTCATCTCCAGCCAGGGCGTTGCACTGGTGGAGGCGCTGGCGGCCGATGCACTCAGCGGCAACGTTCCGCCGCTGGGCCAGGCCGTTGCGTTGCACCTGCTGCGGGCGCTCCTTACAGTCGACTCAGCTTCCGGTGGCGCGTCAGGTGTCGTCGTGGCGGCTGCGGTGTACCGCCAGCACGTACCCCAGCAGCTGCTGGCGCAGATTGGGGCGCTGCCGGCCACGACACTGGCATCGGGTGGAAAGCGGGCACGGCGAGCGGTGCATGTGCTAGAGGCGGCATTGGCGTTGCTGGCGGGGCTGGCGACGGCAGGACCGCCGGGGGGCCGTGCGGCTGCGGCCCAGCAGCTGTACTCACTCAACTGCGTGCTGGCGCTCACCCGGTAAGGTCAGGTTTCGCTTGCACTTGTTTCGTCCTGCGATGCCATGTTGCTTGGTTTCAAACCCTGTACGCTTGTTGACGGTACCTCCGGCAAGCCCCTGAAATGTTGCCATATGACAGCGAATGGTTGCCGGTAAAACAGTGTTGGGTATAGCTTGCGGCCCACTGCATCATCCTGCTTTTGCGGAAACCTGCGTGCCATGTCCGTCGGGGCATGCCATATGACGTGCTGGTGTGTCATTCATTACCACGCAGGTGTGCCGCCCTGGATGTAGTTCCGGACGATCCCGTCTCGGCATCCCTTCGTGCCGGCCTGGCTTTCCCCTCCATATCCTCCGACTCCGTCCGCTACCGCCTGAACGCCCTGACGGCACCAGTGCTGCGGCTGCTGCTCACGGTTCTTGCAGCACTCCCAGATAGCCCGGCTGTGCGGGCCGATGCAGCGGGCTTTGCATCTGGACACAATAATCTGTTGTTCCGGCTCATGGAGGACGCGGCGGGCATGGGTGAGTTAACTGGACAGATATCCTTATTTGTTAACGGTGATTATGCTTTATTGCCAGGATATGCGCATTGTGCACAGACAACAGGCGAGACACTAAATCTCACACCGATTCTTTCTTACATTCCATTCAGTCCCCAATTATTTTCTGGCCTGTTCCGGACCGATTTGCTCCCGCCATCGCGCTTTGGCTTGCTCATTACTGTCTTAACACGGCCATGCAGAGACCCGCACCTGGGCCCCTGGTGAGACGGAGCTTGAGCTGGCGGATCTGGTGCTGGGGCTGCTGGTGCGGCTGGTGCCATCGCTGCCCTCCTTGGATCCCATGCTGGTGGATAAGCTTAAGGCGGGGGCCTTCAAGCTGGCATTCCAGTTCTGCTGCCTCGAGGAGCGGTCCGCAAGCCCCATCATCCAGGCCTTGCGAACCTGGCACCGCACCAAGGCAGCGACTGCCGTGGAGCCAAGGATTGCCGCTGGCAATGTTGGCCCTGGCGCCATCGTGCCTCAGGGAGCGGCACCGGCGAGAGCTACAAAGGTGGCAGGGTTGCGCAGTGCAGCCTGCAACCTCGGTGCGCGTGTGCAATCTCTTCGTTGCAGCATAGCTCGCCTGCTACGTGACATGGCGCAAGCAGCCGCCGCCACGAGGCCGCAGGCCGCTATTGGGGCTCCTGGTACATTGGCGCCCATGGCAACGCCATCGGCGCTGCCGACGGGCATGATGCGTGCCGTTGGCGCGCCGGAGAGACGCGAGCTGGACCCCCTGACTGGCCGGCCCACGCTGCTGTTGGTGCGTGACATGGCGCAACAGGCCTGTCATGACGCCGCAGCTGCACTAGATGAGCTGGTGGAGCTGCTAGCACTGCTGCGGCTGCCGGATGCACAGCTAGACGAGCAGACCGTCACGGACCGCCTGGTCATGTACGCACCGGCGGGCAATGCTGCGGTGATGGCAGCTCTAGCGGTGGGCTCCGCCAGTGCCCTGGCAGCGCGGCGGTGCCTGGCGCGGCACTTTTGGGCGTTGGCAGCGACGTCCCTGGACCGACAACTCTCCCGTGCATTGTTCGTTTTGGAAGCTGCGCTCAGTACCGTTGCGGTCCACTTCCTTCGCTTCCTGCCGCGGCCGATGCTGGCGTCATCAAGGCTTGCCAGCACTGGAATCATTGACAAGGTTTCCCGCGGCACGACTGACATGGACACTGACGAGCTCTTAGACCAGGCAACTGTGAATCTGGATCTTGCGGCAGCAACATCGGCACCAACGGAGGTGGACGCGGCGGCATTAGGCAGCCCTGAGGAACTTCAATACTTGATGACTCAGCTGCAGGACACTTGCCTACGGTCGGAGGAACTGCTGTCACGCCTTGCAGAAGCGTCAGCGAATATGGCGGGGACATCTGGCAGGCAACAGCTGCTTGGAGGGGGTGGTGCGCCATGGGGCGCACATGATCTGCTGCCGCTGGCAGGGCAGCAGCCTCAGAAACAGCCAGTTGAAGGCATTGACCTAATGGTCCGTGCTCTTAAGATGTACTGTGCACGTAGCTGAAGTGAGTGTGTGGAGCAGCACCGCAAGTTAGGATAGCCAGGGTAGATTGAAGGGTGAGTATTTAGGAATTAGGTTTCCGAGGGAATGCTGAACAGGATGCGGGAGATGTATAGGGAGCAGACAATTCAGGACTACATAGACGGTTAGCGGCAGCGGTGGGTGGGGTTAAAGCTGGCAGGCAGCTATATAGCATGTGTATGATGGGGACGGTGCGCTAAGGCAGGTAGCAGAAACTGACGTTCCTCTTTCTAAAGGGGGATATGCATGGACCGTGAACTCATGGACGTGTAACGAGAACTTACAGGGAAGCAATATGGGGGTTTATTATTTGTTATTTTGCTGTGGTTAGGACTGCTACTCTCATCCTCCCTCACCCTCTCAGTTCCGGGAGTCCCGGGAGGCGAGTTGAACCATACTGGTTAACCTTCTTATTGTCAATTATTGTTGCTTAAATTGATTTACAGTACTTATTGGCTCTCCACTCACGTTTCCCGAAGTTAAGTGGGAGTCTAGCTCGACTAAGCAGGTCTCAATTTCAAATGTAATGGGATATGCAGTTGCACTGAGCGGGTGGGCTTTTCGGGCTTTGTACTCATGATCATGCTGCCCCCCACCTCCCCTATCCCCCTGCTTGGAGTCCTCTTTCTCGGATATAAGTCAACGTCCGCATACTGCATAAATGCATGTCCGGTATGCCACATTCGGCATGGCACTAAGAGGCCATGATGGAGTACTTTGGCAATTCTGGAATAGGGGCCAAAGCAGATGGTCATCAATCTTGTTAGATGGCCTACCGTATACTAGACGTGTGTCTGGAAAGCTACCATTCAAACTTCGGCGTTATTAGTTAATGTTTAGGAAAACTTGCCCAAATACAAGTTGTACAGATGACTTGCTAAAAGGGCTGTGGCCCCGGCATCCATCGACACCAGGATGGGCCACCAACGCCAGACGATTTTCCTTTTGAATCCGAAGGGCAGCTGCGGAAGCATGTGCTCTCACACCACTTGTCGGATGGGTTCAGAAAGCCTCGACCCTTGAGCTTAACAGATGCCGTTCCAAGGTCGTTCACTAGTTATCGGGAAAAGGTACGTCAGGTTCTGCTTCCTTGCCGTCACGGGGCTTGCAGCCCGTGTGCCCCATGCTGTAGCTGCCAGCGGTCTCGTAATATCACCTCTGGTGGGACAAAGCTACATGGGTGTACATGCCATCCTTAGCAGCAGTCCAAGGAAAATATGGGCTGATGGCCTGAAGGAAGAGTTGCCATCTCGCCAGCTGCGTCCAGGCATTCGACATCGGGGAGATTTGGGGTTAAACGTAGTGCATCGCGTATTTACTTCGCACAAGTGATGGCGAAAGGATCGAGTGTCTTCATTTTTTAAGTAGGCTAGCTAGGATGTCAGCATGCACTGATACACGATAATATACCATGAGCGCAAGCTAGACCTCACGGCCCGTTTTGTCGCCAGCTCAAACTCGCAGCCTAATTGTGCCTTGCCACCATCACACTCATCTCCGCATCCCTTCCATAAAAATGGAGTCCTGCAGATGCCTCTGCTACGGCCTTCTCTGCCTCTGCGCAGGGCTGAGAGTGCGGGTCGTGTACTCGTGTAATGATACGTGATACGTGACCGTGTGGGGACTAAGAATCCGCAAGTTAGTCAAGTGCCAGTGGCTCCGCCTGAATGTGGCTGAGCGCCGCCCGGAGCCGCTGTTGCCGTGTCAGGAAGTCCGAGTCACACACGACCGGTGAAGCCGCACCCAGCTGGAGGTCACCCTCCCGCTGCAGCTGCGCAGCTAGATCCACTGCGGGTACCGCCGGCACGATCAGTGTGTGATTTCGCTCAGTGGTTAGCACGGCTTAAAAACGAGTACTTGCTCTTATTCTTACGGGAATAAGACAATGCACGCTGCATTCATCTTGCAAGATGTGGCAAAGGTACCTCAACAGGTTGATCCACCCGTAAAATCTAGAGCACCTAGACACCTAGTGGATTTACCACAGCGGAGAAGCGACCTCACCTACGCAGGCCGATATTGCGCAGGGTTTCAGAAATGCGACCGCTATAGGCCTCATCTTTTGTTCATTGCCGTTACCTTTCACCAAACGAGGGATATCCCCTAAGCGACCTCCCGCCCGGTCCCCACGCGCCAAACCCGTTGACTGCCTTGCTGGAGAGCGAGCGCAGATGAACTCACCCCACGAGAAGCAGCCGAACAGCGATTCTGTGACTGGCAACTCCAGGTGCTGCTTCAGCTTCCAGCACCTCAGCTCCAGCACCGTGATGGGCTGCTTCACTCGCCACTTGAGCCGCGTCTCGATGAACTAAGACATCCGGGTCGGGCAAGGATTCGCATAACATACCACTGAGTGGTCCACAGTAGAACGAATCTCAGAAGACAGGCAGACAGGCAGACCGGGACGACCGGGACTGTGACCAGCAGCGAGATCAATGCCAACGGTGGTGCCATTCATCCCTCGAGGTCTGGTAGCGACAGGGGGATGCCATCGTGGCGGCCATGAGCACCGGAGCCTAAGCTGGTCGAGTTCTTATGTTAGCTCCAACGAATTTGGTGAGGATCATCCTTATCAACAAGTCGGAACTGGGCGAGTTCGTGCGAAAGTACGGAACGATCTCGTGTCAGTGCTAAGGGCCTGGATAGCGCCCCCGGGCAGAGGGGAAGGCGATGGGCAACAGCCGACGCTCGAAGCTGCTGCCGAAAAGGCGTGGCGAAGACCACCACGCACCTGTGGAGTCCAAATATGGAAAGCATCCAGGGCGGGCAGCACCTGGGGGTCGTACGTGGTCCAAGCTCCTGTTACTTGGGCAACATACGGCAGCCGCAGTACAGATTCAGACTTGGGCTCCAATCGCATCGCCTGGTTTCCCGAGGACGACGTATGTGTGTCGGGAGTGGGGGAGGGGGAGGGGGAGGGTACGAGAGGTGGTCACGCGATTTCGGGTACGGCAACAAGCTGTGTGCGGACTCACAAACCAAGAGGCGCCATCCTGGTGGGTATCAGGGCTCCGGTCACACAGGGGGACGAGTAGGCAGCAGGGAATAGGTAGCTGGTTGGGGCTGTCTGATGCGAACAGAAAGCGTCTTGCGCTCTTGCCATTCTGACTTAGGGAGTTGTCTTCGTTGTTGTTTTACCACATGGTATCAATTGTCAGATGCCGCACCCGACAATCGTATGCTGGATTAGTAAGTAACTTTCCTTGGGCCATCTGTTGAGTTGCTGCCGGGACCCATGAGGCAGCAGCGGCGATATCTGGCGGTAGTTTTCAAGAATGGTGGATGGCGGATGGTGCAAATGCGCTTTACAGCCCCGGGAAGCACACAGTAGCGCTTAGTAGGGCTTAGTTGGCTGAGTGCTACCGTTCCCAAGCTCCTTTATATTGCCCACTGCGCTAATCCTCCGAGTCTTCCGGATCGGCGATTGGCAAGTGTGGCGCACCTCAACATAGCGCTCCGCTACCCCTGGCTTGAGCAGCTGCTGGTCCGTGTGGAAACTGGTGGGAAACAGCAGGAAGGTTGAAGCCTCAGGCCTGAAGGTAGGCTCCTTAATGCCACCTTTACGGAACAGCACCTGAGGGAAGGCGGCTCAGTCAAGATGACAAAGACCGGAAACTGCCGCATACGGCACACTCATAGTATGAATAACGCAGCCAGCGCGACGAGTCGGGAGAACAGCGCAGGACCCGTGCTGGTACCTAGCTGTCTTAATCCATGGCAGCAAACTCATTACCGTTTGCTCGCCGTGACCAATCGCCTCAATCGTCGGGGCCCACTCCTTCAACGCTTTCCTAACGCGGACTTCTAGCTCAGGAGATGCTGTCAAAGGCTGCAGATCTGCCACGGCTGATCGAGAGACATTCCGGGAAACGATGACGCCCGTACTGCCGCGCGTTGTTCGGCTTTCGGTTGTGGGCACACGAAGCTTTCGAACCGTCTGCATCGGATTAAAACTAATGATGCCAGGCAGCGATAAGATGTACAGCACCTCTTAGCTTTCTTATGTGCTGTCTGCCAAAATCCTTATGTGGCGGAGTGTGATGTGCGATGTTGAAATGCAAAACGTGAAGGATTTTGTTATGATAAATGGAATGTATATAATGAAAGTAAACAAGTATATAAAAGGTATTTCAAACATCTCGTATTACAAAGGGTCATAGTGGTCCCGGGAGCCTAGGGGCCTAGCCCGGGAGGCCACGTGCCAGTTGTTTCCTGCATAATTGCATTCTGCATGCAATTACATCGTACATAAAACCATCCAGATTCGAAACCCCAATATTTTAAGTGTACACATAAGCATTTTATGCACCAACGCAAAGCTGTGATGCGAAACTTGTCGGTCGTACTAACCGAATTTAAGTTTCAACCGCCTCCTGCTCATGCAGAGCTGCTCGCTCGTACAACCTAATGGCTGGGCATCAAAATCGCCCGTTGTCTTGAATGGATGCAGCCACTCCACATCACGGTAACCGGCCTGCGCATATGGCCCCCTTTCCAGTCTACATCACAGTGTCCTTTGCCAAACCATCGGTGCCAAAAGAAACGCATGAAAACCTTCCGGTATAAGAGCTTGTATATAAGAGCTTGCGTTCCAAGCATACCGAGCCTGAACACGCTTGCCGTTTGCACAGGCCCAACAAGCGCCATCACCACGCGACACAACCCTCGCAACCCAACGGATACGAAGCACGCTAACAAGGAGAGTCAACTTCAGGCCAGACACGGTTACTGTACATCGGCATGCAGACCCCAACCCCGATGGTGCGGGGAGCCATTCTGATTCAGCCGGCTCAAATAACCCATATGACCTAACCGCATCGTGATACGGCTACGTGGCCACTAGGCCCCACTGCACCCGTTCACGTCTTGAGCGGCTCCGCTGTCTGCGCCTGTTCCTGCTCCTTGGAGGGAACTGCGGGCATGTCCAGGTCGGGTTCCTGCGAACGGTGAACGGCATAGCAGCCAAAGGGAAACCACGGAACGCTTTTAGTCATATGGGAGCGGTCGCAGTAATCCATACCTGTCAGGAATTCCTGCATGTTTGATGTATGTGGCAACGTAATGGCAGCTGCCGCTTTGGCCGCACGAGTACCCTCTCTTGAGCTCCAGACCTAAAGAAGGCCGTTGAAAATCCCAGGGCCTGCACTTCTGCGTCCACACAGCGTGCCCTGCCGCTGCGCAATGCCCCCGGCTCCGCCATTTAATAAATTTCCTATGTGAAGCTTGAGCTTCCGCATACGCGGTGGAGAGCAGTATGAGGAACGTAAGGAGGCGTAAAACGGCGTGCACCATAAGGCCCGTTGTTGCCACCATCTTGATCCGTCGTGCCACCTTAGCGTCCATGCGCACCTGCCTGGGTAGCTACTACAGTACTGCGAGAGGCTCTACCAAAGGCAAGTGGTCTCGGAGCTTGGCAATTACCTGCAGGTAGCTAGGGCCCTCCTTGCCCGCATTTTCCACTGCCAGGTCCGCCTCTAGCGCATCCAGCTCTGCCATCAAATCGCTCTCATCGACATCGTCCGGAATGGCGTAGGAGCGGCCCATCGCCTCGTTGATCTCATTGGCCATGTCCTGACATGGCATTTCCGGTGTTGACCACACAATGGACAAAGCGGGTGTTTAGACAAGGGATAGGGGGCACCCTCCTGGTCACAGGTGACGTGGCAGTACCACGCCTCTGGTCATGTACCCCCATGCTAATTGCAGATCTGCTATCGAATACTTCAACTGTGTCCGCCCGCATCACCATGCCACCGCCTGCGACACTGCTGGCTGACCCTGCACTGCTATCTGGAAGGGACGGCAGACGGCACCGAAGTGTTCTTCCCCTCTCTGATCCCTCCCGACGCCCCCAACTTCAGTCCCGACCGAAGACACACTCACCATCATGTCGAACATCTCATCCTGCATGTTTTCGATGTAGCTGATATCCAGCTCCTTGTTTTTCTTAAACGCTGTCTTCATCTCCTTAGATGCCGCCTTGAGCGCCTGCACTGACGATACCGTGTCTTTGACGGAGTCAACCGTAAAGCGCGTCTGCTCGATATTGTATTGCTGCTGATAAAGCTGTTCGCGCTGGCTTTCGTACAGCTTGCGCTGCTTGAGGACCTGCGGGAGGCACGGGAGAATAAAAAACAAAACGGATGAGGAGAGGGTGCATGTGTGTATATATGGGCGTCACTTTACGCCTCCGTTTGTGTTAGTGACAGCGGGGGAAAAGGAAGCAGAGAACTCTCCTAGCCTCAGAAGCTCATTGAAAGGCCTACGAACGGTGAAAGGCTGAAGGGGCAGAGACTGGACAGAGCGGATCATGTTGACAAGGCACATGGCTACGGATGGGGAGGGGTGATGCCACGTGACCCAGATCGGCAGCAGGGTGGTACGAACTCCCGGAGGAGGCTAGCAGGAACAGGTGCAGTGCGCGATTGACAGGCGGAGAGAAGTAAAGGCAGCAGTAGAGTCCGCTCTCAAACGGACTGGGGTTCTAGCGCGATGATGGCAGAGAGGACGGCCGAGCTGTAGCCCCGGCCAAGCCGCAGCGCTGGGCCACGGCAACAAGAAGATGGAAGGGTAGATTTCGCAGAGGCGCCGCCAGGCCCAGCCCCAGCCCGCTCTTCCGGTAATAGAAGGACAGCCTATGCTACGTCCTTCCATTGTTACTTCTGCCTAATGAGGCAACATAGAAGGACTCATATAAAAAGTGCAATACTGAGGATGGAAAGAAACGTTGAGTTGTTTCTGAACATGTGGGGACCCTCTTCCCGTCGAGGCATCCAGGCACGGCCCCGCTTCGCGCACCAACTTTTGCCCCCAGCACAGCACGTTTGCAGCTACTACATCACAGTCCAGCAAAATTTGCAGTCCTTTGCGGTTTTGACGGGTTGTTTTTGTGCCCTTGCAGATGTCAAAGCCGTAGGAATGTGCTTGAGTGAGCAAGGTGTGTTTGTGCACTCAATCACCTGCCTCCACCAATAAAGGTACCTCAGGCCGTACAGATTGTACTCCGAGGCGGCATGAACACGTACATACCTGCAACGCACGCCTTTTGATGGCATCCTGCGCCGGCCCCGGCCGCGTCTTCTTAATCTGTTCCTTGTACTTGTTTAATTGAATGTCTAACGCCCCGATCTTCTCGTCTGTCCTGCTCCAGGATAAAAAGAGCACGGAAAGGACATCCCGACAGAATTGGGCTCAGGAGAGTGTTACCGGCGCGGGGAAGTCTGTGTGAACTGCGTGGTTCCAAGCTTGGCAGCTTCAGGCTGCCGGGGGAACATGAGGGAAGCTGGCGCTCCGTTATAGACAGCACTCACTTGTCTCCTCGTGAATTCAGGCGATCATTTGTCTCGTCCAAGGTAGGAACAGCGGCTGCGGGTTTCTTGGCTCCAAATATACGTCTCATCTTGCCCGCAGATACACAGTTGACAGACCCGTAAACACTGAAATAACGCCCAAAGAAGGAAAATACCTTACTATGTATCACTGTTGTGTAGGGCAGCAGAATAACATCAGAAAGCACTAGCGACTCTTGCGCGAGATATATCTACTTCGGGTTTCCGTGATCAAGCTATTATTGAGAGCAGGAACAAAGACAATTTGTAAACGAAGAAGATACATAATTATCGCCGTAAGCTTGCTTGCACCTGCATGCTTTTCGAGGTTGGGTTGCAACCTACGGAATGAATCCGTACCGCATTTGGTGAATAACCTGATTGACCGCATTATAATGTTGTAATTTCTTTAGTACTTATTACGATAACTGTACAGCGAAACTTTTTCGGTTAAGACAATAGGAGTCCAAAAGTTTACCTCCGAGATCTAGAACTCCATGGCTAACGGTGGCAGGCGTGGGGGGCGCATTTCCAACCGCGGTGCCGGTCGTGGCCCTCAAAATAACAATTCAAGAGTCGGACAACGCGGCGGCGGGGGCGCGCGCCCTTTCAACGGCCCGCGTGGCGGTGTGCAGAAGGGCGGCCAGCAGCAAGGCGGGAGAGGTGGTCGAGGTCCAGCTCTGCGAGGCCGTGGAGGTGGTTCACCGGGTCGCCGCGGTGGTGGCCGTGGCGGCCGGGGTGGTCGGGGCGGACGCGATGGAGGCAAGCCGAGGTCCCAGGCTGAGCTCGACGCGGAGCTGGAGAACTACATGCTGAAGGATCCAGAACACGGAAAGACCTATTTGGACAAAGAGTTGGAAGATTACATGAAGGCTAAGGGCAAGGCACCTGCTGCGACCGGGGAGGAGGCTGCGGCAGCGCAATAAACCAGTTCTTGACGACTTGGACAGATGATGCTTCACAAATGCTGACGTTGTCTATTTTGAGAGACGAGCATCTGCTGGCATTGTGGAGCTTTGACAAGTTGATAACAGTCTGACTATGACGAGACTTTTGACTAGTTGCTTTCTTGAAGGCCATTGCGCTATTGCACAATAGTGGAGTGGCCTGACGCGTCCATTATGATTGCGTGGAAAACATAGCATTATGAGGGTGCGGTTCCTCAAAATGCTATGTGTTTGTCATCGTCATCGTTGGCAGACGAGCAACGCCGGCATAATCGAGACGATATCCTGTGGACTTGACTGTTACAGTGCAAGCGGAAGGACGTGGTGGCGATCTGTTGGTGGTCTTGATGTGGGCTCCCCAGGCCAGATCCCCGTGGCCCTGTGGCAGCGGTTTGGCTAGAGGGTTCACTCGCAGACTAGGTCTGAAAACATCATAACCTGCCGTCGAGTGCAGGTCCGCACGGCGATGAGCTCAACGTCGAATACCTAGGGGAGACGGCGGGGTTTAACGACGGTTAATCCAATGCTCGTGCCCAAACTACCTCATGAAGCGAGGTGGCTTGCATCGAAGCGTGCAATCTGAAGGATTTTCATGTATAAATGAATACGGTTGCCAGTTATGTTCGTTTTACGTACGATATGCTTACCTCGCATTGCTTGGCACTGAAGAAGGTTGATGGGCCAACCGGTGGCCCAAGCGCGGGCGGCACGACAATCCTGCGCTTTCCACCTGGTTTCATCGTTTTGATTCCCTCCTCGAAGCCTGTGACAACGATATGTACATTCAGGGTGTAGGAATGACAGTTTACTGTTGTCATTAATCACGTTGGACGAGGACAAATAGACCAGATATAGAAGGGAGCGCGCACCTGGGATCATGCCTCCAACGCCAAGGCGTGTTTGGGCTGGGCGACCTTGGCGGAAGGACGTGTCAATTACACTGCCCGATTCGTTGTAACCCTGGATGCAAGCAGCAGAGAACGGCGGTGCATTTGCGGGGCCCCCAAGCTTGAGCTGTCGCTTTCAGGTCAGCTTAGCAAACCTCCATTGCCATCGCAGATCGCATCACCACTTCAAAGCAAATTGATGCGCCTCACCACCTCACCGTGTAGTTAAATACCACCTCCTGGCCATCGGTTGGTTGAGCTCCAGTTCCCACCTCGAAATCTTTATAGATTAAGCTACACGGACCAGGCAGTTGATGCAGTACAATAAGTCATGCGACCCAGACGAGAAACGCATCTCTTCCGGCTTTGCGATGAATCCCTATTATAAATCCAGCTGTCACAATGCAGCAAGAAAGCACGCAAGGGCCTGTCCTGCCCCTTTGTCTAGGACGACACATGGACATGCTGTATACATGCTAGCTCCTAGCTACATCGCCATTAAAAGCCGTTGTTCTACGTACCCGGAAGGCGCGACCACGTAGCCATCGCCGACCACCTTCACATCAAAACCCTCACGGACGAATCCAGGGAAATCACCGGGGACCCGGTTCTGGGCTTGAATGCGCCGATTTATGCTCAGAACCTGGGGAGTAAAGCAAATCAACGCCAAAGTTCTAGATACCTAGCGGAATGCCAGGTTGCACAACAGGCAAGGAGTGCCAGCCCGTTCTCGCTTCCTCACCAGCTTCTCCTGGGAGGCCAGAACCTCCACGTCCGCAGTGCTAATCAGGGTCGCATTGCCCTCCTGTAATCGGTGGGCAACTTCCCTGTTAACAGCTACTGAGAGGAGGCTACACAAACATAGCACTTGCTGCGGATCCGCGCTCACCGGCGGGCCAATGGGAGCGGGGACGCCATCAGCTGCCACAGCACTTGAAGGGGTGCTGAGTGCGAGGCCCACGTACGCACTGCCGATTGTGGCCAGCAATTGGCGCCTTGTGACCGATTTCAGTGACCTATCTACATCATTACAGATGGCCTGGGCCTTGACTCGTGCCAAGACCACGAAGGATGGGGCAGGCCGAAACCTGTGCATACGGGCGGCCAACGATGAATTTTTAATCCTATCTCTATGCATATCCTTATCAATGGCATATTTACGCAATATATTCTTTGGCCACGTTAGCATCAGACCTGCTTGCACAAGGCCTTGCGCATTTTGTCCGCAGAGCAGAGTCAGTAAGGTAAGAAGGTTGAAGCGACATTTTCATGAATATGGTAACGAGAACGGGGCCCATTTTTCTCCTCTGCCAGTGGTTCTGGAGCAGTTGATCGACGAGCGTCCCATTACATAAAGTGCTTGTGTGGTGTATATGTCAATCAAAAAATCCTTTACAACATTATGATGGGTCTTTATTTTTAAGATATAATATGTGGGAATCAACCTGCAGAAGTCCCATATATATTTGTGCGGGGTATCGCTGGCTCATCTGCTAGATACCACGTACAATGGTAAGTGTTCCCGCTAATATGTATTGATTACATTTTTGCATTATTAGATCTCGCGTTTCCCGTCGTCGGACCGTGACCGTTGTAGTTATCTGCGACAAAGGGACCCACCCTGTGAAAAGTAGATGCAACTAAATCTGGAAAAACAGGTTTGACTGATGGTTAAATAGCTTATTACGTTTCTGGGAAGCAACGTTCGAAAAGCGGTTACGCTAACGACCCGGCAGCGGAGCTGCGAGACCGACTGCGTTAAGGCTGGTAAGGGCACGGAGGTATGCCATAATCTTCTGCCTGGTTTGAAGTAAAACTTTGCATCGTTTAAAACATCTTGTCTTGAACGCGTCATTCTCCGAAAGAGGCGAAGTGTAGGCCACCGCCAAAAGTTCACAAATTTTGGGCTTCGTAGAAGTAAGTATTCAGTACAGTTATGCTGGTTTCCGCCCATCGGCATGCCCGGCGCATCCCGCGGACCCTACCTCACTGACCGCGTAGCCCCCGATCTTAACCAGCATGGAGAAAACCCGCGGTGCCTGTCGCACCAGCGGCAAGAAGAATGCCTCCGCCGCGGCAGCAGCACCCTCCTGGAAGAAACCGGCGGGGGCCAACCTGAGCGCCAAAGCGAAAAGGGAATACCTGAAATGGAAGCGGGAGCGGAAGCGTAATCAGGCAGAAGATGAGTCCGACAGTGACTGGGGCCAGGAGGAAGGGCCCGCCGGGGAGGAGCTGCAGGGCGCTGCGACTACGACTACGACTGCAACTGATGGCGAGATAAAGGCAGGTTCAGGCAGAGCCGCCGGCGCAAGGCTCAACAACGCTGATGTGGGGAAACGCCAACAACCGCGGGCCCTGCAGCACCGGGGCCAACAACAACAACAACAGCAACAACAGCAACAAGAACAGGTGTGGGCCACAGTCGTTTGTAGCGATCAGCGACATCCAACCTAAGCGCAACGGTTGCCTCCGTTATAGCGGATGATGCCAAACAAAACTCCCCTTTGGACTAGGCCAACAGTCAGCCAACCTTCGCGGTTAGTCCTTGTTTCGCCAGCACCACCACCAGGTTTCGTATATTCGCCTTCACCACGTTTGATTATCACCAAAATTTCTGCATTTACGGTCGACGACCCCGTCGGCCTTCGGTCGACTTGTCGACAGTTAAGCCCGTACTGCTGCTAGGGGCCCCGATCTGCACCCGCAACCGTCTGCTCCCCCTTCCATCCGCTCCCACCTCCATGTAGCCCACCGGACGACGGCAAGGCACGGTAGCTCGGGGTGCGGAGGATCCTGACGCCAGTGGGGAAATTGTAGACAACGGCAGCAATGGCGATGGCGACGAGGATGACGAACATCTTGACTCGGCGGCGGCGCCCGGCGGCTTTGGGCCCGTGGCAGGTCGGACCCAGCAGGGCCAGCTGCCGGAGTTCGGAGGCCGAGGCGGAGGTGGCGCCCGCGCGGTACCGGATGACAGACCCCTTTGCTATCAGCCGATGGTGGAGCTGCCCCGGGGGGATGTGCCGGAAAGTGGGTCGGCGGATGCATGAGGTCCACTAAGGGGCCTAGTGCCTGTGCGGTTGCGTCCGGTGGGGGCTGCTGCAGATTTCAGATGGGAGGGGCTACCGTAAGGACAGCCTCCAAGGGCTTAGGGCAGTAGGGGAAGCGGAAACACGCGCGAAACGTCAGGGTGCTGATCCCGCCGCCCCTGCTTGCCATGGCTGCGCCATGCGCTCTTCTGGCGAAGATGGGAGCGCACCCACCTTCGCCATGAGATGAATTTGGAAGCCAAGCCGTCGGATTGACTTTCTTCCATCCCCCATTGGAAATTCTCACGTCCTACCTCCTGACCTCCTTCTCGTCCTCCTCTTGTCCTCCTCCTCTGGAAGTATACATACATTTAAGCATGCAGCGCTCCTCGCCTTGAACCTTTCCACATCTCAGGCATCGTGCCCAGATCCGCTGCGCCGCACCTCCGTTACGACAACAGGTATTCGGGCGGTGTGTGGTGATGACATGGACGTGATGAGGCTACCCCGGGTCCGTGAAGATGAGGTGGGCTTTACGGAGGAGGGACGGCGGTTGGGAATGCCCAAGCGGCCGCACTGGCGCGGAGTGGTGAGTGCGAGCCAACGGAAGGTCGAGCGGCTACTAGCCGGGGCGAAAACCCCACCGGCCCGTTGCATTAGGTGTATTTGGCTCACCCCGTACTTGGCCTTCCTTTGTCGCACCCGTCCAACTTGCCCCAGCGGCCAGCGCTACCGGCCATCCGTGAAGTCATTACACGTCTCCCGCTTCCGTTACCGCTCACCGTCCATCACCGGCTCGCCTGTCTCCGTCCTATCAACCTCGCCGTCTCCTAGGTCCGCAACGCCGAGCAGCTTCACCGGCTAGAAGAGCGCAGCTTCCAGACGTGGGTCAAGCGCATGTACGAATCTGTGGACAGGTGCGGATGTGTTGCGATGTACAAGAGGGATAAAGAGACGAGGAGTTCGAGCACTCCCCCTCTCGATCGCAATTCAAAGAGGTTTCGGAGCTGTCCTGCTGTCCTGAAAAAAATGAAGAACAATTAAGACACGGCGTTCGCGGCATCCGGAGAAAGTTCCAAGCTCTGCACGTCAGGAGGCGCGCAGCTTGTTGCTTACCTCTGGGGGTGAAGCAACCGGCACATAACCCCATTCATGCATTATTCCCATGCGGACGCGACTTGCTGTAACGAACTATAAATGATGCGATACAGAGGAACCCGACTAGAGGCTTACTCGGCAGCACCCGTGAGCTCCATTTGCATATCAATCAGTTCTGCCGGACAACACCCGACACGAACTCCCACCGCTCCGGCCCCTTCTGTGGGTGGTTGGATGGGATCTGCGCGGCTGCTCACTGCGTTACATGTACTGTCTATTGCCAACACCCCACGCAGTCCATCACGCATCAGCTTCTTCGAGCCCAAGCTAGACTTCTGGCGGCAGCTGTGGCGAGTTCTGGAGCGCTCCGATGTGGCTATCGTGATTGTGGACGCGCGGAACCCGCTGCTACATTTCTCGGAGGCGCTGGTGGGTATCAGAAGCCATTCTTTCGGAGATGGCCAGTCTCTCTTGTGTGAGTTGTCATGGAGGGGGTGATGCAAACACTTTGGGGATATATTGGGGCCAAGGCAGGGGCTGGTAATCTTCGTGTGTGTGTGTGTGTGTGTGTGTGGGTGTGTGTGTAAACCAAGAATCCACGTTTGTTGCTTGGGGTTGGGGGTGATGGAGGGGCTGGGGTTGGGGTTGGGGGAGGGGGAGCTTCCGGCAGGGCGCCATCCCCCAGGGACGTGTGGATCATGGCATGGCGACAGAAGCGCAACGGGTCGGAGGGGCGGTTGACGTCCTCCTCGAGTCTCCGGTTGTATCCTGGTGAGAGCCGAGGACCTGACCGGGGAACCGCTGACCGGTCCGGGACGTCTATGCGGATGACGGACGAAGTACCCCAATTCGCTTGCTTGCTGACTGGCCGTCTTCCCCCATCTCGCTCTCTTCAGGGTTTCGCCTGGCCCCTCCCTCCTCGGCCGTGGGTTCCTGTTCCCAGTCCGCCGCTTGTTACCACATCCTCACATCTCCCTCTTTTGCGCACACGATGACGTGGCGTTTGTGCCGCCCTGTTTATCGCGATGATGACCTTGCAGGCTCACCACGTAATGGACGATCACGGCATCCCGGCGCTGTTGGTGCTGAACAAGTGCGACTTGGTGCCCGCGTCCTGCGTGGAGCAGTGGAGGCGCTTTTTCGAGAGACGTTATCCGGGGCTCAAGGTGGGGGTGTCCTCCATTCGTTGTAGGGACGAGCGTGTTCGCATCTTGGACAACTGCCCCTGCTGTGTGCTGGCAGGTCAGATCTGTCTTGTGGGTTTGACGTACTCGATCTCAAACTCCATGAACCGGTTCCATTCCCCCCTTCCGCTCCGCTGTCCCCTTCCTCTGCACGGAGCTCGCCCCTCCAGGTTGTGGCAAGCAGCGCATCAGCAGCTGGCGGCAGGGAGGCAGCTGAGGCGATCATGGATGCCGTACTGGATTGCGTGGTGACACGGGACGGCCAGCGAGTCAAGGTGGGGTCCTGTCCCTGGGGATGGGGATGGGAAGGGGGAAGGGGAAGCGGAGGGGGACTGGGGGGGACATGATACACAATGACCCACAGCGTGTGGCATGTCGGCATGTTGTCGTCCTCCTGCTCCTGTTGCTAAGAGTAGTTTTTTTGTTCGCGTGTGGCAACCTGACGTGTTGGTATCCGCAGGTTTCGGAGGTGGTCCAGATGACCCGGGACGAAGTCTTGGTAGCCTCCAAAGCTCGAAATACACACAGCAAGCGGAATCGCCCGCAGCCAATAAACGCCCCTCAGCAACAACCGCAGGAACAACAGCAGCAGCAGGCCGCAGGGGAGGCATCCGGCGCTGAGGGGGGTTCCGGAGCGGACCCAGAGACCGGCGCCGAGTTGGGGATGGAAGGTAGTGGCCGCGGCGGCGGTGTTGCGGGTGACGGCTGGGAGCTCAAGGTGCGCTGTGAACGGGGTTAGAAACTGAGCAGACGGAGGCCACACACGTGGGCGTGAATCGTGTCGGTGGTGCGTGTGCGTATGTGCGGTAGGGGGGTTGACGTGTTGTGTGCTGTCGGTACTGCACTACGGAAGGCGTCAAGGCCCACTTGCCTTCCGGCACGGGTGCGGGTGCCTTGCTGAGCGGTATCCTTGTGGCCACTTTGTGGGCGGCACAGGGCAACAAATCTAAGAAGAAGGAGGCGGTACGGCGCAAGCGGAACCAACGCATGCACGGCGGGGTCGGAGGAGGGACGGGAGGAGGGTCAGCATGTGCCGCCGGCACGGCTACGTCAACCGCTGCAGGTGGAGGGAGGCACGCACGAGGCCGCAATGCAGATACAACCGCAGCAGGGACAGGTGAGGGAGGTGCGTGGGCAGCTGCATTCTTCTTTCCTTATCCTCAGGGACTCAGTTCCCCACCTTCACCCCACCCTCACCATTGTTAGCAGCCACGCAGGGCTTCCAGCTGCTATCGTAACTCGCCGTGCGGTGTGCTATGCCCCGACACGGCACGGCACTGCATAGGTCTGGTGTTTTAACTCTCCGTCATTCCCGAACGGGTGCGTGTGTTATGGACAAGAGCCGTACCAATCATGAGTCTACCTATTTGCATCTATCCGCATCGATACCCCTGAATGGGCGATTATAAGACTTACGGCAACCTGTCATCGTTTGGTCATCGCCCGTCCAATCCGTCCGTGCAACCACGTCCAGGCTATACGAATAACCCATCCTTGCGCCCGCTGTGCCGCAGCGACCTTGGGCCCGCAGGGGGTTGGCCTCGCTGCCAGGAGTCGTCGTGACCGCGCCACCAACGCCAGCCCGGAGACCGCCGGCGCTGATGCGGAGGGGGAGGGGGAAAAAAGGGATGAAGACGGGCGGCTAGTTGATGTCGAGGAGCGCCTAGCTGTAGAGGAGGAGGCAGACGGCGGTTCCGTCTCAGATGGCCCCGAAGACGCGGCTGCGAGCGTAGCCGGTGACGATGATGACAATGACAACGTGGCGTTCGATAAGCTGGTCGAAGATGAAGATGAGGAGGGCTTCCTGCATGAAGATGTCAGCAGCGACGGAGGCGAAGAAGAGGAGGACGGTGCCAGTATCAGTATTGACGGTGCCAGTATCAGTGTCGGTGGTGATACTGTCACAGGCACACCGGCCTGGGGTGGACATGGCGCTCGCGGAGGTCGTGACCGGCGCGGTCGCAGCCGGCCCGTGGTGGTGTGTGTCGTGGGCGAGCCCAACGTGGGTAAGAGCAGCACCATGAACGCACTGTTGGGAGCCAAGCGAGTGGCGGTGTCCAGTCATCCCGGGCGGACCAAGCACTACCAGACACACGTGATGTGTTCCGGGTAAGGATCTGGACGATTTAGGTGAGGGGATGGGGGAGCTGGCGGCGCGGGTAATAGATGAGTAAAAACACTCCAACGAGGTTAAAAAGTAGGGTGAGAAGGGCGGGTGAGGAGGTGGGTTCGCGGGTGAGAAGGATGGGTGAGAAGGGAGGGTGAGAAGGATGGGTGAGAAGGGAGGGTGAGAAGGGAGGGTGAGAAGGATGGGTGAGAAGGGAGGGTGAGAAGGGAGGGTGAGAAGGGAGGGTGGGCAAGTTCAATTTTTGAGTATTAAAGTGGTATGCGGGTATGCGCACGAACGTGTGGCTTGTGCCTTGAGGACGATGGTGGACGATCACCAAGGCAAATTTGTGATGCTGTCATGCTGTGATGCCGTTCAGGGATGAGCTCTTGTGGTCAGTGTGACCTTGGGTGTGGTGTGGTGTGATGCGATCTGAAGGATCGGCCTTTCAAGGATCTCGTGTGTGCGACACGTACCTCCCTCCACCTCCCGATGCCGCCCCTTGGCATCCAACCCGCATCTCCGCAGCCTGATGCTGTGCGACTGCCCGGGGCTCGTCTTCCCTCGCCTGGACGTATCGCTGTATATGCAGGTAGGGGGTCGAGGGGATGAGGGGGCTTATGGGTCCGTCCTTAGGGTGCAGGGAAAACACAAAGCGAGGAACGCCAAGGCGCACGGGCGTACACGATACGAACCTGTGCGTAAAAGCAATATGTGTGTGTATGCGTGCGCGTGCACACACGGCAATCTGTGAGCACCGTTCGAGCGTTCAGAAGGTGGTCTGTGGGAGCGAGCGGAGGACGATACTTGACCTGGGAGCCGTTGTTGCCGCGTGGGGTTGCAGCAGCGGTGGACACATCTTTTCCTTCGCCAAAGGTTCCAACGCTGTTCCGTGCTCGCTCAGTTGCGGAGACAAAGGTTCGATTCAGCACCAGTGGGTGGATGGATGGAACGTATGCACGTGTGTCGGTGGCCGATGGCCCGGCCACCGGGTGGCGGTGCGCACGCCGTGTGGTAGTCACTCCTAATTGGGACCGGGTTGAACCGGGATTTCCCGGCCATTTCCCCTACCAAGCGGCGGAAAATGAGACCGCCTAGCATCTTCAACCCCCTCCATCACTACGTCAAGTCGTTCTCTCCACTCTCGCGCTGCCGCGTTCCCATTATGGCAACACTCAGCGCCAAAGCATGTTGACTTTCGGCCGCATCGCGCTCACGTTCTGCACTTGCTTCACAATCCACCACCAGACCCGCAACCAGTGGTATCACTGGTGGTTAGTAATTTTACTCCTGAACAGCGAGCGGTACCAGCTGCTTCGTTTAATCGTCTTCGCCCTCCTTTATTGGCTGCCGTATCAGGTGCTGTTCGGCAGCTACCCAATTGCCCGCTGCAGGGACCCCTACGCAGTGGTGCGGTACTTGGCTGAGCGGGTGTGGCCCCGACTGCACCGCACTCTGGGGCTCAGGCCAGTGACGGAGGACGAGGAGGAGTTGAAGGACGAGGGAGGCAGGGCAGGCAAAGATGCGGCCGGGTGTGGAAGAGGCCAACGGCTTTCAGATCAGCAGGTGCGGCGAAACCCAAATCTTCCCCGTCCCCGCCCATAAAGAATGGGACCTCCCGGGACCGTCATTAGGGGGGCATGAAAACCCAATATAGGGGCCACGCAGGGAGGCTGCACGGGCTTATTAGCGTGCACAATGGGGCAGGTATGAGCCGGGGGGCCTCTACGCTGTGCCTGCGGAGTTTAAACTCTTGATACTCCAGATCTTGATTCTCTTGCCAGCACTGCGCAGCCTTCGCTCTGCGGTCGTGTCCCTTACGGAGGATCGTATGTGCCATCAGCCCTTCTGAGGGTCACCTTTCAGTCCCATGTTGGACCGCACTGTTACTACCCGTCAGGAATGGCGAGACGCAGACTGGACCCCTCTGGCGCTTTGTGAGGCGCTTGCCGCCCGCCACAACTGGCGCAGCCGCCGTGGTGGGCGTCTGGACGTCTACCGGGCTGCGAACTGGATTCTGCGCAGCGCCTTGGCAGGGAGGAACGCAGTCAACGTGGCGTTCCTACCGCCGGAAGATGACGCTGGCGGCTGCGGGGACGGCAGTATCGGTGGCGTCACGCGATGAATGGTACCTGTCGGTAGTTGTGCCACAGGTGCGGACGCCCAACACTGTTGCGTTGGCGGAACCGCAGCGCACCTGCCGACTAAGCATCGGGGCACTGCCGCGGTGGTGGTGTGCTGGTGGCTTGTGAGTTTGAAGTTGGCTGCGGCGATGGCTAAGGTTTGTTAAGGTCGTTGTGAGCGACAGTCGCTCGTTGCAAGTATAAGGGGCGGAGAAAGGGAGCCCCACCATGGCTTACGGTGAATTGTTGAAGATTACATTTCAAGCGGTCTAGCCGGGTGCCCAATGGAGGTGCGGAGTCGAGGCGTAATGCAGATGGAGGGATGCGGTGCGGAGGGATGTGGCACGCAGCCACAATGATACACACAAGGGGTTCAAATGGCGGTTTGCGCGTGACTGTAAGCTAGAGAGCTATCGTCATGGCGGCTTCCGGAGGTGGGAGTCTAAATGTTGCCCAATAAGGTTGTGGATGGGGAAGATGCGGGCCGCTTGGTACGCAACATGCAACATGCAAGACAGCAAGAGTCCTTATGTGCATTTGCGGCGGTTGACTTCAGTGTTATGATTGTTCGTGTGGTTCTGGAGCATGGTTTCGGATTTAACGGAATTATATATAGCAGCGATGTTTGCTCATCATGTAACTGATGTCACACGATCCTGATGTCCAGGGCATCGTGATCTAATCCTGTCAGCCGTAGGCCGCTGGAGCACCTTGGTCGTGCGAATATGCAATTGGTACATGCAGCTTAGGCTTAGGCCGTGAGGCACCCATATCCGGGCATCCCGTATACTAAAGCCAAAAGGGTATACACACCACAAATCGGAACACAAGCATCACCGAAATCAGGGGAAGACGATTTGGATAATAACTGTGGCTAAAAAAGGGGCCATGTTGGATAAGCTACGGACTGCGATTGCGACAAAAGCGACGACTACTGCGATTGTGCCTGTGATTGCAACTCCCGCACAGAACCAGGCAGACGCTCCAGCCTGGCAAGCTTACATCGGCGCCCATGTTTTTTGATAGTGGAGATATTGTTGCACTTCCTAGTACTTGCGTTATACTCGTATTGTGTGAGACGCTGTATAAGGCTTGTGACTGTACTCCTGTGTACTTCAGCTGCATGATAATTCCATTATCAAATCGCTTACGAATTCCTACGCGAATTTCCTTAAACCACTGCTGATCAACAGCACTCGCATTGCACCTCTTATGTGCCTGCAGCGATTAATTGGGTCAACACCTGGAGCAGGCCTGCGCACCCAAGGGGCGGCAACGAACTCGGCAACCCGACGCGCCGTGCTCTTATCACCTCGCGCAACGCATCGTAACATTCAATTTCGCTTAAAGATAAATTTAATCTTTCATAAATCAAGCTTTAAGAATCAAGCTTGATATCCCGAAGCTTTCGTCGTATGGCAGTGGCCCTTATCGGAGAGCGTCCTATGAACGCCTTGTGTTGGTATCATATAAAGAAAAATGTTTTGCTCTAAACTACTGTAGCAGACATACAACATGACATTCCCAAGGATGCGTCGCACTCGCTTTTTGATCTTCGTGAGCTGTCAAGCCTTCCCAGGAATAGACATAATCCAAAAAATATTAAGCAATGGAAATATACCGCAAAAACCAGGCGAGATGGAGTTTATTTCATGGCATGTACTCGGTCTCGATATAAATTCGTACAAAGTAGTTGCGAAGCTGGCGGAAGCGTCGTGGCTGAATCCCGAAGTACGCAGTACGTAATGGTGAAGTGAAGTACAGATTATTTAAGAGGATGGATACTTGTGACGAATATTTTACTGCTCAATCTTACAGTTGAAACTTAAGAGAGCGTGGTATATGTGACGCGCGACCGTTTCTGGTATTTGGCTATACTGGAATGAACACGTGATCGTATGCCAACGTACAGCTAGTTATATAATGAATTGAAGTACATTGCAATTCAGGGGATAAATACTTACGGATGATAGCATTGCTAATTAACCAGATTGTTTGAAATGCTAAGAACGCGATGTCAAGTGTTTACCGCACTGCCTTTGAACGGGCGACGGCCGTCGCAACATTCACTAAACATTTTGACTTGATGTTGATTTGACCATAAGCGCGAACTGGTTAATTGATAAATTGACGACTTCGGTCCACGGATTATTCATGAATTTGGCCGTATCGGAAGGAATGCAAACGATGGTCTGTGATAATGAATGCGCTCAACTTCTCTCCGAGCTAGCTGACCAGTACGAGCGGTCTTCTACAATCCTTGTACAGCTCGAGCTGGCTTTAGAATTGCGGACACCAGCGAAGAACGGCTCGTCCGAAGCTGAGTCCGACGCGTCCGTAATGAAGGAGGGCATGCCTGTTGCAAGCGGCGATTCTGAAAGCCGTAGTACGGAGTTGATTAGCCGAAAGAATGGTAGTAATATCAGCCCATGGCGGTGCTCGTCATCTTCGAGCGATGTCGACAGCGATTTCGATGTCGCCGATTTGACCGTTCTTCGGTTTCATTCAATGACAAACTTGAAACGTGACGATGCCGAAGAATTTCTGGTACCTATACCTCGAGCATCAAGCTTTCAGCAACGGCTCGCGTCGCGGCCGATGAGAACGAGTCGGTCCGAGCGTTGTGAGTCGCTTCGGACGCAATGCCATCCGCAGTCGCAGCCGCAGTCACGCAATCAAAAATCCGTTATGGACATCACCAATGACTCTTTCATCTCCTGCAACAATGCCGATGGCCGGCCGTCTACTTGTGCCCATCGAGCACTCTCCGATCCAGCTGTGGCGCTCTCCGACTGCAGACGCCGCCCCACCGCCACAGCTACCAAGAAGAATCTTGAGCTAACCGGTGTTTCTCTCTTGACCTCGGCCTCCGCACGCAGCCAGCCTCCACCAATCGTACCGCCGCCGCTGCTGCAACGTTCCACGTCGCGGGGCCCTTTGCTATCGTGGACAAGCACCGGAAGCCGCCGTAGGAGCGGCACCATCCCGCCGAATCGGCTGTTACCGTCCCCGGGCACCGGAACCCTCGACGAACCCGTCACGCCGGCAATGGCATACCGTACGGAGAGCGGCAACGCAGCCAATCCGTTTCCACCTGCCTCCACTCAGCGCAGTTTTGAGACGGCCATTGGTGACACACTCGGCCCAATGCACCGGCAGCTGCTGGGGTCCTCAACTCATCACGTTACGGAGAAGGGTATTGCGTCAGGGCCTGTGGGGATAACTCGGCTGTTGCCCGCCCTCGCATGCCGCAGACGCAAGCGGGGTTTCACGGAGCACGGGGGCTATCGTATGCCTGTACCGCAGGCTTTTGAAAAGAGTGAGGAAGACGAAGCCTAGGTAACCACTCCTGGTGTGAGTTATGAAAGGCTTTTTATCTTCCTGGCTTACAGTCACCCACTGAGAGAATTTTGTTCGCGTTCGGACTGTACTCGGCATGTCACACATGTGGTAGATATTCCCCTGGAGCTGCCGATGACGGTTGATGACGGTTGATAACGTGGATACTGTGATGCGGATAACTGCGGATAAGGGGCGGATGCGTGTCCCTAGCTTCGTGTGTGTGTGTGTGTGTGTGTACCCCGAATGTCGGGCCTTGGTCGCGGCCTGACTGTCCAGGTAGCTGAATAGCCAGAGGGAGGTCGCGCTGCCAGTGCCTCTGAAATCAGCCGCCTGGGAGGGCCGCCCCCAGGAGCCTTCGGTTGCGAAGGATCGATATCATCTCCCGAGAACAGAAAAACAACAAAAGCGCGCATCGAGAGGAGCTTTGGAGTGACATGGGCCCCTGGCCGCTTGCATGTGTGTGTATATCTGTGTATGGTAGTGTGCATATATGCACACATGTGCATGCTTCGTACGTGCATGGGCGCACCTGTGGGTTTGGGTGCAGTCTGTACAAGTCAGCGTGCAGTCCGGGAGTGGACAATGAAAGTGCACGGCGCAATCACAACGAAGAGATGTCGTCAGCAGCGAGAGATGTATTCCTCGCTAGGTTGTTGCTTGCCGCCGGCCAGACCTTCTCAAGTGATAAGCGTCGGTCTTATGTCGGTCTTATGTCGGTATTATGTCGGTCTTATGTCGGTCTTATGTCGGTCTTATGTCGGGAGATGTCCCCTCCAGGCTTCTGTCGTCGTATGTCCCCAACTAGCTCCGCCTCTCTGGCGCATGCTGAACTCCTCACACTGCAGAACGATGGGTGGTGGTGGGAAGGTCCCTGTCCCTGAAAGGGCAGGTCGACGAATGCAATTGAAACGATTCGATGGAAACGAAATGCTTTGTCTGCTGCCGGGCCATTATTGGAACCGAGTACCGCAGGCGCACATGAACAATGAAAAGTTTAAATTTATGATGGGTTGCTTTGCTCAATTGTTGGTCAAGAGGAATGCCGTCTGAACAGGTCGAGAGCTTCATGTCGCTGTGTCATCATTTGAAATGGTGCGGTTGACTCGCAGATTTGTTTGTTTGCTGGCATCCGATTGTTCGCACGTAAGGGTAGACGCGGGGTGGGGAAACGCGCTGGTGACTGCGTCGGCGATGTACGACGACGTGCAACATGGGCAGAAACTGTAGGTCAGTAAATCTGAATGGAATCGGCGTCGTTGTCACGCCCGATTACCGTCCGACTCGCTTTGGGTCCAGCCATGCCAATAAATGTCCTTGGCTCAACCACACGAATGGGCCAAACCTTCAGTCTATCGTGCCACAGTTAGTTTATGATGCATGCCATGATTCCCTGTGCTACCTGCCATGCGCGGTAACCTCATCTGTCGTGACATCGTTGCTTGCATTTGTGCTGTGCGGTGATGCGTGATGGTAAAGTGAGTGCTGAGTGGTGCTTCTGCTGCTGTTGCTTTCCGCTGCTGCTAAAGAGAGGGGGTTCATGAAATGGCGCATATACGCGTGTGCTGTCGTGGTCTGTCTGTCACCACTTCAGCCATTGCCGGTATTCTATACATCCAGGTCCGTCAGATCCGTCAGGCCCGGGCGTTCTCTCGTCCCGTGCGGTGGGTAGTCACTTAGTTGCTCATGCGCACAGATGGACAGAAAACCCATCTGGTCGGGATTGGTTTGGCGGACTGAAAGAGAGGCCGAGGTTCTGTTCAATATTTGTCGTGCAGCTACGAATATGTACGAACGCAACTTTGAAAATTTGTTCGAGTGGGCCTTCATTATTGGCCCAATAAACTAGCATGCCCTGGTGGGTGAGGTGTCTACTCAGTTTACCAGGATGCAAAACCGTACCGCGGGGTGCGAATAAAATGTACGCCGGCATAAATAAAGCGGTAACCAGGATGCCACCATCGTGGAAGGTGGCTGAGTGCCCACTTGCCTTGTTCCTTCCGCGTGGGATCATCATCGGCTGCTAACCACCACCTTGATGGTATGCGAACCGGTATGCGAACATGAATGTGTCGGGTGTGAGGTGGGTGCCAATCACGCAGCTGTTGCGTGGTGAATGATGCCAACGAAATGCTGCTGTTGTTGTCGCGGTGGCAGCTGAACAGAACATTCGCCTTTGAACGTAAGTAAGGATAAGTTTATTATTCCTGGTTGTGAAAATGCTGTGTTTGCTCCTCGATGCATTTGCTTTGCATCGAGGCGCGATGATGCTTTGACAAGTGCTGGAATGGAACGAGCACTTACTAATGGCAACCGATGCTTGAACAACGGGCGACCGCAGCCCTTCGCAAGGTCACATGCGGTGTGTCTTCTATATTGAGGTATTAAGGTTGTCAGTTGTTAACAAAAAGGTTTTAAACAAATCATGTGAAATTCTCGGCACCCGAGCGCCATATCACACATGATGTAACAATACAACAAATAAGACGCTGTGCACTCACAATCTCCGGACATACCATGCAGCGACAAAAATGAGGAAACGCCATTTCCCGCAGACAACTTTAATCCATTCCCACATAATCGCATGCTGCGTGCGGTTCGGCGCTCCGGCAACGTCCATATTATGGACCGATCAGCAGTATGCATAAAATGCATGAAATATGACCATGTACGCGTTCAATCCTTTAGCTGGGTTCTAAATAATATCCCAGGGATTGGATGTTACCCTAAAAATACAACGGACCCCAGTATCTATCAGCGCCAGCGTTCACGTAAAAAACGGTCGCTGGACTCGGAGCACAATCCGGTGTTGTCCTCACGATTTCTCACCACATTTGCCCGCACCCTTCAAACGCACCGTTGTCTACCTATCCCCAACCAAACCAAGAATGCCTCCAAAGGCCGACCGGGAAGGAGAAGGAAGAAGGAAAGAGATTAGCAGGGCTATCCCGGTGCCGGTCGAATTATTTGCTGGCTGTGGCTTCCTGTGGCCGGGTCCTAATTACGCCTACCCCTCACACCCACACACGTAAAGCATACGTAAAACCGTACACGCTGTACACACCGCACACACCGTACTCTATCCCGACGGTTCCCATCAGCAAGTCAGGAAGCACACCACGATATCCTGACGCTAAGGTAATCAACAGGACACAAACAGTACTCAGCTACCACCCAGGAAACCCTAGAGACTACCATATGCAGGTAATGCGAAAAGAACACCAGCCACCAGCACCGCCAGCACCGCCCCTCTAGCAAACATGACCAGATGTGAAAGCGCCGAGTCGTGGGAAAGAAAACACATGACGCATGACTTTATCGATTGCCTCTTATCCGCGTTAGGAAAGCGACATGGGTCAGTCATCCTAGGTGATGTCCACGTTTTGGTTGAATCGCGCGGCTGGGTCGGTGCCGTTGCCCCCCCTTCCTCGGGTGCCCAGAGTCTCGCTCATGTAGCCGTCCCCAAGAGTCCTAAACCAGTTCGTCTGTGGGAGCCAGAGGAAGGACGAGACTGAAAGACGCAATCTTTAACGGGACCCATCTATGCTCTCATCTGTAAAACTCCTTTATCAGGCTTTTGTCGCTCCGTATGTCTGTCCGACAGGAGCTGCGGATACATGCTTACGCGGATGGCTGGCTCACCACTCGCAAGTCTGACCGGGCAGGAAGGCGGGATTGCCCAGGAGTGCGGGACTGATGGATATCCGCAAACCCTCTTCGGAGCCGGCCCCATGCCGGCGCCCCTCCCACCATACCGATGCTAACATGCCAGCGGCAGCTTTAATCGTCGTCATCATCATCGCCCACGACCTTGCCGCCTTGGGCATCGCCCTTTTTGCGCTTCTTGCCGCCCCCGGGGTCCGCATCAAAGCTGACGAAGGTCCGGGACGCACGCGCAGTCGGCCCCATACCGCCGCCGCCACTCCGACCGGCAGCCGCGCCCCGCTCCCCTTCCCGCTTCTGTTCCTCGCTCTCCTGCTCCTCCTCCTGCACAGGCGCCCAGAGGTACAAGGAACGACTGCTGCCGGAAACAATGAGCTGCCTGCGCGCCCCGCCAAACACCCGGGGGGGGGGGAAAGATTTCGGCGAAGCTAGTCACCAATGATACGATGTGATGTGATGTGATGTGATGTGATGTGATGTGATGTGATGTGATGTGATGTGATGTGATGTGATGTGATGTGATGTGATGTGATGTGATGTGGGATAAGGACAGGATAGGATAGGATAGGATGGTTCCCCGTGTCGCCATTTGCTTTCATCCGACACCCCCCCTCCCGATTACTTCCCGCGCCGTCTCCATCACACCAACTACCTGCGTGGGTGGGCCTTATTAACCGGGGAAATGGTGGTGAGGTTGGCGTCCGTAAGTTGACGCAGCAATGCTCCGTCAACAGCGGACAGGATGTCTACCGGGTGCAGGGCCACACCGCCGAAGTCCTCCGAGATGTACCTGGACGGGGGGCCCGCAGGGGCAGGGGCAAGAGACAACAGAAGCTGCCTTGCATGGACGGACTGGCTGCCGTACATGGGCGGACTGTCTCACAGCAGAACTACAAGGTGCTTCATATCTTCACACGTGGTAGACTCCTCCCCTTCCCGTTAGGTGTGGAATTAAAAGAGTCGGCGACGGCACATGCGTCCAAAATTAAACCTGCCTTACCCCCCTCCTTTGGCACCCACAAGCACCCGCCCACCTGCCCACTACAAACATCGCCTCCGTCAGGTCTTTAGAGTCCCACTCCGCTTTGAAGGGTGTCAGGTAGCGGTTGAAGTCGTGTGAATGTACGATTTCCCGGTCCGCGGGACCGTTGCATCCGTACGGTGCGTAGTCCCAGACACGCAGGCGGTTATCTTGGCAGGTGGTGAGAATACGATTACCGGTGTGCGGGCTGGGGAGAGCGGAGGGCGGGGAGGGGAAGAAGAGTAGATGCGGCAGAGGGAGAGGAGTCGGGGGCCAGGAGGGGGGGGAAACAGAGGGAGGAAGGGTGCGGCTTGTAGGAGCCGTGAGGGGGAAACGAATTGGATACCGCTAAAGAAGAGGGAAGGGGCACGGTGGCGAATATGGAGAGGGCTGAGGGGAGACTGCGGCTTTGAAACAGCCTCACGAGGTCTTGCGGGACTGGGCTGGAGGAGAGACACTCACGATCGGACTGCTCCCATGAGCTGCAACAAGCGCGCGCGCGAGTGGAGATGCGCATATGGGTAAGGTAGAGAGGTGGACATCAACCGGTACGGCAGTTGGTAGCCTTAGATCGACCTATCGCTCCAGTGAAGTGACGAAAATGGAAATGCGTGAGGAGCGGGGGGGGCCTGTGGGGGCCCGTGAGGGGCGTGAGGGGCATGGAGGGGGGGCCCGTGAGGGGCGGCACTGCCGAATCCGTTTTGATGGGTTGCGCCAGTATCCTCATGAGTCATGAATCTTGGCCAGCGCTCCGGCCTCATGATATTTGGGGCCGCTCGGAGCGGTATCGCCGAATCCGTGAACCGCACCACTCGCCGGCTCGGGCACCCCGGGGGAGCCGCACCTGAAGTAGGCCGCGTTGACCACCCGCGGGTGAGGCATCACCGCCAACTCCGCATGTGAGGCTGGACCGCTGTTAGCGGCGGCGCCAGCAGTGGCCTTCTTGGCCCCTGCGCCAGAACCGCTGCCGCTAGTCGCCCCGCCGCCCCGGCCACCCCGCTTGCCCGCCGCCGCCGCCGCCCCGGCCGTGACCCCGCCATCGTCATCCCGAACTCCAGCTGCAGGAGACGCGGACAGGCGGCTGGCCGCCGTCGCAGTACGCGCGGTTGCGACGGCGGCGGCAGCCACCGACGGCGCCGACGGTGGCGTGCTTGACGGTGCCGCCGCCGCTGACGCCGCCGACGACAGTTCCCGGATATCGAAGATCCGCGCCGAGTGATCGTTGCCCGCGGTGAGGACGAGGAGGGGGTTCAGCGGGTGCATGTGCACGGAGACGATCTTGTTGCCCTTACGATGGAGCTGCAGGGAGCACACCGACCCGCGGGTCCGCGGATCTAGCAAATGTACGTAGCCGTTGCTGTCGCCCACCACCACGCTCCCGAGGGCGGGACTCGCATCGCAGCCGTATATCATGTGCCAAGGGCCGCCCTGACACGAGATCACACGATATTATTATCAACAGAGATAATAAAAATAATAATGTCATCCGGCGGGGTTGAACCCACGAGGGAAAAGGTCGCAGAAATGCTCATTGAAGAACAATACCAATATGAACAGCCCGCGGATGAAAATTAAAAATGTGAGAAACGCCATTAGAGCATTGGAGAGAAAGAACGGTGCCACATCACGGAAGAAAATCCGCTAATACGCGTGTTTATCAGCTTGGTTGCGTCGTACGTCCTAATTGATGTCCTAATTGGGATTCCCTGGCGGGTGAACTTCGTAGTTCTACGGCGTGAAAAGAAGTGCATTCCAAACTTTCAACACACCTGGTTATATTGCGCTCCGAAACACCTAAGCCGGAGAAGGCACCCTGGCCCCCAACCAGGGTGGGTCCTTCAGCTGCGTTAAGACCCTGGCCCCCAACTCTCCACCCTTACAGACATGCTCTCTCTCCCCATCTCTCAACCTCCCAGCCTCTGACACCAACTGATGCAAACGTCAAACCGCTCCCAGGCTCCTGTGACCCGCGGGTCTGTTTTTTTCCCCCCTACCTCCATTTCTTCCGCATCCGGACTCTTACCTGCACCCAACCGCCCGGGTTAAGGTCCAGCAGCGGCCTCCAGTCCCCCGTCTCCAGGTCCACCAGTTTGGCCGTGCCGTCTGAAGAGGCCGTCACGGCCGTCATGGAATCCAACCAGGGGAGGAAGCGGATGGAGTTGGTCAAGCAGGAGTGTACGGTATCGTACACGGTGCGGTCGTGCACCTGCGGGGTGACAGGTTGCCCAACAGAGGATAGAGCCGCAGGGGAGGCGCAGCAGCTGAGAAGCACCCGCTGGCATAAGTGACCGCGAACAAGTCATAATGCAGAGCGCCCGCTTGCGCGTGTGCTGGAAACCATGCGATTGGCGTTCGAGCGGTTGCGATCCTTGGGGCCGTTTCAGTTGTTAGGGTCGCTGGGTCATTAGAAGAGGGGAGGGTGAACCGGAGCACAAACACCACGGGACAGCTAAGAGGTCGATGCCGTTCAGGACCCCGAAGAGCGCCCATCCGGCCTGTGATAAGAAATCAGCCGCAATAGCGGTCGGAGGGGGGGAGGGTCCCCCTACGCCTTGAGAGTGAAATCAGAGTGAGGCCCCGCCTCAGGCAAGTGACCAAGTGATCCTCGGACCCCTCCTCCCGCTGGCCAGCATTGCGATGTTGCTGCGCTGCGCCACGAGAGCGGCACGCAAGTGACTTCTCCGCACCCAGCACCCCCGGCTGACGTACCTGATCGAAGTTCCATACCGCCAAGGCGCCCTTCTTGTCCCCACTCACGACAATGCTGTCGTTGGTTGGGTGGAATTCCAACGCGCAGCACCTGAGGGGGATATAGTGTACGATGATTTATAATAGAGAGGGGGATGGTGACCAGAGGGAGGCGGAGAGGTTATCCGAAGAGGTCACTGGGCTGAAGGCCACGAGAGACAGAGACGGCAACGGGGTCTAAAAGAAAGGAAACGGGGGCTAAATCATTCGACACAGGTGGGCGTGCGACGCCGGCGACCTCTTATCCGCATGCGCTCCTCGCCTCTGCTCTACATCCTTCCACTCCCCTCCCTTCCCTTCCTCCTCTCCGCCCTCCGCTACTCCCTTTTCACCCCTTGAGGACAACCCCTACAGTCAATCACTAGAGAATCCCCTCAAGCCGATCCAGCCGGCAGACAAAAACACAAAACACGCCACACACCATAACCCACACACAGTATGTGTTGTGTTGAAATCCCCCGTCTCGGCCCCTCATGCGGTGCTGCCGGATGTGGGGGCAGCAGCGGCTGTTACTGTCCCATTGCGTGCAACACCGCATCATCTGTCAGCCCACCTCCGCGAGTGGATCTTCAGGATGGCTGCCTCTACTTGGTACGGGGGCATTGAAGGCCGCCTGGGGGCCAACGGCTGCCGACTGGGGCCGGTGCAGATCCATGCGCGGGTCGGGGCAAGGGGGGTTCGTAAATGAACAACAATGCCGTGAAGGAAGATCTCACAAGTGGGAGGGGGCGGGAAATAGGCGGGGCAGGAGAAGGCAAGGGTAGAACCTAAAGGGGTCCAATGTAAAAGGAAAAGGTATAGAGATATCCAAAAAGGAGAGCTGCAGTCCGCATTTCGGCTGGTGGGGACCCAAATGACCAGGGCAGGTGCGTGTCAGAAGTGAGCATTGGTTTCAGTTCCCCCATGCTGATTCGTACACTTGGGTGAACGAACTTACCTGAGCTAGTGAAGCACCCCACTCGAGGACAGCAATGCCATCCGCCGATATTGCAACACGACTGACCGACAGAGCTACCAAGCGGCGCGACACGACGTTGCGCGCCTAATTAGGCCATAAGTATCTTTCCTTAATTTTAAAAATGTTCCATTGTACCCAGGCGGCGACTGAAAGCATCAAACGGCTGTGGCCCCCTGTTCATCACCCCTGTTACGACCCGCTGCGCCGCGAGGCAGCAATTGGATGTGTCGCCGCCACGCAGCACCCCCCAATACGCCGGAACCTACCTGCCACTGCACTCGCGACTTTGCAGTGCCGCGCAAAGATTCCGACCCCGTAAGGAGCCCCGGCCGGCCAATGACCCACGGGCCGCTGCATCCGCCGCCGCCGTGCAGCCATGCCCGGGGGCTATGCGATAGGGGCAGGTAGCGGTGGTGTGGCCCACCAGCTTGCACAGGTAGCAGGGCCCTATGTTTGGTGTGATACACATGACGGCAAGGGAGGACTTAACAGGAACGGAGCGCGAATGTATCAAGGCGGTTAAGGCGGTTACGGTGGGTAATCCTGCAAGGCATCCCCCCCCCGGCTCCCCCCCATGCGGCTGTTAACTCACGATTTGGGCAGTCCACGTAAGTGGCTCCCACGAAGCCGGCCTTGTGGCCCCGCTTGCCACACACCTGCGGCACAGCGCACGACGAAATAAGAGAGGTAAGGTGGAGCCGCCCCGCGAACCGGTGTGTGTGCGTGTGTGTGCGTGTGTGTGTGTGTGTGTATGTGCGTGTGGGTGTGTGTGTATGTGCGTGTATGTGCGTGTGTGCGCGCGCGCGCTGTGCTGGTTGCCCGATGTCCCACGAGGTTGTGGCATCGACGGGTCCGTACACCGGCGAGAATATGATGAGCAGCAGCATGGGGGTTCACGAAAGGGGGCTTAGAGGGTCCTGGCGCCTTCCGGTGTATTCAACCTCGACAAGCGGCGCTAAACCGGACCCAGATCGCCAGCCGGCGCATAGCAGTGGCTGGGTTGCGGGTTAAGGCACACATGGCTTTCATGTCTGGCAAGAGGCACGTATCCCCCCATATAAATATCATGGGGATGCGAATGGACCCCTGTGGCCCTTCGAATCATGCGCCATCCATATTGGATGACTCATACGCTGACACGTAATCAATTGACTGATGAAACGAAATGACGTGGGAGAAGACGTGCCTCGGCGCAATGACCTGAGGACACTAATATGGCCTGGCTTTACGTACTCGTATTGTACGCTTTATTTGCGACAGGCGCGTACCGACAGCCGTAAATAGAGAGGATTTTTGAAGAAGGTTGATTAACACGAATATTATGGGGACAACACTCGTGCTTGTGGTAGGCGGATGTAACGCCATCGCATCGCGGACCCAAGGGCCAGCACCAGCCAGCGCCACTCACTTTGCAAACGTCATTCTTTCCGCCAAGAGACAGTGTGAGGCGACCTGGAGCTGCAGATCGGCGCGGATTGATGACTTCAGCTGCTTGTTGGGTTCCTGATGTTACTGCGGTTTTGTTTGCCTTGCTGTGCTCGACAGCATCAGCTCTCCCGTTGTCCCCTTCTTCAGAATCCTCTCTCTCCTCCTCGTCGTCGTATTGTTCATCGACATCATCATCTTCTTCACTGCTGCTAGACTCGTCAATCGGCTCATCCTCGGACTCATTCAGCGGGAGGTTGTGCTTAACTACACGCGGCATTTGACACCGACTAAGTAATGTTCAAGAACAAGTAATTTCTAGATATTTTGTCACAAGTCTTTGAAAGTTGGAATCTCATTACTTGTTGTGCATTCAAGATACTGTTACCCGTTTCTGTTGCTATTGCACGGCGGCAATTGCAGGCACGCAACTAACGCGACCCTCACAACGCATGATATGCAGTTCTATGCTAAGCGTTAACTATACAATAGGTTGCTCCCTCAGCCTTTCCTGCACTCCTCATTTAGTGTCCACTAACACGTTGTTGAAATACGTCCGGACGCTTGTGCATCATAAGAGGTTACGGTCTGAATCATGGACGACACGAACGCACTATTCAGCCAGTATGAAAATGAGTATTGTAACAAGAGCACGGACATTTCACGCAAAATCAACTTGGCAATCACATTTAGTGGAGGTGCGCAAAGATAGCAGCCATTTACCTTGTCCCGCTGCGTCGAGATCTTGAACACGTTCGCTGTCACATCGCGGACCTGGCGGGAAACCTTGGACTGCCCGCTCTCGCAGAGGCCAAGCGCAAGAAGCTGACAGAAGTGGATGGGGACATTAAAGAGGCCGACAACATTGTAAGCGAACAGCATCCCATTCGTGTCTATTGCCGCGCACCCGGCCCTCCCGCAATGACTGGGGTTTCGTGTGGCTTCCCCCGGCACCCTTCTCCGTGGGTTACACCCCCCTCTTCCCCCTTCCTAAACCCACAACGGCGCGAATGCAGATTAAGAAAATGGACATGGAAGCCCGCTCCGTGGCCCCCGAGCGGTCAAAACAGCTTCAAAACAAGGTCAAGGAGTACAAGGCGGACCTTGCGTCGCTTAAAGAGCAATTGTCAAAGGCCAGGACAGCGGCCGGAAGCGAATATGATGCAGCTCGTGCGGAGCTGGTGAGTCTTCAAAAGGGCTGTGGGTTGGACCGGCTTGAGAGTATTTGCACAATAAGGACGCACAGGGGAGCACATTATCGTGCGCGGTGCACGAAGTGTATACGCGCACAGGCAGGCATTCCGATCCCCAGTCGCTGAACGTGCATTGCCTCGTGGAGCAACTTCAATTTGCCAGATATTAAATGATATATAACGTTTCCAGTTTTCCGCAACTTCTGCCTTACACACTGCACTTAGAAGCCACAAAATGCCAACCCCATTTCCAGGGCCTGGGCATGGACTATGCGTCCTCCTCTCAGGCGCAGCGTGACCGTATGTTGTCCGCTACTGCAAAGTTGGAGCAGTCCAATGACCGCCTGCAGACGGGAAAGAAGCTGCTGGCGGAGACCGAGGTGCGGGGAGGGAGCAGCACTTGAGGGGGAGGAGAGGAAGAATGAGTGGGTGCAAGGGAGGGCAGGAACGGGGCTAAGGTGTGTGGCGAACGAGCGAGAACGGTGTCAGATGCCAAGGTGCACGCTGTGCACGCACGGCTGTCGCTCTTCCTTAAGGCACAGTGCATCTGGATTGTATTGAAAATGGAGCCAAGTAACAACCGTAATGACACGGGAGCGACAAGGGAGCCCAGGCATGATGTCTCAGGCCACGCGCAGCTTGCCGTTAATTTTTAAGGGATAACGTGCGCGCTGTGCAGTTATGGGCGTCACAGCCGCTAGTACAGCCGCTATGCGGCTGAGTCCTAGGAGACCTTTTGAACTGCTTCCGAATATCAAGACGTCTTTGATTGGCGTCGTCGTTGTGGGCGCATCGCGCTAGCGGCACCATGATGTGTTAAAAGTGGTAGGCGAAAAAATGCGGGCTTTGCATGCTTCGTAAGGGGGCGCGCGCGACTGCGGAAAGGCGTGGTCATGGCGATGTGGACTCATTCACGTGACGTAATGACGCGAGCGCGGGCGGGCCGCCGCCGCCGCCGCATGGTGTCCCGGCGTCCGTAGGCGCTCGGGGCATCTGTTCTTGCGGCGCTGCAGGAGCAGCGGGCCACCATTCAGCACGCCCACGACACGCTCCATGCTGCCAACGGTGACCTGCGCACCGCCAATACGTCGCTCAATACCATGAACCGCCGAACACGCTGGTTTTTTTGAGCTTCTGGTCCTCAGTGCTACGCCTCGGGCCGTCTCCCGAACCTGGCTGCAGCGCTGCAATGTGCTGAGACCGGGGGGGGAGCCGGGGCCGGGGCAACTTGCTAAAGAGAAGTAAGCGTCGGGTCTGAGCGGCTGCGTCGTCCGGCGCGGCAGCTGAGCCGTAATGCGCTCCCAGGCCGCTAAGACACGCAACGTGGGCACACGGGTGCTTTTAGCCAGCCATACTGGCTTGCGTGGGCTGCCCGCGGTTGGATCCCTTGCCGTATGGCCGAGGCACAGCTCAGCCGCGTTACCTAACATAGCTTGTGCAAGGCGGCGCGGTGCATTTACCACGCACCCAGCGCGGTGTGTTGGCTTCCAGTGCCAGTGCAAGTTATCCTGGTGGATCGACGTGATGTGGGGCGGCAGCATGCGGATGCATGATGTTCGGATTCGGCAGGTTGCTTCGTGGAACAACCAAGTATTACGTATGTGGCTTGTCCGCGATCACACGCCTCAATGCCCCTTCATTCTCTTGAATCTTCCGATTTCGCGTATTACAGGTCCGCGATGGCCAGACACCCGACTGCACATAGTCGCGCTGGGCAGCGTTATCGCTTGGCACTTCAGTTGCATGATGCCGCCTTTCCTGTTGCTGCCTGATCGCAAAATCGCCCATTTTGCCTTGGTGGCATTTGCATTTACTGCCGCATCCTCGTCCTGTGAGGCTGTGTGCTTTTTATGAGGCGTTTATTATCTCACCGTGCTCAAACTTGCTCGACTCCCACCCCCTTCTTTTTCTGCCGGCCACCCGCAGGAGCTGGGCAGTGGCATCTTGGCCAACCTGGCCGCACAACGTGAGACGATCGTTCACTCCCGCGACACGTTGCATGGTGCCGATGACAACATCAGCAAAGCGCGCAAGATCCTGACCAACATGAGCCGTCGTATGCTGCAGAACAAGCTCATCATGTTCGGCATCATTGGTTTCTTGCTGGCTGGCATCGCCATTATCATCTATTTCAAAGTCAAGTAAATTGTGGGGCTGTTCATAGTCCGTGCTGAGGATAAACATCTGCTCCCTCAGGCGCTTCGAGGACGCGAGTGGAAGGAGGGAGTGGAGGGGAAAAAAGGAATATCCATTGGAGGTGGACTTGGCGCGGCAAGGGACGTATTGGGAGCCGCGCCACACAGGGAATGCGGGGGTGCAGCTCTTTTGGGGTCTCATGCCAGCTGGACGTCCACTGGATCCTGCTTGTCGCGATTTGGGCCCGCGGGCCTCAAGGACTGCTCGAACGAATTGCATTCATGTCGGATCGCATGAGAAATGGTCCCTCGTACCCACTCGAGCTATGGTCACCGGTTGGAGGGCCGTTCAGGAACCAAAAGGTACCGAGTCTGGATTCAAGACTGGGGCCCGTTGGCGGCAGTTACGGGTACAGGGATGGGGCCAGCGCATGGTATCCAGCATAGCTGCGTACGCGGTTATGCGTGTGTGTGAGTGTGCGAGCATTCGCAATATCAAAAACTTTGCACGCCGTCGCGCCAGGGCTAGGCTTAGTTTTCCCTAGCTGGTGCGGATATACGGTATAACGGCAACCGCAGCGGCATCGATCGCCGGCGCCACGGCAATTTGGGAGGCACAAGAGCTGGGCGCGGCGGCGGACGTGGTGGGGCAAAGCTGGTGTGGGCCGAGAAGGCCCGCGCGACTTTCTGGTGGGGCGTGCGCTGGCTTGCGTTCAAGCCGTCAGCCCTGAGAGTTGCAGCAGAGAGGGTATATGGCTTGCGCGTACATGTGGTCCGGTAACTGGAATGCTGCCGGACGTCATGTTAGTACTGGAGTCATCATTTGTAAGCTTCATGTCGCAGCACTGGCTAGACCGCCGCTGATATCAACGGAGTCGGTCTGACGGCGACACGAGCATCAGCCTAATGGCACGAAGGGACAGGGCTGTTTTCCGGAAGGCAGCCGACGCCGACCCGCAGCCACACCATACGTATCCAGAATCCCCTGCTAATTGCCAAGCGATCGCATCCCTTCGCCGCGGCTGTCCAACCGCCGCCGCTCATCATGGGAAAGGTCTTTCCCCACATCAACATCAACCTCTTTGGAAACAAAAAATTGCAGGCCACTGCCCACACAGCCGACACTACGACACAAACAGAAAGGCTTCCGTACAATCTGCTTGATCCGGTGTACATGATGATCCTACAAGGCGCCTAAAAACGTGTGACACGAACATATTCGTGCACCCTGACGCACCCTCAACCTACAACCTAACCCAACGATACGTCCCCGCGGCCCGAGAGGAACAACGGACAACGGAGTGCAGATCTCTGTCGGGCCGCAACCAACTTGGCGAACCCTTACCTCCCTTCGTAGCCAATAGCAAGGGGAGGTAACGGCCGCACTGAATGCATTCCCCCATCTTCGGCGGAATTCGAGCGCAAGCTCGGTCTCTACCGCAGTCTCTCCAGGGCCAGCGCTCAGTCCTTACTGAAACACAAGTTTGCATGAATGTATTATGTGCTCTGTGACCTCTCACATTCCCTAAAGGCCGCGGGGGCGTCGCGAGGTACACAAGGGCACACTGGCGCATGACAGAAATGAAAAAACATGCATATGACAGCAATCGAGCAGCGCCTTTGTGAGCGAGGATGTCGCAGGCACACGAACTGGATGCGAACGGGTGCACTACTGCAGATAACGCTTACAATCATATCAGCAGCTTCAATGTAAGCCGTGCTTATGCAAGGCGCCGTGCGACCTGCATGCCCATCCATGCGGTCCTTGAGCCGACATATATCTTCGGAACCGTTGGCGACTTGCCTGCTTATCTCATCCGTGCTGAGGCCTGACGCCGCGGCGCCAAAACCATACATCGACACGTACAACGTCCGCCGGGCACGAGGCCCCCATGTTGCCTGAGCGGCCCTATGGTAGGGCTGAGGCGATCTCAAGCAAGTAGGAGGTACCGAGGACCGCACTGCAAATCATCAACCGATCAGGACATACACATCTTGAAAGCTAACGGTCGTGCTCAGCAGCATTTGCATGCAAACCGACAAAACGCAAAGCTGCCAGGTAAAGCAAGACGCCCCATTCTGTGCCGGAGATCCCAAAGACGGGTCCTTCTGCCTGTGTTGTCGATCTGTCTGTCTGTTTGTTTGTTTTCTTGTGTGCACAAGCTAGGCAAGGGCCTAAAGTTGTAGAGACGTACGACATAATCTGCGCAAGCTGGCGAGACAGCGATGCTCCGGATGTGCAAATCAGCTAGCGGGTGCAGCGACGGGCTCCGACGCGGGAGGTGGCAAGTAGGTGGCTAAGTACTCCCTGGCCGCGGCCGTCATGGCGGCCCGGCGAGGCCCGTCCCAACCCAGCTCCGAAGCCATCAGCTCCGCCACCTAAACGATTAATGGGGAAGGTGGCAGCAAGAGTAAAACATCGTGAATGTACGTGCATGCGCGTCTGTATGTGTACGTCATGTGTGTGTGTGTACGACACCAAACTGCTGCGCATGTTCAGTATGGCGGGATTCCCCCTGCGCGAGTGCATTCCAGAATGTGCGCGTGTGCAGACCGCAGGGAACGAAGCCTCCAAACCTCTTTAGCCCTGGTCCCTGGGATCTACAACCCCCCTTCACCCCTACCCCCCAGCACGCTGGGGACACACCTTCGGCAGCGCCGCGAGTGCGGCCCGGGCGTCGAGGAAGGCCAGACGCGTTCTCCTCGCCAGGAAGTCCTCCGGGGTGACACAATACTCGTGACGGACGCAGTACACCACCTGCCCGCCAGCCGCGGGTGGGGAGGAGAAGAAGGGCAAGGAAGCAGATTCCACGTCACCGGACAGCCAGGAAGAGGCGGCGATGGGATGGGGACGGGAAAGCATCCGGAAGGGAAGGGGAGAAGGCGCAACCCGGGATGGGGTTGCGGTAGAGAAGCTCAGGTGAGGTGGTGAGATGAGGAGGCGGCAGCTGGTGATGGGAAGCCGACCGGGGTGCCCAATGCACATAAGGATATGACCACCTGTGACCACCTGTGACCACCTGTGACCACCTGTGACCACCTGTGACCACCTGTGACCACCTGTGACATGGCTTGTTAAATAGCAGCTATCAACACCACGAGTATCGTGAATATTCTTTCGCACGGCACAACCGAAATCGTTAACAAAACCGAAACCGAAACGAGGCGACGCCGCCACATCTACCCTTTTTCCACCTCAACTACGGGGTCACTGCCGCCTCACCTCTGCCTCTAAGAAGGGGTGTCCCTCCACCAACCGCTGGCCCAGGTTGCGGTCCTGAGCGGTCTGCGGAGGCAGCGGCGTAGATGGACGACATGAGGAAAGGGGGGGAGGAAGAAGGGGGGCGGGAAAGCGGAGGGAAGGGGAGGGGGCGAATATGGACATTATGAAATCGATGCATTTGCAAAATGTGGCCTTCAAGGGAGAAGGGCGAATAGACGAGACCCGGTACTGCGGTTATTGGGGGGGGTCTTCAAATACGCGCAGCGACGAGTGAAGAGCCTTTCTCCGACCTACCATCGGATTAAGGTCGCGGCTGATCAAAGCTTACAACGTACATGGTGAGGGTGTCCTCGTAAACATGTTCGTATAAGCCGCTATGCATATTTTCCAGAATAGACGTAACAGTTGGGTGGTTTGATCGAAGCAACGGATCTACAAACACGGCACCTGCAGTACTCGACCCGCGCGGCTGCCGTACGCCTGTGCCAAATGCTCGGCGGTGTGCGCGCTGATGGCAACCCGGGGGGGCCCCGGAGGAGCGGAGGCGGCTGCGGAGCGAGGTACCAGCGCAGAGGGCGTTGGGGCCGGCTGTGCAGCGGGCGGCGCCAGGGGCCCGAAGTCTTGTGCCAACTGTGCGTCAGGTGTTCCAGGAGGTCCCACCCAGAGCCGGGTGAAGAGAAGTCAGCGCGGGGCACGGCATGTCCGTGTGGGTAATTGTGTCAGGCCCGTGATGGCATAGGTGGTTATTGGTTGGGGATTTGGGCAACACGGCCCATATCGCATACGGCGTGTTTTAAACTCCCTTGACCCGCCCTGGTGAATCTCATGTAAACATCCCCTGCTCCCTCTTCCCCACTACCCCTTTCACATTCCCCCCTCCCTCCCTTACCCCTTCGCCGCAACACATACACACACACGTACACACACGAACAGACGTACACGTAGACAGGCGCACGTACACACACGTATCTATACAGAAGGCGGTCTCGATCCTCAACACATACACACGGACACGGACACGGACCTGTACCGCCAGCACGTGGCTATACTCGGGGCCAGCCCCCAGCAGCGGCACGCTGGTGGTACGGCAGCGTTTGACGTTTGTGGGCATCCGTCCCGTCGCCACCACCGCATCCACCGCCTCCTCCGCCATGAGCCGATACGTCGTCCACTTGCCCCCACTCGCAGTAATCAGCCCATCTGACTCCTCCAAAATGACTGCAGACGCAATCATCCGGAGAGGTGTTTGCTCGTGTGTTTGCTCGTGTGTTTGCTCGTGTGTGTTGGCGGGGAGGGGGGGAAGGCGCGGATCTGTTGAGTCCGCGTGCCTATGTGTTTGGCACCTGCCGTTTGAAAGCCCCAAACTGGTTTCGGAGCTGCTGTGATGCCTTTCTAAAAAGGTGCAGTAAACGCGTGAAGGTGTGGTGAGGTGAGGTGCGTCCCGCATCACCTCCCAGCCCCGTACATCTGCACGGGCTGCATGAGGGGCGCGTGAGCCAGCTAAATTGGGCACTGATCCCTTCCCCTTTTGCCTTTCCTGTGGCGGCTGTCGCCGACACCACTTAGGCGGCGGTGAAGCGAGGGGGATACTCCACCACCAAAGCCAGCCAAGCCGCAACCCCCCAAGCAGGATAAGCATCCAGCTCAGATCACAGTATCGCCTGGACAAACTGTGCTGTACGGCTTGCGCTCGTTTTGGTCACCATTCAGGCAAGGGCTACTCGCCACTGACTCACCATGGTCGCGGACCGTGTTCTGGGTGTCCTTGGCGCGCGGGTCCGCTGCGAGGGGCCTTATCCCGGACCAAGCGGAAAGCACGTCCGAGCGCCGAATCTGTTGGTCCCTCGGTAGTTCAGAAGGACACCGGTACACGCGCGTGCGTGCGTGCGTGTATTGCGGGGGAGTGTGATGGCAGTGGTGAATTTAAGCGGGGGTAGGAGGCCAACTAGGAGAAGCAACGGACCCTCGCACTGGGGGGAGAGGGAGGGTCGAATCCAGGGGACCCGGTACTGCAGTTGTGTTGTACAAACTATAAACCGCTCAGTGATCCAACTGGCTGGGGAGGAATTGGGAGCATTGGGAGGAATGCTTGCGGGGAATTCCAACAGGTAGGTGGGGGGAAAGCAGCGGGGATAACCGGGGGAGGCGCCGTCCGGATTATGTCCGGACACACGCACCCCCACCCTTCCTCCTCTCAAGGAGTACCACCTGCCTTTTGCCACTTTCCTCTTTCCACCTCCCGCTCCGCCTCGCGACACATTTCCATTTGCTCGCCACCGTATTCCTTTCATAGTGCTACTTCATTCATATTAAAAAGATATCAGGAATAGTTTTTTAATATTACATTTAATCAATTTTAAAAAACGCGGAGATATTTCCCCCTCTGAAATATTCACCACCTTCCCCTCACCGGTATCCCTAGGTAGTCCTGCAGGGTGCTCAGAATGAAGTCCACCTCCTGCTTGCTCGCCACCGGAGTGCGCTCCACCTCGCACTTGGCGTCAGTGGTGCCGGCGATGACGGAGTCCAGGAAGGGCAACATGAACACCACCCGCCCGTCCTGGCGAGCGGCGAGTCCAGAGGCAGGAAGCGGGGGAAGGGATGGTCGTGGACGGGAAGGGAGGGGGAAGAGAGCGGTAGGCAAGAGTGTGATCTGGTGGGGGTGTATCGCTGGCCGGTGGGAAAGTGTGGGGAAGATGTGCGCGGGATAGATAGGGTCGGGCAGGAGGTGAGGTAATGTAACGGATGCTAGGCTGATCACCTAGACATTCCTAACATAATTATATAGTTATTATTATTATCGTTATAATTATGTTAGGAATGTCTAGGTGATCAGCCTAGCATCCGTTACAGGTAAGGAGAAGGTAGGGGTAGGGGAGGCAGCGGAGGGGCATCAACAGAGAGAGCGCTCAGGTAACCAAAGGGTTGACAGATGTGTGTGTACGTGTATGTGTACGTGTGTTGTTGCCCGCCCCGCCCCTCTCCTGCTCGCCGCTTCCCGTGCGTTCCCACCTCCCACCCCACTCCTGTCCGCCTCGGCCCTCCTGGGAAAACGAGATCCAGGCGGAGACAGAACGGCACAGCAACAGACACAGCAACAGACACAGCAACAGACTACAACGATGAAGTACCTTGGTCTTGGGTATGATGATCCCGCTGCGCGAGCTGCCCCCGTAGAAGGCAGGCAACGTGATGTGCGCCCCAGCGGAGGGCTGGATGATGTCTGGAGCGCCCGGCTGAGACATGTGGCGAACCTGAGGACAGACGTGTGTGTGTGTGTTTTGTGGGGGGGGGCCCGGTAGGTGAATACCCAATACACATACACATAGGTTACTCCAAACACACGAACCTGGTCCACAAAGCACCCGGTCGTGTTGAGAACCACCCGGGCGTACACCTCGAAAGGTGGCTCCGAACCCAGGCGGTCCTGTACGACAGCGCCCACCACCTTGCCGTCCTGGTTCTGTAGAAGGTTTGTTGTGGGAGGGTTCGGCCACGAGGGGGAGGAGGTGGTCAAGAGCATGTTGTGGCCGCATTCAGCCACCTGAGGACTTCCGCCTCTCAGACGTGGGCCTGATGGGAGGGAGCATATCATCATCACCATCACCACCTGGCACCTGCGCCACCCTCATCCGTTGGGAGGTCCTTCCCCTCTCTCCTGCGCTACCGCCTGCTCGTTTTTAGGGGCCACGTATCCTCCTGAGGGGCTGTTAACGGTTGCAAACCTTTCTCCCCTCAGGTGCGTATAAACACACACACACACCACCACCACCACCAGTCCCATCCATTCACTTCTCACCCCCAAATCGCAAACAACCAGCAGACATAATATAAGTAAAATATGTAAACAAGTTTTTCAATTCCTGTTTTTAAAAAACCTTCAAACCTTCAATCTGAAACCCGCGGCATTCCTTGCCCCACTTAACCCCAATCCATCACTCGTGCCGCTCATTGTCACCCAAGACACCACTCGCCTTGATGAGCCGCTGGCAGTCCACGTAATTGGCCACAACACCGCCCGCGGCGGCGGCAGTGCAAGCCAGCGTCACATTGAAGCGCGCGTCGTCGAATCGGCCGTCGTAATACAAGACCTGGAGGGGGGCGGGGGGGTGACGGCGGTATCGGAACACGGGGGAAGCAGTGGGCAGCAGGGAGCTGGTTTACCGGGGGCAGGCCTACCGGGGTCGGTTCGTTTAATGCACGGCACTGGAAGACAGAGATTCGGCACGTCATCGCTGATGTGAACGCAGGATAATCCGTACAACGCGCCGTACAGGCCTCTAGACACGCGCGAAGCATCAACCTCGACGCACCGCGCCTTTTAAGGTACTTCCATCCGGATGCGATGTTGCCAAAGTAGGCACCATATCCAGGGCCTCCGTGGAGGGAACGTAGCGTGAGGAGATCAGATTTGTCCTGCCCGCCACAATGTCGTACGCCTGCCATACACGACACGGTGCGCCCCGGCAAGAAGATCAGTGGAAACAGGGGAGCAGGGGCCCCATGTGCGGGTGACGATGTGCTCCGTGCTCATGTCCAGCATGGCGGTGTGTTGGCGCCAGCAGGCGATCGCAAGACCGTTCGTGCATGGCACGATGAACTCCAGCTCGACAGATGGGCAGATGGGCAGATGGGCAGACGGACAGACGGACAAGACAGGTAGAGACAAGGAAAAAACTAGAGTTTAGAGCCGATGAAAGAAGACCAGCCATTGTTCTAACACCCTCCTTCCCCCCTCTGTTGTCCCTGGGGGTTAGTGCCTCTGCCTGCTCGCGTAGCCTACCTTCAGTCCCGCCCAATAGTACGGCACCTCCCACCACTTGTAGCAAGGCTGCATAAGACCAGGGGGGGGAAAATGGGAAGGGCGTTTCGAAGACCTGATCCGCTGAGGTCGCCACGCGGTCCGAGCAGCGGGCAACTGCTTTGATACCCAGGAGAGAACGTACACACACGCAAACGAACACGCACACACAGGCGCACAAGGAGACACGCTTCGCTTCGGCTTCCCCATTGTCGTGACGCAATTGACTTAAAACACACGCGCATACACACACGCATACTCGTACATTCACACATTCATGCATACGCATACGCCCGTGCACACACGCAGCCGCACCGTGAGAATGCCCTGAGGTGCAGCAAGGTGTGGCGCCAAGGACAGCATGGTGGCTCTCTCGTGCAGTGCCTCGTAGACCAGGCGGAGCTGCCGTATGTCCGCCTGGAGGGGGAGGGGCGGATTGGGGAGGGCACAGGGGCCAGGGGGGTAGCAAAAGTGAACGTGGAGAGAGAATGGAAGCGCACACCGAGGACAGGGCATCTAACATGGATGCTGGGGAGCAGCGAGTGTTCTAAGGAGCAGTGAAAGGCCACAGGCGACGAGCGGGGTTGGGGGCGGAGGGTGGCGAGCGCGGGCGTGGGGGGTTGGGCGGACATCCTTATGTATTGCGGTGGCCCCGCCGGGGAGCGACGAGACGGGAAGCTCAGAAGGACCGCAGCCCGACCTGGAAGACGGCTTTTTCTAAGTATCGCACGCCGCCATGAACCAGCTTGGTGGACTTGGAGCTGGTGCCGGAGGCGAAATCGTCCCGCTCCACCAGCGCTGTGCGGAGACCCCTGCATGGAACAAACACACACATACATCCACATCCACATCCACATCCACATCCACATACACATACACACACGCAGAGGGAAGAGGGGGAGACGAAGGTATATCACCGCGCGGTGCAGTGATAGCAACCATGTGGCTCTTTTAACTTAACAGCACACACGAGACACGCAGTGCACATGTGCTGTTGGGCACGTCTTGGACATCACTCGTCACCTTTCTAGAGCCCCCCTTTCTGGAGCTACTTCTCCTTGGCGGATGAGGCGTTGCAATTTGGTGCGCTAGCGGTGCTGTGCTTCGGTACTCCTCGGGGCCCCCTTGGAGGAGCCCAACCTGCCTCTTCTCCAGCAGCAGCGTAATGCACTCCATTCTTCCACAATGCCACAGTGCAACACATAGCAAATCGACCACCAACCGCAATGCGTTGCCTGATCAAGCCATACAAATCAGAGCTAACGGCCTATTCCCACCTCCTCCACAAGTGAGTCCATCCCCCACCGAATCTCCTTCAACCCATCCCAGGCTCTTCTACGCAAGCACCTTCATGCGTTCCTGGCCGCCCCTGTAGGCCCGGCCTTCCCAGTCCCAATTCGACCTCACCCTTCCCCACAGCGGCCCCCACTGCAGCGGCTGTCAACCTGCCTCATATGACGCACTCGGTGTGCCTATTCCGTATTCCCTCCCACCTGGTTACTGCGTCCAGAGCGCACCCCGCCCCCGTGGCCCCACCGCCCACAATCAACAAATCGAAAGGGCGGTCCCGGGTGCTTCCCCGCAGCCGCTCCAGCTGCGTGGGGCGGGGCGGGGGCCGCTCAAGTAGCTCCACGGGTTCCGCGTCCTCAGGCTGAGGACCCCCCCGGGCCCACAGAGGGAGATGCTGCTGCTGACTGATGAGGTAGCCAGCGCCGCCGACAGCTGCGAAGGCGCCGGCCGCCGCGGCCACTGGCAGGTAGGACTTGAGGAAAAGGAGCGGCATTGCAGCTCCGTCTGGAGCGCTAGGGAGGTTGCAAAAGACGGGGAAGCGAAGAAGTGCGGCTATGGCGAGTCGCTGTGTCGATGCTCCTCGCCGTTACTGGTGGTACTGTCCGCAGAAGTCCAAGGTAGCAGTTTTGTTGTTGTGTTGTGTTTGTGTCGGGTGTGGGGGTGGCACCGCGCTGGCTCAGTTGAAAGCGATATTTGCCGCAGGTGCCGTCGCTCGTGACCGTTACGTCCTTACCTTGTCCATCGGATCCCAAGAATAATAGGAATAAAGGGTGAGGAAATAAGGGTCCTTTTGGGTTTGGGTTTTGGGTTTGGAGGGCACGGGTGTCCGATGCAAGGCGATAGCACTCCGTCTTAGGCAGAAAGACAAAGCGACCGGCAGTACGCCGAGCCCCCTATTTTAACACGTGCAAATCCACATGAGAAACAATCTTATGACTCCCAAACCTTAAGCGCATAGGGCTTGGCAGCGTTTTCGGGATTTCTGCAACTAACGGTCTCGCACGCTCCCTACGGCGTCCAAAGGGCAGTTTTCAAAAGCATCTATTGAATCTACATGATGATTGACAGGAAACCGTATGCCAAGAGGGCTCACCAGCGGCTCCTTAAGGCTCCTTAGTCTCGTCTTGTAGTCTTCGGGATTCTATTTTCCAAGAACGCAGTGGCCACAAGAATGTTGTACAGTATAACTTGACGTAAGGAAACAGGTGGCGTTGAGGAGAGCTCTGGAGAAGGGTGAAGTGAGAGTCGCGTCGCTTAGGGACTTTTTTCCGTGACGCTTTCCAAGACTTCGATCATTGTCGCAGTTGCATTTTGTCCGTACATATCAGATGTATAATGACGTATTCGTTTGTAAGCTTGATTGCTACCCTTACTACACGATATATCGAGGCAACGGCTTTGACGGTTAACAAACTGCTGACATCATCACGGCTTACGGATTCCACATGTACTATAAGCTTAACAATTGTCCCAGAACGCGAACCTAATAGAGTGTATATTTACACTTATTTTTCATCGCCACCATATTAACACGGAACTTCCAGGCCATCAGTACCTATCTGATAACCTATCTTTGATAGCGTTCGAGGATTGCATGCAGCATGTAGACATGTATATATGCATTTACATGCATGTGTGTACGTTAAAGTACTTGACGTTGGCCTATCCTGTGGCAGCCCAGCTATGGGGTGACCTGGGGTGACTGGCCGAGACAAGCTGATTCAGCCCTCATGGAAAGACCTACAATGTAGCTCGGCATCCCAGTTACGACCTATTAGCTATCCATGCTATTCTTGAGACGGTCTGATCAACGCAGTTGCAAGAGGTTGCCAAGCAGCACAGTCGTACGACATAGAGGGGACCCGCTGGGGATCTGACGAGAAGGGCTGCAGCCGGCTGGGGACAAGGCTGTCCGTTTCCTATATGTATGTCTATCTTTCGGCACTACGTTTAGCGGAGAGATATATGTCATGGTTTTCTGCAGCGGCTAAGTAGTATGTATGAATGCTGGTCATGACCTGCTGCAGGCCCGCCCAGCTGGAGCCCCTGGAGCTGTTGCAAGGGTCCTATGGGGCCCACCATGGAGCTGTGCATAACAAGCAGCAAGCCGCCGTGGAAATTATGCGTGTCTTCGTGACCGCAAGCCTGCGAGCCCCCTCATACCATCCGCAAACGTGGCAGGGTACGTGGGCTACGTACGTGGGCAAACACTCGTCGCGCCCCCACTTCGCTGTTTGCTCTATCTTCTCAGTGTCGGTCATTTAACTTTGCGAACCACATATTGAGATTGACATGAGATACGGTTCTCAGCCTGCTCATGTATGTATATGCATTCATGTGAAATCACGCTTCACGGCGGGGACAACACACTGGACCTCTAACCCGGGGTCCGTCATAATGAAGTCCATCCTCAATCCCACATGCACCGCCCAAACACAGATCACACCTACGCAAAGTGCCGCGACCGTCATGCCGCACGACGCCAAAGCTTTTGTGTTGCTACGCAAACGGTTATTCTGAGGGCTGTGTGCGTCGCCAGCGACCCACAATTCTGGTCTGCTTCCTCTTTTGACACGTCCATCCGTCCGTCCGTCTGTCCGTCAATCCACCACATCCTAATTCGCTCGATCGTGATACCAATTTACCGCTGTTCCTAAATAAACGGCCCTCCATTATTTTCCTCTGTCCCCCGGAGTCCTCTGCATCTGCGCCTTTATTCCGGATTCTTCGAATGCGGTCTTGTCCTGTCCTGCTGAGCTTCCCCCTTTTTGATCACCCCTCCTGTTCTTCATCGGGCTCCGATCCTACCGTCTGATCTCATCTCCTTGACCACCGAATTTTCGTCGGTGCTGTCAAGTATGGTCCGTCGAGTCAGTCAACACCGGCACATGCCGGCAGCCCTGAACCAGCATTTCAGGGCCCTGCATGTTGCACCAGACGGAGCATCTGGATGGCTGCCTAAACATCCCCTTATCCAGCCCAATCTTCATCTGCCTCATCATCGATGTCTGCGCTCTCGGATGTCTCCTCTTCCTCTTCGCTGTCCACCATCCGCCTCCGTTTCTTCGCTGCAGGTCTTGCCGTCCCTGAACCCGACGACCTCTTACCGCGGCCAACTCCGGGCCCCCGACCCCGTCCTCGGGCCGGCTGCCTGATTGCCTTGATGCTTTTGTCCTCTCCGTCCTCATCTTCTTCGTCATCCACCACAACTGCATCGCTATCGTCATCTTCCGTTTCGCCTCGTGGCGCAGCGGATTTGCGCCCACCTGCGGTACCAGTGAAACCGTCATGAGAGGGCTCATGGTTCAGCAAGCTGCGCGCGGCCGTCCCATTAAAGCCATTATTTCGTTTGTGCGCTAGTTGCATCCAGAATCGTGCACTTCCACACATGAACCTGCCAGAGTCACGGCGGCGTGCTTCCGGGCCGCGTCATGGCGTATCGGTCGGGTCATGCACCATGCCATACCATACCCTATCCGAAACGAGGGCGAGGTTGCCATCACAGGTGAATCGAAGTCAGGGAGTGAACACCCCGGCAGCGAGAGCGGGAGAGGGACAGCGGGGCCCCGGACATCAAAAGATGCGTAAACGTTATGCATCACGCACTGCACACGCACGGGCTGCAAGGCTGCGCGCAAAGTAGATGCAATTTACGCGTGGAAGAGCTGCTTTGCGCGCTGGAGGTCTCATCTTTACCCGTATCGCAAAGAGCGCTGGACGTTTACCTGCCGGACCATAAAACACAAGCTAGTCCGTACATATGGACATACTGACCAGGGGGAGTTTTGGAGACCGATCAGCATTCACATTTATGAGCCCACCTGCGCTCCCAGTACGGGTGCCTCTGGGTCGCTGCGGCCTCACAACCAGTGGCGGCGTGTCCGCTTCCTCTTGTTCCTCCTCCTCGTCACCCTTATCGCTCTCCTCCTCTTCTTCATTCCCGTCGCTGCTGTCCTCGTCGCCCTCGCTGCCCTCCTCCTCGTCGCTGTCGTTACCCTGTTCAGCGCAGGACCGCATAAGCTGGAAAGGTAAATCCATCAGGGGAAGCAGCTGCCGGGAAGGGAAGCAGCACACACAGACACACATATTCACGTCCAGTGCGGCGACTATGTACGGCCATATCAACACGTTTCGGCCCTCCCCCCTACCAAGACGGTTCGGGCGCCTCCCTAACCAAAACGTCAGCCACATTTAGACATTCGACACCGCTGCTTTTCCAAAACCCCAAATAGGATTGAATGAACCGGAGCGCTGCAAATATGGGTCACACGATACAATAAACCTCGAGCGTATCTAAACCTCTCTTTTCGAAGCTGTTCCAACTTTCCCTTCGCGGTACTTTGCTTAAGAGTCCAGTTAGCTAGTGATTTACCCACATCCCCAAACTATCGCGGTCGCCCGTCAGCTCTTGCCCCTCGTGCGCTTAATTACCTCGCTAGCGCCTTCCTCTTCGCTCTCGCTCCTGTCCGCCTCCTCTTCTTCTTCTTCCTCCTCCTGATCGTCATCTGATACGGCGACGGGGGTCTTCGCATCTGGGCGTCCTTTACTGCAGATGGCACTCCGCACAGGCATCTTTAACCAGCCGTTCATGGGGCCCTTAATGGCAGACGCTGGCCGCCGCCGACCGCCTCTCCTGGCAGCTCCCGCCTCCGCGTCAGCCCCTTTTTCATCGTCACTGTCATCAAGCATGATAACCGGGACTGCAGCTGCGGCGGGTTTTCCGTGGCCAGCGGTGGCCGGCGTTTTGGCCGCAAGAGCCGCAGCCTTCCTGCCAGACAGCGCCTGTTGCTGTTGCTGCCTGTTGGATGTGCCGACCGACATTTGTAATCAGGAGGGAGCGGGGCTTCTTCTTTTGCGAAGCTAAGCACGAACAAACGAACCGTACGAATTTACCGTACAAGCGGCGCAGGGCGAAAAGGCGCCTCTATCACACCATGCCTATATCATGTCGATTACAAGAACAAGAAGAAGAACAATTATTACTTATTATGAGAACACGAAAATGAGAATGATAACAATAATGCCAGTCCTGGTGTCAGTGGGTGTCTGCAGTTCCCACCCTAGTCGAGAGCAAAGCAGTGCAAACACACACACACACACACACACACACACACACACACACCGGGGCTTTCTGCACACTACGTGAGACACATGGTTATTCCGAAGAGGCTGCGTGATCCAAAGGGGCCTTGCTGTTCCCCGCCCTCGCCCTGACCTTACCCTCGTGGCGTGGCCACCACCTTGCCCTTCGCCGCTGGCGTTGCCCGCTTCTGCAGCGAGTAACACGACGCGGGAGGCAGCTCGCAACAGGTGGCAAAACATGCCTTAATTGCAATATGAATTTTATATGTATACATATGTATTTTTTGTGTATATATAGATAAGGCGTCTCCAAGGAAAATTGGACGCATGGGCCATCCGATCGCGTACCAACAAGATTGCATTGTGCATATTCGTACTACGGCGAAGAAGGAATCATGAAGACGGATTCACAATGTCTTGTTCGTACAACATAACGCACCGCCGCCGTGTCTCGGAGCTGCACACCTTTGCGGAACGACGACGTCCGCCCTCCTCACTGTCACTGTCGTCGCTGCTGCCGCCACTGCTAACCTCCCTGTCGGACTGCGGTTCCTCCTCTGACCCTTCCTGATGGGTGGCTTTTGCAACGGCGGCGGCAGCACGTACTGCCGCCGCGCGCCGCGGCAGCGGTGTTCCTCCTCCCACTGGTGTCGATATTGCCCCATCGACAGGGGTGACTCCACCCCCGTCTGTACGTGCGCGCTTAGCGGCCCTTGCGCCGCCACCTGCTGCCGCCGCCTCAGTTGCCTTGGCAGACGCTGGGTCCGCGGCGGCAACGCTGGGTTGGCGCCTCTTCAGCCTTAAACCGCTGCCCCCCACATAATCATTGTTGACATCACCGGATGCCGCCTCTTCGTCCTCTTCCGCATCTGAGCTGGAGTCGTCTAAGTAAACGCGCTTTGAGACAGCGCGCTGGGGTCGCTGCGCGGACGGCGACACGAGGTCAACCTGCACGATGTCCCACGGGGGCGTGGCATCCGCACCACAAGACACCAGGGTGAAACATGTGTTTTTACAATAACGAACCCCAATGTAACCATCCGTATACATGGGTTCGTGTACCGTCTGGGTGTCTGGCCCAAAGCATCCTGTGGAGACCATACAATAACCGTGGGTCATACAGCCACGTTCGATGCGGTTAGAGAAATGCTACCGCACCGATTTGTTGGTAGAGCCCTTCTTCCCTTGTACGCTTCCGGAGAAGGGGGCGCGATCGTGCCGCCGCGACAGAAATATAGAACCGGCCGTGGAGGGGCCACATGGGGATCTGCGCAAGGCCGCTCCAATCGTGCCTGATTCACCCCATGAAACCCTAAGCCCCTTACCAAGTTTCCTCTCCTTTCAGACCTCAGGCCTTAATAGACACTACACCACGCTGGAAGACGTCACGTACCAGTACGTGAAGACACATCCATGCAGCTGAGGTTTATCGCCCCTTCTGCCGCCCACTGGATACAGGTGTAACCTCTTGCGCCATCCCTTACCCAACCCTTCTCTGCTTACCTCGGCTGGCGCCTCCGCCGCTGCCCTTGTCTGCATGTTCTTGGGCGGTCCACCAGCCTCGCCTGTAAGAGATTACCCACGGAACCCGGCGGGGGATTGGAGTGGAGTTCACGGGGGAAGAATAGCCACGGCCGCCAGCAATTCCACGTCGTACGGCACACTTTGCAATCAATAGGTGGGGCCGCGTTCAGATCGAGCGTGCCCGGAGCCCTTACCTGGCTTGGCCCCCGCCCCGTATGCGAAGTCATAAGCGGTGTGCAGGATCCGCATCGGCTGCTTGGCTCCTAACTCCTCGGCGACTGCGGGACAGCTGCCCTGCTGCTGCTGCTGCTGCTGCTGCTGCGGCTGCAGATGAGGTGGCATGGGCATTTTCTTCTCCTCGGGGTTTTCCGCCGCCGTGCCAATCCACCAGGCCTCTGAGAAGACCAGCTGGAGGAGGCGGAAAGAAGCGGGAGGGGGCGCGAGGCATGAGGCATGAGGCGCGAGGCGCGAGGCATGGGGCAATGGCCAACCAAACGAGATGAGAACACTTGCTTGGCATGTCAGAGCGTAGCTTTGCTCAACCGTCAATGCAAGGGCCTCGCGGTGCGTCCGCGCGGTCGCGGCATGCCGAGTTAGGCACGTACGTGCATGCGGGAATCCAGCTTCATTGCCGTATGCGCCAACCGCCAAGTCCTTGAAACCTATACGGGCTTGGTTTCGCTACCGCAGCTGACCCAAACATCCCAGCCGCCGGCTGCTGCCATCCCGCCGGCTGCTTCCTTACCATGTTGTCAAAGACGTCCTCCGCCATCGCGCTGTGGGATCCCACGCCTAGTCGCAGGGCCATATACTTAACCCGGGGGAATACAAGCGTCCCGAACAGCTTCAGCCGACCTCCCGGAAAGTCCAGGTACATGACTGGGTTGCGGCTGTCCAGACAGGCTAGAGTGCCCTGCGGAAGTGAGGAGACCAAGGCGCCAGCGTGTCGTGACAGCAGCAAAACGGTGCAGCACAACGGCTACGGCATGCACATGACGCCCTACAATACACACCGGGTCCAGTCGTTGTCATTACTCTTGCATGCACGCATGCGGACCACAGGTTGTGGACGGGACGCCGCCCATCCCCCCTTTCGTTCTTCCACACGCGAATGCAGTTTCCGTGTACCCAGCAGCAGGTGGTAAAGCTGCTGCTGGGTGCCAAGATGACATCTTAAACTACTAGGGATGTGTGCTGCAACACATCCAGCACGCAAATGGTAATACGAAAACAACTACTTGCATTGAATTGTCTTACTCACCATCCGACCGGCCGCAGCGGGAGCTAGCAGTGCATTGACGATGACCAAGTACCTGAAGGAAGGGGGTTTCGGAGCACCGTAACAAACGTGTAGGCGTTGAGACTGCATGCTTTTGTTCGCCTCAAGTCGCTAGCGCAAACCGAACTACAAACAATATGGAACCAGAGGGCGAACCCCGCCTTGAGTGGGTTTTGTAAAATGCCCCTCCCCACGACTCCTTGCCTTTTTTTCCGTGCGTTGCTTTTCTTGACGATGTCTTTGCCGTTAGCCTTCAGAAGTGCTGAAGGAAAATGTGGGTCAGTTAGGGAGTGGCAAGATAGGATGAGCCATTGTTTGCGAGGTTCGGCCCCGTGTGTGTGTGTGTGTGTGTGTGTATGTGTGTGCGCGCGCGCGCATGCAGGGACAGTTTTGCAGCAGTACAGAGCCCGCATTCTCAAGGGACATTTAGATTGCAGCTATTAACAAGGCGCATGCTGCTGTGCGCAGACGGCACTTCTCGTTGGGTAGTTCTCGCAGGGTAGCAGTGTCAGTATTGGGACATGTTGGTTCAGAAACGTTCCCTTCGTAAGGGAAGTGTATGATAATGGAACATGAACTGCCGGAGAGTACTGTAATTCCTTAATGGTAATGCGTTCGAAAAGCCCGAGGAGTTTAGAGGAACTTTGCGGAGAGCGTCGATATTGTTCACATGCAGGCAAGGGAGCACACATCGAGCACTTTGCCTCTGGCAGGCCGGTGGCTCACCTTTTGAGAGTGGCAACTGAGTTGTAACCCGACCGACTTCATCAGTCAAAACCTGCGGAACCGAGGGTAACAGCAGGTTGTTGTCGTGTCTGTCGGGGAACAGACTCGGGGTGCGCGGCCTTCCTTTCGCCGAATCGTATGACATACCCCAGTATCGAGCGCCTGGTCCTTTAGCCTGTCGCACTCCTTCTGTTGCGTTTGCTGCTCTGCAGTAACTTTATCGAGTACTTGGTCCTCATCGTCACGTTTTGCTGCCTTCTTCGGAGCCATGGGCAAATTAAGGTTCAGCTTCGACTTGATATCATTCAGTCAATATGTATATTCTCCACGATATGGCTAACAAGTCCGATGACAGCTGGAATTAAAATTCCCGAATGAATGATTGCTAAAGTATCATCAAGCTCATATATTACTTCATGCGATTAAGCATATGCTCGCCTTTCTCTCGATTGCCTCGCTGCTTATTCTCGGGAGACCGTTGGAAGAACCGTTAGTGGTTTCGCCGTACAGCAGTCAGACCCATTCAGTCATTCGCTTACACGGTATTCGCCCCTAAATACAACATTCTTTGTCAGCAGGTCCTATCCTGTGCATTTGCAATAAATGGGGCCATCAACCCACCAGTTCAGGAAAGCTCTGCGCTCCCAACGTCCCCAGGCGCACATCCGCGACGGCAGAACGCCGAACATCTTCCTACAGCCAGTGTGATCTCACTTGCGTTTGCAGACAAATTCAACATTCCGCTAATAACTTCAACACTGGTGAAGCGGCGACTGAAGCATAGCACCGAACTATCTACACGCACTACCGTAGTTTCCCTACCTTCACTGACCGTCTTCCATCCCGTTCCTTGCGATGAGCCTCAATGCGGCCAGCTCTTAGTCAGTCATTCTGAGCGCATATCATGTTATGATGAAGCCCACGTCCCGTACAAGACGTCTACATACCACGGTTGGCCATTCTGGCAGTGGAGGAGTGCGGTGGCCTAGCACCCACAAAAGCACCCAGCAACACGTAGCCCGCGAATGGCCCTGCTATTGTGCAGAAAATCGTTCCATGCGCCTAAGTCCCCACTCCAAACCGTCCCTAGATATGAAATGACAAAGAGAAAACAAGTGACGAGTACTTGGGCGAACCAACCTTGCGAGAGCTGGACAACAAAACCACAGCACCAACGAGAACACAAAAATTTACACACAAACCACGACACAGCTATGGCAGCCACATTGGGTTGGATTACAAGAGCCATCGCTTGCGCGGCATCGTTCCTCAGGGCCCCGCAGGCAGGAATGTATAGCGTGCTGGTTTCTTACATTCCGCATTCCATCAAACCTGAGTAGGGAAGTGAAGACTCCTATCCTACAGCCATGGGTTGAAACGCATGAGCAACCTGTAGCTAAAATGGCAATTGCTGCGCTGCCATGGAAGTCGAGTCGGCTTGCTCGGCCGTCATGCCTTTAGGACAGCGGCTTGCCGATGAAGAATGATGCTTGCCACAGACGAACGGTGTGCCCTCACCGCCGCAGGGCCTTCTCGCGCTGTCCTGAGCTACAGCGAGGCGGGCTTGCCAAGCCTTGTCACTGCTCCAGGCCCTCCGCTTCTAACCGCCCCTGAGGCCCTCGCCCGTCTGCCCCGGTTCACACAGAAGACCCCCTAGCCTAAGACTGTATCCTGGCGTTGGTTCTGGAGGGAATTCCGGAAATCGTGCATGGGCGCAGGCACGCCAGCGGCCATATTCCCGCCTGGCCGCTCAGGGCCGGCGGGCGCCTTGCCACTAGGCGGCCGCTGGAGCGGCCCTGTTGCCACCGGCGCCTCCACCTGCTTCAGCTGGTCCAGCACCTGTGGGGTTTCACCGTCGAGAACGCAGACGGGAAGATCTTACGATTATGGGCAATCGTGCCGCAACCCAGAACGACAAGCTGCACGTGAAAGGAGCCATCACGTCAAAGGGGCTACTGGTCGAGGAAAACTCCTTCACTGTCTCTCACCGCCGCGCCATGCCTCACTCACCTCCGAAACCAGTTGCTGGTAGTTGCGGTTTCTAGCCACTTCTTTCAAGACGACCTCCCGCAGCAACCGTCGCTTGTCAAAGCCCAGGATGCTGGGCTGCCACCGACCCACAACGGACGACGCTAGTGGCGGCTCCGAAGTTCCAAGGCCGCGGGCCTGGCCTGTCAGCCCTCCACTTGTCCCTGGGCCCCCCCCTGCCGCCGCATGCGTGGTACTATCATAGCGCAGCGGACCCATTAGCTCGGAGATGATGTCTCGGAGGCGGGACTGCGCGGCGGCGGATATTGCAGGTGAGGAGAGCAAATAGCGCGAAGGAAACGTGCCCAGGGCCAAGGGCCAAGGCAAGTGCCGCGTCAAGCAGTAGATGAAATGGCAATGGTGATGAAAGGGCGGTCACATTGCCGAATTTGGTATGGTCATAAAAAGGGCTGGAATCTTCGCGCTCGGTCCCTGACGAACGCCATCGGTCCGAATCCCTGCGGATCGAATCTGGGTGGGGATTCGCGGCATGGCAGAATCCGCGACCTGCAGCTTGTGTACTTGAGCATCCGACCACCCGTATCCAAATCCTACCCGGGACCCTACGCGTTCCGAGCCCCGCCTACGTCAGTATCCCTCTCCCTGCGCACCTCCTCCTCCTCCATCACCAGCCGCCGAATGTACATCACCAGCCAGATCCGCCACTCCGCAGGCGAATGCAGCACTGCCGCAGCTGCTAAGTTGTGCTCTAGCAATGCCAAATCGTTGCGCATTGCTGCCGCGGGACGCGCGGCCTGCGCGGCGCTGGCCGACAGCACATCGTGGGGGTGGCGTCGCTGAGCGGCGGAGGCTTGCAGCTGGCTCAGCTCGCCCGCTGCAGCGTCCGAATACACGGTGAAGGGAAACACAGGCAGCGTAGCGGGCATCAGGGTATCGCAGGAACTTGTAAAAGCGAATGTTGTGCCGAACTGCCAATTGACCCGAAGCCCAATCGTCCCGACGCCAACTTTAATGGGTCCTCTGCACGCTGTCTCATAGGATCCAAGTGGTGTGGGCGGCGGCTATCTCGGCTCCTTCCCCAAACGGCCACTATTGCCCAACCTGCATCCAACCTGAACTCCCCCTTACGGGCGGCGTTTGATGCATTGCCACGTTTGACTCACTACCACGACATCGACCCTCCAAACGAAGCGCTCCCTCGTGCGTGGTGCCTTTGTGCTTGTGCCGCCAAACCCTACTAAGCGCCCGGCCGCATGCGCCTCGGTCTCAGGGCCCCCCGTCAGCTCACGTGTCGCGGATGTGAAGTTGGTGGTGTAAGCCGAGGCCGGGAACGCGCTATCCGCCACCCGCATCCAGCAGCTCATCTCTAGGTGGTACACGTAGGCATGCGCGTTGGACAGCACCACTACCGGGGATCCCGTGGAGCTCAGCTTCAAGCTGGAAACTGCAAAGGGACGCCGGGAAGCATTGAGTCGCACGGAAAACCTGGTCCAAATGCCCGGGACACGGGGCTAGGAGAAGGCAGCATCACGAAATTGACCACAAGGGCGGTCAGTCACCGGAAACCTTCTATTTTCTCCGCAGCCCTTGTACGAACTTGGGCCTATGCGAAAGCTATTGAAGTATCGATGGTGTAACTGTAATCGCCCTGCCCCGCTTGCCGCTTCCCGTCCCGCTCCACAGGCCTCGACACAAATCCCTCCCACCCAACCTGGTGACCAAACCAGGGTGCGGCCTGCGCTGCCCCCTCTTCCGCCCAATCCTCTCTCATCCTTGACCGGACGTCCCGTGCTGCCTTTCACCGGCCTGTCTTCACCACCGCTCCGTGAAAATGAAACCATCAATCAACCATCACGGCAGTGTTGGAAGCTAAAAATCACGGCGTGACGTGCCTAGATTACTGGCCCAAGCTAGCACCTTAGCCAGCCGCCGCATCCCGCCTCACCTCGAATACCTTGAGGAGCCGCATCTCCCGTCAGCAGCGGCGCCACGCTGGCCTTCAGGATACTTTTCCCAGTCGCAATATCCCAGGCGCGCAGCCGACCATTCGCCAGCAGAGCCATCAGCATGCTGCTGCTTGGCCCCGAGGACCCAGTAGCCAATATGGACACCGGGCAGCCTAGTTGGATGGGTGGGAACAGCCGCCGCCCCGCGCTGCTGTACACCTGCGGGTGTGACGCCGCAATGAAGGGAGGGCGGAGCCTGAGTGCAAAGGGAGACTGCGACGGAGGGGCCCCGGGAGGGGGGAATGAGTTCCGGGACCACACACGGAACATGTTGTCCAATGGACCTACAGGCTACCAAGGTCCCATGAGCGCCGTGCTCGCCCATTCGGCGGCTGGATCACCAACCTCAGGCTCTCACCATGAGGTCACCGCTAGCGGTAGCTGCGGCAGCCAGCCGGCTACTGCCCGCCAGCGCCACAACCTGGCCCTGTATTGTGTCCGACCATTGCCGCCGGGAGCCCTTCAAGCACGCCAGCTCGGCCACAGGCCGCTGCCGCGAGTCCCGGTCGGTGTTCTTCGCCTGGAGCTCCACTGGGGCCTGCATCTGGGGGCCCCGCACAGGAACTCTCGTTACACGGGGTATAAAGACGTGAACGCAGCACTGCAAGGTAAAACCGATAAGGCCAGGGCTGAGCTGGAGGGAACATCTGCACAGCAATGATCGAACCTGTCCACAGCGAGTTTAAGAAGCTCCGCAGGGAGGCACTGTTCCTAACATGCGTGTTGATTTCCCCATGAGAGTGCGATCGGGGACAAAACCTCGTGGGGGAGAGGGAAGAGATCAACTGACTAGCATTGTAAGCGGGGTTCGAAATGCAGGTGTGGTGCAGGCTGATCAAGAAGATGGCGTAAGGAAAGGCTGCCGAAAGAGTGCCGACCGTGAACCGGAAGTTCCCACCACGGAAGGTAATTCAATCCCCCTGCCGCTGTGGTCCGCACCGGTTCGCCAGCTAAGCTGCTCTGAACATGCATGTAGACTTGTAGAATGGGCTTGATAGGATCTGGTGGCACAAGCAGCACAGGCGCCGCCGTTGTTGCCGGAATCGCGCTCGCCACCGCCGTTCCTGCCGTCGCGGCAACGCCGAGACCATCATGGCCCGCCGCGGCAGCTACAGCAATGCCGCCGGCAGTTGTCGAAGCAGCCGCTCGACCTGCCACACTCCCCGGTCGCAACGGGGCCGTCGCGGCCTGCAACGTAACACGCTTGGCCGGGTGTACCTCAGGATCTCGGACATTGGGCCCTGCGCCTGCACCAGTCCGGCCGCCAGCCCCGGCCGCAGTGGGCTTGGCAGGACTGGCGGCCCGCTGCGTGCCGATCACTGACGCTTGTGGTGGCGGTTGTGTTGACCGGTTAGGATGTGACGTCGGGCCGTTATTACTTAAACGTGTCGGTGAGGATGCCGCTGGCTGTGGCGGCCGCGGCACGGGCGGCCTCAGGCCTCCCGCTGCCGCTGCCACTGCCGGCGATGGCTGCACCGCTGCCAAATTGGGTCCCCCGCGCCCCAACCGACTGTTCAGCCTCTCCTCCCGCTCCGCATCCGCCCGTGCACGAGCTTCTAGCTGCAGTAGGTCCGGCGCTGCCGTCAGCGCCGCCTTCTGGTTTCGGAGGCGTGGATCACCGTACAGTTTCGCCAGAAGCTCTTCCACCTCTGCGTCTGGCACGCGGCGGCCGAGCTCACCCTCATCGAATAGCACGGTCGTGACGCTGCCGTCCTGAGACGCCAACACCAGCAGGCGCCCGTCGGAGCTCCAGGCCATATCAAGGATCATACTCTTAAAAAACCCGCGCCCCACCATTAGCGCCTTCATCACCTCCGGATGCCATATGGAGAAGCACTTGTCCGTGGAACCGACCGCCGGGACAGCCCCAGCTCCGGCGTCATCATCCGTTCCGGTAATTTCGCTGCTGGCGCTCCGCGGCGACAGGTACAAGTACGGGTTGTACCTCACCACGGTAACTGCCCCGCCGTGTCCCACCAGCGAGAAGTCCTTGGCGGCCCAGGTGTTGCGCCGGATGAGGGGTACTACGTGCACCCCCTTCTCGTAGCCGTTGGCCAGTGCGAGGATCTGGCCATCGGGGCTCCAGGATGGGCGTAGTGCGAAGCTGACAATGGGAGAGCCGATGAAGGGCTCCGTCAGCCTGCAGGCGGGCTGGCCGTCCTCCAAGCGCCACACAATCACCTCGCGGTCGCCCTGGCTGGCTAGGTATACGTCGAAGGGGTCCCATGCGACGCCTTTGACGTGGCCCACGTGACCTTCCAACGTGCAAAGGCAATGGCCGTTGGTCGCGTCCCAGAGCTGTGGGTTTCAGAAGTCCACGCAGGTCGAGTAATGGGGCCGTTGGGCCCAGCCGGTCGGAGAAGCAACGGATTCGAAGTATTGAAGCGCACGGCCAGCAGCGATAGGTGGGTGGGAGTTTATGTAGAGGCAATATATGAATAACAGAACGGATGAGGGCGGCGTTTAGAAGGAAAATCCAGTTGGGCACTCATTGAGGTAAAAGTAGCGTTTGTCACGTGTTATGTGGCCATGGCGTCCCTGGAGCCCTAGGCCTGAGCTGTGCATCTGAAAACGGCACCGCACGTCCTCGCCCAGTGCCGCACCTTGATCTTGTTGTCAACGGACGCTGTCGCCAGGCGGCGGCTGTCTGGCGACCAGGCCACATCTGTCACATTGACCTCGTGCCCACGTAGCCGCAGGCGCAGCTTCCAGTTCTCAATGTTGGCAGCCTCGCCGCTCCCAAAAGTAACGCTGCCGCGCCCTTCGCGCAGTTCGAACACGTAGGCGTCTGAGTCATCCGTGCCGGCAGCCAGCAATCGCCCCGACGGCGCGAAGCGGACACAGTTGACGGATGTGGTGAATTCGCTCAGGGCTGCGAGCTGCTTAGGAACGGTATGGTCAAGCTCCGCGGCCTCGGAAAGCAAGGGACGCACAGACCATATCCGGATCTTGTTGTCAGAGCTACATGTTGCAAGGCGCTCCCTCGACGGGTCAATGTCCACGCCGAGGATCGGCGCCCCTGCGCGGGGCAGGGTGGGAAGCAGAAGGAAGCTTTGCCGACGGGTAATGGAAGTGGGGGTGGAGGTGGGTACTGTCTGAAGGATAATGGGGCGTAGCCCCAAAGGGGTGCGGCATAGTACGGCTGTGGCGCTAACTGCCAACGTTTGGTAATGCGAAAGGTCACGACCACGGCGCGATGCAATTTTTGGGGTTATCGGTGTTTGTGTTGAGCACGAGTGCTGCTCGGCAAATGTTGTTCACCGACGGCGCGTCAGCTGGCGGGATGACACCCCAACACCTCAGCTCACCAAAATGATGGATCCACTCTGGCTTGTCAATGATCGGCATGATGAAATTGAAACGTTTTGTGCAGTTAGGCACCGGTCAATTTGAGTGGAATCCGTCGCTCCATGTGCTCACCGAAACCAGAGGTCAAGGACCATCTAGCATTGAGTTAAACGCTACTTTATTAGGAGATATTTTATTACACAATTCTTTGTATGAGCACGGTCATGTCTTCACGTACAGGGCGCCCAACGAAGGGGTCCGCTTCGGTAGTACAAGGCACTGTGGGTATCATTCCCCTGCCGGCTTAAAGGATTTGTTTGTACAAGGACAATCCAACTTAGCTTTTGCATATCAAGACCTGCTTGAGCAATCTTTCTCAAAGCTGACTCCGTTCTAATACAGCTTGCGTTCTTTAGCGTAGTTGTGTGCCTTGTGCAGCGCTTTTCTGTAAATCCCCCGTATCAGTGCTAAGAGAAGAATGTACGGTCGGGACAGAGGGCCACCGCCACCTCCCCCGCCTGGAATGATGCGTGGACCTCCACCCGATTATATGGACCGGGGACCCCGCGACTACCCGCCTCGAGATATGGACCGGAGAAGACCGCGCAGTCCACCGCCACCAATGCATGATCGGGATCGTTATGGCCGTGGACGGAGCCCGCCGCCGATTCCGAAGCGTTCTCGGCGGGATGGATCCTACGAGCGGGACTTCCACGAACTGCCTTTGTAAGTCTTGCCATGCAGTTGATGAAAGCTGGCTTTAATCTTTGCCGGTGTGGTTATTTATAAGGACTCTCTCTTTGGATCGATAGTATAAAGCTGCATAACTCGTCTCGCGCAGCAACGGGCGCGGCAGCCCGGAATATGATCGACGGCCGCCATCGCCTAAAGGTGTCTATGATGAGCGGGAAGCTTTCGAGAGGCGGGGCTCCATGGGACGCGAAAGGTGTGTACATGCTTGTAACTCTTGGAGTGCTTCGTTGTGCTACCGAGGCATTCAGTAAATGTTGTTCGCCGTGTCATGCAGGCAGGAGGAGGAAAAGAGACCGATGACTTTTAAAGAGTTTACCTTGCGTAAGGTGCCGGACGATGCCGCACCCGACGTGGCACACCGGATGTACCAAGAGTATCTCGTGGAGTACTATGGCAGTGCCATTAAAGCCGAATTTGAGCAGAACAAGGACACGGACATGTGAGCGCGGGGTTTGCGGGCTTGCGGTTTTGAGCGTCCTGGAGTGTGCGTTACACGGGACTGAATCATTCAAATGACCCCTTCGCAGGTTTAAATATCAATTCGACCCGCGTAACTTTGCTAAGGTTGTAGCCAGCCGGGCAGAAGAGGCGCAGGACAGCGCGAAACACATCACCGCGGACTTGGCTTCAGGTGCTCTTGACCCCACCCATGAGAACTTCTCTCAGGGCATGTACGATCTGGCCCCTAAACTAGAGAAAGAGAAGCAATCAGCAAATGGGGAGGATGGTCCAAAGTTTGCGCCAGACCTTTGCTGGCGCGCGTCACGCGTCGCACACGATCTGGGCCTCAGCCGAAAGCTGATCCGCAAGCTTGACGCAGAGAAGGGCATAGAGGAGAATCCGCTGCTACCGAAAGTCACGTCTGGGACGTCGAGTGGCGCAGCACAGGCAACGGAGGGTGCAGCCGAAGGTCAACAGGCACCAACAGGTAGTGTGGTGGTGGTGGTCTATAAGGCTATCTATATTGTGGCGTGATTCTTGTATGGTTCCGCATCTGATTAAATACGCGCTCCTGACTGGGCAGAGCAAGCGTGCACAGATTTTGTTTATGCTTATTCCATGATTCGTACGTATATAATACAGGTGATGGAGCGGGTGGTGACGGTGCTGCAGCTGCGAATACAGGCGAGCCTGGGCCTGATGGGTCAGCGCCAAATCAAGCCCCCGGGACCGCGCCAGGGGCTGCTGGTGCAGGTACAACGGGCGACGAAGAGCCCGCCATCGTCGTTACTGAAGCAAATCTAACGGAGAACGTCGGCAAGCTGGATTTGCAGCTTCATTGGCTTTGGAAGGTCCATGGTGTAGATTATTACGCAGGCATCGAGCTTAACGAACAGGACTGGCCATACCGCCTGAACTGCTGCCGTCTCATTCGTGGGCCGAAGCCGGAGGAGGGCGAGAGCAGCGAAGCCACGGAGAAGGCCGATAAAGAGAAGCTAGCGCGTTCAGTTGACGAGACCTGGAAATCCCGTATCACGCACGGCGACCCCATCGAGGCCAAATGCCTGAAAGGCCGGGTAGGCGACGAGGCTGGTGTGGAAGGGAGCGCCCAGCGAGGTTGTGTTGTGTACACGCAATCCTCATGAAGCAGAATTTCATGTGCATATGACACCCGCCCTCAGGATGTCAAAACAATGCTTTATGGCGCTGTGTTTGCAGATTGAGGAGGAGCTGGATAAGTGGATCGAGTCTCAGGTCACCATGGTGGCGGACAACAAGTAAGTCGTTGTGTACCATCTTTGCTAGCGTTTATGTGACACTGCGACTTCCACACCGTTCATGCGACCCCGTGGCCACATCCGAGTGGTCATGGGAGCTACATGGTCGTGGTGCACGTTTCTGCTAACCGAATGATCCCGACAGGACTCGTTACAGCGGCTGTGCCCTCAAATTACACCTACTGGTGAACGACAACTTAATTTCAGCTTATGAAGCTGTAGTTGAATAATCTAATCAGCATATGGAACTACCATACTAGAATATAAGGGCCTGTAGGGCCTTATGCTGTAGTTGACCCTACATATGGCGATCTTGGTACGCTTTCATGTTACGCTATACACGTTCAAGTAAATCTACATGTACGGATTAGTAGGCTATAGGACTAGTAGGCTACCTTTTGAACATGGCTCCGTGTAGGAAAATATCTGACTCGCAGCAGACAGGCGTGCAGCGTGGCGCAAGCGGGGGACTCATCTGCATGGAGGCGCCACGGAGGATGATCTTTGCGTTTTTCTGCAATAAATAAACCTTTCTTTCAGGGCCAACAATTTACAATTCCCGTAGGACTACTATCTGGTGTAGATAACCTGGATTAATCCATTAGACGACTTGTTCCTAACCTTTGATGCTTTGATGCTACATGCACCAGTCAATAACTCGATTACACGCTAGGTTAGATGACATTATGCCTAGGATGTTTTTAAATATTATGAGCGTTAGTGCCAGCTAGCAAGGGCTTCGCCGGCAGAGGGGCCACGCCATCTGTCCCGACCTGTCGCTTTGGAGCATGGCTTGTTCCACGCAACGGTACATATGCGGTGTCGGCACCTGGCCTGCGTTTACGTTGGCATGCGCCTCGTCTAACTGGTCGTAGTTGCGCATGAGCCGTGGGAACGCACCGTTCGGCAGGAGCCCCGATTTGATGTGATTCAGCTCTCACATGCAGGTGGGGTTCCAAGCTGAGCAACAAGCTCTTTGTTGGCAAGAAGTATGTTATCAAGCACATAAAGACGAAGCACCAGGACAAGCTGGCAGCGGAGCGTGAGAGGGTAGGTTCCAAGTTGTGCATTCATTCTGCTTGCTGATGTGAGATCGACTACGGTGGTAGCCATTATGTGTGAATGCTGAACCATGCAGATCCTGGACATGTTGTACTTCGAAAACTTTCGCGCGTGGAAAGAGGATGAGGAACGCCGGCGTGCAGAGGAAGAGCAGCACGGGGCTGAGCCCATGGAGGGAGAGGGCGCCGGAATGGAGGGCGAAGGAGGCTATGGTGGCCGTGGGCGTGGACGGGGCGGCATGCTTGGCATACGCGGCAGGGGGCGAGGTCTTGGCCGGGCCATGATGGGCAGGGGCCCATTGATGGGCCTCGAGGGCCCCATGATGATGCCCATGCCCATGGCGCCCATGTTTATGCCGCCAGGTAGGCCCAATTTTATTCTTGTGATATGTGTCGGCGGTTGCTACTCTTTCAATGTTATGCTTTTGATGGCCTGTCAAATCCTGCTGCTCACACTTCCTTACTGGCCGTGTTATTCCCGGGCTGCAACTCGCCTGGGGAAAGCTTGTGACCATAAAGTCAAAGAATTGCATCACCTGCTTGGCTGCAGGTCCAATGGGGCCGTTCATGCCCATTATCCCAGGGCCTGTGCCCTTGTTACCACCCGGGCCTATTCCTATTCGGGGCCGTGGTCCGCGGCCATTGCGTGGGCGTGGAGTGCCTGGTCGCGGCATGGGGCCCCCTAAGATCGATCCGCGAGGCATGCGTGAGTACTTCGATCTGGACCACCCGGCAAACAACCGTGCAGTGCTCGACTACGGCGACCTGTAATTGAGCCATACGCAGGACGAACGCTCAATTGATTGCACTGTGTTGCGCTGTTGGAAAGTTTTGAAATCGTATTAACTGCCGATAACTGCACGGTCTATTCCCCTCAATCGTCTCACGTTTTTCACCCCGTGCTAGGGGTCTGTACAGATGCATTTTTCGAGTCTGTTGTCTAATTGCCGAAGCCTGGCGGACTGTGACTCGTTACATAGGGCGCTTGGGAACACTTGCAGCGCCAGGGAACTTAACATGTTATTACCAAGGCATACACCTCGCTACGAACATGGGAGCGAATTCGGTGTCCTCGTGTCGATGGTCTGTAGGCGGAGCGGACGCGAGGTCACAATGCAACGGTTGTGAAGAGGGATTTAGGGGGGGATTGTTGTGAGGCGTGCATTTGCAGGTTCTCACCGTGATTGCTTCAATAGGTTGATGACACGTCTGCAACGGAATGGATCCATGATACCTGTAGATGTTGCGCAAATTGTTATGAGTTTTTTATTTTTGCGTTCCATCCCTTAATCTGTCTTACCTGTAAAATTCTTGACAGGAAACGGTGCTGTATCTGACCCGGACTTTACTGGAAGTCGCTATGAATGACACCCCGTCCCTGCAAGCATACGATTCCATGCACTCATGGCGGCTAGTTTGATGAAACAACAAATCCAATGTCCTTACTTGGTAATGTTTGCATTCTTGCCACCGCTAATAATCTGCAATCAACAACAGGCTTATGTTGGTCAACGTTTTGCTCAAAGCCTCTGACGAGGTAGCTCAAGGCGTCCAGTTGTGCAACATTCTCACGCACCTCAAAGGACTTGACAAAGCCATTCGAAGCCAGTTGCAGAAAGCCGCTCGGTAACCTGCATGCAGTTTGCCAGAAGCCATTTGACCTCATCCGTGCGTTTCTGGAAGAATCTATGCTTGCAGGCAAACTGGAAGATAAGAAATACGGGTAGAAGATATGAAATCTGACCTTTGGCCTTAGGAATCGTCTTGATGGATTGATGGACACGCGCCGGTGGCAACCATGGTTTGTAGCAGGGCACGGGGTACATAAACCTAAGCCCGGTTTGCAAGGTTACTCACTGTGAGGTAAGATCTCGAAATGAGTAACAGGTATTCGGATAACATTGCTCGATGGAGACTACACAGTTAGTCTCTGTATCGCGAAGGGAGTTTACATCAGTGCCAAACATGTTGATAGTTTAAGGATGTACGGGCTGAAACGTTTCTGGGCATGAGCTCCACATCCACGCCGTACACACTGTAAACTAATGCGAAGGTTACCGGCACCTGCTTACCTCCAAACTTCATGAACAGCCCGTGGAAGCTGCCGGAGGTCTGGTTCATGCCAAAAACGCTCTTGACCTGACAGTTCTGTTCGAGCTCTTTCCGTAAAGTGCAGGTTCCCATCGCATACCTACATAGCATGTTACACCACATTCGAACACGCAATACGTAGATTGGACCATGTTAGCAGTCTGGACATCCAAGCAACCGACAAGCTTGCATGATTTGATTACCCACCTGTTTGGGAACATGCTTGTATTTGCAGTGCCCACCAGGAGGTGCAGCAGTGCCCAAGCTGCGCCATATCGACACCCTAAAGGCGAGGAAATTCCCATGCGCATCAATCGGTAATTGTGTGTTGCCGGCTGTCGCTTTTGCGGAAGAAATGGACAGCCACAAATAAGCTATATCCTTGTCAGTTTTGCGCCTTAATTAGTAAGGATAGCTCGACAGAATGTCAACGTAAAAACTAGTGCACTACGAGCATTGAATTGCCTTCTCTGTGTCAGCTGTCCTGCTGCCGGGATTAAGTGCTGTACGGTATCGGTATTAAGTTTTAATATAATGCTCCAGCGTTAGCTAAGTATAATCCATGGCATAGATGATTCAGTTTCATAGACGTAATGAAGCCTATACGTGTCATATCTTACTTTGAAAGACGTCATACAAGATATACAACTCAACGAACTATCCTTACAAGATAGCCGTTGGAGCTTCCGATGCCAAAGAAATGTCCTTTTTAAGGTTTTATTTTAGTAATCTTTCTTAACTTAGACTGATGCTCTCAGTCTTCGTGTTTTGTCTGCTGGCAGCGCCGGCTTGCCAAGCACGCCACGTGCACGTGCAAGACGACGGGTAAGAACCGCGCGACGAGGAACTGAAACAGTTCGTTTCAAAATTCTTGTGCCCACGACATAGGTATCGAAACGCTAGTCCCTTGCCCACGGCCCGCCCCTGTCCCACGCAGCCTTGTCGACCGACATAAGCCGATCGCGATAGATCATGAACAAGATATCGGCAGGCCCAGGTTGCCACTGCCGGCTCTTCTGCAACGGTGCCTGGTGAGCTGAGGGGAACTGCGCCTTGCTGAATTGCTTTGATCAAATGGGAGGGGAAAAGAGAAAACAAATAAATTATGGGTTTGCGATGAGATGAGGGCAATCGGTTGCATATGGCGGGATAAGCAGTTCTTGGCAATTCAGATGGGGCCTGGGTGATGGGGGCCTGACCAATGCGACAGAGAACCTGCGGCAGTTGGCTTCATCATCATCCCATTAGCCATTCCAGATCGTGCACTACTTTCCCCTAGAATATATAACCCGTTGGGGTGAGACTACAACAGCGTATACCATTCGCGTATTGTGCCTTCGGCATCAGTGGCTTGTTTCGGATACACATCACCTTATGTCCCTGGTATTTGACTCAACGTTAGGCGGATACGGCGTGCAGCGACGCCTTGGCAGCTGATGCAGCGATTCGACTACAACAGCGGAAGGAGAACCTTGTGGACGGTATGGTGTCCTCATCAGCCGTGACGCAGCAAGAACTGCACAAGGACGTGCATGCCCATCATGTAACAGCTGACGCACTTGGGAACGGCCCCACGTACAGAGGTGGTGGCCTAGGCCAGATATACTCCGAAGGAGGGCGACACGGGGGGGAGGCTGGCATTTTACCTGACAGCGGTTATGCCAGCGACGACGGCTTCACCCTGGAGCGCGTCGGCGGAGATCCCTGGCCTGCTGGCACCCAAAGCACAGACGGAGGGGAAGAAGCGCAGGCGGGCATCTCACTGAAGAGTTTGGCAGCATTGGCTTTGTTCCTGGAAGCTGTGGCGGGAATGTACCTGCCGCTACTGCTGCAGCGTCTGCATTCGCCGCAGTGGTGGCTGTCGTTGCTCAACTGCTTTAGCGGAGGGATATTTCTTTCGGCAGGTGCGGGTCAATGTCCTGCAGCTTGTTCCGTAAGGGCCATCAGAAACCGCGCGATAGCAGAAGGTCAGGCGATGCGGAATAGCGACCAAGTCCTTCATGTGCCACTTGAGAACTTTGATTGGACATCAGCGGAGGGGCAAGATGGCTGAACTAGGAGCTCGAGTGCAGGCAGGCACAGGCTTTCCGGGAGAGAGGTGGCCAACTGCACGCCATGTACAGACCCCGGAGGGCACCCCACATATGTGCTTATCTACCGCGTCGGGGACATGCCAATGTATCACTGCCGCTGCCCCTGGTAAAAGGTCCCACCCAAGCTCTAACACGAACCCCCCGATCTCCGCCCTGTTGTTGGTCCAGGTATTATCCACTTGCTGCCGCACTGCGCTGAGGCTCAGGAGGCACTGGGACGCATAGGCCCTAACGGCGGAGATTATCCGCTGTACCTGGTGGGTATGTGGTGGATGGATCAGGAAACAGCAAATCCGTGCCAGTAGACGTGAAGTGATCAGTGACCATGATCTGGTCGCTACATCCTTAGTCTACTTCTGTATGGGTGACGGAGCGTGGGGACCAGCGCGTGGAAGAGCGGGGCGTGAGATTCCGCAGACAGCGTCCTGGATTGTAATCGGCACGCCGCACGATAGGTGAAGGGCGTTTTTTCACGGAAAGACACTGGGCGAGCTTGCCAATTCTCTCAGCTTTGACAGCAGGCAATTCTTGGTGTTTACCGCGTCCATGGCGCCATATCCATGCGCCGCGCCATACGCAAGCGGCTGCCTTCCTGACTGTCTATCCCCCTGGTGGCGCAGGTTCTGGTAGTTGTGGGCTACTGCTTGGTGTTCTACGTGGAGAGAGTGTTGTTCGACGTGCACGGCGAGGGCCATGCACACTGCCAACACTCGAACGTGTACAGCCATAGCAGGTGGGATTTGTACATGGTTCAGCTAGGGTCCACTTGGGGGGCATATTCAGGCATTCAGTAGTGGGATTGGATAAAATGAGCGTTAAGATAGGGACCCTCCGTGTCTGGGCGCGCGAGTATTGCGCCAGACTATCAGAAAAGGGGATAGGAAGCCGTGAGTCCCGGTGGTGCCCTGATGGCGCAGAAGGCACCCAGCCTTCCTCGAATGCCAGTCTGACAGGAGGCATCTGCTCCAAGGCAATCTTCGATAATATGAATTGCCAATTATGTCGCAGCGACTGCGGGATTCCTTTTCTGGCCCCGCAGTTACTACACGGCTAAATCACACCGGGTCCAGCACCATGCCGGGATGGCCCCGGGGACCGCCGCTGCCGTGATTATGGCAGGGCCCGAACTGTTGCTGCGCCAGGGACCCGCAGTCGCCACCGCAGGCCATGTGTACCGCGGTGTGGGCACGTACGTAGAGACAGCAGCAGCAGCAGCACTGGGTGATGATGAATGCGACGACAAGGATGGCACGGGCTTTCACGCCTTGCAGACCGCAGCGGTTGGGCTAGACGAACGACTGGCGTCCCATCACGACCACCACGACCACCATGGCCACGGCAAGTCGCTTTCTCACCGGCACGCTATCCAGAGCCGAAACCAGAGTCAGAACCACGTGGGGCGGTTTCCATTGCCGACAGTTCCAGACGTGGGCTACGCCCTGCAAACGGGCATGGCCATGGGATCCTTGGGTGCTGGGTTGGGACTTGATGGTAATGATGTTGAGGAAGACGCGGAGTCTTGCCATAGCGATCATCCCCCACGGGCGGTATGCATGTGTGTGGAGGAGCAAGAAGCCAAAGCAGAGGCTCGGGACCAGCACCATTACAACCACAACCACAAGCAGCAACAGCAGTTGCACAGGAGCGTTCCTGACAGGAACCAGCAAATTGACCAGCCCGGCCAGGGTAACATTGCTAATTCATGCTGCCACGGCCGCGGGGACTCAGCAGGGGGCTGCTTTCCGTTGGCGGTTGGCAATCGTAAGGGGTCCGCCGGCGGCGGAGAATGTGATGATCAGCTGCGTACACCCCTGCTGGCGGCCCAAGCAACGCCGGTGCTAACACCACCGGCGCTGGATGGCGCTAGTGGTTTCGCCGGTGACATCGGCGGTACTAATGGCAGCGGCGATTTACGCGGCCTGGCCTGTCAGTATCAGCAGCAACAGCAACTTCTGCCATTGCCGCTTCATCCGCCCGAGTCGTGCGTCTACCACACTCGTCACCATGTGCATCCGCATCACCGTCCCAGGAGGCGCTCCATTGGACCGGGTCCGCTCAGCGGCAGCGGCAGTGGTGCTGTCGACAGCTGCGCCTCCTCTAGCTGTGCCTCCTTGGTGCAGGCCCTCGACCCTCACCCCACCGCCACACATGCTCAACTCAACTCCAATCACTACCGCCACACACATCACCGCCACCATCGTCACCACGTCATCAAGCCACGGTTCCGGTTCATGCACGGTGTGGTACTGCTGGTGGCCCTGGCGCTACACACCTCCCTAGAGTGCATCGCGCTGGGGCTGATCGATTCACGATCGGAGTTCCTGCTGCTTTTTGCCGCCGTCGCCTCGCACAAGGCCGTGTCAGCCCTAGCCCTCAGCAGCCGTTTCATGCGCGAGGGTGCAACAATGGCGCAAGTGACGGCATACGTGGGACCGTTCTGCCTGGTCGCACCTGTGTCCATACTGGCGGGCATTTACGTGGGCCGCGTCGCGCCCATTGCGCGGCTGGTGTTCAGCTGCTTTGCCACCGGCACCTTTCTCTATGTGGGCGCCTCAGAGGTAAAGTGGACAACCTTCCGTTGTTTAATGGCGTCTAAACCGTCGGGGGGGGGGAAGAAGCAGCAGGGGAGGATGCAGCACGGGTGCAGCAGCAGATCGTTCTCGTCTTGTCAGGTAGTTAATCGCACGTCCCGCAATCAAAAGCAACATGCAAGTGCATTATGTGTTTACGTTAAAGAGGCGGGTGTAAGGGCTTCTTACGGCATAGGCGGGTAAAGGCTCATTTGGATTTTTATCCTCTTGTGCGTGCCTGCCGTCCATACTTCCTGTCTCGATGCCTCGCGCGCTCAGGTGATTATGGAGGAGTTCGAAGGTGAGATGCGTGCCGGCCGCGACGACATCTCCACTCGCGCCGCGCGCTATATCAAGTTTTTCGCAGTTCTGCTGGCGGTGGCTCTCGTGGCGGTGAGCGGTCTGTTGCCGGAGCCTGACCACCACTGAGGAGATCACGGCAAAGAACAGCAGAGGAGGAGGACAAGGATGGATGGTGGAGACGGAATGGTTTCCGCTCCGGAGCCGCGCCGCAGATGATGCAGGGGATATGAAAAAGCAATGGACGAGGGAAACGTGGGTGCGGGCGTAAAGAATCAGTTGGTAAACTGGACATCAGGGTGTCGAGTTTTGGATGAGTGTCTGACACGGAACGGTAGCTCGTATCTTAGTAGCAGGTGGTCCAGGACAGTTGCACCCAGAGCTGCACCCCAGGGGGGTGGCAGTGATGACTCAGACCGTCTTTGGTTTTGTCTGTTTGTGCTGGATGCCTGTCGCCACAACTGTGGAAACTGACGATCTTGGTGACTCCAGTAGTGGCACACTCGGAGGCCCGGGGCCCATGGTTCATATTTGGAAGGGTGACCGAGGCCAGGAAGGCCGAGGCAGGAGGAAAAGCTGAACCGTGTCGGCATCTTTTTGCTACAGCGAAAAGAAATCCAGAGCAGCGACTTTGTGAGAGTGTGGTGGGCTTTTGTGTTGAGGTTAGCATTGATGGTCCTGATGCTAATACAGCTGTGAAGTGTTCGAACAGCACATCACCGATTGCACAACTCAGCACTGCATAGCGCAGCATGAAGTTGTGCTATCCGGCTCCGATTCTCACCACGGTGGACAATCTTCAGGATTTGCGACGTTGAAGCGGACCTTCAAAACATGGGCTTCATGAACGCAAATGGAGCCAAGGCTGGTCAGCTGCTATATCAGCGGTGGAGAGAAAGAGGGGCGGCAGTGCTCGTGTCCATGCCTGTATATGACCCTGGGCAGTGGGCACCTGGCATCCCTAGAGCCGCTCAGTCGTCCAGACGGGCGTTCACTTCGTCCTACAGCGCGGCGGCGTGCATTCCGTTTTCGATACAACGAATATGAGGGCTGGGCGGTCTGATAGGGCGGGGAAGTGCATCCCAGCATGAAATAATTGTCTGCGGGTGTAGCCGAGCGAACCGCGGGTATAGATCAGGTCACCGCGGCCTGATTCCCGCGGGCTACCTATTCCAGATTCCCTGAACGGATACGTGCATGAGCCTGCCCCTGAGCAAGCAGGTATTAGATGGGCTGTGGGATCTCACCAATCCTCTTATGGAATGCGCCTTCTGTTTTTTAACAATTGTGGACACGTGTCCATGCCAGTATTATTGTAGCGGATGCCGTCTCAGGCAGAACTGAAAAAGTTGGGCTTATGCTTGCAGCTCGTGCCGCGAGTATGATTCGACGATTTATGTCGAGTCTCCTGCGTGTAATACCATTTGGTACTGACTGTTTAAAAGAAGCTTAAGAAGTACGACTATCGCTTGCAAATAAGTCCTTGAGGGACCGGCAACTTATGATCCGTAGCACAACAATGTGGCGGTCGTAGCTTATACACTGGGCGGAAAGGAGGACTGAAACACAGGGGACCATAGACTTACGTGGCACATGGCATGCCCGTGGGGAGATATGCCTGAGGCACGGACGCGCATCTTAAGGTAAATCCGTAGAGCATTAAAACTGCGCCCCGCTTCCCTCCCGAACCGCAATCTACATTGTTATATGAGAAAATCGTTTTTACCTGGCGCATAGTCGCTGGTCCGGGGTACAATGCTGGAAATGGCGTCTTATAAGTGCCCCACCGTGCCCTTCCATGCATGCCTTTGAGGAACAATGGCAGCGCTCAAGGGCTGGCATATCTTTGCTCGGTCTGCACGTTATGGCACACCTGTACGAGCTGGTGAACGTACATCTGTTTACCTGCCGCATGTTTCGGGACGTTCTATGACCCACCTGTGTGAGCAACAGGGTAGGGCTTACACTATGTGGTATGGGAAAAGGCCGGTTAGGCCGTTTCGAGGAGACCCCCATTTTTACCCCGCTGCAAACAAGCTCACTGCAGACATTGACTAGGCAGTACACGAGGCCCCCATGGAGCGCCACCCTTATTACTTCGCTGGGCCACCCGCTGCAGTGGCAGCAAAACCGCCTCAGATGTGGGGCAGGAATCTTGGATATGAATCTGGTAATATCACACACCTCCTCTAAACATCATCATCATCAATTATCATCATTATCGTTATCATCATCACCACCACCAGCGCCAGCGCCAGCGTGTGTAAAAAACCCATGGTCTAATACAGGTCTGAGGTCTCTCCACAAGACGCAACATCGCAGATGCCGTACAAGGTCAGCTAGTCCATGGGCCGTCTCTGAGGACAACGCCTGGGTATAGCTGCTCGCACCAACCAAGGACTGCCTGCGCAAACAAGTGCTCACCTTTCCCACTGTGACCCCCAACACATTCAGGCTGGAGTCAGCGTTCTAGCCCAGCCCCCACCGCCTGACTTCCCATCACTACCACTACCATCAACACCACGCGGACAAGATGAGGAGTCGCAGCAGAACCTCGTAGCACCCTCACGCCAAACAGAAACATCCCTCAGGCATTACGATCGCCCACGTATCATATGATAAGAATTGTCCTCCTCCATACCCTTTCCCAACTTAAGAATATAGTTAGCAACTATATTCTCATTGAGCGTTGCCGCCGCCGCGGCTTTAACGAAATGCCTTGCGGCACGCAATCGCAGAACCCGCTACTCTGGGTAAACACCGGAGGACCCCAGATGCGGCGCGAAGATACCCTCGCCGTAATCCCAATAGCCTTGCACTTCCCCCTTTGCACTGCAGTGAGCCATGAATCGTGCGCAGTTCAACAAATCCAGAGCTTCTGTGTCGTTTTCACAACGCTGTCATATTGGATCAATTGCAGCTTGTGAAGGTGACGAAGCTCAGCTTCGCTACCAGGTTCCTATCAGGGCTCGAACATCCGACGTTTCCATCTTCCAAAGCCCCATGCCCCAATCAAACGCACACCACAGCCGGGAAGAGGGGCCATTTCCCTGCTTAGTGGGAGAGGGGTCCTGAAAACGGCACACCCAAACACGAGGGGCCCCTTCGGTCGCTGAGAGGCTCCCAGCACGATTTGCCTTACCAGGAAGATATATCCAGAGGAAGAATCTCAAGGTCCCTATCAGGCATCAGGTCCCCTGGGACCCCACAACGCCTGCAACAGAACCCAACTGCTCATCCACGTGGCAGTAGCAACCGCAGCGGCCAGCAGAGGCAACGACGGCACCGCGCGTGGCCCCGCTGTGCTTGTCGGCGTGACCTCTTCGATAAAGACCAAATCAATAACATCGCTGAACTTGTCCGGGTTCAGAGTGACCTCGCCTCCAGGCTCGGGCGCCAGGCTGCCTGCAACCTTGCAAGAATCCGGACTGCTTGATGCATTGGCGCACTCGGCCATCGCGGCTTTGGTTGCAATGAAGAGGGCGCTGCCCTGCAAGCAGGATATGCGGCGCAGAAAAAGAAGGCGGCAGGTTAGAATATCAAGAGGGAGAGGTAGAAAGCATAATAGAGAAGAGACCTTACCTTCTTCGTTCATGCATAAGGTGTGGTGAACCTGGTGGCTTATTAAGGCTACTCAGGTAACTCATCTACTACAATCCTTATCCTATTTTCAGGGTGCATCCGAAAGATGAGGGGAAAGCAACTGCCGATGGTGGGACAATACAGAGGCGGAGCTGAAGTAGTTGGGGTTAAAAAGGCCAACATATGATTTGGCGCATCGACCCACCGACCCACCGAGCCAAAGAACTCCTCCCAAACCAGGTCGTCTCGTAGCCGGCACCTTCCATACTCGATGGGTAGGTCTGGCCTCAGCCTGCACCTGTAGTCCTGCTCGCATTCCGTGTCGTTCACGTAGTTGCAGGCGCTCTTGATGGTATAGACCAGCTCTGCGGTTTCGCACGAACCGAACCAATCCTGCTGCCAGACACCTGCAGCAACAAACGGGTGCGGATGAAGTGCGGAGTACTGAGCAGTATGCGGACGGTGGTACGCGGAAAGTAGGTGGCGCGCGCGCGCGCGTGTGTGTGTTTGTGCGCATGAGGTCCGCCTGCTGAAGGCCGGTATTCAGAGATAAAGTGGAAGGGAGGTGACGAGGGGAGAAGGAGACGACGAAGGCGCAACTCTGTGGGTGCGAAGAAGCCAAACCACGTCACTGTCTCTCTCCCCTATAAGGAACACAATCCCGTATTCCACCCACATACCTAACCTTTGGCAGTCCGCACCGAGCCTATATCCTACACGCCCACGCCCCTTCACCCTCCCCATGCCCCCCACATATCCCGCCCAGTCCTAACTTCAAATCTGGTCGCACCATTCCTCATCTGCGCCACCAGCTTATCGTAGGCCTCCCGACTCTCCACCCCACCGCCGGGGCTGGGGCCGCAGATACCCGTTTCGCTCCCGGTCGTGAACCACCAGCAACGTGCCCAGTTGCCATCAGACTGACCGCACCAATCGGAATCATTGGTCAGCTGCGCAGTCGGTTGTGTTGGGTAGAGGGAAAGACAGTAGTCACGTCGGAGGGACGAGAAACAAACGGATCCAAAGTCAGGAAAGAGCCTGCCTCTTGGTTGGCCCGCAGCCAGGTACGGGAGCGTTTAAGAATTAGGGGAAGGATCATCATAGGGACAATGAGCTTATGAGACGGATAAGTGCGGGGGATCTGTAGCCGCTGGGAATGGGAGGGCGGTAAAGGCTTTCAAATCGGTGAGCTCACAATACACACCCGCCCGAAAACCTGCTTAAGTTAAGACCGCCACGTCCACCACCGCCATGTTCACCACCACCACGTCCACTCCGTCCACCAACGCCACGTTCACCACCACTACCACCACCACTTCTATCACTTTCACTACCACACCTGCAACACAGGTAGTCCCACCATACCCCAAACCCCAAACCTACCACGCCGACAGTGTAGCAGCGGTCCCAGAAGGGCGTCAGGGTGGCGTCATCCCGACAATGCAGGTAGGCTAGGAGGCGAGGCAGCAGGTAGTCGGAGGTTACTGCGCAACGGTCCTGGTCCTCCTGCCATCGGCAGTCATACGGCGGGTGTCGGTACGTGCCGCACCTGAGGAAGGAAACACGGGTGGTGCAATAATAATGTGGGAGCTCATCCGAGAATGAAGTTCGGGGGCGAGGATGGGGCAGAAGGGGCCGGGGGGTTATTGTTTGAGGTGTGTTTGAGAAGCGCTGTTGGTGGATAAGGGCCTGCACGGCTTTGTGACGGTGAGGAGACAGGGGGGGCGTAAAGCTCGTCACGTGCTGGCGGTGCGTATTCCTACTACTCGACTACTACTTGACCACAGGCCATTACACCACCCGGGGTCGCGACCCTTCCCAGCATACCTGCGCGCCTTTTGCGTCCATGCCTCTTCACCGCAGGCGTTGCGCAATAAAGCATCCCAACCCATTTTGACTTGCGCCAAAAATTCGCGCCATTGCTAGCAATGGCAGGTTTCACAACTCACGTTTGTTGCCTAACCAGGCAACCATTCAACACCGGGACGACCGGCATGACGTACGAGCCAACACCGCCACAAATTATCAATAACGAACAACAGCGACCGATGCAGCCACCAATCACTGCGAAGCCTCCACGAACGACTTAACACGTTTGCAGAGGTATGCCCGGATGACATTTTTGTTTGTTTACTGAACGAAGTCAAGAGTGGAATAAACCCTAAGATGACGAGGGCAGCGACTCGTCGTTTTTCCTGCGACTCAGCGCAGGAATTCTTGGTCTCAAACCGTCGTTCATACGCTTATGCCTGGTGATGCCCCTCCTGGTCTAAGAGGAGGGTCCTTCGGTCCATAGCCAGCAGCCCACCGCCCCGCTCTCACGCACGTACCTCTCCTTGCGTTTCTCAAAGCTGCACTGGTAGGCGGTCCATGCTGACTTCATCAACATGATCTCGATGGGGCTCTCCGGGCCCGGGAGGTTGGGATGCGCCAGGACCATGGGGTTCAGGTAGCATCGTCCGCTGCCCGGTGGGTGTGTCGCAGACAGCGGGGTAGAATAACTGGTGGGCGTCTCGTACAGGCATTGGGTCGCGTAGGTGGGGCGCGCGGAGCTTTTGAGCTTGCGGCGCCTGCCCGCGGGCCGTGCAGGGTAGGGTGCTACGGTTGCGGGCGTTTGCGATAGCAGCTCCGATAACAGGCTTCGAAGTCGGATGAGGGCTTCCCGGTTTTGTTCCTGCAACTGTCGGCGCCGCAATTCAACGGCAGTGCCGGTTCCTGCTTGGGCACCTACATGGTTGCCCAAGCCGTGTGCAAGAAGCGTGTTGGCAAGCCCCAGCAAAATAATCAGGTGCAGCATTACTTGTAATCTTATTCGCTACTGGATTTCTACATGACGGCTACCAGTGAGTTTGTTCCTGGGTAAAGGCCTTCGACATGGTGGCCCTTATATAAGCCTTTCATTCACAGCCAACTGTGAATGAATATAACATATTTGATGAATATGTTATAAATTGAAATCCAGATGAGTTCTATTACTGGTTGCAAAAAGCCGGGTTAAGCAGGTCGTGTTACGGTCTGTCGACAATACGAAACAGTGCTTTCCTTCAGCTTTTTATGCAATAGGATATACTACATGCCTGCGTATGATGATAACTATTTCTGCAGAAAGTTTGCGGGTTACGCACCCCTTTGGAATGCACGACGTCGGGTAAATCAGGACAACTGAAAGGTTTACAAAGTGCCCAGCGGTGCCACGTTTAAGAATGGAGTTCAGCGCTGGCTTGAACGCTGCTGGAGATGGTGTGGAGGTAGAGGTGCAGCTTGCGCCCGGCGTCCTAGCGGCGGTCGACGTCCTTGCCGACGTGTTAGGAGACGACATACTCCTTATCCAAAGCCCCGGCTGCGACCAGCCGCTGCAGGTGCCGCTTCCCGTGGCCGTGGACCCTGACACGGGCCGGGTCCGCTTCAAACGAGCAACAGGCAAGCTCATATTCACAGCTGCCGCCAGGGCCAAAGTGCCGGGTTCTCCAGCCACCAATGCCAGCTCTCTAGCGGCCCTTCGCCACCCAGAATCATCTTCGAACAAAATGGAGTCCATCAGCTCATCATCGCATGCAGAATTGCTGCCTGGTGCTGCGCCATGCACCGAATTGGCCCGGGTGGAGGAGCCAGGAGCCTGGAAGTCCCCCGGCACATCATCCGTGGTGGGCACCGCGGCCTTAGAACCCGAGGAGCCCACCGCGGCCGTAGTAGGCGTCGAAGTCGCTGATACGGCAGTCATGCCAGCCCGAGCCTCCTCCGAAGTTCCAGCTCCTCCTCCGCCTCCTCTTCCGACGACGACGACGAGGAGTGGCTCTGAGGGGGCCGATAGCCCAGCGGCGGTGCCTGGCAGTTGCAGTGGGTCAGCTGCGGAGATGGGCCTTACGGAGGGGCCTGCGGAGGATCAATGCCCATTGCCCGATGAAGGCGAGGCTACTGCCTCCGGGAAGACCTCACTCGCAGTAGTGCACCAGCAGGATTCTACACCAGCAGCCGACGCTGCTGCGGCAGCTGTCACCCCCATCGTCGATGGTGACGGTGACGACTGCAACGACTTAAAGCTTTACCATCAGTTCTATTGCGACTCGCCGTCGGTCATGCTGCCGCCATGCACCGCCTTGGCGGCGACGGTGATGGCTCCTCCGCCATCGCCGCCGACTGGGTGCAGCCAAGTTGGTGTAAAACCCGCTCCTGCGCAGGAGCCAGTCTGCAGCCGCAGCGACGATGGCGGCGTCGTCAACGCTGCTCGCGTGGCTGCGGCGTTCGAGCCCACTGGCGGCACCAGCAGCCGTGACGCAGGGTTTTCCTTCACAGCCCCCGATCTCCCCTCGCCGTCGCCACTGCCGGCGGGGCTTCCGCCCAGGGCGCCACCCATTGACTGCCGCTATCTGGCGGTGGCGAATGGGCTGCGAGTGAGTGCACACTCGTACACCGCCCTGTTAGCAGACGCCATCGGGGTGCGCCGACGCGGCTCGGCGGCGGCGGAGCGACGTAAGGCTGACAAAGTGAACGAGATCTTGCAGAAGGTGGCTGACACCCTGGACGCATACGGGTATGCTGTACTGGACAACTACATCACCGATGGTGAGCTTTGATATGGCTCTAGCGCAATGGGGTTGTGTGAGTGCGTGTACCGCTGCTGCACCCCCATGTTCTCCCGCTGGTAATTCCGCAACCGAAGGTAAAATCGAAAAGTCGTAGCTGCCCCCAGCCAACCTTCTTCGTATCACAACACCTTGAGGCGTGTCGCCACCCTTCAGCTTTGTGCTCCAAATGCTTGGCCTGTGTGACATTACCTTGCTCCGTAATCTGTCTTTGCTTAACGTTTGCCGCCATATCGAACGAACATCATGCAAATACTGCAACCCGCTGCTAGCCGCCATCAAGGGATCACGCGCTGAGCTGCGGGTGATGGAGCCACACTACAGCCCGGGTATGATTTGGGTCGGCAAGGAGGCCGAGACCGGCGCACAGATCTCCGTATCGGCCGTACGCGGAGATGTCGTGCTGTGGCTGGATGACCAGGCGCTCAACGCAACGGCATTTGTCAAGGACGGTGTTCGGCGGCAGTGCAGCTTCTTACAACTGCAGCAGGTAGACGCTCTTGGTGGGGCGCTCCTGTCGTCTCGGTTTCGGGTTCGGGTTCGTTTTTCCATTTTTCGTTGATTTCTGTTTAGATTTCTTTTCGCAGCAGCTGGAATGTGTTCTCTCATCTTCTCCCGGTATCCTTCCTACGCGACAACATCGCCATCAGAAGGTCGCCACCACCTCGCACGTGGTTTCTTCGTTATTGCAACTCCGCCAACATTCCCTGTTCCGTTGTCATCACAGTCGCGCTGCCCCGGCGAAGATTTAGCTATTCCTGGGTATTCCACCATCACCGGACTGATGATCCATCTGCCCCGCAGATGCTTGCGGATGTGGACGAGCTCGTGTTTGAGGGGCTTCGTCCCCGGCTGTCCTACTTGGCGGGCTTACACCGCCGCAGCGATGCCATGATGGCAGTGTACCCGGTAAGCAGCGCCCAGGTAGCGCTTAGCCCTTCCAGCGTCCTGTCGCGGCGACCAGGGCTTAAGAGCATGTGATCTTATACAAATATCACACACACACACACGCATACACGCATATATATTTGTCGCTTGCGGCAAACGCCTCCTAGTCGCCAAGGGCGGGCCCCTTCCCAGCCGAAGGTCCCCCTCTCGTAGCCAACTCATACGGCCATGCTGTCGCGTGCTGCCGCCACGATGGTTCATGATGGCTACAGCTGCTTAAAGGTCCGTACTACTTATTGGTGAGGTTCCGCGCTGTTATTCCGCGCCGCAGGGCAAGGGCGCCCGTTTCGCGAAGCATGTGGACAACACCACGATGGACGGCCGGCGCCTCACGGTGTTGACTTACCTCAATCCGGATTGGCAGGAGAAGCAGGGCGGTGCGCTGCGGCTCTTCCCAATACGTGAGGTGAATGTGTCGGGGTGGGGGTGGGGGCGTGGGGGGGGTGGGGGGGGGGAGGGGAGAGGGGGGCGCTGCACGGACGGATGGGAAGCTGGCGTAAAACGGGCGCAGGGTCCAAACTGCGCCTGCAGCCAGAGGTATGGCCCCACCATCTTTACTGCCACCCTCCTCCTCCTCCTCATCCTCCTCATCCTCCTCATCCTCCTCCTCATCCTCCTCCTCATCCTCCTCATCCTCCTCATCATCATCATCCTCATCATCCTCATCATCCTCATCATCATTGTTGTTACAACGCTCGGTCCCTATAGGGCCCTAAGCTGGTATAACTACCCTAAGAGTTTCAACCCACAATTAGGTGGTATTAAGAATACCGTTTTAGGATTTGTACAGATTTTAAACTGCGTTAGGAAAGGTCCATAAGGCCTTGTGTCCGTTGGACGAGAGGACGAGCGGCGCAGCGGGACTAACGTCCTCCTCCTCCTCCTCCTCCTCCTCATCCTCATCCTCATCATCATCATCACCTGACCGTCGCGGTAAATTGGCTGTCGTCCTTCCTCTTAGGGCGCTGCGCCCGTCGTTGATGTCCTGCCAGTGGCGGGGCGGGTGGCGCTGTTCCTATCGGCGGAGGTGGCGCATGAAGTGATGCCGGCGTATGCTCCCCGCCATGCCGTGACCCTCTGGTACTTCGACGCGGGAGAGCACGCCGCCGCCCTCACAGCCGCCAAGGTGGAACATGAAGCCATGATGACGTCATGATGACTTCGTTTCAAAACAATTCGTGATTCTCATTCAGGCGTCCGCCATTCCCGTCGCAGATCATTCAGAAATGGCATGCAGACTTTCATATAAGCACGCGCATGCATTGCTTCATTTCGCGTTTTCTTTCGCAGTTCTTCGTTCACCTTCGTGCACCTTTTAAAATAAAAGAATTCACGAAATTTCAACTCGTTGACTATTTTTAAATCCTGAGGCTTTGACTGCACGAACCAAAACGCAGTCATGTATTTCCGCCTGCTGTGTAGCTCCAGGCGTCTCGAGGCGTGTATCTCCAGGCCGCGTCAGGACCCTCTTAAAGAAGGTCCTGGCTATGCTGTAACCACCCTTCGCAGCTTCCGCACCCTCCACCTCCTCTTCCTGCACCCGGCCATGTCCCTCAGGTAATGCCGGGCCCTAGCTGCAAGCCGACTGCCCAGACGGCCGCCACGGCGCTGCTGAGGGATCTGCTCGCGGATGAGGCCTCTTCCGGTATTCACGCCACCCTAGAAGGTGCGAGGAGGAATCCAAAGGAGTTCAAACTCGCGGGTGCGAAAGGTGCTAGGGCTGGAGGGGGGCATATGGTCATTTTCGTATTTCGTCGTTTGCTTCCATTCCTCACTCTTCACAAGGTTTAAAAACGGCGCTTAGTATGCATGCGGGCGCTTCATGCAGCTGTCGTCGCCACCGCAGCCTCTGCGTCTCAGTACTTTGCAACGCGCTGGGTCTCCTTGCTGTATGCGGACGTCTCAAGCGCCATCCTCAATATAAGCGCAAAACAATTAGCGAGAATAAATTCGGGCCTTATAGATGATAGTAGTCTTTTAGCTGAGATCAGCGACCGAACTCGTGTGCAGAGGGGGCAACCAGAGCTTCCCAAGGTGAGGTCAGGTTGAAAGTCCGTGTGTAGGTCTTAGGGCTTAACTTTCCTACCACCAAGGAGGAAATATATCCAGTACGGCATGGCGCGCTGGGTTAGTCCAGAGCTTGCCCAATGGATGGCGGTACGTCAGACGGTTCGCTTAACTCCGTCAGTGCGCAGCCGACAAGAAGAAGGGTCCCCCCTCCGTACGGCGTGAAGATGTCCAGGTGTCCTCCCGCGTGGTGTACTTCTGAGCCGCGAGAAGTCGAAAACGGAAACGGTGCGCCTGTGTTTGTCTCAGCATTCGGTGCGATGTGGTGATGAGGTCTGCGCATGCTTCAGGATCTCCATCGTTTCCAGCATTCACCGCGCACCGGCATCGGCCCCTTCCGCTTGCCTCCCTCTGGTGACGCCGACGGCCCCCCATGCACCATATGCCAGATGGAATTTCCCCCACCCCACCCCACCCCACCCCACCCCAACCCAACCCAACCCAACCCAACCCAACCCAACCCAACCCAACCCAACCCAACCCAACCCAACCCAACCCAACCCAACCCAACCCAACCCAACCCTTTCCAGGCTGCAAGGAGCTGGGCACTCGCGTCGCCGCACTGGAACTCGGTGCGCAGCAGCTGCTGGCGGCGGTCCTAGGGCTGCCGAGTGTGACGTCCCTGATAGAGACGATGCAGGTGGGTGCAACGACGAACGGAAGATCATTCGGCCCGCCCCTGGGGTCTGGCCCAGGGGGCATCAATGGTCGCGGGTGTGGATATGGGCTGCCCAGGGATATACATGTAGATAGGATGATGACGAGTGTGATGGATGTTTTTGCTGTGTCGCGGTGTTGCACTAGCTCTTCTGAAGCTTCTCCCTCTCAACTATTCCCGTGCGGCTCAGAGCTTGACGCCGGAGTCCCTGCGGATGCGGCGCGAGGAGCTCCGGAATATGGGCTTGGGGACACAGCACCACGCGCCTGATACTTCCGCCCACGTCTGAATATGACATCCCGTGCAAGCGTGCAAACACGCGCATCTTATGTGACTGAAAGTGCCCCTTCACCTGGCGCCACATCTCTGTGTTGTCAGCGTGTACGGTTTGAACTTTCGAAGGCCAAAGCGGGTTACGCCGGGGGATTGCGTGGCTGAATGGGATCCGGCGCTGACGAAGTGTGCAAGCATGATGCAATTTTGATGCGCACTGATGGGTTACAATGATCATCAGTCCATGAGGTGCCCTGTTGGGGACGACTGGATTGTCCCCTGAATGCATGTGCGGGCCTTATGTACGAGCATTGTGAGCGTGGAACACATGAGAACACCGAGGTGGGGAACGGGAGCCCGGATGAGTAAGCACTAGCTCATCAGCACCTCGCGGCCACGAGGGACGAGCGCCGCCCGTCTCAGCAAAACAGCAGTACTGAAACGACCCGCGAGCGAGCAGACACGTTAAACACGTTAATTATGACTTATTAATATTTTAGATTAAATGTCAAAATTTTTAGAGGTTTGCGTTCCAGTTCTCAAAACGTTTCTCCCATCTGCCTTTTTAGTTCGGGTGATTCAGGTTAACGGCTTCCATCGAAACACGATATGTGCTACGGATGGATGACGAGGCCGGGAACCTACACCAAAAAACATCATTACTATTAAACTTATATTTGGAACTGCGGCGACCGACAGTGACGCGAAAGCACTTGGTGTGCTGAGGAAACGGAGTTATGTCGCGACATTTAAAATAGTACCGTATTCTCCGTATTTCGTATTGCAGTACATGCTTTGTCCCTAGCTATCGTGAGCTGCAGCTGCTGCAGGCCATTACGGACATGCCTGATAGAGGTACGCAAACATAGAATGGACGCTATTGCGGCCCAGTGTTGCCGTCTTGCCAGAGCTCTGTTTCCTACCTGGTCCTACCTAGGCCAAAAACATAGGACGCCTGCTTTCTTTGCAAATTAAAAATTAAAAATTTGAAATGCACGCATAAATTTCATAACGCGCTAACGTAATTTGTACTGCTGGACGTTATGGCAGCAACGGGCCCGCAGCGGAAGCTCCCTAACCGCTTCCCGAGCCAAAGGAAACAGGACAGCGCGTACGCCAATCTTTTTGAAGGATATAAATTTAATAATTATACTTCATAAATTCTTCACGATGCGATATAGCATACTAGTGAAGGTCTAAAACGGTAATTACCGTTGGACGGAATAAGTCGCACATCCTCTCTCAAATTGTTTTATCATCCAATTATATTATGCGTGATTATTAATAAAAATAAATATAAGATATTATACTATATTTCTGTGAGAGATATACTGCAGCGGTCCCGGTCCTTGTCCACCTCATCAAAATTGTCTTAAACCTGTAAGTGTTAAAGTAACGGTGCTAAACAGCTGTGCCATTCCGCGTAAACTTTCCGCATAATTGGGATATGCCGTTTATCTCGTCCAAGGATCATCCGAAAGTACTGCGTACTGAGAATTTTTAGGGGATTGATTGCCGACAGTAACCATTTGGTTTTCTATTAGGTTTCATCCGACGCATAGATTGCCCGTCCCGCTGCCGTCCTTTGAATCTAACGCAGTGTATAGGAAGTTGTACAGCTTCCACGCAAGTATGGGAAATCCTCGGAGGCTCTGGCTGGCAGTCGTAACGGTGGTCACTGTGCTCAGCAGTGCGGCGCGGCTTTCACACGCCCAAGGTATGTGCATTCGTGTGTGTCTTCCCCAATTTCCCCTGGGCTGTGCATCCTTCCGCGGTACCTAGCGGCGCCCTAGCGGTACCCATTCGGAACCGGCGGAGACCCTCCCCGGCGCGAGGCCGGCCTAATGAGAGCTAGTTGGAGATTTTAGTATTGCGCCTTTTAATTTCTGCTCTGACACCTGGCATCTGAAAATATCCACCTGACCTGACCTGACCTAGAAAATATGTATTGCGTTTCACAAGGTTTTGCGCCAGAGGGATGATTCCGACTGCCCATAGGCGGCAAGGCGATGATATACCGAACAATCAGTTCTGTGCAGTCGTCGTGTTGCTTGTACCAGCGATGCCGTTCTAGTAGCCGTACTAGTAGCAGGTATCAGGGTTTGGTTGTTTATCTTCCCGAGAATCTATAAGCGCATCGCTTTCACAATAAGATACATTCATGTAAGAAAGCCGCATATGCACCGTGCACTGTGTGCATATAATGTAACATTACCTACGTCTTAAAAATGTTTCCTATTTAGGCACTTCAACCCGTTTGTTCTTTGTTGCACCACCTGCCTGCCACAATGCCGTACAATCCCTAAACAATTTGTACGAATACTGCAACCTTCATGCCCTAACCCTCAAGATGAGAAGCAGCGAAATTAGTTCCAATCTTTTGATATCAGGTTGGGAAGACTATGGAGCTGTCAGCTAGAGCGACAATGGCAAGCCGTACGGCCGCCACACGTCACTTAACTTAAAGGTTATCCTCTCTACGTTGATGCCGTACCTAGGCCGTAACTATTACGTAACCTGCACAGACGTCCATATCCTATGAATGGCTAAGCCCGGGTGTCCGTGTGTCTGTGTATATGTGCCCTCGAGACAGCCTGTACCATTCTCCCCGGCTACACCTTCTACCGCCTCCAGGAAGTCGCCGGCGCCTACACCCTCACCTCCCTGTCCTCGGGCAGTCTCACCTCCTTCGCCGCCACGTGCAACAGAACAGCCCGCTGCAACGCTTTCACTGCATGGGGGGACTTGCAAATTGTACCCATGGCACCGGTGTTCTCCATCCTGGATGGCAGCGCGAGCGAGACACAATCGTGTGATGGCATCTACGTGGCCAGCCGGGCCTTATCCGGACTGCGCCTGCCGGTGGGCGTCGGGAGGAGGGACAGGGACTTAACTTCATTCTGTTGTGTCGTCGTGGGGCCCCCGGCCGAGTGTGGGAGTGGATGGATGGCAAAAGGCATCATGCCCAAGGCATGCGCTTGTGTCTGCGCGCGCGCGCGTGTGTGTGTGTGTGTGTGTGTGTAGGGCTTCATGCCCTGCGTCTTCCCGTTTTGCTGCCTCCTGTATCATGCGCCATACCATATCCCCTGCCCCTGCCCCTGCCCCTGCCCCTGCCCTGCCCCTGCCCCTGCCCCTGCCCCTGCCCCTGCCCCTGCCCCTGCCCCTGCCCTGCCCTGCCCCTGCCCCTGCCCCTGCCCCTGCCCCTGCCCCTGCCCCTGCCCCTGCCCCTGCCCCTGCCCTGCCCTGCCCCTGCCCCTGCCCCTGCCCCTGCCCCTGCCCCTGCCCCTGCCCTGCCCCTGCCCCTGCCCCTGCCCTGCCCCTGCCCCTGCCCCTGCCCCTGCCCCTGCCCCTGCCCCTGCCCCTGCCCCTGCCCCTGCCCCTGCCCCTGCCCCTGCCCCTGCCCCTGCCCCTGCCCCTGCCCCTGCCCCTGCCCTGCCCCTGCCCCTGCCCCTGCCCCTGCCCCTGCCCCTGCCCCTGCCCCTGCCCCTGCCCCTGCCCCTGCCCCTGCCCCTGCCCCTGCCCCTGCCCCTGCCCCTGCCCCTGCCCCTGCCCCTGCCCCTGCCCCTGCCCCTGCCCCTGCCCCTGCCCCTGCCCCTGCCCCTGCCCCTGCCCCTGCCCCTGCCCCTGCCCCTGCCCCTGCCCCTGCCCCTGCCCCTGCCCCTGCCCCTGCCCCTGCCCCTGCCCCTGCCCCTGCCCCTGCCCCCAACGCTGTCATCCGCAGGGTGGCGTCGACGCCACAAAGCTTCGGGAGGGCGGCAGGAAGAAGGCCCTGGACATGCAGGCTGCCAACGCAGCAGCGAAGAAGGTAGGGTAAACCCTCATCGTCCAAACCCCATTTTGAGCTGCACCCTGTCCGCCACCAGCGCACTAAAATACGTTATCCGGTCCTTGGTCATGCTGTAATAGGAAGTACACATTTTAACTTCGTTTCAGCTCTCACATTGAGAGATGTGAAAATGATGCACTAACATGCAGGTGGCTGCGAAGCTGCAAGCCAAGGGGCTCGACCCACGTAACGCCGTGTCCTTGCCGAGGTCCGTATTGGCGGCGGCCTTTAACGAAGCTAAGGTACGGCACTGGGTTGGGCAATGTGTACGGCAAGGGTTGGGGCAATGTGTATGTAGCCGATGGCCGTGTTGAATGATGGATGCAGTTGCGCTGCACGGCATGATGTGATGTTGCAACCGCTTCCCAACAAACTTACCGATGCAATCAACCACCTCTCCTAATCCACAGACCCCCCTAGCCCAATCTAGCACGACGCTGGGCAGCTACACGTACGATGCCGTACTCAGTGCCATGTCGTACCCGGAATGGGACTCACGATCTGTCAACAGCTCTTTCAACTACATCACCCCTGTCAAGGACCAAGAAAGCTGTGGCTCCTGTGTCGCATTCGCCTTTACTGGCTTGGCGGAGGCTGCCATCGGGGCCGTCAATCGAAGCATCGTGAATACCGTCGATTTGTCCGAGCAATGGTAAGCAAGCAAAGGACCCACTTGCGTGATAAAAGGGCCTTATGCCAACCCTAGCTTTAAGACCTCGCCATCGAAGCCCTGACGACTAACCTTAGAGCTGGAAGCTCTCTCAGAGGTTCAAACTAAAGTATTTGCAGACATGGAAATGTCTGTTCACCATGTAAATGCCATTTGTCGGATTTCCCAGCCAAGCCTGACCAGCCCTAGTCCACTGTGCAGCAACCAGGTCCCATCATCAGGACCCCCCGCTTGGATGCGGGTCTGTGTTATGTGTGGGCTGTCGCGTTGTTGAGCGAAGTACATATTGTGCTTTGGGTGCACCAGCATGCGAGGCTAGGGTTGGGGCGGGGATGATAGCAAAACACCTTCCCAGGTGGACGGACGTACAGACAGACAGACAGACGGGTAGCCAGACAGACGGGTAGACAGACAGACAAACAGACAGAGAGACAATGGGCCCTGGATGTATTTCTCCACAGGCTTTTCTTCTGCAATGGGCTGTATGCGCCAACCTGTGACTATGGGTGGTACGGCAACCAGGCCGCTGACGTCATCACCAGCAAGAATCTTCCGTACGAGCTTAATTATCCGTACACTGGCGCGCCTGCATGCACGCTCAAGTCGCCACCAGAGCGCCGAGCGGGGGGCAATTTCAGCCAAGTCGTGATCACCGATATCATGCAGGTTAGTCGGTTGTCTGTTGTTCGTTGGTAGGCAGTTATCAGTTGGTCGATTGACATGAAGAATTAAGTGGATGCATAAGATGTTCTTGAAATGAAACTTTGTTCAGCAGCTGCCAATTTTAAAAACCCTGACATCAGGTGGCTTTGAACGGATGGAAATCAGAATCCTAGGTCCTGGATTCAAAATCCATGTTCATTTACTTCAAGTTGCAGAATCCAAAACCCTAAGTTCCAAATGCTCATGTATTATTTACACCCACGTGCCTGGACCTAACGACCTACCTTATATGGGGTCAACACGAACTTCTTGTACGGATTTGATAGCCAGTCGTGCGCCTTGGTACCGATCTACCTAGCATGTGCAGTTGTATCAATGCACGTGGAACAATTACTGTTTTGCCTGAATGCACACGTATCCCCAGGCCAAGGAGCATATCCGTACATATGGGGGGGTATCATCGTTCTTTGCAGTTTACAACGACTTCTTTTATTGGACTGCGTCTCGTCCGTGAGTACGTGAGAGGGCGCATGACTCCGGTGCCTCCGCCCGGTTCCTCGAACGCCCTAGTTGTGCGAACGAGCACCGTGGGGTGCTGCCGGTGGCTCACACCAGGGACCGCTCAGGGAGACCACCAAGAGGGGCCCGGGAGGTTTCAACAGCGCCACGGACTTATGTCCATGTCTTATTGCGACACAGTTGCCGTACATAAGGCTCAAGTGGATATGGACTATTCTTTTCGACAGGGCAATTTATCTGGTTGGTTGCATCCATTGGTCGCAGACCGCTAACCGCATGCTGGTTAACGCCACCCTAAAGCTGCTTTGCCCTTTTTTACATCGCTGGATGCTGCGGCCTGCCGACGTTTGATATCTTGCTTTGCTTTGCTCTTGAGACACCGCACGACTTGTTTCTGTACGACTGTATAATGTGCGGCAGGCCGTACACCTATGATGGCTCCAGCTATCTTGCTGGCTACCACCAAGTCCTCATCGTTGGTTACAGCGATGCCGGGTCAGAGGGAGGGAGAGAGTGTGTGTATGTGTGTACGTGTGTGTGTACGTGTGTGTGTACGTGTGTACGTGTGTGTCTCACCTAGGGAACTTTGGCGACGTCTGTGGCGGCCGGTGTGATGACGGTATAAGGCCCATATTCGTAATAGACCCCATGCAGTCCATAATACAAGTACATGGCAGCTGGGGGTTATACGTACATATACGTACAACTATATTCCATACAATCACCGTAACGCCGAATATGACCGTTGCCTTGTGCCGTACCTTTAAAGTATATAACATAATACGCCGTAAGCGTACGTATTTAATCAGTGGCTTACAGAGGTTCACGTACGGCACATCCTGCCGTACAAATTACGACCCGCCTTATTGTATTCCAGCGCCTAAAACCTAGCCGTTGTTTGCCCTCAGGGGTTACTGGATCGTGAAGAACAGCTGGGGCACGTACTGGGGCGATAGGGGATACATCCGCATTTCGTACAGTGCGAATGTGGGCCTTATGGATGAAATATTTGGTTTTGCTTGGGCGCCGCCGCCGTCGCCCTCGTCACCACCGCCGCCGCCGCCGTCGCCCTCACCACCATCCCCGCCGCCGCCGTCGCCCCCACCACCGCCGCCGCCGCCGCCGTCGGCCCCCCCACCACCACCGCCGTCGCCGCCACCATTTCCGCCGCCGCCGTCACAACCGTCGCCACCACAATCGCCGCCGCCGCAGCTGCCATTACTTTCCCCCCCATCACTGCCGCCACCAACGTCGCCATTACTTCCACCTTCACGCCCACCATCACCGTTGCAGCCGCCATCGCTCCCGACAGTTCCATCGCAGCCGCCGGCTCCATCGCTGCCCCCTTCGCTGCCGCCATTATCACCATTGCCATCTTCGCCACCGTCTCCGCCACCGTCTCCGCCACCGTCTCCGCCTCCGTCTCCGCCACCGTCTCCGCCACCGTCTCCGCCTCCGTCTCCGCCACCGTCTCCGCCACCGTCTCCGCCACCGTCTCCGCCACCGTCTCCGCCACCGTCTCCGCCACCGTCTCCTCCCCCCTCTCCGCGGCCGTCTCCACCACCGTCTCCTCCCCCCTCTCCGCGGCCGTCTCCACCACTTTCTCCGCCACCGCCTCCTCGGCGATCCCCTCCGCCATCACCTCGGCCAATGCCGCCTCCCTTGCCGTTTTGTGGGGACGGAGTCTGCTCCGCCAATGAGACCTGCGAGCGCTGCCCAAGGGACTGCGGCAACTGCACCGTATGCGGCGATGGTGTCTGCTCTGGTGTGTGGGGATGATGTCTTTTCTTGTGCCTCACTTCCTTATTCGTTTGCTTACTCGTTCGCAACCAGAACCCACCGTAACGAGAACCAGCACCTGAACTTAAAGGCAAGCCGCTACCCCCCCCGCCTGTGCTGAGAACGATAAGCCCCCCGGCCCCGGTCCCCGGCCTCGCTCTCATTCACACGCAGGCGCTGAGACTTGCCAGACGTGCTTGACAGACTGCGGCATTCGTAACAGCACCACGGGCGTGATTTCCTGCTGCGGTGACGGGGTGTGCGATTCACCCTCAGGGGCCGAAACCTGCGCCTCCTGCCCCTCCGATTGCGGCAACTGCGCGCCATGTAACCTTAACTCCATTTGCGAGAAAGCACTCGGGGAGAAGTGCTACAACGGCAAGACGGGCTGCCAGGACTGCGGCACATGTGGGGGACCGACATGCGGTGACGGCAAGTGCGCGAGTTTGCGGAAAAACTACAGCGAGAACTGCGGTTCTTGTCTATCGGATTGCGGGAGCTGTACGGCCAGTACGTACTGCGGTGAGTCATTCATCCATAAATTTAACATCATAATACTTGTGACCGCTTCAGTTAGCTGGTCTAGTCATTGTCTGGTATTAATTAGGATACTAAAGATCTTTAAGTTGTTATTTCTATATTGCTATGTCTTCATGTCGTAGATCCACTCCCCGGATGGGAAATTTCGCCGTCGCTGACAAAATGCACTGTTTGATTCGTAAATTTAGCAATTAAAACGCAATATTCCATGTTTGTGGCAATTTTATGCATTTTGCTATTTACAGCGTTTTCTGTATATGTCCAGACGGTGGAAGGGCTGGAAACTGGGGCAGCAGGCCCCAGGACAACATACCATTAAGGGCTAGGAGGGCGAGGAAAGCGGTAGCCCCAGGCACATCTAAAAGCATGATATTACATGAGACATAGTTTATTGTAAGATTAATAATGTGATGTAGAAATATGCGCTAGGCAGGCATCAATCCTACATGTACGGCTTCTCTGAAGTCCACCAGACAGCTGTCGATCTGTGGGTTCTTATGGGGGCGAAATTCATATAACCATCAGCCTGCGCAACTGCCTGCCTGTGCCTGTCCGCTTGCCATGTTGTAACATCCTTAGGGCCCCCACCTGCTACTGCCGCTACTGCTATCTATAGGTGATGCAGTGTGCAATGGCTCCGAAACCCCCGGCTCATGCGCTCGGGATTGCAAGCCCTCCAAGTATAATCGTGTTCCTCCCGGCCAAGCCTCCAACTCTAATTCCAACGCCAGCCCAAACTCAAACTCTGTCGGCAGGAGGTCACTTCTGATGAACTAAGTAAGGGCTTAGTTACAGAGGATGATCTTGATTGCGGATTGACGAGCAGGGGCGCCAGCAGCAGCAACTGCACGCTCGCGTCGTAGTGTGAAAATGATGAATTTGTGGTTAATGGCGCGTCATGGTGAACGGTCTTGCCGATGGGGTACCTAGGTAGCTTGATGTTGGTGGCTATCGTCGTGTATATGTATTTAAGTGTGATACAAGCTCAGAAAGAGCTCGCAAGGCCCCGTATGAGCCAGGAGGCTCAAAGGACCGCGAGAACGAGCTATCCGGCGTACTATTTACATTGGAGTAGTATGACACGGCGGCCAAAATTCAATCCATCATACACAGCGCGATTGCCTCCTGTGGCTGAACTGAGTTTGCTTGCACAGTCGATCAATGTAACGTTTGGAGAATATGCATGACCTGCTCTGCGAGCTGTGCTTTGCACACTCTGAACTAGGGTGAGGATTTCTCCAGCAACACATTTCTGCGTATGGTTTCGTAGCAGCTGTATGACTTGGATTGCATTGCTGTTATTTTTACATTTCTAGTCGCTTATGTTGAAATTCGGTACCTCAGTGCCACATTTCAAACTGCCACACTTCAATTATCCCTTCCACAAAGCATCTAGTGTTTTCCTAACAACCCCGCTGCTCTTTCAGCAACTCTGAATGTTTTACTCAATCATTTACTATATCTCTTCTTATAATATGATTGACAGATGACGTTTCTTATTGCATCCATGTATCTTGCCCAAGTACAGTAGATGAATTTTTATTGGTACCTCAGCCATGCTCTATATTCAGTTTATTTGGGTGCGCGATGTCGCGCTCAAGATAAAGTAATATTAGATTTACTGTTTCTAATGTTCGAATTTCATAGCACCCCAACTGGCTGGTCTTTTTTACGACACCGGGCCGATGGTGGGTCAGACCCGCGATGGCCTAAACTCTTCCTGGGGCTCTGACAAGAAGCCGTGCGTGATTATGTTTTGAGGATTGTAATTAGAAAATCTATCCTGGTATATTAACATACGATAATTGACGGTTTACAGTTGGTTTTTAGTCCGTCGGACAGGCATATTTAGGTAGAGTGCAAAAGATTCAAAATACATATATATGAAAACGCAAATAATCAATAGATTAAAAAGTAACGAGCAATTGCACTGTAGAATATGGTTTTTCAACGGAATGGAACGGTATGGCGAATTCAACCGCGTCTTGTCTGCACACAACACAATTCCCGCTATCGCGCTGTTATCCGAAATATGTCCCTGTTGGCCGCTCCCACATGCGCCGCCCCTTGAAATAGGGGCGGGATCCCGACCCCAAGTCCTGCCATGCATTCGGCCATGACGGTGCCCCTCTCATGGTTGAGCTCTGCACAGTCTGCACCCCGCTTCTCCACCCCGGTTCAAAGCTATCACCTGACTGCTTGCAGGTCCCACCGGCATATGCATAGGGGGCTATTGCTGCGCATAATTAAAGCCGCCGTAAGCTTTCTCTTCCTATGGCATTCGTTGGGAGGGTAACGGCTTCTCATCGTTTACGGCAGAAGAACTCAAGCTAGTAAATACCCGGTACTGGTGAGCATCAAAGAGAGTTATGGCCGCGGTGCAAGAAGCTTGTGCAGGGCTAGAAGAACTAGCCCAGTGAGAGTGGACAGATCTGATCGCCCCTGTTGAGGGGTGGCTGGTTGCGACGGGGCGACTGAGGGCGGATGGGGGCGACAGGGTGAGGGCGGCGACGGGGTGACAGGGGCGAATGGGGGCGACGGACAATATCATATATTCTGAGATATGTACTAGATTTACACACTATGAAGGGGTTAGGAGGTCAGCTCCAAAAATGACTTCATATATAATTGCCAAGTTGGGTCCGCAAATGTTTCGCGTGCTGACAACCCCCTAATATAAACACTTATACCGGGATCACTGCGAAGCTCCCTGCGCTGAGTGCATGAGCACACTGTGCCCATCACCGTTAGTCCTCTTGATGACATGCATGCTTGTAGGTTCTTAAGCAAGTTTCTTTCATATGATTCAAGTGGCCTCAGATAGAGGCATGTCGCAAGCCGAAGAACATGAAGAAAGCGGTTTGCCTGATCCCTGCCTGACACGAAATGCCGCCGGAAGACGCCCCCAAGGCAAACGAAGTCTGAACCACGTACGGGCAACTAGCGACCTGCATATCGCTTGTCCAGAAAGTAATTATGGCGTATTTCATCTCTTCTTCCTTTGAACATAAATTCTTACAGCGAAGTTATATCTTCTTTACTTACAGCCTTTGTGCTGTATGATTGCTCTCAATGCACGGCACGGCGCCGCCATATGTACAGCAGGCATCAGAGCGACCCTTGGGACCTGCGCACGAGAGTGGATTAACATGCATCAGCACCTGCCGAAAACATATTCAAAGTAGTAGATGTTCGTAGCTTGTACATATAATGTTAGTGGCAAGGCGGACTGAGTAACAGCTGGAGGAGTACGGGGCACGGCCTGCAGCAAATGTTGTCTTGACGCTATCGGCCGCACAAAAACCAAATCTTGCTCAGTAATGCTGCCTCTTCGACAGCTTTCACAACAAGCTTTTCGGGGTTGTCTGTATGATTTCTTAGGTTCAATAACATACTCGCTTTATTGATGCGGCGTGAACCAAAGCCGGACTTGGGTCATCCGCTAAATATCGAATAGCTACATATTTTCTTATTATAACAGAATGGAGCTCCGTATCTGCTCCTTGCTGCGGTGTCAGGAGAGGTTGTCATTTTAGTACCAACAACGAACTGACTGATACAAGTGGCAAGTAATGATGCACTTTTATTTTTAGACCAAAGGCAAGTAACATCTAGCTGGCGTGGTTTCGGGACCTGGAGCAAAATGCTGGGGAACATAGGGTTGCACTTACAAAAGGAGCTCCCGCAAACCATATGCCCTGTATCCTTTGTCACTCTCTCACCGCATGTCTCATTTATAAGCAAGCTCACGTTGGGCCGGTTCCAGGGCGTCGACTGCCGTGACGACGCAGGTTGACGACTGCCTTCCGCGTGTCTTATTTGCGTTTTCTGGGCCATGTGGTATCATTGGCATGTAACGACATCTTATTAGACACGGTTGCGGGAGAATTTATACACTGCAAACGGGCCCTTATCGCATAGGATGTCGACAGAGGAGCCTGGACCTGCGCCTGGCAGGCTCAAAAATATAGGAACTCGCAGCGCGATAAGGTCAGGCGAAGGCTCCTTCAGGGGCCTGCTCAGCGGGCTTAGCAAGACCGCTGACAGGTCTGGCAACGGTAAGTTGCTGGTATTGGCTATAGAAGCGAGCACACAGTTCTAGCATCATTTGTGCTGTCATGGGCTTGCGGGGTGGGTAGGGATCTCCGATTTTTGCATGCCTGGACGGCGCTAGGTATCCGGCACCAGCGGTTAGGTCCATGACCCCCCCTTACGTCTGTGAAGTCCCCTTGCATTTGGATATGAGAAAGCTGGCATCCACCAAGCCCTTAGACTCCGAGCTAAGTGCCATAAATGTTAGGAACTTTCTATGGCTCTCCCTTCTTCCTCTGCATAAGTGCACTACATCAGATATTTAACAATAATAACGAAGTATATTGGGAGGCGTTGCAACCGTTAGGGTCAGGGCGCATACCCAATGCATGCTACGATGGCATGCCCTAGGGCATCCGTGCAACTCCAATTTCGTCCTGAGGGGTAAGCGGAGGGCGCGGACCCTTCCCTGGGTCGCTCGACGCGCCGCCTTGCCCTTGCCATGAAGAGTCGGCGCTCGATGCAGGGCTCAAAGGCCCACTTTGCGGCTTATGATTATGCGCTTCACAACTGCTACACGCAGCTTCTACCATTGCCGCCACTAGGCCAATGCGTCCTGATAGCATTTGCAGCTGAAGTTGCTGCGCGGGCAATGCAAAGCGACACGGTCCAGTGCGGTGTCGACTGTCCTGTGCCGGTCTTCGGCCCCCTGCAGGGCCGTCCTACCGGGAGATGGGCACGGCCTATTACCTTCGAGAGGAAATGCATTCCGCGCGACAGGCGGTTAAGCAGCTTGATGTCGCTGTGTCGGCAGCGCAGTCATTTCGAGAGGCGGCCAGCAAGCTGCGTGAGGAGGCGCACCGGGCGATGGCCCGACTTGAGAGGGTGGGACCGGGTCTAGTGGTGGAACAAAGTGGAGGAAGGGCAAGTGGGGGAGGTTATGAGCAACACAAGGAGGCGTGAGGAAAAGATGGAAACGCGCATGAGGTACTTGGATGGAAGTCGTTGGAAGCCTGGGTCCATGGGTCTTCTGTATTTCTGCCCCTTTGTATGAGTTCTGTCAAAGCTGTGTTTCCGATTTGCAGCAAGGCATGTTGCACTTACCGCTGCCGTTAATTGTGCCACTCCCTGATGCAGGCCGTCGCGCAGGTCATGAACTCGGAGTACGTAGACCCGGACCTGATCGGGATCGCCTGTGATATCACATGTGCCGCAAAGCGTGGGATCACTCTTGTGGACGTGTACGGGAAGTACAGCACTATGGTAAAAATCATGACCATCTTCCTGCGCTCATACATCCACTCCAAGTTTGAGAAACAGACGGAGTTGCTGAAGAAGCTCAACCCGTCAATACCGGTGCAGGCGTCTGTGCACCGGTCGCAGATGCCACTGCCGCCTGTGCCGGCTGCGCAGCCGCAGCAGCACACGAGCAGCACTGCCTCCGTCCAGTCCACCCCCAGCGCAAACACCGTCGGTGGAGGACCGCTGTCTGTTATACCAGAAGCTCATTCGCAGCTGGGCCGTAGCTCCGTTGGGATGGCCCCGACGTCACAAGCTGTGGCGCCGCCTGTGATTCCACAGGCGCCGGTCGTGGCGCCGCAGCCGCCAGCATCGACCCAGCCGCTCGTTGGCAAGATGCTGCAATGCAACCGCCACGAGAAGGTCCTGGCGATGACGTATGTGCCCGCCGCGCAGGTGCAGGCCAGCGAGTACATGTGCATCTGGTGGTCAGTCGGACAGCGGATGGAATTTTACTCCGAGGCGACCCAATCCACGACGGTCTTCCAGGAAGCCTCAAGTGTGACGGCGCTGGGCATAGATGATTCCGGCAGCGTGTGGACAGGGCATTCCAAGGGCCAGGTACGCGTGAGGTACAAGCAGCAATGGGAGCGAACGGTGGAGGGCAAGGCATTCACAACGGCGGTCAGAGCCATTGCGTTCGACGACCTGGGACGCGCATGGACGGGCGATGAGAGCGGTCGCATGAAGGTGAGCGGCGGGGGATGGGATTGTCCTGGGGGAGTAGGTGTGAAGAGGCGTAGAGAAAAACGAAGACGCGGGGCAATTACCACGAACGGGACACATGGAGATGAACTTGGTGTTTGTACCTTGCGGGCGGCGTTTCAGGGGGCGACTTTGACTTCGGGAAACCACAAACCATGGATGAAATAGCATCCGAGGTGGGATATATATATAATATATAATATATAATAATAGCATCCTGCGCCTGCGCCAGATGGGAACATGCCCAAGTTGGTGCCCCTTCCGGGAAAGCAAAAGCGGTTGTGTTTGGCTAGAGGAGTTTTGCGAGTTAGATTACAGTGGAGTCACGGCTGTGCTGAGATGTGGGAATGGAGATGAGGGTGGTCTTCTTAGTTTTTTATGTTCACGCTCTCTCCGTTTGCAGGTCATGGCCTACGAACCACAAGGAGGGCAACTTGCGATCGTGGCATCGCTGCAGCGTTCTCCGGCATTATGGGCCAAGATGAAGGTCACGCCTGGGAACCTGTTCGGAAAGCGCCATTGCAATAGCGGCACGAGCAACCAAGCGTCGGCAGCAGCAGTCTTCGCCGCCGCCACTGCGACGGCGGTGACGGTGGCAAATTCTGTAGCCGCCGCCGCGGTGGCAGCTGCGACGACAGCCACAGGCCACGACAACAGTCCAGGAGGCGCGGGCACCATGGGCGTCGCTGCCGTTGCCACCGCTGCGACCACCTCGTCTGGTGGCAATAACGGGCACAGCGGTTATAACTCCACGCCACCGGGGACCATGGAGGGGCCTGTGCGCTGCATATTCGTTCGTGGGGATCGTGCGTGGGCTAGCGGGGGCCGGTCGTATGCATGGCTACAGCTGTGGGACACTGATACGCTGCAGGTGCGTACTGGCTCGATTTGTCTTGTGTGCGGCTCGTCTTTCTTGGGGGCCCCCCTGTTCCAGGAATCTGCTTGCTGCTTTGGAGGCCTGCAATATGGCGTTGTGGTGTCATCACTAAGCTGCAGTTGCACGCACGCTCTACGCGGCATCAACCCTTTCATATTCCTTTCCGTTTCCTGCTGGGGGATTTTCGCTGCCGCTTGGCATTTCTCCCAGCCACCTTCATGCACCCATTTGCCGGCCTTCCACCTTGACGCACCTCCAACCTGTATACTAAAACCCATCGTGCCATCGGCCCGCCTGTCCTCCGGACCCGCCAGGATCTGGATGTGTTCGAGTGCGGCACCCTTGGTCCCTGCCACGCCATGGCGTCCCTGCGCTGGCCCTCTGCTTCCTCCGCCGGGCCCTCCTTGCACATCACCACAGGCGGCCAGCACCGCCACACCCACAGCGATGGCTCTCGTGCGGCACAGCCTCCGTCCACAGGTGGCGCTAGTGGCAAACCCATGAGCTCCTGGCGCCTACTGACAGGCCACGAAAACGGACAGTTGCTGTTGTGGCATCCGGGGCACCGAAATCTCGCACCGTTACTGCGCATCGGCGACCCTGGTAGCCCTTGTCGCGGCATTGCTGCGTTCGAGGGATTCAACCTGGTGGTGACGGGGCACCAAGGCGGCCAGCTGCACCTGTTCCGACAGCCTGCCGCGGAAAGCGCCCTGCCGCCAGGGGCCGACTCTGTGTCACCGCAGTCCCTGGGCACGCACCGGCCTAAAATGGTGGGAAGATCTGGGGACGCAATGAAAATAGAACATATTTTGGAAGGCTAGGCTTGCATGTTCGGTCTGACAGCAGGTGTACCCTACGTACATGTTTCGTTCTCTTACAGCCCGGCTGCTCGCCCTTCCGCTAATCCGTTCATATAGGTGGTCGTCACAGCGCATAAGAGTCGACTGGACCGTATGACCTGCAACGCTACAAGCTGCGTCACCGCATCCATCCTAGGCACCATCCGCCTGTGGCATGCTGCTGACCTGGCAGCCGAAGCGCAGCGGCTGGGGCTGGTGTTCACCCAGCACACAGCCTCCTATGGCTCGCTGCAAGGAGGTGGGTCTGGGGAGTAGTGGTCTCTGGTATGCTGTGCAGGTGCGGTTGGGCAGCGGGGTCAAGCTATCCTGGTTGTGAAGGAAGATGCCGCACGGCAGGGGAAAGCTACACCCATGACATAGAGATGGGGTGCGGATGCGCAGAAATAGCAAGCGCTGAGTGTTCGGTTCCACGAGTGCGTTGGCATGGCGTTTTCGAGCTTGCGGCTGCAGTCCGAATCTGTCGCGAAGTCCAATCGCAGTCACCAGACAACAAGTACGCTTGTGCTGCACTGCTGCGCTCTTTGCAATGCGAACATGTCATCCCCGCCGGTCACACCTTTCTCCGCTTTGCTTTCTTATCCATGAACCCATAGCGGAGCTATCCCAGACGGGTATGTTGCATGCTAGCTCCACGAGCTCCCAGTTCGCTCGGGACGCAGCAAAGTGTCTAGCGTTGGAATTTCCCCAGCACGCCAGTGGCCAGTTGGCTAGCCCTGTGTTAATGGGCGGCATCGGCAGCAGCCTCGGTACGGGACCGCTGACGGCAGCGGCTTCCGCCATGAGCAGCATCCCGTCGGCCACCCTGCTGCCGACGTCTGGGGGCACCAATGCGAGTGGAATCGGTGTAGCCTTGCACCAGCACCTGCGGCAGAGCTCCAAGGACAGCATGGACACGGCGAGTGGAACGCAGCCGGTGGGTTTGCACAGGAGGTGTAGGGAGGCAGGGGGCGGTTGGAGCGTTTGTTAGGTTTGCAGTTGTGGACATGAGCGAACAAGACCCCAGTCCCAGATGGGATATGAACGGACGGAGACGTAGGCGAGCACATTCAGATAACTGTTAATTCCTTTCCCCACTAATCCACTATGACCCTACCTGGCTGAGCATGACATGCGCTCATACATGGACGATTCGGACCCAGTAACAAGCGGGGGATGTTATTTCTGTTTCGTGGGCTGCCTCATTGTGGCTTTACGAGGCCGAGGTTATGTTGTGGCGGGATACTGAAAATAGAACTGTGGAACAACCCTTTTAGAGAGCGATGCTGGGCAATGCTACTGGTCAGTCCAAGAATGCCCCTCCTTTCGACCTGCAACGCCTCCGTTCTGTCCTTACCCCCCGTTCCGGCACGTTGAAAACAGATAGCCCTCCCTCCTTTCACTTGCAGGTGGGGCTTGCTGTATTTTGTTTTTGTGAAAACTGCTGTCTCCAGCACCCTGGCCCCTCCACTTGGAGCACTTGGTTGCAACCTTTCGTCATTTCGCCTCAACTCCTTTTGAGAGCCTTAAGTATTCAATAGGTATTATCCCACCATCGGCACCGGCACCGTTCCCGCACCCGCAGAATAGCTCCAATACCGCTGGCACTTGCCAGTCGACAACAGATGGCCTGGGGACATCATCCCACCCCGGGCAGGTGCCCTCCGGCGCCTCCTTCCAGCACTTCCAAACCATTGACTACTCCGAGCTACAGATGCAGCGAAAAATTGGTTCCGGAGCGTACGGCGAGGTGTTGCTGGCGGATTGGACAGGCTCCGAGGTGCGCCTTCCTGCGGCCGCGGCCGTTTGACGTCTTAAGGGAGAGCTAGCACTATCCGTAACCGTGGAGTGTTTTTGTGTTTATGCCGCATTGCCACGGTATTGGCAGTGCGACATGCCCACATGACCTTGGGACGTGTAAGGACAGCATATGTAACTGTCATTTTCCGTAGGGCTCTCGCGCGCGTCTCGGTCTTGTCGCTGAACAGAGCTCCCCAAGGGCGATTCCTATCGACGCAATGGTGTGATATTGACGCGCATCGCCCTACAGCACCTGCAATCGGTTTTTAATCCCTTTGGTGAAGCATTATCGCGTATACTCCGTCCTCCCTTTGTGATGGCTGTGTAGGTGGCTGTCAAGAAGCTGTTCGCGGTGCAGAATATGAACGACAAGGAGTACAGCTCGCTGGTGAATGAGGTGACATTGCTGGGCAGCCTCAACCACCCAAACATCGCGCGCTTCTTGGCGGTGAGATCACACGTGGTGACCGCGTCATGGGACGGAGGAAAGAGGCGGATGGAAATGGACGGAAGGCACGGCACACACGGTGTCTTGTGAATGTGGCATTTCCACTGTTCCATCTTCTTGACTACTTCTTTCCATGTGCCGCAAGTGGCGCACCCAAGAGCCCCCCCTCAAGCCGTGCTGGCGATTCGACCACAGATACGCGGATCAGCATGGGGTGCACCCGCGCATGGGGTGCACCCGCATTCGCCGCGCCATGGTGGCAGCTCATACGCATGCCCCCACCTCGCCTTTTCCATCGTCCTGTGCTTATTTTCCTCTATGCTCTGATTGTTATGGATTTCTCAATGTGACACCCTGGGCCTGCATCCCACCGACGCACCCATCGCAGATGTGTGAGGATCCACCCTGCATCGTCATGCAGTACTACCCATATGGCAGCCTGTTCGACTTATTGAATCGCGCGCAGAAGGGCAGTCCCAAGGCCGCCAAAGAGCTCACCTGGAGCAAGAGGCTGGACATGCTACGCGATGTGGCTTCGGGCATGCAGTACTTGCACAGTCGCAAGCCACCTGTCATTCATGGTGACCTGAGGTGGGCACATGCATATGAATGGGTGGACGGGAAGATGTGTGGGATGGGACGCCGCGATGGGCACGCCCATTACCCACCCAACACTGCGAGGCCGTTACGTTTTGTCAAGCCGATGTGTCCTGGGTGCCGGCGCCGGCAGTACGTGAAGATTTCGAAACTTCTCAACCCCCTTATTGTGACCCCCTTGTTGTTCAGGTCCCCCAATCTGCTGCTGGATCTGACCATCGACCGTGAGCGGCCACGCTTCCATGTCAGGATCGCAGACTTCGGTCTGGCGCGCATGGCCAACGGCGCCACGGGCAGCGTCATGGTCTCTAAGATGACCAACCCTCGGTGGCTGGCTCCGGAGGTGCGACATCTCGACTAACCATGACACCTTTTCGGGCACGGGTCCATCTTAATCACGTCCTTAACCTGTCCAAACCTTGAATCGATTACTCGCGACACGACCCTGCGGCCATTCCGTTCAACGTTATTCAGACTGGAGTGAGCTGTGCTGGCAGCTGTGGCTCTCCTCCTTGCTGCTGCTGCTGGGCCAGCTGTTGTCGTGCGCGTTGGACCATGGGACCACGTCGTGCTGATCATCCCGGTCCGCGGCCAATCCTTAACTACCTTCCTGACCCGCCCCACCCGTGCCCACCACGGGCCCTCTGGCATCTCCTAGGGCTTCGTTGTGTGTGAAGTCTATTCGGCGTTAGGTCTTGCGTTAACGTTCTCATCCCCTCTGTCCGTATCTATCTCCACCGTGCAGGTGATCAGGAATAGTTCCGTCGGCAAGGCAGCAGATGGTGAGGCTCAGCGTATAGTGGCGGCCTAGTGTTACTTGAATGGCAATCAGCAGGGCGTCCACTGGCGATAGGGGGAGTACAATGTGAAGGCCGAAAACTTAACAACAGGTTTCCAGTTCCCCACAGCTCCCTTCATGCTATCACGCGCTATGTGTATGCCCGCGCCTCTTCTTTCCCGCCAGCCTTCCAACCTTCCTTTCGCAACGATGTTTCGCTGTCCTGCTTCTACCCCCCACCGTAACTCTGGCATCCTTTGCTTCACTGATGCGTGAAAAAACAAACACCAGGCGACGATGATCACCGCTAAGAATAACAGTTTTTTTTGCGAATTGTTTTTTTATGCATATCTGCTTCCATTTCTCTATCTATTTTGCTGTCTCACCGCTCCGTCTCCCTGAACTGCGCACGCGCGCACACATACACGTATGCGAGACCGCAGTGTACAGTTTCTCGATCATCATGTGGGAGATGCTGACGTGGAAGCAGCCATACCAAGACATGATGAGCGTGCAGGTCATGTTCTCCACTGTGACCGAAAACTCCCGCCCCGAGGTACCGCCTGATGTCGAGCTGCCGGGTGGCCCGGGCACATCGCTACCGATGTACCTGCAGCTGATGGAGCGATGCTGGCAGGCGGACGCGTCGCTGCGGCCCTCGTTCAAGGACATTGTGGAGGTGCTTCAGGTGAAAGCGGGCTGCGGGGAGGGGTGCCAAGCTGACCCTGGAGACCCAGAAGCCATGGCGATATGCATGACGCTTGGATCGCGACAATAGGTTTCGAGGGGCTCTGAGTTTGGGGGTGCTTTGGTAGGTGGAATGTATGTAAGGGGATGTGTAAAAAGGGAGGAGGGAGCTTGATGAATTGATTTGTGAATCCCCAGTCGTGAGTGGGGAGGGGGAGGGTAGGTGGGGAGGCGGGATATTCCATTTTTTTCTGGTGGATTGTGGGAGCTAAGCGAGAGCAGGGAGGCGATGTCTTAACCGTATGTGAGGTCATGCGACCTCATTGACCCGACACTGCTGCCGAACATGCTACAGAACATGCAAAAGGCCGAGACGGACAGCCCCCGCCCGCAGCGCCCGCACCAACAGCCTCCAGCTGCAGGCCCAGTGCAAATGTCGCAGCGGTCCCAGCAGCAGCAGCCAGGTCGGGCCATCGGCGGCTCAAATGGCGCCACAGGATACACCCCATCTCCGCCCGCAGCCGGCGGCAACGATGACGGTGACGGTGCTGCCACAATGATGGGTGTCCAGGATACAGCCCGGGAGTCGGCCAGTGCTCCAACTACAGGCGGTAATGGCGTGCCACCAGCAGCGGCCGCAGTGGCGGCGGCGGCGCGGCGCACCATCTCCACTGGCGTTACCTCGCCGTTCATGTGTACGACAGCATTGACGGCGCCCGGTGAGGTTCAAGTAGACGACAGCGGCGGCGCGATACTATCGGACGGCGGCCAGGGTTCCCACGTTGCCAAACAGTACAGTAGCGTGCTGCCGCCTTTTGGTATGAGTCCGATTCTTGAGGAAACAGGTTCAGCAACACCCTCTATCTCTCAGCAGTTGATAGAAAGGCCCACGGCTACGATGGTGGGTGCTGGTGTCCCAGCAGTGTCAGCCGCAGTGTGTGCAGAAAGCGCAATTTGCCCGCCTGCGGCATCGACAATTCAACAGCAGCAGCACGTCTCTCTCCAGCACGTACATGTTGCACGGAGCAGTCTATTCTCGCAGCAGGCCGCAGGCGGCGCACCTGCCTCCGTGCCCGTATCGGTCTCCTGCCCAGTGTCACCGGCGCCACACACCTCCACTGCCGCCGCAGTTCCCGCTTCCGTACCATGTTTTGCAGGCTCAGATCATAATCCGCTGTCCTCGGCATCTTCTGCCGAGAATGGCATCTTACATGACGTCAGCGGCGGCAGCAACATCGCAGGCATGCCCACTACCGCAGAATCTGCACGCCAGTCGCCTACATCCACCTCCGGTGGTGCAATTGGTACCGCCGTGGCGGTGGTGACGACAAATGCGGCGGCGTTGCCGGCAGCTCCTGCCGTTAGCGGCAAGACTGGTGCTGCACCTGCAGCAACAAATGCAGCTGGCCAAGGCGGATCTGAATTGAATGCAAACTGGCGTGCAGGTGGCTCCGAGGCGGCGATGGGGCCAGGGGTGTCGAGGAAGGGACTGTCAATGGAGGCCAGCAATGCCGGAGGCCAGGGGCCTCGATTAGCCGATACTGGGGGAGGGACAGCTGAGGTGCCCCTTTGGCCGGTGTACTCAACTCCCATGGTGGCTGCCAATGCTATCACCTGCCTCAGCCCCTTCGCCTCCATACCGGCTGCACAACTTGGGGAACTTGACGCGGCCGCGCCCCGTCTGGCCGCCGTGCCGGGAGAGCACCTGTTCGGCGCCGTCGCGGCAAGCCACGTGCGCGCTGCGCCGCCGTCTCCCAGGAACGCAGTCATGGCTCGGGGCATTGCCGCTGGGTCTGTGCCTCATGTAGGTGCTCGCGCTCGTGGTGCTAGCGCCGCAGGTGGGCCCGGCCACCATGCCAACGGCATGCAGGGGACGCCATCAAGTGGCCGTGGCCGAGTTCCTGGCGCGTTTATAGGTCATGGTGCGCCGCCCCGGACTGGCGGTACAATAGGCGGCGGCGGCCCCACACCGTCAGGGACACCGCGCAGCGGTGGCAGTGGCAGCAACTCCCAGCCTGGGACGCCACCACACGCAGGCCCAGCTGCTGCTTCACCCGTGCGTCGCGGTAGCGGTGGCTATGGCAGCCGGCAAGGCTCCATCACGGGCCTCACGGGCAGCGGCGTCCCCGCCCCTAGCATTCCGGGACGAAGCCACAGCGGCGAGGGGCAGAGCGGTGGCAGTAGTCGCCGCCGCCGCATTGGCAGCACCAGCGGTGACGCCGCCGTGCCACGAGCCTTGGCAGTTTCATCACAGCTATCATTGCTGGCAGGACGGCTATCTCACTCCGCCGCACACCCACACGTAGACGGTCACGACGACCACGCCATGGGGACCTCCGGCCGCCCTGGCCATCGGCGCACACCCTCTGGCGGCAGCATTGGCAGCCCTGCAGTGGGCCGTGGCCGTGGGTTAGGGCCCTTGGTTCAAGAAGGACCACCCGAGCTGCACCCGCGGACGCCCACCCGTGGTAGCAATTATCTGGCATCTCCGCGCGTGCCGATCCTTAGTACTGTGTCCTCCATGGCCGATCAACGAGCCATGCCCGCGGCCCGCCGGAATCAACATGCGATGCCGCCCAGCACTGGGACCAGCGCAGCTTTTGACGTCGTTGGCAGTCCCTCGGTGCCCTCGCCCAGCCACATAAGCCGACTCGCTGCGGCTGCTCGGCCGCCGGGCTCACCTCGGTCCCACATTCCAGGCGGTCCGGGGCCCGCCGTTGCTCACCACCTTGCAGTCTCCACCGCCGCCACTGGGGCGGTCTCACGAATTCCTTCCTTAGCACAAGCTGTAACACACGGGTCGGGCCAGACGGAGCCTACCAAAAGCTTCGCATACCGCTCGCTGGACGATCTGCGCCGCTTTGACCTGTGCCGGGAGGTCTCCAGCTCCCCCCCGATGGGCTCGGCCGTGGGATCCCCCACAATCGTCACGCGTGCGACTGCCCCTCCCGTCGCCGACTCGGCCTGGGAGGAAGGCTTGGACAGCGTTCAGCGTAGTCCAGAACACACACAAGAGGTAACGTTGGACAACGGCGTTACTGATGGTCGAGTCGCCGATTCAGTGGTGCAGCAGACGAGGCCAGCAGCCGCCAGCGGGGAGCCTGACTCGTCGCTGAGGCGGGTTGTTCCTTCAGAGCAGCCCGCAGCATGTACGGGCATGGCTGCAGCAGCGGCTCGGCAACCGGCCCCGCTACTTGCGGCGACTGCTCGTGAGGGCCAAAGCCCGTTTGCGGCGGCCGTATACCCGGGTGCTTCCTTCGACGGGAATGGGGCAGCGGGTCGCTCAGAGGAGGCCTTGCGTGAAGCTGCCGAAGCGGATCTCGTGAGGAAGGCGGCCTGCGTGTTGGACAACAGGACGGGTCCAGGTGCGGCCATCGTAAGCACACCGTCCACAGCGCAAAGCAATCCTCGGACAGAAAAACCCTTCGTGAATGATCCGCACGCGCTAGTCGCTGGCGCTGCTTCACCAGCTACGGTGTCGACAGTGCCCGCAGCGCTGGCTCGTGTGACTGCTGTTGCGCAGAAGAGCCCCTTCGCCCAGGCGGCCGAGGAGGATACTTGGTGGGAGGACCAGCACCACGACGACTGATACTGGCGGTGGTTGGGCGTTCACTGTCACTGTGGACGTGCGGTCCAGTCAGCTCACAGTTCAGGCGCGTAGCCTGCATTCCACCTGGATGACGCAGGAAGCTGTCCCAAGGTCTCGGGTCTTAAGCTTCTCCCCGATGCTGATAGAATTTGCCTTTTGCCCATTTGCTCTTAATCGGGAGCCGGTTAGGGAATGAAGAGTTTCTTGCATCTGACCATGTTCTGCACACGGTAACTTTCGCCTGGGATATACTGCCGAGATATGGAACCACCAAGAATGGAGAAGTGCAAGAGGCGAAAAACGTTTGCGAAGCTCGCAACTGAGTCCTCATGGTCTCTTTTGAAGTGCTTGGCGCTGCGGACTTCTAAGGCTAGTGCAGATCATTGCTCCTGTATACATCAGCATATGCATATCCCATATGCTTCCAAATGCTTGTGGTTCAGCCGGGGTGTGGCTGGGGGCAGCTGGATTTCGGTGGTGCTTTTTGCGTATCGCGTTGCTGCGCATCAGCTGTACATCTCGGGAGGCTGGCTGGAGGGGCAGACTGCGCCACGCGGCAAGGCGTTTCCGTAGCAATCGTTAGAACGCCTGGTTTGACCCCCCATAAATGTGAGGCAGGCAGGTAAAAAAGGCTGTTGGCTGGGGGGGGATGTGGCGTTGTTGGACCGTGATATGCTATATATGCATATGCTCCTTGCGGCAACAGGGTCGACCTATTGGGGCTCGTGATATGGCCACTGCTAATTTTTATCGATGCTGCATGTTTGTTATGCTTTGTGATCAAATGCTTTTGTTATGGCGCACCGAGGCAGCATTGTGCGCGTGCATATGCGACGTTTTATTGATGGGCTTTGATGTGCCCATTGGCTCCTGCGAGTGTTGGTACTACTTGAATGGAGCAACCTTCCGACAATTGGTTGTTACAGTTCCTGGGCTCACATCGCCCAGCGAGGTGTGGCGCCCAAAATATGCTAACTGTTGTGAGGTCCATGTTTTTGTCAAAGTCAGTCGGTTGTGGAGGGTTACGAAGTAAGCTGCAACGTGACCGCTGGGATGCGTGGACGTGCAACAACTGCGCGTGAAGGGCAAAGAGGACATCGACCCTTACCAATCTACCTATAAGATGAAAGCGGATCCGCCGGGGGCGAACACAAGACATGAGCGGGATGGCTACTGCAGTATGTCGGGGGCAAGGAGGGTGAGGGGTCGAACTGGATCAGCTAGGAAAAGTAACTGGTGAGCATTAGCATAGTTAGGTTAGGAATCAAGGTCTGCATAGCTGCTTCATCCGTCAGCAAGGGCGGGACCTCCGCAGTGTCCCGTGCACCGGGGAGGCATGCAGCGTGCGGCCAGACATCACCGGATGTTGGCGCCGACTGGCCATGTGTATAGACATGCTGCTTGGCGCTTGTTAGGGTGCAGCAGGGGCCGACGAAGGGAGTGGAGGGTCCTTACCGTTTGATGACGATAAATGCACCATATCGTCATCGGCATGTTATTGTGAAGCCTTAGCTGGAAGCCATAACCGAGTGCATTAAGTGCTGGGTAGAGTCATGATTGGTCGCTAAGATAAATTCTTTATAATTTTTGTCCGGGTGGAGGTCTGGGGACGCATTACAGCATGGAAGCAGCCATGCAGCGTGGTTTCGCACGGCCTCCTAGGCGGCTCCAAAGGCGGGATGCAGTCGTGAGGCGGTTTGCTGGTTGTTGTGGCTTCTGGACGGCCTTGCTTCGGTATTTAATACTTAACGTGTGAAGCAGTGTGAAGCAGTGAACAGAACAGTGGTTTCATGTGTGTGGTTGGCTCAGGACCCCGGCGGTTTGTTGTTGTGACGTGCTCATCCTTGTAGAAAGGCTTGTTAATACGGATGCCCACGTTAACGTGAATGCAATATCGGGATTGGCGGCGAACAGGTCTTCGATCACAGTGCATTTGATGAGTGTTGAATGCGGTGAAGCATGTAATCTCTCACTAATCTGGCACTGATCTGGCCTTTTCAGTTGCCACAATGGGACAAAACCTCAGCTCAAGCCTTGCTCCATGTCACATGCCTCACGTGCTGAATGTGTTATGCAAAGTTCAGGACTGGGTGCACCATTTGGCTGTCTGCAGTGCACATAGCGGAGGGTTGCATGCCATGTCCTGGTGTAAGTGCCGCATGGTGGCGATGGCCAGGAGGACAAGGCACCTGCAATGTGCGGGCAGGCACCCATGCAATATAAGTTGCAGCTTGCTTGCTTGTACATGGAATGCGGGCTATTCATTGTGCTCCTTTGCAACCCCCTGCGATGTACTTCATGATGATGCACCCATCACAAATGTGCCCTGTTTCACACGCTGAGAATCACTGTAGGCGTCAGTGATTGTTCCTTAGCCGGTGCACTAATTGTGGAGGTGAAGCAGCTGCACGGCGGTGTGGAAACGGTTCTGGTAAAAACCAGTTCTTTGCGCTGCCCTAAGGGATAGACATGGGTAAAATTGGGCACAAATATGGGTCTACCCTTTATTGCAAAATGGCCAAGAGGCTAGAAGCCAACGCCTTCAGCCACGTGCTGTGTTCCTTCACAGGTTAATGGCCAATTGATCCCACAGTGTGTGGCCTGGAATTGAGAGCCCATAAGTGAAGCAGCTGCGTGCTCTGGCATGTGGAGCCTAAGGCAAACCGAGCTCTTCTGTACCCCGCCTGCGGCGTGGGCAGGCAATGAAGTGTGTCGAGAATAGCATCTGCAGCTTCATGTGTACTTGCAGGTGTATGACCATTTGATGTGAAAAGATATGTAATGGGGGAATGCGCACCCTACCATCACGCTCTATTGCACCACTGTTACGAGATGATTTCTAATTGCATGGTTCTTTCTTTCGAAATATTCTTGCAATCATTTCCTTTTTTAGCTAATTTTTTAAACTACTAAATTAACATTTATATACTCTACTGTCATCTATTTAAGCTGACCACTGTGTCACTGTAAACGTGGATTCTGTTTCCGTATTAGCTCCGAAGACGTGATTTTTGTAGCGCTATGTACCTTTTTCGCCTCCAAATTTGCAGCAACAGTTAACGAAAATCACCGACGCCTACAGGGATTGTCGGCTTCTGATACAGGCCTCGTTTGCGAGGGGTGCATCACCAAATTCATCGCACGGGGCTGCACAACAGTACAATGAATAGCACGCAATTACATCTACCACAATCGGCTAATCATTGACTGCTACATGTTTTAATGACTCCCGCTGTTTGTGTACGGCAGAAGGTGAACGAGCAATCACTTAATATGCAGCAGTCACAGCTAAGCTCAGCTCTTGCTCTTCAATCTTTCATACCATTTCGTTAGTTGCAAGCAACCTTGCTTGTTAATATATATCCCTCTTGTGTCAGCTCACCGCGTCTTTTGCGGAATATATATATTGAATATATTAAGAAGGGTTAGATATATCGCGTACCAGTCCAGGTGACAGCAACCTACAGCAAGCAGACCAACACATGATAGTTCCGGGCATACATGCACTGTTTGGGAATTTGTATTTCGTGCGAAGTGTCTCTCCTCCCCGGAGTCACAGTAATTGGTGGCTGGTGACTGGAATGCAACCTCGTAATATATTACCACCGGAAAAGTGTGAACTGGACAAGCCAGCCGTATATCAGGAATGAAAGGAAAGGCTTGTGCCTTATATTCCGGTTTGGATTGCGTAGTGGTTAAGGAGACAGGGGTTTCCAATCCGGCACCCCTATGCCGCATTCGTAACACCCGTTAACTCCCGAGGGCGTCCAGCAACATCGGTTAGGGATTTCGTCAAAAATTTTGAATTGTACAGCTTAATATGGTTAGTTGTATTAATGCTGTGAGACGATCAGGGAGGGGACATAAAGCGGGTGGGGTTCCGCCCTGTCCCCCGCCTGCACCGGGGTTGTCAATTTACCGGGATCAAAGAAGCTGATACCCGTCTTACCCTCTCTTACCCGTGCTTAAGGATTTTTAATACACCGCTTTTGCCCTCGAGATGAATGGGACTGTGCCAACCACGTACTGCTTGTAATCCTGTTTCCGCAGGCCCGGTACTATTTCTATGGCGTCTACTGGCGTATCTGGGCCGTAGATCGTCCCATGTATTCCCATGCTTGTCCGTCAGTACAAAATTTCAAAACCTACATCGGGCGATCACGCAGTGGAACAGATTTAGTGGATCATTAAATTTCTCAGGTGTGGTCTATCGTCGGGCCGTAAGGCGAAGGAGTGAAAGCCCATAAGCACCATCATTGCGTTGAGAAAGTCAAATCCCAACCAGGCCATCCTAGCTGCCATAATAATACATGAAAATTACAGCTGATGTTTCTACACAATTTTGCATAGAGATATTGAAAAGGATCAGGTCGCGTTCTTTCTGTCAGGGGTCCATAAATTTAAGCCGTATCGGGGAAAGCCGCAACCTGTAACCACACTTTCAGAGCATGTGATACTAACATTTTATTACCGCCTTTTAAGTTCATCTGGATCATCTGAATATTTCAGTTGACGTTAGCCTGGTCTCGTTTTATTATGTTTAGGAATACATGTGGTATAAGACTCCCCAGCACAGGTAGAGTACGACGTACGTAGGAACTAACGGGCAGAACCAATCCTACAGAAACAGGCCTAATAGGGACCGTGGGGCCGTCAAACACAGAACACTGCGCAACGCGGTACCTGGAGGTATCATTAAATAACACAATATAATTACAATGGAAAGGAAAAGCTACCCGTGGTAAGCTCTCGGCCGTTGCTGATGAGCTCTGCCATTAAAACTATAAAACCGATTGTTAAAGTCGATTATTTACTTGGCTTTAACCCCTATTTTTATGTGTACTTAAATCAGCACGGTAAGCGACTTTGTGAAGCTCCAGAAAAGAAATCTCCCCTCACACGCATGGCAATATATAGGATCCAGGCATACGGATTATTGCAGAGAAATTGACTGATAATTATTAATAACAAATATATTTCTCCAATCTGATTAACTCTGCTAGGCCAACTTGATACAGAATTTGTCCGGCGCTGCAGCAGGGCGTTTTCACTCCCGTCGTCCCGTGATGTTGCGTCATTTAGGAACGGTTGTATGCAATCTTGTAATTAGCTATCACGCTCGGAGCGGTTCTATACTGATGAAAATATGTTTAAAAGGTTGACCGTGGAAAAGGAGCCTGCCGGACGCCACAGTCCCGACGTTTTCATACGTCGGAGTCCGGGATATCGTCCGGGATATATTACCTTTTAAAAGCTTCACTTCCCAACCTGCATGGATGTCCACAAGAAAGCTTGTGGAATTTTACAAGCTTTCGGGGCTATCGTTGCTGAGTACATACGTATGCGTAGGTGATCGAAGGCGAGTTCTTGGACGATGATACGGTCATTTGTTCGTACTCAAGCTCTACTTTAGGGGTTAGACGTCACGCTACGGCTATTCGCCATGTGGTGACACATACGTTATTGCATTTTTGTCTGCGTTTACGTCTAATGAGGCCACCACCCACCCAGTTTTGCAGGGTACCCGTCTACGTACACCAGGAGAGCACGTCGGTGTCAGTTCAAGCGAAATAATGTGTCATGTAGGGCTGGCCACTGGTCCAGCTTCAAACATTTCGCTGTTGTTAGCGTGCAACAATGCAGTGTTACCGCTGCAGGAGAGAATACAACAGCAAGCAGGAGAGCGAGCAGGCAGAAGCAAGCCCAACACGAACTATTTTTGCGCACTGCCCCTGGCTGATGATGTCCTCAAATATTGCACAGGCGACTGCTACACCATCCTGGCTACACAACAGCCCGAGACCCTGGTTGACGCAAAACACCTGCTGACGTATGGTCGCCGAGCTGATGGGGATAATCCTAGAAAAGTCACCATGCAGCCACACTTCACATTCCTCGAGGCCCCAGTTTGGCATGCTGTGCTGGAGGGCGAAGTGTCCGTGTGCATGCTGAATCAGTACCGTGGTTGGCTTCTGCGTGTCCCAGGGTTCACCACCTGTAGGGCTGCCGCCTTACGTATGCCTTGTTGACCATTAGAGAGGACACCAAGTCTTCCTGGCCCTACACGGCGAGGTGCAATCTTAGAGCAGCAACCTGTGGCGACAGTAGGCCATGTGCAGGAGTCGAATTGTGTGTACACACATGGCACTCATGACGTTGGAGCATGCTCCAGAATGCAGGCATGAAGCAGCTGATCTCCGTGGAGCAATCCCTCCGTGGAGCAATCCCTAATATATATATATATATATGTATATATATATAGTTGAGAATGGGTTGATGACTATTGCGGTTGGCTGGGAACGGGGCACGTACATGGATGGCGCCGGAGTTCACGTCGCGGTTGCCCTACGTGATGACCCCATGCATGCCCAAGACAACGAAGGAGAATGTCCCGGATGAGCCATTTGTACAACGTGCTAGTCCCATCTGAGGTGTGTGCCGTACGCACTCGCATGCAGCACATGCTGAGCTACATAGACCCCTTCCAATTAGGTCATGGGTTGGCGCAGTTGAGCGAGACAGCAATTTAGCATCATTGGGTCGTCAGCAGAGAGAATTTAGACACTGCGCTGCATCTTGATAACACAATGAGCCACGCACATGGGAGAGGGTTGGCGGGAGGAGCTCACTGCAGTGATCACCACACATTGGAGTGGCTCCCCGAGAGGCATGAGCCGCCACGAGGCTGCTGACGGGGCAGCAGGGGGTTGCATCGGCAGAAATACTGATTGAAGTGGCGGAAAGTGAGTGCAAAGGCCCAGGTAGTAGGACGGGGAAAGGCCCGCGGGCGCAGTGACGTACTGTCAGTGGCGGGGATCAGGCTCTTGCCGGGAGCTATTCCGTGTCGCCGGGTATCACGTCTTTATTGCTTCAGACCTCCACTACGGCAGCCTGTGCCAGCTCCAAGGTACGGAACAGGCTTAACCGTGCGGCTCGAGCGCCAAGTCCGGTGGTGCTTTTGGTGTTGGTTTGTGTTCGTACTTTGCCATTGCTGTTCTTTTTGTTGTTGCAACTGCAACGACTGACACTGCTGCTGCCCTCGCTGCAATCATAGCAGCATCGGCGACGGGCCAGCAGTTTGTGCTTGGATCGCAGCGAGCACCAGTAATCAAAACCACTAGCTGTACAAATTTTCTGTTTGATATCATGTCTGTGACCCGCGGGCTGTGGCTGTAGGCTTACAGGGAATATATACCGCAGATCGACCTCCAGGTCGTTTTCCGCCCCAGTTATATAAATTCTACAGGAATGATGCAGCCTAGTGACAAATTTCCTTGAAGCTTCCGCTGTGTCGCGTTGCGAGTGCCTAGCCAAGGACGATTCGGGTTATGTAAAAGTTGCTACATTGTAATTTTATACATTTAATAAAACACATTTCATTATCTAGAATCCGTTTAATTCATCAGGTTACCCAGATTTGGCATGTTTCATGGTGCGGTGCGTGGCACATCATGCAGCGCAAGGCAACTCCCGAACAGGTTTATCCGATAACGATGATTCTGATTTTTATAATATTATTCATCTCGCGGTAGTACGTATTCAGCAATAGTCCAGCGGCCTGGATTCTAGTTCTAAGGCACCTACTCCCGTGTAAATGGGGAAAAAGGATGAAAATACTTCCTGACCTGCCGCACAACACCAACAAATATATCAATTATAGGAGTACTTGTGGCAACCTTGTATTGCATACGTTTTACGGAAGGTCATTGGGAATGTCCGGCACGAAAGGTGTTCCGAACCTTTTCCATACTCGATAACACATCATGGTGACGAGGGCTACCCTAAGAGACTTAAAGTACATCCGAAATATTAGGCGCTTTGCCGTGAAGCCCGTGTAAATTATTGGCGTACCCGTATGCAGTCGATACGGCCGGAGCGTAAGCGGTGTAAGTGGCGCAATCCTAAAACTCCCAAGCAGTTACCTCACCGTCGCAAAGGAACAAAACCCCTCAATTTCCCTTACATATCACCTGGTTTTATGATACTTGTAAGCTGCGCGTCGTCCCCGTAGGATTTGTCGTAGGCCCTGTCCTTCGATCTGCGGCTGGCACCGGTCGTCATTGACTATCATGGGAAGTGGTCCTGTGTCCTCGGGTATTGGGTTTCCGTGTGCACACGTCATATCCAATCCCCCGCAATGGTGACTTATACGTTTTTCTTTAGGAATCTAGACGTGCCATATTCTTCCATATCGAGCGCCCAGCGTGAGCGATCCCGGCGTCAGCCTAACATTTCGTATCAAAGTGTTATTGACTGGACAACAGCGCGGTTTCTTCCGCGTTTTCATGGACTCCTAAGCAAAATATATAAATCAAATGTATGCTACAATATTTATCGTATGCAAGGCCTCAATCCTATCTTGGACCTTAAAGCAGCTTCTGCGAAAGCTCGTGAAGACTTTAGTCAAGATCGATTGTCGCGAACTAAAGAAATCTCAATGGAAGTATTGGACGAATTTATGCTTGGTATTCGCCAAGACATATTTCATGAACATCGGAGCCCGAAAGCGGTCCCAGCGATGCGTGAGATATACGCGTACTTTGAATGACAGCTCCAATGAGTGGAAGAAGGCACGCCGAACTCTGAGTTGTTATCAGATATACATATTAGATCTGGGATAGAAACGCGGAATTATTGGGTCTGGAGCAGAAACGCGGTTCTCTTATTATGACCTCAGCCCTGGAAGCGTGCGTGCGTACGTGAGGCTGCAGAAAACATTTGCAGAGAGAATCAACTGCGTCAAAGAAAAATTATGGTTGTGAAATTTTTGAAAATTTCCCACATCGATTACGTTGGAAACATTGTTCACGCCGCGTCCGCCGCTGCGAACTCGCGGCTTCGTAACTTCGCAGAATTGCCCGATGCTGCAAAATCCAGCCATAATATAATAGGTACCCTACAATTTACAACTGGCATACGGGCAAGGCATCCTATAAATGTACGTCCGTTGAGTACAACTGCGGACCCCACACCACGCCAGATGTATAATATCGGGTAGCTCTTTCTGAAATTGTAGCATAAAATTCTCATCTTGAATAAAATTTCTTCACCTTCATTTATATTACTGTTGCAGTTGGCTGCCGGGAACACAACGACATCAGTTTCGTTCGTGTTTGCGGGCAGATGAAAAACAGTTTTTTATTTCCAGCCAGCAGATTTGCAGCTATTCACCTGTCAAGCCCCGAAATAATCTCAATACGTTGGAGCCCCTTGCAAAAGTGACTGGTATCCAGCGCCGTTTATACACTTTCCGCGCGGGGTTAGCCGTAACTGCTTCTCCTGCTGCTCTAAGTGATTCACTTTGAGTTAATTGGAGCCATTCTTCTTATCTGCGGAAGCTTACAATCAAGGTATCCAAAATTTGACGTCCGTATCGTAGGCAACGGTTGTCCAGACTGAAGGACGATAAAACTCAACGCGCAAATCATGCAAGCCCGCAGCAGTTTCCAAGACAGTTTTATTGCTCATAATTCTGCCGACAGTCCTCTTCTTGGTGTCGGATGCGAAGATTTCGGCAGTAGCTCGGATAATGACCGACTCAGGACGCGACATGGCAACGCGCAGGGGAGGGCTTCCGTTCCGATTCACTCCATTGGTCAATTGCGGGCCACTTCAATGGACGGCGAGCGCCCTAATGCCGGTCCTTCCAATTCGGGACATGGGCTCAAGTGCAGTGGACGCTGGGTCCCCAATTCCAGCTGTTGCGCGCACCCGCAAGATGACTTTGTATCATACGACTACAGAAGCCGTCGGGTTCCCTTAACGTCCCCTTGCGTTGACGGCGTGCCGCCATCATCCTTTGCTGAAACCTTCACACTCGTTTACGGTGTAGACGCTCCGCCATCCGCGTTGCCGCAAGACATGTCTAAAACTAAGAACAGCAGTAGATTGGCAGCAGCGGACATCAACGCCCCTGTCACGTGCTTATCCAAGGCCTTCCATCGCAGCAGGTCCTCGTCCCCAAGCCGGACTTTTCGTCCTCTCCTGGCCATGGCCCCGCAGGCCCCCTCGGCTTCAGAGTCTTCTGTGACCCTGCATACCAGCCTCGATCCATCCTCGGAGCAAGCCCCGATTGCAGGGAAAGAGATCACTGGCTTCCTGCCGCCGTCCTCCTCTTCCACCTCCAATCATCCACTTTTTGATGGTACTTCGGCAACTGCTGCTGCTGCTACTGCTGCCGCCGGCACTTCAGGATTGGATCTCCCAGTTTGCCACCGCCTGCGCGCAGTGCCTAATGCGATCCTCAAGTTCACATGGGGGAACTGTATGCAGTCAATGGCGCGGGCGACATCATCCGACCCACCTCGGCTCGCCGCTGGGTTCGATCTGGGGCCGTTTCATTCCCCGCGTGCTTTACATGAGGTCCTCCGTGGGCAAGCCGCCGCGGCCACCGGCCGACCTACACACCTTGGTCGCCGCAGCTTTGCCACAGCCACCTCGCCCGCCGACGGTGGTCGCGGCGGTGGCCTCAGCGACTGTCTTGCCTGGCGCCCTCAGGCACCCGGAACCCTTCTGCTGGGCCTATGCAACAGCAGCCGCGCTGCTTCCCGCACACATGAAGTTTCAGGCCGGTTGCCGCCTTGCCGAATGTCGGCAGGGTTGCCGCATGTACGGATGGTCGGCGCCAGTGCAACAGATTCAATGACGCGGCCGCCACGTCTGCGTCCCGAGTGCTCCTTTGACTGGGGCCTACAGCTGCCACCCTGGGAGGAGGTCCCCAAGGAAGGCGGCCCACACAGCACCGCCCAGTTTGAGGAGCGTATGGCGGACATGAACCGGGTGGGTGAGGAACATACCTTTAAGAGGGTACAAGCTGTTCCTTCTCGCATCCCAAGAAAGTTTGCCTCCAGTCCCGGTGCGCATTTGCACACATCCTCGACCACTCCGGAAACAAACCCAACTGCCGCCGAGAAAGCACACACCAAACACATGTGTGTTGAACGGAAGCGATGTCGAATCCATCATATCAATTCATACAGATCATGTAATATATGTTAAGACATTCATGGCATCCGGAAAAGCTATCTCGATTTCCATCTCGGGTTCGGAGCATGTGACATATTGTACGGACAAGGGACAAGTGGACATTTCGTACCCCGTCTTATTGTATGTGCATTCATCCTTGGATGTAACCCACTCGGCGTGTCTTGACGCGCAGGAAGCCTGGAATCCCCGCCCTTTCCGACCCGTGGGCACTCCCGCCGCGCTGTTGGGTCGTTGGCTAACTGCCGCCACCGCTAACGGAGAGCTTAGCGCCATGACGCTGGCGGCCGCAGCAGGACGCGGCCCGGGTTACGTGGCGGCGAAGCTGCGGACAAATATAGCTGTTTGCGACCCACGGGTCAATGTGCCGCCGCCAGCTCGTGCCGGTGCACTGCTGCCCACTGATGTAACCATGCCTGCGGCAGCGGCCAATCGCCCGGGAGCAGAAGCCGGTAACCGCACCGACGTTGCCATCACGGAACCCGCCGCCGCGGCCGCCGCCGCTACAGCAAGAGCAACGGATGCAGCAGCAGTAGAACACTCGGCGCAGGCGACTGAACCCCTGCCTTCAGCTCCGGTGCGGCTGCAGGCGGTGCAGGCTGTGGAGGTGGCATCGCATCCCGCTTCAACTTCACCGTCGCCACCGTCGCCGCCGTCGCCGCCGTTGCCGCAGCAGCAGCTGGAGGTAGAGATGATGGAGCCGGGCGACCCAGTGCCGCAACTCCATGAGTCGTTCTCCGACGCTGACGCCACGGCGACTGTAGTAGCTCCCCAAGTGCCCTCCGTTCCCTCAACAAAGCTTCGCACCATTGCAGCCAGCGGCGCCGGAAAAGAGGGAAGAGCGCGACCCAACCCCGATTCGGGCCGTACAAATCAGACAGCTGACGAGCCTACGTGGGCTGAGAAGTATGAGGAGACAGCGATGCCATTGGATTGCACTTCGAGGGAACGGGGGCTTGCGGAGCCAGCCGTGGGAGCCCTGCTGGCGACCCTAGCTCGCTTAGCGGCGGAGGGATTGACCGGCAGAGGCGGAGGCGGCGCCGGGGCCGGGGCTGCGGCACCCGACCCCGGTCCTATTACACCAGATGCGGGCGCGGACCCCGCCGCTGGATCCATCCCGAGGTGCCGGGACGTTCAGGGCGGTGAGGGCAGTAGGGAAGGGAGCAGCGCCCGCAGCAGAGATGGTAGCGGTGGCGGAGCCGCTGCCGACGGAGTCGGCGGCATCAGCTGCACGTCGGTTCGCAAGCGGCGATTGGGGGAGATGTGTCCTGAGCCGGATCCGTCAAGCATCCCGCACCCCATCCTCCGTCGGGAGCTCCTCCTGAGTGCAATTGAGGAGCAGCTGCAGCTGAAGCCGCTATCACAGGCTATCGGCGTCGCGCAGGACTAAAGCCAGAGTGGCTGAGTGACAGGCCGGGGACCAGGGCTCAAGGGATGGTGTGATGCCAGCAGGTGAAGTTAGACAGCGGGCCCTGCCTCTGTGTGTGGCTTTGGGCGCACCAGAAGCGCGGAGAGAGGCTGCAGCTTTGACGATTGAGAGATGCGTTTTCGGAGCTAGGTTGCTAGGTAGCTCTGTACGCGATGCACGGATGCAGGCTTTGCGAGCGGCGTGATGGCGTTTGGCTTGAAAACATGAACACGGAGGGGGGGCCGCGAGCCAACCGCCGCCGCGTCCGCTCCCATTAGGATATTTGGATGGACCTCCGACAGGGTCGCAGTGAGGGCCGGGACCCATGCATAGGTCAGGCGGTTTAGATGCAGATGTACGTGGGAGGGTGCTTATTGCCAGTGGTTCTGTGTAGCGGTATGTTTGGGCCACGTGGGGAAGCGAGCAAGCACGTCTGTACGGATGCGAGGACCGAGCGTTGCAACGAGATGTTCGGGTGATGGTGAGATGGGTGTACGTTCCCACCCACGAGATGGAGGCGGCTGTGGTGATGGTGGAGAGAATTAAGAGGAAGCAGCCGCAGTGTAAGCTTAGGTGACGTGGCATCGTGCAAGCTGTGTGAGCCTTTCCATCAGGCCGTTGGTTGTTGGTTATTATTAGTCGTTAGCAGTTGCAAGGGCTGGTGACGGGTGCTTGGTCGTGCCAGAGGATACCGATGTGTGGAGGGAGCTTTCTTGCCGGTGATTTGCTGGTAGGGAAGTGTCCAGGGAAGCGACAGAAAGGCTTCTGTTGTGATGGTCTAGCAGGAGGAGCTTCTAGGCTCGTTCCTACCTTTGTATCTAATCCGCATAGGACCCGTGGTGAGCGAGGAAAGGAGCAGATCAAGCGGGAAAGAGGTGTTCCAGATGACGTCTCGGGTTACATGGCAAGGGCTGCCATGAATGAGAAGAAGTTCATGCTTACATGTCTAGGGGTTGCGTGCTCTTAGGGGACCCTGGCGAATCGGGAGTCCTGTTCATAACCTGATGGCATATCCTGTGTTGTGCTTTAATAATCGAGGTGTATCGAAATCAGAGAGCACCGTATCACGTCCCCCGAACACCCGCCTGAACGTGATGTGTGGATGGGTTGTTCTGCCGTTGATGGCTGGGTGGCAGGCTGGCTGAAGCAGGCCTCGGAGTCAGTGTCGTTGTCGTATGCAGCCGGGGCGTGGCAATTGGAAGATTTGGTTTCTCGGGGTTTACGCCGCTGCCGGGTTGAAGCCGACAATCGATTTGCGGGACCGTAAAGCAAGAAACGCGCGATCAAAACATGAAATCAATTTGGAGTGAAGACACGCAATTTAGTACATTTTGGAACTGTCCTTTGCAGCTTCTCTTCTTACTACCCTCGTTTCAATCAATGTAAGGCTATAAGCCGCTTTCCTTCTTGGTGTGTGTGCGTGCGGTCGTTGTTATTTTGCTGTGGTCCTCTGTGATCTACCTGTATAGTCTCCTTCAAGAGTGCATACCGAAGTGTCATGCAAGTTAACGTTAGACGCGTGAAAGCCGCCCTCTCTGCCTCCAGAAGGGTTTGGGCGAACGTTGAGATAAGCTGATCTCACACTCGAACAGAAAATCCTACTGCCTGGTTATTCCAGAGTTGTGTGGAATGACCTCGGTCCTGCTACATTGGGCCCGAAGAGGATTTTTGGTGACTCCTTAAGATGCATTCGTCAGCAGAGGTAGTAGACCTGTTCGTCAGGTCGGAGGGGCTTCTAGGTGCTTCTTCTAGGTTCTTTGCCTCTTATATATATGGGTTTTGTTCCCTTGCGTTGCAAGGTGGCATAGTATTACCACGGCTTCATACCGTCGTATATAAGAATTCAGGTGGATTTGGTTTATTATTAGGGCAAGAGCCACTGCATGCTCGCTGATTCCGGGCGTCGAGGGATGTCTCGCCGTTCGCAGGCGCCATGTGTGCATGATCTGTCCTTGAAAAACGGCTGTTTGCGGAGCTGTTCAGGAGTCAGGGAGATATATTATTGTCACCATCCGATTGTCACGAATGTGCGAGTGCAGAACACTTTCATGTCTGTCGGATTTTACAGCTGATGCATCCCGATTCGGCTTAGATCTTCGAGATCCGATGTTGGTTTCGGTCCTGCCTGACGGCGGAACTACATTTGGCCAGGATGGGAAGGCTGAATTAAGATGGATTTAAAATTAGCAACCAACGGGCGTATGCTTTAGAGATTCAGAATGGACTTCTTGTTAGAAGAATGGATTGTAAACCACACCGACACCTAACCATGAGCCAGATGACTGAGCAGCATAGGAAGGTTGCTGTTGTTGTTGTTATCATTCCGCGAGGGATTGCGCCGCAATCATGGACGGAGACAAAAGACCATGTCTTACAACACATGTCATTGAAGTCCTGCGTTCCAGGCGACAGGCATACATTTATTCAGTCTCTAGGTATGCCAGCCTTTCGGCCCCCATCATGCCCCGTGTTGGATTTGTTCGGCAGTATGCCACATACTTCAGCTTTCCTGGCATCGGAGACCAGCGAACACAGGCCACCGTGTCAGCGCCACTCCAGGCCTGCACCACACGTACCTGCGCATCCCTCCACAGCCAATTTTGAGCATAGCGCCCTCACAGCGCTACCCGTACAACTCCCACCAAGTGACATCGACCCATTAGTATAAGTCGTAAATATGACGCCGCCCCGCGTAGCGCCACCGTCACCACGGGCAGCAGCAGGTAATCATCGGGAAGCCACACGGGACCCCCGTCCCTATCAGGGTCCCCCATTTCCTTTGCAGTTCAAGCCACCGCACCCTGGCTTTGCTTGAGCTACGCCACTCCAAACACGCGGAAGCTACGGTCGCGAACTCCCTCCCCCCTAGCCGCCAAACAGCTCGGGCTTACTCCGGGACCCTGATCGCTGCCCTATTTAATGGACTCCAGGGCTGAGGCCCTTCCACAGACTTTTCAGTCCTGCTTCATAACCCTCTTCCGGCAGCCCAGGTTTGGCTGTCAGCTCCAAGGTAATGTCCTTCGCGCCCGGGTTGGTGAGCGCCTCAACACAAACTGCCGCCACGTCGGCCCGGTTGATGTTCCCCAGGGGCATCAAGTCACCCTGACCTGAAGGCCGGGGCGGGCGGGTTCGCGGACGCAGAGGACAGAAGAGAGGAGACGGGGGGTCATGTGCGGACGGTAGAATGGACACGGTTCGGCCGTGCAGCATAACGTGCGACATGTTTGCAGAAGGGGAGGAGATGGCCCGTGTCGAGCCTTGAGGACCCCCCAGCACATGGCAGCAGCAGCAGCGGCAGTGGCAGTGGCAGTGGCAGTAGCAGCAACAGGGGTGTAACACCGAGTGCATTTCGAGCCGGTGGGGTGGTCGCAAGGGAAGGGAGGTTGCGAGCAGCATCTCTCAGATCAGCAAGCTCCTGGGCAGCTGCACTCCAACGCCCCCCAGCAGTTTCCATTCTGCCACTCGCTCACTGACAGAAGAGGAGATTTCCAATCCCACCGGGGCGGGTGATGTCAGCGGGGCTGAGGTCCTCCCACCGAGCGGAGGTTTAAGAGGCAGCGAGGAACTTTTGTATCTTTAGGGGTCAGCGAACAGGGCCCCGCAAACCAGTGCGAGTACCTGTCACGAACGTGCATTGGCCGCCAGCACCGTTGCCAAGGCCACCGGGGCGGACGATGGTGTAATCGATGCCGCTGTTCCTGAGGGCGTCTTCTCCTTAGGGTAGAAGGTTTGCAGCATCAGCAGCGGCAGTGATAGGGGAGGAGGTGGAATGATTAAGAGGTCTGAGGAACTTGGGTTTGGAAGAGCTACTGGCGCAGCCCGATAGCGGCCTTGACGCGGCTATGCGCTTAAAGCCTTTATTCCGGCAGAGTGTTACTGTGTTGTGACGGCGGGCCCCCCTTCGAATTAGGGAAAAAAGTACCCATGGGTCTGGAGCGCACACTCTATGAGCCAGTCTGAGCTTTCCGACCGGGCTCGCCATCCCACGGCACCGTCGGGTTCCCTGGAGCTCCCCGCCCTCACCCTTGAGCTTGTTGTCCATAAGGCTAAAGCGGACGTTGTTGAGGATGATTCGCATGGGGTGCAGCCTGGGGTCGGCGTCGAGGAGTCGACATCCGCAGAAACGGATTTTAGCGGAGGGACACAGACGAAAGGGGGGCCCGGCGCATGACCGACTGACCGACCGACTGACAGACAAAACCGAACACTACTGGTGTGAAACGCAAATTACCGGGTGCAATGCGGGTGTCGTGAAGGAAAGGATTAGTCCTGGTGGCCCCGAGAAAAACACTCTATAGGAAAGCCCGAGGCGGCATTCATTGCACGACGGCGAAGAGAAGGAAGCGGCGACCTCAGCGCCTCATAGAGCGGCTGTCAAACTTTACTTACCCCAGGTAGATGCAGAGCATCCTTGGGGCCTAGGGCCCATTGTCCGCCTGTCACCGCTCCCCCCTTCATGGCCCCCGGCCCCTCATGCGTCCACCCGTCCACCGTTTCCCCCTCCATGGCCCGCGGGCCCCGGGAGCAAGTGCTTATCGGCGTTGCTGCGCGGCAGGGCTGGGAGCAGCCCCGACTCGCAGTACCCAGTCTGATGGAGGTGATGTACCTTCCACGTGGTCCAATTCCCACATGCAAAAGCAGCACACACCCCAGCTTGCATGTCCATATCCACCACAAACCTCCATAGCCCCAAGCTTCCACGTTTGGGTTCACAGAGGTGGCCTGTCCATGCTGCTTGCAGTCCCCACCATTCCAGGCACACATACACACAACATCATTCCGTCTAGCCCTCCAACTTCCCCACGGCCTCACCAGTGCTTGCGGGTGACCAGCATCGACGACACCAGCACCACGCGTTCCACCCCGACATCTTTCGCCACTTCTGCCAAGTTCTGGACACCCTGGTTGCAGGCGAAGAGTGAGAGGTCGGTTGTGACTTTCCGAGGGGCGCAGAGAGCGCCGAGGTGCGAAGTACCGAACTTGGGATCACGGAAAGCGATGCTAACGGATTCGTGCTCACCGAATTACCTAGTTCATTAAAAGATTAATGCCTCCGGAAGGAGGCGCTCCAATTTACTTCTCAATTTAGGAGTGGGAAAGGTTTTTGCTCGCTCGGGAGGTGGGCATGCCAGCAGTGCCCATGGGACCGCGCGGATAGGCGCCTGACGCAGCGCCTGTCGCCCGCCTGCCTGTCTACCTTTCTGTTCACCTTTCATCAATATCTTGTGGCATATCGGGATTGCGGGTGCGGGTGGGCGATGCAGGTCCAATATCTGTCACCGTACCTTGAAGTCGACATCCGCCGCCGACCAGTAGCCCTTGCCAGCGGCCGCGAAGATGACGCCGCGGGCGCCCTGAAGAACTTCGCGCAAGCTAACGGGGTTGGTTACATCACCCTGAACAATCTGCAGCTTATCGCTCGGTTCAAGAGCGCCAGCAAGTTTGGCGGTGTCGCGGACGACTGCGCGTGTGGGCAGGTCCGAAACAACCAACAGCCGCTTGACACATTCAAGGCCAGTTTGACCTGCGGCTCCGAGTACAACGTTGAAGCCGGTAGCCATCTCACACGAAATAAACGGGCGCCGAGCACCAAAGAACCTTGAAAACTTTGCAAGGACTAGAATTTTAAAGTCCTACAAGGGCACTATATTCTTGTGTATTAAGGTCAAAATTTCAAAGGCAGTTTTTAAGCAAACTTGATGGATTTATTGCAGCGGAACGCATTCATACCAGGTTTCTACTTTGCTTGTACATAGGCCGATGAATGGCATCATTTGTGTGACAAGTAGAAAAGCATGCTGCGATGTCGATTGTTTTTCCGATTCCCGCGGGGTAGCTAGATCATGTAAAGAGTTAGGGCTGCGGTGGTTAAACTTTGGACGAGCGCTATGATTGAAATCAATCGACTCCGGAACCCCGGGCTCCTGGCAAGCTTCCAAGTGGAACAATTAGATGATTTACATAAAGGATAAGAATACCTAAATTTGCAGATGCCGCACTTTCCTTCTTGTTTGCTGTGGCAGCAACCAGAGCTGGCAGCGGCCGTGCACGACAGCTGGTGCCTGACCAGGACAGAAATTCAGTAGCGCTTTGTCATCTTCAATTTTCAAGACACATCTTACGATAGCTGAGATAAATATGACATTAACGGGGTAATTTGGCGGCCGAATTACCCCACCCGCGGCGCACATTACATTGAAAATCAGAGAACGTACAGATACAGTACAAATGCTGGTAGAAGCTTACTATCGGGTATCGATATTATCAGTATAAAACATGCATCGCGCATTTTCAGCTCTTAAGCTTTGCTTGCTTTGCAGAATCTCCTGCTTGTGGCATTCCATGCCATAAAGCTGTCATGTGCTCGTAGGGTGTGATTGAGGCATCATCCCTCAGCATCGGTAATAAAAGCTATCTCTGTTTCTGCTCGTATGAAACAGCTAAAAGTTGCATCGGCTCACGCACCCTGAGTGATGCATATGCGCCGCATATGGTCCTCTATGCCGCCTGACAGTGTGGGCCGCACCGCGAAGAATAGCAACTTTTCCTCGTTCCTGACATCCCCTCATAGATGAAAACGAATATTAAGCACCTTCAATTTTCCAGAAAGTTTCAAGGTTGGCCAGAGTTTCCGAAGTAGAAGATCGAAAGCTAACTTCCAAGTACAGATGCTCGTAACAACGGTCACTTGTCAGGTGGTATGGTGGTCACGTTTTGGGGTGACCCTAGCATACCTTAGTGACATCTTTTTGTCTTAAGAGTATAATACAAAGGTTGTTATATCATTTTACCGGATTATTTGCGGCTCTGGGCAAGCGACCAGAGAACCTCGGCGAGTGGCCGGAGTCGCGATAGTTGACCAGGCATGACGCTTGAAAAACTGCTGAGCGATTGGAGAATTTCTCCACTACTTGAAAATGGCAGCTTGGAATATCCACAAGAGGCAGCGCCGCGCCGGCTTTACAACGTCATGCGATGGTCCCTAGTTGCCTCAATCGCCGCAGTGTTTGTGCTGTTATTATGGTCTCAAGTTCCCGAAATGCATTATCTAGGGTGTGTAGCGGCTTTGTCGGGTTTGCCTTACCTGCTGTCGTTATGCATTCTGTCTCGTAGCTTCTTGCTGCGCAGTCGGGCCACCCCAATTGTCTGGAAACCTGCTCCGATCCACCGCCGTCGCAAACTGGTCCAAATTTACCCGTAGGAATTGCCAACCCATCTTCTGCAATCCGCGAACTTGACCATTTCTGTCAGGCCCTACACCCTTGGAATCTGGCGCCGAATTCCCCCAACTCCCGTCCCTCTTAATCACCATTCCCTTAACATTCCTAAACGCAGCCAACGACGCGGAACCTCTGCTGCTTCGCCAGTTTCCCTCCGCCCCAACCGGGACGGTGATCTGTGCGCCGCGTATCTTGGCCTAAGCCGTCTGCGCGGTGGCATCAGCGTCATCCTTACCGCTGACCCGGGGGACTTCTCGGGCACCCCGGAGGCTCAGCACATCCTGGCCAACCTGAAGGACCAGGTGGTCAAACCTCGAGATGAGACCGTGTGCGGCGGTGTCTATTTCGGCTCCCTTCTGACTCAGGACGTGCTGGTGATCACCACAGGCGAGAGTGAATGAATGAAGTGATCTGGGTCGCAGAGGGCTGCAAGAGGGCGAACATGGAACCTGCGAGGGACGGGTTGACAGAAAGGTCCCTTCCTAGCTGGAGTCCCCCGCAGGCTTTGCCCGTTTTCCATCCCCGCCTAATCCGGCGACAACCCCCTGCCTGTTCCCCCCATATCCGAACCTGCCCATGCCCATGCCGGTGCGTGAACAGCCCTCCCCAAGCCACATCCCCCCAGATGCGGGACCCCCCTGGCCCCTTGTCCTCTTCCCCCTTCTCCCCCTTCGGTCGCCGTCTTTTCGCCTCTCCCTCAAACCCTCTCCCCTCTACCTCGGGGTTCGGGTATCCATCTGTTACCCGCTCCCTACCCCGCCCGCCTCTGGCCCCGCTTCAGGCATCGGCCCCACTGCCGCGGGTCTCTGCGTCCAAGAGCTCCTGACGTCTTGCGGCCCGTCCATCACCGAGATGATCTATTTCGGCACTTCCGGCTGGTCTCCCCAGCTGGGAGGTGTGCTTAACCCGCCGGACTGCTCGCAGGCTAACCCCAACCGCAAGACCACGAGGTGGGTAACCTTGATCAGAGGGGGCAGCGGTGACGATTGATAGGGCAGTCGAGCCGGGGTCGCCGACACGGGGGCAAATTGGTCGCAGGGGCACGGACGGGACAGGTGCTGGATGTGGGGTCGGAGTGATGGTGGGAGTGATGGTGGCGGGCGGTGTGATGGTTGGGGTGATGGTGGGGGTTTGGGAAATCACGGAATCAGGCAGAAGGTGCTGGCAGGCTTGGGAAAAGCACAGGACGGGTTGGCAGTTTGCGGCTGATGTGCCAGATGTGCTTTACCGTGATCTCATTCCCATTGCGAACCCCTCCCCCTACTATTCCCCCGGGTCCTTTTTTTTCACCATAAGGCCCCACACCTCTGCCGGCTCCTCGACTGCTCCGGGAATTCCCCCCCTCCCGTAAGACCCGCCAGGGTGGGTGACGTCTGCATCAGCCCCGTGTCCGTGAACTGGGTCTGCAAGAAGAGCACCTGGACGCTGCAGTCCGAGGGCTTTCCGAACCAGTGCTTCAGGCCCCAGGAGACAGCTGGGCCCAATGCCTCCGCGTTGTACGGTGATTGTCTGTTTGCCAACGACAATGTAAGTACCAGCTGTACGGTTATGAAAGGCGGTTGTTATGTACCGGTGCGCTTGGGTGCGGTTAGGCGCGACACTGTCAGATCTTTGGAGTCGTGTTGCCGTGTTGGCATGCTAAGGGCCACCCCCTCGTGTACGCGGTGGGATTACGTTCGGTGCGGTCCCGTGTCAGCGAGGTCGTCCATCATCCTTTACGACCCCGTCGTCTCGGTTGCCAAGATGCCAGCCGGACATCTTGACCTTACCGTTCACTCCCAGCTGTACCATTGTGGTGGTTAGTGGTTGGCATGCTTCTTTAAAGCATCACTAGGTCTCGTCTATTCGCACACCCTTCCCTCCCTCTTATCCGCGCTCCCCTCCTCCTTACCTGAGTGGACGACGCCAACCGTCAGTCAACCCTCACGGTTAGTCCTTGTTCTTTCAGCGCCACCACCGGGTTTGGTACGTTCGCAATCCCCTCCTCCCCTTCTCCCATCCACCTCGCAGCTGGATGGCAATCTGGCCCTCAGTGATGCGCTTATCGTTGCAGCTCGGTCAGCGCGGGGCCGTGCTGCACTGCCAATGCGTAGTGAGTTGGTTTCGGAGCTGGAGGAGCGCTACTGGGGCCTCATGAGCAAGGGCACGGGGCTGACCTACCCGCCCATAGCGCGGGAGGATAAGCCGCTGGTGTGGGACTACACCCAGTGTGCGGAGGTGGACGGCCAGGTGGGGGAAAAGGGGGCTAAAAGGGGGGGAGGACAACGGACCTGGTGTGAGTGCCGCGGGTGAGAGAAGGCGATAGTAAGGTGGCGATGGCGGTGGTGGCGATGTACTAGCAGGGTTTGTGAAGGGTCGGAAAGGGGGAGTTCATTACATATTGGGGATGAGCGTCGTGTATTGTTTCCCCGTGCTTACCCTGCTCCCTCCCTGGACTAACCCCCTCAGTTTTTCTTCACCGGGGCGCCCTGGGAAATCAAGGCGCGGGACTACGCCTCGCAGGCCATCGCCACAGCTCTGGGTTTTGGAAAGCCCGGCAGTGGCGCCAGAAACGCAATCAGCCCACAAGAGGTGTGTGTGTGTGTATGTGTGTATGTGTCATTCCAGACTGCTCCGCGAGGGGGGAGTATACCCTGACATAGAATGTAGACTAAAAGCGCGTTGTCCTCTACGTGCGCGTGCGTTGAGGGAATAAATGTCTGTGTGCGAGGAAAGCGGTATTCTGGGGATTGCGGGGCCTGAGCGAAGCTGTGCAGATGGGTTGGAGCTGTGAACGTGCACGCGCATGCGGCCCCTCCGGCCCGTGCTTAGTAGTCCACCACCTCCGCTTCTCTAGGCAATTTGCTAACCCATATGTATGTATGTATGTATGTATGAGAGAGAGAACGAAACGAACAGAGCATGTCCTCGCACGCATGCATCTGGATGCATGTGTACGTGTGTGTGTGTGTGTGTGTGTGTGTGTGCGCATCTTTAAAGGATAGCGGCGCAAATACTTAAGTGGTCGTGCGACTCCCAAACGCTGAAAGGTTAACGTACGTGCGTGACGTCGGGAAAAGCGGCGCCCGCGCGCCCACCCGTCCTCCGCCCATTGCCGCCGCCGAGTATGAAGTCTACGTATGTACATGTCAACTACATACACGTATGCACATGCTATAAATTGTTACATGCATCAATGTGTCAAATCGTAGGGTATTGGTGAACCCGTGGAAATTTTGTTTGCCATTACCTGATTTGCACTCCTGCACTCGAGCAGGTCATCGCTGTCTCAGCAATGGAGGGAGTGGGTGTGGCGGAAGCGCTCGAGAAATACCACCGCCTCAAAACGACCACCCGCCGCATCCCGTACACCAATGTACGGACGCTGTCCAACTGGATCCATCAGCCGGTTGGGAAGGTGAGAGAGGGAGGCCTGGGCGGTACGTGGTCGGTACCTGTGTATCCACGTGACTTCATGAGGCCGCGACGTGTGTGTATGTGTGTGTATATGACCACCTTGCGGTTCATCGATGATGCCCAGTACGCCTGATCAAGCCGGAATAACTGCCGCGCGGCCATCCCCGTGTGTCTCCGGCTCGCCTCCCCTTCGGATCCCCATGTCCTCTCCCTCCCCTTTCCCTCACCTCACTTAAAACACACACACACCGTGGCCCGCGTCTGCATTTGCCTGTGAACCCACCGCCTGTTGTGTCCTCTGGCTCCCCGGCACGCACACATTCCAGTGTGCAGCACAGCGACTTGCCTGCCGTACATCCTGGCATATTCGCCATGCCCCTGCTGCTGCTGCTGCTGCTGCTTTCTGTGTTTGGTTGGTTTGGTTTCATCGCATTCGAATCATATCACTCTCCTTGTGCTGTGGAGTACTTTGCCTTCTGCCCATGCAGATTTTTCATATTGCCCCCCTTGCCCCCACTTTGCCCCCTCCGCAGAAGGGCGAGGGCCAGTGGGAGATCTTCCAGGAGGTGCCCGAGGACTACGTCAACGGCTACGCCTACGCCATCGCCACTGGCTCCGTCACCGTTTTGAGCCTCTACCAGCAGCGGTGCCTGTCCATAGAGGCATTGGGCCGACTAGAGCAGGACCCAGTCCAGCGTGTGGCACTTGCTGCGTCACCGGGTAGTCAGCCGGGGCAGCACGGCCTAGAGTTGGGGGGTCTGGCGCTGTGGGTGCGGGACGGACCCACCAAGGCCATGGTAAGTACGGAGCGGCCCGAGGCGACAGCCCCAACGGTGAAGAAAAGCGGATGGGCCTCACCGCCGCCGGCGCGTGTCACGGCTGGGGCGGCGAGTGGCGGGGCGGGGGGTAAGGCTGGTTCAGGTGTGCAGTCCCGATGCTCCTTCCATGTGAAGTATCCGTGAGAGGTATCAGGGTGGGCTTGGAGGATGGATTTGGAAGGATAGGGGTGGAGTGGGGTAAGGGGAGATCCTTCCGTGTTAGAACTGGAGGGTTTTGGCGGCTGAATGCGGGAGGCGGTCGCTCGTGAGACAGCTGAGGTGCGTCGGGGGATGGAGTAAGTTTGAGTGGGGAGGTGTGTGTGTGTGTGGGGGGGGGAACAGATCCCGTTCCGCAACACCTGCATGTGAAAGACGACGGATGATGCACATGAGATGAAGCAGTACCCCTCTCCTCCTGTGCCTTCTCGGCTATGACGAAGACGAAGGCGACCTTGGATGGAGGCATCCGCCGGCACCCGCTACCCGACTCCCGAACAATTTCATCACGGTGGTGGTGGTGGTGGTGGTTAGTAATTTGCGTGCCTACAGCAGCGCACACTCCCATCTATTCGTCTTTTTCCCCACCCCAGTTAAGGCCGGTAAGGGCCGGGCCTTGGGTATTTTTACCGCAAGGCCCAGTCCTTACCGGCCCCCACTGGAGTGGGTTGAATGGGTATTTAATATCCACCTTGTCGTAGATGCTGCACATGTCAGGGGTCGGGGGAGTAAGGGACGGGGGGACATTGGGACATGACTTGCAAGCCGGTTGCGTGCGTCTCTTTAGTACTTGAATTTACGGCATGGCCGTACGGGGCGAGCATGCAGAGAAGGTATCGGCATCATTTCCCACATGCTTGGCGGATGGCAAGTCGTCTGCTGGGGGCAGCAGCCAATCGCAAAAGAAACGAAAGGAAGAAAGTGTTCGCCGGCTAGCCAGCATTGCGTGTGGTGTATGATCAACAGCGCTCTCGATGCTCCTTCTGTTCGGATACGTGACCCTTACGTGCGGCCGTATAAGCGGTGATCCAATCCTTTGGTTTTCCTTCTCGTGACTGTTATGTTCACGTCTACCTGCTGCACTTAACCATGTGCTAGCTTTTCCGATAGCTGACCTCTTTACCACGACCAAAGGGTCATGCTAGTAATTTGCCCCTCCAAGAAGGAGGCACTCAATGGTCGACGCATTTATATCGTTTGGCATTGGGGCATTGTTCACCCACCCGTTCATCAACCAAGGGCGAGGACTTGAGAGTTGAGACCCAATTGAAGAAGAGTCGGGCGATCTGTCGGGCTGTGCTTTTGCTTCCACTTTCCGTCTGGAAATCAAAAGCTCCATATCCTAACCATAACCGTCATATCCTAACGATAACCGCCATATTCTAACCATAACCATACATTCTGCATCGTTTTTGCTAATATATCCTTCTTTTCCAGTAATTCGACAACCTTGCAAAGCACTACATACAATTTTATTTTTGTGCGCTCTAGCATGTACGTGCGCGTTTCTATATCTTTGTACGGCTGCCGTCCCGTCTGTCTGTCTGTCTTCCTTCCGAAGGAAGCGTCTCTGCGGTGCGTCTATTACATGACCATTATATAACCTCCCCCCTTCTTCCCACACACCGCGGGAGCGAGGGCGAGAGGGAGGGGTGAAGGGGTTGCGGTTTAGGTTGCCGCATGAGCTGCAGGCGCGAGCCTCATCGCGGTCGGTGTGCAACTGTACGTCCAAGAAAGCGGCGCGGTTCGATTGTAGCTATTGCCTCTTTTGTATCCGTGCTGCGTCCCCCCACACCCCTCTGCCTTGCTACTTATCGCGTGAGCAGAACAGCATGGTTTGATACTTAAGAGAGCGTTTGGAATGAACTTGCCCTGGACTAACTGAGACGTTTTGGCCTCTTTCAGGGGCAATGAGTTGCTGACTTATTTGCCTAAATATATTCCCCACGGGTTTGGTGTTGCCACGACATGTACGTTTGGCGGAGGACAGACCATATGATGCCGGCGGCCTGTATGCCCGCTTTAAACTTCCTGTCCCATCACGACTAGGTGATCTTCCTTCGAACGAGCTATTGCTGCTGCTTAGCGGATGGCGGCAATGAAGCGGGGTGGGGGTTGGCTGCGAAGGACGGAATGAAGCCGAAGAGGGGGGCTTGAGGGGGATTGAAGTTGCGAACTGCAGAACTCCACGGATGCAGGATAGGGTATCGAGTCGTGCCCCCGAGCTGGTTTCGGCGGTTCACGGTCGCGGCGGCGGTGCAGGTGAAGATGTAGTAGATGGTGCAGTACGGTGCACCATGGACTACGGCTGCGGTATTCAGGGTGTGGGACCACAGACGCACGAGACATAGATTTCACGAACATAAGATATCTTATTTCCATCGTTGGAATGTAAAAAGGTACGGATATGCGAAGCTCTCCAGGGGGTATGTGTGCGCGCGTGCTTGTGCGCTGCTATGTGTGTATGTGTGTGTGTGTGTGTCTCTCTCTCTCCCTCTGTGGGGGGCGGAGATGTTCGCACGCGTAACACAAGAGGCCCCCTTCGCCCCGAGGGCCCTCGGCCGAATGACGTCCGCTGTGGTTTTCCATTTTCGATGCGCCCTCTTAGGGTTTAGGGCAACAACTAACAGGCAGCAACTCCCGAGTCGGACTTAGGAGGATAGGGCGCAGGAAGGTTTGTATCCCCAGCTGCTGTTGGCCGTTTCCCTGGTTTCTGTCTATTGATGCCTGGAGCCTAAGACATCTTTTGCTGAAGGCTCAGAAAGCCCGTTGAGGCGCTCGACGGAGCTGCGGACGGAGCACACCGCCTACATCCACCTATGGTTTTAAAAGGGAAAGCGGTTGCGGCATCCTTATGACGATGTGGCTACGTACATGTGGCGATAGTAAGGCGCTGGAAGCACGATTCCGCGTGAAAATTACCAAAGGACTGAAAAATGCGATGTGTCGAGGACACGGAAAGAGCGATGTTTGAAGGAATAAGGGTTTACGGATGCGGTGAAGGAGGCGAATAGAAGCTGTGGACCGTACATAGAGGGCACTGGTGAAACCTGCTGTCTCCGTTTCTGCTGTCCTTTCCGCGTCAGCAGCTCCGGTCCCGGTCGCTTACAAATTGTGCCTTGAAGCGCTATGCTGGGTTAGCATAATTATTATGTCTACTAATTTACGCACTTCAGAATATATCGCTTGCGGTGTCGTAAAGTTGCCGTTAATTGCTGTTTCCTGGACGTGACGATATCATCGTATTCAGGACGGCCGATGTACTTTCTATAACTCGTTGCCGCAATCGCTGCGTTTCGATTTCGTAGACACCGCATCGATAAGTGCGCAGTGAATTTTTTAACGCTTGCTTCTTAAGACGTGAATTATTTGGTGCATGGACTTGACGCTGCCCGACAAGGCCACGAACAACCGTACGACGTTGATGGTCTACGGTTACTGCCAAAACAAGCTTTTCCGACGTTTTCCGACATGATCGATTCATATCCCTTCGCGCATGTACCGGACAAATATATGAAAACGGATATTCAAATTTCACGTGAATTAATAATCCCGCCGCACCAATGAACTGTGCAGCGGACCGTACCGCCTAATAGTTGACGTTTCTTTCGCTTCCAGGACGGCTATGGTACTTTCGATGTAAATTCATTTTCTCTTTGTGCACATGCGGTCTTTCATTCACATTCATAAGTGAGGAAGTGCGAACCTACATGCAGCAAAACAATGAATATAGCTCAGAAGGGCTGCTGCGCTAATTGAAAGTGAACTCCATGCAGAACTGTGTGTGGAGATGACATCTGGTGCACGCACTTGGACGCCCCAATCCATGTCCGGTGAGCAAAACTCTATACATTGGGAGTCTCGGGGCCGAGTTCCGTGTCCCGGCCCTCACAGCAGCTATGCCTCATCGTGAATGAAGCGTGTATGGCGTCATGGACCTGGACTGTACCTGTATGTCTGCTGTCGTCCCCGTTGTACGGAACGGATATGGTATGTATGGTATGTACGGCGGCACCCTGTATTCACATAAAGGCTTATAGAAGGCGCAGGCTTCGTGTTAGATTGCTTGCCAGCAAAATAATAGATAGGACGTTCGTTGCATGCGTATTCGGACGTAGGGCAGCAACACACTTAGGGCAGAGCTTTCCCAAGCGCAGCAATCCGCACCCCTTCATTTGCAAACACTCACCACCCCTCCTTGCCAACTCCCCGGCCCCGTGCCATTTCTATCCACTCTCGAAGTGTGTGCATTCATCCTTGCACGTGCGCTTTGCACCTGGTTTCTTTCGCCCACCGTCCAGCCCCTGGCTTCTTTGTCTGAACTTCGCCCCCCCACTGGTCTCCCGTCTAATATCTCTAATCCCCCCTTTCCCCATCTGTTATACGCCTCCACGTACGTGCGCCGCCGCGGCTGCTGCTGCAGAACCGAATCCCCGTTTCGATACCGCTACCGGGCCCTGCTGCACTCCACCACTAGGCTGGCCCCCTTCTGCATGCTCTCCTTCTGCATCTGCTGGCTGCACGTGCCGTGTATTACTACGATGTGGGCTTAAGGGCTGAGATTCTTTGAGCAGTTTTGTGTTCGCAGGTAGATCGCGCGTCGTGTACGCACGTGTCATGTACGCCCCCCCCCGCATCTGCTCGCCATGAAGATGCGCGTTCGCGTGGATGGGGTTGAGGAGGCAATCCCCGCTGCGCTTGGCAACCAATCGAGCACATTTATATAGCATACATGATGACAGTACTTATACATAGCACCACCCTATCTCGCCCTGCCACCAGGAATGCCGCCTTGCGCACCTTTCGATCTCACACACGATTCCACACTCGCCTGCTATTTTTCTCTTTCTTGCTCCATCCATACTCTTTATTTCAGCTCCTGTCGTACTCGCCCCGTATTTTGTACTACATGCGACATGATAGCAACTAACACAGTCGATGTCTGGAACAAATAAGCAGCCCTCATCAGGCAAGGTTATCCCCCAAGCCCAGCACACCTGCCAGCGCCACGTGCACGTCCATCCATGCCCCACACGCAAGACACTGCCAGCATGCATTTTACGACCCCTGAGGGCAGGCCGCCCCTGCAAATGAATCGTGCATCACCTGCACCTTGGCTGCACACGCTCAGACCGTCAGAATCGGGCGGAGCGTGCATCAAATCAGATTCGCAAAACCCTAAGTTCCACATACAGTTTTATTACAAAAACCTAAAACTTTTTGAAACCAGAGGCAGCATGATTCGCCTTACGTAAATACCGCCGCAACAGTAGCAATCCTCCTGCCTGTGCCACTTTATGCTGTGTGTGTGCTCTTCACCATTAAGGAGCAAATGCCTGCTTAATACTCAATGAAAATTTAATACGCAAACCAAGCATCACCATGACCCACATCATCACGAACGCCAACACTACATATATGTGTGTATATGTATATGTATAAGAAAAAATATATATATTATTGCTCGATGCCTCTCCCTGACTACCTGCCTTGCCGGGCGGCCGCGGTTTGAGGATTCATTGATCAAGATCATACCTGGATCCTATTTGGATTTCCACCTGGATCTTCAGATTTGACCCGTCCTAATAAACGGTCCACTTAATCATTCATTCATTCATTCATTCATCCGCTTGCTCCTTAACAAACCCTCTCAATAGATATTACCGACTAGGCCGCTGCTGTACGTATGCATCGTTTCGGCCCCTCTACGTCTCCCATCCGCGCCTTTACCGACCCCTTTTACCAGTCCCCGAACTGAACAACGCGCGCCTCATCGCTAGCTAGCATTGCATGCGCAATGACGGTATTGCTTCGCCGATCCATCTCGCCAGGGTGCGTCAAGTCGGATGCGGTGACATGCGGCACCCTCCTGGTGGATGGTAGCCGACGCCGGGGCGGCCCGAGACACACCAGCCATGACTGTGAATGGGCGTCAAAGGGGCTGATACAGAGGGTTGCCACGTTGCCATCCACCTCCTCCCGGCGCTCCACCAAAGCCTCTGCATCACCCGCTGCATGGTCCCCCATCCCCCTGTCCACTCTCTCCCTCTGCTTGCGCCTATGGGCTTACTTACCCCTCGCGCCGAAAGGAGTAAGAACCCGTGGAGCTGAGGACGGCAAGGACGATTACAGAAGAACTGTACCAAGAGGAGAATTGTAAGTGCAGCCTCGTACAAGGCTGCACCTCCCAAACTTCCTAGCCGTGTACAGGGTTACGTGTGCGGGTATTTTCTCCGACATGCTTCCCCTACCAGGTTCCCGTGAAACCATCTGGGATCTTGTAGTACAAACAGCAACCCGGTACCGATTCTATGTTGGTATTGTCGTACAACTCCACCTTCGGTGGCGCGGCTGCGGCACTCCAGGTGTCTTTTAAGCTGTTGAAGGCGGCACAATCCGGGTCCCTTAGACATGCTGTGTAGACGTCCTCCAGGCTGGGGGTAGCTGCCGGACCGATGGCATTGTCGGGGACATAGGCGCTCATGAGGCTGACGTCTTTGTAGGCCGTAAATCCGCGCATGGGCGCGCAGACTTCGCAGGAGGGTTGTGTGTGTGTGTGTCCGCAGCAGCAGGGGGGTATTGGGGGGGGGGGACGCAGCGTTGGCGTTGGGGTTCGGGTTGGCGAGGGAAGTCAATGGACTAGCATTTCAGGCAGACAGTTAGGTAGACAGTTAGCCAGATAGCTAGACAGGCAGACAGACAGACATGGGCAAAATGGACAGGACGTCAAACTAACCACCAAGACGCCCCTGCCCCCTGCGGTGCCGTTCTCGTGCACATGTTTGGGGGTCACGTCGTCACGTGGTCATATGCGTATGCGTGTGCTGCTAAGAAATATTGGCGTGTATCGAATGACTGTCTGCTTTTATGCCTGGAGAAAGCAATCCAAAGGGTTTCCCCCCAGGACAGAATCGACGAGACAAGTTCGATAACAACTGTGCATGTATGGAGCCCCCGGGGGCGACGAGCGCTCAGTGGACAGTGCGAAGGTTGCTCCGTTCCTAATGCACCTTACGTGTCTTGTACGTCACTCACTTCTTTTGACGTAGGTGCACATGCCCGGGATCAACGTCAGGTTACCGACGGGGCCGACCGTAAAGCTGCCGTCGTTGCTGAAGGCCGTACAATCATCTTGCTGACTGCAAAACTCCTCCGCTTCAGAGCCGCTCGGCAGCCGGTCAAAGCTCACAACACTGCCACTGCCATCCGCACCCGCGAGCGCAGAACCCGCATGGGTGACGTAGCCTGGCTTCTCCGGACAAGCTGCATCAGTTATGAGTACAAGGGCGCGATAGGGGCAGCCGGAAAAGCAAGCGTTGGTGGTGAAGTGCGTACCAGTTTCTGCAATACCCTTGCCAAGGCACGCGTGCGGCATTTTATCCCATGACGCCCAATGCGCGCTTCCCGGGCGGTCTTGGGAGAAACGATAATAAGAGAAGCGTGAAAGGATTATGTTGAATCATCTATCAATGGTCAAATACGACCGGCACTTTTAATATCCCCCCTTTTTTTCTTCCTCCCCCCCCCACCTGACACACACACACACATACACACACACATGTCCACATACACACACACACATACACACACACGTACACATACACACATATACAAATATGCATCATCACGCCCACAGGTCCTCCTTCAATATCCCCCATGCGATATGCCATACACACACGTATGCACATGCACGTACCTTGTTTTAGGTACAGCGCCTGCCGCAGGTTGCTGACCCGGAACTCGTCCGTGACAACCGGACCGAGGACGTACTGGCCGGAGGAGGTCCAGGCGCTGCATGTGGGGTGCGAGTCACACGTGGCCTTCGCAGCCTCGGCTGAAACCTCTTGTACTATAACAGCATCCACTTCAGGAAACCACTCCAGGAATGGCCGCAAGGCATAGCCATGCACCTCCGGAAATACTGCATGTGCATGTGGATGCGCGTATTTACGTATGCACACATCGTAGGGTAGGTAGATGAGCAAGTGGGTATGTGGGTGCTGTGAGTCTGAGCTGTGGGATGAGATGATGGCTCTAATGGCAACACGAGCCCACAACGGCCCCATGGGTCACTGGAGAGTCATGCTTGACGTCGGCTTGAGCCCTAGTCGGTACGAGTGCCACCCATCGCGCGTAGGTTAAAATCTACACCTGATCCTATACCTGCCCTCCGCGAGTATCTCAACATCAACCTTTCACCCGAGCAGTGGTCACGCTATCCCCCCCTTCTAGGCACTTCCCAGGCGTTCTAGCCTGCTAAGGCCTCAGGCCTCTCCGTAGCCTCCTTAGGCCGCCTTGTCCCCAAGCCTCTTCTTCTGCTCTTTGTAACTGACCTCGCTTGATGTACGTGCAAATCGTGTTAGCCCCTTTGGCCAAATAGATAACGGAGCCCAAGGTGCCAGTACTGCCCACGTTGTTAAAGGTGATGCAGGATGGATCGGCTGTGCACGAGGCAAGGGCTCCATAGCTATCCGTCCAGTTGATCCCCTCCCCCGCCCGCGGGAAGAAGTTGCCGGACGTGTAGATGGTCATCATGTCCGGGAAAGGTACGTAGCCACGTCTCTCTGGACATGCTGTGCGTTCAGGGTTTCAGGGGTGTACGGCAAAGTACGGGAGTTTACCGGAAAGCATGTCCGGCTTAATGATTGGCGTTCGTATTGTAGACGCCGCGTTGCGCTTTCAACTAAATTCTTTCCTCAGCTGTTGCTGTCGGGTTCCTGCTGTGGGTTGCTGCACCATTGTTGGCACTGATAATGTGACGCAAGCGCACATGCGTGACGTTACGGAGAGTTTATCCGTACATCTGGAAGTTTCTGGACACTGCCCAAGTCCGAAAACAGCCCCCAAACGTCTTTGTTAAGCACAGGCGCATATTTTTTTACCTGTTCGTACCTCCTCCTCTTCCTTCCCGCAGGTGCAGCTGCCATGAACGAATCTCTGTGCAAGAATGGCTGCCATAAGGAGGAGCAACAGCTGTAACCGCAACAGTCGTTGAAGCCACAACGACCATTGCAACCGCTGTGGCTTTTTCAATCGCAACCGTGGCTTTGGAAAGTACTTGCTGCAACTAAGGTGATTGTTCGGCATGGCGTGAAATGAACAAGCCACACTTCGCCAGCTGCCTGTCTGCACTTTGAGGGTTCAGAGCAGCGCCGAAAAGGGACTCTAGTCAACTGTATAACCCTTGAGGAGGTGAGGAGATGGCGCATGAAGCGGTAAGTACCCCCGTTGGAAAATCCAACAGAGGGCATTATCAGTAAAACCAAAAGGCCCAGTTACGCAGAGATCTTGCCATGGTGACAGCAGCACCCGCGCCTACGAGCTGATATCTGTAAGTGCATTGTCATCGCAGCATACTTCATTCCCAAGAAGGAGAGCGCGAAAGATTAACTCTCACCTCTTGCAGCGGTGTTGCGCGAGCAAAGCCAATTGCACACTGGCTGTGAGGAACACTCCGCCCACGGTCAAGTGCAGAATGTCAACTGCCTTTCGAAGGATATGCAATATCGTAGCAAGTTGTTTAGAAAAGATCTCGGCTTCCTCACGTCGTAATAGAAAATTGGGGTTCATCGCGGGCACGGGTTACGTACGGTTAACCATATGTAAACAGGCACCTGTCGTTAGGATCGGCTGAATTCTGGATCAAGATGAGTGTTACAGTCTGGGCTTCTCCTTCAAACTGTCAGAAGATACAGAATGAGTTCCTCAAACTTTATTGCCGTTTCATGTGGAACGTTTCGTCTGTGACAGACACCCGGCGATACATATCCAAGTTCACGCCACCAAACAATACTATACAGGACGGAAGGACGCGTTTTATAGTAATGAAAGAATCATTTTAAGCCATAGCCGAGTTGCTTTCAGCATTTAAATTAGCCCAGGGCAAATGCATTAGGTGTACCGGACAAACTCTGTATACCTTCGTTGTGGATATAGCGAGGATGTGTCTTTGTGACATTTGCGAATGTCGCTCATGTCAAAGCGCAGAGGTACACAACGGGAGTATGGTCCGGCATGAAAGCGCAGCAGTCTGCCTCCATACAGGAGGCATCCGCTGGGTTGACCTAGCCAAACTCCTAGTCAGCACGTGTGACATGTAGATCCAGGAAGGTCCCTCCCTCCTCCCACACCCATCATCGCCGCAGTTGAGCTGCACCAGACCTGCACCCCAGCCCCAAAGCCCGTCAGCCCTGCCGGGCAACCTGCAAAGGGACTTCAGGCCGCGCCACTTCCCCGACCGCTCCCCGGCTGCATTCCCACAGCGACCCAGCTCCCAAACTAGATCCCAGCTTAACCGCCGCAAGTCTTACACAAGAGCATGTTGGTCAGCTGAGCTCCGCAGCTACATACCTCATGTCCGCAGCATGTCCGCAGCATCATCTCCCGATATCCCCCTGTCCAGTCGGCTGTCGGGACTCCAGCCCGGAGTTCGGCGGAGCCCGGACCAAAAGATCGATAGTTGGCGCCTCTGGCCCCCAGCTTTCCGCCATTAAGCTGACCGCAACCCGCGACTGTCCCCAGACCGCTCCTCGCTCCTGCATTTGATGTCTTTGCACCTCCGATTGCAAAAGAACCTTCCTGCCGTATGTAATAATGACCTACGCGGCAGGAGCCCTGTATGCGGTTGCATCCATATCTCCCATCAGCCCAGCGGCACCCGTGGTGAGCCCCGACGTCCCTTAGCCCGCCCCCTGGGGTCCATCACCCCATCACCACGCCCGTCACATCATCGCGACCATCATAATCATCAACGTCAGCAGCCCGGCACCCGCGCCAACCTAAAAGCGTCCCCAAGCGAGCATGATATTAAATCGAAGCCCTGCTCCGAAACCTGGCTGCCGCCATTCGCCCTCGTTAATAATTCGCGCATGCACAAAACTCCTCATCCCGCTTTGCGCCGCCAAGTCCTTCCGCGCCTGCGGACGAACAACTCCATAACCGCCCCGACTCAGGTCGCCGCGCGAGGGCGGCTGTCACGAGGCGGCTCGTCAGTATGGCTCATCATCATCCTCGCTACCGAACATGCCGCCACCGCCATCATGTCGCCGATCCCACATGCCGCCGTCGAACGGCACCGTCACCCTGCCATATGTGCCATCGCCGTACAGTTGCCCCGCTAGGCTACTCAGCCTCCTCACCCTGCCTGGCCCATCCCCTTCTTCCTCTTCCTCCTGCAGGTCATTATCATTGACATCTTCATCACCCTCGTCATCCTCCTCATCTTCGTCACCCATACCGATGTCGTACTCTGATTCAATGGCACTATCGTCCGCATCCTCCACATCCCGAAGCGCGTCCCTTCCCTGTCTGCTGGTTGCAACGCCGCCGCCGCCGCCGCTGCCGCCGCCGCCGCCGTCGTCGCCGTCGTCGCCACGGCTGCCGCTGCTGTCGGCGCCTGGTCTGCCAGCATTACGCCTCTGTGTTGACGCATTCGCCTCATAATCCTCCGCAAACCCCATCGCCCGTCCATCCACGTCGTCCTGATCTTCATGCGCATCCAATAGCTGAAAGTCATCACCCTCGTCATCACTGCCGAATAGACCTGCCACACCAACGTCGTCATTGTCGCCGCTGGCCGTTGAAAGCCCGCGCAGGTTCATTTGCGCCATGAGTGCGCGGAGCGCCCCATCAGCGGCAGCGGCAGCAGCCGCCGCGCCGCCGCCGCTGCCGCCGCGCCCGCGGGTGGCAGCCGCCGCTGCGGCCGCCCCGTCAAATCCCTGTTGCACCGCCCTCGTCTCCTCTGCGGCCGTGGCGTCCAGCATCTCTACGTCACCGTCACCGCCATCGCTGGCAGCAGCGGCGGACGTCTGTCCAGCTGTTGCAGCCTCACCGCCACGCCTTCCGGCCCCCGCAGCTCCAGCCACCCTGGTGTTCGGAGCTCCTCCTCCTCCGGCTGCTGCTGCTGCTGCTGCCTCCATTCCTCCGCTGGAAGGTAGGTCCCCCGTTACGCCCAAGCCAACTCCCGGCGGCGCCATCCGCTCCATGAGCTGTAGGAAGCGCTGTTGCACTGCAGCCTGCACCAGAGCATTCCGGAGCTTCACACAAATACGCAGTTCACATGTGCAGATCAGGCAGGAAGGACTTGAGGGGGCAGCCAGTGACGCCGATGCCGTCGAGTGCAGCTACTTCCCTCTCAGCTGGCGGTCGGGCCAGCCAGCTCGCCACCTACTTACGAATCCAATTGACCGGGAATCCTCAACCGGCATCCCCGAGTGGCTAGGCTGTTACCTGCCCAGTACCTATTGCCCAATAGGGGCCTTCGGTCATATGCTCCTAGATTCGGCCGCCGGGTGCTGCCCCTCCCTAGGACTTGAGGACTTCGTATCGTGTAGTGCTTCCCATGCGCTCCGTTACCTCCCTCCCTCCCTCCCTCCCTCCCTCTCTCTCACCCTCTTCCCCACGACAGACCCGGAGTCGGTCCCTACCTGCATGCGCTGCAACATCGCGTTAACGAACCAGCCCGTCTTCTCGCTGCAGCGACTGGCGTCTGCTGATGGAGGGCCTTCCTGCAGGCCGTGATGACAGCATCAATGGTGGGAAATGGGGGCCAGCAGCAACATCCATCATATGAGGTAGGCATGTGGCTTGGGAAGGTCGGCCTGACCAGGGTTATCAGCAGCCGACCCGGTCGCTTAAACTGCGGGGACGTGGAAGGACCTCAGGGATGGCATACATCTATTTAACAGATACGAGCTACGCTGGGGGCCGGCCGAAAGGGATGTTCAAGTTGCCCTCGTGAGAGTGACAACGTGAAAGAGTGGCGGGAGGGGCGGGACCTGGTCTGTTGTAACATCATAGGCTCTGCGGAAGCCATCTGAGACACCAATCTGATTCCGACATGACACCTACTTGCAGCGCCTCCTGCACCTCCGTGAGCTGCAGATCAACCAGCTGGAAGGTGACGCTTTGTTGCGTGGGCAGTGCACGAAACCTGTATGTGTGTTTGTGTGTTGGGGGGCCAGGGGATTGGATTGGATGGAAGAGAGGGGTGGGGAGGGGGAGGGGGCCGACAATTCGGAACAGGGGGGACAGGGACGGCACCGTGGCAGAGGGACTGAGGAGACAGGTTACGGATGATAGCCACGCCCGCGGTCCGGAGCCGCATCGAGAGGAGAACATAATGGGACAAGACATGATGGCGATGGCGAGTGCAAGGAGGTGATACTTCCGGACGGGAGCACAGGGACTCTGGAAACCCTGAATACTGACCAGGTCTCTGTTTCGAAACGAGAGGAGGAGCTGCGCACTCAAACTCCCGATGATCGCTGCAGAGCGGTATCCAAAGGAGTGTATGAGCCCCCGCATTCAAGTGGCGTGTCTAACCACTCCGAAGGGAGGTCTAGATTGCAACGGAGCCATCCCCCCCCCCGCGCCTTTCAGTTAGTAAGAAGCGCCCAGCAGCGGGTATCCTGACCGATACCTCCTGCCAGCCCCTGCTGCCGCCTAGAATACCGCCTTCGCCACAACACCACCATGACCACCACCACTACTACTACTACCATCACCATCACCATCACCATCACCATCACCATCACCACCACCACCACCGTCACTGAACCCCCATATGTCGCCCCCTTACTTGTGCAGGTCGTCAAGACAGGAGGGCGCCAGTGGGGACCACGTCGTCGTTGCTGTAGTGGCCTTTGCCGCAGCAAACCCTCCAGCTCCTTCCCGGCTATCGCCACCACCAGCACCGGGAGATGCGGAAGCCCCGACACCCGGGGAGTTGTGCCCGGAGTTGAGCACTCCCGTTGCCCCGGCGGCTGCAGAACCGGCCTCTCCAGCACCGCCACCGTCCGAGGGACCCCTCTCCGCCGTCGCTGTCTTCCCCTGCTGTTTCATGCCGCCATGTAGCCCCGTTTTTAACATGTTCCGGTACCTGCGAGCAGGGCCGCAGGGGGTTAAGTCGGATGTCAAGCTGCGGCGGAGAAGGCGTGAAGGCGCAGAGGGATACACACCCGGTCAGCGGCCCACGGCGCGGTCTTGGTGCGGGACGGGGTGTCATGTGCGGTGGGCAGTCTTGAGGGAAGAGGACAGCTTTAGGAAGGGTTCGTCAAAAGCTATGATACAGACCGGAGCCGCAGGACCGTTCTGGGTGCCGTTTCCACGTGCGCGGCATTACCCAGTCAATGTTGGTCCAACTTGCGGGAACGTTGGCATAAACCGGGCACCCCTCCCCCGTCCCGGCGCAAGATGTGCATCGCGCCACATCCTGGACATGCACTGCTAAGGCTGCAGAGTCTTTAAGACCCACAATTACTTTACCAGTTATTGGGCAATGAGTAAACGAGGGCCTGGTATTTTCGCGCCTCTACATCGGCTCGTGGATCGTAACCACGGCGAATAAACAGTCCGCGCCAAGGACCTGGCGAAACAACAGCAGCAACAGTGGCGGCCGCAGCGGCGGCGTCAGCGTCAGCAAGGGCGGTGGCAGCAGAATGCGGCGACGATGAATACAGCAGCGACGAAAGTGGATCCATTGCTGATGAAGAGAGAAATGACTGATGGGAGGGGTGCTTAGGAAATATCTCTGTCCCCCGATGTCCACATAATCCCCGTAATGCCAATTTTCCTCCACTCCCTTCACCTCGACCCGCACAGCGAAAGGAAGGGTCGACCTCCTCAGCCTGTCCAAGAGCACACGTCACCGGATGCGAAACTAGGTCCAGGAAAACCAACCCGCAGCTGATCACACCAGCAGCAGGTGGCAGGAATCCCCTAGCCCCCTAGGTGAGCGTCTGAGCTCCTGACCTTACCCGTTTTGAACCGGTAACAGAGTCTCTGCACCACTCGCTCCACCGCCCCCGAGTTGCACCCTCCAGGCATCGCCGCCTGCACTGCCGCGCATGCCGCACACCGCTCCCGCATCAGGTCTAACCCCCAGACAGGTCGCTGAGCCAGCAGCCGCGACACCTCCGCCTCCAGCACACGATAGGCTCGCACGTCGGCGATGCTGGCATCAGCCTGCGCCATGGTTGCGACCGGCACGGGGGAGCCCGCGGCATCGTTGGCCCCTACCGTCGTTGGTTTAGCTGTCGTGGCGGCGGAAGCTGCCGCTGCCGCCGCCGCCGCCGCACCGACGGATGTAGACGCCACTGGCGGCGGCACGCCCTCCGCATAGAAGCTGATGACGGGGGCCTCACCCCAGCTTGGCTCAGACCTGGCATTAGCTGCACGCACCAGAGATACACAGGTCCACCTCAGACTTCTGAAACTCGACCCCTTCACATAATTTACTCGGTTAGCTTTTTACTTCTTTACTTACAGACCGCCATAACTTGACGGGGTCTGACTTACCCCGGAGGTGGTGTTTGGTCTGCACCTGCTTGAAGGAGTAGTCCTGCGGAAGGTCAAGCCATGAAAATAGCTGCGGGATGAGGAGGAAGGGCTGCATGGATTTTGTAGGCTCTGCGCGGTCGGGGCGCTGGTCGTACGGGAGGTGCTCTCGGGTACGAGAGGCCAGCACTGGGTCGTGGGGAATGAAGGCATAGTCGGCGAGGCCCGGGAAGCGGAAGGTAGGGGTCACCCGGGCGACAATGCTCGCTGTCACGCCGGCCGTATCCCCTGCCCCCCCTGTGGCAGAAGTCGCTTCCATGGGTTCTGCTTCGTTACCCGTGAAAACTCCTGCAGAGCTCGTGGCAGTGTTCGTGGATTGTCCATCACATGGCTGTCGCGGCCGCGCAATTCGCAATAAGAGGCGTGTTTGTTCAATTCGTTCGCCATAAAGGGGATGGCTACTACGGTCCTCAGGACGGAGCTTAAGCTTCAGATAGTGTCTGGTGCCGACCGCAGTCGCGATGCTGTCGATGCCACCAAGCGTACTTAGCACCTTGTTGATATCACGGACAAAACCAGGATACTCTATCGCAACTGCTTCTGCTTTTGGAATTTCAATGTGGATTTCCGCTAGGCTCATCTGTCAAGGTAGTTTATATTGTCAGGATGCATAGCGCGAGGCACCTGACAAGTTACAGAAACATCGCAATGATATAAATTTCTATTTATATTGCGATCTGATTCAAGATTGGTTACGTTTGAGTTAGTGGGCTGCGAACGGTTGGCGCGGCAAGGCGGCATAAAAACACGACAGCAAGTGCAAGTGCCAAACCAACGAGCACTGCAACCTCCAACTCGTCCTTAATCATATAAGTACAAACGAAACGACAGTCATAACCCAACACGGTGCACATGTACGACATACCGACATAAAGATTAACCGAATACATATCGGGCTGTACGCCGAATACTCAAAGGATGGTGAACACCAAACGCCAACCTCCCGTTAAGCCCCATCCCAGTTCCAGACGGATTCACAGTTATCCAGCCTGACGATCTTCCAGTCTTCTCGCCCTCTGCGGTTATGATACAGTCTTGCGCCAGCTTATCCAGACAACATAAGCGACGAGTAGCAGGCCAGTCGCCAACAGCGTGGGCATGGTCACTAGGCAGCCGTTCTCCTTGAGATTATAAAGCGTCTGCCAGTTGAAAGATCGATGGCGCGAAAGAGGAGGAAAGGAGGTCAATAACGAGCCTGTCAACGGGTGTTAACGGTAGCTGCCATGTGGAAAGTGCGGCCACCTCTATCTCCGCTCCGACAGCACCGTAACATCAACACACACACACACACACATACAACGCAGACGACCCATTCACACTTGGTAATGCTCCCCACCATCCCAAGTGGCCGCTGCGTTCATATCGTGCACCCAAGGACGATGGCTTTTCAGTTCTTCCTCATCGGTATATTCCTCATTCAAGTTCATGTAGGCCCACATGCACCATAATCTCAATTCAAGGATACATAGACCCCACCTTTCGATCGCCTGGGGAGTTATGACGAAAACGAACAGCTGCATGCCCTCCCCTTAGGGGGGGGCGCTGCAGGGGAGGTAAAGCAACAACGCCTCGTCATAACTCAACCCAACCCACTCACCAGGCACGATGCGCCCATGTGTACCAGCGGTGCCACTAACATTTGCAGGACGTTGCGTCCCATGTAGCCGTCGAACGCAATGACCATGAGGCTGGTCAGGATGAGCCCGAAGGACAGCGAGTACAGTGCTCCCACCTGCCAAAGCATCCACCCGGAAAACGTGCAGCGTGCGAGTCATAGAAGGGATCAAAAAAGGACCCGGCAGCGTCCTCGAGCCATGGAGGTGATGTTATTTTTGGTGGCTTTGGTGGCTGTGGCGATGGTGGCCTATCGCGTCCAGCTGCCGACCCATGTTCCCAATTTGCCACTCCTCTACATATCCCCGCTACGCATCACTCAGAGAGTCATGGCGACAGCGGCGGTAGATACGGCCCCGCTCCGAGTAGGAGAGGACCAATCACGTAAGACGGGACAGACATCCGCCCCTCTAAATACCAACTACGTGCTGCGCACCGAAACATGGGAACATGGCCCAGGGCATGTCCCTGGAGGTGGACACCTGGACCTGGACATCTTCTCGCGACATTCATGGGACTCGCAAAACCCATTACCTCACGCCACGCCACGCCACGCACACCATAGCGTCTGAGGTAATAGCAGCGGATGAGGTCAAGAGCTCAAGGAAACCTCCCCCGGCCGCTAAACTCCAGACCCACCAAAAATATCGACATCTGGGGACACGCCGAGTTGTAATAGGTCCCGTCATCGGTGGTAAGCGGCAGGAAGGACAGGAAGAAGAACACCGCGTGGCTGGCTGCGTGACCGTATCCCCACGCCAGCGCCATATAGAGCTTATCTAATACGGAGAAGCGGTGGCCCGAGGTGCGAGCCATAGACTCCAGCGGCTCCAATGTTTTGCTGCGGAGGCAATCGGCAGAGATCGCAAGGGCATGGCATATAGGTAGGCAGGGAGGGAGGGAGGAAGGGAAGGAGAGACGGGGGGAAGGATGGGTGGGAGGGATAAGACAGGGTAGGACAACGCCAGTCGATCACACATCGTTGACCCCAGAAGTCAGCGCGGAGCGATGGCGCGCCATCAAACGTTTCATGCCCGTTCCGTTTCCACAACGCCGACCCTTACCAGTGCAACCGCCAGACGCCATAGCGCACTGCCTCCTCTATAGCTACGGACGCGACTAGCATGCCCGCATAGGGCCCTTGTTCGGGGTCCAATGGAACGAAGCCTGCACAAAGCCGGGCAACCAAGCCAGGGCGTAAGCCGAAGCTCCGCGAGTCTACTTCCGGTTGATCGAGAGGATAAGGATCCAGCTACGAGGTAAGTTGGGGTCAACGGGTGGAGAGCATGGAAGAGGATACGTGGCAGGAAAGCGGCCAATGTGGGGCTGGGTAGCTACACTCCATGGATCAAACAGCACCCGAAAGCGGCTGCATGATGCGCTGGCGACGCTGGAGACTGCAACGTCTTCCCCCTACCCTATGAAGGACGTACCCCTGAAGATGGCGGACGTGATGAGCAAAAGCACGAGCCATAGGAAGGCACTGTGGAAGGGGGAAGAGAGAGAGGGAGGCGCGGGCGTCGGCCAAGGGAGGTAGAAAAGCGCAAGGGACGGTTTGTCTGCAAAGCCCAGAGGGGATGCAAATTGCATAAGTTTGGCCAGCTTCTGCCGTTGTTCCATGGTGCATACCTAAACAACGAAAGCAACACCAGGAAGGACTTGCGGGCAAGCACCACGAAGAAGAATGCAATTCCAGGCCCAAGGCCCAGAAAGAATAACCCGAAGAAGTCTATTGGCATGTCCGAGTCTGCTTCTTAAGAAACGCAGGTCATTTCCAAGGAAGGTGTGACGACATGTCTGTACTCTGAAGGCTGATGTCAGGTCCGCTCAAATAATAAAACACTCCTTGTAAACAATTGACGAATAGTAGATTTACGATGATTGTCCGCGTCTAGGTCGCTGTCATTGTTGCTCCGAAATCGGTACTTGAAGCAGTTGGACCTCTACCTGCGATGCCAGCGCTCTGTTCTGTTTGCCAGCCATCATGCTTTTCAATTTGAGCAAATGATTAGCTATCACTGGGAGGAGGAATGCAATAACTAACTTCCTGCCGGCGCATTCGGGTGTCGGGCTCAGGTTTTAGCCGCGAAGCATAGCGTCTTACCCAACTTCACAACAACGGGTATTTATTTAGCAAATGTCACAAGAGCTTAAGGCTTACCTTGCGGCGATGCAGGATGAAGCACGTCAGGAAAAGGCGGACGTGGCGGCCATCCAAGGTAGCGTGGACGAGGTTGCACGTGTGCGTCAACTACTGAGGCGGTTCCCGGATAAGGTAGGTGCGAGTTTCATAGCCTAGCAGGGGACGGAGGAATGATAGGGTATCATCGACTGCACAACCCTGGCATGGCAGTAGGGAGGGGAGGACCCAGCGTCACATCATCATACATTAATCAACGCTCCTCTCGAACTTGTAAGAGTATCTGGCGGAGCTTTGGCATTTTCACCGGGAGTGTGTGAAGATCATCCTGGATGGCGTCAACTTCAGTCGCATGTGCTCATTTGCGTCAGCTGGACAGCTTTCTTCACCCATGCCCGGAGTCTCGGGCAACCCGGACCTCAACATCCTCATACAAGCCATGGTTGTACTATTTGCTGTCTCCCTCGATCTCCTTTGCCCCGGCATCGAACGACACCAGTTGCAGACGATCGGATGCCTCTTCCGTCCCAACTAAGCACAAAGCTAACCCTTAACGTAACTTCAACGTGAATGGCTCATCTTTTACTTGAAAAACTGTCCGAGCGCAGGTGCGGCACAAGGCTATGATTCCCTTCGGTAAGCACGCCTTCTTCGAGGGCGAGCTGATCCACACCAACGAGTTCCTGGTGGGCCTAGGTTGCGATCTGCGGCTGGAGGCGTCCGCACGGCAGGCGGATGGGGTGCTGGGCCGCCGGCAGGAGCGTGCAGAAGCGGCATTGAACCAGGCACGCCAACAGCTGGAGGAGCTGCAGAGCCGCGTGGAGGAACTGTCAGCGACCCTATCTAATGAGGACGGCGAGGCGCTGGTGGACATCCGACAGGACTTCGAGGAGTCAGAAGCACTGCTGGCATCAGCCCAGGTGCCACCACAGGCGGTTGCGAGCATGACTGCGGCGCCACTGGAGAGATCTGCAGACCGCGTGGACACCACCATTGACCGGGGCAAGGACGCAGCCCAGGCTGGAGATAGGAGGGGGGATGTGGAAGCGGGCGATGACGATGACCGTATCTTCGCACGCCTCGCGGAGCTGGAACGGCTGGAGGCTGAGGAAGGTAGCGGCGGAGGGGAGGAGGGGGACGGGGTCGGTGATTTCGAAGGCGAGAGCAAGGGCGAGCGGGATAGAGGGGAGGGAATCGCTACCGAAGGGGAGCTTTGGAGAGGCTTGCAGAGAGCAGCAGCTTTAACGGCAGCAGCAGGGCCAGCGGCTGCACAGCCGGGCCCTGGGTCAGGGGTGGCGCAAGTTGGCCTTGCAAGTGGACACATTTCAGGGTCCTTGGGCTCGGTTGCGGTGCCGTCAGTGTCATCGCCGCTTGCAACGAAGGCAACGAAGGCGGCAGCGGTGCCCGGGGCAAAACGGATGGCCTGTACGCCGTTGAAGAAGGGCTTCCTGCTCGGGGGAGGGGAAGGAGGTCGCCGAGCTGCTACTGCCGCTGCTGCTGAGGCAGCGGGGCCTGGGGCACGGGCAGGGTCAGTCCGTGGTGCCCAGGCTACCGGAAATGTAACCTCAAGCATCGGCACTGTGCCGCTGGAAGGCTCTTCTGGAACCGGACGAGGCTCTGGAGCTGACGCGGGCGCCTCCCGTCGGGTGACATTCGCGGACGAGTCCCTACCGGGGCCGGCAAATGATGGCAGTGGTGCGGGGTTTCGGCAAATGCTCAATGCGCCCGGTGAACCACATCACCAGCAGGGCGGTGGGGGTGTTCCAAGGGTCCGTCCAGCGCTAAAGCAGGGGACCAGCAGTGTGGAGTTGGCAGGTCAGCAGGCAACAGGGGAGCGGGCTCCGTGCGTGGGAGATAGGGAGGGAAGCGGTTTGCGCCCTGGGGCAGCCCAAGTGGCTGCCCTGGAGGATGGGGGCGATGCTGCCATGGCTATGGCCAGGGCCCGAGAGGAGGCGTTTACAGGGATCATCCGGGAGCGGGTGTCTGAAAGTACGGTAGAGGGATCCGGGAATGCAGGGAGCGGTGGGACTGCGAGCAGCGAGATGGCGCAATTTGCAAATGCGAGCGGCGGAGAAACGATAGCTCCGAAGCGCGTTTCGAAGTTCAAACAGCAGCGTATGGGGAATACTTATATCTAAGGTCTAGGGCTGCCCGGAGTTAATGTAAAGCGCTCTGTCGTGGCCGACATTCGTACAGGTCTCCGGATCGAAAAGGGCCCATAAGGAATGTGATATATTAAAACTGTGAGGCACTAATTTATCCTATGTATAACGATTATTGTTTAGCAAACATTTGACATATTAGTGGCGGCTGCGACGATGGCGGCGCCGTCAACTAGCTGCCGATGTCAGGGAAACTTCCCAGCGTCTAAAATTGGCCAGCCTGGATGGCGAATTCCAAGGGCTCGCGTCTTGCGACTTCGCTCACAAGCTATAGTTGAAGTCGGCAACTTTAACCACGAGCCGGTGCCACTTCCGAAGGGATTCCGACCAGGAGTTGTAGCTGGCAGTCGAACGAAGCCCACACCTTTACTGGATGCCGATGTCGTAAGTTGTTGTTGTGTCAAGGGGCTTGGCTGTGATGGAACCTCAAGGTCGCGCTGCCGCCCTGTCCAGATGGTACAACGTATGCGGAGCTCTATGCACGATTATGGGCGGCAAAATTTTGGTGCGTTCTATAGCAGCATTATGGGCGGCATTGTGACTGATCCGGCGCTCATGACTGTGCCGGTGGATGACCAGTTCGTCTGTAAGGGGTATGGAGTCACAGACACCGTGGTCCTTCGTGATGGCCATTTGTACATGCTGGAGGAGCATGTGACGAGGTTAACGACAGCCTGTGCACAAATTGGGCTATCGTTACCGTTTTCGGTGGCGGCAGTCAAGCGGATTATCCTCGACACCGCGGCGGCAAGTGGCAAATTAAATGGTACGCAGTGTTCATGATAATTAAATGTTTGTGTCGTAGGTGCTTATAGACGCTTGGTTGCACGTAGGACAGTTGCGGTTCTGGGTTACCCCTGGCCGAGGTGGCTTCAGCCCGGTTGAGCTGGGCGGATCCGAGCCGGCATTGTACGTAATCTGCCTCGGTGACACGTACGAAATTGACCGTACGGAGGCGTGGGACGCTATCCTAGCAGATCAGCCGGTCCAGGCGACCATAGTCAGCAACGTGCTAGGAAACCAACGACTGCTCGCCACAACCGGACAGGTGGAGGCTCGCGCCAGGGATGCGCATGTGGTAAGCATCCAACTGAATGCGGCCGTTCAATACTTGCATATGCTTGCGATACTTGCATCTGTATATCAGCTTTGGTTCTTTCATTACTAAAAGCCGCTGAATGACGATGATGCTCCTAACAGGGCCTATCGGGTCCATAGAAATCGGTCCTATCTTCGTGTACTCAGATGGGCAGCATCTGAACGTTTGTTGGCCTTCTGCACAGGCGATCTTCACTGATGCTGAGGGCTTCGTGCAGCACTGCGCGGGTTACACAGTTTGCATCCTGACGCAGCAGGATACGCTCGTGTACCCGCCATTCGACAACACAGCGCCAAGTGTGACACTGACCCGAATACTTGAGATGATCCCTGCGGTATGTATTGCGCCACCGGTCAGAACGCCACATGTCGTGGAGGTGAAACCTTGCCCTCTTTCCTGCCTCACCCGAACTCAAACCCAGGTTTCTTCTCCGATTTTAGTGGCACGAACTATGACATTAGGCCAAACTTGGTTGGACTAGGCTTGGGGGGTTGATCCTGGCGCATCTGCTGTGGCGCTGTTGGGTGCGCGGGCAGGAGAGGTTGGCAGTTACACAGGCATTCTAATGGCGATTCGCAGAGCGACTGGGATGATGAAACTATCCATCACCATCTTTCAACTGATTAAGACCCATGATTTTTGCATAATCTATCCCCTGACCTGCCGCTCTGCGATGCCAACGCCGCTGCCCTAGCAACTACATATGGCATCACTGCCGGACATATCACTTGATGTGGCGTTGCATTCATTGAGAAAACAAGTGTCCAAATTTTTTTGGCAACATCTTTCTTGGGGTTGATGAGTTCAAACAGCACAAATCACCATCTTTCACCTGATCTATATGATTATGATTTCCAACTCTGACCCAAGCAAGTGTTTTGAACAGTACAGCACAAGCCCGTTCCAATCTTTTTCACATATGCATTTGCCAAGGGGCTTGAAAATAGCTCCCCCACTCGTACTGCGCTCGGGACGGATGAGTTCAAACAGCACAAATCACCATCTTTCACCTGATCTATATGATTATAACTTCCAACTCTGACCCGAATCAGCCTCTACCTCAGTACCGTACCGGTGGGGCTCTACTAGCACAGAGAAACCCTTCTGACCACGATGGCATGTTGTCCGCCTAGCGGCTGCTCCCTGTCTACATGCCTAGTGTCCCTATTCCTGCGGTCATGGGATAGCGCTTTGATAATACGATTAGCTTGCGTGGGGCATGGCTTAAGGATTTAGCTCTGGCGTGGATGTATGTAACGGACATGCTATTTTTCCCGGTCGCATGGGCCCCCTGCAGGAGCGTGCTCGGTCTCCTGATGACGTGATCGTCGCTAATGTACAGCAGCGCAAGCTGCATATTAGCGAGGTGCTAGCTGCCAAGGAGTGTTTCCTGGTGTGCACCACGTTCACCATTGTGCCAGTACGCAGTGTGAACGATGAACCCATCGCCGACCGCAAGACGGGCCTTACAACGCTGGCGCTGCATTACATGCTTGACAACGACATGCTGCCGCCGCCTGTTGGCGTGTACAGCTCGCGGCACATTCAGGTGCCGTACGGGTACATGACCGGGATGCGCAGTCAGCTAGTCTAGAGCTCCACAGCACCGCCATTGCGGCAGCTGGCCAGGGTGGGGCATTGAATGTATAATGATGGCACGGTTGTGAGGCAGTTGACTAGATGGTCAATGCCAGCTTTGCTTGTCGGTTGCTTCGACGTCGACAAGAGGGTGTATGGGGGCGGCTGGCGTGCGGTAAGGTAGCGTGAACAAAGAAAAGTTGCGTTTTGCAATCGTGACATTCTTTAGACAGTAGTCTCGGACATCGACGTGGTGGATACTCCCTGTAAAGTGTGCCCTAATGGGCACTGCAATCATGCACTGTCTCAGCATTGTCTGTTCGCAGTTGGGTGTTTAGATCAGTCGAAACTTTGTATTGATGTACGATGAGGTTAATGCCCCTGGTCAAGCAAATGACTATCAGGCAGGGAACATAAGTGCTTGGAACCTTTTCACCAGCTACCTTGATACTAGTCTACTCCAGCCACCATACGCAAGTAAATGACAGATCATTTCAGTCTCATCTGCACATGCATGAATAATGGAACCTACCGTCATGTTAATTACGCAGGGTTCGCGGCCCAGCCTGCTCCTGACAATCAATAGTCCAAATCTTCTACAATTGCTGCACCTGCTCCCTGCTACTACCGTACACCTATCTATAACAATCATGATTGCCATGGATAAGGAAATGTTGTTGGCTCATGGGGTCAGGCCGTATCGAGGCTGCACTTAAGGTCTGGGCGCGACCCCACCTGCATCACCCTACCTTACGCAATCTGTAAATGCAAGTTCCTATCAGCTCCCATTGAACGCCGTTGTACTCCTTATATAGACATAAATGCCCACATCGCCGTTCCAATTCACTCACTTGATAATGATTGGCCAGTCTCCTGGCGCTCCGTGGTCACAGATACGATATGCTTTTAAGCACCCACATCCTCCGGACTAAGGCCAGAACCATTTAATCGCGGGGCCGCTCTTCCACGCCACACTCTGATTGCGCACACTCCAAAAAACTCGAAACCAGTAATCCTGCTAATCCACACACACACTCAGCTCTCTCTCTCTCTCTCTCTCTCTCTCACAGCTCGTCTGGCTATAAATGAGGAAGGTAAGCGAAACTTGATGTACACTCGCTCAAAGCCTAACTAATAGTAATCCAGCTCGCTGCCCTTCATGCTTCACAGCTCCCCCGCCAGTGGGACCCCCAGTGCCAAGTCAGGGTGCTTGAGACAGAACATGAGCTTCACAGCGGCACACTCGGGGGTCATGTGCGGCCCCGCGTTCACCCCCATCCGTGAGGCCAGTTGGCCAGCACGGTACAGCGATGGCTGCAGCGGCCCCGCAAAGCATTGGCTGGTGAGACACACCTGCCGACAGAGAGCCGGGTCGAGCCGGTGGTCGGTGGGAAGCAACCGGAAAACAGGAAAAAACGAAGTCAATCAGAATCGTGAGGCGGGACAAAGTTGTGGCAGTGGCGAAGATAGTTGCAACGGCAACAACCAATTGCACGTACAGGTACGTTGCGGGTGTCTGGGGGTCGTGGCAGAGTGCTCATTGCGCTGTATTTATATTGGACTGGAGCCGAGAAGGAAACCCAGGTGCGCTTCGTGGAAGGGGAGCAGCGGTCTGCTACATGTGCCGGGAAGTAGGGGGCGGTCTTCTGTGGCTGGATAGAGGAAAACATGTTTGATGCCTTAAGTACATCATCCGCACACACACACGCACACGCACATGCACACATGCAATATGTTTTTGTCCCTTTAACTTGACCTTATTATTCCCTTGCTCGTCCAACACACCTGCAAGCCCTTGTCCGTCTGGTCCTTGAGCCAGGGTAGCCAGCCGTATGAGGCCTGGTCAGGCAGGTTGCCCACGCCAAATGCTTCCAGTACGACGCCCCGGACACCGCGGCCGTACAGGTCGCCATACGCGATGCGTGGGTCGCTGCCTGGCACAACGGGGATGCGAATGACGCGCGGGTCCAGCTGGCGGTGGCGACGGGTTTGGGGGTCCCGGTTAGCGAATAATCCGTGAAGGGCAACCGTGAAGAGCGAACGGAGTGGCACGCGGCGGTGGCAACACTTAAGAACCAAGGAAAGATGTTGATGGCTTCCCAAGTGGCATCGTAATGGATGAACAGCGATAGCCCGTGTGCTAGGAAATAGCCTCTTAACCCGCATCCAAGGCTGTAATCCCAAGCCCGCCTCCTACGGTTGTCCACTGTACCTTAAATCGTGGCTTATAAGCCCCCTCAACTCGCAGCAGCACACGTGTGTTCCAGTCTACGTCGATGCCCAAGGTGGCCAGGTAAGGGTACGTCAACGAGTCGAATGCCTGGTAGGCCGCTGAGTTGACCTGTGCATGTGAGCACGTGTGACGAGATTTGGGCTGATGGACAGTTGCGACGGGGCGGCCGTGGTTAGGGGATATGGGTACCCGTAGTGCGGCGTGCCTGACTGGGGGTTTGGGTGAGAAGGCACATAACCTGTAGCGAGCGAGCAGCCATCAATACGTTGCGTACGCGTTACTCACACCAGTAGCGTGGTACGCCACACCGCCTGCTGACGACTAAGCCTATAGAGCCTCACCTTCTGGGTGCGGTTTCCGCGCATGAGCTTGCCACCAAAACATACCGCCACCTCCTGCAGGTCGACATGCGGCGGACTGAAGGCTGATGTTGCCACCTGCGGGAGGGACGGTAAACGAGTTTCCGGGAAGGCGTGGGTGAGGGAAGGATTGGCACCTTGTTGGAAGTTGGAGGAAGTGCATAAGCAGTTGTATATGGCGTATTCGTATGGCCAAAGGGTCGGTGAATTCGTGCTCCATAAGGTCCTAGAACGGCAAAAGAAGACCCACTGTCGCATCTCCCCCGAATGTTCACACACCTGGATGGAGTCCAGCAGGTTCTGACGGGCATCCGTCCGCGGCGCACGCAACGGCAGCTGGCTCCCTGCATCACAGGAATGCAGCCACGTAAAGGACCGTGCAAGGCTGAAGGACGTCAAAACAGGAGCTGCCGAAGATAGGGGCCCGTTGCTCGGGAAACCTGGGTCCACGCGGAACACGGGTCTAGGCTTTGGTGATACGGGTCAGGATGATGATGATAATGATAAGTTCCCTGATCTCCACTGGGCGCCAGACAGATTGTTGAACCCAATATGTGCGGTCCTACAAATTGGCGCCCGAAGCCGAAGTCGGCGGTACAACCTTTTGGGGTGTTGGGTTCACCTCATAGGAGGTAAGGAGAGAGGAAGTGAGGTTGGGTGCCGCCAGTACGCAGTCTCCGCCACGGTCGATTCCGCGTCCCACCGTCCATCATCGTGACCCCTGTTACCTGTTGTCCTGACCTCACCTCGGCCATGCCAACAATGCCTTCGTGGCAAGCGACCCGGTTGGGCGCACGGCGAATGAAAATTCCAACACTTAAAAAAAGCCCCGTTGCGGTGGGTCCCTTCCAGTCCGGTCTTGCTCCTTCCTCGTCCCAATACGCACCGGTCAGAATGATGGGCTTCTTGAAACCGCACAGCATCAGTGACAAGGCCGCCGCCGTGTAGGCCAGCGTGTCAGTCCCGTGAACAACCTGGCCGGAAAACACCGTGGTCCGGAGAAAACGCATTGGGCCCAGTCCTATGTGAAAACAGAGTCTGGAATATAACGGCACCGGTGCCAGTACCGATTGCATGAGACTATGCTTCCCCATTCAAACCACCGATTAACCGGGCAGCTCAACTAGATGCGCATAGCAAGACGTCCTACGGTACGCATTACCAAGATTCGTTAATTATTGGTGTCTCTTATACTCTTCTCTTCTTCCAGTGTATTGTACAGTGGTGCCCAGCCACACTGTTTTTCCCTAGTAGTCCACTTCCTTTTACTTATCCCTCCTCCACACACCGTGTGGATCTATATGTAGATCAAAAATGTATTGGTCGTACGAGGAGCTCAAACCCGACAACCAAACCCCTCCCTTCCTCCCACCACGAACGCATCGTAGTGCGGTCGGTTGTTGTCCAAAGCTTTGGCGATGGTTATCCAGTCAGAAGGCCCCACACGGCTGCTGTCCTTGTTGAACAGAACCTATACGCTCATCCGGGGCATGAAACGATAACGAGTGACAGAGAGTACGAGGAACCTATCAAAGCAGACGTAAGCCCTCCAGAAACCAAGCAGAATTTTACATCATTTATTCAAGTGAAAAGCGCATACCCCATAAATCGCTTGCTTGGGCCCTCCTAATGTCAATACACACCTGCAAATCCACATTTGCAAAATTTTCCAGCTCCGGAACCATTGCTTCGCGGCAGGACAAGGGTGGGCAACGTTACGAAGGCAAAGGGCACATGAATAGCGTGGGGACCCCAGGGGGACAGCTTGGGTCCCTGAGATGAATTTGGGGATTGGAAACAGCCCCGAGAGCATGCGAAGTAGTTTAATGACGTAATATGCAGTTGTAGCCTGGCAGAATGCAAACTGCCTTGGGGGTCTTTGTGCATATGTAATCGTCCAGCTGGCGCTGACGGGAGGCCGCTCCGATAGCAAGGAAGAGCGTTCGCATCCGATCCGAAACACAGTGCCAACAAGTCCTTAACTTCGCATGCTAGGCCGCAGCAGCGCCAACGGAGAGCGCAGAGAAGAGGAGGGGAGACCAGGACAGTACAGGGGGTCCAGTACCACCGTTCAGGTGTTGCATGACCGTGCTGTGCCCCGCAGGTGCACTACTCTGGCTCCGACAGCGCAAGATGGAAGGCCCCAAATGCCGATAGTTTTACGACTCTCTGCGACGTACAACTGGCCCAGGCACTGACAGCCACCATCTAGCTGCGGCCTTTCAAAGCCTGCCAACTTGTCCACATGCACTCACTTAGGAGGCTCGACAGCATCTCGCCAGGTCGGAGTGTACCCTTGTACGACCCCTCCGTTGCGCCAGCCCTTACACGAAGGTTGTGGCTCGCGTCCTCCTCAAATGCCTCCTGCGCCCACATGCGCCTTCAGGCTTAAAGGACACGTCCCGGGAGATACGGCACGTTGAAATATTATGCCTTCCTGGACCCTGGTTCCCAGAGCTGGTCTAACGACATGGCAATCTCTGCAAAAGCATCCCGGGTAACCCCAATGCGCGATGTGCCCTTTTTAAATATATGCGCGACATAGGATCGGACATCACAACACATCACTGATCGGGGGAAGCTGTGGTCGCTGCCGAATGTGGGTCACCGCAAAGAGGTGAGTCGCCGCGTGCATGTGGAGTCGCATGCCGTGTCAAAGGATATCCACAATCACATCGAGACATCGTCATTCCAATAATGGACTTCACAAAACCGTATTCGCGAAAGTCCTTAAGGTCAGCTCCACAGCCGTTCCCGCATCCGCACCTCCGGGTCCATTCCGAGAGTGCCACCAGTATGGAGGAACAGTACGCGGGGAAGGGGCCTCGTGAGGGTACGCAGGCGGCCGTGAGGCCGGTGCGAGGGTGTGCGAGAATACGGACCTTGGACCATGCCAAGGGCGACGCTTTGATTCGGACCAAGATCAGCACCTGCCACCGCATCGCTGCCCAGTGATATGGCCCTGCTTGTTGTCTTGGCTTCCGGAGGCTGTGTGATGGAAACTGAGTTCCCTTGCAAGATGCTGAAACTTGTTGAAATCACTGCTGTACTGGACGATGCAGTGCTATGTTCTGGGCGACTAGAAGACTTTCTGCCACGCCAGGATGGCCTCTTCCTCATGTCGTCAAGAGCGCTGTTGGCACGTTCGGCGCTCGTCCATGGCTGACTGACATGCCCGTTTGAACCTGTGTCGGGCGCTGCTTGAATGGTATTACCCCCAACAGACTGCAAAATTATGCGTTGCTGCGCTTGGAGGCGCCGGTCGTCTTCGTTTAATGCTGGGTGAGTAACAAGAGTAGGAAGGTTTGGGCCACCTCCATCCGACGGGAGAAATCCAACGTTGGCCGCGACATCTCCAGCCCCAGAATTAAGGCTCCAATAAGCTAAACGCGGCGACGACTCCGCTGAATCGTTACCCATTCCCCGCATAGGGAAATTGTGGTGCTTGGCACATCCATCACGCCGCTTGTTAATTGGTAAGTGCGCCAAACTTTGATAATTACATTGGCGCACAGTAAGCATTATGTTTGAAGTAATTAATCACAATTATGCTACTAAACAAGTAGTTCAAGGGTTGCAGGTAAAAGTGGGGTTGGAAGGCATCTGCCTTTTGCCAAACTCATGCATGCCTAAGCGGCGCCACAGACTTTACAGTATGCACATTACATACATGCAAACTGACAATTCCGGGCATGCAAATCAAAAAATAGTCGTACGAAACGGTTAGTGGACACGACTCTCTGTAATCAACCTCTTAGATATCAACACCAATAGGCACGCCGCAGCATTAAGCCTCAGGACGCAGTTGTTCAAAACACGTGGCGAGGTGGGATAACCAAGCGACAGTTACTATATGAATAATCCAAGGCATGTCTGCTCGTTGGGACAAGCGGCACCACCGAATTTTGTTTAGCCATAAAATAGCCTTGCAACTAAGTCTGGATACTGGCAAGCGCAGACCGCGATCGTAACCCACACAAAAACTGATTCTGTGCTAGCTTACAGACACCAGGCGCAAACGGACCTTGTGCATGGCTAACACCAAAATATTAGAATGCAAAAGAAAGATCTCGCTGCTACCGTAGCCAATATGCCTACTCTCATAGTTGCCAGTACCGTCACTCCGTCAATTGTTGTCACTCCATCGGCTGCGCGGTATCGTCAGGATGTGACGGCTCCTCGAACACGCCCCTGCATGGCACCCATCGCAATTAACAAAGTCTTCTCTGTACACCGAGGTCCATTTGGCCTGAACAAACGCAACAGCACCCCTCAATATAGATTGCAGCGTACCTGTCCCGCCCAACAGACGGGACACCCCAAATCCGTCCAAGAGAACTGACCTGGGTGGAACGTCCCTTTCACGTGGGCTGCACTCCGGCTCTCCCTGTAAGCTTCGACTTCGACTCCGATTGCGTTGCATATTATCTCGCTCTGCCTCACGGCCGCGGTCGTAACCACGCTCCCGATCCCTATCATTGCCGTAACCGCCACGACCATCGCGGTCGTATTCGCGGTCATAGTTTCTGTCACGCTCACGGTCGTAGGTCCGGTCACGGCCCCGGTCGTAACCCCGATGGTAATCTCGGTCATAGTCGCGGTCGCTTTCATAGTCCCGCCCTCCGCGTCCATGTGGGCTGCGACTGCGATTGCCTCGGCCACCACGACCCCGCGGGCTCCGGCTTCGGCTGTAACGAGTGCCACGGCGTGGTGAGCGCGAGCGACGACGATCCCGACGGTCATAATCACTGCCGCCATAGCCCTCTGCAAAAAGAAAATCCCCAAAGGAATGCAAACCACGTACGCACTAAGCCGCAATGGGCGGGGACTATGCCGGACATCCAGGGCCGTAAGTCGACCGACCACCTTGCAAGTCGACTGACCGAACTGCATGCACATGCACCAATTATGACTTCCTGGTGGTTGCGTTGCATGCAGCGAGATGGGAACGAACGCGCGTTTAATTAAGGATTGTTGTTTACCCACGCAACGGTCCAACGTCACTGACTTCATATCAACGAGCTTTATAACGTTTCATATTTAACGAAACTTGTATAGATCTATTCAGATCACGTACATACATTTGGTACTGCGCTTTCTCTATACGCCCACACCATAAGACGGCACTGAAACCAAAGGCAGGTTTACCTGACCGGCCCTGCTTCGTCTCCAGAATCATCATCTCGCGCGGCGTTTTCCGGCCCTCTTGTGACAAGCACACCTGCGATAACGAGGGAAGACACCACAGGAATCCAGTACAAGTATTGTCTCTGCTATCTAGTTCGTGTTGTGCCTATTTGTGGCACGCTGTGCTGCTTACAAAGCCCATTTCAACAAGCTCCACAACCGACAGGACCTCGCCGCAGCTCACTCGCCGCAGCTCACTCGCCGCAGCTGGAAACGCAACATGTTGCGAGAACAAAGCCTGAGAATATGGAAGATGTCAGCTCCATCAAATAACATCATTTTTGAGGACCCCAACGATAGTACGCACTTGCCAACAGCAATCACGAGATGAACGTGCCAGACAGCAGAACCAAACGCCCAGATACCGCCTGTGCTCACGTTGATCTCCCTTCCGTCAAGAACAGTCCTGTCTGTCTGGTAAATCGCCTCGTCAGCATCCCTGGCGTCCCGGAATTCGATAAAACCAAAGCCACGCGAGCGCCTGCAAGCGGGAGGCAAAGTGGGACATGCCCGGATGGCAAGAACCACGTAAGCGCACATGGACAGCCAATACGGAGACCAAGTATCCTGTAACTGTGGTGTATTAAAAGGGCAACAAGCCGCGAAAGAGCACGACGTCCAATACCCGTGGGTCCCGAAACATGAAATATTATTTAAAAACAAATCTTTGCTGAACATAAGCCACAAACGATTCATTCCATCCGGCCCCGCTGCAAAAGCTGCCGGGCACACAATCTGTGCCAATCCATAAGGCGCAATAGGTTCACGGGTCGCGTTTTCACGCTGCTTGCCTGCCAAACCGTGCAGGAATTGGATGGGTGTGGGCCATGCTTGAAAGCTTGGCTCGTCCGTTCCTTGACAGTGCCAAAGCCGACACTTCAAGTGCCTGCTGGTGCTTGCACCAGCGCTTGTCTTGCTTCACAGCTTGCTATTCGCCTCGCTCATTCTCTTGCTTGCACACTTCATGCTGTCCTTGCACTCTCGCTTGCTTGAAAGGAACACTAGCAGGAAGCCGTTGCTTGCTTCTTGTTCTTGCCCTCCTTCCTTGCCTGTTTGTCAGGCGCAAGCTACTTAAATTGGCCTTGCTTCCCACTTACTGTTCTGGGGAAAGGGGATACACACGGGGTTACCCGCTGCCCCGCGCTTTGTACAATCTAGCTGGAGTTTGTACAATCCAGCTTGCTGCCTGCAGACCCTCATACATCCCATGCGAGGCAAGAGGTATATAAACAGTGATGCCTCTTGACGCCCATTACCCTGGTTCTCAACACCCCTGAGGTCTAAAAAAATGTACGTCGTCTGCCCACTAACCCGAATACACCGCCCACAAACCAGTTAAAACCACCTGTCCGCGATAGCTGCGTACTCACTGAGTATAGTAGTCTCTGGGAATGTAGACATCTCGCAGCTCTCCAAATTTTTCGAACTTCGCCCGTAAATCTTCAGCACTACGGGGAGCAGTGATGCCAAGAATTTCATGCGCATGTTTCTGGAATGTAAACCAGCTCCAAATTTAAAACCCCCGAAAGTAACCTTTGGCGCAGCTGCCCGAACATGCTGTGGTCAGCTTTATTCTATCAGGCGAGGCTGACTGCACGTACGCGTTCGGCATACTTCCGACGACTAACACCCAGCAAAGAAACAGTATACAATACACGGGTCGTCAAGAAGAGTTGTCCAGCGCGGGTGTAAAACACAATTGGCGCCCAGAGTCCAGTGGGACCATATGACTACGAAGCACATCCAAACTTACGTATAACTCAGAGGGATATTCCGGACCAGGACCGAGACCTTATTACGAACGCCTGCGCTGGCTGGTCCGTAATCTTCCCGGCCTGCACCGCGAGACATGGTCAGAGCCTGCGCCTCCTAGATTTTATCCAACCCTACTTTTATGATATGCAGCTCAGGCAAAAGCCTAAGGCGCAGAGTACGCCGCCAGCTGAAGTTACGAAGCTGGTGTCCTCCTATAGTGAATGGACAAAAATATTATGGATTGTACAATTTCAATGAATTTGGCAATTCGTTCAGGCTAGATGTATAACAGCCGAATGCCCATGCAGCTTGCTGCACAGTTGCTTCAGTTGCTCAGTTGGTGTTCAACCGAGACCACCGTAGGGCATATCCTGGCCAGACACATTATTATTATTCATCAAAGCTTCTCTGTGATTTGCAATTTAATTAGAGACAGCTTTATCAATTGCATGAACTCGTTCATAGATGAACTCCTCCATCAGGGCATCATGTCTCCTCCAAGAGCCTTAATTAATCCTGGATGACTATTTGCATACGTATGATCTCTTAAAGCCAAGGAAAGCCAACGGGTGCTATGGGCTCAAGTTCAGCGGGAAGGTCAGAAGGGATTGAAAAGGAAGCCTAACTGTACACCAGGAATAAGAGCTTAAAAAGAAGAATAAGAGCCCTCATATCGCTCTGTACCGAACGCACCACTGGCATTTTGACTGCATGATACATTTTACGATTAAGCGCATGATCTAGACTAACCTTCTTCCTTGCCCAGGTCACCCCTGCCACTTACATAACCGGTAGTCCCATCAGAGCACAAATATGCGCGCGCGCACACACACACTCTCCACTCTTTACGCATGTGTGGGGGGGTTTGGGGGCTTTGGCTTCACCCATAGCAACTACCTGGATCTTCCCTTGTACTGTGGGGCACCCACATCCATGACCCATGCTGACTTCTCCAAAATGAATGATCTTCCCGGGTTCAGCAACCATCAACAGCATCGACTGCCAGATCAACGGCGGCCTCACCTCCACTCCTGATCATCTCGTAGGTCGCTGTAATCACCCTTGTGAAGGACCCGATTACAGCGTGATCAGGAGTAGAGGTGAGGCCGCCGTTGATCTGGCAGTCGATGCTGTTGATGGTTGCTGAATCATCATGGGGGCACATCGTCCTCTACCAATTGTGGGGATTGAGGGAATTTCCAAATCACCGTCGGGTTCGATCCTGGTCACTCAAGGAACACAATATCGTGCCTAAATTCATGTGTCCGTGATGTTGCGTAGGTATATGTGTGTACGTGTAATATGAGCAGAATCGTAATATATTGTTAGGGGTGTGTGTGTGTGTGTGTGTGTGATGGTCTACCTTATCTGGCCTTATTCACAAACCTGTCCTGGCTTAACCAGGCTCAGGCCCATGCCGCAGAAAACGTGCAGCTTCGAAATCTCGGATCGCTGCCATCCACAGAAATGGACTGTTAGAGAGTCAACGCAAGGGCCCGGAAGGAAAGGGCATGGAAAGGCACGGAAAATGATATTCACACGGACGAGGAATCAGATATTGAAGACAGTAGGACCCCTGCATCAGCGAATGGACCCTGGGATAAGACCCGCCATGAAGAGGCTTCGTGCAAGCATTGACCTCCTTGCCGCCTTGCCAACCCTCCTCACAAGTTCACGCAAGTTCATGCAAGTGCTTGGTTTTAGGAGTAGCGTGAAGCTAGCGATACACGAGATAATACGGAAGGTCATAAATAGCTAGGCCATTATCACCCCATCGTAGGCCAATTTTGACATCATCCCGTGCTGCAAAGCAACTATTTACATTGCCTTGTGCATTGTCTTTGAAGTTACGCACCCCTGTACGTGTCATTTGGACCGTGGAACTTAAGCGCTGCAAGGATGTCATGACGTGGCATTTCCTCCACACAGACGCATACCAACGGATTGCCCCTTGTTGCCATTTTAGCTGATGTATGATTTTTTAATGGGTCCAAACCAGCAAGCACCAGTATCAACCGCTATGCCTTATATTGCCTCTGAAATCCCCACGATGAGGATAAAGAATAGCCACCGAACGACATTTTAATTACCACAAGCTTGTCACAGCGTTCCTGAACCCAACCGCTTGCAGCTTCAGCAGAGGAACAACGGAGCGGAAAATTCCATTTTCTTACCCCAGATCAGTTCACTCGCTCTTAACGCCCCTCAGAACGGGTTCCCAGAAGGAATATGACGGCAGAGCTAACTGCAGGCACTCTGTGCGCCAGGCTCTTTCACAAACTGGCACAGTGGCAGTTGTGGCACGGTGTGGCAGGGGCAACGAGACGAATCTACACATGTCTTGTTTTCCATCTATGTTTCTTTTCTTCTAGTTTTTCTTGCAATGAACGGTGGCGGTGCTGTAGCAAAACAATTATTTCAGTTAAACTACAAGAATACGTCAAGGTTTCCTGGCTTCCCTGTGCACATTCCTTAGTTTGAGAATCAGGAACTTGATTAGAATTCGCATAATCAAGACATAACCCACATGAAATATGGAGAATTCCCTGCAGCACTATCACCCGGAAACCTAGCTGCTGACTCGAGGCAGGTTAGGAAACTGATATGAAGGATAAGACCGATGCAGACATGTAGCATGGTAAACATATGTGCGTTAAATAAAATAACGGTATCCATCACCAAATAACCTAGTTGATGAACAGCTTTCAAACTCGCCTTACCGTACATGTGCCGCCTTTCGATCGTATTAGGTCGCAGGGGCTCTTCTTCGTCTAGGTTTTGTGTGAATTCTGTAGTCTTATTTTGATGACTATTTGTTGGCATGAAGTTGTTATTCACGTTAAGTTCATGGCGAATGAGTCGGAAGCTTCACTTCTCTTGGGTTTAGCTACATCCGTGTGGTGCCCATGGTTCGAGTTGTTAGGAGATGTGTCCGTCATTCCTCCACGGAAAATGCATTGGGACGCGATTCCAGTGCAACTAGACTACCCCGGAAGACCGAGGACGGAGACAGCCTCCAAATGCTATCGAATGTACAACGGCAGCTGGTGCAAAAGTCCTTTCAGACTTACGAATTTGAGGCGAAGGTGCGGAAACCGGAGCATGCTCAGGAGTGAGCGCAGAAGCAACTTCGTGCTCGATGCGCAGCTGGAAAGCGGGCGCCTTGCCTTTACCTTTAATGCCCTTACCAGCCTGATAAAGAGATAGGTCGTTATACCTTCGCGTCATGGAAGATAAGTGGTGCTTATGCCTTGTTTCCCGCGTCTTAACCGTTTCTAAGGCTCCTTGCGTCGTCCCTACTCAATTGGTATTAAAGCAAGAACTATCAACCCTTATCGCGGTACATGCCTAACCACCGGCTAATGATAAAATGCGGACTTCTCATGACCTCGACCCCCCTAATATTCGGGGGCATATTCGCGTCCCCCGATCCCTGGACACCGTTCACCGCAGATAAAGTCCAAGGACCGGGATGAAGAACACGCGACGACGGCCAACGAAGTCCTCCAACAGGCCCTTCGAACCCATGCGGCCAGTGTCGCTGCGCTCCATGTGGATGCCGTCCCATCGACCGATGATTTCAGGCAGCGCATGCCGAAAAAGTCCTTGGGGCGCTTCCAGTACGAGGACCTATCCCGCATGCCGGAACGTCCCCCTCTAGAAGACCATGTCCTCACCATGTCCGCAGCAGGCAAGCTGCTTTTGCAACTAAAGCCAGCGTTGCAGCAACAGCATCGGCAAGCCCCAGTTGAGGGCAGCGGCTCTGGCGGTGGCCGTTGCAACGGCAGCAGTTCAAGCACGGCCGCAAGCGTTGACGATGCTGACGGTAATAGCGGCAGTCCTCAGATTGTTGCATCTCCCACTGAGTCACCTCCCAGGAGCTTGCTGAGGACAGGGCCCTCCCCACGGCGCTCGACTGGCCCCAGGGTATCACGAAACGGCGTCTCGGGGGGTATCGTTGGCATCGGCAACTCAAAGCTCGTTCCCAAAAGCACCCACCAAGTGGGATTGGCCAGCGGCAGCAGCGGAGGTGACAGCGTGCTACACTCCAGCGCCGGGCATCCTATCAGGTCCAGCGTAGCTTCGGGCAGCGGCATAGCCGAAGTCGAGGTTGGTGACAGCTCTGACGCTGGTTATGCAGCACTTCATTGCACCGACAGTTGCGTGCGCCGAGCGGACCAGATGCTCCAGGCGTTGCGGGAGTCTCATAAATCAATGCCTGGCTACAGCACTGCGTTGCCGCACATCAGCAAACCGCTGGGGCCTTTCCCCGCACCTCCCTCTCCGTATTTCCCCACATCCATTAAGCAGGCGCCAGGTCCTTTCCGCAGCAGCGCAACCAGCCCCGTGATGAGGCAGCCACAACCCAGTTGTATCCCGGGCATCGGTGTTGGAAATGGGGCCGGCGGAATTGAGGTGCAAGACCCTGGCGGCCCCAGCGGAGGCGGTAACCAACACGTGGATTCCTTAGCACGACAACTGCTGCAGCATTTGTCGGCTGGGTCCGGGTCGCAAGATCATTATACCGGAAGTAAGAACTACAGCAATAAGGGCTTGGGCATCGGGCCAATGGGGATTCGGCCGCCGCTGTTGCAGCCATCGCTCCATCGGCGCAGCCGCTCGCCGCAGCATGGGCAATCCTACATCCTGCCAGATTCACACCCGCGCGGTGTTAATACTGTGTCATGGAGCCCGTCAGAGCAATCGCCACGTACCGAACATGAGGTTAGCGAGTACGGCAATAGCCGCCCCGCCGGGACTAACAGCAGTCAACAACAGAGTGCTAGCAGTGTATGGCGGCCTATGCCGCCGCCTTCACCGCGTCGTGAGCCGAGCGGTACCGGCGGTGGCACCTCCAGCTCCACGGGGTTCGCCCTTCGGCCTACATTCAATAGCGGTGACGGAGCCGTTCTACCATTACACCTTGGTCGAAGTCTCCGGCATATCTCTGCAACAGACGAGGGAGGCGTGAGCCCTGGTGGTGGCAGTGGCAACGCCACCGTCCTGACAACCATTTCCCCCACCGGTGGCGGCTGCAGTGCCAGGGACAGTGGTAGCATTTTGGTTCCGGTTCCCCCGGTGTCCGGCACCGAACGTCTCTTTACGCGAATCAGCCGAAGCGTTTCCCGGCCTGGTCCGCAGCAGCACTGGATCCCCACCTTCAACGCGCCGTTGCCCTCCTCCACATCATCCGTCTTCACGGCAGCATCTTGCGGCGCGAGTCCTTACGCGGCCCTAGGCCTGAGCGGCTGTGAGGAGCCAGGTATGACCATGCTGGAGGGTGTCACGGCTGGAGGCGCTGCTGGCGCCGCCGCTGGTTCGGCCTCCGCTAGCGACTTCAGTGGCGGTGGTAGCGGTCTCTGCCGCACAGCGCCAGCCGCTACAGCGCCGGCGCCACTGCAGCTACCAGCATCTGTCTCGCTGGCCCAGGTCAGCAGTACGCCGCTCCGCTGGGGCGAACTCATTATTCATCTTTGTGCATTGGGGCGGTTTCGGAGATGTTGCTCGCGGTGCTGGGGTTCAGCGGGGGCATATGGAAAGGCCGAAGGAAGGGCCGAAATGCAGAGCTACAAGGAGTAAAAAGACCGGAACCCTCACCTTGGGATTCAATGCAAGATTAACTAGGGCGTGAACGCACAACCACAAGCCGGGGTCAACGCCTCGGTCGACTACGCTAGGGTGCTGCTGGGCGTTCCCCGGCCGCAATCCCACCTTCCCTAAAAATACATCCTAGGCTTACAGATATCCTGGAGAGATACTGAGAGGGCCTTATGAGGGTTATTTCATTTAAATCCCACCTTCCCTGTCTATCTCTCCCCCCCCCCGCAACGCTTCCCGTCCGTGCTCCTCCAGGCCAACTCACCCAGTCAGAGCGTCCCCGCCTGCGTCAAACTGCCGCCGATCTCCGACGTGGCTGGGCCGACTGGGGGGGCAAATGACGCAACAGAGACCCGGCGCTCCCGCAGAGCTCGCGTGCGTCCCTCTCTCAGCTGCTCAGCAGCCGAAGGTTCTGCCGCCGTGGCATTCGTACAGCTCACCCGGCCGACGCCGCCGGCTCCGGTGGTTTCAGTATCATGGCGGACGCAACGCGGTAATACCATAACACAGCAGGCGGCTGCGGCGGCAGCTGAGGGGGACTTAATGAGTAGCGGTAGCGGAAACGCAAAAGGGCCGTCAGTGCAATCACTCGGTGCGTGCGGATTCGATCGAGAGTGTTTGCTTTCCTCGGATGGAGATCTGCATTGGCGCCTTACGGACGCCTCGGACTCTATTCGGGATGTGTCAAGCATGGGACCAGGTGGGATGGCTGTTTCATCGACCGCCATTAGAGGCGGTGGCGGCAGCGACAGCAGTATCTCCACGCCACGAGACAGGAAACAGAACCACCGCCGGCGAACAGCTTTACAGGAGAACTCAGCCGCCGCCAGGATAGGCGGCTTTCGAAGCGCTCGAATGATGTCTGGGGGCGGTGCCGCGGCTGCTGAAGGCCTACAGGGCAGCCAGTCCATCATGTCGCGGATGAAGCAGGTGCTCGGAAACTTCTGGGGCCGGAATCCCTGAGCGGCTGGAATCCCTAGTTTAGGGTTTTCAAGCTGGCGTGGATTAGCGGCCATGGACAGCTGGAGTCCCCCTTCCGTGGATTCTCTAGCTGCTTGCCGCGCGGTGGGGTGGGGTGCCAGGCGAGCCGTCAATGTCTCCATGGCTATCCCCAGTGCATTCGGGGACACATGTACGTTCGGCGCATGTGCTGTGGTGTATATGTGCTGTGGATCGGAACTGTGACATACGATCTGGCTGCTACTGCGGATGTGTTGGTTTATGGCATACGGAGGCCTTGAGGCAGTGGCACGTGTGAAATGTGGAAGAGTGAGATGTTCCATAAGTTTCGGCAGCGAGGGCGTGAGGCAGTGGCTATTACGCTGGGATGCAGCCGGCGGAGCCAATATGTGCGACGAGTTGTACATCAGTTCAAAAGGGGCAAGGAGTGTCCCATGGCTTGGACGTCATGGCATGAGCAGCAGCAATAATGTCAGAACGTACTGCTGAAGAAGGCGCGGGAACCGCTACGGGGGCCGTAGCTGTGGCACCGGCACAAACCCTATGTTTCTTCTTGTAAACTTTATGGGGCTTAGGATGCCCCTGTTTTTTCAACAGCCAGGATGGTTAATGGATCTCTTGGCTTGGTGCAGCTGAGGTGCACACCGTGTATTGCTGCGGATTGCTTGAAGAGCTGTTCTGCCTGCTGCAGAGTTTTAGCCAGTACACTCAAGGAACGTGTCACTCAATTATCCGATTATTGTACGACGTTGCGGACGTCGATGTCTATGCACACATGGTTTTGGCTGTTGGTACACATTAATGGCTATGGTAGTTGAGCCGTGTTGTATTCCGTTCGTTCTTGGTTGCTACTTATTGTTTTTAGTTGCACGAGCCTCGTACACATCAATGTATCGGTGGTTTCTTGGGGCATACACTCAAGATACGTTTTTTTATCTGGAATCTGGAAGGGAAGCAGATTTGTGGGGGGAAGACGAAGCGCCGCTGAAGACAGCCCTACTTGGGTTGGGCACAGCCATTGTGGCGCCGAAGGGCAATATGGACAAACCCAGATTCACCGGGTCGTGATAAGTCCTGTGTGCCGTTCCGGACTGTCTTGCGATGCTGCGAATCTCTGGTGAACCCATCACCCCTTCCAGCTTTCCACACTACGCCGATTTCTTGAATAACCTCCATTTGCGCACTGAAAGGAAGTTCACTCCCAATTAAACGCCCAAGGGACCTCCCAAGCAAGGAGTGCCCTTCCCGGGGCCTTCATAATGTTGCTGTTGTTGTGTAAGCGGCGATTTTACGGCAGATTACAGTGGCGACGGTGTTGTGAGAATGATTGTAAGGACGGGTTGTTAGAATGCCCTCCCAGGAGCTGATCTGGGGCATAACGATGCCACCGCATCGGACTGCGATCAGGGCATGGTGGATGGTGGATGTGAGGACGGCGCCATCGTGCTGATAAGGCGCCAACGTGCCGAGTTACTGGATGATTTTGAGGATTCGTAAGGAAGGGTAAGGAAGAATGGATGGCCAATACCACGTAAGAGCCATGTGATCACCACCATTTCATAAGTAACGTTTTCGGATTGGACAACATCGGGGTCCACTCCGCGTGGTTTTTTATGCATGGTGTACCGAGAAGGGTGGTACTTTTGAGTAGCAAGTAAATTCGCAAATGATCTTGGTCATCTGCCTGCCTTGACCGGAATGGACCCGAATTGGCTCTCGCTGGGCATGTCCGCGGCTAAAGGACGGACGGACAGATAAGAGGATGGTGAGGTGTGGTGCTGCTGCAGCACATGCGTTGTTGCAATGTTGCTGCTTTCGTAGCGCATGTCAGAGGACCTCTGTCCAGCCAAGGACGCTGTATGGGGATGGTCACCGTCTGCTGCCTGCATCATCTCGTACACAATGATGTGTACCTCTAGCCAAAGGAACCCAGAGTGCATATGCCACAGTGCCGCTGCCGGCGCCAAACGACTTCGTTTCGAAAAATCTCCTTGTCTCTTCTGTCCTCAGATAGCGACCTTACATCGCTCCGACGCGCAACGGATAGAATGTGCGGGCGACTCGGCTGTCGCAGTTTCCAGTATTGCAGCAGCGAAACTTGGGCCCCTAACAAGGGCGGGATGATTAGCATGGTTAACGTGAAGGCCGCCTGTACCACGCCGTGCAGATTTGCAATTGCAAGAAGGTAATCAACATCAGGAAGAGTTGGTTCTTGCTCTTTGCCAACCAGCTTCTGCGTGGACAGCAACAACCAGCCCAGGAGTCGGCCAGTGTTGGCCTCGTCGCGTTGCTTGTCAGGCTTGTCCGCTAGCTGACCTCCCCGGGAAACGGAGAATGAATCATTGCATTTCTTTTCTAATATGGTTGCTTGCTGCTTGCTCTATTCGTCCCTTCCTCCATGATATCAACCACTGGTGGTTGGCGATGGAGTTTTTCGGTTAAGAATGTAAAACGTGCTGATTTTTGTGAGCTATCCAAATCGCCGGTGATAACGTATGCCAAGGCAAGCGATTTCTGTTAGCTTGTAAGGACCCGACCTTGCTCAACACTGAACCATGGAACTAGCAAACTACCAAAGATGTTAAGTTCAAAGGTTAAGGTCTTCGGCATCGAAGTTAGTTTTACAACAGTTTCCCCACCAGTAAAGCGGCTTGGGCGCCATATTTACTTGAACAAGGAGCTTCAAACGTTTTTACTCTTATCAGTAAATTACTTTATACGCCCTGTTCTTAGTGTCTTACGATATGGATGATCGTTTAAGTCGAACAAGCCCTAGTTTCGGGCCTTAGTATCGTATCCACGGCTCTTGGAGCTCATCAAGGCGTGGCCGTGATGAGCGGTGCACTGTTGTGGCATAACACCGGACATGAAGTGCCTTTTTCATAGATGCTGATTTGAATAAAACTTAATGCACCACATAATAAAATTAAGTGAATGTAGATAGTAACAATGTAGGCTTTTGCAAAGAGACCTCAATTGTGGGAGCGAGGACCCCACCCTTACAACTGTCTTGGTTGCTACCCGTTATTACTTGTTTGCCTTCTTAAACATAATAGTTAGCAAAAATGAAGATAAAAATAGCGTTAAGATATGATACGGCCAGTAATGCATGAAATGGCTAGTTCCTACTTGAACCCTCGAGTACGGTGAGGTATGTACGGTTCTTCAGAATTCTCCTTGGCTACTCGACCAAAGCAAGAAGGATAACTTATAAGGCAGATTTTTTTCACTATATTTTATGTAATGCAATATTTCTTGGAACACGTATCCTTGCCGGGTTTACGCCAGAAATTTGGTCTATATACTGTCTGTTGGGGTTTACTGACGATTAACTGGTTTCTTTTTGGTCAAATTTTATTATGTGAGTCTGCAAAAAAACATTTTTCCACCAGCCTCGGCGTATATCATGCTCGGCTTTTTGCGAAGGCGCCAGTATCTGGGCAGGAGAAAGTGATCACGTTGAATCTGTGGCTGAAGCGCATCTCATGGGGAAGGGGAACGAAGGGTGCGGCGAGTGCTTTTTTGCTGCCGACACAGACAGACGCAGTGGAGGGGTTTGCGTGGGCCGACGACATTGGTAATCTTACCAACAACAAGTACGGTCTTTATATGACAACCGTAGATGCCCCGACGTGGAAACCCTTATTGCGTCTGCAATTATGGGGCAGTGACCTGGTCGTCCCGGCCAACCCACACCCAGCGCTAGATGCGCCTGGCGGAAAACCGCTCGGGCCTCCTTGGTCACACCTTCGGCCCTTCTTCTTCTCCTTCCCGCTCGATGCCGCTTCAAGCGTGCACTGCTTCAAGGTGCGCCATCCCAGCGATCCATCACGGAAAGGTGTTGAGTACCGTCACCAGCCTCACGTCCTGCGTCCTTGATGTTGCCTCGCTCCCTTCCGTACCCTTCAAGGAATGTTCTCCTGATCTCCCTGATCTCCCTTCCTTCCTTTCTTGCCCTGCAGATATACGAGGAGTCATTTCCAGACATTAAAGCACCTTTCTGTCTTCCCATCTCATCCGTAGAACTGTGTAACCGACTGGCCCCGGACAGCTCGTTCACGCCCTCCCAGCCCGCCCTGTGGACAGTGATGCTGCCCTTCCGCAGCTGGGGCATCAACGGATCGCAGTGGGAGCGCTACAGTCAACGTGTGGCTAACAGGCTGCAGCATGCTGTGACCTACCTGCGCAGTGTTGGCGCCACCGGAATGCTTCTATATACGGAACGCTTTAGCAGCCACGCCCTGGAGCGATACCCAATTGTGCAGCAGATGTTACAGGAGGGCATCTTAATATTTGTTGAATGGGAGCACAATGAGAGACTCCAATATAACTCTGACCAAGCGCTGGTTTATAGTCACGCTTTGTTGGGGCTATCATCCTGCGGCACGAACCTTTGGGTCCAGGCAACGGATGTGGATGAGCTGCTGTACTCCCCATACGGCGTTGCGTGGCCTGGAATGTTTGAGTGCTTAAGTAATTCATCCGGCAGTGATGCACCTGGACTTATCAGGCTAGGCCGTATTAATATCATTGCATCGTCTGTTGGTGCGGATCGAGAGGCAGTTCTTTGGTATTCAGCACCAAATCCGGGCGGAAAGCACCCCCTGGCGTATTATGATAAAATTGCCAAGCTGGCACATCCGGCCAACGTTGGCAAGTACATCGCCTGCCCAGCTCGCCGTATCGTGGCCGTGTGGATGCATACAGCCCTACCTATTCATGGCACGTTTCATGAAGGGAACGCAAGATGCGCGTTGATCTTCCATATCCCCAACTATTGGGGACCAAGGGTGAAGGGCGATGCGGACAATTATGACCGGTTCCGGTCTTATTTGCCTGCACAACTTCGAATGCGACCGGGCTGATGTGTTTGCTCATTGTTGTGGGATGCAATCAACCTGCCCTCATGCAGCTCACATTCAACGATCGAGCAGAATCAAGCATTACTGAAGGTGCTGCAGGTCGCCAGGGATCAGAACCAAAACCTCAAAGGATTACCCAACACTGGAGGACTTTCGGCAATTGATTTCCTTAATCGGTAGGCAATGCTGACCAGGTAGCGGCCACTTTGGTGTGAACAAGGGGCTGTGTTGTCGTCTTACACTGCTACACAGATATCTTCTTTCGTCCCTACGGCTAGGTTGCCTTAATACGACAACAGAACACCCTTCACATGGGAGGAATCACGAACTGGGGATCCCATGGCCTCCTGCCAATGGCTCAAGAGTTCATATGGTAAATCGAAGATGTTTTCGGCCCGTCGAGAATGAAGCGTACCCTCTTAGGCAATGAGCGAAAAGAGAAGGCCGCAGTTTTAAATGGCAAACGAAGAAAGTCAAATACCAACATTTTGCACACATCAATGGATCAGGTTCCTCAAGCTTACATGCATTGTCCACTCATTTGTTGGCCCGGTCATGTTGCAATAGAGCCCCTCAAGCACAATGCGTCCAACCCCCCAGACATGCTTATACTCCAAGCCACACCTCACATACTCCCATGCGTTCAAATCACACTCGTATTCCCTGCCTGCGCGGGACAAGGAACACCCTTCCCCCAGGAGGATGTCAATAATCTCCGCCATCACCTTTCCTGCTGGGAAGCCGCGTCATGGCCGTTTCCGTGCAGTCGTCGTCGGCAGAGGCTGCCAGTGCAAGCATGCAGGATCCACTTCGATAACCCGCTGGTGGGCGTATTTGGACCAGTGCTCTTGCACAACCCGCGGATCCGCATGGATAAGATGCGTGCCCTTCCAATACTTGATCAGGCCCAGACCCTAGGAAAAAAACAGGGTGGTACATCATGGCAGAGGTCGGCAATTCCTAAGACTTCCTTGGGAAGCCTAGTGCTTACAGTGCGTATACGTGGCATTAGGTTAAGAACAATAGCTGCCAGTCACCAGATATAAATCAATGAGGATAGACAATAGGCCAGGTACAACAGTCTAGAACGAAACACTGCACCTGGAGCGTTTCCACGATGTCTTGTGCACGGATCATGGTTGCGTCGGACATCTCCTTGATGGACACGTCACCCTTGACGTTCCGCAATTGTTCCAGCAGCACACGCGTCCAGTAGCTGCGGAAGCTCACCTACGGACGGTTAGGTAGTTCCCAGAACGAGGAAACATCGGAATTCTAGGCAAACAAGGGCAGACTGGCGCTGCAAAATGGCATTGAGCGGGCCAAGCATACATGGGATGATATAACGTAAAACCGTGTCGCTGCTTACCGTCCCCAAGTCTGACAGCGGCCGTTCGGGCGTACCCACTCGGCCTTCTCGCCGAGAAAGCTCGTATGCAAAAGCAATGAGGAACTTGCCGTAGCCCTTTCGCTGGTAGGCAGGCAGCGTCAGGATGCAGGCAAGGTTGTAGTCTTCCATGCAGCTCTTCTCCTTGCTAAAATACCCCACCTGCAGCACCCGTGGCAACATCAAAGGCGCTTATGCATGTAAACCAGACGTCCTAATCGCAATGACACCCTGATGCTGGAGGGCGGCAGCTCTTCCCTGAGTAGACCTACCATGTGATATCCGTGCTGGTCACGCTCGCACATGACGTAGAAGAGGAAGGGATCGACGTCATAGTAAAGCGTCTTGTGATCGAGGAACAGCTTAGAGAGCAGGCAAAGGTTCTGGCAGTACACCTACGGACAAGGTCCAAACATATGGGGTATGTCGGGCTCGTACGGCGTAGGCAAGCGATTGTAATAAGTGCGCATAACCTTACAGCATCGTCGCCACGGCTCCATCACCGCCAGCATCTCCTTCAACCCTTTCCCCCAAGTGTCATACGTGGAATAAAACGCCAAATTTTAGAGAAGTACGCGTGCATAAGGCAAATGTCAGAGCCCCAGTTTGCCTTTACCAAGGAGCCCGGATTATAATCTCCGAGCACCGCACACTGCACCTGACCGGCGCCACAGCAATCACCCTCTGGACGTACCTTGGCCTTTTTGCCGTCCACCTCGAACACGCTAATTGGTGGCTTTGTGACCGCTCCTCCAGTATAGTTAGGCTGCCCGGGCGGCGGCGGTGGAGACCGGTAGATTTCATCACCTATCCAGGTTTTGCATATAAGATTAGGCTTTTGCGGACACATCAATGGAACTCCGGCTAATTCCTAGACGCGATGTGTCGGATCAAGAAGCGCCCCTGCAGACCAATATACCTGGAGGGTGGCGGATGTCCAGCTTCGCTAGATGGCGGAGCAGAGTCTTCTTTTTCCGAAAGTACTTCAACGTGTACTCGCAAAGATACAACTTATTTACCGAAGCGTACGGTTCTGGGTAGGGCGAATAGTACCACGTATCCATTTCGTACCGGCCGAACTCCACGACCTGGCATTTGACATCAATCCAGAATTAAACCCAATTAAAATTATGGCGTTAAGGAAGTGTTGTGTATGCAACAGTTCCCACATGGAAATCCCTGAATCTCAAACCATGCCCCAACCAGCCTTGCTGCCTGGAAGCCTATCATCCGCGCAACCCAAGCTTCTTGACCTTTCTAACCTGGATATTTTTTACCCTTGGCGGGTGATGCTCCTTATCATGGCCGTGGTCGCCGCCGTGTTCGTCCTGCAAGTGTAGGAATTAATTGGATTATCTTCACATGCTTGGTTACAGATAAGGCAGCATGGAACCTTCATGGCACTTACTAACAGGCCACAGAAAACGTGGCTCCTCCATCTGGCCCCGGAAGACATGCAGCATGGGTGCCATCAAAACAGACGGCCAACGCCTCATGCAAACCCCAACGTAGCCTTATTTTAGCCTAACTACCCACCAGCAGCCTCAGGACCGCTTCCAATTCAGGCAGCCTTTACTATACAGTCGACTTACAACTGGAAGGTGATGCGCCTCCTCATATTTTCGTTTTAGACGCCTCGTAACTTTCAGGTTATTTACATCGCCAGTCGGCGACAACAGGTCCCTAACATTGAGGCATGCAAGCATAAGTAACGAGAGGGCGGGGGTTTTGTGAACATCATCATGCGATGGCGTGCGCGGCATGCGTGCTCCCAATTATTGTGCCATATAACTGAGTCCCGCTCCTATGAGTAGTGGTGTTTAACTTTTTGCATAGGAATAATGATTACTTATAGCAAGACTTTACAAATTTCGGGACTGCACCCTCCTTACCCGCCGAGGCTAACCGTGGGTAGCGTGTCTGCACGCGCTAGGCTTGGCCGCGGCGTTAACGCCCAGACGCCTAATTTTTCCGCTGTGACCCATTCATCAAGGCGGCGATCTCCTGTGGAATACATGCATACCGTACTTAGCCAGAAGCTTTGGACTTGCAAGCTGTCGCCCGCCAGCCGGATCCCCTTAACCTCGACGACTTACGGTCAATATAATGTACATAGTAGATAAAGTCTCCGCGCTCTACCCGCCTATCAACAATCTCCACCATATCTGCGGCAAAAAGTCCCTATGGTAAATGTATGCCAAGACGGGCAAGCCACGGCGCCACCAGTCGCAGCCTGTTTTCTCACGTTGCTGGCCATCGAAGCTCGCTATACATGTTGCCTTCTGCCCGGGCTCGAAGGTTGGCTGCGCGAGTGAATGTTTACCGTCAAAGGAGCCCGAGACAACGCGAAGTGTGCGGCTCCGGTCACACCTGCGAAGTTGACGCGCCTCCTTGCTGCCTAGTTGCTGGTCGCACATCCTCGTCCCTTCCTTCCGCCATGTACAGCAGTAGCTCTTATAAAAGGTGAAGCCGGACTTCTGGCGCCTAGTAAATTCGAGTAACTTAAGTTCGAGGCAGCAGTTCCCCCGTCCGTTCAGTAAACATTTTTGTACCCAAATATGTGCGGGTAAGGGATTGGGCATGCAGGATACTTGATCGAACGCAGTCATTTTCCCGTACTGGCAGATACACAGATATTTCCATGTCGCGCAGGTATGGAGCCCTGGTCTACTTTTACAAGAAAAAGAGGCCTATCATATTGGAAAACGGAGAGGTTTACTGTGAACGCTGTATATGTGCTCGTATGGTCAAGTTACAGCAAACTCGCCTTCGCAGCAACCGATAGCTTTTTTTCAGAAAGCTATACCAGGACTCGCCTCACGTTTTCCTGGCACGCTAGTCTTTCGCTTCTGGAATAAGCTGGTCGCCTTGAAAAGCAGTATCTATCGTAGCACGTTTCCAGAGGAAATAAGGGTAACTCTCGGTTCTAGTGATAGGATAGACTCCTAGGGCTCTTAAGGGCCTACGGGTTCTCCAGGCTGGGCTGGGTTGGGACGTAGAGAATATTCGCCCCACGATATTGAGGAGGGTGCGATTATCCCGGTCATAGATTAACGTTTTCTAAGCTTCTAGAGGAATTTAGATACCCGTTGAGAGATTCCTTGGGTTAGTCAAAGGCTTCTATTCAACCCTCGTAAGCTCGTCAACCCGTGTCAACCAGGGATGAAGGCGTGTTTCTACTGTCAGAGGATCCGTGCCACTTGGAGATACATGCCCCTGAAGCACCATGCCTTCTGGCCGTGTTTTGGGATTCTGGGGGTCAACCGTCCAAATGGTAGGGGGTAAAATGCCTTATAACTTTACATCTGTGACTATGGTGAAACCAAAGATGAATATCATACACTGATGAAATGTCCGGCATTCGATACCATACCATACGGCAGAAGTTGTGGAGTGGCGGTATGGTGTCCGAAGGGGACATGTTAGCTGTCATGGATTTGTTGGGCAAAGCGCTACATGATATGGGCAAACTCACGGGAAGCATCCTTTCCTCCTTTCGTTTTTCCCTGTTTTCTTTTGAGTTCTTGCGGTCCTGTGAGCCTCCTGGCTTATTCGGGCCGTACGAGGTCATGAAGCCCGTGAAATCACATTACATCACATTACACCGCTTTCTGTGCCATCTGGGGACGTAATTAACTTGAGGAACTCCTCTGTAAGTAGCTCCTCCGATGGAACCTGCATGCGCATGTTTTCGACCCCCTCAGCCTTCAGCGTTACGAAATATATATATGAACAATACGCTTACCTCTTTTCCCTCCGTCAACGTCTCTACTGCTGCACGGAAGGTTGGATCGCTCTCGTATAAGAACTGCATCGCGAGGTTGAGCTTCTCTCGTGAAACTGGGCCCCCCGCGGCAGCCTTGTCTAAGGTCTCGGAAACCCGTGTCGCCTCGGCAGCCATCTCCAAATCCTGGTTGTAGGCAGCTGCCCACATACATATACATTCATTGGAGGGAAGCGGTGCAGCCGTAAGCAAGGTGCAGCGGTTACGACGGAGCATAGTATGTACTAACGCTTGCAAACGCTCGGTGTAGGACACCCCGCACTCTCGCCAACGTTCTAGAAACATGCTGTCCATATAGTCAAGGGACGGGCACCTACCCATGCCTTGGGGGGTGAGGCTTTCGTCGAAAAGCTCGTACAAGCGGTCCAAGGACTCGTCCAAGTAAGGCGGCTCAAATGATGGATCGAAGTCGAACATGAGCTGCAGGAAGAGAAAATAGCGAAGAGGGACAATGACAGACGCGCCATTTGTCGGCCTCTCCTCAGGGGAAACATATCTGTCCGTTAAGGAAGACGCCATGGCGTGCCCGTTATTGCAACGTACCTTGCTCATGTAATCGTCCGTCCACTCTTTCCCGAATGCCGCCTCCAGTACTCTCCGCGTTTTCTTGTTTTTTAATTGGTTGTCACAAAACCTAGTAGTGCAGAACCAATGACGGGTATGCAACGGCAGCGGCGAAGGTTAGGAATATTTGCACGAGCCATTTGCAAACGAACGATTTCACACTCTAGACCGCCGTTAACTCTTCAGCCGATGCAGTGGTACATGAATATAAGAATTGTCACATTACAGCTCCCGTCACATGCTCCTTAACATTCAGCCGTCCTCTGCTGCAACTTTTAACATTCGCCCAAATCGCATGCCCTGCTCCTCCCAAACTCGCTTATTACGCACCCCTCAACTTGCACACCCAAAGAAGCGCACTATCCACGCGTTCCCTTCGCGTCCACCTCTCCTCATCGCCCAGCCCCAGACCAGGCCTCACCGCTTTTGCCCGTCCAACAGCTCCTGCAGCTTAGCCGCCGCACGTCGATCCCCTGGTCCCGCTACCACGGGGGCCGCATTGAGGCTGAGCGTTAGATACGCCCGGTGAAGCGCCACCGCGTACTTGGCGAATGCGGCCAGCTCCTCTGGCGTGGAGGGTTTGACGCATAGCGCCAGTGGCGAGAAAGTGGAGGCGCCCCAATCGGGGATAGAGCGGGCCGCCGGGTCCTGGTCCTCCAAGAAGGTTCGCTGAAGAAGCGCCATCGTCTGCATACACGGGGTCAAATCGAAATTATACCTGATCGTTGCGTTACAGCGTACCGCCGTGTTTTCGTGACAAAGATACAATTGCGGAAGTTGTCGTCATGCGTGAACTTATCGCTAATGGCGTCCCACTCGCGCCTGCAGGCCAAATAGACTGGATACAGACACGGAGGATGGTTCGCCATTGTGGGTCAACACTAGATTCGGGGCAAGGATAACTATTTTGGGATATGGGAATGGACGGCGAAGAACACCATAAGTAAATTGCAGAGACCATAGTTCTGACCTACCCCCAACCCAAGGCAGATCCCTAATACATTGGCCAGACGGAAGCCTGAGGCTATACCGTCATGCACTCCTCTCCCGTTTTCAGTCTATGCCCTAAGTTCCCGCGGAACCATTCGCGCCGCCGTAGTTATACTTCTTGGCCTTTGTAAGCGGGCGACGACCTCGCCCCAGCCAACACCCCAGTGCAAAACCCGACCCCTTCTGGGACCCATCTTCATCCTTCTTTATTACACCTATCGGCCCACCTCCATGTACTGTGGCGGCAGCTTGAGGCCGTGTCGGACAGGGCAGCAGTCCGCCACAGCCAGCGTCACACGCCCGTTCACTAGGACGAGGTCCAGTCCGAAGATTGGCATGTCGTAGCTGTGGAGCAAGGAACGGAGGAAGGGAGGGTCAAGGGACGGGGGCCGTAAGCACTGGTCTGACGGCAGACGTACTGAGGGCCGCGACAGGGAAAACATTCAGGAACGATCCAAACAGCCCCGAGTTACATCCCTAGCCTAGGATCCCAACCCTTACATAACCTTCTCACCCGAGGAACTCAGACCCGATAGTTGCCTCCTTTCAGGCTTCTTCCCGACATTGCTCTCTGCTACCACTCACTTATATCGCGGGTAGACCACTACGTGCAGCACCTGCATTCCGTCCTGTCGGATGCCCACCTCCACATGCAACTTGCGGAAAACCCGGCTGCAGTACACCCGGTTTTCCAGTTGCAGCCGAGGATAGCTGCGGCCCGAGGGGGGGATGTTAAGAGGTGTTGAGAAGGCATAGGAGGGGGTTTGGCATGTGTGCCCAAGTTCTTAGGTATCTTGCTTACGTGCTCGACGGAAACACGCTATTAAATGGTTTGCCCCTGGGACTGAAAATTGTTGCGTGAACATGAGGTGGATGCATAAATGATGAAGCTTAAAAGGTCCCAGCATCCAACAATGTGAGTGCTGACGAACCACGCAAGGACTCAACGCCTTACGCTTAGCAGGAAACGGACAGACGACGCTTATCTGGGCCCTTGCACCATCCCAACGCCAGGGGACCTCCCTGCTGCCATCCTGCCCCTCCTCGCAACATCTCCCCTGCCAAACCCTGAGCCATCATATCCTTCTTCCTCCTCGCTCTCCATCCTCCCCTTGCATCCCTATCGGCTCATACATCACATCATTCCCCCTCGCTCCCCTGTGGTCTGCCATGCTCATTCCCACCGTGCCAGGCTGTTGCTCACCCCTCAGCACCCTTCTCGGGGTCCGGTATATCCGCCCAGGAGAAGCCGTCCAGTTCTCGCTTCGGGTCCTCACTATCCACAAGGTCCCATCCAATGGACTTCCATTTGTCCCGGGGATATAAACACAAATCTGAAGTACGGAACGGGGCAGGACAAATCGACGGCGACACATACTAAGATGAAACCAAAAGGGCTTATAATTTTTGGCAATAAAGATGGAGTTTACCAAATTTTGACTCCCGGTGCTAGCATACATCGACTCATGCCAGCCGCATGCTACGTGTCAACTGTCTAGATGTTGACTCCGGGACTTATGATAGCATACCATTCCAAACGCCGCTAGGCCCCTACGGTAACCCGTACGTGGAGCATGTTTCCTTAACCCCGCGTGTACTGCCACGCGGAGAACTTGCCTTCGTCCATGATCTCCCGCCAGCAGCCCTCAATGCGGGTTACCATGAATTCAATAACAGGGTCCACATACGACTGCGGCGGGACACCAAGGTACGCAGGAGCGGACAGAATGTTTGTAATCTTTCATCTGGTAAGAAGTTGCCTGCGATAGATGTCAGATATACCTCCCTGGCGACCACCATCGACGCCGTTGCTACACCCTTGAATGTGTAAAGGTTACGCATGGCTGGTAAGGTTACCAACCGCAGCATCTGGCCTCTCGTGCAGGGTTCGCTCCAGTGCTTATTGTGAGCCGCGCAAAGCATCGCACCCCAAATCGCGGGGTCACAGTGGACACACACCTTAAGCCGCCAGCTGCCCATGCCAATGATGTCATTGGCAGCAGCCGCCGGGTAACTGGGCAAGGGCAAATCACCCGCAAGCTCGTCCTGCGGGAAGGGAGCAACGATATCATGTGCAGCGCCAAAGGATGTGAGCCGACATCACAGGGCAAATCACAAACGCCGTTTTTATGCATGGCGCAGATACGCAAGCGGCAATCAGCACAAAAGTACCAGATATGCCCCGTTCCTTCCCTCGCTTCAGTCCTCTTCCTGAGGAGTTCTGGGCCTTCTTGGCCTCAAGCTCAAGCACAAAGATATGATGATGGTAAATGCCAGGTCGCCAACATGCACGAGACCACTCGCTTCGCTAAGTTCCCAGTCACCTATCGAAGGTAATGCCATCACGCACTCTTCAGCCACTGCCCGTCACGCTGTTCTTAGCACCGCCCACAACCGTTAATACTCATATTTACATCATGGGATCCTTTAATCACATCCCACAACGGTCCACAACAGCACAGCCCTTCTTAACTCACCAGCAGCTGCGCTTCTTCATATGCGCGGTCCACGTAGCTGTAAAGTCCCTGCCATGTAGATACGCAAGGACGGACAATGTCGCTGCCTAGAAGATTATCAAGGAACGCCGACGCCAAGGTTACAGCCACGGCATGTCACATGGGTCACAAAACAGGTATGCATGGGTTCAACCTCGAGCCACACGGCCTCGGCCGCATCGGCAAGGTCGCTTTCGACCATGCCCTCGCTCATCCAACGACCACTACGGCTGCAAGTCGCTGCCACTGCTGCAGTGCCTGCAGCCTTCATCTGAAGCTAGATGTCCTGCACCAGGTTGTTGCAGGTCCTTGAAAGCTAGGCAACGCCTGGGCCGTGCCGTGAGGCGGCCCATAGCGAGGAACGAAAGGATTGTTCGGGTTCTATCGCACGCAGATAACTAAGGCCGCGCACGGCCAAGGGGCAGATGCTAGCCTTTCCGTCACAGGTACTCAGGGCCATGAATGCATTTTGTGAAGCAGGCGCTATACTCTTCTGCGAGCCCAGGAAACAAGATTGCCTATAACCCTATTGCCCCATGATGTCGCTTACCTCGGGGTCCTCCTGAAATGGTCGCGTAAGATCTTCTGCTAGTTTGGCTTCCTCCTCCACCTCCTGCTGCCGTACCCTCTCCCGGATGTACTCGGGTGTCCAAGCACCATCCGCGAGTGCTGGACCCCGTGACGTGGACGCTGCAGCGTCACCGCTGGTGGAGGCGCGAACCAGCACTGCTTTACGGTTGAGTTCTCCTATCGGGCTATGGGGGCCTATCGAGGTAAGACGGGGTGCATACGGGCATATTTCCCGATCAGGTTACTGGCCATGCACGCCATATGATGTTATGCTGCGTAATAGGATTCGGTTATTTGTAACGCTGCCAACAACACGCATTTTAGCATACAACCACCACCACCCGTTTCCCGAAACAAGGTTTGGACACCTGTGTGAGGCATGCAGTGCATGCTTGTTATGCATGTACACGCATGCAAAGTGCGATCCAGGTGGAATTTCTAATTGGGGCCACTCATGCGACTGATTTCTTAGTGTGTTTTACAAAGAATACGATGAGGCCGGGTAAGCAGGATGCTAGCCCCTGTGGAGTTGCAGCCCCATCGCCAACCCCAGAGGAAAACCATGGCGACAGCAGACAAGTGTTTCTTAGACCACCCATAGTATCGACTCACACGGCGCCGTAGTGTGCGGCCGTGGCTCACGCAGCACTCGTAAGCGCGGCAGAACGCCGAGCCAGCCTCCGTGGTATTGCAAGGATGTTGGCACTGAGCGTCCAAGATTTTGCTGGCGCAACATACCTAATTACAGCGAGCTGCAGCCCTGGTATCAGCAATGTCACGGATGAAATCGCTCACTGCATTTGCCCAAGATGAGGCGGCTAGTCCTAGGCCAAGATTCGTTAAAAATGTTCCAATCAATCTTTAAAATCCTTATATGAAAACGAATTATCGGAAGTTGAGAATTACATATGTAATGAAAGCTGCATGGAAAGTGGAATATGGCCCCATGCTGCATGCCGCACCAAGACATGCCGCATGCAGAGGGCCGAGCAACGAAGGACAACCGACTACTTATGGGGTGGCGTCAGCATAGACTCTCCCTTTGACAAAGGACATTTACAATTCTACATTTCACCTTTCATTTTTTGTCTCGCCACCTTAGCGGTGCCCTGGGCCCTGGGCTGCTTTCAAACCATCTGCAGCGGGTTTAGAGCGCAGCCAAAATGGGTGACGCGGAGACAGACAAGAATATTGAGATGTGGAAAATCAAGCGGGTAAGCCTAGCCTGGGCTGAGGCGTTGGAGCGCGTCTGGCGGCGCTTCCCCTCGCGCCAAAGCAGGTTGTGACGCTCATCTTTCTCTGCGCAACATAGCTCATCAAGGCCCTTGAAGCTGCACGTGGAAATGGGACCAGCATGATTAGCCTCATCATGCCTCCCAAAGATCAGGTACGCGCGGCCAGCAGCAGTCAAGACCCCTTGACCGTTGACACTTCGGCTGCTTTTTTACAGGTAGCGCGTGTTCAAAAAATGCTTGGTGACGAGTATGGCACGGCTTCAAATATCAAGTCGCGCGTCAATCGGTTGTCAGTGCTTTCCGCCATAACTTCAGCGCAGCAGCGTCTCAAGCTATACAGCAAGGTCAGTGATGCATAACGCAATACTGGGTAATTAAAGTTGTGCTGGTCGCGCACCGAAATTAACATTATTGGTGGCGTCTGCTCTTTTTTCAGGTGCCACCCAACGGTCTGGTGGTGTACACGGGCACTATCATGACGGATGACGGGAAAGAAAAGAAGGTTAATATTGATTTTGAGCCCTTCAAGCCAATCAACACTTCCTTATATTTGTGTGACAACAAGTTTCACACCGAGGCACTTAACGAACTGCTGGAGTCGGACAACAAGTGCGTGGTTTTCGGATTTTGGCATGGTTCACTGTTCCGGGTTTCAATGCACAAAACCCAATACATGCATCCGTTTCGGGAGGCATGCTTAGGGAGAAGTGCATTGCGTGCTGGGGAAAATGAGGAAACGGCTGGGTTCAACACCTTTAGCGTGTGAGATTCGAACGTCCTCACCATCCCTGGTGCACAGGTACGGCTTCATCATCATGGATGGTAACGGCAGTCTGTTTGGCACGCTATGCGGCAATACGCGCGAGGTGCTGCACAAATTCCTGGTGGATCTGCCTAAGAAGCACGGCCGTGGAGGCCAATCAGCGCTGCGTTTCGCCCGTTTGCGCGTGGAGAAACGTCACAACTACGTGCGCAAGGTATGAAGAGCAGTGACGGGATTAAAAACGTCTAAAGGCGTGCGAAAGGTGCTGCAAGTTGGCTTCGGGTTGTACGTGCCGGTTGAGGGTTCTAGTTCGACTCGGTAGGCATGGCATCTGCCATTTTTACACCTGAAAATGTATCGCCATGGCGGCTTTCTTGCGCAGGTGGCGGAGTTGGCTGTCCAATTCTTCATCACCAATGACCGGCCGAATGTGGCCGGTCTTGTGCTGGCGGGCTCAGCAGACTTCAAGACGGAGCTCAGTCAATCAGACATGTTCGATCCCCGCCTGCAGGCGGTCGTATTGGGCGTTGTTGACGTTTCGTACGGTGAGTCATAGGACGGGTAACTGCGAATGCAGAAGTGCACGGTGGAATGGATTGGGCCTAGCAACCGTAATGGCCCAAGCCTACTAAGTCATCTGGGCGGTTTACCAATTTCCTGCCGACATGTGGCAAGAGATCAAATGGCTCTGTCCCGACAGCAATCTCGCATGGATCTAACTGGCTCATTACCTCGATTGAGGAGCCTTGGTTATGCCGTGCTGGACAGCTTCAGTGGAACATGCACGACTGGCATAGCTATAAAGCGCAAACGGGCGGTTTACCAATTTCCTGCCGACATGTGGCAAGAGATCAAATGGCTCTGTCCCGACAGCAATCTCGCATGGATCTAACTGGCTCAATACCTCGATTGAGGAGCCTTGGTTATGCCGTGCTGGACAGCTTCAGTGGAACATGCACGACTGGCATAGCCATAAAGCGCAAATGGGCGGTTTACCAATTTCCTGCCGACATGTGGCAAGAGATCAAATGGCTCTGTCCCGACAGCAATCTCGCATGGATCTAACTGGCTCAATACCTCGATTGAGGAGCCTTGGTTATGCCGTGTGGACAGCTTCAGTGGAACATGCACGACTGGCATAGCCATAAAGCGCAAACGGGCGGTTTACCAATTTCCTGCCGACATGTGGCAAGAGATCAAATGGCTCTGTCCCGACAGCAATCTCGCATGGATCTAACTGGCTCAATACCTCGATTGAGGAGCCTTGGTTATGCCGTGCTGGACAGCTTCAGTGGAACATGCACGACTGGCATAGCCATTAAGTACATGGGCAGTTGCCCGCAATCACGTAAATGTCCGAATCAACCCCAATCACATCTAGGGAAGGAAGACGGCAAGGAAGGCGCCTACAACCATGTTGCCATGCAGGTGGGGAAAACGGCTTCAACCAGGCGATTGAGCTGTCGTCGGAGATGCTTGCTAACGTCAAGTTCGTTCAGGAAAAGCGACTCATTGGGCGATTCTTCGAGGAGATCAGCCAGGATTCGGGTAACAGAAACTGATTGTCGTGTCTCTTGGATGGAAGGGGGTTGTACATTGTTATGGCCGGGGCGCAAATGCTTTATGCAATGGGGGTTATGAGGCGTGGATGGTTAATTGACGGCGCGTTGAACTGTAGGACGTACCTAAGCGGGCCCCATGCTCAACAGCCTAGCAGTTAAAGCCCAAGTCAGCAGGCGCGTGCTCCGCGCAGTTTAAAGATTAAGGCTTTTATTTTGCCACGTTGAGTTGCTTTGTTATTCAGGTGGGTTTTGTGGGGTCGCCGATTGCGTTCAGCTAAAATCGTAAACTAGGCACGGCAACTGGCGCACGACGGCTTGAGCAGCAGCCGATTTTTGGTTCACCTGGTATAAATTTGGCTTGTGCAATTTGCTCTTCTGTGACGACGTTGTCGCGTCTGCTCCCGGTTTTGCAGGCAAGTTCGTGTTCTCAGTAAAGGATACGATGCAGTGCCTGGAGATGGGCGCCGTGGAAACCCTAATTGTGTGGGAGAATCTAGACTGCGACCGCTACGAGCTGCTGAACCCGTCGTCCGGGAAAACGGAAATTAAGTTGTTGAACGCGGAGCAGGTGTGCAAGCCTCCACATCACTTTCGCTAACTAGTTATGACCTGACACTAGTTAATGTGGGTAACTGATTCATCGGTGAAACAGGCACACGGGCGCAGTTTCCTTGTACACTGCTGACGGAACATGAGTTGTACAAGGCTGGTTGGCGCGGTAATGTTTTTGTGAAATCTGCACCTGTCATCTTTTCCTTGATATGCGGTGTGCCAAACGCTGCAGGCGAAGGATACTTCGCACTTCAAGGACAAGGAGGCAGGCTGCGACCTTGAGGTGCAGGACAAGATGCCGCTATTGGAGTGGCTGGCGAACAACTACAAGAAGTTCGGTTGCACACTCGAGTTTGTGACCAACAAATCGCAAGAAGGTTCGCAGTTCTGCCGCGGCTTTGGGGGTATCGGTGGCATCTTGCGTTATCAGGTGAGCGAAGGAGGTGGATCTTGCCTTTTCCATTTATCTTATGTTGGGATTTAAGAGCTTAGGATGTTCGGATTCGGGGCAGTTGCCTGGGTTATAGGCTGGTAATTTCCTGGGTATTGCTTGGGGAAGTAACGTACTAACGTTCGCAACGTCGCAGTTCCATCCGATCATCTATCCGAGCTGCGACATTTACCTTGACCATGAATGTACCACCCGTAGGTGAATCTGGCGGAGCTGGACGTGGACGAGGACGATGGCAATGATGCACTCTGGAGCGATGACGATTTCTAAAGGAAGCGCATCACTAGTACACTGGACAGGGAAGAAGTAACCCGTCCTCGGCGCAGCTTCTTTTTGGGCGTAAGCGCGCCAGGCTTCCGCTGTTGCGATTCCACAGCTTAAGGGATGGCGTAGCCAGGGCTGGACGAAGGCATGATCGTCCGAAATGCCGGAGGTGGCTATCCTTGCCACTTTCTAATGCCTTTTGTTTGGTTAGATTGTTCCCGAGGGTATACCCCATCGTCGTCGTCGCCCTAGGATCAATCCCGCAATGAACTTGCACGTCCTTTGGGGGAGGGGCGGCTCTCGCATTTCATGGGGATCCCATGTTAATTGTTTGTGGCTTAAGTTGTTTGACGATCGTAGGTTTAACCTCCACACGTATTTCAAATTGACTATTACCTATGGTAGCAACATGACAGCGAAATGTTTCGCGTAATCATTGTACTGCAACGGGGACATCCTACTGACGTGTGCTTTGTCGTCGCGGGATGCCACGTGTTGTTATTGATGGTGGTCCCGTTGACGAGGGTGGTACATTTTGGGGACAGTGGATCGGCGATGTAATTGCGGTCTTAGCTGGGGCCGGTCGTCGTTTTAAGTGTATAGGATGATGACCCTGGATGGCTCGAGTCAGGTCACGCTAGATACCTGGTCGGTGAGTTGCGGAGGCGCCGTGGCGACGTACCATGTACAGTGTGGAAACATGAGCCCTCAAGAAACGTTGGGAAGCTTTTGTGCCGAATAAGGCATTTGACACGCGGGATACCACGGAGTAACTTAATAGCCCCAGGGTTGTCTGCGTCGATCTATTGAGCGCAAAAGTTATAGAAGCGTGCTACACGTGGCGTTCGCAGCAGTGGGTTGGCTGGTGTTATATGCCAGCTCAGCCTGGTAGTATGGTCCTGGCGTGGGATGCTGCATTGTTACTAGTAGTCTGCCTTAAAGGACTTCAGCGAGTTGCTTCCTGCGATTTTGGGGAACAGTCTGCTGCGCTTTCCCCCCGATCGCAGGGCCATGTAACTTGAAGACGGCCTGCATCCTTGGATTCTATGCAAGTTGAATTAGCTAGGTTGCATTATTTAGGTGGAGCCTGTAATACCCTAAGATTCCTTGAAAGTCATCGAGTAATCAGCACTCGCCCTATGACTGATTTCACTTACCTTGCTTGGGATGTACAGCACAATCATAGTTTAGCTATAGAACATGTTATCATAGCTAACTGGAAAACATAGTCGCGAGCTTAAACTGTTACGCACTTGTCGTACGTTCATTAGTGAGACAGTAACTGTCAACTAGGGACACCGAAATGACCTGCAGGGTTGCATTATTGCAATGGACAACACAAATATTGCTTAATTACATAGAAAATCTTCTTCCTGTTACATTCATGACCCAAAAACTATAATTAACGACAAGCGAATTTGAGCCAAAGACAGCTTACGGTAAGGGCGATTTTACCTTTTACCCTTAGTTGCGATGCTGGACAAGAAGAAATCCTTCGCACAGGAGCTTGCTGACCTTTTCAACCCGGCGCCGACAAAAGGCAAGCCTTAGTAGGCTTAAGTCTTAAGAAGTTGATGGTTATGGAAATGTGATAAGTAAACCTTGATACTTCCTGTAGAATATGACCCGGATGAATTGGACCTTGGCGACGCCGCAAAACTCGCATCCGACGAGGAGTATGGAGACGCCCGTGCGGCACCGTCCAAGTAAGCTCATACGTCGCCATTGTGTTATTCTTCAAGGTTTACTGGATAGGCTTCATCATTGCGTTGGGCATTAGTATTCTTTGGCGGCTTATGCTCACGCATCGTGCGGCTGCGTTATACCTACTTTGGACGGGTTTGGTTCGGTTCGAAGAGGCGTTCAGGTTGGGGTTGGGTGCCATTTATATGGGTAGATGTGACAGCCAGCCTACCGACTGATAGGCGTCCCCTTACGTGCCACCACCCCATGCGTGTTTTGGGACCTGCATCATACTTGTCAGGCATGGTGGCACCTGTTGACCCCAACACGATATCCCGGCTGGGCATTTGCTGGCTGCTGCAGACGCGCGCCTGAAAAAGCAATGCTGCTTCGTGGCGAGATTATGCTCGAGGATGCGGCTTACCGGGGCCGGAAAACGTCTCGGTCGGCCATTTTTGGGGACGATGGAAGTAATGAGGACGCTGAAGACGGTGGGTTAGGGTTGGATCCCAACGCCCTGATGGGGTCATGGTAAACGAATGGGGGAATGCGTAGCGACCATAGAAATACATGCCATGGTTATCCTGATTATCCTGCGGAATGACGGTGTCACATTTTTAGGTTTTTTGAGCAGCGACGGCTCGGAAGGCCTCAGCGATGATGACGATGATGATGGAGATGATGATGATGACAATGGCGACGACGACGGCGATGGGCTGAAGCGGCAACCTGTGGCAGTTTGGGCAGGACCAAGTGGCCAAACGACAGCGGCAGCAGGTGCTACTAGGGCCATGGACTGTGAGTTGACTTGCTGTTGGGCGAGGATGTGGTTTTGGACTCCAGAGCAGATGGATTGCATACATTGATATAAGCTGACGATCAATGTGTATTTTGAGAACGGAGGAGAGCGTACCATGGTCATCCGCTGCTTGGCACCAATGCATTCGGTCATGGTTTTTGTGATGGCCATGCACTCGACACGTTTTTCCATTCCGAAAGCGAGTAGCATGCCTCCTATATTTTTGCTCGCGTGCTTCTGTGCAGTCCCCACGACCGGGGCAAGGAAGCGCGGTGTGGCGCATGCGAATGGTGTAGCGAACAGCTTTCATGGAGGGGAAGGCAATCACGAGGAGGACGCCGTTGACTCGGATTTAACTTCCGGGTCAGGGTCGGAACTTGATGAGGACGCGATGGAGGAGGACGACGACGGCGAGCAGGAAGAGGAGGACGCGGAAGCCAATGGCCATATGCTGGGCCAAGCCGCTGCGGCGGATGGAAAAACAAAGCGTGTGGAGCAGCGCCTGCGGGTGGATGGCCGGGTTAGCCATGGTGACGGTGATAGAGGCGGAGATGAATTAGAGGCGCTAGAGGCCGAGTATGAGGCTCTGCAGGAGGAGGACGAGAAGCAGCTAGAGACGCTCCGGAAGAAGGGCGAGCGCGACCGGGAGAAGGGCGCAGCTATCCGCAACCAACAGGTGGGAGCTGGTCGCGGTTAGGGAGCCCACGTAAATGATCAGGGCTGTGCTGACCGCGTGCATAGCCATCGCAAGCTTGCCATGGGTATGACAAAGGTTTGGGATTTTCAAGCGAAGGTGAAGAGGGCTCGTGAGGGTGGCGATAATCCTAAATGTCCCATATTTGGTGTGGCAGGTGTTACGTAGTCTATGCTTACCGGGTGCTGCCGCACAGGTGCTTTACGAGCGGGCCTTGGAGCAGAGGATTTTGCTCCAAAGATGCCTCCAAGCGAGCAACGGCCTGCCGCGACCGGATACCTTCGCCGCCTTGGCAATCGCGAAGCCTGACATTCGAGAGGGGTGAGGTGCAGGGATGGAAACCTGTCTTACGTGCTTGTTTCTGAAACGGTTCACTATGCCTCATAAGACGAAGATGTTGTGAGGATGATGTGACAATGATGCTCCTATTGCCCACCCATGTCTTCATCCTCTAGGTATGAACAACTTGCGGTCGCTGCACGGGATACGTTGAGCCAGCTTCTGGAGCTGCAGCACACGCTCATGGCACGCAACTCAGCCATCAGGCTGCCGCCAGGCTCCTCCAATGCTGATGTGTCCGCGGCCTCGGGCGCAAAGCGCCGGCGCCTTGAGCCGGACCCCAGCGGCGACGCTGACAACGCCCTTATCGATAACGGATTGGAGTGCCTTTGGCGGCGGATTAGCTTGCACAGCGAGGCTCTGGCTCCCTTCCGGGACTTGTCGCTGGACTCTTGGCACAGGCGAACGGTGCTATCGTCTGGCAGTGGGCCGCTCCGGAACAGCGGCCTCCGGGCGCTAAACCAGAGCATCAGCAACCAGGTGCAAGCGCTGATGCGAGACCCAGGTGAGCCAGACGGGAAAGAGCACGCACCGAAGGGGAAACCGAGGGCATACAATGTGGGCTCAGTGATCCTCGCCCGCCGCAGGGCGGCTGGGCAGCTGCCCGTAGCGGGCTGCTCAGCCCCAGACCATCGAACGTGGTACATCTTCAGGGAAAATTGGTCTACCGATATGAAGTGGGAAATGCGTTACGCGTCCTTCCGTTGACGGCTTTAGGTGACTTTGTTGGCTATTTCTGCTGAATGTACCGTTGGAGAACTCTCTGCAAGTTGTTGCACGGCATGAACATGCACATACGTCACGCACTCCCTTACACTGCATCCCCCTACCTTGTTCCTGGGCGAGTTCTCTCTTAAGACATTGATTTGCCTAACGTCGGTCCGCGTGTGACTGTTTCCTACTACGCGGTCCCCTTTCCTAGTTCTATAATTTTTTATTGCACGCTCACGTCCCCCTCTTCCACCGCGGCCCGTAGCTAAGTTCATCAAGCGCACGCGTCTGGCGGTGGCCGCCTGCCCGCGTGTGCTGTGCGAGCCGCCGCGCTCCAGCGCCGCGGCTGCTGCCGCCTTGGACCCGTTGGGCAGCGACGGCTACGCTGTTGCTGCGGGGCGTGACGGCGCTGCGGACCCCTCCTCCACCGTGCCGGAACTCCCGGAGGAGGAGCGCGATCCGGAGACATACGATGATGGCGAGTTCTACCAGCAGCTGTTGAAAGAGTTTTTGGACAAGGGTATATCGGAAGGTGCGTGCGTGCCGTTGGTGTCTATATAGAAACCATGTGTTAGAAGAAGGATTGCTATTGACATGCTGGGACATTGGCTGCTTGCACGATGACGGCTGTCGTACAACATTGCGGTGTTCCAATAAAGTATTACGTAATGTCACCAGCACGTTTAACCCAAGTTTTATTTTGCTAAGGCGCCTCGACCGTCATTACATCATAATGACGCGGGCAGCACACTTGCTTGGGGCCCATTGCACGGCCTCTGGGAAACGAGTGTGTATACCTTGACTCGTCGGGTGCGCTATGTTATGGCTTTACATCCGGCATGCGAGGAGGGATGTTGGGCATTGCAGCGAGAGTCGATACAGACCTGTAGTAAGGACGCAATCCATGCCAACTGCCCTTGCCAATTGTGCTCACCTAAGAGCGCTCTCCTGTGGATGCTTATCTTTCTTTAACCAATTTACGCCTCAGGCGCCGCGACTGTGGCTAAGGGCACCAAGAAGCGCAAGCTTGTCGATCGGCGCGCGAGCAAGGGACGAAAACTGCGGTACCACGTGCAGGTAGGTGTTCACTGCAGGGAAACGCTGGAGGCCGTGACCAGCCGGTGCTGGGCATGATATTACGCCGGTAGATTACCCTGCTGCCGGTATGTTGCGTTCTTGACCCACATTGCATTGAGGCCTCACGGCATGTGATTACGTCTGAATCGAGTATTCGAGTCACGCCTGTCTTGGGTAATGCGGATAACGTTCAAAGTCCGGTACTCTCTACTGCGACACTAACTCTCACTTCTAACGAATTCGACTCTCCCGCCAATGTGCTTCATGACAACAGGAAAAACTTGTGGCTTTTATGGCTCCAGTGGATTTCCCTCCACCGTCATTCGCCGCGAACTTGTTCACCAACCTGTTTGGACATTCAGGGAAATGACCCGTGGGTCGCTTCCGCCCTACGCTGTAGTGTGAAATAAATTCTGGCGCACGATTAGTGTACACGGCGTCCTTGGGTGTAGACGGCGGTATGCGATGGGGATGGTGGATGCACAGGCTAGGGAGGTATTGCAGCAGGAGTCACTCAAAATGCAGTCCGTAGGCTTTGACACTGTGATTGATTGGCACGCATAATGGCAGGCAGGAAGCTTTATAAGACAGGAACTACTTGACAGCGACGTAATTTACCGGGGCTTTAATTCTTTGGTCTTGATTGCGAGCGCAATGAAGTGCCCATTGGGGGACTAATGGTGGTAATGGCGCACACAATCCATAATCTGCAATGCGAGCTGTACAGGACTGTGTTGCAGCCATGTCCCGGGCACAATGCACGTGCGAAGTCAGCCAGCGAGTCGGCCACTTATCAACGAGGGCGAGTAATTAGCGTCAAGACCAGAAGCGTTTCGTACCACGTAGCATGCTTCACGCATACCAAGATTTACAGCACCCCGCAGCACCTTCGGCGCGGAAAGCAATCAGGACATTGCAATAGCAATATCAAATCACCATTGGGCTCTGTTCTTTTACGTATACATCCTGAAAGCTGAGCTCGTCGCTCTCGGAAGCCAGGGGACCCCTGTCGACAGTATGCAAGCTGTTGTCACCGCCAGGTGTTTGAGCAACAGGTTAATGCATCGAGCAATTTGAGCTGGGTTGTGGCGTTGTCATAACAGTCGCTTTCGACTGCGCCAGCTGGGGAACAGCTTGAGGTTTTGCAAGGATAACGGATGGAAGCTGAGCAGTAGTAATGTTGTAATAATTACTTTTTACCAAAGATTTTTGACCCGCTTGCAACGCATGGATTACCTCAGTAGCTCAGCATATGAAGGCATGACATATTGCTTACTAAAGCCGTATTTCAGTCGTCGCACGGTTGCAGGACAGAAAAATACATAATGACATAAATGTAAATTTATGAACTTAAACCTTGTATTTAAGGTTTTACTTAATTGAAGCGTTTCCAGATGCGCAAAATGGTACCCCCAAAAGTTGCAGATTTGTCAGCATGGCGAGCGCGAAACACGACCGAGTAAAACCCAGACCGTGTTCTGAGATTTAATTTTATTTTAATTCAAAGCGAATCCGGGTATTACATAATACGTTGATACTTCCTAGAAATGTTCTTACATGCGTGCAATCGTCTAGTACATGGGGCTGTCATGTTCCTGGTACTGGCGACCATACATCTTCTCAGGTATAAAGGCTTATGTGTTTTTGCGTGATTATGCCAAGCGTCCATGTACCTGTCGTCTCCAACTGGACTTATGGATACCTTTCGCGCCCATTCGTGCCGCAGCCATGTTTCTGCGGAATCTAGCAGCAATTATCTTGCACCAGCAGCTGAAACATTATCCAATAATGAAAATTGGTTTTTGGTGCTGAAACCAAACGTTGACCCAGATGCCTTCACGGCATTGCTCTGCTCTGACGACAGCCAGCTGAAAATGCAACATGGATACATATGTATTGATACCTTCCGAACGCTGATAAAGAGTGTAGCAGGTAGGTCCACATCAACTTGAAGAAACAGAAATAGTGGGCTTCACACGGCTTTCAACCTCCCAAATCCCGGTTTGTGAGCATCTCCCAGGGAGGTTCAGCCGTGCAGCCATCCGTGAAGTGCTTCAAACTTACAAAGGATACGTGGACCATGCAATGCGAGATCGCGGGATCACGGTAAGTCCCTTCCAGTGCGATACACGAACTCAACGCTGACAACTAAGCAGCGGCTGTCCCGTATGCATCTCATGTGGCCTTACGTCAAGCCGCCACAAGTGGTCATCTCGTCTTGGCCATTGTTTAGTTCGTCTGGCTACAGGTTGGTGACCAGCTCATGACCGCGGACGAGGAGCTTGACCAGCAGGCATTGCAGCAGGAGCAGCGGCAAGGCTGCGACATCCTGACCAGGGCACCTGCAAGACGCTTACCGGAGCAGCTGGATCCAGTAACTTGGGGCCTCGACCGCATCGACCAGGCCAAGTTGCCGCTGGACAAAATCTACCACTACGACACTATGGGTGCGTTGAACACCTCGCGTGGAGTGGTGTCCGCCTGTTTCCAAAATCCGAAACACACACAGAGATGCGGCTTTCCTAAATCTGATCGAAGGTGCTAGCGCCTTCCTTTAATCTGATAAATGGTGTCACGGCAAGCGCCGTTGGGGCCAGTCGGTCGCTATCGTGTAAGCAAGATGAATTCGGGAGTCTGGAAGAAGCTTCCCCAGTCCCCACTACTGCGCACAACCATCCCCTTCCTCTGTGCATGTGCTTCACTATCCTTGACAGCATTTGTCCACAGCAGGTACCCTGCTGGCAATTTCGTGCCGCTCTGTCGCTCCGTTCACAGGCAGTGGAGTCCACGTCTACGTCCTGGATTCCGGTATAAGGGCTTCCCACCAGCAATTCAGGCTCATGGCACCAGCCGTGGCCCAGCAGGAAGGCAAGTTCATAACCCATTTTGCAGGCCGGTAGCGCTCACACCCGGATGAGCCCACATGAGGCCATAATATTCTCTAGTGCCATAAATGTGGCTCATGCCCTTACATGGGCAGTCATTCAATGAAGGATCTCACAATCGGGGTCTAGGATGCCGTCCGTTGTCGGCCAATATCTCAAATTAGTTCAATGTTCAACAGGCAAAGACATCGCGACCCTCAATGGCACCCGCGTCACGTCCGGCTTCTCTGCAATCGGTGGTTCCGGCCCAGACAATACCACCGACGATTGCTTCGGACACGGCACCCATGTGGCTGCCATCATCGGCGGCCTGGACAATGGAGTCGCAAAGAACGTGACACTTCATCCAGTCAAGGTAGGCATTCCGGACGAGGGCGCAAGAGGGTTACCCAGCCTAGGTCCTGCCTGTTTGGCTTGGCGCACCTCAGGCGCGTGGGCAGAACTTATGTGGGCAGATCTGTCCTGGTATTCTGTTCCTAAGAGGGTAGTATTGTGTGTTATATTCAGTTGACGTGGAGGGGGCCTACCTGTCGGTTTTGGCGATGTCGGGTTGCTTTGAAATACCGACCTACCGTCGAGTACCGTCCAACTATGCTGAAGGCAAGGATTAAAAATGTCCGTCAGCGGACTTGTGTCAGGCTTGCTTGCGAGTGTAGCACCTCGCTATGCCGTTAGCAAATCACCAACCGCTACTGAATAAATGTATCCTGTATGATGTTGCGATGTGCTTATGCGCTTTGTCGGCAGGTATTGGATTGCTACGGAAACGCCAATGAAACGACGCTGCTGCGGGTGCGCGTGTTAAAACTACATCACACACGCGAGGTTATATGAGATTCACACAACTTAAGCACATAAGGGTGCTGCTTCCCTCTTGCCTTGTAGCCCGAACCTGACAGAGTGCCAACAAAGATCGCGACGTGTATGCAAAAACATCCATCGGTATCACGCGTAGCCCGAATCCATGAAGGTATCATGTCGTATATCCTAACAGTACATACCTTGTGGAACACGTATGCGTGTCTGCGGGAAACATCGTTTCCTGTTGCCAATGCATGTGGTTCGATATCGCACGGAAACTCTGGAGTTGACCATCGCATATGCTATCTTGTTGCTGGCCATCCAGGGCCTGGAGTGGGTGGCAGAAAACCTGCAGTACCCCGCTCTGGTACACATGTCGCTGGAGGGCTACTATAGCGCCCCCATAAACGCCGCCATCGACGATCTGGTGCAGAGGTTGGCGAGGAAGAGGCGTGGGGCAGTGTGCCTGGTGTGGGCCGCGGATTTCTACTGGCAGTGGCTGGCAGCTGTGAAGCACGTTTTCATATCAGCACGACAGGCCATCTCAGCGACACGGACGGTCTTTCTGTACTGAACTGCAAGGATTGTGAAGTGCGGTATCTAGACTTAGATCCGCAAATAATAGTTAAAATTGTATATTCCCGCATTGCCAGGGCGGTACATACGTCCATCGACCTATGAAATTAACCTGATCTATCTGCACTGAGACGGTGACCCCGTCGTATGCCAGAGCTCATCTCCTGAACACAGCCTTACTTAGTGCGACCTACCCTGGACCCAAGTGCCTCAAGTACATACCTACATGATACCGTTCCTACATTTCGTACTCAATTCAGGTTCCATTCACACGGCAACCCGTCCCTAAGACTAGCCCTTGCTCCATCCCTGCCGCTGCACGATACCCACGTTCTGCGTTTCGCACGACCACGTGTGTCCTTGTATGTATAGGCATGTCGCAGGAACGCACACGGGATGGGAACAACGTTCTGTGCTTCTGGTACGGGGGCTAATTGTTGACACGGCATAATTGCTCCTGTGCAGGATGGGCGTACTGGTGGTGGCTAGCGCTGGCAACCACAACGCTGACGCATGCAGCGTGTCGCCCGCCTCCGCCCAGTCTGCCATTGCGGTTGGCGCAATTAACGCCGACGGGAGCCGCTGGTACAAGTCTAACTGGTAAGTGCCATACCTGGAATGCCTGAGAGGTGACACGGGCTGACGGAAATATGAGGCGGGCTAGGAGTGGTCGGCGGTCTCAGAGCCAAAGGCTGCCACCAAGTGCAGTTGTGAGATGAGCCTGTGTTATATATACTTGATCATGCATCCTAAGATGGGTTTGGATGCAGGCGTTTCCATACACCGACCAGGCGGACGATAGCATCGTCTGTACAGATGCACGGCGAGGGTTTGGTGGGCAGATTCGTACCAGTCTCATATCTAATTGACTGCGGCTTTTATTGTCGGTATGGGACCATTTCGTCAACATGTGTAAAACTCTTCGGACTTGCACCTGTAGTTTCTTTTGCTATCCGGGGTATGTAGTACGGTATACAGAGATGCCTTGCTTGACCATGTGCGTAATGGTGCTCCCAACCTGAACTTTTTGCCGGTGTACACATGTGCCCGTGCAAGGGGCGCCTGCATGGACCTGTTCGCCCCAGGGGTCAGCGTTGTCAGCGCTTTGCCGTGGACTGATACGTCAGAGGCGGCCAAGACGGGGACGTCCATGGCAGCGCCATTCGTGACGGGTGTGGCGGCCCTCTACCTGGAAAGCCATCCGGTGCGTGACTTGCAGCCTGCAGGATAGCAGCATGGCAGCCCAGGGCCGAGTGATCCTGGTCCAGCTAGAACAAGGGAACGCAACAAAAAATTACTTAAAGACACGCCCCCGTGTTTGAACGAGTGAGCTTCCTGGATGCGGCACGTCCGTGTGTCTTCACCACGCTAACAGCACGGGATATAATGGTGCCCCTCAGCGAACTGGCAAACCGTCAAGCCCTACATTACATCGACGATTCATCCGTCCCTCACTCGGAAACGCACATTTTCTCAACTGCATCCCGACGACCTATTCCCATAATGCAGTTAATACGTTTCTTCAATACTACCAGAAGCCAAAAGATCGGCCTTTCCCCTCACATGTGCACATCAACCTACCTAATCCACGTGTGTTGCGGTGCACTGTGGTGCCCTTTCGGCTGCTTGCCGTGTGACCCATCATCGGCCAGGGCGCAAGTCCCGAGGATATCGTGCAACGGCTTCTGCGGTCCTCTCTGACAGGGGTTGTAACGGACGACACGTCGGGCATGGGAACCTTCACGCCATCGCCGAGTCGTGCCCCGTGGGCGCCCATCGACATTAGCTCTACGCCCAACCGCTTGCTGCAGTCCGTGCTGACGATTCCGGTAGGTGAAACATTTTCCATGTCGACTCCCAAGTTGCCTAATGGAAACCTCAATAAATACTCCGCGAACACATGCTTACGAGCTTGGACCCAATACGGTGCCTACGACACTGAAGATTCTTGGGCTCGTGGCGTCGTGGGAGGGTCGTACGGGCAGCAGATTGTATACGTACGTATTATTTTGGCTCTGTTGGATCATGTGAATAGGGTTGGGGGCTTTTGGGCCACGAACCTGGACAGCGTTCGATTTTGTGGCGTTAACATTTTTCCGCGGCTCACAAAGTTTGCGTTATCGATGTGCGCATATCTGCCCATATAGACGGGTCCTTTTACCGTCCCTTCGACGGTGCGGTTGGATTATGTCATACCCATCCATTTGCCGTGCTGTCATAGCTTGGGAACTGCTCTATTCCTGTAACTGTCTCCATAATTTGCATGGTTATGATTGACTTATGCAGGCCCGTGTCTCGCCGAGTGTCGTGACCGTGAAGCCATTTGGTGGCGACGTTCAGGCAAGCGCGTCAACTGCTGCGGCCCAGGGCGTCTCTGTGTCACTACTACAGCAGCCATCTGGTCAGGTGCGCCCATACGCGCGGGAGGTCGGGAGCAGGGTTCTCGACGCAGGGACACGTGACCCGGTAGCGTCCCGGTAGCGTCCTGACACGCGGTGGACTTCACAACAGCTGAAACGCGCAAGGCAGGAATGGTGGCTGGACGCAACTGCACCGCAGTGATGAGGCGATAGCTTTTACCGTTAAGGCGTGGGCTTATGTCGCCCTGATATGGACAAGTTTAATGCAGTTCGAGGCGAGCAGGGGCTTTGTCCGGAATGCACAAGTTAATTTCGAATCAGTAACCCATCGCCGAGAAAGGGGCGTTCCGAAGGCAGCCTCCGCACAACCGCACCCAGCCATGTATGTATGCTCCAGTCTTCACCTGGCACCTCTGCGCTGCGCAGGTGAACGTGACAGCCAGCGCACCAGTAGGCTGGAATGGCGAGCCGCTCGCTGACATCTTTCCATCAGAATTCGCGTTCACGCCCACGGATTACAACCGCAACCAGCGCCTGTTGCTGCAGCCAAATACAGCAGCGGCGGGGGCCGCATACTTCGTGCAGCTGGCTATGAGGTGCGCCGGACGGCCAAATAGGAACGAACCGGAAGAAGGATGTAAGGGGGCGATGCGCTTCTCCGCGTACGCTTTTACACAAAGACACGTACTCGTAAAGCAGACGTCACCTAAGACAAGTCATTTTACTGCGATTGCTGCGTGTAGAGTCTTGGCAAGATGGATCTGTGCTTGTCTATTGCGAACGTTGTTACGTCTCGCGGTAAATGGTTAGGAGCGGGAGCATGGCATGAGGCGTTCGCCCCGGGCATGCCACGCGGCCCTGCGCCCTAGAAGGACCTTGCCATGGCGCTCTTGCTGCGGCCGCACATTGCCACCCACGCCGCTTGGCCTGCCGCTTGTTAACGCCTACAGGAGCACCGACCCGCGCTTCGATTTCGCGGTGCAAGTCTTCAAGGTAGACGACGCACGGGAGCAGCTGGGGGAAACCACCGCCGTGCCACGGGTCATCCGCACGTTGCCCTTCAACGACTCGGGCAGTACAAACCTTTTCCGCCATGATTATGCCACATCCTACGGGAACAAGATGGTGGGGTTTCTGGATCTACACTTCAACTTTGTTTGCGGTCCATGGATGATTGGTAATTGATGTGCATGCTTTGCGTTCTGGTTGCATGCCGTGTTTGAGACCGTGTGGCTGTAATAAGGGCCGTCCTGGGCCCGCCTGGATGCGAGGCCCTGGATCGCTGGGCGCCTAACACACACGGCCGCGAGATGTGACTTGGTGTCTGCGCCTCTCAGTGCTGTCAGACCATCATCTGAACCCACGGCTCACGCATGGCCATCATAACGAGCGGAAGGGATCGATGCAGTTTGTGGTGTCTTATTCATTAGCCCGCTCGAACATCTGTATGTGCAGTCCTGCCTGGTCACACTGTATGCCGCCCTGCGGTAGTCTCAAGGCCCGGCCGGTCCGCGCAATATGTTGGATAAACATTCCGTTCCATACCGTCCATCCTTGTGCTTGAGGACGTGGAAGTGAGCATCGCGCCGCATCAAACAATGCCACGTCACGCCACCCATTGACCCATACCAACCCCGTGTCTACTCGTTCTTTCACCACCTTCACTTGCGATTTCAGCTTCTCATTGTACCTTGTGGCTATGTCTATATCGCGGTGATTATAGATGTCATTTACACATGTCATGTATGTTTGCTTAACCTACCTAAACCCTTTTGACCCTCCAGAAATCTGCTTGTTCCGCACCATTTCACAGGACACGGCACCTGACGTTGTGTACGCCTACACACCGGCGTGTGCACAGACGATCTCTGCCGCCACTTGCGGCTCCAACTTCGACACGGTGCTGCTGCTGGGTGAAGACGCCGCCATGCAACTGCAGGACACCTTGGCGAATGATGATGATCCTGCCTGCGGCTCCGCCAGCCGCATTGACGCAGACCTGCAGTCCAGTACCACCTACTACATCGTTGTATCGGGCTTCAACGGTGCGGCGGGGGACTTTGTGCTGACAGTTCAGTGTACAAGTTGCAGCAGCGGTGCACCTGCGTGATGTATGTGAATTGGTACCCATAGGTAAACATTGATGGCTTCTGGGCGATGTCGTGGCGCGCAACCCAGCCATTGAAAAGGTAATAATCCTTACCAGAACCCATGCGACGGCCGGGGTAGCCACGACGATGCCGGTGACGGTGGTGGTGCTGCCGATGGCGACAGGAAGGATGCTGGGGGGGCAGGCGACGGCGACACTGGTGGCCGTTTCCGCAGGGGAATGCAACCAAGAGCAGGTTGGGGGCGGCACAGGGGGCCGTAAACGCTGCTAGGACAACCGGCCTGTGCGGAATTAATGGGCAGATGGGGTGATCAATGTCCGTTCCAGGTTCGGTCGTGATTTACAGCTTCGATAGTGTGCCGGTATCGGGAGTAGTTGACTTCGCATTTGACGGGTTAGCCGGCGAACCGGATTACAGAAGATGAACTCCATACCAACACGAAGGCCTGTCGCGACAGACTGCATAATCGACATAGCTGTCACTCGAACGTTCCAGTGACAATGTCGGCATGAAATGTTTAGGTTCCAATATCATTGCCTGAGACAGGCCTCAGACGCTATAAAAATGTACGAGAACTACATGAGATCATGAGATCGGTGCCCTATACATAGGCATGCCTCGCTACCATAGTACCTTTCTTTGCTGGCCAGGACGCCAGAGTGGGTGACCAGCTATAGGCGCACAAGCCTGTGCTGCGCACACGTGTGCATCAACTGACTCACCCGTTGCTTAGGACGGGATGGCGGGAGCCGTGCCCTGCGTGGCCATGGTTTTATCTTGGCTTTATCCCCATTTGAGTTATTACATTTTAATATTCGACAATCCAAAAGTTCGTGTGATGCAAAAAATACCGCATTCATGAACCTTCGTTGCCATGAGCCGTTCGCTAGCCAATCAACAGTACGGCTATGGTCACGCAAGCGCAGTTACTATTGACGTGTCTGCTGGGCATAGACGTAAAATCCTAGGACTACATTATAAACACATATAAACTTTCTCAATGTAAAGTTTGGTAGCTTCGGAATAGTCCACATCCCACAGCGGTCCAACCTACGCACGGGAATCACACGTGAAAACCGCCAGCGGTTGACAGAAACAATTTTTATCCTGAAACCTTCAACCAATATATTCAGAATTGAACATAAAAGTATAAATGTCTAAAAATGTATCTACATGTAACTTGGGAGGTTACGAGCCGGGCTGTAAGTCCGCGACCACCATGGTGAAGGTGCGCTACGAGGGAACTACCATAACGAAAACGCGAACCTTCAGTTAGATCGCTGTATTCAATGAAATATAATGTTTTAATGTGCCCGAAATCGTGCGAGATTGGTGGTGAGGCCAGTCAGACCCTCTGGCATCACAGTACTGCGCAGACTCAGCTCTATTTGCTGAAATACACGTTATTTGCCATCAAAATGCAACAATAGATCCATGAATAGATACGTAATTTAGGCCAGCTGTGCACACAATACAATAGGCCTGGTCTGTCTGGGTGAACACAGGGAGAGGTTGATTTTGACTATCTAAGCAACGTAACTTTATAATCCCTAACAGTTTTAGCTCGAAAACCTTAGCCAATACACGGCTTCGCTTTATCGTTGTACACCTTTGCTAACCGTTGGACGACATTGTTGCAGTCAGGAGCACGCAGATCAGCGTCTATTTGTAAAGGTTCTTGAAATTGAAGTACTTAACGATAATATAAAACTGGTTTGTGTACACTCAACGCCTATCCGGAGTTTTGTCTTCGCGTTGTCACCAAGCATTTCGGGCTCGGTAACCGTTTGCAATTTCTTAAATTGTACCCTAAATAAGTTAACTTGAGCGCATGTTTTGGGAATTAATATCTCATCAGCGAAATGTCTCGGTACTTGGACGCCGAGGACACAGCGTCGCAGCGTTCCGGCGCGTCCGGCGCGTCGGGCACGTCTGGTGCTGCAAGTGGACTTGGACAAAGCGAGACAAGCTCGCAACGGAGTGACTCAAAGTTCATAAGGCGTGAAAGGTACGGCCGTCTTTTTATGTGTTCCGGGCTCGCGTGCAAGGTATTAACTCTAATGCCAATGAAGGTTAACCATGGATTCAATATTAAATGTGACTTTTGGGAATCTTATCTTGTCTACGTTATCGCAGTCTATGACCGGACCGTGCACTTTTAACCGAAGTTATGGCAAAGAAATTACATATGTGATGCAACATTAAAACTGAATTACTTGAATGGATCTGCTTCCTCTGTGCGTTATGCGCGCTTCGCGTACCTGTCACGAATACGACTGTACCTTCTCCTGGCCTTTACCTTTACCTTGCTGCCGTTTTCATCGCCCCTTCGCACGGAGCGCATCGAACTCATCCATACACTCGCACCTTGCTTACAATAACGCTGCGTTATTTTTACGGACTGGAAAGTCCATCCATTCTGGAGAAAGCAAACTGAGGCAACAGGCTCTAGCCATACCTTCGCCGTATCGGGCCCACCACGTGAAATTGTTGTACGCCAATTGCGTGGCAGCATCCCCAGCCACCGCTTGTTGCCCTCCATTGGCGGAAATTGCCCCTTTGCAGCATTCTGCCATTAGAGGCTCCTTGTGTGTGTATGTCGCTCAGCTGCCAGGTTTCGAAAAGGATTACCCGCTTGCACCGTAACACACGCCGCACTCACCCGTATCTCCCTGCGAAGCATATCGGCTGCCCACCAAGACTATCCTACCTTTGTCCTCGCACCAGTTGCCATGAGGCCCATTCCTACACACTGACATGATCATCATCATCACCACTACCACAACCACAACCACCATCTCCCGCAGGAACACTTCAGCGGAGCGCGAGGAGGGTGACCTGCTCGAGCAGAAGCGATCTATCCAAGATGGCATATTTTCATGTGAGCCTTGATTTGCCACAGCAGATGCCGCAGCCAATCTTGTTCCTGTGGCCGTGAGAGTGTGGCATACCCCATCGGGGACGTGTGTACGATTTCCCACAGCTGTGTTAAGGCTCGTGGCAATCCAATAAGTGGCAGACATGTACTGCATGGGTCTTCGCTAGCAGTACCTGCAGTACGCCGGAAGTACGCCACGTAAAGAAGGGCATGGGTATACGCACACACATATACACACACACACATCGCACAGGTACGCGCCTGCCTTGTGCTCCTTTCTGTGCGCACATATGAGCAACTGCGCTGCTGCTGCTGCTCCTGTTGGTGTTGGTGTGCATCATCCCGGATCTACGTCTGCAGGCATGTACACGCTGGTGCGGCAAGCGGCCCTCAGCGGCTGGAAGTTCGCCGTACTCAAAGTGGTGCTGGAGGGACTGGTGGGTTCGGGTTGAGAGCCATTCCAATCCACGCCTGCAAGGTTCAGTAATGCAGAGGATCGTTTGTTGCCAGCAGCCGAATACTTTACCGATAATAACATTCAGACAACGGAGTTAGGAGTTTGGATGTGAGGTGGGGTGAGGGCTCACCTGGCCCTGAGATGAGGGCCCGAGGTGAGGTGAGGGCCCGTCATTTACCCCCGGGAGCCCCCGGGATCTCCGCAGTAGTTTCCCAGAGCTGCTCTGCGGGTGATTCCCAAGCGTCTCAAGTTCCACCTGTTCCCAGCGCCATCCACCAAAAGTGCACTTGTCTGCCTGCCTTTCTATCTATCTACCTATCTATCTATCTATCTATCTATCTATCTATCTATCTATCTATCTATCTATCTATCTATCTATCTATCTATCTATCTATCTATCTATCCATCCATCCATCCATCCATCCATCTATCTATCTATCTATCTCATACCGCCGGGTAGTAATGTCTATCTGCCTAACTGATCACAGCTAGCACGCTCTGACACGCACACAGCGAAGGATCCAGATCTCCGTCCTGCCCTGCCCTATCCTTACCCTGCCCTATTGGCGCATCCGCTGCCCGGCTACGGCTTATCCTTAAGTACTGCTGTTGAGGTTGAAGGGAAAGGACATGCATACAAAAGTGTAGGTTGGGGAAAGGCGTCCTGGCCCGGCCCCTCTGATGCTAACCAAAGTGGGATGCTTTGCCGGGGCCTTTGATACATCCCCCGTAACCCCCACTCCTGGTCCCTTTGCAGATGGGGTTCATTGTGGTGTTCAACCCCTCCATCACCGCCTGGAAAATAGACGTCAGCAATCCAGGTCGGACACTTCAGTCGCGACCGCGACGCTCAGTCAGTCCGAATCCTCCGTGGAGGCAACCGAAATATTAAGTCCTAACCGCTGCAACCAATCAACCAACCAACCCGCGTTTCCGGAAACCCCAAGTACTAACCGTCCGTTTTCGACCGGAAAGCTTTCCCTGTGTTTGGCCCGTTTACCTTCGTATCTGCCGCCGTATTCGCAGAAATAGTTATTAGTTAGCATTAATTACCATAGTTGTTAGTCACCATTACCATACCGGTATTTGCAAGCATTGTGTGTTCGTGGAAACAACCACACGCGGTTGTAACGTCCTCAGCGCAGCTGCTTAAATCGCAAGAGGAAGCTTGAAGTGTTTCATTGATTCGGAAGGAGATTTTGACCCCAACCCGCTATGCGCGTGAAAGAGGCGGCATCAAAGTGAAGTTTGACGGTCACGTACGGGGAATTGTCTCATCGGAGGCTGACCCGCCTTACGACCCATCTTACGGGCGCTGTCCCGTCCCCCCTCCCCTCCCGTATTGCGGAATAAGACCCCACTTCCTTCCTGTCGCTGCGTTCACAAGTCATGACGGATGTGGTGAACTTGGGCCTATCGCTCCCAGCTCCTCTTCCTCCCGGGCCCCACAACGTATAATATTATATATATATATATATATATATATCGCTCTGATCCCAGACCTGTACATTACAGAAACGCCTAGGACATACACACATATGACGCGCACATATGTCGCCCAATCCTGCAGTCTGGCAAGTCGTACGATGGACGGTTTGGCGCTCGCCCATCGTGCGGCTGTACGGGTACAAGACATACATTATCGTTATGTACGTCATGGTGGCTGCCGTAATCCTTGCCGTATTGGGCCTAGTAGGCCTGACCTTGGCGATGCGGCGGCAGGAGCAGTCAAAGTGGCTGCGCGCGGCGTCCATTGCACTGCATGTCGTATATGACGGTACGATAACTCTTAGAATATATATATATATATATATATATATATATATTACACATATATTCACAATGTTTTCCTGTTGCGTACGACAACCCCGTGGAGATGATCCCGCACCAGTTCTATCCTCACGAAATTAAATGCGATCTCACGACAATCTCAGTGTACGGAAGCTCCTCCACAGCCCTCGTCCTGGTCGTCCTGGTCTAAGTACGGGTCACTTACGGCGCTGGGGCACGTATCACTGCTGGGCCCTATGAGCACCGACCTCCTGTATGTGAAAACCTTCCCTCCCTCCAAACCCGTCCCATTCCTGCCCTTATATATATTCGCACTCGATCTCTTCGTCGATTTTGCGGAAATGCGGCGGACGACACCACCGGGCTTGACGCAGTCATGTTCATCATGCTATATGTGAGTCCAACCTTTGCGGAAGGTGACTGGCGCTGGAGGGCGAACCCCAGGCGGGCGTTTTGGGTTTTGAGTCCCTGATCTCCGATGACGGGTTGATCGTCCGTCAGGTTCCTTCAGCGCACCCATGGACGAGGTAGTTGCGGGTCCGCCTAAGCCCTATCCAACCACCAACCTCCAACCCTCTCCCTCGCCGCACGCAGGTGTCCTTCTTCGACTACTTCGTCTTCGCCGCTAACTGCAACTTCGCCAAAAAGGAAAAGACTCACGTCTACTTTGGCGCGAGCGTCAGTGAGTAGCCGGAGGGGCCCTGTTGTCATGGGGGGGGGGGAGAGGAGGAGTGAGGAAAAGGGGAGATGTACGTAAGGACGCCGGGGCCACCGTCGGGTTTTATGTGTTCTCCATTCGTTCGACAATCTCCTCGTCTCCATTTGGCGTACGTTTCGGTTGTATGTTCCTTCCTTAGGGAGTTGGGAGAGACCTCCCACTACTCCTCAATATCAAGGTAGGGGTAACTGCGCATTCAACACGTTTGATCTGCTTAACGGAATTCGGCTTTTTTATACTTATTCTATTTGGCTTCTGGGTGCAGGGTCCTATTTCTATTTCCTCTTAATTTCGTAGCACTGCACGTTAACGTTTTCCCCTCTCCTTAGGCCTACTAATTATCATCATCAAATCATCATCATCATCAAATCATCATCAAATCATCATCATCATCATCATCATCATCATCATCAAATCATCATCATCATCATCATCATCATCATCATCATCATCATCATCTTCGTCATCATCATCATCATGACCTCATGGTTATCTGGTTTTATTATCGCTCATGTCCCCTCTCCCCATTCCCTCGGCCCCTCCCGCCCCTGCCGCCACAGACTGTCTGGCGATGCCCCACGTAGCCCACATGTCCGTGGCGCTGGTGACTGCCACCTTGTTCTTCTGCGTGACCGCCCTGATGGTGGTGGCATCCTCGGATCTGAACCCAATCTCTCGCGCCTACCTAGCCTCCCCGGTCGCGATCGCGAGGTTGCAGATCCTAGTGGCCAAGGCCGCCTACGTGATTGTCGCCAACGACCTTCAGAGTTGGCCAAAGCCGCAGGCAGTGGGGTTGGTGCTGTGCGTGTCGCTCATCTGCTGGTGGAATTTTCGTAAGGTGGGGATATGTGCGCGTGCGTGTGTCCGTGCATGCGTGTGTGTATGTGTGTATGTTGGTTTGCGGGGCGGGAGGGAGGGGTGGGGGGGAGGAGGGAGAGATGTGGAGCGCATGACACCGGTGTATCTACGGTGTATGAAGGGTTTGATGTTGCTGCATGGGGAGGGCTTCGGTGAAGGGCTTCGGTGAAGGGCTTCGGTGAAGGGCTTCGGTGAAGAGGTTATTTGACATATCCGGAGATACTGACAGGAGGGTGCCAAGTACCCCAACACTACTACCCCAGACGTACCCCCTATCACCACCCAGATGTGAAGCATTTGATAGCTCCCAAAACAGTTTACAGCTCGCCTTGTGACAGGTGCAGCAGCGGATGCTGCTACGAGGTTTTGTGTGTCTGGATCCGCCGGATCCAAATCTCTTCCCCTTCCCCGACCACCCGCGCAGCTTCCCTTCTATCGCACCTCCGTCAACATTGTATGGTGCAGCTTTTGGTTCGGCATCTTGTACGTCTCGGCGTTGCTGGCCTACCTAGCATTCGGCAAGGATCAATCACAGGAGCAACGCCACAAGGTCACGATGCTCGTCCTGTACGGCATTTTTCCTACCATCGCCGCCGGCTGCGTGGCGTGCGCCGTACACGCCTTGTGGGCGGCCTGGCCCGCGCGCAAATTCCGTGGCATCGGCCTCGGGGTCCGCACCGCCAAAATACACAAATTTCGCACCGTGGAGGAGGTGGAACTTCTCTCCCGAGCTGTACGGAAGTTTACAACAGACGGCGCTGTTGACGAAGATGCGGCGGTGCTGGGGGAGACCATTATCAAGGTGCGTGTATTTTTAAAAGCCTGCGTCTTGGAAATCTGTGTCGTACACAGGCGGATAGTAAGCCAAGCTAGAGTGATGAAATCATCTTCATGGAGAATCGAAGATTCCCCGCAACCGGAAGATACCTCGCGCATTGTGTGATGGCACTCGTCGCCACCAGCAGGATTGCTTTTGGTTTTGGCAATGGCATTTTGCGGAGGACTCCCCTCCCTCCTCCCCTCCCTCCTCCCCTCCCTCCTCCCCTCCCTCCTCCCCTCCCTCCTCCCCTCCCTCCTCCCCTCCCTCCTTGCGATTTTCCTTCGCGGTCATGGACAGGTGCCGGTGCGGTATCGTATTATGCTCCCGCTGCCCCTGCTGCGCTGCAGGCGGGCATGCAAGTCTTCCCCAACTCGCCCTTCCTGCTCATTCTGTACGCCAACTTCCTGTTGGAGGTACGGAAAGACGGCCCAGCTAGTCGTACACAGCTGCAGCAGGCGTCCCGCCATTCGCCTTCACTCATTGAGAGGTATCAGGTGAGGAAAGCGGTAGTTCGTTAGGTAGTTCGTTAAGCAGTACTACCTAAAATGAGGAGCGGGCAGCCATATTGGTGATTATGTGACTGCGTTTAGCTTGTTCGTTGTGTTGTTAGTGGTTATGGTAGTTGTAATAGTAGTGGTGATGGCAGTTATGTTGTTAGTTGTGATAGTAGCTTGTTAACTCTCGGTTAGATGAACGCACCGCCCGTTGCGGGACTATTCACCAATTCCACCTCCGGACCCTCCGGAGCTATTGGCTTCGTTTCGTCCAGCCCATCATTGCCCCCTAACCGCCTTAACCGCCGTAACCGCCGTAACCGCCCTGAACCATAAACCCCCCTTTTCTTATTGCATCACACACTCTTAGCCCGCCCCATCTTATCTCATCGGCTTTAGTTCTTTTCCGTTTTTACGTTTTGCACAAATCCCCCTTTTGGGCGAACCCCTTCTTATTCATAAGGTTTTATTAATTAGACCTCCCTCCCTGGACCTGGATGAGACAGATCTTCTGTACGGGAGAGGCAAGTAAGAGGCTCAAGGACAGCCAGGAATGCGGCATGGACCTGCAGGCCTACATCGAGTTCCGTCGTAATTTCCGGTACGACAACACTACTGCCGACACCCCTGGGGGGGGCCCGTTGCAACGGGGTGGGGTGGGGTGGGGTGGGGGTGGGAGTTTTCCTATTACGCGGTCCCACGGCAGGCACCGCCACTGCAGCTTCTTTTCGACAACGTGATCCGCCTCCCCCCCCGGGGCCGCCCCCGCCCCCGCCCCTCTAGAATAGCTGTAGAATTACTTACGCTATCCGAGTAGTAGTAAGTACCCCCAAATAAACTATAACTGATTTAATGAGCCGCTGCTCACAGTTTCGCAGTATTGGAGGTATATGGAGGTACTTAGACATGCATGGCTTAGTCTTTGAGACACGCATATGTACGACACCTGGCAGGACCAACCAGGTAGCTCCTTAGTAGGCTAAGCACCCCTCAGCGACAGGAGGAACACGTCACGGGGGGGAGGCGGGTTTGCAAAGAAGTGATCACTGGGGTCGACAACATCAGCAAACGCGAGGACTTTCATTGCACACATACACATACACATACACATACACATACACATACACATACACATACACATACACATACACATACACATACACATACACATACACATACACACATACACACATACACACATACACACACGGGGTTATTCTCCTGATTTTTCACTCTCCCCCACCCCACTTAACCCCCACGCCTCATGCCTCCCGCTTCCCACCAGGGCCGTCCTCCGTGTACACAAAGAGGTCCTCATGCTTCAGGCGGAGCTCTGGATGCTGATGCTCAAGACATGTCTGAGGGTGGTCGAAGTGGATAAGGCCCTGGATGCGCTGGAGGCGGGGACAATGCGCGCGCATCAAGTATACCGGAGGTGGGTCTAAGGCCGGGGGCCCGGGGGCTGGGAGCTGGGGCGGCCAGCAACCTGGCACGTTCTTGCTATCGTCCATGCTCGTCCATGCTCTCGATACGGCGTACCAACGTCCTTCGTAAGAACACGCATGAAATCTCCGCCTAACTCCCGCAACCCCAAGTCCCAAACCAAAAACAGAAACAAACATCGTAAACAACGTTACAGTGTACGGAAGATACGGGATGTAAAACCCACACGTTTCTCCCGTCCCTCCCTCGCCCCAACCCCCATTCCAGAGTGCTCGAGAGGTACCCGACCAACGGAAAACTGCTTCGATGTTACGGCAAATTCCTGGAGGATGTCAAGCACGACCCGGTCGCCGCCGCCAGGGCCTACAGTGAGGCCAGCCGCAATGGGGGCGGTGACGCAATCTTGAACCTCGATCTCAGCGGTATTCAGGTACGGCAGCTCCCAGTACCGGTAAGGCCACGATGGCGGGCGGTATACTGCTCGACACATCGGGTGAAGCAGTGCATAATAGTGCCATTGGGGGGCCGCCGGGGGACGCAAATACGAACCAAGGCCGAATATGAAACCCGCCTACGATGGCGGGCGCTGATTAAACAGCGCACCTACTTGTGTGCGTGTTGTGCATGTGTGTTTTCCGGCCTCCGCCTCCTGCCTTCCCGGGCCCTATAGGGCTCCTCCAATAAGCCGGAGTTCCTGACGTCCATGTCAATGGAGGATGATGCAGTGGTGGTCATCAACGCCGAGGGAACCATCATGATGGTCAGCCAGGTACGAATAGTGTACGAGCGGCGTGTACGGTGCGTATGGTAAGACACCTGCTGCCCCATCGTCTTGTATGTAAAGCAGCTCGTCTGCCTGTAATCTCCCAATTAGCAGAACCTGCAGCTTCTAGCTCGGGGGTATTTGTAACGCCTCCAATCCTTTAATCTACCACCCTCAACCCCGCCCTCAACCCCGCCCTCAACCCCGCCCTCAACCCCGCCCTCACCCCCGCCCTCAACCCCGCCCTCAACCCCGCCCTCATCCCCGCCCTCACCCCCGCCCTCAACCCCGCCCTCATCCCCGCCCTCAACCCCGCCCTCAACCCCGCCCTCAACCCCGCCCTCAACCCCGCCCTCAACCCCGCCCTCAACCCCGCCCTCACCCCCGCCCTCAACCCCGCCCTCACCTCCAACCCTCAACCCCGCCCCAGGCCGTTCAGAAGGTGTTCGGCTACCCCAAGACTGAGCTGGAGGGGGCCAACGTGAGCCTGCTGATGCCGCAGCCCTTCTGCCAGCGCCATACCAGCTACCTGCAACGCTACGCGGGGGGCGGAGAGCCCCACATCCTGGACACGGTGCGGCAGGTGGTTGCCCTGCATAAGGTGAGACAGGGGCCCCGCCGCGACCAGCCAGAACGAGGGGGAAGCAATCAGCCTTGAAGCCATGGAATGGGTGAAGCGGTCAAAAGGCGCGGATTGCCAACTGGTAGCGGGGCAGGGCGGAGTGCATCGAGCGGAGGTTAAGTCTGGGATTTGGGGTCAGGAGTCAACGGGGTAAAACGAGGGGGAAGCCAACGGACTTGGACGTGAGATTTCCCACAACAGGGCGCTAGGATTGTCGGGGGGGGGTTGAGGTCAAGGGAGCCAAGGTCGAAAACGGGGTTCAGGGGGGAAGGTCAGGGGAGAAATGGGGAGAAATGGGGAGATCCGAAACCGCGCCTCGCAGTGGCTAAAGGGAGCCGCCGGAGAGCAGGAGCCCTGCACCGGAATCCAGGGCTGCACGTCGTACCGGAACCCTATGAACAGCTTCCGTTTTTTGTCCTACGAGGAAATGATGGCGGTCAGTTCCTTACTATTGAGGCCTTGGGATGTGTGTGTGTGTGTATGTGTGTGTGTGTGTGTGTCGGAAGCGACCATCAGAGTTCCAAAGAATGGAATCGTTGCCACCGGAGTTCAGTCCTCAACCCATTTTATGGCACGTGCAGCATCACTTCAGAAAGGCTGTAGCATCACCTGACCTTTTCCCCCCCTTCCTCCATGGGCTCTAACCCCACCCCGCCCAGCCCCGGTGTAGGTAAGCGGTGTTAGTCCCACGGGCTAACTGCACAGCCCGAGACGGGCCCCTCTCTGGGTGGCATGGCGACCTGCATGACGGGGGAGCTGGCATCTTCCTGTTTCCCCATACCTCACCTTTTGTCAAATCCACACGCGCATCGACACGGCTAAGAGCTCCCTAACGCCCGGGAAACCTTCCCTCCCTGGAGCAGGATCGCTACGTGTTTCCCATGGCCCTGTGCGTCACCCGGATGAGCGGAATGGGCTCTGACAGGTGAGAGAGCAGTACAATATGTACGACATTTCCTTATCATATTTTTTTGTTGTAGTTGTTATCATTTAAGCTTTCAGCATTATCCCTCCTGATTCCTAGCCTGGTTCGACGCTCTTTATCTCCCCCCTCCAAATCCCCACCCCTGTCAGGACATAATAATGCTCCTGTTATACTTCGTAACAGCCCCTCCAGACAGCGGGTATGCACTGCCCGCACACGACCTTCATCACTCTTGCTTATAACACCTACCCATCCATCCATCGCCATTCCGCTAACCCCACCCTGTATTAAGATATAAAGATTCCGAACCCCTCCCCGGCACCCACAACCCCAACCTTATGAAATGTTGGACCCCTTCCGTCCAGACTCTTGAATCTCCTGCCCTCATCGCTTGGTCCGCCCCCTAACGACTTGCTCCGAAACCGCTTGCAGCATCTTCCTGGGAGTGGCCCGCCCGCTGGCTTCCAACTCCCAGACGGTTCGCGCCTGGCTGGCCCCAAACGGAGTGGTGCTGTGTGGAGATCAGCAGTTCGCGTCGCTGTGTGGGGTCCAGGAGGCTGATCTGGTGAGGTGGCCCCCCATGACGCGGGGGGCATTGCGAGGGCCTGTGTGTGTGTAGCACCTAGGTGGATGCCCCCTCGGTGCCCGTCCTCCAGACTCTCAACCCCTCATTATCTCGGCCCCATAGCCCGTGCATTCATTCTTCCCTTCTCTTCCCCTCCATGTTGCTTGCCGATCTCCCATTGCCCGCTGCTTAGTCCCCGTCTGCACACGATGTTTCCGGATTGCTTTGAGCCGTGACGCAGAACCCCCGAGGGTGACGTTTCCCGCCCCTCCGCCCCTCCGCCCCTCCGCCCCTCCGCCCCTCCGCCCCTCCGCCCCTCCGCCCCTCCGCCCCTCCGCCCCTCCGCCCCTCCGCCCCTCCGCCCCTCCGCCCCTCCGCCCCTCCGCCCCTCTTGCTGCAGATTGGCAAGCCTCTGAGCTCCCTCGTGTGCAACGAGTTGGGGGAGGTGGAGAGGCTGCTGGAGCGCTGCCGAGACGCTCCCCTGGAGGAGTTCATGGCTCACAGCATCTCCATCAAGCTGCTGGTCAAACACCGCTACCTGGACCCAGTGCCGGTGGACGTGACTGTGGAGATGGCCGGTGGGTGTTTCGGAGCATTCCGTTCGGAAGGTGTCCGGGCGTGGGGGGCGTTCGATAAGTGTAGTGTATGGGGTGGGGTGGGGGCGGGAGTGTGTGTGTGTGTGTGTGTGTGTGTGTGTGTGTGTGTGTGTGTGTGTGTGTGAGAGAGAGAGAGAGAGAGAGAGAGAGAGAGAGAGAGAGGTATGGAGTATCTGATTGAGTGATACGATGACGTGAAGAGCTAAAAGGAGATGGTGGGGTGCCGAAAGTGAAGATGGGGCGCTGGCGTCGAAAGTCGTCAAGTTCGTCGCTGTTGCTGTTGTTGTGTTTCTGGTGGTGGTTGTGGTAGTGGTGATAGCAGCCAATCACAAGAAACGGATCAGTAAAAGTATGAGGCTCCGAAACCCACACGTTCCTGGTATTCTCCCCGCCCGTCGCCCGACCTCCGCGTCCTCACCCTCCGACGCAGGTACGGACGCGCAGCGCATCCTGGTATTGGCTTGCAACCGCACTGACGGGCGTGAGAGCACCCTGCTTGTGGTGGACTCGCACATGCGGCTGCGCTTTGCCTCTGTGGGGGTTTCCACACTGCTGGGATACCCCATGCGCAAACTGGCCACCATGAGGCTGGAGCAGCTGCTGCCGCCGCCTTACAACACACTACATTCGAAGTACCTTCGGGTATGGGGCATGGTTAGGGTGGTTTACGGTGTGCTTTGGAGGGGACGGGGGAAGGGAAGGGGTTTGGGGCTTGGCGACGCAGGGAGGAATCCCGGGATACGTGGGAGCTGGAACATTGGAGAGGCACGCATTGGTACTCCAGTACTACAAAACACATATCTCGTACATTTCAGCACAGGTTGGCACATGCATGCACGCATGCGTGAGGCTTAGAAGCCCTCTTCGTGATGCCTGATTTTGTCCGCCACCCTCAAGTTGGGCCCTATTGCCTTTGATGGAGTTTCCGCAGCCCTCTCCCCCCTTTCTCTCTTTTTCTCGGGTCCTTGACACAATGAACGCATTGACGCATGCTACCTCATCGTGGGTGCCGTGCGGGTGCCGTGCAGGATCCCCCCACCGCTATTCCCCCAACCAGCTGCCGCTCCGGGAAGGTGGTTCACTTGCTGAACGAGAACGGCAGCGCCGTGGCAGTACGGCTCAAGATCAGTGTCGCTGCGGCAACTGATACAGCCATGACCTTGTACGTCGTACAGGTGCGGCTGTTATACGAAACGTGTAGGGGCTTATGTATGTTTACGGTATGAAACGGATGTAGATTTAAAACGAAGAAACTAAGATAACCAGCTGAAGATAATGTGGAATAATGTATGTGGAATAATTATCGCGGAAAGGAAGGTCGGGGGTAAAAAGGATGGGAGGTCTGAGAAGCACCGGACACGTTTACAACACATGCATGAATAAACTGGTCCCTCTAATCCCTCTCTTCTCTACCCCTCAACCCCCCCCCCACACACACACACTGCTACACACAAAACCACCCATAAACACACAGACACGGTCCCCCCCCCCGCAGCCTACCTTACTTTTAATGATGGGTGTTTTGTGACCGTGCCAGTCGTATCTTGCTCGTATAGATGTACACTTCCGTATGTTTATGTTCCGTACATTTGCTTTTGCCCTGGCCGACAGGTTGAGAAGCGGCCTATAGACGACTTCTTGTTGGAGAAGCAGCTCGTGGTGACATCAGATTTTGGCGGACGCGTGTTGTCCGTGTCGGATCCCGAATCTGAGCTGTTCGGCTTCCGGTCCGCCAACATGGTTGGATGCAACCTTTGCGACGTCGTCGACATCTTCCAGGAGGTGGGAACAAGATGCACCAGCTGGGGGACCGAGTGAAAAGGTGCCCATGGGAGTTTAAAGCTGCTGCTGTGCTGCAGCTGCCAGCTGGGGTAGCCGATGTGCGGCTACTGCCGTAGTCCGTGTCTTCCGTACCCCTCAGTCCCTCATCACGGTGCTTCCCCTCCTTCTCTACCTTTGTGTGCGTGCCGGCCACACCACATCCAACCCCCAGTGGCGGGACCGCGCGGGTGAATCTCAGATGCAGCTGCTGATGCTGGCGCTGCTGGATAAGGAGCATGAAATGCCAGGTGGGTGGGAAACGCGGTATGTGCAGAGAGGAAACGGGAATTTACGATTTACTTCATAGTCATCAATAGTACGTCATAGTCATCAATAGTTTGTACCATTATAGTAGTTACTGGGCTTTTTAATGTTGAATTTTTAATTATCGAAAAGTATTATATAATTCACACCACCCCGTTTTAAAACTGCTACTCGCGTTACAATTTTTATTTTCTCACGACAGCTTCCGATAACGACCGCCCCAAACCGCGGTGATTCCACCCTCCCGTTCCTCCGGTCACTCTCATGCAGGAACATCCTGGAGGGTTCGCGTACATGCGCCCATTACGGAGGCCCTGCCCCACCACCTGCCGCGAACACCCAGCCTCTGTCAGCGGCCCTCGGCATTAAAGACCACCACCACCGCTCCAGCCGCTGGATCCAGATCCGCGTGTTTGCAGGTTCGTTTGGCAAATCGAGCGGCAATTAAAAAAAATATATATATTGTTTATGTAGCTATGCGTTTATTATGTAGACTTGCAGATTGCGATGATGGTGATCCCATTGCACCCACCATCGAATCGCCATCCTTAGTGAATTCCGTCACGGCACATCTCGCACAAACCGCCTCCTTCTCCCCACCCACATATGATTTGAATCTCCTCTCCTTTTGATCCGGTGATGGGAACCTCGAGTTCTCATCAGTGGATCTCTTTTGATGTTTTGATGTTCCTCCTTTGCATGACGCTGTTGCATGTTCGTGCAGCGCTGCAGCCCGCACGTCGCAGCAAAACCTTCCCGCACCTGTTCTCGCGCGTACCTTTCCATGGACGCTGAGAAAGCACCGGTTTTGCGATTTGCGTTACCAACGAGCTTTTAACCCAGCCCATATATACACGTGTATATATATATGTATATATACATACATATACATACATGTGTGTGTGTGTCCTTCGTTATTCCCATCCTTCCGTTCGAGCGTCCTGCGCTTCATCTCGGTTCCCCCGTCGCCGGCAGCCGCGTCGAGCACCGGACCCTGCACGCGCACGGCATTAGCACGAGGAGCAGGTTTAACGGCACGTTGCCCGCCCAAATCAACCTCATGCCGAATTCGTCGCCACCTGCAGGTGGAGCTGCACGACGACGTGTTTGAAGAAGAGGAGGACGGCGATGAGCAAAAGGCCTCAGCGGGAGGGGACAATGGCAGCAGTGTCGGCGGTGCGGGGGGCTCCATGGCGGCGTCCTCGGGTGTGTACGGCACCCGTATCCGTGTTACCCTATGGCGTCGTGACCTCCTGACCGGGGTGGTGGAGTTGGATGAGGATCTCGTAATTCGAAGAGCGAGCCCCATAACGGGCCTTATTGTGGGGATGCCGTCAACCTCCATGCTGAAGAAGCCACTGCAGAGGCAAGTGCAGTACAGTACGGCGACAACCCAACAGAGGAAAAGCCGTACAGCATTGCGTGTGCAGCACCTTGGGGAACCCGGTAGCGATGGAAAAGGCGGGTGGGGGGATGCGGGTTCGGGTAAGAGTGTATGCGGGGCCGGTTTTGGGGGTAGTGGAGGAACCCTGGAGGGGATTCGAAAGCAAAGGGGGAGGAGGTGGGCGGCCGGGGAAGATGAATAGAGGAGACCGGGTACTGCTGTTGAGGATGTGGGAATGCCGCCGCACCCAACCTGGACACGTGTCATCTGTTCACATACGCACACACATACACACACACACAATCTCCCCCTCTCTCTTTTTCTTCTTCCATCCATTTCGTTCTCCCCCGCTTCCTCTCAACATCTTCAGCTTCGGCCTCCCCCTCCCCCTCCCTCTTTCATAGCCATTCCTGGAATTCTATGTCCCATGTGTCTTTCCTAAGGGTTTATACTGCTGTTAACATCATTTGCCCGGACCGGCCCACAGGTTTCTTGATGTCCCCGCTGACACCAGCTGGGAGAAGCTCTCTGAGGCCCATTCCCGCCACAAGAAGCAGCGCAGTGCGCTCAAGTCCAGCAGCAACAGAGGAATCATCAGCCCCATCATGGCATTCATAGGGCCCCATCCAGATACAGGCACCATGCGCATCATCGTACAGGTAAGAACAGATGACGTGCAGATCAGCATCTGCACGACGTCCCGATGTGTTACCCCATACCATACCATACCGTACCGTACCATACCGTACCGTACCATACCGTACCGCATATTTATGTCGGCATCGTCGGGTATGTGATTGCGGGTGGTGATGCTGTGGGTGATGGTGCTTCTCCTGCTGTGAGTGATGCTAAGGGTTTCATGACATCCTTCGGAACGCAGGGTGTTCAGGTTCTCGCTCCCGGCGGCCGCTCCAAGGTGATCGTCACACTGCACCCTGACACCACCTACGCGGGCGCACACGCGGACCTCATGCGGGTGCTCCATCTGGACTCGGCCCTGCTCGTTGCAAAGTCAGCGCGGCGGCAAATCTCCCAAGCCAGCAAGGCGGGTGGAGGAGGCGGCGGGGGGGTAGGCGGAGGGCACATCAAATTGGGGGCTGAAGGCGCCACCGCAGGCGGCGGCGGTGCCGTCAGGCAGCGTCCCGGAAGCCGTCCGGGCGCCGTAGCGGATGGGTTACCGCCAGGCGCAGCAGTATCAGCAGCGGTGACGACGGCGACAAGGGCGGCAGCGTCACCGCCGCTGGAGAATGAGGAAGAGGGTGTTGCAGACAAGGAAGGGCGAAACGGTGACGATGATGAAGATGGCCCGGAAGAAGCGGCTGGGAGTGAAGGTGACGGTGACGGCGACGGCGAGGGCGACGGCGACGGCGACGGTGACGGCGACGGCAGCGACAGCAGCGGCAGCGGCGGACGGCGACGGCGACGGCGTAACTCTGACGGCGGTCGGGACCTTGAGGCGGAGGATCAGGCCAGGATGCTCAGCCGGGCAGGTGAGGAAGGAAGGGTAGGCGAGGAGCAGGGTGGAAACGATACACAACGGACCCACGGGTCGCCCGTCCTTCTCCTCAGTTTCACATCTTGTCGTTTCCACCCCTTCTCTCCTTCCCGTCTCCATCGCTGGCCCCCCCTAAAACCACACAGCGAGTAAGTCGGAGTTTGTGGCGCAGTGGGTCCGCACCATCAGCAGGCGGCCCAGCAGGCCAAGTGAACTGATAACGACATCTCGACCAAGCACCGCTGCGGCCGCAATGGCAGCTGCCAGTGGCGGCAGTGGCCCCACAGCCGCCGATGCCCCCAATGCCGATGCCCCCGACGCCGATGCGGCGGCGGCGTCAACGGCGGCGGCTACTTCCCCTGGCGCGGCAGGTGTTATCTCCGCCAGCGGCGCCTCTGCGGTATTTCCTATGGCGGCAACGGGATTGATGGCCTCAGAAAGGAAGACCGCCGCATTGCCCACCATTCCAGAGTTCAGGGCCGCAACAGGGGGGGAGTTGGTCGTGCTGGATACAGCTCTAAGTCGGCGAAGGGCGGGGCAGTCCTTCGCCCGCGTGCTGTCCGGTCGGGGTGGGCCGATGTCGCAAACGGGAGAGCAGCAGCATTGGGCGGGCGGTGGTCAGATGCTGATGGGAAGCCGGCAGTCTTCCGGGGGCCTGATGGTGGGGGACGACGGCAATGCCGCGGGCAGCAGCGGCGGCGCCGGTGGCGGCGGCGGCGGCAGCGGCGGTGAAGCGGGCGGCGGTGGCGCCAATGCTGATGGGGGCGGCGGCGGCGGCGACAAATGGGACAAGGGAAGCGATGCCGGGGAGTCGAGCGCGGAGGGTTCCCAAGCAGCCAGCGGCATCACGAGTAAGTCTAGTACGAAGACGTGTCTTGTACGGTGTGTGTATGTGTGTATATCATACTGCTCATATACCGCTAATATCTGCTCCCGCCCGCCCATCCATCTTCCCACCACTTTTCCCCCTTTCTCCCTTCCTGCCCCACCCCCGTGGCCCGGTATCTCCAGCCAGCACGGACATGCAGTCCGGCACTGAGCTGATCATCGACTCGCGGCGGTGCCGTCTGCTCAAGGCGCTGACGAAGCAGCTGGCCGGACCCGTGTTGATGACTCCGATGGAGAGGCTGAGGCTGCACAGCTACTTGCTCCTTGCGGTGATGGTGGCCACTCACGTGGTGGCGTACATTGTCATGACCGTACTCATTTCAGAGCAATACCAGTGAGTAATCCGTACACTCCGTACATTATTTTCTTGATCCGTGTAGCAATGAGGATTGGCAAACCAGCAAAGACCTTCTACATGTGGCCAAATAGACGAAGGTTCCTTTTCGTAAATGCCGTACATGCATACACATAGATACAGACATACACGCGTTTCCAGCGTTTCTACCTTTTTTTGTGCTGACTTTCCTCCTTTCGCCCCTTCCTCCTTGCGCTCCGTACACCACCACAGTGATATCAATTTGGTTCATCGTCAGGCTCTGGCGATGGATCGCTCGCAGCTGATTGCGGTGAGCGGTGGGGTGCGGGAGGAGGCTGAGGGGAGACGCAGGGGAGACGCTTGTCGGTACGGGTGGCCGGGGCCTTCCGCCTCTTTGTTTCTATCGCCTGCATAGATTGTTCTAAATCCCCGGACCCGGACCCGGACCCGGACCCGGACCATTAAAGTTCAGCTACCTTAAGGGGACACCTGAGACATTGCGAGTGATGGGAGATCTCGTCTGGTAATGAAGGGCGAGATTGCCTGCGGACGGTATTCTGTCTATGTGTTTTGTGCAGGTTCGTGCCATGATGGGCGCCTTCTGCGAACGAGCCAATGTGACCGACAAAGTGTCCGTGTGCGCCAACAGGTGTGTGGCTGGGGAGGGTGTGGGTGGGGCCCGGGAGGGGTGCGGTGAAAAGGGAAAGGGATAAAACTGGGGGAGCGAAGACGGGCGTATGATGGGAGGTCGCCTAATGGATGGGAACATGCGAGCATGGCTACAACAGCAGCTATGTTGTACAAACCACCCATATTGGGCAAGCCCAGTACTGGGGGAGCCAGGGCTGTAGGCCTACCCTCCAACGTGCCGTCCACCTGCCTATCCCCACTGCTTCCATATTTTCCGAATACGACCTTTCCGGAACATCACGCCAACCTAGCAATATGCTGATGGCTATACGACCATTTGATGTAAAAGGGTGACGCTGGATGAAAGGCCGCCGGATGTACCCCTCGAGTAACCCCCAAGTTTGAAAGTCCTGGAACGTTTTCTCTCGGCTCAGTCCGGGCTCTCGGTTCCGTGTCGGTCACGGAGTAACGGTCCCCGCCGCTTCGCTCCAAAACCCCAGGGTGGCGCACCTCCTTCCCCTGGAGGTGCCGTGGTCAGCCTCCTGGGCCAATCATCCAACTTCCTTTATGCTGACGTACGCAATCACGCACGCAGTTCCCCGCAAAACTGGAAACGTTTCCCGTTCCTTCCCGTTTCCTGTTTTTGCGACAACACGACACGCCCCCCTTCCCACTCCGCAGCCTGAACTTCACGATGAACAAGCTTCGGGAGAATGTTAATCTGATGGTGGGTGCAACCGTGTTCCGTTTACATGCAAACCGATATGATGATATGGGGCACGGGGCACGGGGCACGGGGCACGGGGCACGGGGCACGGGGCACGGGGCACGGGGCACGGGGCACGGGGCACGGGGCACGGGGCACGGGGCACGGGGCACGGGGCACGGGGCACGGGGCACGGGGCACGGGGCACGGGGCACGGGGCACGGGGCACGGGGCACGGGGCACGGGGCACGGGGCACGGGGCACGGGGCACGGGGCACGGGGCACGGGGCACGGGGCACGGGGCACGGGGCACGGGCCAACCCCTTCTTCCTTTCTGTCCTCACCCCCTTCTTCCTTTCTGCCCAGGAGAAGCACCACCAGTACGTCTTCTTCGGTGACTCTCGTAATTCAATAATGAAGCTCATGCCCGAAGTGTACGACATTTGGACATCACACCAGCTTGAATACCACTCTTACTTGGACACGGCCCAACCTCGAGTCCTTACTGCGTTCGGCGGTGCCTGGGTGCTGGGAAACAGATACATCGCCGCGGCCAGGGAGGCGCTGTACTGGTTGCCCAACATACGGGAGAAATACAGGTAAAAAGTGTTTTGTATTGCCGTGCCGTACAAGCGGCCGTATTGTTGGGGTGATCCGTAAGGGAGTTGTAGAGCAATAGCTGGGCTGCGGTACGTGCTCTCGCATGTGCAAATTCAAGCTTATGTTTGTTCCTTGCTTCTTACTCATTCAAGTTTTCCAAGGGTTTATTGAAAATGATATATTGATCCCTGAGTTTTATTGCGGTGGTGGCTACGGCAAGTTTCGCGGTTTTCTTTGAGCCCCCCCCCGCCATCTCTCCCACTCCTTGGACCCATCCTCTCAGGCTGCACCGCACGTATCAATTTTTAATTGACAACGGTCTGGGTCCCTTGTTCGTCGCGTACGCCAAGTCCTTGGACCTGCTGGTGGATTCCGCGTGGAGAGCAGTTGATCAGCTGCGGATTGGTGAGGAGGGGGCAGAGGGGCGGGGAAGCTCCGAAACCCTTCCTTTCAATCCAAAGAGTCATACTCTCTGCCACGGACTACCTCCGTTCCCGCTCCCGCGTCCCCCATTCCGTTCTGTGTCGAACCCCTTCACTTCACTCCCCCCTTAACGCACATAACCCAACATCCCAAAACCACATAACCGGGGGCCCCCACATACCCCCAATTGCCGTACAGCGCTGATCACGCTTCTGGTGGTGGAGCCGCTGTTCGTACAGTGTTGTTGTCTGGCGTACGAGTGGATACTGGTTCAAAGACTGGAACGGGCCCGACTGATGGGCATTTTGGCGATGGTGGGTCTTCCGGCGCCCGTGTTACGGCAGCTGGCGACAAAGGAGGCCAAGGTGACTGTGAGGGGATGGGGATGGGTTCTTGAGAGGAGGGAACCGTGAACAGCAGACAGAGCATGTGTGTGTATGTAAGGGATTTTAATAGGATGGCGCAAAGTGGCTGTGATGGGGTGCGTGGGGTTTTGTAAGGGGGTTTTATTTGTAAGGGAGGGGTTATTAGCGCGTGTGTGTATAGGTGGGACGGTTGGGAGAAAGCGAGGAGAGGTGAGGAGGAGAGGAAGCTGGACTCGGGCTGTCATGTGTCGTACACTATCTTCATTTGGAGAAGTAGAGGCCTTATGGTTTTGGAGCTACGCTGTCAACGGCGTGTTGGGCGTCCGTATACGGATACGTCCTTCTTTGGGGCGTTGTGGCTTCCTCCTTAGGTCCTTGACGACAGCGACGACGACGATGACGACGGTGATTCCGACAATGATGACGGCGGAGAACGTGAAGGTGGTGCCAGCGGCGGCGCCAGCGGGAATGAAAAGATGCTCGCCACGGCAGCACAAGATGATGTGCGAGCTGGTGGCGGTGGCGCAGCCGCCGACGCCAACTTGACAGCTGGCGGCGGCGCCACCGCCGCACCGCCGCGTCCGCTCAAGTTCCGCAGCGTCAAGAAATCCGAGCCGTTCCCTCAGTCGGACGCAAGTCCTATGAAGGGGGGTCGGCGAGTTAGGACGCCACCTGACGCCGCCGACGGCACCACGAGTGATCTGGTCCGCGCCGACCCGCCCGGCGTCGGTGAGGTGGTTCCGGAGCTCCCGCCTGGTGCACGGCGATCCTCCTGGTCGCCTGACGGCAAGCGGCCCCCGGCCGCCACTTCCACTGCTACTGCTGCACGCATCGCATCTGATACACCAACGGGTGGCGTGGTGGGGATGGTGAGTATGGTGATGATGAGTACTGATGGCGCTCACGGCGCTTCCATTCGCGGCTGCGGTGTTGGTTTCGGAGGTGTCGTACCGGCGGGGTTGGTTCCTGCGCAGGTGGTAGGCAGCATCCCCTTTTAGCGAGGGGAGGTACGGAGCCACCTGGAAAACTATACGAGTGTGGTGCCGCAGTGCGATATCGCAATGATCGGCAAGGATCTGAGATGCGATCAAATGCTGCCCTTTTCTATAGCGGGGGAAACACACTCTCACTATCTAACAGGAGGCTGTAAAGGCGTAAGCTTAAATTCTAATGCTTAAAGAGATGACAGAGATGAGACAAAAAGTTATAATTAGGATTTATATATATCATAAATCATGGAGTTACTCACCGAGTTGTAGACGTCCTGCGCAACCCTCACCAGCTCACGTCTAATGTATCTTAGTGCCGTTCACCTCCCGGTAGGTTGTCACCCACCCACTAACATCCACCCCCTCCCAACCCCTGGTAAGCACCTCCACGTCACCCTCCTCACCCTCCTCACCCTCCTCACCCTCCTCACCCATTCACACATCGCCGCCGCACGCTCCGCACCTGTCTTAACTCCTCACCCCCCATCACCCTGACGCCTGCTTCTGCACAGCCACTCCGCCGCGGCTCCCGTGATGGTGGGTCCATCCAACCCCGCAACAAGGGGGAATCTCACGCCCGGGGTCTCCACATCAACGGCAAGCAGCTCGTTCCCTCCGCGGCCACTGTCACCAAGTTCATGGTGTGTATGTACGACCCGTTGGACGGAGGGTTTTACGCCACAATGTTGGGACGGGATGGGGGCCAGCGGGGAACATGAGGAAACCGGGAAGAGAACGGAAATAGATACGGCAGTGAGCCAGCTTTGAAGCCACCGTCATTATGTATGGCGAGCGATTGATTAACACTCACAACACACACTCATACACACTCTCTCTCACAACACACACACGCACACACACACACACACACACACACACACACACTCGCAACACACACTCACAGCACATACGCGCGCGCACACACACACACACATAGACCTCTCCGGATCTTCCCCTTTTTCCTTGTTGATAAAAGGAGTACGACTAAAGAAATGATACCCTCGGTTTAAGTCGAGTTGGGGGTGTGGTCATGTCCTTATACGCAGATGCGGCTTTAAGCAGACGGCTACGCAGGGGTCTCGCAGCCCTTACCTTTTGTTTCCCCTCCCTTTTTCAAACACATACAAACACATACAAACACATACAAACACATACAAACACATACAAACACATACAAACACATACCAGTTGCCCCCTGTTTTCTTTAGCTCCCTCCTTGTCTTCGTGGTGCTCCTCAGTGCTCTGTTAGTGGCCAGGCTAGAGCCTCTGAGTCTTTCTTTGCTCTAGCTGGTCCGAGTGAGAGGGGGAGCACGTGGCAGGACAGACAGACAAAGCCACGTGCCCCTCCCCTGCTGCGCTGTGGCTCGGTCCGGTCAGGCCCCCCGGTGCTCGCCCTTGTAGGGCGAGTCGCCCACAGTGTAACACCCCAAACACATACAAACACATACAAACACATACAAACACATACAAACAAGCTCCTTCGTCGCTCCTATTTACTTCTGTTGACATCATTTTAATATTGACTTTGTTCGTGAAGATATAAACACATACAGATGCAGAAATGTTTTCTCCTTCTTGACACATACGCACAACACGTACACATTGAGTGTTCGATTCCCCGCAGGTGCCCTTCGTGCTGTGGAACATGGCGCTGGTGATCGTGTACGTGGTTTCTCTTCTGCAGCTGAACGCCATGCAGGGGCCCCTGGCCTCCCTCAACATGGCCTCCCACATCATCTACCGGTACACCCGCGTGCGGGCCATTGCCTTCGGACTGGTGTCGCAGGTGGGCGAAAGATATGGCCGGGAAGGAGGTGGGGGTGGAGGAGGGAGGGGTGACACAGGAAGGGAGGGGTAACGGATAACGGAAACTCTCACAGGAACCTTCGCACGTGCGCAAGGCGTGGTGTGGTGTGGATAGCATCTATATATCATATCTATATATCATCTATATTATCTTCACCTTTACACCTTTATCATCATCATTTGTAACTCGTATATCTTATCTTTTCTTTCAGGATGACGTGACGTCCAGGTCGCTGTGGCGGGAGATGCTGCGTACGGAGCTGCGGTATTTTGAGAGCGAGTACGACGCGCTCATGTACGGCGGAATACCCATAACCCAAGTGAGTGCCTGGGGGCACGGAGTGGCCTGTAAACCCCCCGTGGCTGGGGACGGGCTGGCTGGGAAATGCGGTATGGAAACGCCTCGTGTAATTGAAACCAAACTCGGTCCGTTTCGGACCTGCTGCCTCCAATCCGTGATAAACCCAACCCGTGACGCACCACAGCCCTTCCTGTACGCTGCAGCTCCCACCGTACAGCCTTTCTCCTCTTGTAATACACAATTACACCCATGTGCCCCCCAACCATCCCCCCCTTTCCCCTCCCACCACCACCCGCACTACACCACTGTGACAAGCCTCACTCATTGTCCGTCCTTCACCCCCCCCCAAAACAATTCTTCCCTCACTCCTCCACTCTCTCGAAATCCACCTCGCCCCACCCCGCCCTGACACGCCCCGTCCCCGTCCCCTTTGACACGGGCATCCCTCTCTTTCCTCGCTCCCTTCCCCACAGCTCGACTCAGTGTTCAAGCACTCCGTCCCGGCAAGCACCTTCGCCTCCACCTCCTTTGCCTATGAGTTCTTTCGAAACAAGCGCTGCTTTCGGTACGACCAGGAGGAATGCCTCCATACGGGCGATGAGTACTTCGAGGTAGGCATGGAAAGTGGAGAGGGGGGTCCCGGTTGGAGGCGGCGGCTGCGTTTGCGATGATCGTCACACGTGAACATATTACATATTGTTGTGTGTGCGCAATTCGAAACTAGTTTCGTGCGAACGTTCAGCCAACAGGCTGCTGCGTTGGAGGTAACTTGTCGTGCTCCCTGTGTGTGTGTGGGGGGGGGTTCAGGCTTCAGGCATCAGGTTTTCATCCTGGCTAGGACTTCCACCTTCTGCCGCCTTCTACTTTGATTAATTATCCATTCCATAAAATGACAATTGCACCGAATGGCTTTCCAGCCGTGAATAGCCCTTTTGCTGCCGTCGTCGTGCCTCATTAGCTTTAAGAACAAGAGCGTCTTTACGTACAAGTTGTACGGCATATATATACACACACACATATATATGTGTGTGTTTATATATGTGTGTGTGTGTGTGTGAATGGATGTACGGATAACAGGTAACGCATAACGGCCTGGACGTGATGGTTCGCCGGATGCTGGCCGAGATGAACCTGCTGGTGGCGGATGCGGATGAGGACATCGTGACGCGCGGCTACAACGGCACGCGGTACGGCACAAATGATTCTGAGAGGATGCGATGGGGCTGATCGGGTCATCTGATTTAGTCTCCGCTACGCCGGGGGTTGGGGTTGGGGTGATGGCTCCCTGCGTGAGCAGAGCATCACCCTCCGGCGTGTCTAGGCCAGGCATTCCTCACCACCTCCACCTCCGCCTCCACCTTGCATTCATAAACGCCCGGATACCCCTTCCCCCCCACCTCCCCAAACCCATTGCCCCGGCCCTCCCCCCCCCCAGTTATATGTACATGTACAAGGTTGGAGGTAACGACTTGTACGAGGGGCTCCAGCAGGCCGCACAGCTATTCGTAGACTACTCCATATCCCGATATGATCAAGTGGGCACCCTCCACACGGTAGGATGTCCGGTGGGAGGACCGGGAGGACCGAAAGGGCGGGGTGGGAGGGGCGGGGTGGGAGGGGCGGGGTGGGCCGAGAGGGCGGGGTGGGAAGGGATGCAACCTCACGAGTGCTGAGGAGCTAAACCATTAGCTAGTTGTGTAACCCTCGCCGCCCTCCCTGGAGTAATACTGTAATATTGTCCACCGCATCAAAGTCCATATCGGTGCACATACACACATACACACGTTCTTATGTGTGAAGTGAAGCCCTTGTTAATCGTCGGAGCGCAGGCAGGAGCTGTGCGACAAGAGACTTACTAAAAACGTATAAAGTGATGCAATATATAGTACGGACATTTCCCTGCCCACGTGCATCCACGTGCCGTACAGATCCTGCTAGCGGTGACCATCGTGCTGGTGCTGCTATACCTTCTATTCGTACTGTGGCCTCATTTGGCTCGGCTCCAAAAGGATGCCACGCGGCAGAGCGCTTTGCTGAGTCACGTACCCCCTGAAGTGGATGTTCGGAGCCACGTGCGGGCGGTGTTCAAACGGACCATTGCGTGGCAGAAGGGGGGCCGTGCACTGGCCGGCCGCGGCCGCAGCGCCGCTGCCACCGCTGCTGGCATGGGTGCGGCGACAAGCGGTAGTGGCAACGGCGGCAGCCTGGCTGCGGGAGCTTAGCAGCGACTGGCCACAGTGCATGGCCCGTTGATGTTCGAGAGGGCATGAGGCCCATCACCGGAGCGGGAGAGGGGAGAAGGGAAACCCTAACCCTATGACCGAAAAGGGGTTGGAGGAGGGCAGAGAGATCGGCTCACGGCTCACGGCTCACGTCTGGAGGATGGCCATGATGGCCGGGAACGGAAACCCTGCTGGGGTGTGCGACTGGCTGCAGTGTTCTTTCCCCACCCCCTTTCCGCAGGAGGGCTCACGCAGGGGGTGGGAAGGGTGTGCGGCCCTAGGGTCTGTACTTCTCATGTCAAAGGAGAACGGTTAGGATGGGTCGGGAAATGGCGCGCCGGGGACCGGGGTCATTAACTTGCCGTAGGGCAGGAAAGTAAATCCGCACGTAGGACGTTATTTCAGACCCAACTACCCAACTGCCCAACTGCCCAACTGCCCAACTGTCCAGATTTCAGGGAGATGAGTTTGCAGGCTTAAAATGTGCGGTCTGTCGACGCGTCACCGGTTGATGCATGTGTTAAGATGCGGGTGTGTGGGCATGCGGACGCGTATAACGATACAAAGCGATTAGTGGTGTCTCGTCCGCATCGGGCCGCTTTCGTGCACGTATGTGCATATGCTTGTATAGGTACTTGTGTATGTGTATGTGTATGTGTGTATAGTCGCCAGCAGCTATTATGTCGTTCTTGAAGGTATCCTTGCACAGATGAAGGTGATTTTTTATATCTTGCACGGTGACGACAAACGTGCCATGTTTTTAGGGGCCGTTGGGTGCGCGTACGCATACGCGTCGCCAGCACCCGCTCAGCTCGTCCATGTTCTATCTCAAGCTGCCACGCAGTGCTGCTCAACTTGCAGTCGCCATAGCGCTCGCGCCCCTCCCTCGTGTATCCGCATCCGGCGTGCGTGGAAGGTGGGCGGTCGAATATTTTGCGGACGGGGCGGGAACGTCATCACGCCTTCGCGCCGCAGTGTGATGGTCGGCCAACAGCCACATGAAAAGATCATTTGTTGCAGTAATCGTGAACGTCGTTGTATCGTCGTTGTGATTCTTCTTCTTCTTCTTCGATAGGCCGTGTCTTTTATAGTTGCAAACATCACAGTCTGCCACAATGATTGTGACGATAAATAGTAAGTACTACACACGCACACGTGTTTGTCGAGATGGTCATAATGCGTCCATTCATGTTAGCCCATATGGCGAAGTTTATAATGCTATCTGCTGTTATCTGCTGGCCGGCAGGCAGTCCACGGCTTTTGCAATCGCATAAATAACTCCCTGTCAGTGAGGGGGAGATCTCATGTATGCGTACGAGCGGCCAAGGCCGTCTCTCTGTCTGGGAGAGTCCGTCCCCGTGTCTCTCTATGTCCAACATGGCGCAACGGGTAGTAGTCGTACGGAAGGCATGGCCTTGCAGGACATATTCGTACATAGCATATCGTAGCGTTGTGGTATTGGAGGCTGAAAGGTTTTCAGGAGGCGGATGTTTTGCACGCAGGGGGGCTGGAAGTGTGACAGGTTTTCGATTCGGCATTATCGAACTGATGGATATGAATTCTGAACAAGGCTCTAGGTGTGGGCTCTTGTGCTGATTGTGACCTCTGTGTGTGTGTGTGTGTGTGTGTGTGTATGTGTGTGTATGTGTGTGCCTCAGGCCTTACGGTACGCCTGGCGCGCATTTTTAGGATGGCGGCGCCGTGGATCCATGGGGCACGTGCAGAGGGGGCGGAGTTCCAAAATGGATCCGTGGCCTCTAGGCCTCTGGGGCCGCTGCTCGAGGATAATATACCCTCGTTGGATGCCATGCTTTTTGCACGTGCGGTGGCAGCGGTGGCCAATGGTAGCTTTTGCTGTTAGCTGCTGCCGCGTTGGCTTTCTATCTGCTCTGTCACTCTAGTTATCGCAGTTATGGGCCGTTACGGAATGTGTGAGACGCTGGCGGCCCAGTGACCAGCACGGGCCAATACGACTACTGCGGCTGCGCGCCACATTGTGTTCCAGTCCAGTGCTAACTGCATCGCGTCACGGAGGCCTACCTACCTGCCTACCTGCAGCAGGGGGCCGAGCGGGCGTTGTCAACTAATGGGTCGGAGAAGGAGCTCGAAAGCGGTTGACGCTCCTTGCTGCTTCACCGGCCCCCATTAGTCCCCCACCTCACTTAGTACTTCGAAGTAACGATCGACGTTGAGAGCTCGATCGCCTCGACTTCACTGCATCTCTTTGCACAAGCACGGCATCCCCCTAGCATTTGTCCATCCGGGGCCCAGGCCAGGGCTACGGTGCTGGTGCTTCCGGTGCTGGTGCTTCCGGGTCGGAAAGCCGGTGCTGAGGTAGGAAACTGGGTAACAACTTCCACAGCAGAAAGACACGCATCACATGTAGACACGGTACCGCCCTAGCAGGTCACAGTCAAGTCGCTGCATGGAGGGAAAGATATCCGCCCTGTCCCGTGCGCTTGTCTTCTGGATCGAGTCGGCGGAGAATCTCGTTTTGATCTAGTGGATTTAAAAGCGATGAACACCAAAAGTCGGCGGCCGGAGGCCGGGCGCTACATCAGCATAAATAGGACGGGCGCTACTTAAGATACCATGCCGTAGCCGGGTTTCGAGCCTTTGACAAATAGGACGAACACGAACACGAACACGAACAATGATCTCCCTTCGCGAACACCTCGTGAATTTCTGCTAATATACCTTTAGTATTTTTCTCCAATACACCTTTAGTCGTAGAACTCTTCACATGATGCGGCTAACTGAGGCGGCAGCTGGCCGCGTACCCGATCAATAAATGACCTTGTCCACCGACGGCTTTTTCCACTATTCATAAACGCCTTCGATACGAGAGCACAACCGAAAAGTTGTATGCGTGCACATGAACATGTCTAAACTGATGAAGTAAAGACCAGAGAGCGTTCGATGACAAGCCATTCTGGAGCACAAGCGGACACACAAATACACACGACGCCCCAGGCAGTGGAGGGGTCCTGGGTCCTACTGATGGCAGGGCCCTAGTAGCCGGGCCCTCCCGGAAAGCAGCGCAGTCCCAACGCCGAGTTCCTCCATTCCCGGGCACATATCCATTGACTTTCATGTAACACAACCATCACTGCCACCACCACCACCGCTGTGGGTACATCCCCGCAAAAGACGACAAGCCGCCCAACACGACCGACAATCCACGTGCTGGAAGCACAGAAGATGAGCCAGGGGACCCAGCCAGGAAGAAATAAGACACTCGTATGGGCTATAGGGCGCTTCGCCACACCCGTGGATTGCGGCGGCAACGGCAGACTGTCCCTTGTTGCGGTAACACCCCCTCATCGCACCTAAATGCAGCTACTGACACACACATACATAGGGAGAGTTGCACCACATGAATAGGGGCCCAACCAGGCGGCTACACCTCATCCCAGGCATGGGCCGTGCAGCACCAAGGCGCAGGTCGAATGTCGCCGAAGTAAAACAGCCAGGGGGTGTAGTAAGGCAGCCAGGCAAGTGCCCCTGCCCGTGCCCCGGCGCAGACATAAGAGACACTGCCCCTCCACCTTCTCGGAGGAATCGCCTGCTCCGGTTCTTTAGTTCTGTTCGAGGATGTCGACTAACCAGTATACGCCCTTACGTCCCACGAGACACCGAGGAAAAGGACAGGGGGATGAGGCAGCATGCGAGTCCTGGCTGGGCAGCAATCAAGCTGGCGATGGGAAAACGGCACACGTTAAGCCCAGCAGCCAAGATTCCACGCGCACAGACGCAAGCACTGGCCCACAAAGAATGCATGCATACTCCCAGGTGGGCAGCCAACGCACGCCCACACATGCCCCCCACACCCGCTCGTGTAGACACAGCTTCACATCCCAGACCCTTTGTATCCACACGGAACGTGAAGGGTACCAAGCAAACGAACACGCACACACATCCGGTAGACGTTGGACAACACGATACACATGCACAGCGCTAGACCCCACCAACCCAAAGCAGAGCAGACGCACTTTCCCAACCCACATAACAGCTATCAAAAACGCATATTACCCACTTGTATGTAGTCCCAACCTTGCGCGATATTCATCATAGCATACCCATACAAATATCCCCATTTTCGCCAAATACTTTTGGTAAGCTTTAGGTTCAGCAGGAACTGTGCAAGTGCACTTTACTACCATAACGAATGGCAGCAGCAGTATCTCCACCGCGCTGCTGCGCCACAGCAAATGCAAGAAAAGTGACATCGAAGGATTTTCCGCCACTCACGATGCAACTGCTCGAGGAAAGCAATGCCTTAAAAACGATTGCTCGATCGGCCAATGCCCAGGACCCGATTGGAGGTATTCGGAGAAGCGCTCGGAACCACCGCCGATGCATTTCGACACACATCGACAGCGGTAAAAACATCCGGTCCGCAAACATGGACTACGACCGACAAGCTCGCCAGGAACCTTCGGCTCATGAGGCCAAGATCACGGTGCTGAGTAAAGGGACCGAAGTTTTGGCCAGCCCCGTACTCTTCCCCCCTCCGTATCCGGGGAAATTCGAGGAGATTCCATATGTCGGGATCTCTCGCTCGAATCGAGCAAGATACACGTGCGCACAGTATCACAACGTCATTAATTGGGTCATAGTTGCCACATCACATCACATCACATCACATCACATCACATCACATCACATCACATCACATCACATCACATCACATCACATCACATCACATCACATCACATCACATCACATCACATCACATCACATCACATCACATCACATCACATCACATCACATCACATCACATCACATCACATCACATCACATCACATCACATCACATCACATCACATCACATCACATCACATCACATCACATCACATCACATCACATCACATCACATCACATCACATCACATCACATCACATCACATCACATCACATCACATCACATCACATCACATCACATCACATCACATCACATCACATCACATCACATCACATCACATCACATCACATCACATCACATCACATCACATCACATCACATCACATCACATCACATCACATCACATCACATCACATCACATCACATCACATTATACAAAGTCATTCTGTATTAAGAACCCCGAATGTACAAAATCCCTGCCCGCGTTGGGGTAAACCGATCCATTAATGTGGCTGCCTGGAATGGCAGGAGAAAACCTGACCTCAGAAACGGTCTGCACGTCACAGTGACGCATATTTCCCCACACAAGACACTATGCAGGCCATGTCTGCCTGAAATGCCATTCATCTCTTCAGCGCATGGTCATCTTCTTCCATCGGGGCTCCGAAGTTTGCCTCCTCAACTCTGCCTCCAAACGTTTTGTGCTCCGAAACACTACAAGAAGCACCACTTCACACCAAACACGCCCGCTTGTGTTACTCACATCCGGCGGGTGGGATGTATGGCGGTCCAAGTGCGCCCCCATGCAACTGCATACAAGTACGTTATCATCATGCGCATCTTGCATACGTGTTTCCACTCGATGTAAATTGAAGGGACGAGACACATGTTGCTTGAAAACTTTGCACAGCAAGGTGGGGGATCCGGCAAGGGGAGGCCCCTGGTCAGGGCGCAGTGGAAACTGATCATGCCCACCCCTCACTAAAGCGACCGCCACCACCACCACCATCATCATAACAATCACGGCCACCAGCCGCCGAACAATCCACGGCCTGATGAGACCCCAACAGGAACAGGTGGGCGCAAATGAGTAGGGGCAGAACTTGCACCGGGATGCCGTTGGCCTGGAAAAAGCCCAGCCCCATGTCGCATCCACACACAAACTTACGTGGCATTCTTTTAATTGTACATTTTTTCGATAAGCTCTTCGGTTTTCTTTTCTGCCGTTACTCCGTTCCAATCTTTCCTTTCCGACAGGTTTCGGACACGTTAAAGACGAACTCAAATATCCCTTCGCCCAAAAGGAAACCCCTAAGCAAAGGACAGCAGCCGAATGATCAAACGACATAAATCCATGAGACCGAGAGGCGCTCACGAGCGCGCCTCCTCCACGCGGGAAAAGCGCACCCCGCTCTTCACGTAGAAAGACCCTCCGAGGCAGCAGTAGAATTGCCCTGGCCTTAGCCTTAGCCTCAGTAAGCCTTATCGTCAAAGTAGCCAAAAATAACGGCCGCAAGCCCCCCTTATGCCGAGCCATATGCCTTACGTCCCGCCTAGGAGCTACCCAGTCCGTTCATGTCGTTGGCCTCTCCATATGCTACTGGCATGGCACCTGTGAGCTACATCTTCATCTTTATCTTCATCTTTAGATTCATGCACGGGTTAATGCAGCCAGTGCAGCCGGGGAAGGCCGCCGGTTCCGGACCCGAGGAATACTGATCCGCCGGTCTGCTTACCTGGCCGCATACCCGTCCATCACATAATCCTCCGGATCTGCACACCGCTGGGCCCCAAACTCGACCCTTGGTAGAGCCAACTCAGGGTGTTGGTTTTTATTTTGCGGATAAAAGCCCGCATAACGAAGCGTCGTGTTGAGTTTTCATTTCCAGAGAAACACCTCCACCTCCACCTCTACCGCCACCATCACCGGCCCCCTCGCCCCTTACGGCCCTTCCCGTCTTCCCCTCGCCCTCGCCGGGACCATGGTCCGCCGCATCTCCCTCTTCCACTTCATGGACCATTTCATGCGCTCGTCCGTCCGTCCATCCGTCCGTCGGAATGCGCACGATTATCGAAGCCAGCAGCAGCCAGCAACGACAGCACCGCAGGCGCCCTTCATCACAATTAGGAGCAGCCGGTTTAACGCCGCTAATACGGGGGAGTTAACCTGTGTATGTATCCGCCCGCCCGTCCGTTCCTGTGTCCACAATCGTCCCTCACGGAAGGCACTGGTTCCTCTCGCCTGACCTGACCTGACCTGGACCGCAAAGAGGACGCGACCTCCAGAATAACGCAACTTCAATAACGGTTGAAATCGCTCCAAAAGACTTGCCCCTGCGCCAGAAGAAGGATGAGGCACGAGGCACGACAAAAAAGCGCGCGAGAAGCTCATAACAGCAAACAGGAAGACTGAGACGGGATCCGCTCTACCCGCAGTGAATTCATGTACTCTTCCCTCACAGTTCTATGACCGAGAATCAAGTATCCGGACATGCCAGCGCGAAACAGCGAACAACCCATCAAATTCGAAGGAAACGAAAACGAACGTTGCCGCCACGCCGCTGCGTGTAACGGAATTCTCACTTCAATTCTTCCTGCCTTCCGACCCGACCCGTTATTTACCGCCCGCATACCACCTACGCCGTCTCCAAACCCATTCGAAACTGAATCGCAATACCAGCAACAGCAGCAACACCCACAGGAGCTTTCCATGTTCCAATACATCTGTTCTTCTGCTGGTCAGGGTGCGGACTCGGAATTATCCGAGCGCAGAAAGCCGCAAACTTAAAATGAGGAATGCGTCGTGCCGCGTGCGTCCCCAGATGAAGTTGAGCAGCAGCGGCGGCACCGCTATGACCATCAGCACAAATGTAAACCCAACAAAACAAAAAAGTGCACCAGCCAGCCAGCTAGCCCGTCCGTCCGTTCGTCCGTCCGTCCATTCTGATGGCGTCGCGTCCTGATAGCGAATGCCATCTGCACCCAATCATACCCACCCAGTCAATTATACCCATCCAGCCAAACCTGATGCTAAATCGAGTCTACTGGGCCCATCCACCTCTCCCGGGCACCAGACGCCGGCCATCAACCCGACCGCACAAACACTGACAACCCGAGGCGATGGCCCGTGACCACCCTATTGAATCAGAGAGCAGCCGCACCCGGAAACTGTTGCAGGACGTAAGAATATCATCACCGATGCTCTTCCAAACGGAACAACACTCACTATGGTATGTTTCCCTCTTTTGGACTCTCCCAGCGCTCTCGCATGATCATCATGATTACCATAACGATCGTCAATCATCCTCACCCTTTGACCGTTGCAGCTACCCTCCCTCCGTTGCTCCTCACACGCCCCATTGGAACCCCCCGCGGGCCCCTCAGCCAGCGCCTGTGGCTTTCTTTTTCCCTCCGCAGAGCGCTTTGAGTGAGCGTTTGAACTTCACCAGGTCCCTCTCGCACTCCTCGCTCCATAGCTCATTCAGGGAGATCACCAGGGACTCCACCTTAAGGCGTGCCCATGGCAATGCTGCACCCGCCGCCATGCCCCCTCCAACGCCGCCACTGACGCCCGTCGTGTGGACGGAAACCATCCCCCCGGCCGCAGTCGGCGGCGAAGAAAGTTCCATCGCTGCCGTCCGCAGCCACGCACGGAAGCGTGCCGCGCCCATGGCCAGCCAGCCGGTGTGCAGGCAGCTGCTGATGGGCACCATAAGGTCCGGCGGCATGCCGCCAGCCGCCGCCACCATCAAGGACAGCACCAGTACGGCCCCCAAGCTGCCCGTCGTCACACCCTGCAGCTGTGTCTCAGGCTGTCGCAGCTGCTCTGGAAACATCCCTTGTTGCGCGGATGCTGCACCAACGGCACCGATGCCTGGGTTTACGCCGGCCACTATCACCGCCGCTGCCGTCGTGTACACCAGTCCATGTGCGTTGGGTGCGCAGCACGCGCACGGTGCGTCCAGCTGTGCAGCTATGCCCGCATAAGCTCGTTCCAGTGCTGGCTCTTGAGAGCAGCGGGCCTGGAGGGCTGCGAAGCCAGCGCTAGTGCCGGTAGCGCTGCTGCCCCCGCCGCCGATTCGGCTTCCCGCTCCTACTCCCGTTGGCCCACCCCGGTTCCCAAGCACCTGGATCGAAAGCCAAGGCGGCTGCGCCGTTGCCGCTGGCGCCCTTACGAAGGCGGTTGTACACAGCAGTAGCTGCGCCCAGTCCAGGACCACCCGACATGCTTCCGGCTCGTGGCAGTGCATGCTGGTCACAGTTGCGGCCACCATGCTCTCCAGGAGCTCCCTACGAGGACAACCGCACGTGGGGCACACAAGAGCACGTCCATGCCAGAAGTACCGCAAAGCCGTGCGCACACGCACGGACGCACGCACAGTGCAGGACATGGAGCGGTATGGTACCGGGTAAGCTGCACTCTGCTACAGGTACACACCACATTAAAAAGGTCCCAAGCAGGAAGCCAAGCGCCAAGCTCACACATTGAAAAGAGCCAGAGCCGCTTCATGTAGGTCCAGATGGCCCATATCATCCCATCGATTCGCTTGGCTAATATTGCAGGCGAGCACGGCATTGCTTCCACACAGATTCATCATCATAAAGCTGTATTACATCATCATCATCATCATCATCATCATCATCATCATCATCATCATCATCATCATCATCATCATCATCATCATCATCATCATCATCATCATCATCATCATCATCATCATCATCATCATCATCATCATCATCATCATCATCATCATCATCATCATCATCATCATCATCATCATCATCATCATCATCATCATCATCATCATCATCATCATCATCATCATCATCATCATCATCATCATCATCATCATCATCATCATCATCATCATCATCATCATCATCATCATCATCATCATCATCATCATCATCATCATCATCATCATCATCATCATCATCATCATCATCATCATCATCATCATCATCATCATCATCATCATCATCATGTACTTTGTTCGCACATGAATCACATGCACCGCCGCCCCGTCCCCATCTCAGCAAACCAAACACAGTTCCTTACCCACCTGGACGCAACCAGGGCCTGAGGTGTGTGCAGCAACAGTGCTTGAAGCACTGGCAGTACATGGAGGACGCGCGCGGTGTCCAGGAGACCTGCGCCGGCACCTGAAGCTCCGTGAGGGCCCAGGGGCCGCCCCAAGCGGACCGGCACCTGCCGCAGGAGGATTAGCACGGCAGTGCCCAGGTCCCGGTTACAGCCGGGAGAGTAGTCAATTACTTTAGCCTGACCTGTCTCAACCCAGCTTAACCCCGGAATGTACATAACACTTCGACACGACCCATCTCTGCCCTGTCACAGCGCCGCCCGGGTGCCTTAACAACCCCTTCCCAACCCACACTCACCTGAAGACTGGCGCACGCATGCTGCGCGACCAAGCATGCCGCTCGCACAGCCTGTTCTGCCACTGCAGCAGCCTGGCCATCTGCCGCTGCTTGCTGGTCTTGCTGCTGCTGCGCTGGCGGCAGAGGCGGTGACGGCGGTTGCTGTGCTAGAAACTTGCCGCAAAGCGGCAGACAACCCAGCACCAGCTGTAAGATGCACAGCGGGGGCCCGTGCCACAAGGCTCGCACGTTTTGCTGCTGTTGGTGGTGGTGTCGATGGTTATGGTGACCAACCCCACGCGCGCCAACCCCAGCAGGGGCCCCTGCCGTCCCAGCTGCTCCCGCATCTATCGGCCAATCAAGGTTGGATGGCCACTGCCGCTGTTGCAGTTGTTGCTCCGTTGGGGGCACCGGTGGGGCGCCACTGGAGAGATTCAGCAGGCAGACGGCGCAGGAGAGCAGCTCAGTGGCTGCTGAGGAACCCCCACCGGTGCCACTCCGCGGCGAGGAGGCAACTAGCAAAGCTCCCTGCAGCAATGAGCACGCCGCCGGCAGCAAGTGTGCCCCCTCACATGTCTCAAGCAGCAAACTGCCGCCAGCTGCTACACCACCGCTGATGCCACCCGTCACGACCAGTCCATCCGGCATGCTGCCGGCCGCTTGCTGCGCAGCTACAGCTACAGCACCGGTACCGGTACCGCTGCCTCCCCCAGCCGAAAAACTCAATCGGAGGCACGACAGTAATTTTGGCCAGACCGCACGGACTACCTGAACCGCCAAGGATACCACGGCTGCGGCGCCAGCGGCACCCTCCGCCACAGCTGCAGCCTCCTGCGGCACTCGCCCTGCATCCGGGCTCTGACGGCGTGAACCCGACACACCTGCTCCCATGTCTTGTACTTGCCCCGCCGCCGGTACGAACAGCAACATGCTAGCCAGCCCGCCCAGGCGCTGGGCCGCCATCATGGCCGCAAATCCCAACTGCTGCAGCTCCTGGCGCAAGTTGTGGCCGCACAGCGGTGCACGTTGCGAGGTGGCGCCCGCCCCCTGCGCGTGCCTAAGCCCGTGCATGTGCATCTGCCCATGGTGGTGACACGGCTGGGGACAGTGCTGCTCGCAATGTTGCAACTGCTGAAGCTGCTGAAGCTGCAGATTAAAGGGCAGCTGCGATTGCGGATAAAGATGTGGATGCAGCTGCGCATTGGCGTTGTGGTGAGAAAGGTGGTGTTTGGCGGCGGCGGCCTGCCTTGATTGCCGGGAAGTCTTCCAGATGTGTAAGTGCGCCTGCAGCGCCCCGGATGACGCTGCCGCTTGCAAGGCCGCGCTTAGGCGCTCCAGCTCCAACGCGGCGGCTTCCACACGAGGAGCTAACAGCTGCTGCAGCAGCAGCTGCGGCGCCAAGGCGCCAGCCATCGCGCCTGCATTAGCAGTGGCACCGCTGCCACCAACACTTATGTCCCTTGAACTGTGACGAGACAACGACACGGCCAGTTGCTGCTGCTGCTGCTGCGGCTGCTGCTGTTGGGAGGACGACTGCGGGTGGAGCGAAGGTGATGGCGATGGCGATGGTGGCGGAAGTTGCTGGGAGCTGGAAATGCCGCAAGCCAGACGCATGAGGGAGGCCACCAGCAACTCCCGGGAAGTCATGTCCACACCCGGTGCTGGGGAGGGAGGTCAGGATAGGATGGGATGCAATCGTTCCTTGGACCATATGCGGAGAGCCCTCAGGGGGTTATGCTTGGGAAAATGCCCTTAGCGCTCGGCATGGCGGCTTGCTGTTGCGCCCTTCGCAGACGGGCCCCCCAAACTGTGACTACATTGGCAACCCACATGGGAAATGGAGACACAAGCACCGCATGCAGATAGGTAGATAGGCGGTCACACAAGCACCGCATGCAGATAGGTAGATAGGCGGTCACACAAGCACCGCATGCAGATAGGTAGATAGGCGGTCACACAAGCACCGCATGCAGATAGGTAGATAGGCGGTCACACAAGCACCGCAGGCAACGGGGATTCCTGACTAGAAGGCAAAACATGTAGGCAGTATTCAGGTGTACAGAACATAAAACATAGATGGTTTGTACATTGGGACCTAAGCATGAGAGGGTAGGGGGCGGCGCCCTAGCTCGTACAGAACTCACCAGGTTTGTGCCGCAATGTCACCTCCGGCCCTGGAAGCAGAACCCCCAGGCCATTGATCCAGCTCGAATAACACCCAAGAAGCAGATTCGCACAGCCGCCGTGGACGCAGAGCCGATTGAGCGCCGTCGCGGCATTGCGCGCCAACTTCTCGTCACGCGACGCCAGCGCTGCGCGCACAGCCTCCAGGGGACGTGCCAGCTCCACGGGGTGGTCCGAAAACCACGCGGCCATGCCCCCTACCAGCGTGAGTGCAGTGCCGGCCAGCTTGAGCGAGCTTGCCGGATGTACCACGGCGGCAGCGGCAGTTGAGACAATAGAGGCGATGTGGGCATCGTCGACAGCGGGGCCTGCGGCCGTTACCGAGGCGACTGCAGAAAAGGCGGTGGCTCCAGTCACCCCGGCGCGGGGGCTCTCCGCTGCGGATCTGCATAAAGGGTAAAACGAGAAATTCCAACGAGGTACAAGGACAACGGAGGCACAAAGTCAAGAGCTGCGTTGCACTGTGTGATGGAACGGTCAGGCAATGAGATGTGGGCCTACGGCCCAGTGGGGGGGTAGGAAAGGCACTGAGACACGACAGGATCCAAACAAGCAAGAAGTTTCGCGTGCAGCGGGAAGGCGGATACTTCCCTTTATCGTGTAGTAAGGCAGGCAAGCCAATAGAATATTCATTCATTACGCCATTTTTCCGGTCTAGCGCGTGGTGGCGCTGAACTGGCCTTCGTGACTCGCTCGCATCTTGCGGGGTTAGGCGGCTTAAAGTCGTAAAAGTTACCTCCCGGAACCCTACTTGCTCACACGGATTTGTCTAGGTCCTGCTTGGACACACGTCACTTAGGTTGGAATAGAACCCGCACCTGCTGCCCACCCCGCCGGGCCCGCCGCTGCACAGCGCCACATTGGCCGCGTATAAAGAGCTCTCAAGTCGTGTCCAGCAGGTTGGACCCAAGCCCGCAGGAGCAGCACCACTGGCGGTGCTGCCGCTAGCGCAGCCCTCCGTCGCGCCCAGCTGCGTGGCGTGCTCAGAGATCATTCTCTCCAGAAAGGCAGCCACATGGCCGAGCCCCACAAGGCCCACCAGATCCCGCATGGTGGCGCCCAGCTCGCGGCGGACCTGCGTGCAATTCGAAAAAGGGTAAAGAAGGGTACCCATCTCACCAGGTCGCGGCTTTATCTGATCGTCTCCATCGGGCACCAGAACGGTGCTGGTTTACAACTAAGCCGAGAGACCCCAATCGACGAAAGACCTCACATCTACAGTGACCCATCCCGAATTCTCAATGCTGCACGGCGCGGCCCATCCCCTTGCCATTTGCAAGTGCGCCCGACAGCCTTCACGGTCCCGCCACACCAACCCTCTGTCGGTTAATCGACGTACCATTCGGACCTCCTCGGGAAGGTCCCTCGCATCTGCAGTGGCCACCGCCGCGGCTTCTGGGCCAAGAGCCGCGCGTGATACCAGCGCCGTCAGCAGCTGCGCAAGCAGCGGCAAATGGCTCTGAAGCGTCGTCACGCCCTGGCTGGGACCTGCGCCCGCACCTGCACCCCCCTGCTGGGTCTGTGACGAGCAGACCTGTATGAGCTGCGCTAGGTAGGTGTCTTGCCAAAACGACACGCAGCTCAGCGCCACCTGCAACGAAGGAGGTGGAGCAAGAGGGATGAAGAATTTGCTGATCTTGATATCATTACTCTTTCCTTGAACGACTTGTTATGGCTGAAACACGCTCATATCTCAGCGGACCTGATGCTAGCCAACGGCAGCTACCTGCCCTGAGGAAAAGGCTACGGAAGATGGGCGGTGGTCATCAACATGCACACAACAACACAACACAGTTCGGGCGGAGAAATGATGGAAGCAGAATACAAGGCAAACCTGAAACGCGCGGGGACACGGCGGTGAGCTTGCGTGACTGGCTGGCTGCCCGAGCGTTGCCCGCATTTCGTGTCTCACCTCGGGATTGTTATGACCTAGCAGCGCCATCAGCTGCGGCCACAGCGCATTAAATCGTGCTTGCAGTGCCGTGTCCCCACGGAGCGCCCCCGGTAGCACTGCAGATGCTGCTGAACATAGCACGCAGCACACAGCCTGCAGTACTGCACTGTCGGACCAGCCCGACCAGAAGGCGCAATCAGACGTGCTGCAGGCTGCCAGCCCACCGGCCGTCGGTCCGATGGGGAGTCCCCTTTGTCCCCCGCTCATCAGCGCCACCTGCGGATACGGGCCCCGGCAACTTCGGCATCAGTGAAGGGGATGGCATTGGCACCCTACTGAGGTGCGCAGGGCTTGATTCAAGAGGCATGAGAGTGAAGATTCCGGAAGGGCTGATCAGAAGAAAAACGCCCCAATCGTCCACCATTGTGTCTTCGCATTGCCAGCGTTTTCTGTTTAGCCGTTGGCAACTCTTCCCCCTATGTGCTCCAGAGGCATAGGGACTCCTTCCCACGTCCCACGTGGTATCTTGCCGACTGCGGACATATATCCATTTCTGGTTCATTGTAAGATTATTTTTTATGTATTGCTCCCGTCAGCCCACCAGATGGTTATGGCTGCATCTTTCAATGCGCATGTCCGTGTCGCGATTGCATATGGGATTGCGTTATACCGAGCACCAATATATTTGGACAAGCATTTGCAAGTGAGGGTCTCGGCAACACATACCCCGCACCTGCTGCTGCTCTCGGTATACGAGGGCAGCCCCTTCTAGCAGTGTTTGCAGGCCGTCCAACAGCCGCTGCAGCAGCAGCGCATTCGCCAGCTGCCGCTCGGACGACGCCATTGCAGTGGCAACGGTGGCAGAAGCAGCAGTGGCGCTGCTGTTGTTGCCGCTAGCCATCCTGCCACTGCCTCCGCCTCTACCGCCACGAAACCCGGCGAAGCCGCTACCTTCGTTTTGCCGGGGCTTCCGAAAGCCTGGGGCTTCACTCCAGTTGGCCCGGCGGTGTCCGCTGCTGCTACTGCCAGCCGCTGCGCTATGGCCGCCGTCCCCGAGCACCATGCCGGAAGATGACGAGGACGTATCACTCTGGTATCCATCATCTACGGCGTCACGGATATGTGAAGTGCAGGTGGCGAAGAGTCCACAGAGGCATTCGGACGCCAGAGCGGCTGTGTCGGAAGTGGCCAAAGCCTCATACAAACATCCGATAAGCTGTGACACGCACGAGCACGGGGCGCGAAGCGGAAGGGAACATCTCAACGGTCGGGTATTTAAGCTGTACAGGAAGGGTGGGGAACAGGCGGTCATAACCAATCTCAAAATGACATGGTGGAGGCACTATAATAGCAAGTGCACCATTCTCGCTCTGGCAGACGGTGTGACTGTCGCTAGGGCTCCATGTTAAGGCTCCATCCTGATGAGCGTAGCAATACCCGCGCCCTCACCTGGCTCCGCGGTGTGCACACGCGTCCCAGGATTACCCCGCAGCGCCAGCCTCATCCCCCTCAACCTGTGGTCCCAGTTCTCACCTCAGGCTCGTGCTCCAGACCCCGCGGGGCGGTTCCCAGCTGCTCCCCCAGGCATGCAGCATTTGTAGTCCCGTGCGCCGCAGTGCTGATCGTTGCATTCCGCTGGCGGCGGCTGCAGCGGCAGCAGCCGGCGTCAGACCTAGTGAGCCCATCCCTAGTCCCATTTGTACGGGCATGGCCACAGACACGGGCACGTGCAGGCTGCCCGCCGCAGCGGCAGCAGCTGCTGCCGCCGCAGCGGCCTCTAGCGCCCGGCCTCCTGCCACCGTCGCTCGCAGCAGCGGCACAATGGTGGCGTCTGCCACCAAAGCCGTTGCAACTTGGGCCTTACGTTGTGGATGCGCTGACACGGCGCGAGCAATGCAGGCCTCCGGGAGGTCGGTGACAACCTAAATGGAAGTTTTGAGCATGGTGCAACCCACGGCAAAATGGAAATTAGCGGGATGCTGATGGCGCAAAATTCTAGAAGCTTAGGAATTGAGAAATTTGAGGAAATAAAAGCTCCGGCCGCGAACCCTATGTAAGCCGCCGGGAACAGAGCTCGAGGCAACAGGGTATTGGGGTGAAGGGAGACGTAAACACAGGATACAAGCACGAGTCAAAGGTAAAGGTCTGCGTTGCTAAATAGTCTAACATGAAGTAGGCGACTCGTGCAAACGGTGTTCACTGTCACGTTCCCAACTCCTTAGGCACGCCCAGGCCGGACACTCTCCTGCCCGCGAATTTTGCCGTCCTTTCCATGCAGACCTGGCCTTGCACCTCAGCATACTCTGGACTGATGGCCTAGCGTCCTGGACTTAAACATACATGGATCTCGCATAACTTCAAAAGGATGATAAAGATAAATAGCCCCAACAACCCACGCGCGGTCTCGGGTTAAGCCTGGCCGCCCACCCACAACCTGCAGCAGCGCAAACACCGCCGTGGCCTCCGCTCCCACCGCTGCCGCCAACACTGCGCTTCCGCCAGCATGGGCGCCACCGACTACCGCCACACCCAGGCCTCCGCTGCCCAGGGCTAGGTCCGCCAGCATGGCTGCAGCCACCTGCGGCGCCAGCAGCGATAGCAGCTGCGGTACCAGCGCCTCCGCTTCCCAGCTCACCGCCCGAACCGCCAGCGCTGCCAGTGCGGAACTTAGCTGGCTGGCAACCGGCCTGAAGATCGTAAGTTGTAAAGCGGAGCAGAGTGCCGATACAAGGATCAGACAACGGAGCCCTGGCTGAGGTCAAGGGGCGGATGGTGCAGTGCAGGTGCAAGCAGTGCATTTCTAGCCCCCCAGGACAAAGCCACCACCGAAGGGTTCAGGCCACCGGGGCAGCACCAATACCCATATTGACAAACATTCGGCCGGCGGCTTGGCCTTCCCATCACCACAAATGAGTCGCCCCTAACGCACGTGAAAACTGGAGCCGCACTGTATACTGACTGCCGCCACCCATTACGCCCCATGCACAATATGCCAACCGTCCTTAGCGCCTTGCTCACCCATGCGCATGCCGTAGCAATAGTATGCAAGCGCCTGGCGACAGTTCCCGTTTCCCCTTACAAGTTTGGTCTCCCGCTTTACGCCTCCGGTAATTCCCCTGCATCAGGACTCATCCGTCCCTGCGTTTCTACACCCCTTCCCCCACACCGGGGTTCACCGGTGATGTCCAGGCAAGCAAATGCGTCCGATGCTGGGTTTGCCTGCTGGCAAGTTTAGACCGGTTGCTTCAGCAGAAGAGCACGCCGCGCTCACGGCAATACCGGCCGGCACAGGGCGCTGCGGCGCGACATGCCGTGACTATTCTAGAACATATAAAAGGTTTCACGAGTTTTCGCCTCGCAGCGGGCCCTGCAGTCGGGCATAACGACTTCTGATACATGTCAATTGTTGATGTCTTTGCCATTAAGATAGCGCGAGCCTCTGGTTCTATTCATTGTGAAAATGCACATTCACGAACCCCTCCCGTAACGGCCCCGCGCACCAGGCCCCGCCGCCGACGCTCGCCAGCAGTAGCGAAGCCAGTTGCCCCGCAACTCCCTGAACCACGTTCACATCCAGCAGCTCCTGAGCCACACCACAACGGTAGCAGCAGCACACATAGGAATAGCGAAGGCAAATGACGCCACAAGTGCAGGTATGCAGGCGGTGGGAACAGCGTCGAGGCGCAGTGTAGCAATAACGGACAGGACGGTGGCGGCAATAATCTAAGGCAAAACACGGGCCATTTTAGCAGCCGAGGATATAGATCACAAATCAAACGTTAAGGCTCAGTCTCATAAACTGCGAGGAACGTTAGCTGGCGATGTTGCTATAGGCTGGTGCTGATTCGGCTGGCGCTATCCGTGTTGCCTTCCCCGAGCAAATGCTGCGCCGCCCGTCGCCGCGTGCGCGGAACTTCAAAGCGCCCGGCTCCAACCCGCTCTGCATCCCCTTACCGGTACTTTGCAACAGGCCAGCCTCAGCGAGTGCGCCGCGAAATGGTACTCGTACTCGGCCAGGCCTGGCCGTGACAGCAGAGCCAGACAAATCTGCCAGGAACCAGAGCTGTTACGGAAATTTTGCAGCCAGTTATCTGCGTTTTTACGAGTTGCGCTGCGGCAGGGGAAGGGAAGAATGAAGTGAGGGGAGCGGCGACATGTCGGACGACAAGAAGAGAACTAGGCAGGGCCGTGGATTCGTTTAAAAGAATAGACTCCACGCGTAGTAAGGAAACACAATAACTAGGAAAGATGATGTAACAGTGCGTAACGGGGGCGTTGGCATGACCCATAGACACGGCGCTCGGGGATCCCTACACCGTGGTTTGGGACGATGCCTTAAGATAAATAAATACCAGACTCCCTGTAAGAAAATGATATTCATCAGGAATAAAATGCTACAACATGCTGTTCCAGCCGCGAAGCAGCTAGGCGAAAGTCGAAGTGATCGTAAGTTGTACGTAGGACCGTTCCCGGACACGCGACGTTGGGAAGTAACCGGATGATGCTGATAACCTTCAAGGCACATCAAACTGCATTTTAGTTGAAGTCATCATCATAAGAATAATAGAGCGAGTTGGCCTCAGCACTGCCGGTCAAGCAGCGAGATATCGCAACGGCGGCACATGACGCAGGGTGTACCGGACCTCGGTTGTGTACCGGAGCGGATCAACCGGTCGCGGCTAAGGAGCAGCCAACTTCATATGGACCGGATGCTGTTGCAAAAACATTGCTCCAACTTTATATGCTTGGTGTGCAGCAGGACCTATGTGTTTAAAGGCATATGGTCTCTGAGCCGATCGGCGATTCAGAATGGCGCTGCGCCTGCGAAGCTTCCGATTCGGCAAACAAACTTCAACTCAGTTCCTGCTTGCATTTCGAACGTATTAGCGCACGTCCTTGGCAAGGTACAGCTTGAGAGACGTGCACTAACGAAACTCTATTCTCCAAGTCAACTTGCTAGTTCATCAATAGGGAAGGGCATGCCCATGAAATGCACCCTACGCACTGCGACTAGTAAGCATGCGCAAGTCATCGTGGCCCGAGCTGAATAGCCAATGTGTTGGTGGGCGATGGTCGCACTTGCTAGGATCACGGAGAAACGGGATAGGGAAGCCTGCAGGGCAGCCTAAGATAAAAGTAAGACTCCATAAGCTTGCGCCGTCACATGTAGGGCACCACGAACCCCGCGGGTTTTTATCCCTTTTCTCGCGCACGCGCAAGGAAGAGTTCGGTCACCATTCCCAAGCACCAATGCATACTGCTTATGACATTAATATTAATAATCAGAAACGCAAGCCCAAACCTACCCATCGTGTGCGGAATAGAAAGCCTGGAGTGCAGTCCGAACAGGCGCGAGCTGAGCTTCCATGCGCTCTTGTCAACCACGGAGCCGCTGGGCAGCAGTCCACTTATGAAACACTCAAGCTAGGTGCCCATCGCCGACGACAAGGGCGGAGAGGACATCAAGGTGACTCGTAACAGGTGCACGTGCAAAACTGATGTCGAATGAAATAGGAAAAAGCAGCTTTGTTACAATCATACTGCGAATGGTAGCCACCGTAGCGATAACTTGACCATTTTGCAAACGAGTGCGTTGCGAGAACCGGAAAGCTTTAGGTAATAAATTTTACAACTGAACACCCTTTATTACATCGAAATCGCAATATCTGCATACAGATTAGCAGATTTCTCAGCAAGTAAGGGGGCATCAGTTGGGGGAAATTTTGTCATTGTCGTATCCGAGGTGCGGCGGGGCTTTCCCCAGGGATACTCAGACTGAGCAACATTGCATAACTTTTTTCTCCGCTACCTCTTGAAGCATAAAAAAGATTAATGGTTTCAGCACTCAGCTTCGCGCTTGGTGAATGCCGGCAGGCGAAACATGCCACGACACGGGTATGTCCTCAGGGGTTTAGCTATAGAAGGAAACTTCTTTTGTTAGGTTTTCTTGTTTGTGGACTTAATTGTTACGGTTTGGGCTCCACGGCCAAAGCTTTATCCTACGTCCAGAACAGGCCCTAAACGGCTTCATCAGAGCGAAACATGTGCATCGTTTCTGCATACATTGGTGTATATTTTTCGGTTTCCGCAAGATCAACGCGGCACGGCGTGCATCACAGGACCGCATGGGCACATCTCCCGCTAATGCCGCGATAGCCCCCTTTTTAGCACCCATGTCCACCATATCCCTAGCTTACTGCAAACTTGATTTGCATAATCTGCTGCTCTGTTCTTTGTGCCCAGAGAAGGCCACCTGGTAACCCACAAACCGCGGTTGTTCTTTTTTACAGGTGACCGGCTTCCCAGACCTTCCCAGAGAACTGGTGGCCAACATCGTGAACTTACTGCCTTATGCCGATCGACCGGCTTTCCGTACTACATGCAAGCTGGCACGCGAGCTGGTGGATGCAGCGTCCAATGGCTGGGTGTGTCACTGCACGACGCGCCATCCACCAAACCCTAAGTGCATGCACCTGGGTTGGTCTAAAGAGTTTTCTTGTCGGTGTGGTGGGCTATGGGGCTCGAAGCCCAGGGATTACAACAAAAGTGGTTAGATGGAAAATTGGAAATGTAAGTCGGGGCGGAGAGGGTAAACGTTTAAATGCTGCCTGTCCTCCGCACCTCCACCGTCTGCACGGTCCCCCGGGTTCCCTAGCCCATGCCCAGCATGAAGGCACGATGAATCCTTTGGAATGAATATTTCCGCAGGTGATGAAGGTGGAGGAGGGCGAGGCCCTGCTCACCAGCGGACTTCTCCAGCGGCTGACCTCTCTGGCGTATGTATGGTTCGAGCGCTGGACATGGGAGGGCGAACAGGAAACCAACTTCCTTGCAGTCATACTCATGAACCGCGACGTGTTTGCAAAGCTGCAGGTGCTTATGCCAGTGGGTCAGCTTTGGCGTAATGGCCAAAGGTTGTGTGTACATATGTGTGACTGCAAGCGGATTCATCGCTGCTGCTCCACGCTATGTACAAGGCAAAGCAAGAGATGCGTTTCTCCATCCGATCGAAAGGCGAAAACATTGTCAATTTCTGGCCAGTAGTGGTATTGTCATTTTCAGTCGAGGCCGTGATCCCGTTAATTTTTGATCGTGATTGTTGGTGACGTCTCCAACATCGTCTCCCGGAGAAAGAGAGTAGTACTGAAACTCACTATCGTCCCGTGTCGGCAGCGGCTTGATTCTGGTCTTGTTACCTCCTCCCGCGTCAGTCTCATTTTTGGCGCCCTGCCTCTTCACCCCTACCTCATCCCGTTCCTGCAGGAGGTCCGCTTCCCGGGCACCACCCACATCCCGTTCCGTTGTCTTCGCGGCCTACTATCGGCCCTGCCCTGTGTAGCCTGCTTGAGCTTGCCGCCGCTACCTCCCGCGCTGCCGAGGGACTCACCGCAGCAGCACGCCGTTTTGCGCGCCGTCGCGGCGCTCACCGCGGTGGTGGAACTGAACCTGGAAGGCTGGGCGCTCACAGACTCTGGAGCACGCATTCTATGTCAGGGACTCCCAAAGGTGCAGCGCCTGATCCTGGGTGACCTGGGCGAGCTTTCCCGGGCAGGGTGAGTGGCCTGATCTCACGTAAAATTGCGGGAGCTTTGCGTGAAACAGGAACGGGGACAGGTCAGGCCCTTGGGTGGGCTGTCGGGGGAAGTAGGATCCCCAAAGATCCGGTATATATGGTGCTGCGGGGGGCATCCTCTCGCGGGGCCTTACACCTGAAGATGATGGGTGTGACACCACCATGAATTTCCTTCCTGGACAGCCGGAATCTGAGTGCCAGGCCGATGCATGTAATAAGCTTTACGTCCACACATAAAATAAAAGTGCGACGGAGACTCACCATGTCTGGTATAGCATAATGCATTCGTAAGCCTTCGCATGGACGGCCACGTTATCGCTCTTCGGCCTTCCTATCCCCACAGTTCAAGGAAGTGGCGACTCCAGAACAGGTCCCACCCTTGCCAGCCCAGCTATTCATCAGCTTCCTGTGGACGAATGATATCCTTTTCATATATCGTTGAGGTCATTTAAAATCCTGTAACCACCCCCCCGCCAGTCGTTTGGAGCTCCGCCACCTGCACTCATTCATACCTAATTTGTTCCCCAACCTCCGTCGAGGCATGCCTCGCTACTCGGCCCATTCATAGAGATCCTCAACCAGCCGCATTTCGGTTTCGCCCACCCAAGCCTTAGCCGGCTTTCTCCCTGTTAAATCTCACCTAGTACACCGAATTAAGCCTAATGGAAAACATCAAACTTTCCACCCTTAAACCCGGATCCCTGTTTTGCTTTCCTGTCCTTCCATTTAACTCCTTCATTCAAGTTACCCTTCCTTAAGGATCTGTCTCGCCCTGCCAACCTACGTTGCCAACATTCCTCCCCTCGCAGGTACTCCTCCCTGGCCCAGCTGCGGGGCCTGCAGTGCTTCACCGCCACGGGGGTGCGTGGCAACAACTTGACTTTGGAGCCGCTAACGGCGCTGATAGGGTTGACGGGGCTTCGCATGGAGCTGGCTCCGGGGTTCAGAGACGAGGGCGTAGGGCCGCTGGCATGTCTGCCTGCACTGCGGACATTGGGCTGGTAGGCGGCCGGGGAGAAGGGACCATGCAATAGAAGAGGATTCCCGTAGAACCTGATAACGTGTTCATAGGGCTGAGGCCTCATGCGGAGGTACGGAACAGGCAAGGGATTTTTGCATTCGGACTGGGACAGAAGGAGCTAGGGAGGGAAAGAGCTAGCGGCTTGGAACCTAACGGAGCTAAAAACGGGAGCAGGTTAACTGTTGTCCTGTGGGCTACGCTCGTTGGGAATTCGCAATAGGCACGCTGTCATTTCGTATCTGGTATGGGTGCAGTGTGTATGGGCAGGCACGATGAATCGTGCTGTTACGTCGTGGTGGTCGTCCTGCACTGGTGGTCGTCCTGCGCTGCCACTAATTCCGAAAGCAAGCTATGGCACTCCCCTCCATATCTGTGGCCACATCGCGCACCCAATCCTGGCAATTTGGGACTCAAACAGACAGGTAACTATATGTTGTACGTAATGACCAACCGCTTTTTGGCGAAAAATCTAATCCCGTTGACGTAGGTGGCATGCTGAGGCACACCTTCCAACGGGGTTACGCCAGGGCAGCGTATCGCCCTGGCTGCGGGAGCTGTCGCTGTGCGTGGAGCTGGACATGCGGGCCTTGTCTGCGTTGGCTGCAACCTGCACCGGACTGTGCATGATGCAGGTGGGGCGCTGCCGCGGTAGCTGTGGACCCGCGTTGGCTGTGGTGCACCGAAGACCCCGCCGAGGCTCAGGCTTGGGACGTGTGCGCAGCGTCCACTGCTCACAACTCATTGTGGTTGACCGCCTGTGATGCACGTAAGACCGGGCGTGATTGCTTTCCTAAAATGAGGATTTAAATCGACTGCGCCTGCACAGGTCCAGGGCATATCCATCCCTTCGCCAGAGGAAGACCCGGCGTTCGCCGCCGCGGCTGTAGCGGCGACCACACAGGCAAACGCGCTGGCAGATGCAAGTGGCAGCGGTCCCGCTGCTGCCCGCGCTAGAATGGTGTTACCAATCATGCAGTCGCTGCGGACCCTCATTATCGGCGAGCTTCATATGCCGCCGCTTGATGAGCCGCAGCCAGTGGTGCGGCTTGGAGCGCTGTTTCCGGCGCTGGAGAACGTGTTGCTATTCCATGTGGTGCACCGGGGCCTGCTGCTTCTGGAGGGCTTAAACCGACTGAGACGATTGGTGTTCAACTGCACAGTCCTGCGCGATGAGGTAGGAAGGAGCGCCTCCAGGAGCCCGTTGGATAGGATCGGGTGGTATGGTTGTCTGAGGAAAGGAGTTTCATGCGGTCTGGCGGCGTTTGGAACCTGCAGTTGAATGTGCAGATGTCCAGGTGGAAAGGTCTCGCATGTTGACTTGGTGCGCATAACTTGAAGCCGCGGCCAAGCGTCCGTCCGGGCACGGTGCCCTTGCCTTGCATTCGTGATCGCTATGTGGTCGCACGGGCACCTACACCTGGACCCTACCGGGTCTGCTCAGGTCCGTTGTTTTGCTGGGCTCTCATTACCCCACGCTACGACCCGCATGCTTCCCTGGCAGTTGCTGGGGCTCCTGCCGACGCTTCCCTCCCTGAAGGGCCTGCAGTTAGAAGGCTGCAACCATCTGACCGGCGCAGCGGTGGGGACGCTGCGGGCAGTGCCCGGCGTGGAGCAGCTTCTGCTTATAGACACACCGGCGGTGACGGACGCATTCCTGACGGAGGCGGTGGTGCACTTGCGGGCGATACGCACGCTGATCTTGTCGAGATTGCTCAACGTGCGCGATGAGGGGCTGCAGGTGAGGGTGGGGGTGTGACTAGCTGTCCTAAACGGGCGAGGAAATGAGTCAAGGTGCGTCCATGGGTGTTTTGGTGCCAAAGGGAAATGCATTCACATGCATTTGACATTGTGATTCCCGGGTAAAACGCAGGGAGCAATCCTATGCGAAGACCGTGGTCCTGCACCATGTATTCGGCGATTTCTGCCTTTTGGATTTTGCTCTAGGTTGGCGGCCACACCGCTTATATAATGATGTGGCTGCCGCTTGCTTCTGTGGATGATTCATGGCGCACCGTCGTTGCAGTCCCCTTCGAGCGGGTTGTCTGAAACTCCGTAACGCATCTCATCCCCTCCCCCTCCCCCCCACACACACGCTGCCCGCCCGCTGCGACACAAGGGAGCGTTCAATGGCTTAGCAAGGCTTGTCAAGGCTATTATATTATTATACCTGTGCTAACAGCACATACGCGCCACTGATTAGGATTTTGGCTTTGTTGTCTGAGAGCGCGCCCAGAGCGCTGGGAGCCCTGACCAGTCAGGCTGCTCAAACCTTTGCTGCGCCCAAGGTCCTTCTCCCCTTCTTGAATATATATATATATATATATATATATATATAATGTTTTCTTTGGACACCTCCAGGTCCTGGTTGCTCTGGCGGGCAGTCTGGAGCAGCTGGAGCTCCGCTTCATGCCGGAGGTGACGCCAGCGGGGCTGCAGGTGGTGCTGCAGTTGCCGAAGGTGACCCTGGTGGCTGTGAGCGAGTGTGTGGGTATTGGAAAGGCCGCCTGCCGCGAGCTGGGGGCAGCGCTGATGGCGGCAGGCCGGGATGTGAACGTGGAGCACGAGACAACCGTGCTGGTGTCCGTCTCACTAGCAGACGAATTCGGGACAGCGGAGGAGGCGGAAGGTTTGGGACAGCGGCGCTGAGGTAAAAAAACGTCGATGAGAAGCTGAGGAAGCAGCCAAAGGTACTTAAGAGTGGGGGAGCCAGCACGGGTTGCGAGAGGTATTAAGTGCGGGGCTTCGGAACACGGGGAGGCAGGGTTCCTCGTTGCAGCGGTACATGTTTTTGTGATGGCTGGGGTCGCCATGTACCAACCATATAAGGCGCAAAGCACACAGTGCACCGGCCGGTAGGGTAAGTCATAAATGCAGGTGGTATGAATGCAGCCAGGACGATGGTGCCGTACAGGCCTAAGCCCCGGCTATATACTAAGCAATATATGCTGGGCCAGAAGAATGGACTGAGAGATGCATGGGATAAATCCGAACGGTATGAGGATTGAAGACAGAGATCAGTATTCATAACTTAGAGAAACAGTTTAAGATTAGAGAAGCAGAGGAAGGCGTGAGGTCTGATGCTAGCACCGGGTAGGCAATTGTTAATGTACAGGCACTTGGCGCTGCAAGCAGTTGGAGATAGATAACTGCAAAGATGTAGGATCCGGTAGTGCATTCATGGGGTTGTGGTTCATGAGCGTTGTTATTGGTATAGTGGTGTGCCCTTGTTTGGATAATGATGCGGTTTAATGCGGTTTAGCCAATCAGTGTTGGCGAGTGATACTATATATCTGGTGTGTTGCTTAGCTGTGGTGAACGGAGTTCAAAAGGCTGGGACGGAGGAGTACCTGGTACATCAGGTTTTGCAGCGATTAAGGTTTGCTGTTGTGAGGCTCTGGGTATTTGCTCCAAGGCGCGGGATCACGCTTCGGAATTGAGCATTGACATCTTTCATTTCATGCAGTCGCTCATGATTAAGTGTGACCAAGGGAGATTCCGAAAAGAAAACTGGAAGTGGTTTCCGCCGCCTGTGTTTAAATAGACGATAGACTATCTATGTGACTTCACTTTAAGAAGGATTATTCATAGAGCATGGATGCAAAATGTGCGAACCTTCGTCGTGCATGCGAAAACACAACCAGCAGATCAGCATCTCAAGGGTTGGAGGTGCAAAAATAAGGGAAATTGGTAGGATCCAAAATGCACGTTAGACGGCGGCAGCCAGAGGTGGCGGATAGAATGCCAGAACGCGTAGCTCAAGGATGCAGGGATACCAGCTTGTGGGTGTGGTAGAGTCGTAGGAATGGAAACGCTGAGGCTGCTGTGTGGCAACACATCAAAGATCATGCTGACGCCTCAACAACTTATCTTTGGCGTCAGCTACACACTGCCGTTACACACTGCGCAAGGGGTGGTGGTTGTAGGTATGGACGGCGGCGTACGGGAGGGAAATAGGGGGTAAAAGCTAGTGACGGGGTCGAAATCCACTTAGCCGCAGCTATCGCTGTGATGCAATCGCTGTGATGCCTTCGAGTTGCTGTATAGTAGTACGTATTTGCATCATTGGGAGAGGAGTCGCAGTATGCATGATGGGGGCCAGGCTGGCACTTGATCCACCGTGACCCAGGGCAAGGAAACGTGCGATGTCATCCTTGTGGTATTGCAATGGCAGGATGGGCAGGACGTTCATGAATACCATCCAGCAGTAAAGAAAGGCTACCTATGTGGACATGGAGGCTTCTCAGGGAATGCGGTGTGGTGTTGGTCCGTGGAAGGATGGTGCAAATCTGCATCATGGGGCCCGCAGCCGGGGCCCAATTATGCGGGGATGGCTTGTTTAGCTATGTTCCTCTCCAACAAGGGGCCTCAATGTACATGTCATGCGGGCTTCTAGGGCAGTTTGTGGAAATTTGCAGTGAAGTTGATGCACGCAGGAGCACATAAGCCTACTTAAAAGGTGAAGGCTCAACTATCTTGGGGACAGGTGAGACAATGGAGATCCTATTATAGCTTGCGATGAGGTCAATCCGTGGGTTTGTTGCTCCGCATGTGTTAGTCAACTGCGCAGTGCAAGCTTTGCGGTATCGCATGAGTAATCCCCGGGTGCCCTCCTTGCAGGCGGCGGCTGTCCCAATAAATTGTAGCGCCGCAACGCCAATTTTTAGCCTGCCCATATTCCGCTTATCCAAAGTTCGTGACTTCTATTAGCTCAACCCGTGTGTTAGCTCAACCCTACCTTACCTCGTCTTTCATGAGCTAGCTTGCAACATGGTGTCCTTCCGAGTGCTCGGCTTCCCCATGGAGGAAGTAAAGTCTTGCTTCTCGAGGATCTTCCAAATGAACTTATCATCGTCAGGGACCGTGAGGAGGAGGCAGGTGACGTCAACCTGGGCTAATTATAGCTGTAAAACTACAGCTGCCGACGGTGGAAGCTATGCTTCCAGCTGGGTCGTGCCCTTCCTGCCAGCAGCTGGCCACCGTTTCCTCACCACTGGCATTGGCGAGGCCGGCGCCCTCAACTCATCCAAACAACATCCAACAAACTCATCCAGACTCGTCCCAACTTCCGTAAAGCTCTCAGCATCATAACGCTGAAACACACCAGACGTCTTCACCATGTCCCGTGCAGCAGCAACACTACACCAATACCAACATCAACACGAGCACACGAGCAGTCATTCCATTTAGTCCAGCTGGCGCAGAGTACCTTCACGCTTCGTTCCACCCCGCACACACAGATTCATGAAGCCCTGCATCCCCAGGGCTCCAGCTCCACCCGCTGCACACCTTGACGGTACCCCGCCTCTTGCAACTTCACCACTCACCTACAATCCAATACTCCCTCCCATCACCATGTTATTTACTGGTCTTCGCCTACTGACTAAATGGCTCTCGGCGCCTCCAGCCCCTCCACATCGTCAGGGTCACAACGTGCAATTCATGTGTCCGTCGATACAATCCTGTGTGGCGATCAAGGGATGAGATGTCTATGAAAACTTGATATTGTGGGTGGAGGACACGGCAGCTACGGCTGAAGAACGCTCGCTGTAGGACGCAGGCCTGCACCACGATCTGCGTCCTACAGCGAGGGTTCTTCAGTCGTAGCTGCCGTGTCCTCCACCCACAATATCAAGTGCCTGCACCACGACCTGCGTTCTGCAGCGACCTGCGGCCAATCGCATTCGTGAACGAGAAGCAAACAGCTCATAACGCACGATGATGTGCGATCCCGCCTTTCCCCGTGCATAGGTCTCTGTTTGGGAATTCCTGTGTGTCCGCGATGATAAAATCATTAAAAGGACTCACGAAATGATGGAAATGGTAGGTACAGTACGTTAATGAAAACCCTTGGATAGTCGGCCGAAAAGCGCACGGACAAAATGGTGGCATCCTGCCGGGCCATGTCACTACCTGGGGCTTCCTTATGTTGGGTGGAAACATTCCCCAGATCCACCAACGACGCCCGGCACTCCTGGCCACCCCCCTTTTCGAAGCCCTAACCCCCACGCCACCACCGTCCCGGACTTGCCGGTGGACTCCACCAGATTATGTCAGGTGCACACGTACAAGCTGCTCATGCGCTTTCCTTGCCAAATATCAAAGTTTAGTAAGGCCAAAGAGGGGCGTCCGACCATGCGTCCAGTCAGGATGAAGAAGTTCGGTGATATATATGACCTTTTGCACAAGGATTGTGTTTGGTTCAGCCTGCCTTATTTTGAGCCGTATTTGCAGGAAACAGGAAGGGGGGTGCTGTTAGCCAGCAACTTTTACGAACGTGCAAGGATGGACGCAGGCCTATTACGGCCGATTGGGGTAAGCGCACATGATATAAGGAAACAAGGAACGCTTGCTCCAAGACTTGAACAGTATGTTAGAAACGGTGCAGCACTTACCGGGTTACTGCCCTTCACTAACCGTACGGAACCTGTACGGAAACGTTAACCAGGGGAGCTGACCGAACAACTTAGGTATGCGTTGGCCAACACATAGACTCATAGACTTCCTTTTAGAGAATTGTTAGCCTTTCTGAAAATGTCATATCGCGATCGTGGTGGCGGCGGTGGCTCCCGGCCACCGCGCGTCTCCTTGGTCGTCCGCAATTTACCTTTAGACATTCGGGCAGAGGTAAGGGATGCTAGGGACAATATTTGGTCAAAAATCACTTTGAATTAAGAGGCCGTATTTTCATAATTTCTTTTCCTTATCTTTCAGGACCTGCGCGCAAAGTTTGAGAAATATGGCGAACTCAAGGTATGTTGGTGTTGCATTGTCAGTTCTCCTGTGCATGATTCTCGTCGCTTTCATCTGTTATGTCCTGATCCCTAGGCCCCCTTGCATTTATTGAAATTCAGGATGTCTACATTCCACGCGATTACTACACGCAGTGAGTCTGGACCTTTAAGCAATCGAGTTATCTGGCAGACGTTGCTGTGCGAGCACATGGGGCGTCATATTGTTGCCGCTATGTGTTTACGTTGTGCTGTGTGTGGGATATATCGGGTTGATTTTCAGGAAACAGTGCGTGGAGTGTTTGTGCGAGGGGTTTGGGGCATTACGTTGTGTTTTGGCTTTCAATGTATAGAGCTCATGGGGTTTGCCCCTCAGGGCGCAACGTCGTCTCGATGAATAATAACAGTTTGAAAGAAATTTTCGAGGAAGAGCTCCCCATTCGTCCCTTCCGGACGAAAGCGTGTTTCCTATGGAGCAGCACCGCGGCATCCCTCCTGAGCATCCGAGTGCCCATGCAAGCCATGCGAGTCTATCGAGTTGCGAGATGTTTGATGGTCGGGACGAGGCTGTTATGGACAAGGCCCAAGTGTTGTTGGCCGAGGGCTGAGCGATCAACCAAAGGATGTTGCCTCTTGCGGGTATGCCCTCGGCACCTGGTCTGCGTGATACCTTTTTTAACAGACAGATCGTTCAGCATTGCTAGCATGGGGGCATCGTAGTGTCCTCCCCAGGCATGTCCGGTTCACGGCGGGTACCCATCGTGGTGGTTGCCGGTCCTCCATCCTTCCGCCGTTGATGTGGGTCCAGTTCCGCTGTGCCTATCAGCTGATCACAGAGAGCCGCTTCCTTACGTAGATTGTATGCAGGTTGGAAGTCCAGTTGGCGCGTTTACCATGTGAGCGTGTTCCATTGAAAAACCTCGCCCGCACGCACGACCCCAGCCGCATAGTCCTTGTCTGCTGTTGACGCACGAATGGGTGCTTGGGCTGCTGCTTCCCTTGAACTCTGCAGGCGTCCTCGTGGGTTTGGCTTCGTGGAGTTTAAGGTCAGTGGCTTTTGGAAGCGTGTGCCATGCTGCTGCGTTGAAGGTTCAATCCCGAGCCCGTAAAAAACTCCATCGCGCAGCATTCGTGCGGTAGTAATGTTTGAGTGTAATACGTATATGATGCACGGACCTTCAGAGCGCGGCGGCCCATCTTGCTTCATGCCTGTAGGACACCCGCGATGCCGAAGACGCAATGTACTCGCTGGATAGGTCGACCATCAATGGCCGTGAGATCTCGGTAGGTTGTGGGCTTTTATCCTTTCCTGCCTGGTTCCTGCGCCGTTTTTGCTTCGCGGATTACCAGATTGCAATTTATACTTAAGGATGTCGACAGCTCATTGGTGCCGTGGCCTTGTGTCAAAGCCCCTTATTTTCCCTGTTCAGTTGAGAGGAATGATGCTCGCGAGGAGGAGGGATAGATGTACCTCCCGTGGGAAAGATTGGCACGTGACAGGGTGCTATGCAAATTACTCCGACGATGATAGTGCAGTGGTGCCCTGAAGGTGTTATGTAGTAATGACCTTAACTGTGGTGGCATACAGGTGACCTTCTCCAGGGAGGGCCGGAAAACGCCTCGTGACATGATGAAAATAGAAGCGCGCCAGAAAGGTAAGATCTGACTAGGACTGCTTGGCATGAAATTAGGCAATGCTTGCTTATAGACGAGCCTGCTGTTCGTTCAGGGATGTTCTCTTTTCCGAGTGCATTTCTTGCGTCCAATCGCCACCTGAAAAAGCAAGCCAACCTTCTTGGCACAATTCGCAGGCTATGACGACCGGTATGACGATCGCCGGTACGATGACCGCCGGCACGAGGATCGCCGGTACGACGACCGCCGGCGCAGCAGGAGCAGGTCGCCACGGCGCCATTACAGCCGATCGCCACGGCGCAGTCACAGCCGGTCCCCACGCCGCAGCCGCAGCCGAGAGCGGGACAGGGAGCGCGACCGCAGCCCACGAGAGCGGGAGCGGGATCGCAGCCCACGGGACGAGGACATGGGCCGTGGGCGGGATGATGAGCGGAGCCCCAGCAGGGGGCGAAGCCTGTCCCCACGGAGGTAAGACACTGAACTTTCAGCAAGTCGACTTGGTGACTAATTCTTAAGGAATCTGCACTGTAAAATGAACTCTTGTCTGTGCCTGACAGCTGAACAATCCGGGTAAGTGGTCTGTGTGTCTTCGTGCACGTTTGTAACAGGTAGTACGGCAACTAAGTACCGTCTTGATCCCTGTTGCCATGCACGTAGGGAGTCGCCAAGGCCTGAGGTGGATGAATAGCGCTGCCACGTTTCCAGTTTATTGTCACGATCGCGTAGGCTGTGTGGTCCATGTGGTACATAATATTAGTTATCATTGCCGGCACGCTGTGGCCACGAAACGCGCTTCATGTGTTACACAACCTGATATATAGGGTATGCATCGGCCTAGGGCGGGGTATGTACCCTTGGCCATCACATCAACCGATATATATATAGAATAATGTGGCGGAGGCCCCGGACCGATGGTCATGCCCTCAAGTGCGACTCGTACAGCTGTAACACTTGTTAGACGGTTCATATTTCACGCCTTACGCCCGCGCCGGCAGCTTCCCCACCGCCTTGTCCCGTTCCTCTTGTCGTTTGATTTCCTGGCACAGCACCAACAGCGTGCAGAAATATTCATAAAGAGATGCTCTAATTTCCGTGGCTGCGGACAGACTTTTCCATTTGTTCCGATGGTCATTAACGGTACAATGTAACTCGAACTTAAGTGCTTATACTTGATGTCCTGATAAAAACCGGAAGAGCATCAAACCGCACCTCTTGGATCTGCTCATACACGTTAGGTCGAGCATACAGCACCCAACCATAGGTAGCAGCAGGGATAGCTGCAATCATGATTGTCACCGCCCATCGCGGAAGGGACATCGTGACGGCCTGCGTGCCTATAAGGATAGCCAGAGAAAACAATGACAGTAATAGGTTTGCTTTATGTTCCTCCAATAAGATAAACAACGGTAATATTCACTCCAACTTCAGAAGTTTGTAATAATGCTCGGTCCTCTTCAAACAAAGTCAGTCATGCAATTCGTAAATGTAGGTGTCGGCAAGATACACGACTAGCGATATCATAAAAACATTCAGGTTATTTGTTTGATTGATTATTACAAGTTACTCTGAACTCGTAAGGCCCGGTACGAGCCAGGAGGCTCACGGACCGCAAAGCACAAAGAACAAAGAAGGAAAGCAAAAGAGATAAAAAAACGAACGTCAGAAAAAGTAAAAAATTTGGAAAAAAGAAAAAGAACAAACGGGAAAGAAAAGTTACTGTTTAGGTACACGATATTGATTCGCCTGCCCAAGATCTTCTCACACGCCGAATCCCATGAAGGGCTCTGGCCAGCTCATGATCGCGATCATGTTTCCCCCAAAAAAGTCCCCAGCTTGCAACAACTCTAGCCTTATGCTCTCGTAAGCTGGACATTCCATGAGGACATGGTATTCATCCTCAACCACGCTACTGTCACACATAGGCAATTGCGAATTGCTCTAACTCTTCCATTAGGACGGTTCACCTCAATAGCCTAGCAACAAAGCCTGAAACGAATAAGGCTGATGTGATGGCTGATGTGATAAGGCTGATGTGAGAGTCTCCCATCCAATGATGATATGTACACATTTTAATGCCCGGTTGTTGCCCGTCCGACACAAAGACCCGTGGACCTATGGCAATCCTATCACTCCTCCAGTCTGCCCGCATCTTACCCTGCAAACCCTCCACAAGTTTAGCTGTGTCCACCCGGAAGGCTGCCAAGGCATTAACTTTCTCCTCTATATCTGTGATAGCAAAATGTCCAACCAGGTCACAACCCATGATACTCAGGAGGTGGAGCATCTTGGCACCCCAGGTCTCACTCTGACAATTCGCGAGAAGGGTTATTAGAATAGACCCGTGTGCATCAACCAACTTATTCCAGAAACGAAAAACTAATTTTGCCCCCAAAACCTGAAGTGGGTATTGATCAAGCTCTCTGAAGAGTAAACTATCAGGTGCAACCTTGACACCAGCTAGCGCACGTAAAAAGGATTGTTGGTTCCAAGACACCAAGCGTACGCTGTCGTACGGGAATTCCCCATTTTTCTACACGAAATGTGCTTCATTGGTACTGCAAAGGCGGCATCAACAGGCACTTAAGCGTTGCAATTGCAGTGTAATTGCATCACGGTACTGACAAAGTTTGTGAATTGTGATGCTTTGTTCGAATCTTCACCTTCGAGTTTTAAGTGCAGGGCAGACGATACTTTGTCGTGTTCCTCCCCCCTCCTCCAGACGACTTGCTCTATTCGGTGAATTTCGACTTGTTGATAATGCTGTTTCCATGAAACCCGCTTTCACTTTGGTTTGCAGCTAGTATGAATTGCTTGGTGCAGTTATACGGAATTGTATGGAAACTCACTTACGTCCTCTCGTGGGCTGGTACCGTTAACCTGAGCCACATCCTTCCATCACCAAAACCCTCGCAACATCCGTACTGGAGTCCGACATGAAAATGCTGCATGATAGGGTTTGGGGTTTCTTATTAACCCAACCTCTACAAAGCCTTAAGGAGAGGACCTTTCCTAAATGTTACCAGATGTTACCTTTTGCGTACAATATGCATGCTTTAGTCCCAGCTGAAGCTCAAGTTTTCATATGCTCGCCAAGGACTAGTAAGGTTGGCTCCTGTGCAAGACAGGCTTGACAAAGACTGCTCCAATAACATAATAAGATAAGCAACCCCCAATAGCTGCGGAGGCCGGAGACATGCACGCCAGTTGTAGACTACACCCATACCGCGCAGGTACCATGATTTCTTGTGGAAATGACCTGACAAACACAATGATCGCCACTCCGCACCATTAACCCAACACCATCTCCAGCAGGGGTAAACCAACACCTTCCACCCAAATTCGCACCCATGGACGGGAGCTTGCCTGGCCGACGGGAGCTTGCTAGCTTGCAAGTGTGCTCATTGCTATAGGCCCTTTCAAATTGCATCCAGCATTCATGTGAGCAAAATCAGTACGACAACAGTTAAAACAATTTCCTACTTCCCCCCTGGCCTAGCTCAGCATGCTGCTAGCGCCTTCCCGTGAAAATGCGCCATGAGGAACATCGCCGGCGCATCAGGCTCCACCCTGAACTCTTGAAGGACTTGGAAGCCGTTCCGTTGATAGAAGCGGCAGCTCTCCACGCCACTGGCTTCCAGGTATGTGGGCCTGCACGAGCGTAGCAGAAACCAGCACATGTACATCGCGGCTACGAGAAGTGAATGGGAAAAGGGAAGTGGCGATAACACGATACAAATATGTGGTCGAGCACCGCACGTGTGGCACACAGATACGTATTTCACACACACACACACACACACACACAAGCAACAACACAGGATATATATATAAGCCGGGGCGCACAGCGTAAGGATCAATATGTTCTGCTTATCTGCTGCCAATTATGCCGGGGCTTTGTCACGCTCTGTCAACTTATTGCGACGTCCCAAACGGGTATAAGCAACTCTCCTGTAGCGGCATACAGCTAAAGGGCCGCAGCAGCCGAGCCGAGCATAGGGGCTGCTGCGTTGAGCTGGCGATTTTCCTCCGCAATACTACCCCGCGACTCCCTGCCCTGTGCAACAAGGATAGCCAACAGCCAGCCTCGAAGCAGTCTCGCCACCTCACTCACATTCCCAACTTGTACGCACGCGTCAGGACCTCCCGCATCAGTTCAGAACCCAGGCCTTTTCCTTGGAACTCCGGATCCGTGCCAAAGCAGCAGATGTAGAGGAATGGGCCGTGCTCCTGTGGGCACGGCGAAGAGTGGCGGGTCAATAGGGTCAGTAAAGCATCAGCTCACAGGCCAGGATGACACAACAGCCCACAGGAACAATGGCAGCCAACAAAGAGCCAATCCGTCACATTCTATTCATTACCGCATTACGGCACACTAGCCAGGGATTTGTATTTTATCCCCGGGGGCAGTGCTTTGGTACGCACATATCTGATGATGCTCGCTCGCTCGCGCTTGCCCGCTCGTCCAACAGTACAGGGCCGTACCCTGTCTCACTCTTTGACAGGACGTTTCCCACATCCTAACTGGCCAGGCAGATAACGGATCCATATCCGCGCCAGGAGCCCTTCTTCGCTGGCATGATGGTGATGAATAGCGCAGGCGAATGCAGTGTTGGGTCGCACAAAGCTGGTTCATCATTCAACATGGTACACACACACACACACACACACACGCGTTGCGTTGCTAAGTCCCGAAGCAGAAATGCGAATGTATGTATTAGAAAGCTTGTTCGGCCCCCGGACCCCCAGAGGACCCCAGAGGACCCCAGAGGACCCCAGAGGACCCTAGAGGACCTTGAAAAAGCGCTCCTTAGCCTTGTTGAAAGCTTTAACCATCTTCATGAAGCACCCGGCTGCACGAAGGCTGGGCGCGCTGCGAAGAGTGCTGCCAAGACCCCCGCAGATCCACCTCCAGTCATTTGGGAAGGTGCGTGGGTACTCGTACGCTATACACACAACCTTTGGGGGCAGAGGCATTGTCTCACTGGCCTTGGCACCTGCAGGAGCGGTCAGTGGGGGTTTGGCCAAAAGGCATGTACAGCGAGAGCAGTTGCCATCTTACAACCTCGCTTAGCGTGCACTCGCGTTGGATTGAGTGGGGCAGCGTAGCGATGCTTAGGCTGCTATTACCGGTTTGAAACAGCATGCCGACTACACCTCTGCGCCTGGCTGGCATGAGTAGGTTACCCTCAGCCCCCTTCTGACCCATGAGGCGGCCAAACGGGTGGCCATTTGTACTCAAGCGCAGGACCTCTGTGCCACGCTTACCCGGGAGATGTGGATCTGCGGGATGAAGGGCCCAGCATGTACTCCAATCTGAGGCTGCTCTCAACCCCATGCGGGCGACGTTGTGGAAGAAGCGGACTACTCGCTCGGGACATTTCCCATTGGTGAGCCAGGTGAGGGTCGGATCGCACACCATCGACTGAGCGGTTTGTAAAAATGAGAAAGGGAATGATTGCGTTATGTCGTATGTTATTGCTGCGCTGCTGAAAGTGGTGATGGGTCTGGGGCCCCGACATCGTGTATTTTTGCAGTCTGGGTCGCACGCACCTTTCCAAAGCAAGCCGCTGCAAGCTCAGTTCCTGAGTCCTTTGCGCCCTCTAGAGTTGTAATAACATTACTCCCACACGCCGCGGTCGACGCAGCAGTTTCGGCACTATCATCAACGACGGGCATGCGAAGCGTCCGTTGCCTAGCATGAACCGTCTGATTTAAGATTGGACTCGCGATCCCCCAAGCGGCCATCCGCTAAGTCGTGAGTTTAAGAGCTTAGCGTTACCTCCCGGCTACCTTAATCGTCGCATCTAGCACTACTTGCAGGGTGCGCCAACGTCAGTACGACCGGCGGATATATCGCATACCATGCAACAACAAAAATACAATTTTTTAGGTAAATATCATACACAATGAAATATTAGCTTGCACGTAACGTACAGGTAATTGAGTCATCCGATTATTGGGCTTACTGGTTATTCTTAACCGTGATTAGTCAACGGATGATAACGGACAACAGCTTTACCACATTACCAGCTTCCCAAGTTATACGGGATTAAAGAATATCATAAAATTTGTGTTGTTAAATTTGGGTGCAGTTTGGGCCTGTGTCCATAGTTTCCGAACGAGTGCAAGCTTAAGTCCGAACACTACTCCGAAGCACGGGAGTTAAAGACCAACAAGCTCTGTCACCATTACATGCTTAACAGTCCACAGATGAATTTAAAAATACTGCCTGGAGAATCGAACGCTTTATGTGGTGTCTCTCAAATACGAGTCGTAATGCTTGACAAGGTTGGAAATTGGGTTTGCAGCAGAGGGAGGTATCGCTACGGGGTAACCTACTTAAGATTAGCTAAATAATAAGATGGGGACAGGACGTCTCCAAAACATTAGATAGTTACCGGAACCTTCGTTCCTACCCTCTGGGAAGGGCCTGGAAGCGCAAGCAAGTGTCAGACCAGTGTTTTCACCCGCCCTTCCTGTCTCTAACCCCGATTGTAAGGATCAAGCGTTGCCAGCAACTGGACATGTCATGTGTGCTGCGGAGGTGAGGTACAAGACGAACTCCATGCGCCGCCATGCGCTTACGAAGTGCCCGGGCGTGCCCGGTGTATGAGCCATCAACTTTCCCAGCGATGCGTAGATGCGAGAAATGAGGATGATCTATTGATAATGGAAAGTGGTGAATCTTATGGTGCAGATCCATAAGGTGCGAAAAGAGCTACTTAGAGAGTAGCGGAGAGTAATAGTCGCAGCACCGGACGGCCAGAGCAATGTTACCGAGGTTTACCCTGATATAACCAATTCAACTCGCTGAACCTGCTGTCATATATAAGCATAATGGACGTCCCTTGGTGGCCATCGTCGTGACGGAACGCGTGCCACTGGCCACTTACGGCTAGTCCTGGTATATGGGTGCTGATGGGCGGGCAGGTTTACAGGCCCTCATAACGGTTTGGCTTGGTGGCCTCATCGTCCTGTCGTAGAACTTTGCAAACAATACACATCGACTCTAAAGAAAGGAACTGAAGCAGTTGTGCTCTGTGGATGTTGCACGCACGAAAGCACGCACGAAAGGGTCACGAGAACCCATCACATTCAGGAAGGGCGGATTCGGATCGTTAAGTTCCATCCCGGATTGGGTACCCCGGCCTCCTGGCTGCAGCCCCCAGTACAATTCACGCCGATCGTAACGCGTTCTCGGATGAGGCGTCAGCATCAGCACTTCACGTCGCTGGGATATTGATACCCGATATGCCAAGTCCCCACAACCCGTTAGTCGCTTAACGCTGGCCACTGTTTGCTCGCCTCGTGATTCCCTCCAGAATGCAGCCTGGAACGGAGCCCTGCTTTGCTGATGGGCAAGGTGCAAACACGAGTGTGGCCGTTAAGAGCACCAATATCACGACGTGTTGCACACGTGTCTGTATCGCGGAGGTGTCGACAGCGGATGTCAATTGGAGCTTAGCTACACAAGAGCGGAGCTTGGATGTCGTGCCTCTTGAGCTTTCTATGTGTAACTGGCACAACCACTGCCGACTTCCGAAGGTCGTGCAGCTCGATGGCTTCCGAGGGAACTCATCTGGTGAGCACAAGAGAGGTGTTACAAAGACGACTTGTCAAATAAAGGTCCTCTTTGCGCACAATAGCTTCGAGAACCAAGAAAATGGCTTAAAGTGGCTCTCTGCGGTTTAGTCTGCCAACAAGGTTCCTTCACGGTCCCTATGTCCGAGAACCGTACACCTCATCCATCAGGACTGGTTTCGGAACCAATAAACGTAATCCTCCAACAATCTATGCATTTGGTTCGCATGACATCGTAGCTGCCGCATAGGCGCTGGGTCAGCAGCTGAGGACCCAATCCATGCGGCGTTAGTTGTCAGCCGCAGCCCTGGTACGCTGCGTGATACGGAGAAAATGTCCCGTACACGCCTGAAGCCCCATCAAATGGGCTCCAAGAACCCAACAAAGGACAAACATGGTCCACCACCGCCCAATGTTGCCAACGCTTCTTCGGTTGATGTTGATGTGTTGTGAATGCTGAAACGGTACCCAGCAGTCCTTACGGGGCGGGTTGGGAAGGGGCTTGGGAGACAGCAGCGCCACGACCGGGACCAGTTCGCAAGCGTCCATACCTCCCCTTCTTAACTGGCATGACACGCCACGTCTACCGCGTCTTGCTGGTCGGCACCTCCCCTTCCGCCAGCTTCCCGATGCAGTACTCCTCCACTAGTACGTACGTAGTTATGGGGTGCTGCGGCCCATGGAAACCCTCCGTGGCATCGCCGCCAATGTTCTTAAGGATCGATTCACCGCCGGGATGTTCATCCACATAGTCCGTAATGTCATACCTACGGAAAAGCGTACATCGATAGCTGGTGAGTGGTTGAATGGGCAAAAAGGGGCACCGGTGGCAAAACGCCTGCTGCTTATAAATGAGGCGCATTTCAAGCTGTGCAGAACCCGAGGCGCGGTCTGCGGGGAAAGGTCCTAGCAAACGCCCGCAAACGAAGGTGTTCGTGGATCGCGCCCCATCCCTTAAACGCTGTCTATGTCACGGGGGAATGGTTGCGGGGAGCGCATTCCATCAGGACGGGTTAAGGACCATAGGAAACGGTATTCTAGACCCCCAGGTCGTAAGGGTTTCCACGAGCCATGCCTAATATCTAATACCCAATAAAGGTTGCGCGTTATGCAAAATTTCCTAGAGGCCGGTGGCAGAGATTACGGGAGGCGCTGTCCCGGGGTGGTAATCACAATGTCTGATTCGATTTTTTCGTCCATCCCTTATCTTCTTTTGCAAAACCCCTGGAGTCGAACCCTAGGTACAAGGCAACTCCCCGATTGACTTGCGCGCCCGCCAAAAACCAAAACCAAGCCATTTTTACCACCTACACGCGATACTCCTTCGTCTCCTTGTGCTGCACTATGATCCAAGCATCATCCCGCTTGTTGTGCTGGGCGACCTGGTCCAGTGTATATATGCCGAACTCCCGGGGCTTCTTCTTAGGGGCCAACTGTTCCAGCTGCTTCCCATAGTCGCGTGTTTGACGTATTATAAAAAATGTTACGATAGCTACCGCGGCAGCTGCTATGATCAGGATCTGCGTAAGGTCCATTCCGCAAGCCGACTTGCAAGTTGGACACGAATCAACTGTCAGGAATAAGCAATGTTTCGCACGTCGGTAAACATATTTATATATCTTCCAAGACCGTATGGTGCAACATGCTGGGGCTTGCTTCCGTTCATCCGTTGATTTATGTGTCGTGCAAGTTGAATCGTTCTGGGTCCCCCCAACAAAAACTACCTTAAATGATACAGTTAATAATTTAAGGAAAGCGTTGAAAAGTTCAAAAGGAAAAGAGAATGGCTAGCAACGAGGACCCTTTCGGTATTCAACCTGCTCGTTGGTTTATTGGCCCACCTCCACCACGGGGCACTAGCTTCCTAGCGCGTACTTGCAGCCTTGCTATCATGATCCTTGTCGGTCACTGGGTGCGGGTTCCGCTTGGTGGAGTCGGGGTCAAGCCGGTCCCTGTCAATGGGAACACACCAGGGGAGAATGACACCGGTAAAATATTCAACTGGCATCCCATAGTAAGTCATCGGCTGAAAGATCTCTTTTTGGAATTTTACAATTTTGGAGCTAATAAGCTGAGCTGGATTGGTGAAGCCTGTTACGGCAACACTGTTTTGGTGTCGGCGCATGAACATAACCTCTGAAACACGTGCTTGCCTGGCTGCTTACCTCGTATGACGCACACAGTACTAAAGGAGGGATAGCGGCGGGCATCCACCGTAACTGGGCCGGGGGTTCTGTGTGCTTTGCGGGCTTTGCGCTTTTGTCGTGTTCACTACTGAAGTCGTGCGCATGCGATGGGATTGGATTGGATGGGGTGGGATGGGGGATGCAGCTGCACAGTCTCCCATACTTTAAAACAATGCGTAACCCAAGTTGAAGCCTGAATCTATCCATCCCGGACCTCCCTCGAATGTCACACATGCATACGTAGCTCATGACTCTGGGCATTGTCGTCCTTATGGCTGAGGCGCTTTTGTCGTACCAGGCGCCCATCTTGCCTGGATTGGCCAGGTCCGTCCAAAGAGTCCGTACACACACACACATATATATAGTCCGTACACACACACACACACATATATATATATATATCCTCTCTCTTATTAGTTATAAAAGGTTAATATGCCATCGTGCACTTCCATGCTGGCCATGGTCCAGACTTCTTTCGTAAACTATTTTCCCACTACCGTTACATGCGGCATCCTCAGCCCTCTGGGCCGCGCCTGAACCGCCATGGATCCACCCCGCGAACTGAGTTTCCTTCCATCTCCACCTCCACATGCAACCCCACGGGCTATCCTGCACACCCAGGCGCCTCTTCTCGCCAGAATTCGCACGAAGGGCTGCTGTCAGGCTCCAGCCGCATGTGGAGATCCTTCGGCTATGTTTCTGAGACCCCACCCCGTCGCTGAGACCTCTATACCCCATTACTTATAGCGACCATCCCCCCTGTAGGCCTACAGGTGTAGATATTCTTAAGCTCCTCGCCATCAGGACACCCCACCCCACCCCATCTTTATGCCTTCTTACCAGGGCGACCCGCAAACGCATCCATTGGGGCTGCCACATGGCTGCTGGTCTGTGCTTGGCTCTGGGACTCGTCGCGGTGGTGCAGTCGCACCGCTTAAAGCGCCCAAACCCCATGCCCGACTGGTACAGCCCGCACAGCTTTCTTGGGCTCACGGCGCTGGCGATCATGGGGCTGCAGGTAATCGGTGTTAAAGGAGGTCCAAGGCCAAGGTGCACATTAGAGTTACGTTGATCTATATTGGTTTCCACCAGGGTGCTCTGGTTTGTGGCTATTGGGGCCGCACGAAGGAGGGGGCATTTGGCGACTCAGTGAGCGGAAAGGGAGGGATGGGAAACGGTTACGGTGTGCCTAATGAGGTTTGGGGACATGAGAGCAAGGGTAGCTATCTATCGTGAGAGAGTCCAACGGTTCCATATTCCATATTCCATATGGATGTTGGATTCTGGGTGTCGGAATCGCCGGAAGTGCCCTCTGTAACGGGCGCCTGGAAAAGCCGGCGCCACACACAGGGGACATGGGAACGGCCGCGGGAATGGGGGAGGGGGGGTCACACTCGTCCCGCGCATCGTCTTTGTCATTCTTCTCGATCGCCACAGCCACCCGTTCAGTTGTCTCATTGACTTTCTCGGTGAAGCATCAGCAGGCGGCCCATCCTGTGATGGTTGAGATGGCGCATGACGAGTGTGTGAATGCAGCGTGTAGACTGAGATGAGAGCAAGGAGGCTGAACTGATTTGGAAATGATAAATGCCCTGATGAGAATGGCCTACATGAGGTCTGGGCTGGTCATCCTCTATACTGGCGGCCATGCTCGATATCATAATATGATTGCTGGTACCATGTTGGAGGTGGCAGTGTTCTTTCTGGTTTCAGAGCGAAATGTATGTTCATTATTTTGTCCTGTTGGACGTTGGCTCAAGACGGGTGTCTGAGGGTCCCCCATTTTTCATAAACAGGGGTTCGGGATGAGGTCGGTCGGGCGGAACGCCGAGGGCAGGGCGATTGAAATGCCTCCCGCGTAATCCTCAAGGTCTTCCCCTCAGGTCCCCCATCACCACCTGCACTTTTCCCCTCTTGATTCGGCTTCTGCACGACGGAAGTCCTCTTGCGGTTCTGCCTTGGTCCAGGTCCTAGTGGGCATGTACTCGTACGGGTGGCCCAAACTGAGCTTGTCCAACCGTATGGCGCTGGGCCCGCTACACCGCTTCTGGGGCATGGCGGCCTGGCTGGCGGGCTTGGGGGCGATTGCGTCGGGACTGCAAGAGAAGGTAACCTTCATCCACATGAAGAAGCCCCTCACAGGTGGGTCGCCGCCCGGGTCCGCTCCCCGGGAACACAGCAGCTGTAAAAAGGCTGAATGAGGATTTGATTGAAATGGGATTTTGTAATCTGACGATCAGTGCGCTCAGAGGAGCGTGGTCAAAGGATGCCTCTGTAAAAAGGCCAATGACCATGATCAACTTCATGCAAAGAAATATGGGTCCGAATCATGCGTGTTCGGGGAAATGGTTTGCTTTCCCAAAGGGGGAGGTGACCCAGTACTGTAACTCACCCAAATCCGTGTGTGTGTGTGGAAGGGGGAAGGGGTCCTCCACCTGATAAGTGATTTCGTCCCCGGGTGGCAAGCGTGGATATGGAGCCGTTCTCACCCAGTGCCGTGCCGCATTCTCGCTGCCGCCTCTCTGCTTCTTTCGTTCAGCCGCCTTCCATTCGATTTCGTGTTGAACGCCTTTTCAAGTAATTCTACTACATCGCTGTCGTAGGCAAGGAGCTCCACGGCCTCGTTGTACGTCTGCCCGCTATTGTCATGCCGCTTCTGGTGGTGCTGGCCGCACTGGTCTTATACCATCAGGCGCCCCCAGCCACACGGCCCCCGGCGGGGGACAATAGCTACGGCCCTGGCAGCAGTGGCGGCCGGGCATCCGGCCAGGGGCTGCTGCGGGCCGGCCGACCCGCAGATGATGACGATGAGAGTGACTACGACGGGTCGTCGGGGCGGCGCCCTGTGTAGTGATGTTCTGGGCAAGGGGCAGGGCATGGAGGGCGTCTGGGTCAGGACCCATACCCTGGCTTATTAGGCAGTCCGCGTGCCAGGTGTTGCCGGGTCAATGGGGGCGAGTGTGAGGCCGTGAGCCACCGGATGATGAGGCCCATGTGACTGCGCGAGAGGGGCCGGCCGGCCAGCCGGCTTGCAGGAGAAGCCGCGAGTACGGGTCCTGCTCTTCTGACGTGCACGGTCGGCCGGTGCCTATGAATATGATGATGACGTCATGAACTGGAAATTTGTGATGGCGCTTTTGGCGCGGCCCCTCACGAGACGCCGGATGGAGGTGGAAGGCTGGGCTGGTGAAATTAAGCTCGGAACGATATTTTATGCGGCGTATCAGGCACTACTACCATGCAGTCGCCCTGATACCAATCTTCTTTGCTGCCAAGTTTTGCGGTTTTGATTATATCGAATATCGATATGGCCACATGTGCCTCATATGCACAACCCCGCCGTGCACTTATCGAGGTACTGCTGCTGCTGCTGATATTTCATTCTGGACCTAACTTACGAGTCCGAATGTTATGATATGCTGCGGTTTTCCTTGCAGAGAAATTCTTGATACTGGAGCACCCTGTATTCGCTGCAGCGTAATACAGTCGCGGGCGAGCTTTTTGTAGATGTTGCCTTTTTTGGCTGAATGAGCCATATGTGTAGTGCTTCGCGCTGGCGGTTCCGTGGGTATGATATAATGCCACTCTGCTGCAGTTCAAGGTCCTCGTCAGCGCATGCCATGTCTTGTCAACGTAACGTCATGTCCGCATCAGACAAGATATATAAACTTCATAGGTTCGCAAGCTCTGGAGGACGACGGCCCGCGTAGGTGGCCCTACGCCCCAACCCTGATCTGCCAACCAAGTCCGCCTCCCATCGAGTGGATGGCAAAAGGCCGTTTTTAAGATGACGACAGTCTGATGCCGTGATTGCATCTGCCTGCATCTGCCATGGTAAAGGACCTCCCCGGTTGCGCCGGCCCGTCTTCTGTAAGCAGGAATCGATACTCCGTCCGTGCGTCCCTGCTGTGGCCGTCAGTGAAGGGGGGGCGTTGATTCACGCACCCGTCGATTCAGTAGTCGAAACTCTCAGACCCTCCTGAATGTGCTGGCAAATGTTGGGGTGATGGAGACTGCCAAAGAAGGAGCTGCTGTGTAAATGGTGTGGTGTGCTGAACCTGAGGGGGAGGGAGGAAAAGGGACAGGATAAGAAGCCCGTGCCCGTGCCCGTGCCCGTGCCCGCATGGCCCTCCAGTCAGACGGTGAAGATGACCCACATGCCTTGAAGAAGGTCCAGCGTAAGCTTCTCACGCTGTGCATAGGAAAGCCAATGGGAATCACATGCACGTACAGCCACGCACGTACCTTCAGTACGGAAGACGTGCGTAGGAGGTCTTCCGTCAGCCCGAGGGTACCGGCAGTGGGTCTCAGTGATCTGTGACTGGGGTATCCGGCGTTCGCAGAAATGCATGCAGGGGTACACATGGAAAGGAAATAGTGAAATTGTAATACCACGTACGTGTGCCGTTGTAGCTGAGTGGTATGTAGAATGCTCGTCTTGCTAATAAAAGGCCTTAGGATTGATCCTAGACTGCGGCATACGTTCAGATAAAAGTTAATTGTCTACCCTTATTCAAGTGCCACATTCGTGTGCTATTGTTGCTCATCTTGCTTGGCTCCCAATGATGACCAGTTCGCTCAGTGAAGGCATTTCTGTGAGCAGGACAGGAATATCCTGATCACCCCTGCGCACCGTCCCCCACCTTCATCCTGACACCTGCACGGACTTACTTATCCGTGAGAAGCCGGGTATATAAATATCCTCTTCAGCCCGCAGCCAGCACGCAATAGACCCGTTCACTCTTCTAGACTACGCATGACTAAGTCCGCATCTCGGGTGCATCAAGATGCATCAGAAGCAGGGGTACCGCGCCCTGCCGTTCATTGCCTTCGGTTCAGCGGCGGCCCAGGTAGTTTCGGTGCATTCTAGGTAATCATATGAAGTTCTGACCTCTCTGGACGAGAGGTCAGAACTTCATATGTCAGCGTTGCTTCCTCGCGCTCGCGTAACCGCGTTGCGCCACCCGCTGCTGCTGCACCTATCGATGTCTTGCATTTCCTTGCACGCACATAAATGTTCTCCAAGTTTTCGTATGTTTGCATTATGCTAGCTGCTTCTAAGAAAGCACTGGCAAGACCTTAAGAAAAGTGATGGGGCAGCCTGCTATGGTATGGATGTAAGCTGATGCCAGGACCTGTTAGGGTTGGGTCCGCGCGGTCAGCCTGATCCCTGCATCACCGCATCAGGAACTAATTACATATGCATGTGTTCGCCCTGTTGTACTACCTCCACAACCGTGATGAGTAACTGTCCTGCAGTTTGGACCCATGCCTGGATTCCAGAATTGCCTCGGAGTATGGTCTTCACTACGGATGTATTGGCGCAATGTAAACAATTTACCGTCTTTAGCCTTTGCCTACTTGCTTTAGATAGTAGCTCTACAGGCTGTGGCCGATTCACTTAGCATGCTCCCAGCAAATCGGTCAGTGTTTGTCACCGTAGGCACGACAAAATTTGAAAATTTAGTAGAGTAAGTTGTTTGGGGCTTGAAAATGCAGTCTTCCATCCTGGCTCTGACTCGACACTTTTTCCCACGTCAACCGTGCAGGCGTGTAGATTCCCTCGACCTGCTACGGGCTCTGCGTGATAAGGGCTACACCAAACTTATAATCCAGAAAGGCAACGGAACGTATTTTCCCAGCGTTATCGTTCCGAAGGGACAGACCAAGGCGACGACGGAAGGCGTGGAAGTCGAGTGAGCAGCTCACATAGAATGGATGCGCGGTTCTTGCTTTTTACCTCGATGATTCCCCAGGTTATCTTCGGCGCAGTAGACTCTTGCGTTTTACGCGACGCTCGTGCATGATTGCTGTCCACAACGAAACAATTACCCAGCGCCTGCTCCCCGTTAGCTTCACCCGACCTCATCCTAACCTACATCGCCGCGCGCTACGCACAACATTGCCCCCTTGCCTTTGCATGTTGCTTATAACCTTTAAGAGTCGATATTATTCTTTGCTGGAAATGGTTGCTAACACGCTGGCAGGTACTTCGAGTATTCGCCATCACTTGCAAGCTACATTACTTCAGCAGCCCTGGTCATCAGTCATGCCGGTACGTATCCTATGCACACAGACTGATGTTGTTGACTCGTGGAAGGCACACAGACCCTACATCCAGTTCCAGGTAACCCGCAAATGACCCTGAAACACACGACGTGCCTATCCTTCAGGCATATCTTCGCAGAACTCTGAAGATGCGCTCCTGTAGGCTTGCGGATTAATCTTCAACCGATGCAGTCCCTTAACTCGCTCGTCGTCGCCGGGGCCCCCCATGCCACATACACACACACACACACACACACACACACACACACACACACACACACCTGCCGCTTCCCTCTTCCCTTCTCGGCCTTTCTCCCCCGGCTCCCCACCCGGTTTTTATGGTCTTGGCATCTGTTCAGGCTCCGGCTCCATTTTCGAGACTCTGACTGCGGGTGTACCCCTCATCGTGGTTCCCAATCCGCTCCTGATGGACAACCACCAAGTGGAACTCGGGGAGCAGTTGGCAGCCATGAAACATCTGGTGAGGCGCCATCCTGGGCGAAGGAGAGGGATTGTGAACATTTGAACACGAAAACGACCGACACAACCCGTTAGGGCAGGGACGGAGGGACATGGGATTGGGAAAAGGAATCACATCGCGGAAAGAAGTTGAAGGAGCCACGGCTGCAGCCCGCTTAGGCTGGGATGAGGAGGGGAACTGGGTAATGTACGGTCCAGGTCGTTGGCAGGTATTTTGTAGGGGGAGCTTGGAAGAGGGGGTTGGGTAGGGGGAGCAGCAGGGAAGAACGAAGCTGCGAGGGTCAGGGGAACGGCGGGAGCGGAGTGGGGGAGGCGTGCGCCAAGCGTCAGCAGAAGCTTTGCTGCATGGAAAAGGGGGCATCTACTTGGAAGGGGTGAGAGGGGATAACGCGGAGATTGAAGGGGCAAGGAGGGAATGGGTTTGAGGTTCAGATGGTAACGGACGAGATGGCGCAGCATGGCGATAGTGTCGCAAAATGGCTTGTACGACAATCTATTAGCAATCTGGAAAGGACCGGAAGATATTTCCAGGTCGCCGGCTATGCTCGAGCGAAGGTCTGGAGGTGACCAGAGCGCCGCCAGATCAGAGGAAGGAACATGCAACACCCTAGATGTGCGAGAGGCAGGATGCATATGTCTTGAAGGGCTTTGAGAGGGCTGCGCTTCCCACTCGCCTGGATGCCGCTGGGCTAAGGGAGCCTGATTCAACACCAAGCCCTCCCAATAAATACGTGTTGCTTGATCCGTCCCACATCATCCCGGATTCCCACCACCCCATTCAATATCTCCTTTCAACGTGGCAGGTGAGCGCGGCGCCGGACGACTTGCTGGCTGCCGTACAAAGCTTCGACGCGAGTCGTTTGGTGCCGTACACAAAGGGTAGTGCTCAGGGTATGGTGCGGGCTATCGACAGGCAGATGGGATTCGCGCTGTAAAGGGACTATGGAAGACCTAAGCCGGGAGTGGTGAATAAGCAGAGTGTTCGCACCAAACTGAGGGCCACCTCAATGCGGGTTGGTCGTTGGTTGGATAACCCGTGGGGCGGTCGGGCACCAGTGGGCTGGAGGGACATGGAGCTCGCGTATCCTCAAGGGGCCTATGTCGCTCATATCGTACGGCCTGTCTTTTGTCATGGCGCATTGCGGGGCGGAGCTGCAAGACGCACCTCTGTTCGGCAGACCACAGCGGGACCCTTGCCCGGAGGCAGTGGCCGTATAGCGCAGAGGCATTCTTGGTTTCAAGAATTCCTCCGGGACCTGTGGCGGTTTTGGGGCCCTATGTGCGCAATGACTTTGTGTGATGTGATGTGACGGCTGGAAGGCTAGCCGATACTTGGGTTCCAGAGGACTCGGTGCTGGCTTTTGGCTGGCATTACGGGAACCTTACGGTGCTGGGGCTACCTCGGCCACAGCTCTCATCTCACGTGATCAATATTTCCCTTCATCGAGAAGCTGGAAGGCTGTGACATGATGCCGCGGTATGGCAGTTGTCATCCAAAGCACTGGAATTGCCCAGATGCTTGATCGGCTAACCACGTGATTCGAGCATTGGAATGACTAGGACGGTCGCCTCTCCTCTCTATTAGGGTCATAAGGAAGGCGAAATGGAAAAAATATTTGACCTCATCATTCCAAATGATGAAATCAAAAACATATCTTTGCCTGCGGAGCAGGGTTACGCGGTTTGGAGGCTCTTACTTGCCCACGGTCCCCTTGCAAAAGCATGAATTTCGGAGGAGACCAGGGGATGGGTTGACCTTAGCCTGGCAGAAATCGTAACCCACAGCTGTCTGGAGCGATATGGGTACCAAGGCAGGGAAAAAAGGGACGCCATGGATAGATGGATGGATGAACCCATGGAGACGGCATTACCTGCAATCCATATGTACACACGTGGCATGAAAGATCACTTTTCTTCTTCACAGCTCAGAACCTGAGATCCGCCCCTGGTGCGATGTTCCGGCCTTGTGTCTAATTCACGCCCGCTCCGCAAGTTTATTTCCCTTAATCACACATCCCGATAAGCCCGCTCTCAGTACACAACATATTCCCGCAAGCATAACCACTTTGGCCACACCGCTCGTTCACCGTTAAATAATGCATGCATGTCGCGTCACTGCCTGTAGGGTAAGTCCTTAAGACCTGTGCCGCCGCACAGCTGGTCCCCGTAGTCCCCGTATAAGGAGCCAAAAGTCCATACACGCTGCCCTTCCCCAGCCTTCAATATCCAGCTGATTTATGGTTGTGCTGAGCCTGCTGCAGCTCGCGCCCCAGCATCACCGCGCCGTGCCAGGCAACCGACTCCACCCGGCAAACCCGGGGCGCTCTCGCTGAGCCCCGCTCGCGTGACCATGCATCAGATCTACATACCCCGTCAGTCGAAGTTCACACTAAGCTTTACTCCTCGCCGGTCCGCGGCAGGCCTAGGGGCCTAGAGCGCTCCACAGCGCCGCCCCGCCACCCCTAGTGCCCGTGTGTTCTTGGGCCCCGGTCCGTTGTTTATCCAAAGCCAGCGGAGCAATGACGTAGCTCAAAGATGTTTCAATGATAAGGGCAGTGCACCCGTGGCATGTGCCTCCGCCTCCGGGATCACCACCACTATCAAACAAAAGATTCGCCACCCTCAGCTTAAAGCGGGCCATCCGCCCGCGTGTTCGCCTGTGCGGTGCCGGTCACCGACGGCCGGCTCGAATAAATCATCCGGTTCCCAGCACCGGCTGGCTGGCCTGAGCGGACTAGCATGATCATCCACCCCGTCCCCACTTCCACAACGCAGATTCCACCCCGCAACCTTCAGCCCTCACACGTCACTAATTCTCGCCGGCGCCAGCGGCAGCTCGCTGAACTCCAGGGCCGGAGCCTCCGAGGCCAGCCGCACCGCCATCAACATGTGCTCCTCCGCTTCGGCGCGGTGTTCTAGCGCCGACGCCACGCGACCCAGCTCGTACCAGCCGGCTGCGACGCGGGGTTCGTATCTCAGCGCCTCCGCGAGCAGGTCCCGCGCCACGGCCAGGTCAGGACGGCTGCCGTGGCGCACGTGTAACGCGCCTGAGGTCCAAAGCGGGGCGTTTTGCACTGGGCCTTACAGGTTTGCAACCCGAACGTCATGAACGTCATGTTCAGAGTGGGCTGCCTTTTCGTCACGGTCGACTGCAGGTACACAGCACTCCTAGCTTAGCAGCAAAAAGAATGATAAGCAGAGAGGTATAAAGCAGTCTTGTCTTCATACTCATTCACCTACATACGGCTACGTCTCCCCCGTCCGGCTGCCGGCTGCGCCCCTGAAGAGCATTCACCTTTTCGTAATAGCGTGCGCGCATGCGTGGGATCCAGCGCCAAAGCGTCGTCGTACGCCGCCGCCGCCTCCTCATATTGCCCCAATGCCTCGTGCACGGTGCCCAGCGCATGGCGGGTGGCGGCCGTCCATGGCCGAAGCGCCAGTGCGTGGTCTATCGCCGCGAGGGCCTCCGCCTTCTGCCCCCCGTCGGCTTGCGCAATCGCCACCGCTAGCTCACCCCACACCTGCCAGAAAGGGGAGGAATGTTCCGGTGGGCTCATCAACAATGAACCCAAAATGACGGAACCTGCGTCCATTTGTTGTAGGCTCAGCCTTCGTCAGACATTCAGACAGTTGCTGCCAGCTGGTACTCGTACACCTACATACTCTCAATGCGATATAAACATGTGGAGCAGCTTTCTTAAAGGCCATGTGCGACCACTCTTGTACAGCGGCGTGACCACTGCGTATAAGTCACCCGTTCGTTTGGTTTGCGTCTGCACCGGATCCATCCATCCGGGTGGCACCTCGCCATTCCAGAATCACGGCATCGCATCTTCGCAATGATTCCCACGAGATTCCGATATTATTTTCCCCGAAATGGCGGCCCCCTCCGGGCAGGTATTGAAACACCTTTGCCAGCTCCTCTTCCACCATGCCGCGGCTAACCCCAGCCGGTAGCGGCCCACGTTCCAACCAGCCTGATAGCAGCTTTTTGGCCAGCAACAGCTCCGTGAGGGCAGGCCCCGTGTCCGACAACGCCGCCAGTAGCCGAGACCGCAGGCGGTACACCAGCACGTCGCTCCATAGCGCCTGCTCGGCAGAACCCCGAGGAGCCTCCGCGGCCGCTGTCGCGGATGTGGGCGCCTGGGAAAGACATGACAGAGCCGCCCTGTGGCCTTGGCTGCGCGGCAGTGCGGAAGGGTGTAAGCAGCGTGCAGCAGCGGAAAAACAAACGATACTGCGATAGTGGGTGAAAGGATGAGGGTGCCCTGAAATACTGGGGAAGGTACGGACTGCCAGCTAGTGTGGCCACTCACGGGTGAAGCAAACCCCCCTATCCCACACACACAACTAAACCATCATAACAACGATTAACAAGAAGCCCGAGGCAACCGTACAATGTCTCACGGGGGTTCTGTCCTTTTGGCAACATTTCACCCCAAAGCCACGGCCCAACCAGTCTTCTGAGCACCACCTCCTCCAGAGCTCCCAAAGCGGTCACAACTCACCCTGCGGACAGAATCGTTGACAGGAGCACCAGGCATAACGCTGTCAGCTGCGGGTCCTTAGCCGCCTGAGCCGCCTGCCATGCCGACACTGCGGTAGCCTTGGCATTCGCCGCGTGTGAGCCGCCCTGCTCCGCCTGCAACAACGACAGAGTGTACAAGCCCTGTGCTACGCTGCTGCTGTTGCTGTTGCTGGTGGCGGTGGTCCTTTTGGAGCCCGATGCGGAGGCCAGCAATTCCAGGGAAGAAAGCAACTGGATGGCCTCGTCCCTAGACCAGGCGCGGGCCGTGGGGATTCATGGGAGATGGTGGAGGATCACCACAATGTGAGAAGATGACAGAGAAAAGGTCTATGTGGACATCTTCGAGCAAAGAACCTACGTGTACCATAACAACCAAGTGGGACGAAAACTGCATTTGTATCTCAATGATATCGGACGCTGTGAATGGGCGATTGGGCTAAGACAAGGTAAAGGAGCTCATGAGGGGGCTCGTCTAAGTCAACCTGCGTGTGGCACGGGTGACACCGCTTCTGGGCACGCAACTTCTCAAGAGATACGCCTCCATATTTCTGAAGGCAGGGAACAGCCGTTTGGGTGCTTTCAACAAATTATATGCGAATCCACAAACCGGGAATGTCATGCAAAGACTCAGGCAGGAACGAAAGTTAAAGAGTAAAAACTGACCACCAGTCTTTACGGAACCCGCTAACCACTAACCGACTGAGATAACTCCTGCACCGGCCGCTCGCGAATATCAGTTCCCAAATTCCAGGGCTACCTGTCATGCCGGCGTTCAACTTGCTGCCGCGAGCGCAATCGTGCACGGCTACCTAGCGACACAGCTAGCTGCAGAGAAGCGTACATGGCGTCCACCGGGCTTGAAGCGCAGCCAACGGCGTTCCTGCAGAGACATAAAATAAGATATCCATATATATTCTATGGGCAGCCGAAAATTCCTTGGATTTGCATGGTGAATCGTCTGTCGTGTCGAGCCGTATACCTGGCCAGCATGACACTTTCATCGAGATCACGCTCTGATCCCAAACGTTGACATGCTTTAGATAAAAGCAAAGTTGCAGCTATGTTGTCTGGGTTCCTTCCCCTGAAGGTCTCGAGGATACCCTTACAACGCTCCAGTTCATCTCTGCTTATTAAGAGTTTTGCAGTCTTAATCCATGTCTGAGCTGAGTCCTCAGAACTTCGGTTCTCAGCTAGTATATGGAAGATTTCTGGGAGTTTGCCATCCTTTGCACGAAGTGCTTCAGATAACTGCTCCTGAGTGGGTATCGGACTCATGTTAGTCGACAGCATTGCCATACATAAAGGTGCTTTGTGTGACGTATTCTTAATCATGCCAACTGTACGGTTGGTACGGCGAAAGTCCACTAGAGGCAGGCAAACAAGTTTCAACCTCAAGTTCTGGATAAATGATCTAGTGGTCTCATGTTCTCAATTGTGCATCACTCCATCAGCTACCCTGGCTGCCATGTACGAAGACGCGACACCTTCCAAGTTATCATTACTCTTCGAAAAGCGCATCACCCGACTGTGGATGACTCGGAGACACTAAGAAGAAATCCTCTCACAAGCCTCGAAACGCATAAGGGATCTCGTGAAAAGCCTTTCGGACATACCGGTGTGGTGTGCACTTGCGCGATGGAAGACCCCAACGGGAAACAAGTCAGCGAGGACACAGGGATGAACCGAAAAACAATTGTACTTGGACTCACTGGCTCAATAGGTGCGTGGATGCCGTAGCGGTGGTGGTGGCCACGCGCCATCCATTCTGTCACATGTATTAGACCTGCCCAAGGCGAAGGAAAACTCCGGGCTCACACCCGGCCCCGAAACCACCCGCTCCCATATTCCCTCACCAACAATGCCCCCTACTCCCACAGGCATGGGTAAGAGCACCGTCTCCGATATGTTCCGTGATGAGGGAGTGCCCGTGTGGGACGCAGATGCGGTGGGTTCCACCTCTGCGACACTTCTCCTAAACGCAGCAGCACAAAGCACTGTGCGCGCCTCAACTCAACTCAAACATCCCCAACGCGCATGTGCGCAAAGTGCATGCAACCTCTGAAGCGATAACTGGGCACTTGGCAGCAATCCTCTGAAAAACAAGTCGCCTCCAAAATGTGGAGCTCATTGTAATGGCACGGATCCTCATTTCCCTAGGAAGGCGGCAGGCCGACAGGCTGCCCAAATGTCAGGACGACGTATGCCGTGTTTGAGGCTTTGCCGATGCTACAAAGGCACGGCTGCGTCCAGGGAGGGCGTTCAGGCCCTTGCTCTTATAATGCGGGGGCCAGTTCATTTATTCACCTTTTAGATGTAAGTGCGCTCGAGAGATCCTCAGACAGCAGCCACTGGCCGCGCCATCGTCACCCTTGTGTGCCAGCATGGATGGATGCCATGGCCACCTGCTGTCCAATGCAGCCCATAGCTTATCGGCGGTACTGCGCCTTTTCCTACGCCCCCTACATGGCCCTGCCCCCTGCTCGAGAGACAGACCGTGCATGCATTATACGGACACGGCGGCGCTGCGGTGCCGCTGGTGGCTGCCGCTTTCCAAGATGTCGTCATCGATGGTGGTGCGTACCAACAGCCCTTTGCAGGCGACCCTAAGAGCTTTACTTTCCCCAAAATTTGACGGTTAAGGATCAAGGTCATGCAATGATGTCTATTTATTCATTGATACATGCCCCAGTTCGGTTCTGGAGGTGGACTCAGAGGTGCCTCTGGTTGCCCTGGGCGCCACAAACCGGGGGACGCTCTAAGGGCCCATACGCACCCCACTCAATAGAATGCATATATTGATGTGAGCCCTATTGGCCCATCCGGAGGTCGATCCGGGGGTGGTACGCAGGTGATCCGGTAAGGGAGGAATTCACGTATCACTGCATGCTACCCACCGTCCCCCCGCCCGCCTCTAGTTTGGCCGACATTTAATAGGCCGAAACCCGCAGCAGATGCTCCGTTTGACAGCCACTCTGGACTTATTATCCCTCCGCTGCTTGCCACCGTATCCCTCCTTGCTAACGCTGTACATAGCCATAGATCGAGCAGCGCTGAGCGCAAAGGTCGTTGGAAACGAGGTGAGCAGGGACTGGCGGGTCACTTAGGGACGAGCATAAACTGAAACGGGCGAGCATCAATTGCCGTGGTCTCTAAATGAGGGATGGATGCCATTCTGGATGTGCATGGCGGAGACGTGAAGAGTAAGGAAGAAACCATCAGCCTTGATTGTAAAGAGATGTATTCACCAGATATGTGATGCCACCATCTGCCCCTCAGGCGGCCATGAAACAGCTAGAAGCCATCGTGCACCCGCTGGTGGCGCAGAGCCGCCGGGAATTCTTAGAACAGGTTAGTACGGCAAAGTAATTGCGCGTCAAAAATTGCTTGTGAGCATGTAAGGTCGGTTATAGGAGCGCGGAAAGGGACATTCATTCTATGCGGTGCCATCGAGGTAACAATTTGCGTGGTGACCGGGGCCCGGGGACGAAGCCGTGGTGCAAGGTACACACGATTTGGGCTCCGAAACCTCCCGGCTGATCCCAATAGCGGGCTGCTAAGGCCCTGCATCCCCTTGGACTAATCTCTTTCGAATCAGCACGGCGCCCTTTGCGGCACCTTGCCAGCCTTCTTTTGCCATCGATGGGAAAGTGGAGGACATAACCCAGCAGCCGGTTGCAGCCGGTTAATTTTCTCGGGTTGTCTATGCTGCAGGTGCAGCAGCAAAGGCAGCCTCTGGCGGTGTTGGATATTCCTTTGCTGTTTGAGACGGGAGGCCCGGGGCCCCGATGGCATGGCACAGACGTGGTTGCCGTGGTCAGTGCGCCGGTGGAGGTGCAGCGGGCACGAGTGCTGTCACGGCCGGGCATGAGTAAGGAGAAGCTGGAGGGAATCCTCGGGAGGCAGGTGCGTGCACCCTGACGGGTTGGGGGGAAGGGGGGGAGGGCGGGAAAACGGGTTTTCAGGCTGGGACATGTCAGTACCCTGGGGGCAATGGGACGGGACCACCCTATCGAGACGTCAGCTAAAAGCGAGAATAATCAATAAAGCTGCATCAGGTTTAATAAGGACTTTACGTGATTATGATTTTCCTTAGCGGGTATACCTTAGCGGGTATGACATGTACAGAATGTGTATGAAGGACGAGCTTGTGATGCTGTACCGGGAAGGTAAGCTAGCAATCGCTCAGGTCTCTCGTGCTTTCCCCTCGCAATTCCTCGTCAAGCAGATCCCAGACTCTGACAAGCGGCGCCTGGCGGATTACGTCATCGACACCTCCACTGATCTGGCCACCACAAGGGCCCGTGTTTCGGAGCTGGTACGCCAATTGATCCAGGCCGCCGGCAGCAGCAGTAGCAGCAGCCAGGAGCTCGCAATGAAGGTGAATCCGGTTGCCTAAGACGGAAACAGGCCAAAGATGCTAGGGGGCGATGCGAAAACAGGAGTACCTAGGATGGTGGGGGATGCGGGAGCAGCAGCAGCGACGGCAGCAACAGGTGCAACGACTTGGGATAGCACATGAATAGGGCCAGGGTTGCCGGGGAGGAATGATTGGATGATGGCTTCGAAGCCACGGCCATTAGAAGCCATCGGCTTCCACTCCCTCGGCTCCCTCGGCTTGGGAGCAGTTATGAGAGTAGTGACATGTGATGGTGGTGGTGACGATGGTGGTGATAATGATTGTGGTGAAGGTTCGCTCCTGGCCCGTTCCCCGACTTCAACAAAGCCGACATCCCCTTTGGCATGACTTCATTCGGATTGTAATTTTGTTAGAGGTGAGTCCTCCTACGCGCTTGCAGCATCTTCTGCAGCCAGGGGGCCGAGCAGGCACACGCGGCTGATAGGTGATGAGGCCTAGGATGATCGAGGATGACCAAAGGAAGCCAGTGCAAATCATCCCGCATGCGATTCCATGTTAGATAATGTTTGTGGGGAAGTGGGGGCACTACGATGAGCCCATGCAGACAGTGCCTATGGCTGAATTCCCTAAGCACGGATAAGCAAAAGGTGTGGTCGGCTTGTGCATTTGAGCCCAGCACGCAGTGCTTGCTTCTGCCGAGTATACGGTGCGGTCACCATTGATATGCTTCTAACGCACAGCTTGTTGAGGGGCTTGCAAAAGTTTCTCATGGAAGTACATGGCGGGCTACACTATGGACGGGTAAGAAGGTCAGGGAGAATTGAGGACATGAAGACGTCCTACAAGAGGCAGCAGACCGAAATGGACGACCTCGTCACGAGATCCAGAGGGCGATTCAACAGCAGGATCCTAAGGGGGGCTTAGTGGTTACTAAATGTATGCGAGATAAACCACAATCCAGAAGCAGGATTCTGGGAGACCCTAAGCTTTCCTCAAAAGGTGATGTAATGAAGGCAAGGAATAATAACCACGTGTATTTCGGCCAGGCAAAGTTCCAAGAAGCGCTAATACATACCTTCGTATCGGAGGGCAGTACACTGTACGACTGCTTCACTGTTGCGTAAATGTGCGTTCCTGCCTTGCTTTAGGTCACTGATGAAAACGTCGAGTGACCTTGCAGAGGGCATCGTTCTGGAGGCTAACGGTTAGGGCTTGACACCTTACCTGTCACTTTCCGACACCGAGCGAACAACCAAAGATGGGCGTCGACGTCAAGACGACTAAGCCAGGAAACGGTAAATATTTCTCAAATGGAGTTAGCGTGCTTTGGTCACCTGGAGTTCGCAATATGCCGCATATGCCGCCATACCATGGCGCCTTAGCTTTTTACACTGTTTTCGCCACAATGTAGCACAACGGTTTTCATGCAATAATGTTAATTCCTCGAATGTGGTTTGCTGCGCCCGCAGGTGTTGACCGCCCGCAAAAGGGACAGAAGGTTATTGTGCACTACACGGGCACCCTGGTAAGTTTCCTGCACCGGTAGGTTAATAAAGATGATCTAATCCGAGGCCGCTTAGCTGAATGGATGCATTGGTTTGCGCCTGTGATTTCAGGAGGACGGCACGAAGTTTGACAGCAGCCGTGACCGCGGCACCCCATTCGATTTTCGCCTAGGCATGGGGGAAGTGATCCAGGGCTGGGATGTTGGCGTCGCCCAAATGTCGAAGGGTCAACGGGCTACGCTGACAATCAGCTCTGACATGGTACGCAATATCGTGCATCCTCACCTACAGGTGCTAATGCAATGATCGAAAGCTTCAACACTTGCCGCTAGTAATGAAGCTAGGCAAAGCAAGCTGCATGTCCTGCCATATACTTGTGTTGCTTTCGGTGTTAGACGTTCGGCCGCTCCGAGCTGAACAACAAATCATTCCCAATCACAAATAACATGATGAACACATATCGTAATTATTGTGCCTGTAGGCATATGGCCCCCGTGGTATCCCTGGCGTCATTCCTCCACATGCAACCCTTGTTTTCGATGTCGAGCTGCTGGATTTCAAGTAAATGCAGATATACTAAGACGTGCATAAAGTAGGACATAAAGGTTGGTGTGTAGTTTCTGTCCGAGTCCGTACGCCGTATTTGCTGCGACGGTCCTCTCCGTGTGCGGTCTAGAAATGCTTCTGTCCAACTGATGGCGCGATGACGGGGCGTTGCGGGTGCGGGTGCGGGTGGATATAGCGCTGGAGCCAACGTATAGCGCTGTTCCTCCCGCTGAGTCTCGCTGTACCTTCCAAAAGCTTGGGACACTGCCCGAATCATTTCCTCCTGGATATCGACATGACATCTTCCGAAGAGCTCGGTGCGGCATCACCGCGTCCATCACCGCGTGCACCTATCAACGGATGACTGCACAACTGCAATAAACGTGACACGTGACGTTGTAAGGGGCTGTTTAGTGGCTGTGACGTAGGCCCTGCGTTAGCCAGGGCGTTCGGCCCTCCTGGCTCCACTGCGCGACGGAAGCTCATCCAAGTCTCCCAGAACGAAACCCGTCGATAGGCCGTGAAACCGTGACGGGTGGCACCCGATACGTGCAGTTATGCTTCACAGAATCAGAACCACTAAGGAACAAACCACACTGGGCGGAAGCAGTCGGCGGAAGCAGTCTCTGTACTTTGGTGATAATTCTCTTTTGGGGTTAGCCTAGAGAGCACGAGATATTGGCATATTGCACGTGGCAGCTGCTGCAACAGTTAAAACATAAAACATGCGGTTCGGTTTACATGAAAGCTTCCGGACACTCTGAAGTAAGGGCATTGATCAAGGAATTTGAAGGTGGGGGTTGAACAGACCGTTACAGATCCGGTAACTCTCCTGATCACAGCGGGGATCGAAATATTAGCAATTAATGTTCAACAATTTGATGATGTGGAATATAAAAAGAAATATTTTCCAAAAGAGATTAAATTTGTTGCAGAATGCAGCTACACGAACCGACCCCGCGGCGGGCTTCCCCAACGCCACATACAGCACATGGTTCGCAACTTGTTTTTCCCCAATGCAGTCTGCTGGGAGGGCTGACGGGACATTGTGCGCTGTTGTGTGTTTCTCCAGTGTGACGGCATGCATGAAGGTCACCTCAAAAACGGGCACTCCCATCTTTCTAACGCTGGTGCTCTGCCGCACTCGATTTCATCCACTGGTTGGTCCCGGAGCTACCCAGCCGTCAGCTCACAGCTGCCTACCTGCTTTGTTACCTGCGACGGGTGCTGTCCTGCTCGGCCGCAGCCGGTTTCCCCGAGTTGACCAGCTCCCACAGGGACCAGCCCCAAACGGTCGCCACGCCCCACCGAATCTACACCGAAGGACGGGAGATTCCCGCGGAAGCAAAGTAGGACGCCCACTTTGGAATGCCCTGTGCATGATGCACCAGCTCACCAACCACGACGTGCATGACGCATGTGTTAACGCCAGAGGGCTGCCTCTGGCATCAGTTAGGCTTGCAGCCTTGCGATTCCACCCCTGCCGTAGTCCTGTCTGGTGGCATGCATGGGAGCCGCAGTGATGACGTGCGGGCGTCGGGCAGATGCCTCAGCTTACAACCCATGCAGCATGCAGTAAGACGTTGCTTGTGAGAGGCATTACTTAAGGCTCAGAAGCGAACTGAGCGCACATACCCGATGCAGCCCACTGATGTTGGTGTAACCGCCCTTTAACCGCCCGCCCTTTCCAATAGGCGACGCGTATGTTTTTGGAGGCTGGTTCTATCATAAAGTGCTGCAGAATCTGAATACCTGCCTTTTCTGTTGCTGACAGCGGTGCCACATGCGCCGTCATGTAGGTACAGGTTTGGTACACCTCGTACCGGACACAAACCTTGAATCCTAGAGACATACTGACCTACGTACTCAGTGGGAAATGTTGCGTAAATATCGATTTTATAGCGCAAGCCAAGCCGAATAAGTTATCCGATCATCGCCGCTGATTTCGCCGTCACGCGCCGTCACATCCGTCGTCGCTCCTTGCTGTACATTATTAAGCCCAAACCCCAAAAGAACATCATCAGGTGATTTTTAAAACATATTTAAATCAATTGGACGCAATATATGATTCAAAAGGGAAGGTACGGTGTGGTGGCGATGGAGGGGAAGCCGTAGTAAGGGGCCATTGCTGTAACTACGGCGCGGAAGCGCGCACCTGGCCGCACGCAATTGCAAGGAGACCCGATGTGACATTACTGAACTGATTTTGTTTATGTATGCCCACGATGTAGAGGGGGCGCAGTTGCCCCCTTTTGATGATAGTCGATCTGTCTCAGTCCGTCACATGGTCGTTGCATCGCACGCACAACAGCCTGCATCGCCACAACCCTGCGATGTATAAGATAAATGTATATTAAATATCTAATTACGTAACATGCCATTTAATCGGGGGTAACTTCCATCCTTGCTTCGTCCTAAGGAAGTAGTGTGAATGGTCTGGGCCGTTACCGTTTGTCGTTACAGGCCCGTCGGAGGTTCCGGCTGGTACCAGACACCGGTACCGTCATACGGTGACAGGTGCTACAAGTGTGCCTATTGCGGGGACCTTTCAGTAAAATACGATTGCGTGAATCTATCGTATTATTTTCGCGATTAAGTCTGGTGTATCAATTACAGCATTAATAATGCACCGAGTTGCAGTTTCACCGCAGTCGTGCGCACAAGGGACAAAAAGAGCACGTAATTATAATCAAAAGACGCCCATTTCAATGCTGCCCATGGCTCGAGCTTCTGGAGGCTTAGCAGCGGCCTGCGTAATGCTCCTGACTGCACCATCAGATGTTCGCGCCACCGAGTTTCTCACAACAGCTACAATAAGTGAAGGTATGTATAATATAACCGGTGTGAATACGTTGTAAACCTCTTGCATAGCTCTTCACCAATTAGGGTTATGCCGTGACCAACAGTGGAAAACGGTGGGACTCTGCGCGCATGGCCACAGTGACCCTCCTACGCCTGATACGATTTATCTACATTATTATTCATTATCTACATCATATATTCGTCATTATTTATCATACTTGTTAGATTCATAAAACACGATGGATTCCTAACAGCTCTTCATCCAACTTTCTAAGGCCTTCCTATTCCAGCGCAATGATATCCTTTGCCTACTCCCATTTATGCACACAGATCAAACCTGCGTAGCTTTTAGACAGTCAGGGCATGGCGAAATCGTCGCTGCTTTGCCGGGGTCGTCAGAGCGGTTCACGGCACCGCAGGCGCTGGCTTGCCCCATCATAGAATCTACGTCGTCACCGGCAAACTCATTACAAACGAATAAAAATATCGAAGGACAACCAGCTTTGAATGTGGAAGAAGACAACGGGGGAACAGCGACAGCCGCCATCGGCACCGGCACGGGCCCTAGTTCATCAGCCACCATGGCCCATCATTGCGACATCGCAAGGCTGCGCGGGCCTCTACCGTACACGGCCAACATCTCCTCCCGCCTGTCATACACGATATGTGGTATGCGATCGAGCTCTGGGCCATCGCTGCCGGGCAGGAATGCATGATGAAGCAACTAACACTACTGCGGGAGATACATGTAGCAGGCAGGAGCGACACCATTATGATTTGCACGTTATTACTGTACGTCACAACTGTGAAGAATTTAAATGTTTTTATGATGCATGTTGTTTAGATAATAATACCAGTCAGTGATTCCATTCGAGCGGCGTCTGCCGAGTGAAAAATTATATACTTTTGGATGCTTTGATTGATGTTTGGAGTACTTACATTCCCTTCAAGGGGCGCGTTAATTTGATCATACGATCTGGGTTGTACGTTTTGTGCATCTGGTTGGTAGGCTGGGAATGACTGGCGCGTTCCGATGTGGGTGACACTACTGGTGACAATGGGCGCGGATGCCTAGGTTGCAGGCATGCGCGCGGTGCCATGTTCGTTGCACAGGACTTCCGACCTGTTCATCACGGCTCAAATTCGTCAACATATGGCTATATGATTCATAACATGCGTGGGGCGCGATGGGGCGAGATGGGGCGAGATGCAGGAGGGGCAAGAGGCAAGGGAGTCATGAACGAACGGCACGAGCGAACTTGAACGGCTCAACACGTTTCCCTGTCCACCTCTCCGAACACGTCTCGCGACTTAATTATGAGAGGGGGAGCAGACGAAGTTCTGACACACGTACATGTTGCCCTGGTACACGTTCGTGACTGGCTGTGAGATCGTGTGGGTCTCAAGTGTGTAGCCCAGAGGGGTATACCCCCTGCTGTACCCGCTGCTGTCAGGACAGCGCATCGCCGCTGCCGCATGCTCTGTCCGTTGGACCTTCCGGTGACGAAGCCGGGGAGAGAGCGGATGTGGAGGAACGTGAGAGCTTCATTAACCGGATGGCTGCCAACCAGCTCATACGACATATGTATGTATATATATGATACACATATGATATTACTTCACACACCGGGACATTGTCATCCGTACGGTTGTGCACAAAGCGCACTGCATCAGATCTGCATGATAGCTCGTTAGGCGTAAGCTGATGAGGTCTGTATTATTCAGCAAACCCCGGCCGTGTATGCTTTGACAGTGGGAGAGCCGGGGGGAAAGGCTGCGTGACCTGGGGGAAAGGGTGCTGGTCCGCCTGATGCTCCGCTGCAGGCTCCTGATTTTGATAGATGGAGGTGAATATGGAGAAGTGCTCCTCACGGGAGTTTGTTTTGTTCGAATCTAGGATGTCGTCAGGGGAGTCTGTAGGCAGCTAGGTAGGTAGGTCCGGGTCCAGAGGGGGCAAGTGATGAGGAGACGTGTGAGGACGAGCGGTACCGATGTAGCCGGTGTGGAACCTTGGGAATTACCAGTAGGGATTGGAAGGGCAGGCGAGTGGAAAACTGTTGGATGTAATGAGACTTTTTTCTTTCTCTTCTTCCTCCCAGAGCACGGAACACATGCAAACCGACGCCGCATGCTACAAATGGTAAGCCGATCGGACCAGCATCGCCCGGCACAGGTAGGAGGAGTCGTAGATTCTTACGGGGCCGTGAATTCGTCTTAGTGGGACCTTAACTTTTATTTTTGAAGGTTTGATTAGTTGCAGCAATTCGGTCTTGTAAAATATAGCAGTTCGCTCTCAAATAAATTAAAAACTAGCCCGAAACACGCTCCACCTCGTCATTGACTACGTCTGCCGCATCTGCCGCATCGTCTCTGCTTTCCAAAGTGCCTGACGCAAAATGGGTATTCCTGAACCTGAGACCTAGTAATGCGCGCCAACTGTTGAACCGTTGATCAAAAGCGGGAGCCGACCATCTCCTCCCTGACACCGACAGTGCTGTGGCTGGCTCCGTGAGCTGCGGAATAGTCTATGAAGCACGTGAACCTCCCCCGGGGCTCCTCCTCCCCCCCTCCCCACACACACTACTACCTCCACCCCCCACCCCCACACACTACTACCACCCCCACCACCACCATCACCATGCATCTCTCCTTACATCCATCCCTGGGCGACTCCTGCACTGGCCTACCACATACACCTGTGCGCCATCCCCCGGCCTCTCCGGCCTCCTCTCTCTTGAGTCACACAGACTTGCACATATCGCAGCGCGGCTCCCATCGTGCCATCGCACACATGCTCACAGCTCTCGCGCGTTACGCCAACCATCAACGCACAACGGTCATTGAGAAACGCCCCACCCGCAGCCCGCACCCAACTATACGCGACATAGAACCCTTTAGTCCTCCGAGGGCCCCTGCTAGCCTCGTAATGCCAGCGGATCAGCCCGCCCCGTTGCCCTTTTCCCATGAGCGAGAAGCCCTGTCTTAGGAGGTATCACACAGCCGCAGAAAACCTCCTCGCCTGCAACTAACCCTCGTCACCACACCAGCCGCGATGCTGTGATGCTTCCGTACGTGCCGCAAGCCCCAGGTCAGGGTGTGTCACGGCCCCAACCCCGACGACGGCGAGGAAGCAGCCTCCGCCGCAGCGACTGCATCCACCGTAGGGCTTGTCACCCGCTCATCCCGTAGTACGGATGTACGGATGAAGTGCAGCAGTCCCTCGTTGACCTGCTCCGGGACTTCATCGTGAGGGCAGTGCCCTGTAACACAATAGCAACAACACCGCAAGTGTGGTGGGAGTGGGGGATGCGTGTAGATTGTACGGCGGAGCACTTTTTGTACGGCAGAGTTACGTTTCAATGGAATCCCATGCCCGGGTGACGTGGTGACGACGCAGCTCGGGATTAGGGCCCTATGGGCAATGGGGCCTGACTAGCTGTCCGGCTGTAGCGGCAGTGGCGGTGCTCCCCACGTGAAAGCGCACTCTCTTCCTTTGGCCCCTCTGTCTGTGTGTCTGTCTGTGTGTCTGTCTGTCTGTGTGTCTGTCTGTCTGTGTGTCTGTCTGTCTGTGTGTCTGTCTGTCTGTGTGTCTGTGTGTCTGTCTGTCTGTCTGTGTGTCTGTGTGTCTGTGTGTCTGTGTGTCTGTGTGTCTGTGTGTCTGTCTGTCTGTCTGTCTGTCTGTCTGTTTGTCTGTCTGTCTGTCTGTCTGTCTGTGTGTCACCACAGCTGTCCTCACAACGCAGCAGGGAGCCACAGCCCTGCCGACCAGACCCAATATCGCCCGGACCGCATGCACCCGGGAAACCCATCCGTCGTATTTCAAGACAGCCTTCAACCGGCCTCGGCACTCACCAGCCTGCAGGAGCTGTACCCGCACATTCGGACACAGCTCGCCCAGCTGTCTCGCCCGGCTGCGGGCGTCATTGAGCGGGTCCAGGGCGCCCTGCGGAGACGTGCGGGCGGGGAAGGGGGGGAAAAGGGGGAGGAGGATAGCGTGACAGCGCCCTTCCCCCTCTGCTTTCTCCCTTCTCACCCCACACTTCCCTCGCATCACTCCCTCTACTCCTCTCCGTTCGCCCCCTTTCCCCCTCCACACGCCCCTCCGTATGGAGACATGTAGAAATACACACACGAACCAGAACCCCACCTGCAGCACCAACGTGGGTCCCCTCCACGCCTCTGAAATCAGCCAATTAAGGGCCCGGGGCGGGGGGAGGTACCAAACCGCCTTGAATACGTCGATGGCGCCACTGTCTCCCGCAGCCCTGTGGAGGCAGCCGCATACATAGCAGTAGCAGTAGCCACAGCAGTAGCAACAGCAGCAGCAACAATCGTTATCACTATCAGCGTGGTCCAGCAGCAGCTCCTCCTATTCGTAAATGTGTGGATATGCAAAAGTGCAATCACGAGTGGGAGGTAGGAGCACCCGGAGGCTTCCCGGGGTGGTGTGTGTCGCAACGGGGTGGAATCCCAGGCAGCGGCACAGGACGGGACATCGACTCAGCGGACAGACATGAAGGTCCCCCTCTTAGTGGGGACGGGAAAGGCCGAATATGTACGACACCGAGTGCGTGATCCACTAGTCCAAGACCCAAGGTTGACAGGTATGTGGTAGTGTACGGCAGGAAAGACGGCATGTAGGGTTGAACCTCCCATCAAGCCCCATGTGCACCATCCAACATCCGAATCCAAAAGATTCAGATCTTGGATCTGCAATCCGAAGGCCTTGATGCAGATCCAGGATCCATCCGGATTAGCATCCATCGCGATCCAAAACCCAATCCAACCCAACCTACCGACCGCTTAACCCCACCCCCACACACAAAAACGAATATGCGCAGCTACCCTGTCCCCCACACAAGGCCCACCTAAGAATTTCTCGTTGCAGCCACTCGTCCGCCTTCTCGGGGTTTGTGGGGTACAGCCACTTGAGGGTGGAGGGCACGGTGCGCTCCAGGTACCAGAAGAGCGCGGCGGAGACGGCGGACACGATGGCGGCAGGCGGGGCCCGGCGGCCCGCGGCCACGGCCGCCCGCCAGGCCTCGATGTTGAAGGCGGGGTCGACGGGGCCTGAGGCGCCGGCCGGGGTCGGTACGAGGGTCCGGGGGAAATTTCACGAACAACGGTCGGGGTAACACGCACACAGACATACACACACACACACAGACATACACACACGCACACACAGCAGCAGCAGCGGCGGCGGCGGCGGAGGAGGAGGAGGAGCTACACCACCCGTACTACGTAATAGGCTTTCTGGAAGCTGCGTGAATGGCACGTTGGCTCCGAATCCTGCGGCTGCGAGGCGCAGGAACCGTCACCTCTGACCGGTCCGCTGTCGAGACATCCTTCATCCCTGTGTTAAGTCGTGTCCCCCCTACTGCGAGCACCCCCGACTGCGGAGAATCCGCCCGTGTACGTGTGTATGTGTTTGGCCACTAGGCACAACCCATCTACCATACCGTCTCTCCGCCCCCCCCCCGCATGCTGTGCTTGAAGGGACAGGACAGGGCGGGGCGGGGCGGGTCAGCCCCCGGTCTCTAGGTTCACACCTGCGCTGTTCAGCAGCACCAGGCCCCGTACGAGTTGGGGGTAGTCGGCGGCGAGGCATGTGGAGATGAAGCCGCCGATGGAGTTACCCGCCACCACCACGGGATCGCCCACGACCTGCAGAATGAAGTCCCTGTGTGGGGAGTCACGGGTGCGGGGAGAGGGGGGAAAGCCGGAAAAAGGGGGAGGCGAAACACACATATCAGCAAATACACAATATTAGGCACGTTTACACGGTATTTCCCCTCCCACCCCCGGTCTCTAAACCTCACCTGAGGAAATCCCGCCAAAGGTCCTGGCTGTACGGCATAGCCGCCTTTTGACTGCGTCCGAAGCCAGGGAACGTGGGCGCAAACACACGAAAGCCCGCTGCAGCCAAAGCGCCCATGTTGTCCCGCCACTGGTCGCCGAACGCTCCGAAACCATGAACTAGCAGTACGGCAGGGGCACCGAGAAGCGGCTGCGCGGGCTCTGCGACACAGTAGTCTGCAGTGCCAGAGGGGAGTGCGATTGGGCTTCGCAGGAATGGCGTCGGGTGTACGGCACGGGGCACACGAGAGACAGAGAGAGCATGACGTGATAGGAGAGATCCTAATTAGGAACAAGAACCTGGCTCATCCAGATGAGTAAAGTGTACGGCAGCATGCACTGCCGTACTCTGCCGATACTTGATTGACCTTATTGCAATCCCTCGCACCTGTTATGCCGCCCCTCCAGCGCCAAAAGTGCACTTCCACCCCTGGAGCCACCGACCGCTCCTCGTCCAACACGGCCAATGCGCGGTGGAAGTCCGCCGCCTCCGCCGCCACCGCCGCCGCCACCGCGGCAGGGGGCCGCAGCCGCCGAGGCTCCACACTGCCGTACGGACGGCCATCGGCAACGTAGGCCTACTGGCACGGTATGTTGCCGGGTACGTCGAGTCGGCGGCGCGAGGTGGCGATGTGATGAGTTGAACGCGCACATGCAGAGAGACACATACACACACACACACACACATACACACACACACACATACACACACACGCACATATACACACACGCACATATACACACACACGCACATATACACACACACGCGCGCACACAGATACGGCGCCACAGCGGCCCCTAACGGCTCCCCCAGCATACGCCGCAAGCATGTCCCCGTGCTTATTCGCATGGCCCGCCGGCCCCGGCACCCGCCCGCTCCGCTGTCCTCCAGGAACAACACGTCAGGCACCGGACTCCGCGCAGCTGGTTATCACGACCGTTAGGAACCCCCACCCCGCCCCGCCCCACCCCGCCCCGCCCCGCCCCCCCACCCCCCACCCCCCCACCCCCCGACGTGTGTTTAGCCATATCGTTGTCGCACCTCCTTGAACACCCTCCGGACCGACAGCGTTCCCAACGCCTTCGCGGAGCTGAACAGCCCGGTGAAGGGCGCCCCGTCCACTCCGGGGCGGCGAAGAGCCTCCACGTCATCATCCAGGGACACGGAGGATGCCGTACCCGGGGATCCATGCCCGAATCCAGCCGGCAAAATCCTGCCCAAGCAGTGGCGATTGATACGAGCAGACACACAGGGCCCGCGGCCGCCATTATAATTTTTGATACGTGTAGTACGGCGTGTTTTTCCCGCTCCTCATCATCATGGAGAAGGGGTGAGAGATGCGACATGGATTTAACAAAGCCTAGATATCGTCTCAGAGGACGGGACTTTATTCATAATTATATATCTTCAAATTTACGACATTTCAACATGAGGAGGCACGGAGAGATCCTAGTTAGGATCCACTGCTGCCGAGCGGTGCTGTCCGTACACACACGTTCGCTGCGCAAAGCTGCCACTGCCTAACCTCGTACAAATAAACAGAACACACACAAACACGTGTACGGACGCCGGCGCCTACCGTACCTTTACAAATTAAACATCATTCACACGTTCGCACAATACATATGTACGAACATACGCTACAGGCGTACACCCTACAGCCGCACCCCATCCTCATAGCCTAATTTGGAGCGTCCATTTCGCCGATTGAGAGTCGCTGCGGGCAGTGCTCCGTACATTCCCCGCCCCCTTCCCCCCATCATCCCACACTCCCCCGGGCCCCCCCCCGCCTTCCCCCCGCTCACCCCAGGTACTGCCTAAGCAGGTCCAAAGGGCTGTACGGACACTCCGCCAATCGTACCGCCCGCTCCGCATCGGGGCCCAAAGCGCACTCTGCCGCCACCCGCGCCGCCACCTCGGCCAGCCCGCTATCCTTGTCGTACACAGCCAACGCCGCCTCCGTCAGCAGTTGCCGCATCTGCGCGCCGTCGGGTATGTGACCTGACGTGCGGGGAAGGGGCGGGTTGCGGAGACTGGTTTGACAGCGGACAAGGGGTTTTGCCGTACAAATCCATACACTTAGCCCCCGAACCCCCCCGGAGCCCCCCCTATCTCCCCCCGTCCACCCACCAGGTTCCACTGAAGCAGGGAAAGGAGGCAGTTGGCCGGGTGCCGGAAGTGGCTCTGCGGGCGAGCCCCGCTGCGACTGCCAGGTGCGGTACCGAATATCAAACCGCTCCGCCGGCCACAGCGCGCTCTGCCAGTCGAACGAGGAGACCCCGAGTGTGGCGCTGGCCCGCTCCAGCGACGCAGCCGCGGGTAGCCGCCACCTGCCAGGGTTGGCAAAGGGGGGGAGTGCGTTGGAGCTCGGGGTTAAGATGCCGGGTGCAATCGAAGAAATGTTCGTACGACTTGCGACTACTATTTCGTACGACCCCACGTACCCCCACGACTCCCCGCTTCTTCTCCTGCCCCCCACATACACCACTCCGCGGGGCCTCACCATTCCACCACCTCTGAAGCCTGAACGGCCGTGTTCGTACTCTGCCATTTATTAACCGCGGGGCCTGTCCATTACTCCGTGCTCTTCCGACTGGCCAAGCCCCATAAGGCCCCAACCCACTAAGGCTTGCCGGTAGAAAAGTACCTAGAAATCTGGATCTGGAATCCACTGCCGATACCAACAACGACTACGATGTACCATCCCTCTCGCTCTTCCCCCTTTCTTAGAATTCGCAGTTCCCCCCATAAGGCCCCTCCAGGACCTGCTCCTGTTCCTTGGCCCCTCTCTGCCAGCCTTTCCCAGCCCCCCCTCCGCCACTGCCACCTAACTTCCACACTGGCCAACCCCCTCAGAGGCGCACTCACCTGAGCTCCACCTCCGCCTCCGAAACCACCGCTCGGGATCCCACAGCCCGGGTCACATCCGTCAGCTGCTGTTCCCATGACCCCACTCGTACGGCAAGGTCGCTGCCGCGTGCGCGCAGGTCGGCACGTAGCCGCTGTAGAGCGGCTGACAGAGCTGCAAACACACACGAGTTTACAGCACCCGATAAGTACGGATGAGTTCAACTGTTAATAAGCACGTAGACGTCGTCGTACACATGCGCATGGGAGTTCTGGTGTCGAAGGGCAGCACAGGGGAGTGTGTATTTCCCCTGTGTGTGGTTTAACCAGCAAGTATGTAACAGTGCCGTACTATGTAGTGCCAAAAGAATCCGTTCCATAGCTTCATATCACCCACAATCGTACCATTCTGTCAGTACGGCAACACCCATCCGCAGTACGTTGGTGCCACCAAACCACAAAATACACTAAACCGCCGCATCCTGACCTCTGGCCGACCACATAGCCGCGCCGTTTGACGGGTTTCACAACGTCATAAAGCGTCCTGTACGGCACAACTGCTAACCAATAACTAACACCACGCCGAATCTGCTGCTTACCACACACACACCCCTACCCGCTACCCACCCTCAGGACCCCCCCATGTGAAGACCAGGTGTGATAACCGCTCCACATCCAGCAGGAATACGGGTGCAAGTGGCCGGGGAGGGGAGGGTCCGCCGCCACCGCCCCCGACAGCCGCCGCCGCCGCCACCAGTCCAGGATGGTCGTCGACCCGCAGGTCATTGCGGTACCATAGTACGACAGGCTCTGTCGGGCCCAAACGGCGCGGCAGCTCGGAAATATCGTAGCTGTGGCTGCCCGGGGCGCGAGCGCTGTGGCTGCAGGTTGGTGTGGCGGCGCGGGAGAGTGGGTTGCTGGTCCGAGTGGGGAGAGAGGGCGAAGTGGGGACTGCGGAGTACGGGTTGCTGGAGATGCGGAGGTAGGGTGTGGAGAGTACCTGCTGGCGGCTGGGGCTGGGGCTGGGGCTGCAAGTGGCGGAGGCACGGACGACGACTTGGCGAGAGGCAGCTGTTGCCTCCGCCTAAGACATTTCGCAGGGAGGGCGGTAACGGGGGGTGGGTTGGCAGATGGGAGGGTGTTCGGGGTATCCCTCCGTGGCCTCCTGAACCCCCCCCCCTTCCTGACCGTAACATGAACGCCCAACAAACGTTAATCCCCGAGCCGCAGAACATGGGGAAGGGACGTGGGGCCAAGCCCAACGAATGAGGAGGAAGGAGGGAAGTGGCAAGGCATACCTCCAGGGAGACTACCGGGAGCGGACTACCGCGCAAGGGAGGGGGCGTGTGCGGGCATGTAATTGCGCCAGTTGATTTCTTCCGTTGCTGAAACGTATTACGTTAATATTTCCGCTTTAGAACGCGCGAGGTCGCAGACCAACCTGTTTCCCAGCTGCTCGGCTTGTCCATCCCCTCCGCGAGTCTACCCGCACACGACGGGAGGAAACGTTTGTGCTATCCAGCTCTATCCCGACTTTAGTCTGCATATTTAGCACCTTTGTTGGAAGGGTACTTCTGAACACAATTTCGAATCGGGAGCGTGGAGCACAGATTATGAATGTGGCTAATCAAAAGTGCTAAGCTGGAAATTTCCTTTGTCCTATAAAATATATTCTTCTTATCACACTTCCGCTGCGTTATGTAACCACTGCAGCGGAATGCGTATGCTCGAAATTTGCCAGAATGGTGATCATACGTTACGTGGGAACGAGATACGACGGTATCGTCCTCGGACGTAAGACGCGGCAGCAACGTTTCCTTGGAAGGAGAACATATACATACAACTTGCATTATGCCATAAGCCTCTTGTGTCATATCCCGCTTCAGCAAGAATTCACAGTCCCGTGGGCCGAACGCCAGCACCAGGTAGGACAAAGCATGCCTTTACCACCGACATTTCGGCATAGAGCTGGCAAATATATGACCTATCGCTTCGTCTGATTATGAAAAGTGACCAGCAACGGCATCTCTAAAAAAGACAAAGTAATTCAAGCGATAACAATAGTCTGATATAAAAGGAACAGTACATGGTTGCAGCGACTGCGGTAGCAGCTACTATGCACGCGAACATATATTTCGAGCTTCCGCCTTCCGTCTAGGCATGCACGTTTTCCTTCACTCCTCGCAGGACGAGGGAAGCGGGGATGCGGAGGCGGAAAGGGAGGAAGGAATCAGGACGGAAGGCGATGTGCTGTACTCGATGGCCGATCTCAATCGGACGGTCCAGTGAGTCCTTGCTGGTGGTCCAATGTCGCCGTTTCACCGTTCGAGTCCTCCTGGCACGGCTTGGGGCGGCCGAGCAAGTCAAGACACGCTGTATTATCGCTGGCGGTTCTTCCGCGTGCTCACAGTCGTTGACGATCTTCCCTAATGTAGCACGAGACCCGTTCCGCACAAGCAACGTGCTGGGTGTTTGGGTGCACCTTAAAAAGCATCGGAGCGGATTGCTTGCTATCCCCACCCCGCATGCGCTCGGGGTATGGGTGGTTAAACACTCGCCGCTGTTGGGGTATTTCAGGCGCTGCGTCAGCCGGTACCGTTTCCGACATGCTATGATTGCCTGCCCACGCACACATGCACGTGCTTTTGAATCCTTGGTTGATCAGCCCGGCGAACCCTCTGTGCGTTCTGGCATCAAGCTGTGATGTTACCCTAATCCATAGTCCAACACATCTAACCAACCCAACGTGTGCCTCGTGCTCCTGAACACAGCCAACGGCCTTCTTTCTCACCCATTTCCCATGGAAAACCTACACATCTCCTAAGCGGAGCGTGGCTTACAGCTACGCATTGCCAGAGCGCATGGGGCTTACTGCGAATAACCCAATCACACGAGGAACCCATTGCATCGTGGCATGTCATGGTGATGTGCCATCCACGCTACGTAAGCGCGTGTACTTCCAGTCACTCCACCCTTGGCATCCAACGTATCAGAGCATGGTCGCATGTCCTTAATGTCCCACCCTGCCCTCCTGCTGGCTCTGTCGTTTCGCACGTGCGCTTTAGGTCTCCTACCATCGAGGGATGGGAGGAGACCATCCATCATCCATCATCGCTTATTATCTCACGACAGCTAGTGATCAGGTGCTTTTACTTCATTTTCCCGAGCTGTTGCTAGGAAAGCAAGCAAGTACCCTACTTGCAACCGACACCATTTATGTGGACTGTGGCCCTTACAAAATTGCCTCGCTGCCACCAGGCAGCAGAAGCGCCTCCAGAAACGCATTCGGAAGCGCAGGGCAAGCAGCAATCTGGGCATTATATGGGTACCATCCCGAATCCTGCCACCGTGGTGGAGAACGGTAAAGCGGGCCAGACAGACGTATCGATTAAGCACACATTACTGGGCCCAGTATGGAGTATTGGGCCCAGTATGGAGAGCAGAACAAAACTCATCGTGCATGCGATGCCTTCCTGTGAGCTGCTCTTGGTAATGATAGCTACAGATCATGCATAACCACAGCATGGTTCCCACAAGCTCATACTACGTACTGGCCCAATCGAAAGAATTTGAAGACGCCAAAGTCGGCACCAACTATCGGGACGTTAATCCTGCATTCGCCTGACCAAGTCCATTGTAAGTGTATGTATGCTGTTGTATCTCTGTCATATCCGCCTAAAGCAAAGGCTCGATCGAAGGATGCCAGACAACTGGCCTACCCGGATATTAGCCATGAGATACCCCAGGATACTACATATGCCTCCCGCTAGTGCTGGAGTACCTGACGTGTCGACAACGGACGCAGCATCTGCAGGCGTGAAGACTGCTGGATGATGTCTTCTAGCTGCCCTACCTAGGTTCAGCAGTGCCCAAGCTGCGAGGCCTATGCATGTGGATGCAATTGTCCCCGTTTCCAATAATGGCTAAGTCAATGCACCTTAACCCACTGCACCAAGCATGACGGGATGGTCACTAAATCTCTGCGGTTGTTGGGAATGTACGCATGCTCAAGATAGTGCGGACGTACATTGCTGTGTGAAGATCTGACAACAAATGAACGTCGTAATGTGATCACCCACCTGGCCGGGATTCCCGGCCCCTTCACTCCATACCCATGTCTACCCCCATTGTGATAGCAGACCAGGCGGCATCCTGACGGATTACTAGCTGTGACTGTGAGATGGAGAGGCACCATACAAAAGGAGATTTCCATAAGGCCTGTCTAAAAGTGGACATTACAGCAACTGGATCCATACATCTTTGTAAGGTAGGCACACCCAGCCGGCAAGGGCCAAACATCGAAGTCGATAACTCTGCAGATGCACACCTGTGGTATGTCCGTCGGTATCCACAGTGCACCTTCATCACCTCCTGCCGTTTACACTCCTGGACCTGCAGCCACACTGTACTTGGGCCCTATGTGAACCCCAGTCAAACCAGATGGGCACGTAGCCTGTTTCGCAATAACCTCATGCATACAGTGATCCCCTGTAACAAGTCAATCGAGCTGAGTCCTTCAGCTTATCGAGCAGGTCATCCACGCGCGGCAAAGGGTAACGGTTCTTGACCGTGGTAGCATTCAACCCCCTGTAATCAATACACATGTGCAAGCTCCCATCCTTCTTACCGACAAACAGTACCGGCGCAGAGTAAGGGGACGTGCTGGGGCGAATCATACCCTTCGCGAGCAGATCAGTAACCTGGCGCTTCACCTCGTCCAACTCCAGGGGACTTAACCTGTACGTTGTAGTATCCTGGGGTATCTCGAGGCTAATATCCAGGTTGGCCAGTTGCCTGGCATCCTTCGATCGAGCCTTTGCTTTAGGCGGATATGGCAGAGATACAACATACGTAGGTCGTCGGTGAAACAGGCTGTGCGCCGGGCACTAGTAGTGGGATGGTATGGTCAACGGGACACAAAGGAGGAAGCCCAGGGGGTTATAATATACGTCGGTTATAAAAGCGAAAAACAACTTGAGGCATCATGAAGATCAATTGAGGTCGTACATGACAGTTTATTAAGTACGACCAAAGCATATTTCCTATTTAGGGAAGCTACAATCATAGGATTTCACGTATTAGTTTTCTTTATAAATAAACAGTCTAGAAGATATTAATTCAAGCGCAATCTGTCCTGGTAAAGGGAATCCCAACGTGATAAAGGTGTGACAAAGTTAAGCTCCACAACCTGGAAATGCTGATTCAAAGTTATCATCATAATACAAATAAAACAGATTTCGGCAAATTTGGAAGCAATAAGAAGGTCCGTTAGAAGTTAACTTCTATAAATAAAAACGTACGTACATGCCGAAATGCGTTTTATTACGGAAAATCAGATAAGCACCGCATTTTATTCCCCAAACGAAGTGTGTCGATCGATAGCATCATCATTCACATCATTTCATGCCTTGGGTCCGTCGCTAATAAATGTCGTCGTCATGTTCAAGTGGGTGCTATGCTGGCCGGTCACCTTGTGATGAATGAACTAACGAACGCTTCATTTGTTCTCGATCGCTTAATATTAAGGCCGTCCCCATCCGCCACGCGCGCTCACTCATACGTGCGATGACGATTCCTGCCTTAATCTTACATAATGGATTATATATATAGGTAGTACTACTTGGCGATCCAGCAGAAATTGCCTTGCCTGGCAGCTAGCAGGCGCAGCGAGGCACGCAAGCAAGCTCGATCGCTAGATGGCCGCGCTACTGGTCGGGTTCACCGATCCATCTTCAGCACGAAGCAACGAAGCTTGATCATCAAATCGCCCTGCATTGTACGTGATGGTTCCACGCATTTGATTCTATTCGCGATTTCATTAATTCATTCGCTTTCATACATGTATGTATTTATTTTTGTTTACGTTATTGTTGAATATCGTTATTTATTTTATATTAGCCTTGGGCGGTGTATAACGAATTTTATTATATAATGCTAATTAATATATATATATATATGTGTGTGTGTGTGTGTGTGTGTGCGTGTATGTATGTCCATGTTTTTTAACGAAGTATAATGATTGTTAGATGAATTAAAGCAAGCAAGGACGACCTGATGCGTCCTGTTGGGCGGACCCGTGACTCGCCGTGACGGCGCCGATGAAGCCTAGTGCAGGGTCACGGGTCACGGGTGCAGCCTAGTCACGGGTGCAGCCTAGTACCGACCTAGACGGAGCTCAACTGAAGGTCTTTTAAATGCATATATGTGTGTATATTTTATGTGGGATGAGAAACTTGCTTTGCTCCCTGATCTACGATACGTAATCAATAAAATAGCTTGTTAGCCGAGTTGGATGACTGCATGTGCGCGGTGCAGTGTCACGACGGATTAGGTGACCGGACATGATAGGTGGCGCGGTCAATAGTGGCATGCGACATGCAGGGCCGCATAAGGGCAAAAGGGCATGACAAAAACCAATAGTTGCATAAGAGAACTATTAATCATCAGATAAGGAACCGGATGTCTGGCCTTTTGCATGACTGAGTTGAGAATGTTTTGTGGAATAGCCGGGCCAAGCGAGTCTTATATAGCAAGCTGGTTGTACGGCATGGCAATTTGGCGGGTAGAGTGATGATGCTCATAAGTTTGTCATAATTCAATCTGTTTATGTATCAATGACTATTTCCGTGAGCTTTATTTACTGCTATTTTTGGAGTCCGTGAGAGGTACTCTGGACCTTTCGACTGTCACGACAAAGATGTACGGCATCAGCAGTCGAATAGGTATATTAGCGATTAACTGAAGTCGGGAAGCACGACTGCCATTTTTTGTTACATGGCTGTGAACACGACAACTCGAAAGGCGTGGTCACATCGACGAAAGAAAAAGAGAAACTGCTGACCACGAAAGGAAAACGCGGGCTACTATCACTCAAAAAGACTGGGAGGGCCGGGCGGGCCGTTGTTCCGCAAGGAACAACAAAAACAAGATAACTAAACGGACAAAGCGCGAAGCTAAATACAGTCCTGAGAACTCGGACTGAGTGGCGAAATGCCGTACCGCAATTTCCACCACGAAACTATACCCTCAGTTAACCCGCCTTAGCACACTAAGCCCGCATTAACTGAAGTCGGGAAGCACGACTGCCAACGAAGAGAAACCAACTTAGACATTAAAAAACTGAGCAGCAAAAGGCGCCACCCGCCCTGCTGCCAACGAACCAAAACTTGCCCGAGCCGCCGGAGAGCCCAGAACCCCCATATCCAAATAATGCTGACGCAGGGCCACCGAACCAGCGGACCAGCCCCCAAAGCTCTCAATAACCTCCAGAGGCACGCCCACGGCCCGAGCTGCTGAAGCTCCACCCCTGCGCAGACTGTAGAGGGTATGCAGATCAACTAAATGTCCCAGACCACCATGAACTAACGCCGAACGAAACCACTGTTCCGCCCCAGAAGTAGACTGCCGAAAAGGCCACAGCTGATTCGAATGCCCCAGGTGCCGATCTAACACCAAACGCAACTTGGGCAAACCACAAAGTGGGAACTGCAGAACAGGAGCAGACTCCGGCTTCACGATACGGCCCTTCCAATTAAGGGGCTTATAACGAAAAACAGCCAAACCTTCCACCTCACAAACCTGAGCCCAGACCACCGACAACAGCGAGTCTGGACGAAGGAAGGTACAAAAACCGAGAACCACAAAGAGCACTGGGACAAAACACACCGCGGAGAGAGGGAGCCCGGACAAAGTGTCACATAAGGACAACAGATCCCCCGCACTGAACGCCAAAACAAGGGAAGGACGCGTCAGCAAAGACACCTGCAAGCGCTCCCAACCACGACGAAAGGCAGCAAACATAAGATTATCATTGGTGCAAGGCTTAGGCAAACCTAACAGCTCATGAACCGTATTGACCGCACTAAAGTACGGCTGTGCAGTACGAGCTTGCACCGTACCTTTTGCTGCAAGATGCTGGGCCCACAGCACCCCCGTATAAGGGGCAGCAGGCAAAAACTCCAACTCTTCCGAGACACAAAAACGCACAAATGCTGCAAAATGGGAGGCATAAGCTTTCCAGGTTTTGGGGCCTACCCTCGCAAGGATCACACCCGCAATGTCTTCTAGTCGCCGCTCAACCTGGGGGTTCGGCGCCAGCCCCCGAAGATGCTCCACCACCAAAGACCGCACCAAAACCGGAGCTTGGGCTTGACCCCAATCTAACCCAAAACGAGCCTGGGGCGCAGTGCCCACGTAGGGCCGTTGAAAGGCCCAATCTACCACTGCACTCGCACCACTACTACCTGCCACCATGGCAGTTTGAAGTCTGACCCGAGGTCTTGCTGCCGTGACACGAACAGATCCGTACTGGACGGAAGAAACCACAGGTCGACGGCCATCTCCATCAACTGTTGCCACCACGGCTGAGCGGGCCAATACGGCACGACGAGGGTGACGGTAGCCTGCTCCTCTCGCACCTTCTGCATCACAGCCATCAGGACCTGGGGGTCAGTTGGTGGACATCCGTAGGCATTAAGGCCATGCCACGGCTGCAACAACGCATCAACCCCTGAGGATCCTGGGCAGTGAAAACGCGAATAGAAACGCGGCAGATGGGCGTTAAGATGGGAGGCAAAGAGATCCACATCATGAGGGCCGTAACGGTGCTCCAGTCTACTAAACCAACGAGGGTCCAGACGATAATCATCCCGATCAATAAAACGTGACGCAGAATCTGCCAAATTGGCCGCACTGGTTACCCGTTCCACCTGAAGGGAGATACTGTAATCCTGCAACATAACCCACAACAGCTTTAATTCCGCATGCAACTTAGGGGACCGAGACAAATAACGTCCCAAAATTGCCTGAGTAGTGGTATTATCCTCACGAATTAAGACCACTCGCTGGGTAACCCAAGGCAAAAACGACTGCAGGGCATAGCGCACTGCTCTAAGCTCCTTCCAGTTAATATGCTCGCCCACTTCCGCCTGGGACCAGAAGCCCCGAGCTGTGCGCCCATTCAACACCGCACCCCAGGAATGGCGAGAGGCATCAACCGAAAACTCAACTGACGCCGGACCTACATGGATTGCCGCTGAACAGTGTTTTACCGGGACATCCGCCCACCAATCTAGATTGCGTAAGGAACCCCTAGACAACCGAATTTTGCCCGACCAACCAACTGGCTGGGCTATATCATCATACAGATTGCGCAGGAACAAAGGAGCTGGCAGCAAAGCCAGCCGGACACTCTGCGCAAAACCACATAGCTTCGCTAACTCTCTCTTCTGAACAAGGCGCCTATTTTTCTTAGCCGTGATCCGCAGACCCACAGCCATACGCCGCAGCTTGGACAACTTCTCGGCAGGCACTTCAAACAATCCATCTGCCAAGTTAACCAGAATGCCCAAATGGTAAACTGATTGAGTAGGCTCCCACTGACATTTACTCGGGTGACAGGATAAACCTACAAACTCAATCACCTGCTTAATCCATGTCGCCCCTGCACAAGCCTGCTCTTCCGAGGAAAAAAGGAACAAGAAATCATCCAGGTAGGGTAAGACTCGAATACCTCCACGATAAAAAGGCTTTTGCCGGCCCGAAGGATAAAACTGATGAGGCGGCATAGGTGGCACGAGACCTCCCCGACGAAGACGGCTCTGAGGGTCCCTCCAGAATCGGACCACATTACGCATGATCTTGGTGAACCAATAAGGACTGTTCAACCACCCCATTGGTAAGGCGTCCACCTGATAAAGGCGCCCACAAAAACGAAAACAAAAGTATTTTCGGTGGTCAGGGCGGATGGGAATATGATAATAAGCATCTGCCAAATCCACCTTCACCGCCCAAGCCCCTTTCACACCCATGTGACGTAATAGGCGAAGGGACTCATAACGACACTTGCGGGCTTTCTGCGCGATATTCATCCGCTTCAGGTTCACCACGACTCGCCATGTACCTGTACCCGGCTTGGGCACACAGAAAGCATTGACGATATGCTCCGGCTTCACCTCCGCCGGCACCCGCGAAATAGCACCTAAGGCTAACAGACGTGGCTCCTCCTTTTCCAGCCACCAACGCTCTTGCTGCGCAGTAACAGGAAAACTGGGTAAGTCAAAGGCTGGGGGGATGCAACCCCCACGAAACTCTACCGGAACTCCTTGCTTCAGAACATGAAGCGTACGGGAGTCAGCTCCAATTGCCCGCCATGCTGCTAACCGTCCCGACACCCGCTCATGGAGGGGAATGTCGGGCATGGCCCGAACCGACTAATGGCTCTGCCCCGAGCCGCCACTCGGGGTGGTCGACGAAACACCTGCGGCTGCAGAGGCAAAACGGCCAGGAACGAAAGCCCGTCCGCCAACCCCCCGGCCACTGACACCCCGCCCACCACGGCCCCGCCGAAACTGGCTGCCAAAATCACAGCCACGAACCTCTTTCTCAGCCAAATATTTGCAATTAATCTTGGCCTTGGTGCGGGCGAATTCCGTGTCAAATTCCTTCGTCACAGGATCTGTGAGGATACGCTCTGCGGGGGCAAAATACCGCTGATGCAACGCTACCACCCCATCACGTCCGCGCATGGTAAACTCCCCTATGCAATTGATTCGCGCCTGCGTCAAGTCCCGTATCCACTGCATGCAATACAAAAACGTTCCACTGGCATTATGTAGGATACGCCGGAGATCTCCGGCCATACATTCGCTTCCTGCACCACCGAGAAAAGCTTGCAGTTCCTGGAGACCTGCCAGCTGGATCTCCGCAACACCAAAAACAGTCATCAATATCATCAGTTCATATAGAAGCGAACCCGCACGATCACCGGACGTGCGCTGAATTCTATCTAGGGCCTGATATTCGGCGAAATCCTGGTAGCGCTGCAAGACCAGGTTCTCAGGACCCATGACAGACGGCAAGTTATGGAGAATATGTTCAGCAAACGGGAAACGGGCACCATGCGGGTTTCGAAGCGCCGCTGGATTACCATACGTCTCATCGAGGACCGCAAGGTGCTCGTCTGCACCCGCGGCCGATGCCGCACCTGCTGGAACTTGCGCCGTTAACCGGGACTCCAAAGCTCCGAACCGCGCTTCCATCATTGCTGCCATTCGCTCCATTTGCGCGGCGAGGTGTGCAGTCACATCCGTGCCGCCCGAAGGTAGCTGTCCCGCGCGCAGATCCGCGATCGGATGACCTGAACTCGCCGCGGCGGCCTGCTGTGCCGCCAATTGTTGTGCCGCCGCCTGTTGTTGATGGAGTTGGTGTTGATATGCTTGTTGCTGTTGTTGGAGCTGCTGCAAAGCCTTAGCCTGATGCTGCGGCGAGAGAAAGGGCCCTGGGAGGGCGGGATTCATTCCTCGAACAAGTCCGCAGACAGCTAAGCCGACCAACAACCTCGCAAATAATTCCACTTTTACCATCTTAGCCGCTGGCTATAATCACCCGAAGGGTCGTGCTGAACTGTCGTCGACACAGCGGAGTAACAAACGAGCGCGTCCTAAGACGCGGGACCTGTCCGTTGTTCCGCAAGGAACAACAAAAACAAGATAACTAAACGGACAAAGCGCGAAGCTAAATACAGTCCTGAGAACTCGGACTGAGTGGCGAAATGCCGTACCGCAATTTCCACCACGAAACTATACCCTCAGTTAACCCGCCTTAGCACACTAAGCCCGCATGCTAGAGCAAGTGAACTTTGTCACTTGGCTCTAGAAGCGTAGTACTTCTTGAGCGTAAAAGACCTACTCTATATTATTTTGCCTTATTTTCTTTAGTGCCGACTACTGTAACGTGCTCGCTAGCCAAGCCCCTTTCCGAGCCGTGTCTGGAGCAAAGGACTACGAGGCAAGCCCTTCGGTTGGCAGGAATCCGATCCTGCAACCCGCGGACGAGAATCAGCTGGTCTAGGCGCGCAACGGAGCTAAGGTAATCGGGCGTGACAGCAGTGCGCTGCTAGCTAGCAGCAGCTGCTGGCGACTGCTGGGTCTTCATCGATATCATCGTTCGTTCCTGCATCGAAGCAAGTAGCCAACGAACGCACGCATTATTTTCATCCATTAGGACGAAGGTAAACCAAAGGTTGATTATTGATGACGATGCATATATGTATATATGTTGTCTTGGTGCAGCAGCTCTGTGCTCGCTCTGTTGTTAGCCAGCAGGTTAGAGCTTCTGAGCGTTTGTTTGCTCTAGCTGGGTTGAATGAGAGGCAGGGGGAGCACGCGGCACAGACAAAGCAGCGTGCGTGCCCCTCCCATGCATGGATGCGCTGTGCATGGCTCGCTCAGTCCGGTCAGGGCCCCCAGTGCACGTCTTTGCAGGGCGAGTCACCCACGGTGTAACACCCTTTCATACATGTATGTGTGAAATTCTTTCGTCCTATCTATGTAGGTTTCTGTCTTACCTATCATGCATGTTCGTTTGCCTAGCTGTCCGTCATGGTCAACATGCATTCATGCAGCTTTTACACGCCCGCACTCAGCAGTGCATGCATGCATAACACACACATATATGTTAGATTCTTTTACACGCCCCATCATATCATGCACACTACCAGCCAGTAAAAATGATCTAGATAGCGTTCCCTCATTCAATATACGAATACCTAACCCTAAAATAAAACCTAACGACTGAAACCCCTATATGCATACGCCTGTGTCGTGCATGTATGTGTCGTGTGTCGTACGTATGGCGCGCCGACGCACGCACGCACGGCCTATCTATCTACAATGCTGCTGGCATGCATGCATGCAAGCACGGATCCGCCCCGCTGCTAGTCTAACCGAGGCGCATCTATTTATGCGTTAGAAATTACATATTATATATAGATAGAGGGAGGGAGGGATCTATTCCCATCCCGCACGGTACGTCTCATCCAATAAGAGTAGTCCTGATGACTTACATTCATTTGTTCCCGGATCCCACAGATAGAGGTTACTTCGTGAGTGATACACGCAATCGAGTCATCATCCAAACCCAATTTACCACCACCACCACCACCACCACCACGACCACCAATATTGGCGCCGTCGTCGTTGCACGTGTGCCCGAGGCCCCCGCCGCCTCCCCCGCCACCGTGCCCCGACGGTGGTCGAACCCAGCTCCACGGCATGGATGATTTGGCAGGTGGTCATATCGCAGGCTGTACGGACACCCGTACAGATGGCGGTGCATTGGATCTGAAAGCGGGCCCGGGGCCCCTCGCTACTGCTGCAGCCAACTATGTTGCCCCCGCTGCTGCCACTGATGAAGATCTCATCATCACAGCCGCTGCTGCTCCTGCTGCTGCCACTGCTGCCGCTACGGTTGCTGCTCCTGCCTCGAGGCCGCTGAGCTCAGCGGGCCATCAGCTGCCGGAACCACCCGCGTCACCCTGCCCCGTAATAACAATCACCGGCTACCAGCTCCTATTGACCGTCCATGAGGCCTCCTATCAACGCGAATGTGGAGATGACGCCGACCTAGCGGACTTCAGATATGATCCTCCAGAGGTTGACCGGATCCAGGTGGTCGTACCACCGCCAACGCAGCAGCTATCATGGCATGTGCAACAGCAACCACAACAAGGGTCCTTTTGGAGGCGGCGTAATAATAATCCAGGAGAGTTAACGTGGCGGCAACAGGGCCAGCAGCGGCAGGATCGTCAGGGTCGTCGGGGTCCCGCTGGTCGGGGCGGCTCCTCCGAAACAGCCGCAGCAGGAATCCAGGTCGTCGGTGTTATGGACAGCTGGCTGGCGGTCTCTGAAGTACGTAATTATAAGATTACGCTCGACCGCAGGCTACGGCCCGTGATGCTGGCATGTCATGCTTATGAGAGATGCCCCTTGCCGCTGTTGGGCCTGGGCCAGCTGGGAAAGGCTGCAGGTGTCCGTCGTCATGGTCATCCTCGTGGATGCACAGCGGGCGTTGGGAACACGAATGCTGCTGCTATCGCAGCTGCCGTTGGCGGCGGCGAGGCCAGCCGTCGGGACCAAGGTGTGGTGGTGGAGCTGCAGCGGGCGATACAAAGAACGATAGATGTGATTTTCGAGAAGGGCTTGATGAAACTCCCTGGGGAAGCTATTAGTCCGAGCGCCGGTGGTGGCGGCTTGCCTCCGCCGCCGCCACTGCTGTCACAGCCGCCGCCACTGCCACCGCCGCCGCCGCCGCCGCCACTGCTGGTGATTCACGCCAACGAGGAAAAATGGCGCGACTCTGCCGTCATTCACCTCAAGATTCCCATCGGCGGTACGGCAGAGTACGTACGGCTGCTCCGAGACCAGTTCTTTCCGCACGACGGAGCCATCCTCGCCAATCACGACAACCAAGAGGCGAGGCTTGTCCAAGTCCTCGATGACCACTACAAACACATGACCTTCATCTACAGCTCCCCCTACATGGCGCCCTTCATCTCCAACTTCGTTCAACTTCCTGACGCGCAACAGCTCCTGGACTCCAACCCCGGCCTGTTCCTCCGAATCCGCAACCTGAATGGGAATAATTCCAATAATAACACAGCAGCAGAGACGGCCGCTGCTGCTGCTGGGGTGGCGGCATCCACGTCATCAGTCATCGGCAGCAGCACCGTCGTCTTGTACGGCAATCGGAAGCTTCCCTGCTTGATGGCGACGCTACCGGGCCGGTCTGTCAACGGATTGTCGTTGGAGGAGGCATTGGACTGCATGAAGTATATATGGGACTCTGATCTGCGGCAGCGGCTGTTCAAGGCATCAGAGGGCTGGACGGCGGACAAAGCCAGCGGCGTTGCTGGCTTGAGATGGACATTGGTGCCGTGTTTTGCATGGCGTGTGTAATAGGTAGGTACGACTAATAATAGAAAAGAGTTGCGTGCGTGCGTGTGGCGGCGGTAGGTCGGCATACATATATACGCAGTTAGGATGGATGCCTGGTACGTATGGACGTATGGATATAAATAAATAAATATGTATATATACGGTAGCTAGCTAGCTAGATAGGTAGATAGATGCACGTACGTCGTGAACATGATGAGGCAGGAATGGGTACACACGCACACACACACATTATATATATATATATATATATATATAAAGAGAGAGAGAGACGCCAATGCGCCGCCAGTTTGTGTGTCTATATCGTCCCGGCGTTCTGTCCATGGCTATATATGATATATAGGCATGCATCCCCCTTGCTTGCTTGCGCAGCAGGTACAGCTGCATGCATGCCATCGCCTCATCAGCCACCAGCGGCGTCAAGCGAGGACAACAGGGGCGGCAGCAGCATGCAGCGGTAGCTAAGCAGGGGCAGCGACCCACCGGGAGCAGCGACATAATTCGTCGTATTCGTTCGCAGTAGTGGTGGAAGTGGGGGCGGTAGTGGGGGCGGCAGTGAGGGCGGCAATGGGGACGGTAGTGGGGGCGGTAGGCAGTGGGGGCGGCAGTGGAGGCGGTTCCTCGGTCTATCTTGAGCCATAACCAACCAACCAACCAACCTTGCTGCCTGCTGCAAGCAATACAATAAGTATCCATGTGCGTGCTGCTGCTGCTGCTCGCTTCATTCGTATCGTACAAACACATTCATAGCTAGGAGCCGAGGATGAAAGCATGCATAACTCTATAACACCATATGCATTGACACTAGTGTATATATAGTACTATTACTGTTGATTACTACTTGCAGTAGTTAGTTGGGTGCCACGATGGCCTCTCGAAATGTTTGTTGACATACAGGGTGCTTCTATTTTGCACCTTATATTGTGATATATAGTGTGTGCCGCACAAGTACGACCATTACGCAGAGTGATGAGCGAGGGATACGTTGTGGTAGGTGATGCGTGATGTTGCTCTCAAACGTTTTGATCGGCGGGTACACATCCCGCGCCGTACACATGCATATCTACTCCTAATAAGTTAGTTGTATTGTTGATTACGTTGCAAGTCTTGCGAGTTGACCGGGAGCAGAGTTGATTGTGCCATTGTCGTACCTGGCGATTTTTCTCTAGCTAGCTATCTAGCTGGTTCAAAACTTTTGGAGGTGATGAACAAAGCAGCTGGGCGGCACTATCTATGAAAATCACGCTTTCAGAGCTCACAATGTTTCCGTAATGGGACACAGTGGTCAGCTTAATAATAATAATAACCACCCAAGCAAAGCCATGCATGTGGACCCGTATATATGTATGTGCCTGCCAGGGTACTTCACCCCAGACGGGACCCGGATTTTTTTTCAAATTTTAGGAAAACGCCCATAAAAGTGTTGGGTCTGCTCCGGAGATCCCCGGGAATTTCATGACGTGTGAAGTGCTGCTTTCCGAGGGCAGACAAAAAGTGCCCCGTGAAGAAAAAGGCTCTTTTCCGGATGTACCCCAAGAAAATTTTCTCAAAGCAAGGCCATGTTCCGGGGATTACTGATGCTTGGCAGCTTGACGCTTAGGAAAAGCAAAAAATACATTACAATTTTATTAGCTAAGGATAAATCATAAGCTAAGTTGTAAGCAGTTAGACAAAAGAACCTTACCCACAGGACTTACAGCATTGACATTTTGGGTAAAGCCAGCCAAGCAAGCGAGTCTCAAGCCAACGAGTGTTAGCTTAAAGCAAGCAAAATACTAAGTATATCTCGGACGGAAAGGAAGAGAATGAAGCAGATTAAGAGAGCTAGGGAAGCAGGTATCTGTGTTAGTTCATAAGCTGCTGATGCCGGGTATTGCCGAGGGTATATGGGTAGCAAAAAACGACAGAAAAACAATTCAATGTATTTCTTTATTTATTTTACTACAACAGATGGTATGAAAATTGTCTTAGCTGGAAAAATATTATTTACAATGCAATAAACCCGAGTGTTTTGTGTCCCAAGAAATTTTTGGGCAGGGGCCCCCCTGAACATTTTAGGGCGTAACTTGGTAGAGTTCTTATTCCTGCAGTTCCAACTACTGCAGGCATGCACGCACGTGCATGCTGATGGCAGCAGGGCAGGCAAGCAAGCCTAAGTGTGCCCACAATGCACAATGTGTATATATAATATATACGCGCCCTCCAGAGAGCGAGGGTAAAGTATCCATATATAGTGCGCACGTAGCAATCTTAGCAATCATAGTAGGAGTCACACCGCTGGCACACATACACAAACATGCATTAATAAGGTGCTGAAAGCACGAACTCAACGTCTGCCTTTACCACCGCCGCAGGTAATTGCCACATGTATGCATATACAGCATGTATGTATATATATACACATATTGTAAGCACCTACCAGCAGCCTAGCCAACAGTAATGTATACTTGCGCCACCATACATAATATTACCCAACATTATAACTTCCTTCTTCACATCTTCTGGAATCTGAAACATGCGCACAAACAATGCAACATACACATACATCTATCATATTATTACCTACACACAATGAGGAGGAAGAGGAGGAAGAGGAACCTGCTTCTGCTTTCCCTTCTTCCCTTGCTGCTGCTGTTCATTCTGCACATGCTGTCATACCGGGTCTTCCTTTGCATGATGCCAGTGGCCATGCATGCCGGTGGTGGGTGTGGTGCTCATCCCATACAGCAGCCATAGCCTTGTCGACTGTGGCACCTTGCAGGACCTGTGATTTACGTGGTCTATGAATATTCATAATTTTTGTGGGTAACGGGTACAAAAACCTAAACCCTAACGGGTACAAAACCCTAAACACCTATCCAGAACGCTGCCGCTTCTTTTGAGGCCCAACATGGCGAGTGGGGTCAGTATAACGAGCAAGGACCGCCGAACTACGAATCTGACCCAGCGCCTTCAGAGCAGACTCATCCAAGCCCTGCTGAGCCGCAGCTTGGAGGGCCCCACGGCGGAAGCTATGGTTTGTCTCCCCCTCATACAGCCCAGCAGCATGCAAGTGGCGTCGGACCCGGGCCCCGAGAGCTGAGCTGCTCAATGGCTCCTCCTTGAAAGCCAAACGATTCGGTCGGAGAGGACGGAAGAGATGGTCGACCACCTGGAAACCGTCCGCGTCCGGCTGACGAGCACGCCACATGTAGAGGGCCAAGGTGCGGGGAAAGCATCGAGCAGGGCAGGTAGGGTTGCTCTGGAGGTAGACAGCGGGGGCACGCTGAACGCGAGATGTCTTGGTGCCCCTCTCACGGATGCAGAGCCGGTAGGTAGCACCAGGCGGCCATTCCTGTGGCGGTGGAAGGGGAAGCCTCCAGTCCGCCCTATCAGGGTAATCAGGGTGGCAAAAATCACCCAACGCCAGCTTTCCCACATCATAGCCCCGGTAGGTGCTCTGGAACATAAACTGGACACATAAGAGGTCTCGGAGTGATGTCAGAGTATCCGCCACATCAGTTGCAGACGCGGCCTGGTCCAGCAGATACTGGCACAGGTGGCCATATTTCTCCTCGGTCATCGGCACGGCCGACACCTCCTCATAACCGCCGACCATCTGAAGGCGAGTATATCCCTTGCGGTAGTCACTGACCCAAGGGCACTCACACGGGTTCCCAGTCCTACTGACCGGATCAAAAGGATTGACCCGTCCAGCCCGGGAAAACAACCCACTCAAGGCCGAGAGTACACCCTTCACGGCCTGTGGCCCAGCCGCTTCCTGCTTCCGGCCAGGATGGTTCGGCAACCACCATTCTACCAGGTACACTAGAAGATCCTCTGGGCTAGCATCGAGCAAGGTAGTACCAGCCCCCGCACCCGATAACCACGATTGCAACTCAGCCGCGGCTGCATCCTGCCGATCCCGTGTGCTATCGGCCAAGGCCTGGTCCATAACAGCTTGAGCCTTCTCGAGACCCCGTTGGTAGAAGCCAACAGGCGGGGTGACAACAGGCGCCGGATGGGAGGACATAGCAAGGCGGCGTAAACGCAGTTCTGCGAAGCCTGGCTGAGCACGAGGTTGATCCAAACTCGGTTCTCTCACAGTAGTAGGAGGGCCCGGAGGAAGAGGAGTTGGAGCCCGTTCCTGTATCAACCCAGCTAGCAAGCTAACCTGCAGGGGGGGCCGGAGGGTTGGACCCACCCGAAAATGACGCCGAGCTCAGGCCGGCTTACCAAACTAGACGAAGGAGGAAGAGCCCCAGGTAGACCGGATTCAAGGTCCGAGGCTGGAGGAAGAGACAGATCGAGCACAGGAAGTCGTGCAAGACCTTCCACGGGGACTCGTGCGGATCCGGAAATAGTCACCACGCCATCAAACTCCCGGATCTGAGATAAAAATAAATCCCATCAACTTCCGGAGAAGGGCAGAGAGCCGCAACCGCCGTCTGGAGTAACGCCCACCTACCGTCGGCCCTAGAAGAGTACCAGTCGAAGCGACTGGAGACGCTCTATTAGGAGCCTGCAAAAACTCGCCGTATGAGAGGCTCACTAGGCCGTTTGCGTTTGGTTTTTAACGTTTGTGGCGTTAGCTTGCCATTCAGTCATCTTCATCTTTGACCTGGCCAATCAACAACTGTCGACATATTGTGTTGATACGTCCCTGTCATCCCTTGCTTTTCTGTCTTTTCGGAAATGATGAAGCCGCGAGTAGCCAAGCCGTGGCCACAACGTAACAATGGTGGACGAAAGCTGGCCGCGTCATCCTCGCTAGGAGGGCAGTTCATGCAATTGAAAAATAAAATCAAGGGTGTCGCTCAGTGCGTCCAACAATCAGGCTGATGACGCTGCGATAAGCAAATTCGTCCCTTATTTTCTGTATGTTGAGGCTACCATGAAGGTGGCGGAGAAGCTCGACAACTACAAGCAGGCATTGGAAAATATGTTTTCAAAGCTAGAGGCCAGAATTGGTGAAGTGGACGCCAAAATTGATGACTTGAAATCTAAGCTGGACAGCAAGCTCAGCATGTTGTGGTTGCGGCTCTTAGTGGCAGCCATGGGTATTGCCTAATTGGCTGCAGCCACCAGTGGGAACTGGTCCTCGATCCTGGTACGTAGGCCTGCTTGTCAAGTAGGTACCATAGACAATCAGATAGATGGATGAGCAACTGTTAAGTTCCATCAGCTGTGAAAACATGAGCAATGCAAGGGATCAATCTGAAGGACATTGCTTGCGTGGGAGTCTTGATTATTTCTGGTCAGAAATTTGCTCAAGAACTATTATTTATTGCCTATATAGAGCATACGTACATGCACAGGCTGAGTTGGAGTCTTGGCTTGGCTTGGATAGGGTTGATGAGGTACTATAGTGTATGGGAACTTAGTTTTTGCTTTCCCTTAGGGCAAGCCTTCCCATCTGCCCATGCAGTGCAGCTGATTGTAAGGTATGTGGATACATATCTTGAGATCAGAAGGTCTGATCAGAAGGTCCCCAAGCCAGGACTCCAACTCAGCCTGTGCATGTACGTATGCTCTATATAGGCGATTAATAATAGTTCTTGAGCAAATTTCTGACCAGAAATAATCAAGACTCCCACGCAAGCAATGTCCTTCAGATTGATCCCTTGCATTGCTCATGTTTTCACAGCTGATGGAACTTAACAGTTGCTCATCATCCATCCATCTGATTGTCCATGGTACCTACTTGACAAGCAGGCCTACCAGGATCGAGGATGTAGTAGTCGTACACACTCTAGCCCAATGATGGACATGCCATCAGCATCTTGAGAGGCCTTTGCGGCTCTCAACTACTACAATGGTATGTAGCGAGACGGAACCATCAGATTCAAATCCTGAGGTCGCCAGTTTGATACCTACGGACAGCGATGTCTCGAAGCTGACATGATTCGGGTTCCCAACAATAAGTTGGAGAGTGGTTGAAGGCTAATAAGTCTTGATGTTAGGAAAACCCGTGAGAGCTAGGGCACATGATAGGATGCTCATGTCGCAACGTGGGATTGAGTAAACCTTCCCATGGCCAGGGTAGGCGATGGTTAGCATCGGCTGATGGGGCCTAAGTGCCCGAGATGTGCCCTCTGGAAGGGGGGGAGTGTAGTAGTCGTACACACTCTAGCACAATATAGATGTGCAGATACACACCATCAGCATCTCGAGAGACCTTTGTGGCTCTCAACTACTACAGAGGACCAGTTCCCACTGGTGGCTGCCGTTAAGGCAATACCATTACCTGTGGCTGCCACTATGAGCTGCAACCACAGCTCTCCAGCTTACTGTCCAGCTTAGAGTCCACCTTATCAATTTTACCCTCAAGTTCACTGGAGGCCTCTAGCTTTGAAAATATATTTTCCAATGCCTGCATGTAGTTGTTGAGCTTCTCTGCTACCTTCACAGTAGCCTCTACATACATATAATATGGGACGAATTTACTTATCAGAACATCAGCCTGGTCGTTGGAAGCACCGACACCCTTAATTTTATTTTTCAGTTGCATGAACTGCCCTCCTAGCGAGGATGAAGTGGCCACCTTTCGTCCACCACTCTTACGTTGTGGCCACGGCTTGGCTACTCGCGGCTTCATCAGGAAGGACATGTTATGTTACAAACTCAGAAAGATCTCATAAGGCCCATACGAGCCAGGAGGCTCAAAGGACTGCAAGAACGAGCAGTATAAAAGAAGAGGAGTTTGATAGTCAAAAAGATAGCGCAAAATTCAACTAGTGGAAGAAAAACGTACTGCAGGCCAAAGTCAAGTTCTGCCAACCTGCGACACACGCCTTTGACGGATGCTATGGATAATCCGAGCAAGGCATAATTGATCCTGCATCAACATAATCTGAAGCATTGTCAAGTCTTGACCTACTCCTAGGCTAGCAAAATCGGCACAGATATCATCATAGGCAGGACATTCCATCATCACATGGTATTCATCTTCGACAGAATCAGCATTATTGTAAACACGGCACCATGGTTGCTCTCTTGGCCACCCATTAGGGCGGTTTACTTCTAAAGCCCAAGCACCAAGTCGAAAACGAAGAACATTGGGATATAGGCATTGGGATATAGCTAGCACCATGCTGCGGCATACCCATCCAATTAGTGTGCCTGCACATTTTCACACCAGGTTTGTGTAGTATCCTGGGGTATCTACGGGTAGTATCTGAGGTGGCACCTGGTCTTTTGATCGAGCTCTTTGCTGTAGGCGGATACAACAGAGATACAACAGTTTGCAACCATCAGATACAAACTCACGCAGTTGGGTAAGCAGATGTGGGCTTAACCAATCTTCTTTGAAGCATTCCTCCAAGGTAAACATGACAGAGCCAACACAAATCTCTCTAGAGGCCAAGAAATTCACACGATCTTTGAGATCTAAATCAAGGGGGACACCTGGCCAATGTCCCAAGCATCTCAACATTTTTATGATAAAAGAATCCCAAGTAGCACTAGAACAGTCAGACAAGTGTGCAGTACGAATTTCTTCACGAAATACATTATAAAAGATGCCATTTCTACCCCGCACTAGCCTGTTCCAAAAACGAATCACAAAAGTAGCCCAATGAAGATGGAGAGGATCCTGACTGAATTCTCTGAAAAGAAGTCTATTATAATGCTTTTATATATGCATTTAACAATCGCTTTTGATGCTGTTAACACCCAGAAGTGCATGGTGGTTGCGCGGGGACTGGGGCCTACTGCCCCAGTTCCCGCACTACCACCGTCTTTGTGTACTGGGGAATCAAAGTATTCCCCTGATATTTGTGGTGGTCTTTATGTAGTCAAGATTTTTAGTCACCTCAAGCATCAGCTTGCTAGCAAAAAATACTATAAGTTCTGAGGAAAATGATATTTTGTCGACCTGCTTACAAAATTCTATTTATAATTATTCTAGCTAATAAATTATATTTTGTATTTTTAGCTTTTCCTAAGGATGAAGCTTAATAAGCATACATCAGTAATCCCTGTAACTTGACCATGCTTGTTATGAAAAACGTTATTGTTAGTTATGTTTAGCGAGCCGTCCTAGCTGGTGTGCGTATCTGTGAGCGAGCCTTGCAGTACAACCTAGTCATGTACGCGAGCGAAGTGAGCTTTTCAGGGATCTATTTGTGGTACGATATAAGGTTTCGAAATATGTATATTTTGGTATGTTCTATGGGCGAAGTTCCTTTCAGTTTGCGTACGGCTGCATGGACCCATCCGACAGACGTTGCTTCTATAGACATTTTTATCCCTCTCTCTTTCCATTATCCAATATATAATTATGTAACTAATACTTCCTCGTATTACGGCCAAGCTTTGCCAATGTCTGCTGGACTATCTCACAACAATGCTTTCAGCAATTGTTTTCCCAGTGCACCGGGAAAAATCTTTTTTTGCATGGGGAATGTTTATTCTGCCCCCAGAAAGCCATGCTTTGCCCGGCCAAAATTTCCCAGGGATCCCTGGAGCAGACCCAACACTTTTACGGGCATTTTCTAATATTTTAAAAATTTCCAGGTCCCATCTGGGATGAAGTACCCTGAGTAACTGGTGCATGGTGCAGCTAGCATGCCATGCTGCTGGCACCACACAGCAGTGGCACCACATGCTGTGGCACTGCATGGCAGCAACACCGCATGCCAGCAGCACTGCACACAGCAACACTGTGTGCCAGTGGCACTGCATGGCAGTGGCACCACATACCTAAGGGAACACTCATTGGTCAATTGGTAGGGAGACACTGCATGCCAGCTGCACCGTGCACCAGTGGCACCACACAGCAGGGCACCCCCTGGCAGCATCACTGTGCGGCATCTGTACCATTCAGCAGCAGCACCATGCATCAGCTGCACCACGCCACAGCGGCACTGCACGGCAGCTGCATCATGTGGCAGTAGCACCACACGATAGCGTCCTAAACTTGCATTCATCTTTAGAAATTATTTGGAGACTTACCTGAGCGAGTAATGCTTACCTTTCGCAAGCAGAATGGCAAAGGCAATATTGGCAAGATCCAACAAATTGCTGAAGTTTCAACTTTAGCAGCCAAATTACTTAATATCTGTACAAATTGCAGGCTATGGATAAAGCGGTAGCTATAATAGCGGACAATCATTGATGTGTGATGTGTCAACTGAATGCTGTAAAGATTCTTCTTGTTTGACCTGCTGTTAACAGGCAGCTCATTAGAAAATATTACCAAGAGCAAAATTAAACCTTTAGAGTTGTTTCCTGCAGGGCCATGTTGGATGGCTGGGTCTCCAGTGACCTGCCCTGATGATCATGATAATCAAAGAGAAGGCTTACATTGGTGGAGGGCACATGGAAGCTATTGAGCTATGCTTGCAGATGTATGGACCGGTACCGGTGGTACCCGTACCGGTATGGTTGCCCATAAGTTGCCCGTACGAACACAGATGTATCGACCTATGTGCATCAGCTGTTAGGCAGTGCAGTGATCAGGACATAAAAATATCAAGTATTGGCATCAGTGCTGAGGCTTTCCTTAAATAACGTACAGCAATTCACAAGGGAGAGATTTATCCATCAAGCCCCGATTCCCAAGCTTTCCCCGCCCTTGCCCCTCATCACCCCTTTACCCCTCTGACCGCCGTTAGTTACTCATATTAAGCTTGCAGCCAGTAGATTGACATGGTGCAACCGTGCATTAGTGGTGGCATGTACTTGCGTTATCGCGCGAGATCGATTCCTACCTCGCGCGCATCGGTTTCGCGCGAGATACGGAATCACGCGAGGTGCAGAACTGTGCGTGTCGCAGAGCTGCCGGCATCGTGGAATTCGCGCGCCTTGTGGAACCGCGCGCATCGCGAGTAGTGTCACTGCTTTTATGAATTTTAAGAGTTTTAAATTTATATCTAAAAATGGCGCGGTATCGCACCGTGTCGCTATTACGCAGCAACGGCACCGCGCGGCAATGGCAAAACACTATAGAACAGAATCCTTGAAATGAATGCTAAGTAGATAATAAATTTGGCAGGACTAGAGCTTACCTTGGCGCGTAGCACCAGCAATAATCACGCCAAAGATAGCGACTAGTAACACGACGCCCAAGATCGCCAGAGCCAAACTTGGGCTGATATGGCGGCCGCCCGTGCGTCCTTTTCTTCCATTGCATAACCTGTAAAAAGCAAGAATCGATAAGGAAATCAATGTAAACTTGCACTATGTTGGCCACGATGCTTACCTTTAGCCAGCAGGTTGGCGGCGGTATCTTCTTCCAAAAAGATCCAGCAATTGTTGAGCTCCAGTAATTAGTAGCCAAAACAGTAGGTGACTGTACAATTCGCAGGCTGCAATAGCACATTAATGCTGTACGACTAAGGTTAACTGTCAACCAGCATTGTAAGGATAATCCTTGTTTGACCTGTTTGGAAGCCTTTGACTAAAACTCCCTACTTTAGTTCGGACTGTCCAAGGCGAGGACACTTTTAGCAAGTTTATTGTTCCCGGGATTCCGCGCGTTCTCTTCATCAGTAATAATAAATAATCTCCCTCTTCATCTAATGTCGTTGGGATCGGACCGCACCGGATGCGCGAGAGCAAAATCACCAGATGGTGGAGAAAAGAATACAACATGCGCAAAGTACCAGTTGGTGAATACAAAAGCATAAACGAGACATACAAAGTATCGGGTTGCGAAAGTTGTTTTGGGGTATCTATCGTTGGTGCAACTGCAACAATAGACTTGGAACCCATGCCTCGAAAAGCTAATATAATTGTCGCTTGGGATTTGGTTCCTGAGCTACCACCGAAAATAAATCATATCTCCATTTCGAGAGAAGGGTAACCGGTAGGCGGACCGTCTTGCCACGAGCCATAGACGTTGTTTTTGATCTCCTCTACAAGGGGACATTTCCATCCTCCGCGATATCCCCCTAAGCCTTGTTTACGACAGTTGTCGTGCGTGCCCTTCGTCGACACCTGAGCTCGCACCTTTCCTCGTTAGCATGGTCGCAGCATACCCCTACATGTGTGCGCCGGGTGGTTGGGAGTGTTACAACGCTACGCTTCCAAGTGAGCAAAATGGAACTTAGAACAACAACAACAACTACTACCGCCTTACAGCCCAACCCGGATGCAGCGTCCGGGGTTAGACAACGCGGCCAAGCCAAGCTCTGTGCCCCTTTTATCCGCACCGACGACTGGAACCATTCTAGCAGTCACCGTCTATGAGCAAAACAATGTCAAACAATGCAAAGAATGGGTACGCCAGAACATGACGATGCACACGTTCATACCAGGGGAGGTCTTCCCTGCCTATAGACCGTTCGAGACCCACAGATGTTTAGTCTCTGGACTAGAGTTAGATTGATCCTCATTCTGATCCTAACACCTAAGGCTCTTGCCTTGGCAGTACAGTTTTCCTGGTAAAGTAAGAAGAGCAACATCAGTATAAAAAGACAAGCTGTTTCTCAAAAGGAAGCGAGGGCAATATGAGAACAAAAATGTCCACACAAGGGAATAAGTCCCCCCTCTGGTCCGCATGGAGGTGCGGAGCAGGTCGACGAAAACCAAAGAACACTGTCCCGGGGTGGAATCGACACATGTACGTTGAACCGCGCATGTGCATTGTTGTTTGCATTACGCCACACCGTGGCGGCCTGACCGCCATTCAGCGTCGGGGACGTGAGCAGCCCAGTCCAAACTTCCAAAAGCCGGTATCGTCAATCAACCTCCTTGCTGTCACGCATTCATGCCATACCCCAAACCCCAGAAGCAATAACACCAAACATACATGCAAGATGCAACCAAGGACTTTCTCTGGCCTCCTGCACCAACTAGTGATGTCCCTACGCCTGCTGCCGCGGTTCGCGTCTCTTAAAACTAGGAGAACCCACTGGACCCAGTTAACGTCTCCATGGGCGCCACGGGATGGGTCATAACTGCACCGGCTACTACGCCCACGTGGCTGCGCTCCCATTGATCGTCCGCCAGACAATGAAGGTTGCATCATTGTTCGAGGTGCGTCCTTAGATGCGCCGTTTCTTGGCTCTGGACTCCATGAATACCTTGATGTCGTCCGCCGTCACCACGCCGTCTTGACCACACCGCTCGCGAAGGAACTCACTGAGAACGAGGGACGGGCAAGGGCCGACGCCGGGTTACGGGTATAAGAGGGCCGCCCATACTTACCTTTAAAATCGGCCACACACATCCATCAAGTATTTAACATGTGTGGTGATGCCCCACATCAAGACCCTACCGCATCAAGACCTTTCACATCCCAGCATCCCCAGTACTAGATGGAACGTGACGAGGCTCAAGAGTCAAGGCGCGAACTCGTCATGGATTTCGGTGATGGTATGATGCTCTGTACAGCGAGATCTGCGCTCGGTGGCACAGCAGGATGAACAGATGCACCGCAGCCAGAGGCAATGAGATTGGTGAAGTAATACCCAGGATAACGTTACCACAGGGGCGGAACTCAAGGTAGAAGGAATGGTCCAATTCAGGCTACATGTGCATCCACACGCGGTGCAAGCAGAGGATCAGAAATGAGAAGGCGTGAACTCTTAATTACTTGCACCACCAGTTGGAAGAGACCTCCTGTGTCTCCGAAAGGATTACGCCTCCAGACGGAGTCAGCTGTAAAGCAGCCTTTCCCTATCCACAAAACAACAACAGGACACCCCGCCCGCAGCCTCGTGTTTTCTTCCATGTCGCTCTAGTTCCTGGCCCAGGTGCGCGACTCATACCGGAATCTGCCACAGTAGCAACGCAGCTCACCTGAGGTCGTCTGTGAAGTCGCGGAATCCCGCTGCTACAGCGATGCGCTTGCTCGGCTCCAGCGACTGCAGTGCCTGACGCTCAAGCTCATCCAAATCCTGGCCTGCAAAATCCTCCCTGTTGAGGGACAAAAATACAAAGTCTTTGGTTGAAATACAAAAATACAGGTAGCAAGCCCGGAAAATGAGAGGAGACCCAAAGCACACGTGCGAAACGACGGAGCCAGCAGGAGGGCAGGGTGGGACATTAAGGACATGCGACCACGCTCTGATACGTTGGGTGCCAAGGGTGGAGTGACTGGAAGTACACGCGCTTACGTAGCGTGGATGGCACATCACCATGACATGCCACGATGCAATGGGTTCCTCGTGTGATTGGGTTATTCGCAGTAAGCCCCATGCGCTCTGGCAATGCGTAGCTGTAAGCCACGCTCCGCTTAGGAGATGTGTAGGTTTTCCATGGGAAATGGGTGAGAAAGAAGGCCGTTGGCTGTGTTCAGGAGCACGAGGCACACGTTGGGTTGGTTAGATGTGTTGGACTATGGATTAGGGTAACATCACAGCTTGATGCCAGAACGCACAGAGGGTTCGCCGGGCTGATCAACCAAGGATTCAAAAGCACGTGCATGTGTGCGTGGGCAGGCAATCATAGCATACCGTCGGAAACGGTACCGGCTGACGCAGCGCCTGAAATACCCCAACAGCGGCGAGTGTTTAACCACCCATACCCCGAGCGCATGCGGGGTGGGGATAGCAAGCAATCCGCTCCGATGCTTTTTAAGGTGCACCCAAACACCCAGCACGTTGCTTGTGCGGAACGGGTCTCGTGCTACATTAGGGAAGATCGTCAACGACTGTGAGCATGCGGAAGAACCGCCAGCGATAATACAGCGTGTCTTGACTTGCTCGGCCGCCTCAAGCCGTGCCAGAAGGACTCGAACGGTGAAACGGTGACACTGGACCACCAGCAAGGACTCACTGGACCATCCGATTGAGATCGGCCATCGAGTACAGCACATCGCCTTCCGTCCTGATTCCCTCCTCCCTTTCAGCCTCCGCATCCCCGCTTCCCTCGTCCTGCGAGGAGTGAAGGAAAACGTGCATGCCTAGACGGAAGGCGGAAGCTAGAAGGCGGAAGCTCGAAATATATGTTCGCGTGCACAGTAGCTGCTACCGCAGTCGCTGCAACCATTTATTGTAAGCCCACTTTTCGTAACCGAATATTGGAGACCATTACTGGAAAACGCACGAAGATGGCTAGGACGGCCCAGAAGGGTCCGATAACACATCCGTGTCGACCAGTACAAGCCATTTCCGGCACTAAGGCCCTTGCAGCTGGATTCAGGGGGACAACTGCTCGCAGTTTCTGCACGCTGGTATACCGCATCCCCGCGGCCGCCTACTTGTTGCGACACCCAGCTACCCACAATGCCGCGAATTGTCGTCGTTAAGACTCACAATGACACATTCCTATAATTCCCAACATATGCGAGGCTTCTTGGTTGCGCCTTTCACCTCTCCCCCGTCAGCTCGCATGTGTTTAACACACGCCCTACAGTGTACCGTACCTCATCACAGTCATCGTCCCACTCATCACCCTCACGTCGCCACGTCAGTTCGCCCGCTTCACCCAGCTGGTGCAGCTTGTCTGCGGGCGGCCAAGGGGAAAGGAAAACTGTGCACAATGTGCAAGGCAGGGAAGGAACGGATAAACGCCACGCCATGCCGTTCATGGCACGGCACTCGTGTGCATTGTCCTCACCAGCTGCCGCGCTTTTTGCGCTATCATGTTGAACAAGGCGCTAAGGAAAAAATGCACGCAATAACCGGCCGACAGAAAGCGCCAGGCGCTTGCAATGCACATTGGAGTCCACATGACATCAGCCTGTGGGTTTACATCTAACAGATTTCAGTGGCTCACGTTCCCCAATGAAGACTACGTGATTACGCTCCTGCTCAAAGGCGCCATAATTGTCGTACCTACGTTGCAGTGCAAAGCAACAGACACGGCATCAGGCAGCAAGTGCTAACAACGAACGGACCAAAATCCAGCAATGGGGAATGTGCGTGGCGGGGGAATTACCTGATCACTGGATATACAACTAAGACTGCTGGCTTTTCACGCCGACAATTAAAAGGGGAGCTAATAACCATAAGGTTGAATCACCAGGGTTGGTGTGGTGTGCCAGCAGAAGGCTGAGCGGGATACTTACAGCAACTCGTAGACGGGTGCGCCGGGACGTTCGACATCCGGCTGATTGCTTGGACCCACAATAGTCGCACCCCACCACTGGACGATGATAGCCAAGAAGAGACTATGGATTACGCGGCTCGGGCAACAACTGCGCTTCTACAAGCGAAAACCCACAGCGGCTCACGTACCCGTAAATATGCTTCTTCCCCATCTGGCTCAACCATCCATTTCACCTGCATAAATTATGGAGTGCCAAATACGTCAGGATAGCATATAAACCCTTTTCCCGTTGCTGTCGTGCTGTGACGGGACATACCTCAACTCTTCCACCGACTGTGACTCCAATTGCATCCAATTTTCGGATTTCAATTTTGTCATTTTGAAAATTGCCTGGTGCCTGAGTAACTTGTTCTTGCTCCTGCACATCCCGTATTTCTGACGGAGGAAGATTGGCCCAAGGTAGCGCAGGTCCAGGCAAGCCTACGCTCATAATCCGAAATAAGGATCAACTTCCGAAGTTCGGGTCGTTAAGGTGGAAATGAGTAAAGATGCACGCGATTCAAACGAAGAGGAGTAATGGCAATCTAAGGTTAGTGTTTTGAGTTGCCTTTCGAGTGTGTTTAATGGCATGTAAAAAGCAACTAAGACGTCTGAATGGAGTGCTTGGACTTCGACTATCATGTACGACACCCTGACCTGTGCTGAGTACGATTTGCGACGTGCTGACTTGTGCTGTGAAACTACCTGATACAATAGTCGCGTGGAGCCATAATCATGTACGTATGGAGAGTCTATACGTGTTTTTAGTAATGATCTCCAGCATTCGGTTACGAAAAGTGGGCATACAGTACTGTCGCTCTAACTGGGCACGCGAAGGCCGCCAAGTTGCGTCCATGTCCCAAGGAACGTTACAGCCCTCAGATAATATTTCCTATCATCATGATGAACGACAGGAATTTCGTGCCATCATGCTCTGTGTGATATGCCCCGAAAGTTGGAATCCGCCACTGCCGTTCTCAATGGTATTTTTGAAATCGCCTTGCATACGTAAAATGGAGTATTTTGACCTTGCCGCAAGGATTTTGATATTTTGACGGCTCTTTCGGAAACCACGTCTAAGGCTCTCTCTCTTATTGATAACTTGCATTGCGTATGCAATGGCTCTCGAACCAGATAGCGCTGATGTGCTCCCCGTATTCGACTTAACAGCAGTCGTCGGCCTAAGCCCTAATGAGGTGGACCCGGAGCTTTGTGCGTCCATTTCGAAATGCCTCCACGAAAGTGGATGTATCCTTGTAAGCGACACGTTGAACGCATTGCCTCTTGTCTTGAGGTGTTGATACGTATCCACGATGCCGTGTGCTCGCCCTTACTCTTAAATGTGGAAATGCTATGTTTTATCTCTGCCCGTTGCCGACGCGATGCAACAACTTGGATATGTTCCAGCGACTGCCTTCATGTGCAACCACTGCTGAAACTGTGCGTGTGTTACCTGCATACCGATGCTGAAGCAGTGCGCTTCTGGCTCCGCAGACTCCATTTGCTTCCAGCAGTTCAACATCTTCACCCGGACGGGTTGTGTGAATTGGGTTCCTGTGACTACCTCTTCCTTACAACGTCTCTTCAACCAGCCGCACCCACCTTTGCGCCCACTTTTTTGCCAACCCATGTTGCGCTCAAAAATCCTGTGCTCAGGTCCGCGACCCACGGGTCCCAGCCGACCATAATGACCGCTTCCTGGACATCCTTGAGCGCTATTTCGGTCAACCTGTGGACCGTAAAATGGCGGATTGCCGCCCGGGACTGGACTACCAAGTGGGTCTCAGGAGGGATCTGTAGGTGGGAGGGTAACATATCGGTGACCTTGCCTGAGCGGTTGATACCCGGAACGGATGACCGCTTCACGTGACACTGGCGATTCCCCTGTGTTCGTTGACACCCAACACTGGTGAGGTGCGGCGTGGAACGGGTGCTGGGCGATTCCCCGATGATCTTAAGTCTCAATGTTTCATGAATCCGTCTGCCCCACTATCCTTTCCGTCCTGTCGTGCCGCCGCTGCTATCCGTCCACCTCTTTCCTGTCCCATTTCCCGTCCCCTGACCTTCAGGTTGGCGTGACCCCCTGTGGCACCGAGGTGCCTCGTTGTGTCGTGGTGAGTAAGCCACCATGTGGTTCGTGAGCTGTGAGAGCTAGTATGTAAGGAACGTACTTACTGGGGTCGATATCGTGCAGCGTAGATCCGTCCCTACCCTCTCCCCACTCCTAACCCGTCCCCACCCCACCCCACCCCAAAACCCCCCTACCGGCCCCCCACCAGGCCCCCACCGCCCTTGGTTCCCGTTCTTTTTTTCGCTTAACTGCGGGTTCCCTCTCCGCCTCTCATGTCCCCTCTTAGTATGTGCCGTTTGTCGCTTCCACCTTGCAGGATACTCAGATGCAGGACCAGCTCCGGAAGCTGAAGGGCAACAATCGGGCCACCCTTCCCACGGGCCCGGGTAGGTACGGAGAAAGATTCAGAGGTGACACAACAAAGGGTTCGGAATGGATGAGGAAATGGTTTTTCTTGAGACTCTCGCGGAAGAAGGGGACACGTTTGAAAGGGACACGGTAGTCGCTACCGGGGTGTCTGCAAGAGGTAGGAAGCAGCCTGTAGGCTCAAGAGCGCCTGCAGCTCCCACCTTGGGTCCCCCGGCTGGCCCAAGCCTAATCATCCTCGAGCCGATTGCCCCGATGTTTCCAGCGTGCGTCCTTCTAAGCCCCATTCCTTTTGAGCGTCCTTTCCGACCCCGTGTCTCCCGCTGTCTTAGATCTGAAGTGGCGGTACATGTGGCGAGTGGGCGAGCGACCCTCCGTCACGCAGTTTCCGGAACTCAATGCCGAACCCGTCGTACCTCAGGTAAGATTTGATTTGGGTTTTGGATCTAGGCGGAGGACGAGGGCGGGCGGGCGGATGGGTGGGTGGGTGGGTGGGGAAGAGGGAGGGAATGGATAGATGGGCCGTAAAGGCCGAGTCGAACTGATACGGGATGGTTGAGGGTCGGTGCGCCGGGGATTTGGGTGTCCTATGAAGTGGAACGGCTGCTTACGGATGCGTAATTCATGATCTTTCTGCTACTGCTACTGTTGCGGCCCCCCTCCCATTCTTTGTTTCAGGGTTTCCCCGAGTGGTCTTCGGTGATGGATGGTTGGGGAGCTGCGCTGCTGGGGGCAGCCACGACAGTGGCGGGCTTATTGGCCCGGGGACTGGGCTTAGGGGGTACTGAGCTGCAGGTGGGTGCACATTGGGGTGGAGGGTTCCAACAATTGGCTCGCATGCGTGTGTGTGTGTGTGTGTGTGTGTGTGTGTGTTGAGGCGGAGGCCCAAAGAAATAAGAGCCCACAGTGAATATAACTGGAAGAAAAGGTGAGAAGGGCTGTGGTCAGAAGGGCGTTCAGAAGGGCAGGAAAAAGGGGAGAAATCGACCGAAAAAGATGTTTTCTTGCGGTGTACAGTTTACGTGACGATCAGCGGAATGGAACGGAGGTCGGAGAAGGGAAGGATGTTTCTCGAGACAAACGAGACACAACCCGCTCTGTGTATGCTGACTAGCTCTGTGCCTTCTCGAGATACGCACTATAACGGTGTCCAGGTGAGCGGCGATCCAAAGCAGGGACGCCGATGGCGGTATCCAAACCTCCGCCTCCAGCACTAAACAGATGCAGCGAGATCCCGACTCGTCTCCGCCACCGCCACCCCAACTCACTCACTGGTGGCTGTTCCGGATGGCAGCTGCTGTCCAGAGGAACGAGGTCTGCGAAGGTTTGCTCGCCATGCCGTCACTGCACTGCTAGCGTGCCGGTGTTTCCCTCCCTTTCCTTACCCCAGTCGCATGTCCCGATCAGGCTATTCCGCGGAGTTCCTCGACTCTCCAAATTTGCTTTACCTCATTCAACTCTGTATCTGTCCTTATTCGAATTTAAAACTTTTGATGTTCACCGCGCTCCATATTCACACCTTGATAACATTGATATTACGCTGCCCGTTAGGAGCTGATGGCTCAGGGTCCGCACCTGTTGGCCCCGACGGCTTCCGACCTTGATTGCAACGGCCGGCTGGGGGCGGGGCTGGCGGGGTGAGAGAGTCAGGACAGCCCGGGAAATAGTCAATGTGCTTTTTGAGGATGCGGTTGCCATATGTCGCGGACATTGCCATGGGTACCTTGACGCGCGAAAGAGACGGAGAAAAAACAGTGACTCGGCGTTTAGGACAGCGTTGGATGGCTTGCGGTTTGCGGTTCTGGCTCTCAAGACCCTCCAGGGCTCTCTTGGGCACCGGGCACGCAGGAACTCTGCCGCTATACTGCTACTGCTGCACGTCTTATCGGTATGAATAAGTCGCAGTACTGACACTTAACACTGCTACAGTGAAACTACTGAAATATTGCTGTCTCCTCTGTCATTCTTGGTGTCTTCCTTTCCCTGTGTCCTTTCCCCCTCCCATACGTGTCGTGTCCTTCCAATCCTCGTTTCCGCATCCCACGGGCCCCCCTCCCGCAGCTACCACTACGACCTCAACCTGATCACAGTGCACGGCCGCAGTCGCTTCCCCGGATTGTACGTGTGGTTGCGAGACGGTCGCCGGGTGGCTGTGCGCATCCCGCCGGGCTGCCTCTTGATGCAGGCGGGCAAGCAGCTGGAGTGGCTTACTGGAGGGTACATCATGGCGGGGATGCATGAGGTGAGGTGCATTCGTTGTGTGCCGGCTGTGACATTAGGCGTGACACGGAACGACCTGTGTGACGTGTAATACGGGGGCTGAGTGGACGAGTGGTTAGTGGTGTTGTGTTTTTCGCTGCTGGTGAAGAGTTCGTATCACGTCGTCGGTGACCTTGAATCTTATTTGTGTGGGGTTCATATACAGCAGTGAGGCAGAGGGTTGGCTGCTCATGAGCGGTTTTGATTATTTTGGGTGTTTCCCAACCTCGCCCTGCTGCTTCCGCCCGTCCGCCCCCTTCGTGGTCACGGCCAGGTTGTGGTGACAGAGACGACGCTTGCGGCAGTGGAGGCTGCACGTGCTGCTGGTCGCAGTACTTGGCGAATCTCCTCTACCGTCTTTACGCATTGTGCCAGTGATGCCGTGCTGCGTCCGCTCGGCCGCTTCACCGAGCAGCCGGGCTCAGCGGAGGCCTACCCGGCCATTAAAGCTGGCGATCAGGTAATGTGAAGCTTAGGGTCCCTTGCGGGAATGCACGCAGCATGGCATACCCCTTATACCCATAGCTCCACACAAGCTAGGTACGGCTCCAGAGGGAAACCTTCTGTCCTGCGATGCGCCCTGCGCTTGGCCCCCCGTCTTCAGCATCCCCGGCCTGGAACGGTGTGCTCTTCTCGGAGCTGAGGCAACGTTGTTCGTACACTCCGTAAGTGGTTGTCTCCTGCGACGCCTCGGCTTCCTTTCCAGGTGCAAAGGGAACTTGAGGCCATCTGCCTTCGCAAAATGGCAGTGGCCAGTTCGGCAGCGGCTGGAGCGGGACCGGGCGCGTGTCCGTCCCCTGTGGCCAACAAAACCGAGCTGGGGTCGGCATCGACAGCTGCGCTCGGTGGCAGCGTGAATAACCCACCCGTCGGCGGAGTCAATGGCGGTCCGAACAATGGCAGTAGCTGCGCCACCGGGGTCGCTATTTCCTTGGTTCCGTAACAACCCCAAGGCCCGCCCCAAAGAAGCGAAGGCAAGACACAGACGGCCGGGAGCGTTGGGATGTTACGGCTGGTTTGCTGACGGTGCCAGGAGAATGGCAAGTAGCTGGGAACAGTAGCGTGATTTGCGATGATCGTCGATGATCTGTCGAGACTCGTGGTTGAATGACGGGCGCATACCAATGGTAGGTAGATGAGGGTTGATGATATTCCACTCCTATTTTATTTCCGTCTCCCCCCTCTTGTTTGGGTCGTTGATGGGGGCTTGGTAAAATCGTTGATTGAGCGGTTTGGTTAGTTGAAACTCCTCGCAGTGAAATGTATCGGTGGATAGGAGGGTCGGTGGACATAAGAGGATACCAACGGGGATCAGGCGTGGTGAAGGACCTGAAGGACCCAGTGGCCACCAAAGCCCTTCACCTTTTGTGATTAGGCGCCGTTTGGAGAGGAGCGTTCCTAGAAGCTACATCTTGGCCAGGTACCCACACGCCGTGTGCTTATTAATGACATATATGTGTTGCCGTTCCATTCACCCTCCTCTTCGATCATTTCCGATTTCTTGCTCGGTCCTGTGTTTTTTTACTCGGTCATGCAAACGTTGTTAAACATCAAGTCGTACAGTTATGGTCGCATTATGGTACCGTGTCGTCGCATGTCGGGCTGCTATATTATGGCTGCCACGCGCCACCAGCTTTCCATGCCGCTCCAACTTGATGGATGATATCTTTGATGGGCTGAACCAGCTTCGTCTTTTAACATGAACACTGAGAAATGTTCACACGGCCGCAGAAGGCGCAGCAGCCACGCATGTTAATACAACCACCATCACCACTACTGCCCCAGGAACCACCCACGGGTTCTCCGTCCTTTTCCATCCTCCAGTCGTCGCTACCGGTTCAGGAGCCAATCCTCTACCTTCTATTGTGAAACCGTATTCCCTGCTATTGAGAGGACGGTCCTGAGCACGTTTGGCCATGATGCATGCATGCGTCCAGTGACAACACTCATACCCCAATCTCTAACAGCTAACTTTGCTCCCATCCCTGCACCGTACAGCGCCCCCGGCCTTGTTCCCAGCTAGAGCCTCAGGGGGATATTAGAGAATGGATGATGTTGGGGCTGGGAAAAGACCGGCTTTACAGGGACAGGCAATACTGCCGTTCCTGAAGTTCTCGTGTCCAATACCAGCAAATACTCCCGGGCCTCCCGGACATCTGCCAGGCCGGTCGCCAACCTGCCAATAAAATGTTGATGCGTCATCTGCGTCATCCTTCACTCCTCTGCCCGCGGTGCCGAGAGCACAAACAGCAACACCGAGGCTCTACTCTTTCACGTGCCGTCTAGGTCTCATCCGCCGTGACGGCGACATAGCTCGTCAGGATTTCTGTCTCGCGGCCAATGCCGTTTCCGTTTCCATGCTCCCTTCACCTCCCCAACGCGGTCCGATATGTATGCAGCGCCTGCTCAGTTTCGTCTACATGCATTAAAACTGACCACCTTGCACGGATCTTCCGTATAATCCTGGTCTATCGGTTCTTTCCTGTCTATTGGGCATTGCCCCCCACCCCTCCCGTCAATTCGTCTCGAAACCGCGCTGTCCCATCCTGCTCACGAATTAAGCAATACCTAGCGCAGTCCCGCGTTCGTCCTCCCACAGTTCGTTTCATCCAGCACCACAGCAACAAAGAAATCATAATAAATTCGGCGGTGATGGCATGTAACACTTTTACGCACATAAACAAGATTCCCCGAGCGCGAGACCTAATGTGTCGGCATGATGACACGCTATCCCGCGATGATGGGTGCGTGCAGGGGCGGACCGCGCACAAAGCCCTAGAAGCCCCGTCTTTGCAGCATATCCTTGCAGCACCCACTCCTGCCAGCTCCGCCGCCAACGTACGTCTGGCCGGCAAACAAGTAAACTGATGTACACCGTCACACACGGCGTGCGCCTTTGCTGTTGTTTCTGACGTGCAGTCGGCAAACAAGTACTTGGGGCCAAAACACGCCGTCAGCTCTTTCCGCCCTTCTCCGTACAACATGCAACACCCGCAGCATCAAGGTCACGGGTATGAGCATGCATGAGAATTCTTATCGAAATGCCTGAACGAGCTGCGTCCGCAGTCTGCTGCTGTCTGCTGCTATATCCGCCGATGGCCGTGACGGCAGCCGTGACTACCTGATCGTGCGTATGATGATCACGCATCCGCATCCCAACGACATCCGCGCTGGTCTCCCGCGACCAAAACCCCATCCCCAACACACACACACACACACACGCGCGCGCGCGCGCACGAAGAAATAAGCAGTCGATCTTTGGCATGCAACGTCACCGTCAACCATCACGTCGCACAACCATCACGTCGCACAACAGCTGAGATTGCGGTGGCAGGGTGGCCGTGCTAAACTGCCGGCAGGCCTGTCCGTGGGTCGAGCTGTAGTGCCGATGCCAATGTCTTGGCGCGCGTCGAGCTGGCGGAGGCGCCCAGAATGTAGATCCAAGATCCAGCATCCAGCTTGGCGACACGTTCGGAGGTGTTGCCCCGGCTGCCGCCGTTGGGTCGTCCGATGCCGCCAACAGATTGCGACCGAGCCTTGCCACCAAGGCTGCCGCGCTGTGGCGACCGGCCACGGTACGATTGTAGGCCGTACATTCCACCGCGGCTGCCGTCATCACCACCATCCGTCATAAGCTCCGCGATCAGGGCATGGCGGCCACCGCTAGACGGCTGGCGTAACATCCGAGCGGCGTCAGCTGAGGAGGGCGGGTGGACGGGCTGTGGTGGCGGCGGCGGCTGAGGAGGTGGAGGTGTGGAAACACCCTGTGAAGCCAAGATTGACCTGCGGCCCCAGCCACCACCGGTTGCTGCCGGCACTGCGGCGGCCACTGCGGCCGACAACGAGGGGGATAGCGGCGCAGGGACGGACGCCGCCGCCAGCAAGTTGCTACGGCCGAAGCCCCCGCCCCCGCCCCCGCTGCCACCAGCGGCGGCGGCGCCAAGATTTCCCTCGGCGTTCGCGAACCTGTTGAGCAATGCGTTGCGACCCCACCCTGTCCCCGAGACTGCGACCGCCGTCCCGCCATCCCCACCATTGCCAGGTGCCGGTGGTGCGCTAGACGGCTGTTGTTGCAGCAGTGCAGCCCGGCCACCACCACCGCCTGCAGGGATGCTAGCCGCCGCTACAGGTTGCCGTGCCCCTGGTCCCGGTGCAGACTCCTGCCCGCTCCCCTTCCCCCCTTTTGCCAGCGCCTCCCGCGCCTCCCGCATAATTGCCTCGTACTCGTCGGCGTCCAGCTGCGACAAACCGCCGTCACTGGAAGCCGCAACGCTCTCGCTCTCACTGCCACTGTCGCTGTCACGCTTACGGGGTCCCCCTCTGCCGCCGCCGCTTCGGACAGCCGCCCCTTTCCCTGTGCCTGCCCTGGGCCCGGCGGCCGCTTGGCGCCCCTGCCGTCGGCGGCCCTCCTCCTCCTCCTTCTCCTCCGACTCAACTTCTTCTTCCACCATTTCCTCGTCCTCCTCATCTTCTTCCACCTCGTCCTCCTCCGACTCCTCTTTTCGACTTCTCCCTTTTTTCTTTCTAAGGTCTTCCGATTCCCCACCCGACGAGTCCTCATCCCGTCGCTCATCCTCAAAGTCATCTTCATAGTCAGTCGCCTCACTCCTTCCGAGACTACGTGCGGGATTGCGGCCGGGGCTGGGCTGTGCCCGGTTTCTCTGGCTGCCGGCCGCACCGCGTAAGCCACTGGGGCTGATTGGGGAGTGGGCGTCGCCACGCATGACGGGTGCCATTGGCTGCTGCGGCGCTGTGGCCGCCGGCTTGACTACCGCCGCTGGCACGGGCCGCGTGGGGCTATTCACCTGATGCTGCTGTTGGAGGTAATGTCGAAGCTGTGCGGATGCGTCATTGACCGAGCTCGGGGATGGTCGGTCGCTGCCGGTTGGGCTGTCGGTCATATCAATGCTGTGCACCTGGGCTAAGCTGCCGCCCATGCCGCCAAGGGATGCCGGGCCCACCACCCCAGGTGCCAGCGTCAGCCCCGGTGGCCGGCGCGGCTGGGTACCGCCGCCGCTGCCATAGATCCCAATGGCGGCGCGTGTACGGTTCGTAAAAGTCGCCGGTGCTGCCGTGGTTGATGTGCTCGGTGCCAATGGTGGCGGCGGCGGCGCGACGGGGCCAGGTGGCGGCGGCAGGCAGCCCCAGTTCCCGCGCTGCGGCGGTGGCTGTCGCGCCTTGAACCGGGCCCTTTCCTGAGCTGTTAGACTCAAAATCTGGCTCTTGATGGACATGATGGCCTCGTCGAAGCTGAGCCGCCGCATCTCCCCGCGGCGCCGGGGTGGAGATGGGGCCCCCCCTTCGCCACTGCTGCCAGGCGGTCCCTGGATGTTAAGCAAGTTGCTCTGAGAACGGCCAAGGATCGGGGGCCCTCCGCCGCCGATGCGTGTGGGCGTCAATACGGCGGATGAGGACGGGGAGGACGCCGCACGGCCGCTGCGGCCCGGCCCTCCCCCGGCGAGATGCGCGGGAACAGCGTTAAGGGGAGTGGAGGGAGTCGAGAGGCGGAAGAAGTCAGCACTGTTGGTGGCAGCTCCGCCGCCGCTGCCACCAGGCGCGTGGAGCCCGTTACCACCACCGCTACCAGCGCTGCTGCGCAGGCTGCTGCCGGGCCGAGCCGACGGCGTCCCCGCCGTGTCGAAGGCCGTCGGTGGCGTGCCAAGCGACAACACCGCCGTGGCATCAAGTACGATGCCACCCCCGCCAGCGCTTCCGTCAGCACCGCCGTTGCTGCCGGCGCTTGCGGAACCTGCGTTATGCAGGCGCTGTTGCAGTTCGGCTCGCAGCTCACGCTCCATGGCCAGCGCTTTCCGTGTTTCCTCCAACTCCTCCGCCAGTCGAGCAGCATCAACCTGCACGCAGACGGCCACTAGTGCAGTTTAGGCGCCGCGCAGTGTAGGCACCGCACCCAGGAAGGCGGCACAGGAATGGGCAGGGCAGAACGAGCGGGGACCGCAGATCTCTGCTGGGCACGGCTCCCGGCTCCAGTCACTGTGTGTGAGGGACACGACTGTGGCCGGAAGTTATCCCCGAACGCGAGTCTAGGGACGGGAAATGGCCGTCGCACCAAGCATAAGATCTGCCGGGTATGGGACTTCCGGTTGCGGTCATGTCCACCGAGCCTTCACCGCAAAGGTCATCAGCGCCGTCAGAGCCCTCAGCTCAGCTGCTCTCACGCACCCTCTAACGCTGACATGCCATCATATCTCTCCCCCCTTCCCGACGGCGCCACTTCCCTCGCATGTCCACCCATCCTCACCCCTTCTGCGCTAGCGCCCGTCGGGGCTGCCCCGTCGGGGCTGCCCGTGAACTTGCTCAGCATGTTGCGCAGGCGTTGGATCTCCCGCTCCTTGAGCGCCAGGATGGACCCTACATCACGTGAGGCATTCACCACTGGATTGTTCGCAATCGCACGCGCACGATCGGCAAAACGGAGCGTCGAGCAGCTCTCCTCAAACGCATCCACAGACGGTGACAGCGTCGCCAGAACCGTCGTACGACAATTCCCGCCAAGCGAGTCTTGCAGTAGGTGCGTCAGCCGGGAGTCACGATAGGGCACGTGTGTACGGCGCTCTGTTAGGGCCGCCACCACGCTGCCCAGCGCCGACAGCGAGCCGTTGATAGCCGTCATCTCGTTGACACGCTCGTCGCCGTACATGTCAGGCCCGCCGTCCCAGCCCGTCCCGGTGTTCCATCGTTCACTGCCAGCAAGGTCGACGAAGTTAAGCTTTGAGCGAATGACGGTGCCGTCTGCACCACCGTTGGGCCACTGCTCAATGACGAGCTGCAAGATGGCGTGGCTGCGGGAGGATGCTTGGTTCATCTCCGTGTGCCGCACCGCACGATTACGATTGCCTACAATTCGTGTGGAATATTTCGACGACAGCAGCAGCATTAGAAGCAGTAGCAGCAGCGACCAGTCGTCAGGGGCGCCGATGGCGGGAGGCGCAGTCCATTTGATAGTCGGAAAATTGCACCTGGTACCCCACAGTGTGCCCGTCCTTCTCTTCTTCTACCCGCGGAGTGAGTCCCCACGAGTCCCCAGCGGACTCACCCTTCGCGATAAGCTGATACACGGACTTGTAGGACTTGACCTTGACGCACAGGAGGTTGGGCACGTACGTGTTGCCCTTGGCGTCCTCGCGCACCTCCAACAACGCGCGCTTCTGATTTACGTCAGCGGGGTCCCTGGGTGCGGGTGCGGTGTAGCTCTTAAGGGCGAACCGCGTGCTGGGTGTGTTTTAAAAGCTGAGGCACGCACATGTATGCATGTATGCATGTATGTATATGTATATGTATATGTATATATGCATGTGTGCCTCTCGTTCGCCTCTCGTGCGGGGAATGCCAAGTGATGTAGCAAGAGCTCGGATGCACTTGCGCATTCAAGTGGATGACCGACCGTATGTGCGAAGTGTACGGGTAGCCAATAGATACGGCATACGAAAATAACGACAAAGGTAAGATATGATCGGAGCAGAACGACACAGGATGACCAACCAGCTGTTGCCGCGGCAACAGCCCCCGTGCAGTGGGATATACGCTCCCCCCTGGCAGCAAAGACGACGCAGGGGCCACCACTGGCCTCTGCAGATAAACCCCGCGTACAACACGCATGGCTGGGGCAACGCACAAACAGGCGCGGGATGGCGCAGCGCAACCCCCGAGCTGCCGTAACCCGGCATATCGCCGCCACCGCCACCACGGTCAGCCCGTCGGCATGGTTTTACAACCTCCACCTTCTACCCTGGAGGCCCTGGCGGCAGCAACAGCTCCCCCCCTGCCGCTTCGATGTCGGTGCTCCCGGCTTCTTACCTGGCGTTCTGCGGCTTGTAGGGCTGCAGGAGGTCGTGGAGGCGGTCGTTGTAGATCTCCATGTAGCTCACGATGACCTAGGGAGCGGGCGGCAATGGGACAGGGGGTACGGGGAGGCGAGCTGCGAAGATAAGGATACAAATGGGGCCGGGTCGAAGGAAGGAGGGGGGAGGTTTCAGAAACTCACTATCATGACCTTTGTACACACGGCATAGGGATTTGCAAGATGCTAATAATGTGAGACAGCTGTAGAGGCGAGGAGGGTAAGGCATTCATGGGGCGTTTGGTGGCTCTATCAAATCACAAGTCGCCCCCTAGCCTCGAGTTAGCCGGATAGTCAACTACTGGTTTTACTTTGCCCCGCCAGCCAGCCTTGTCCTGGAAGACACAGGGTGGCTGGCCACCCTTGTCGCCGGTTACCGCATCAGCCACGTTGTGGAGACCCTGCAACAAAGACCCCCCTCCATGCACGGAGAATCGACAGACGCACGCAACCCCTTAAAGTTCCGCATACAGTTCAAGTTCCGCATACAGTCATATAGACATGTAGTTCGACACACATACACACCATGATTGCGGCGCAGTCCCAACCGCACATACGGACGCACCTGGATGGCCGCCCCTTCCGCGTCCTGCTTCGCCTTGGCATCCCGGAATAGCTCCTTGACCGCACGCGGGATAATACCCGGCCCGCCGCCCCCGGGCCCCATCGCCCCAGGCCCCGTAGACCCCGCCCCGCCCTCCACGGTAGGGTCGTCTCCCATCATGGTGAACGTTTTCCCCGTACCCGTCTGGCCGCTGCGGGGCGGCAGGGTGGAACCGAACGAGATTAGGAAGGGATGCAGAGGGTTCGGAATTGCATGACGCGGGCAAGTTCGGCAGCGCGCATGACGCCGTTCAGATGCATGACGCATGCCATGAATGACAAGAGGAGGAAGAAGGCGGTGTTTCGAAAAAGTGGAAACAGGAAAGCACATAACTGGAGATGGTATGAATGAGGTCGCAGATGGATGAGGGATGAACGCGCTGTCAGGAAGACGATACTCTTCCTGTGAAGTCCATCCCAATCCAATACGGCCGGAGAGGGTCTCCGACCGTGGGGGGCATACAAATGGACTGACGGCCATGAAAGTATGAAGGAGTTGAAGCCAGGCACCGGCATCCGCATCCGCATCAACATTAACATCAGCAACAACATTATTGTCGAGTCGGCAGCCGCCGGCCTCACGGCTTCCAGTGGATTCCTCTTCAAATGGGTTTTGACTAGCCGGGGGTTCTGCAATCGCGAGAAAAGTCTTAAGCTGGCAGAGTAAACTGCGACATGGACCGTGATGCGCCCGCAGATGCCGCCGGCGCTGCCGCCAGCAGCGTCGTTGGATCTTGCACCTGGACACGGCGTAATCCCCCTCCCGCGGCTCGGCATGCGGACGCAGGTGCTCCGCAGATGCTGTTGATATGCACGTCTGTCCGCCAGTCGCCTTTCCAATATCCAATGTCCGTGCGGCTACTTCCTAATCAAGACACCCTGCTGTCAGGGCCTCTCCAAAGTGAACACCGGCAGCAGCATCTCGGCGTTAAGCCACTGGCCGAGGAGATGTGCCTTTTGGAAATCGGCCTTGGCGCTACAAACACAGCAGCATATGCCAAGAACGCCGACCTCAACGGCACCTTGCCGCTGGCGTGTCAGCTGCGGGCACATGTCGTATGGCTTTTGTCCTAACGACCCTACAGGTCTGCGGATTGGGGGCCGTGGCCGACGGCGCCTGCGTGAAGACGGGGGCTGCCTCTCAGGGCTGCCTTTGATCTTTCCTCTTCTGCACCCCGTGAGTTAAACCCATATATAGGGACTCACCCCTGCCTGCCTGCCTGACAGGCTGGTAGGTGGGAGGTTACAACGCATGCTGGCTAAAAGCCTTATGCCGGAAGTTCAGGTGGCTGGATAACTGGCTGCCGGACAGATTGGCTACCGTGCGCGTGATGAGCGCTACAGATTTACAAGCCTGCAAAGTCCATCACCCACTGGCCGGAGCTTGTGAACCCGTAAATACCGCGTCTCGTGGCTGGCGCGCAATTCGGAGCGCGTCGGCTGGCCTCAACCCAATGAAGAAACTTACTAGGCGAAGATAGTGCTGTTGTAACCGTCCAGCGCCAGCGGCACACAGTCACGAACTTTTTCGTACACGTCCGCTTGCGGTGTCTCCTCGCCAAACACGTGATGGTAGCGACCACTGAACTCCTGCGCGTCATTGTAGACTTTGATGTCATGCGGCAACCGTACCTCCACACCGCTGTCGTACATGAGCTCTCGCGGCAATGGCGGCCTGACGCGCACCAGAACCTGCACACCAGACGTGGCGAGCTGCTGCTGCTGCTGCTGCTGCTGGTGTGCTGGTGCGCTGTTGTGCTGCGCATGCTGGCCATGCTGTACATATTGGGCATATTGGGCATATTGAGCACCAAAGCCTCCGCGCATGGGGCTGCTGGATCGCATGGGGCTGCTGGTGCGCAACGAACTGCTGAAGAGCGGCGGCATGGCTGGATTGGCACAGGGCCCTCGTGGAGGGAAGCCAATCGGCGTCCGCTGCCGCTATGAGTCAGCGTGCGACTCAGGACTTGCAAGGAATTTAACGTCGATGTGAGCAGCTGTAATGTCTTGTACCCAATAGCCGAGAGAGGCGAAATGGTTGGCGCAACACTTCCGCCAGTCTCAACCATCCATGGCGGGCATAGCCCCAAGGCAAAATACTTAGCCGCCCCAATGCCACATTGTTCCCGACGGGCAGGTCTTTGGCGATTCAATGCTCTTCACGGATGAGCATTCGAGAAATGCCTTTTGGGTAAGTGTAAAGTAAAACAATTCCCGTGTTGAAAAACTGGCTATAATGGTGTAATTGTTATATACTTAGAGGGTCGGCGTTCTTGTATTGCCTTCGATGTTTGTTGGAAGTCTCAGTTTTCAGTCAAACCCTAAAGAAGTTAAGGTACATGTACTGTTCAATGAATGTATTTGCCTTTGCCTGATCTTGCGACAAAGAGGAAGAGACAGCCTGTCGTACTTACTGCGGGGTTGGGGCTGCATCCTGCACTTGTGTCATAAGCCATGTCGGCAGCATAATATGTTGGAAAATGGACCGAAGGGAATTATGATGGTATGTATTATATTCGTAAAAAATCCCACATTGCGGCTCATGAAGCCCGGTACAAAAGCGCGGGTGCCGTGGGTACCAAAACACAGGTTGCTGGTTGTGCGACCATGAAGGCTCAGCGCGTACGGTGTGGGGAGGCCGTGCTTGTAGGTGGCTTACAGGCCACTTACATTAGTGATACCTGTGCGCTGAGTATGGCCAAGACCCCTGCTATCGTTGCCGCGGTGTCAGGTGCGTATATCTAGCCTTCCGGTGAGTAAAACCGCATAGTGGGTTCTTCATTTTTGGAACTGAAGATGCGTCCTTATGTGCCTTGGTTATCCAAATAATAGGTCCACGCGAAGGGTCTACCGGCAGTGCATGTGCGACCAGACAGGGTTAAGTTGACCCCATTCCGTCCAGGGTTACGACCATGTGCAATGTACTGATTGCAACCCCAGCATGCCCGTACTACAAACGGACTGGTGTTGCGGATGCCAGGTTATTAGTTGGGCGTTTAGGATTAGTACCAGATTTGTACAGTTTTTTATTAAGGAGCCGTGTGCCTACGCCGATGCATCATGTGTGCTAGGGGCAGCACAGAACGCGAGATTTGGTTTCTTTGCTGTTGTTCAGCTCTCACTCCGCCCGCGAGCTTTGCCGCTCATGGTTTGTCCTTTCCTCCGCCCTCCGTTCCCTTCCTCCCTGAGGCCTAGTCCTTCAATTTGCGTTTTGTTCGTACAGCAGTAATGTGACCGACATCTTAGCAGAGCGACAAGGCATCCCCGCTTGTCGCAAGCGGTGGGCTAAGAAGCTGCGCTAACCCTTCAGCACTGGTGACGCATATAAGCGTTACAGTGGCGGCGCCTTGGAGCTTTAACGGATGCACGGAATTAATCGAAAACTCATTTTGCGTCTTAGTACCTACGACTGCGTGGATTGCATACATAGCCCATGCTGATGGTGCCCGTGATACACTGGAGCCCACGTAACGAGTCATATAGATAGTCATATTTCAGGCTGTTTATTGTCGGAGTTATATAAACCAGTGAGAGTGCATGCTGTGGGATGTGGGTCATCGTAACCTGCGAAATTGGAGGGACTGTCCATCGTACTGTACTGGTAGGACGGGTACTTTGGTCCGTTGTCATTCTGCACGTTATCGAAGATAAATCAGGTCACAATCCATGTAACGTTTTAGAAATTAGTCGCAGGGATAGGTTTGCCTCTTATTAAATAGACTGGAAAGGATTCGGTGGATGACCGCTATTATGCGATGTCCAAATTACGAGTAGTCGCGGCACATAGGCCTCCCTTTGTCTTTGTAACCAACACCTCTTCAGGGCCATACTTCTCGGGTCTCTTAATCGAACTCTTGAATAAAATTTTGACCAACATAGCTATATCTTATCCGTATGAAATATACTTATCTCCATCAAATGCTGGAGGAACGCTTAGTAATGGGACATGGAACGGTGCGCGAGTTGTAACGCCCAGAAAACACGAAGACAAACTTGCGTGGTATACTTGGGAAGCAGCACAGTTATTTAAGGCCCCTTCCCCCACCTGACTTGGACCCTATCGAAACAGGAGTCGTTGGCGAGCTCGTGGCCCAGCGGGCAGATATTGCCCTGTTCCCACTAACGCGGACGGGGTCTCGCCTGGCTTACATCGATTGCACATACTCTTACTACGATGCAGGGCTCGCATTACTTGTTGGGTGGGTGGGGGCTTGGAGGCTTTAGAGGATGGGGACGTGGAGGGGTGGATCACATGAGGGCCTTATCCCGGCGAAGATGAGCAATCACATGGTTTGTTGACGGCCGCATGGCAAGGTGATTTCCGGTCCAGCTTCAAACAACGCATAGCTTCATGACGGGGGTTGCCGTAGCGATACGAAAGTTTCGAAGGGGTCATGAAAACAGCAGGACGGCTTTTACAATAATGTCCGCGGGCGGCAAAAGGAGCAGATTTCGAGCTGTCAAATATGATTCATGATAATGGCGTGAACGGCCCCCCAGTACGGTGATGAGTCCCGGCTCGCTTTGCCAATAATGATATTGTGTGCACCACGTCTTCCACCTATGAATAGAAAATCGCTACGACACGCTGTGTTGTGAATTCGAATGGTACCTCCACCCCATCTTATCTAATTGCACATCCTCTGTTTCCTCTTTTGCGCACTGCACACTCCTATAACGTGTGCAGAGATGGGCGTGTTTCTCCGGGGCCACTGTCCGTGCTGGCGCCGTTTTCGTTGACGCTCTGGATGACGCTGCTGGCCACCGTCATCGGCGTGGCGCTTCTGTTCTGGGGTCTGGATGTGTACGGCAGATGGATCCGGAACAAACAATTTGATGCGCTTCGTGCGTCGGGGGTGTTGACAGATCGGCAGGTGGCGCGAGCGAAAAAAGGTGGGACCTGGTTCCGGAGCTGCTGAGGATCAGATACACGAGCCTGGCCAGGTGGGACGTGGTTGATCCCAGCTGGTCTGGCTAATCTATTGTAAAGGAATCAACAATTTTACTTCTACATGGATAGTGGGTGTCATGTTTCTGCAGCCTGAGTTGGCCGCCTGCCTGCCTGCCTGCCTGCCTGCCTGCCTTCGTGGCGGTCTATGTCTGTCTGTTTGTCTGGCATGTGGCATGTCGCGCATCTAGCATAGCATAGCAAATTGCCTCTCTGTGCAGCTTGCGATATTCTCTGAGCCTACGCAGCGCAGCATTTGCGGCGCATTATGCTAGCTCTCCTTTGATGTGCTCTTCTCTCTCATCATTTGATTCGGATGCTGCCTTCCCCTCCGTCCCTCGCTTCGCTCGTGTCCCTTGCTAGAGGACGGCAACCCCGTGCTGATCAGCTTCATGGCGGCTGCAGGAGCGCCCGAGAGACCCGGCAGGAACAGCTGGGGCGTGCAGGTGGGGGCACAAGTGGCAAGGTTTGGGTGTTGGGGTGCGCTCGGGGGAAAGAGGGAGGGCTATCAATCCACATCGAGCGATGAGGGGAGGGTTCCTCGTCATGTGAGGCGACCAGCTCAGTGGACGCTGCGGTCACGGCTTGTGCGCGCACTTCTTGCGAATGTTGTGGCTGTTGCCACACGGGTAAATGAAGGATTAGGGGCAGACTGTAAATGAATGAACAGGTCTGCGTGTGGTCCTCATTAAGCCATGGTAGCGTGCCGCGAAGGCTACTATACTCACTTGACAAGCCATGAACCTAACCCGCCATCTTCTGACCACCGCATCCATCACTTTGGCTCCCGCCATAATTGTCCTACTCAACTCCCGAAATGCTTTCATGCTGTTGTCTTTCATGCGCGTAGGTGCTGTACGTGGTGTACTGCTTCTTCTGCCTCATCGTACTGTCATCGTACACGGCCAACCTGACATCCTACCTGGCCGTGCGGCAGTCATACGTGGGCGTGTCGGGGCTGCAGGCAGGTTTGGCTGGGCTGGGGACTGCTGTGTGCACCTATGGGGCGGAAAAGCGAAACCCCTACAAATGGGGTTTCCTACCTTGACATTCGGGAGCGCTGCTGTGCGAGCGGTGTTACGAGATGCGTGGGCGTGCCAGCTTGCCAATACGCAGACGCCTCCTTGTTGAAGCCAGGACGCGCCGCGAGGAAAAGACGAACGTGGTATTTGAGTTTTCGGCGCGATTGGATTCTCTGTTGCTGGAGATGTATCCCTTAGGGCGGGGTCGCTGCCTGCGCTGTGCACCCGGCGTTCCGAAGCAAGAGCTCAACCCAGATCAGCTAGGAGGCAGTTGTGTTCCATCCCTGTACCTCAAATTCTCACACGCCGCGACCCATTGTCCTGATCGTTATATCAAGCTGCTCCGACGAATACAATTGCCGCCACCGGAGCCACAGACACAATTGCCCCGACCTCCCTTCACCGCTCCTAACGCTGTTACTCACTTGCTGCTGGCAGGACCTAGCCAAAGGGAACTTCCTGGTTGCCATCAACCCCAACGGATCTACGGACGCCTATTTTACGAACAGTAAGGATACTCTGGCCACTCAGTTGCAGCCCAACTTGCGGCGCTGCGACTCCGTCACCTGCGTTGATTGGGTGCGCCGAGGCGTCGTTCGAGCCTTCGTCACTGATCAGCCGGCGCTGGTGTACATAGCCCAGCAGCAGCCCTGTGATCTGGCGGTGGTAGGGGACCCTTTTGGGCCAGGTGCGTCTTTGTATGTATGTGTCACAGTGTGTGTGTGTGTGTCTGTATCAGCCGTATGTACGTATAACAAGCGTAAACATTACAAGTGCAAAAAAACACCTACAAGGGCGAACATGTCGTACTGCCTAGTCCTTGCCACCACGAGGATCCGGCGTATCATCCGGGGGTGATCCGGGGGTATGGGCGGGACAAACGGACGCATGGATGAGTCCACCCCCGCCAGGTGCCCTGCCGTAGTAAGCATGATGCATGGCGAGCGAGGCTGCAGCGGCTGTCCCACACACAAGCATGACGGGTTCCCGGGTGCGCTTTGAAGCTGAGCAGATGAGGAGCGCCGGCTCGCATGATGTGGTGTTCCGGCTGTCCTCCCCTCCCCTCCCATTCCAAACTCCCACACCCCTGAACTCCGCGCGCAGGCAACTTGGTCATTGGATTGCAGAAGAACTCGTCGCTGCTGCCGCTCTTCAATGCGGCCATGCAGGTAACCGGCCGAAGAGGGTCCGGCTCGGGGTGGATTCTTGGGGGGGGCCCTTCGAATGGGCGTCTCCCGCTGGCGAGCTGCGTACATTAGGTTTATCCTTACTTAGTGGACCGCACCGTGAAGTAGGGTGACGTAATGCTTTGCGGTCCAGGCCCAACAAGCCCGCAAGCATTCAAGTATCCGTGCTTCAAATTAAAATATACCACCAGCGCCTTCACTACCGCATCACTGTGTTGCATCTAAGGTGGTCCCTGGGTTCCATGATCAAGATGGGGCATTTGATCTGGAGAGGAGCACTTCTAGCCGGTGAAGCACGCATCCCCCTGATCTGTCGCCTGTCAAGCTGCATCACGAGCAAACGCGGGTAGATGACGGAGGGTCCTAGCCAGCGCCGAACGGACGCACACCCACTCCTCCATGTCCCTAACTTGGAGCACATCTCTTAGATGTTGTGATTTGGAATGAGGGGACCGCGAGGCAGGATGAGTAAGAAAATGAAGTGGATGTGTAGGGGTCGCAAACGGCGGAGGAGAACGCGATGAGGAAATACATATATAAGGAAAGGGATTCTATCTATCTATCTATCTATCTATCTATCTATCTATCTATCTATCTATCTATCTATCTATCTACATATATAGCCTGCTGGCTGCATCATACACTCTGGGGAGGGAAGGAAAGAATGCGAATTCACTCCTGGGCGAACATTGCATTCCTGGGCGCCGCGTGTCTGGCCCCGTTCAGATCCTCACTGAAGACGGCACACTGACGTCGTTGCGCCGTGCCTGGTTCGACGGATTGAGCCAGTGCGAAAACGGCTCGCAACTTGATAACAGTCGACTGACCATCAGCCAGCTGTTGGGCGCCTTCGTCTTCCTCGCCATCGGCGTCCTGGTTGCCTTCACCACCGGCACCGTGGAGAATCTCAAGTGGTACGTGTGCGTCTGTCATGCGGCGCAGAGCGCGCGAGGCGATGGGGAAACCACATATGTGCGATCGGGTGTGTTTATGTGCGTGTTCATGAGGCCTGTGTGTTTATGTGCGTGTTCATGAGGCCTGTGTGTTTATGTGCGTGTTCATGAGGCCTGTGTGTTTATGTGCGTGTTCATGAGGCCTGTGTGTTTATGTGCGTGTTCATGAGGCCTGTGTGTTTATGTGCGTGTTCATGAGGCCTGTGTGTTTATGTGCGTGTTCATGAGGCCTGTGTGTTTATGTGCGTGTTCATGAGGCCTGTGTGTTTATGTGCGTGTTCATGAGGCCTGTGCGCATGACTGACCTTGCCTAGAATGCCTTGCCCCGGGGGAAAGTGGATCCATCCCCCATTCCCCAGCCCTGTCCTCTCGTTCGCTTTTCGTGGATGAGGTGGTGTGTCAATACCTTTGCCTCTCCGGTTCCTTTCACTCACTACTACTGCTGCTGCTGTTGCTGACACCACTCCTGGGGCGCGCATCGCTGTTAAATCGACATTCGTTACGCAGGTGCTTAGCGCGGGCCTACGCCAGGTCTTACACGGAGAACAGCCTGCAGGTGCGGCGGACATGCGATGCGGCTTGACCTGCTGTGTACTGAGAGTGCTGTGGACACAAGCACAATGAGTCCCCCTTACTGCTACTGCTACTGCTACTGCGGGCTGCTGCTGTTGTCGATTACGGTACTGCGGCTGTTTGCCACTTGTACGGTTGCTGTTTCGCACCAGTGTGCGTCAAAAACAAGCCACGGCCCTGGGGCAGGGCCAGTGGCGTCGTCACCAGGCGCCATGGTGCAAGTGGGTGCCCTCCACCCGCATAGCTGTTTGCCGTCCAGAATTATGTACCAGTGTATTCTGTGTTGGCGGGCAAGCCCCCGTCTGAAACAAGAATGCGTGCTTGTGTGACATGATGATGACGTGATTGACTTATGGGTTTTCAGATTTTAGTTTATGAGACCGTTTTGGCTCCATCACCTCAACTTCACGCTTCGCCGCTTCGTCTTTTCCTTGGCCCCTCGCTGTGATCCCAGGGATCGCGCTCTTTCACGATGCAAAGCTCGGATGGTCAGATGCCGCGAAGCTCCCTTCTCGTACAGCAGGCCTCCCGCCTGCGCGCCGCCACCTGGCGGCGGCTTTCCACCGCAGTGCTAGGAATCCACATGCGGCCATCGGGGCAAGCAGATGCCGACCCGTTGGCGTCGATGGTTAGGTCATCACCACCATTGCTGCCATCGCCGCCGCCGCCGCCGCCGCCGCCAAGGGTCACTGCTACGAGCGAAGGCACGACATTTACCGGCCCCGGCGACTGTGTATCGTTGCCGTTTAGCAGAGGTACAAAGGGTTTAGCGCTCTCCCTGGCAAAATTTCCGTCGGCGAAATTGGACTGTACGATTAGCGACGGTTGCGTTGATGGCCGCAGCGATGGTGATGTCGCGGCCGATCTTGACACAGCCCCACCTCATAACTGTGTAGTCATCATGCACGATGGCGCCGAGGCCAGCAGCATCAAGGGCAGCAGTGGTAGCGTCTGCGGTAACAAAGCATCTAACAACGATGGCGGCGGCGGAGAGCACGCCACCTTTTCCGGTGGGTCACCCAGCGCTCGCAGCATCGCAGCGAATTCCCCCGTTGTCGGATCAGCGCTGCAGCTACCGCCCATGATGCCGTCCGTCGACGTCTCTGTTCGCTTTAGCCACCGTGAAAGCGACCGAGCGCTGCCGGGACAGCTCTCCCGCTCCTGTGCAAGTGGCTCTAACCAAGCGGTGCAACCGCTGCCACCGCCGCCACCGACGCGATTTACGCAGCTCCCGTCGTCACGTAAGAGGAGCTCCGAGAGCGGGGGTGAGGAACGGGCAGGGCCCGGCGGCGGCGATGATGACGGTAGCGGCCAGCAACCGCGTTCCGCAATGGTGCCGCAGACGCTGCCGTTGCCGCGGCAGGCATTAAATGGTACCAGCACCAGCATTTGCGGCACCGCGATAGATGTGTCGCTGTCGCGGCAGGATGAGCTGACCACCTTCAGTGGCGACGGCAGCAGCAGTCGTGATTATGCAGGCGACACCCACAACTGGCCGAGCTTCACCGGCAATTGGGCAGCAGCGGCAGCGGCAGCAGCGGCGGCTGTAGTGCCAAGCGGAGCGCCGCCCGATGGGCAGGGCGCTGGCGTGGGCAAGAATGCGGGTTGCCCGGAAAGTGAGACGCGAGGGACGTCGTGAAGCCACATTGAGACCGCGTGGCGAGACCGTCTTTCGCTACTTAGCTGAGTTTTAGGCTTCAATGGCGTATAGGGGTTCACCGCTATTGCTCTCAGCTCCTCCATGGCCGCACCTGAGCAGTTGGGAGATACCCGATGATACGCGGGGCTTTAGCGGTGACGATGTCGGTGTGGAGAGTCCTTGGCTGCTGGTGTGGATAACAAATCTCGGCCAATAACGTCTTTGTGCAACAGATACGAGGTGCGTTGCGATTATTCGGTGCAGCCTCGGTGGTCGGTGAAGAAGGGGATTATTCGGTGTTTAATTGTTTTGGGCGGTTCAAGCTCAAAAAGCTTTCCTGCATGTTTCTTTTCATCCTGAACCGTAGCCGTCTTTTTACTCGTGAATTCGACAGTCTAATACTTTGTGGAAGTGGTCTCAGGAGCCGAATGCGCCGGGGTCAGTACATCAAACATGCTTTCTACGCATTTGCTTGTCTTACGAGGCATGGCATGGCTGGTCGCCACATGCTGTGAGGCTTCATTTCCTTGCAGCAGCATATGAAGCCTCACTTTGTCAGCTATCTATTCCTTCGTTCTACTATTCATAATCTGCGCTCGTAATCTCGCTGAAGTAACGTGATCCATTTCTTTATCGTTCTGCGTTCCCTGACTGTCTCCTTTTGCATAGCCGTGTATTTCACATATATATGGCCTGGGGCGCCGTATATGGCGTCGTACAACCCAGATGGCATGCTGAGATACATGTGGTTTACATATGGCAGGACGACCAGTCTCTGCCATCACGAGACGGTCTGTCCCTTGCGCAGTTTCATTTGGGACGACCTGCCTGAACATTTGCACATTTTGGTTTTGGAGCAAGTGCGATTCGTGCGATTCGTGCGCGTAATGTGTAGTGTGTATCTTGTTCTTTCTGTACATACAATGCAAGCACGGGCATTCCACTGTGCACTGGGGCGCGGCAGAGAACTCGGCAGCAGTGACTGGAAAGGGCTGGTTTCTGGCTTGGGGAGTCAAAGACGGACATAGTCCGGGTGCGCCTCTCGAAGATGCATTGACCACATCCTTCATGGGGACCGAGTGAATGTGAATTTGCTTTGAGTTGTCTGTCATTGCAGTAATGTGTAATCGTGAGGTGTATGCCCGTCTGTGTGCACATGCAGAAGCGTTTACATGCATGTGCCACAGATGGGGATGCAAATCTTAAAGGTATGCTTGGATTGCTACAAGGCTAAGCTCATGTTGAGGGAAATGAGCGGAAAGCACGAACAAACGACACCGAATTTGGGCTTGCGTTGTAGAGTTTTGCTGACCAGGGGAACCCTGTTTCGTCCTGCTTCTACGTAGTTGCACCTGCCAGGTTACGAACAAGTCTCTTTTCACCCTGCATGCCAAAGTCCCAATGGTCGACTGAGGATAACTACATGAACCTCGATAGAACTCCCACCACAGAGTAAGCAATATCAGACCTCGCACACAGCCACCCATGGACAGTTAAAGCAAGCACGGGAACGCCCGTGCTTAGTAGTTCGACTGAAGGCATGATTTGAAGGCCTATTCGGGTTATTTTTAGCGGTCATGTCAACGATGCGCCATGGCAAATCCCCGCCCCGACACGTGAACACGACCTAAAGGTGGTCCAAGGTAGACCCAGGTAGCACAGAAAATGTATCAATGATACGCATGCAGAAACGCTATTTTGAAGTCGATTGCAACATTTCGTTATAATAACACCCTTAACGGTTTCAGACAACGGTTATTCCGACTACATGTCGTCGTTCCAATGGAGCTACTACTCGTATCACGGCCCGTGCCGAGCCAGCCATTCATGATGCGTATCATCATGTAGTCACCCCCTTATCGTGTTAACTGAGGTAACGACTCTTGCCGAGAAAGTCTAGTCAGAAGGTTACGGAATTATGTTTGTGCATATCGCAGATGTCCTTATTACCTGGTTTGAAGTGCTAGATTGAAGTGGTTGGGCCCTCACGGGCACTTTTGGGCACCAGGGCCATCAACTTCTCATAGCTGCATTCTTCGATTACATCGGCTTCATGGCATCAGAACATATAAGGGTTGTTGCAGCGCACAGACCGCCGTTTGTCCTCATCAAGTACGATCCATCCGGGCGTCCGGACTACAGTGGCCTACTTATCGACCTCTTCAAAAAGATACTCACCCATAATAACAAATCATTGTTTACATATAATATTTATACATCACCAATAAACGCTGGAGGATCGCTTTTGAATGGTCAATGGACAGGCAAGTGCCCGCACCTGTTTGGGCCCAAGACTTCGGTTTCGCACCAGCCCATACCGCCCGACCCCGTCGTCCACGCTGTGGCACCTATTTTGCCATAGGTGTCACGGGGGAGCTGGTCAACGGCAACGCCGATGTGGCTCTGTTTCCCCTGACCCGGACCGCCGGTCGTCTGGCCGCCATCGAATGCACCTACTCCTACCTGGATCAGGGGTTATCATTGCTGATCCAGTGAGTGAAGACGGCGAGTGGACCCGGGAGGGGGGGACAGGGAATCAGAACCCAGGGGGTCTGCGAGGAAAAGAAACCCAGCTAAGGGTGGGGGGCATGGATTTCCATGCCATGTTCCTGAAGGAGACGCGTCTTTGCAGCGCCTGCTGAAGACGGAAGCAAGGGGGCACGGGAGGAGCAACTGCAGCGGAACCAGAAGGCACAGAATGATAGGCCGACCCGAAATGGCGACCCGCCACGCTGCCCGTGCCCATCCGCATTCCTTCCAGTTTCCGTGTACCCCCCTCCGCAACCGCCCGGGTCCCCAGGAGCTCCACCGAGGACCCCGGACCGCTGTCGGTCCTTGCCCCTTTTTCTCTGACGCTGTGGGTGACGTTGCTGTGTACGGTCATCGCGATCTCACTGCTCTTCTGGGCCCTGGACCGGTACGGCAGCTGGATCCGTGCCAGACAGATAAAGGCGCTGCAGGAATCGGGGCACCTGCCACAACGACAAAACTCCCGACGTCAAAGAGGTATGATAATATGCACCGGTGTACGATAATGTACATCCCACAACGACGCTAAAACGTTAACATCCGGGAATTCATGTATCGTATCGCTGTATCTCGCTGTGTTGGGGAAGGGTTTGGGCCCTACTAAACCCGAAACCCTGTGATCAAAGACCAAGGGGTCAGAGAAAGCTGAAGGAACCTTGAAACCCTAACGTCTACGCAGTAGCTCCACCATAAGCACCGCAAGTGACCCATCCTGATGGGTTTCAAGCCCTCCATCTCCACCCGCTCCTCCCCCTCTCCCTCCCCTTTCCTGGCAGGTCGTCGGAGCCACGTGATGACGAGCTTCATGGCGGCGGCGGGGGCGCCGGAGAGACCCCGAAGCACCTTTTGGGGCAGCCAGGTAGGTAAGGTCTCCACGCCTATTGCGTGCCGACTTGGTGGCTTGATGTACGGAAAAGAATGTCTTCGTGCGGAAAAGAAAAGAAAATGTTGCACCTTGTGATTCAACGTGGGATTACCTCCCCGTGGGCTGGAAGGGTCTGCTTTGCGGGGAGGCGCTGGGGGCCCGTTGGCAGCTGCGTGTACAGGGTGGATCTGAACCAGACCCCGGGAGCAGCATCAGGGTTTCCGAAACCACAGGGCTGGTCACAGGATCGCCACTGACGGCGAGGTGCTGTCCAGCCTTAAAGTTGCGGGACAGCTGTACGACGCAGCACCAGGGAGGGTGTATGACGAGGCCAAGTGTAGACAATTATAGCATGCAGCGAACAGCATCTTCAAATTTACTCTCCGCTGGCTCCTTTCCTTTCCCCGCTGGTCACCTCTACCGTGCTAAGGTGCTGTACGTGGTGTACTGCTTCTTCTGCGTCATTGTACTGTCATCGTACACGGCCAACTTGACATCATTTTTGGCTGTGCGGAGGGCCAATGAGGGCATCGAGGAGCTTCAGGTTAGAGGCATTTGTGGGTCCTTGTGTGTGTGTGTGTGCGCGCGCGCGGGGGGGGGCCGCTGCGATTTCGGGAGAGGAAGGGGTGAGGGAATGCCTGTGGAGCGTTTGCACTGGATAATTATAGCGGCAGCAAACGGGTCATGATAAGTAGTTGGTGATCACGTGTGCGCGCTCAGGTCCTCTGTCCCGGTTCTTAATCGTCCTCTCTTTCAGTGCCACAGATTTCAGTTCTCACAGCATCTCACCCAGAAAACACGTCCAATCCAAAAGGAGCTCCGTATACATGTGCCGGTGTAAAGTCAACCCTCCTTCAGGACACACATACACGCGTACACACATACACACACGCCCTCGTTTTCCAGCTTTCATCCTCTCTTGCCCTTTGATCTCCGAGGTCCGATGCGGGCTCCGCTTGTTTGTCACAACCTTACCAGTGCCGCGCCCCTACCCATGTTGGACGTTCTCCCTTTCCCCCCGCCCCACCTCGTACGTCTCCGCCGGCTTTCCACAAGCCCCTCACAGGACGTTTTACACGAATCGGGCCTGATCGCAGTCAACCCTAACGGCTCCACAGCAAGCTACTTTGTTACCAGCCAGGACTCGATCGCAACGCGGTTACGAGACTCCATATGGTACTGTGAGACTGTAGAGAAATGCGTGGAGGCCGTGCGGCAGGGCCATGCACTTGCATTTGTCAGTGACAGCTCGGCGCTCGAGTATCAGGCAATGCAGACCCCATGTAACCTAGCGGTGGTCGGGAAGCCTTTCGGGCCAGGTGGGTGGAAAAAGGGACAGGGGAAGGAGGGGGAAAGGGGGATGACGGGACCAAGGGGAAGAGGTAGTCAACCTTAAAACCTCTAGGACCCTATTATTGATATAATATCTCATTTCAATACGCTCCGTTCCTCCTCTTCTTATCCGTGGCTTTATGAAGTCGTGCCCCCCACGTGCCCCTCCGCAACGGGGGCCCCGAATTAAGTGCTACTGAGCTCTTAAACCTCAAGCCGGGATTTGATTGCTCCAGATTTGTTGGCCATTACTCCAGACTTTCACCCCCGAACTGTACGCCCCTGCCGCCGCCGGCCCCACCGCCACCTGCCCATCCGCCATCCTCCCCCACCATCACCGCCACATGCTTACTTGGCCCCTGTCAGGTACAACCCATTCCAAACTCCCACACCCCTGAACTCCGCGCGCAGGCAACTTGGTGATTGGGTTGCAGAAGAACTCGTCGCTGCTGCCGCTCTTCAATGCGGCCATGCAGGTAACCGGTAATGCAGGTCTACCATATTTCTGTATCGCTCAGTACAGCGCCACATGCGCTCATGTTAGGATCACGCATGGGGGTGGGGAGGGGAAGGGGGGTGCTGCTTAGGGTTTAGGCTACTTACACGCTTAAGCTGGATGTGATTAGCACACACCTACCCTACCGTAACTTGGGTGGTGGCAAGCTGGGTGGTGGCACAGCGGTTTTAATCCCCAAAGGAGGCAGTTAGGGACGCGGGAAAGAAGAAATAAACCCCAAGCAACCCGTCTCCGGACCGCCCCATGGGTCGGTATCGTGCGCTGGTGGTGCAGGACTTCATAGAGGACGGCACCCTCAGCGAGCTGCGGCGATCGTGGTTCGACAAACTCAATGAATGCGGCGAGATCAACGGGCAACTTGATAACAGTCGACTGACCATCAGCCAGATGTTGGGTGTGTTTGTCCTCCTCGCCATCGGCGTCCTGGTTGCCTTCACCACCGGCACCGTGGAAAATCTCAAGTGGTGAGTATTTCGAACCTCAGGAAGTCAGGGTGCTCGGAATTTGGCACGACGAGCACGCGGCAGAGCAGCAGCTTGATGTCCAGTTCACATAGGCCCTATGAGGCCTTGTCGGGGCAATCTCTGATGTCGTACTCCGGCGGGTCCAGGGACCGTTTTTTTAAAAAAAGGGCCCCAATGCCGCTGCGGATTGCGGAATTCGAGGGCTTCATTGCGGGGGACGTCGGATGAGGGGGAATACTTCAAATTGAAACCAACAGTCTCTCGGGCGCGGGGCTTCTTGTACCATGTTGTCCTGTTTGTCTGTCTATCCGTCTGTCCGTCTGTCCCCGGCGCTTTCGTATCTGCGCCCCATGACATATTGTTGTAAACATATGGGAATCGGCTCCGATCCGGGATTACAGCGCCTCGGAAAAGACTGGGTGCCAACCTGAGTTTTGGACCCAGCCCGCATCCAGTCACAAAGGACAAGAACAAGAAGGTTTGCGAGCGAGAAACTGTCTCTGGTCCCAAATGTAAAGTGATCTATTCCTGGTTATCGTACCCAGATCCCCACGCCCTCCCTCTTCCCCGGGCGCACTCCGGCTTTCCCCGGGGCCCTTCTGCCTGGCTTTGGCCCTGCCTCCCTTCCCTATAGGTGCCTCTTGCGGGCGGCCTCCAACAGCCAGCATGATGGGTCATCCAGCAGGGACACAAGCACCCGCTGGACGTCTGCTGCTTCTTGCGAATCTCAGGGCCCTGAGGTAGGACCCCCCGGGGCCCCCCCCCACACACATACACACACACATACATCTCACCTGCATCTCACATGCATACCCTTACCCCGGCTACACTAAAACCTAAAACCCTAAAAACCCTTCTCGATTAATTTATTTCCACACATCGCGTCTGATATGGGGCCACACATGAAACATTTCATGATCCTTTTGTTCGCATTGTGAGATGTTCTCTGGTCGTTGACAGCTCCATCGTCCGTCCTGTCCCCATTGGTCATTTCCCCCTCCCTCGTTTACCGTCACATCTCACGAACGCAAACGCTTCGTCTGAACCAGCGCCCAACAACCCCATCATTGCGGGTGGCCGTGTTCAACCGCTTGTCGTCGGCGCTGCTTAATATCAGCAAGGCAGATCAAAACAGCGGAGACGAAGGAGATGTCGAAGGAGGTGACACCGAGCCTTGTGCTCATGGTAAAACCGCTCGTACGAGCAAACCCAACCACAGCCTCCCTGACCCAGCTGATGGCGGGGTGGGCCACAAGCTCTTACGCCGCAGCACTATCAGCCGCCGGCATTGTAGCGCTGTCGTGGACGCCTCTTCTCGTCCTGTTGGCGTTGGCAGACTGATGAGCACGCCGGGCGGCGACGGCGCTGGTGATGGCGGCACCGGCGATGGTATTGTATCCGTCCCGTCTGGGCGGAGTTGCTCTTTCACTGATTCTGCTGCTGCTGCCGCCGCCGCTGCCGCCCACGCTGCGGCAACCGCTGCCGCTGCTGCCGCCGACGCCGCAGCTACTGCCGCAGCCGCCGCTGCCGCCGCAGCCGCAGCCGTCGCTACTGCTGGCGGCGGAGGCGGAGGCGTTGGGTTGGCAAGTAAAAGTAGTTCTTTCACAGATTCGGCCGCTGGCGCTGCCATGGCCACCTTAACAGGTGCTGCCACCGCCACCGTAGCCATACTAGCTGACGCTGTCGCTGTCGCCGATTCTGGTACTGCCGCCATAGCGGCAGCCGGAGCCAATGCATTGGCATCAAGTGCGGGCGTTTCCGCCGCCGATTCTTCCCCTGCCGCCATCATCACCGCCGTCGCGCCGGTTCTCTTGCCTGGCCTAGGACATGGTGGTCCAGAAAACACAGTTTCGAAAAGCCCGGTGTGCCGGGTGCTGGAGGACTCATCGTACGAGGCACGACTCAGCCCACAACATCAGTTTGAGTCAGCGGCTTCTGGATGCCGTGTCGGGGACCTGGCAGAGCCTGGCGGTTTCGACGACATCGGTGGACTCCCGTTCTTGACGGCATCCCTTGCGGGAACTTTGGATGCGGTACCGGCGACAGCTGCGGCCAAACCGGTGGCGGCGGCGGCGGCGGCGGCGGCGGGGCTGAGGGTTGTCGGCAACGGACGCAAAGATGTGGGATGATGGTGGTGGCCGCCGTGCATGGACACGACAACACAGGTTTGCCGCCACCCAGGCCTTCAGCCCCTCCCAAGCTCACCAACCCCGGTTACGGCGGCGCTGTCACTCCGGTACCAGATGCCCTCTTCCGTACAACGGTGTTAGCTCCGCCGCCGTCACCTTCACCTGCAGAGCAACTGCCCAGATTCCAAAAGGTATGTTCCGAAATGCATGACTTGGCATGCTAACCCGAATCCTTCAGCCTTTTGGAGCTGCCCCTGGTGGCGGTCACTAGAGCCCAGTCCTGGTCGGCACCCTCTTCTCACTGGACCGGACCGGAGATTGAAACGCCGACTGCGGCGGCGGCTACTGCTGCTTCAGCTGCGTTATGAGCGGCACCTGGGATTGCTCATATGAGAGTACTGTTGCTAGCTTGGTTATCGAGCAAGCCGCGTCGGCCGGCAGCACCACGACCCGAGCCGCGAGGGAGGATCGTCACGACCAGATGACATATCTTTCAGTACAGCAACGCATCTGTACGACAGGCGCTGGGACAGTAGCACAGCTGGGCGAAGCTGAGATGGCATCCACATCGCTGTTGTTAACGGCGGCAGCGGCAGCGGCAGCGCTACTGCCGCAACGCCAGCGAGAGGACGTGGATACGGCGTGCACGGTTGGGACGCAGCGCCGAGGTGGAGCCGAGCTTGGACGTTTCGGAGCAAATGGCCTGAACAGGCAAGTTGCCGCCCTTCCGTACAAAAGGCAATAAGCGGGGAAGATCTGGCAGCATTGGTGCCCCCCTGCTGTCGTACTGTCGTACATCATAAATATAGAAACACTTCTTTGTTCTGCATGCAAGAGTGTCAGGTGTCAGCATCGGATGGAGCTCAGAGCGGACTCGGAACTGAATTGCTGTGCATGAACTGAATTCGTTGTTGGTTTAAATGGATCGTATTTATATGTGCATGCTTGTTGCATGTTGAGAATGGGTAAAGTGGCAGGACAAATTAAAAACTGATAAGTAACTATATGTATGAAAATTAAGCTTACGAAGATTTGTGCATTCGAAATTTATAAGAGGTGTTACACTGCTCGCTGTGGGCGACTCGCCCTGCTGCAAAGACGAGCACCGGGGGGTCCTGACCGGACCGAGCCACAGCAATATTATGTACAAATAGTGTCTGTGTGTGTTTGTGTGTAGCAATATGGCGAGTCGTGGCGTGGCTGCATCCCACATGTCACTGCAAATGAAGTACGACTGTGGGTTTACATTGTATGACTAACTGAGACCGCAACAATATATTCATTATGAAGTCGCGCATTTCCGCAGCGTGTGATTGACCATCGAAATGATGAGCCACAACAGAGGCCTATCTTGGTGGAATGCGTGCGCAACAGGTTGGCTTATTTGTTCCGGGGACGGCATACGTCCGCTTTTCTTACAATTTCCGCTCACGACTGTTATCCCCCCGCGCTTTCGGCTGCTGCAAGACAACTAGCTACTACTGCTACTGGTGTTCTCGTTATTAAAATAGTAGGATTAGCAACTGAATGTGTCCGGCAGCTCGGGCAGCTGGCCATACAGGGCCATGCGCATATGACGAAAGAAGGCAAATACTCGGTCTTGGGGACTCGGGTTCCTCGCCCCCTTCCATCTAGCCTATCTACAGGCGCCGTCAGGCACTTAGACAGCGCCAGTTCGGTTGGGACCTTTGACCAAAGCAAGCGCGCATGAGCGTTCAGTGGCAAGTGCGTTGCGTCATGCTCCGCAAAGTCAGAAGGGCTCAGTGCTCAGGACTGAAGTAATGGTTCGCGTCTTTCATCTTTCGGTATCTTAGGGTTTTATGCTTTATGCTTTGTTCCTCTTCAGAACAACGACCCTACCCGCCCGTCGTTCCCCCCTTTTTTGAGTGTATTGGGGCGCAGCCCGCATTTCCTTTCATGGTCGTCGTTGGTGTATCTCTTCGTCGTTCAGGTCTGTGACTATGTCAACGAGTTGTCGAGTTCTCAGTAGTGTAATAACGAAAAATGACAGTCGTACTTCCCAGCTTCAGTCAACCCACAGTTTACCCCACCCCCCTTAGCAAGCCAAGTCCCTATAGCCTGGATCAGAATAACTGGGGGTACACCCCGATGAACAGCTGGTTACCGAACCTGCTACCTGGGTGGTAACTTTGGTGTCATCAGCTCGCGCGATTATTTACGCTTTGAGGGGCTTTTTGTATTATAGCAATAGTAACGGGGGAAGACGCCGAACCAGGCCATGCCTGCATAGATAAAACCTTACCATTACATAGTAGTGTTTAATGCTCGTCACATTATTTCCTCCTTTTGAAATGTTCACTACAACCAGAACCCGCCAACGGCAGCAACGGGCGAACGGTGGCAGGACTCGAGGAACTGGGTTATCACGTACCTTGCATAACATTCCTACGTAAAACCGAATAAGCCGATGGATGCGCATGAAGGACAAGGGTTGGGCGAGAACCAGTTCCTCACTTTCTAAGCCCGTTGCGCACAAGCCACACCAGACCAGATTATGTTCTATCGGCGTTCTGTAATTACGTTTGTGCTTTGTAAGCTCATAATGGAATCCTTTATCGGTGAGAGCACTTGTCGAGCAGCTAGCTGATCATGTTGTGAAGCTGAACGGGCAACCGACAGGGACGGACGAACTGAGCCTGGGCACTCTTTTGCAAATCATCACTTTATTCAATATACATAAACATCGCAATCAATTTCAGGGTGAAATTACTTCACGGGAGTGTTCCATTTTTTGTTTTAACAATGCCTCGGAGATCGGAGGCATCCCGAAAAACATCTCTTCTGATGGCAGTTCAGCCAATTAATGATGCCAAACAAGCTTCTTAGTGTTTCTTAATCTCCATTACTATCGTCTAGGACATCTAGATCGCCATCGTCGGGACATCCTGTGTCCTTGATTCATGATTAGGATCCCTAGACCATACGTTCATAATCTAGTTAACGTGTAAAATGAAGTGTTTTAAGTAATCTCGTCCTTTCTATATGTGACGGCAAATTTGTCGAAACGGCGTGATCCCGTCTATCAATCATCTCCAAAGTCATGACTTCCAAACCATTAAAAGTTGTAGTGGCTCACAGACCACCATTTGTGTATGTGCGTACCGACACATCCGGGAACCTCACCTACAGTGGGCTGCTCATTGAGCTCTTCCAGAAAATCCTCGCATACAATCGGACAGTTATTTCCTACGAGTATTATCCTGCACCATTAAACGCCGGAGGAACGCAAACGGATAACGGTCAATGGACAGGCAAGTGCCCGCACCTGTTTGGGCCCAAGACTTCGGTTTCGCACCAGCCCATACCGCTCGAACCCGTCGTCCCCGCTGTGGCACCTATTTTGCCATAGGTGTCACGGGGGAGCTGGTCAACGGCAACGCCGATGTGGCTCTGTTTCCCCTGACCCGGACCGCCGGTCGTCTGGCCGCCATCGAATGCACCTACTCCTACCTGGATCAGGGGTTATCATTGCTGATCCAGTGAGTGAAGACGGCGAGTGGACCCGGGAGGGGGGAACAGGGAATCAGGACCCAGGGGGTCGGCGAGGAGAAGAAGAAACCTAAGGGTGGGGGGCATGGATTTCCATGCCATGTTCCTGAAGGAGACGCGTCTTTGCCGCGCCTGCTGAAGACGGAAGCAAGGGGGCACGACAGGAGCACCTGCAGCGGAACCAGAAGGCACAGAATGATAGGCCGACCCGAAATGGCGACTCGCCACGCTGCCCGTGCCCATCCGCATTCCTTCCAGTTTCCGTGTACTCCCCCTCCGCAACCGCCCGGGTCCCCAGGAGCTCCACCGAGGACCCCGGACCGCTGTCGGTCCTTGCCCCTTTTTCTCTGACGCTGTGGGTGACGCTGCTGTGTACGGTCATCGCGATCTCACTGCTCTTCTGGGCCCTGGACCGGTACGGCAGCTGGATCCGTGCCAGACAGATAAAGGCGCTGCAGGAATCGGGGCACCTGCCCAACAAGCCATGGGCCCATGGCAAGAAAGGTACGGCAGGGGGACACACCTAGGGTAACACCGTGGCAGCTCACCACCGGTGGTCGGCGGTAGGTACGCCAGCCGGTACTGTTCTGGCGACCGGCCACGTACGGCATGCTGACTATGTTAAGCCATGTCTATGGTCTTCACTAACGATTATGCTTTTATGTGTTCTTTACCCACCGACCCATGGTTCAATGTGTGATAAGGATGAGTGAAATTCAAGGAATTCTTGGAGTTGAAATCACGCCATAATCAAACAGTAGCATTTTTGCCCCTTTAGTCGAATAGGTCGAGCCACCAAGGCCCTTCTTTGCCCGGCCTCCCCTGCCGCTTGCCCCTCCCCTTCTCCCTCCCCTTTCCTGGCAGGTCGTCGGAGCCACGTGATGACGAGCTTCATGGCGGCGGCGGGGGCGCCGGAGAGACCACAGCGCACCAGTTGGGGTGGTCAGGTGCGCGTGGGGGGTCACTTAGGGTGCAGATAACTTGAGCGCTGCGTGATCATACACGTCGGGAAATATTTGTTCTTGGTTTAAATAAATATATATTGTATTATAGTTAAAATTTTAAATAAGGAATGATCATGTGGGCCGCGCGTTCAGTAAGGCCCACAGCTGGTTCACCATCCCCCAGGCAATGGCAGCTTCTCCGGCATCCGGCCGATAGGGTTACAGAGTTCTGCTGCCGCCGTACATGGCGCCATACTCCTGGCTTGCGATCCCGGACGCACACCGAAGTATACCAAACCCAGCGGGTCAACCCTCCGCTGGCCCTTCTCTTTCCCCGCTGTTCATCTTTCACATCCTCAGGTGCTGTACGTCTTTTACTGCTTCTTCTGCCTCATCGTACTTTCGTCATACACAGCCAACTTGACATCATTTTTGGCTGTGCAGCGGGCCAATGAGGGCATCGTGGGGCTTCAGGTTAGAGGCGCTCCTGTGTGTGTGTGTATGTGTATGTGTCCGGATAGGAGGTGGGTAGTCCGGGTAGAGGTGGTGGTAGTCCGGATGGATTCTTCCTCACCCTGCCACTCCTCTTCTTCCCTCTCCTAGATTATCACTTCTGCGTCTTACATTGCTGTATTTCATTTTCACAGGCCACATCAGCGCGCGCGCACACATACACTCTTGGTCTTCTCAATGCTTCCTGCCAGGGAGACGCAATCCGTCACCTATTGATCCTTTTTTGATTAAAAATGGTTTTTTAATTAAAGAAGAAATACGTTGTGTGATAAACGATATATTCTTAAGCAAATATTTTTCATCTGAACTTGAGAACACAAAATTACGAAATTTGCTTATCATTCTTGTCCCTGTGTGCTCTGCTTTTGTTGCATTTCACTCTCTGCCGCGACAGGACGTGGTGCGCAAGTCGGGCCTCATTGCCATTAACGCGAATGGTGCCACGGCCAGCTACTTCCGAAAGGGTCAGGACTCGCTGGCGATGCAACTACTTAGCTCTATTCGGTACTGCGACGAGGTGGATGCCTGCGTGACGTGGGTACGCCAGGGTCATGTACTGGCGTTCGTGAGCGACAAGGCAACGCTCGAGTACGAGGCCATGCAGCAGCCCTGTGATCTGGCGGTGGTGGGGGACCCTTTTGGGCCAGGTGCGTCTTTGTATGTGTGTGTATCAGTGTGTGTGTGTGTGTGTGTATATACGTCACCCCTAGTGCTTATGTACGTATAACAAGCGTAAACATTACAAGTGCGAAAAAACACCTACAAGGGCGAACATGTCGTACTGCCTAGTCCTTGCCACCACGAGGATCCGGCGTATCATCCGGGGGTGATCCGGGGGTATGGGCGGGACAAAGGGACGCATGGATGAGTCCACCCCCGCCAGGTGCCCTGCCGTAGTAAGCATGATGCATGGCGAGCGAGGCTGCAGCGGCTGTCCCACACACAAGCATGACGGGTTCCCGGGTGCGCTTTGAAGCTGAGCAGATGAGGAGCGCCGGCTCGCATGATGTGGTGTTCCGGCTGTCCTCCCCTCCCCTCCCATTCCACGCTCCCACACCCCTGAACTCCGCGCGCAGGCAACTTGGTCATTGGATTGCAGAAGAACTCGTCGCTGCTGCCGCTCTTCAATGCGGCCATGCAGGTGGGCCTTAACCACCTTTATAACGGTTACGGTGGACCCTAAAGGATCAGCCCTGATTCCACAACGCCGTACTCACATAGCCTATATTCATATCCTTTAGCGAACCTCGTGCCTTCGTGCACTGATGGCGCTGCTGCGGTTTCGTGTGCAAGCCTTGTGCGAACTGCAACCGCGTTCGCGCTCGTTCGCACTTCTCCTGCAGACGTAATGTCTCCCGATCGCTCCACGGTGTGCGGGTCATACAGGAATTTAACGAGGACGGCACCCTCACCGACCTGCACCGGTCCTGGTTCGACAATCGCAGCCAATGCGGGACTGTGAACGGACAGCTCGGAAACAGCCGACTGAGCATCAGTCAGATGTTGGGCGCCTTCGTCTTCCTCGGCATTGGCGTCCTGGTTGCCTTCACCACCGGCACCGTGGAAAATCTCAAGTGGTACGTGTGTTTTAAAATCGCCACCTGCATGTGGGCCCCTTTTTCCGGCCCTGAGGAACTTCCCAGCATCAGCAACCCTAGAATTCTAGTTTCATTCGTATGCGATGTGAGACGGGACCAGACCGGGACGTATGTAGTTAGGACATCATCTCGGTCCCCTCACGCCGACAGCGAACAGAGATGGTAACTAAGGCTATTGCGGTTATCCCTGTGATGCCTTGGCGCGCGCCCAGCGCCGCTAACTGGGTCGTGCTTGGGCCTGAAACCATCTCCTTGTTGTGTCCCTCTACATAATAAGGCCCCTTCACACACTCCTTCCCATGCGGTCCTCCCTGTCTCCCCATGAATATCCGCAGGTGCCTCCTGAAGGCCTGTTGCCAAGACGGCTCCGAAATCTATGATTTAGATGGCGCCGAGGTGAGGCGGTGGGCCAGAGGTCCCTCAGCGCGGTTCCCCGCGGGGCAGTTTTGGCCCCGCTTGACAGCCAGCATGGTAACCCGGACCCACACGGTATGACGATAAACCTGCGGCTTTTCCCCCGCCCCCGGTCTCCAGATCACCGCTGCGGAACAACAGCACTTTACTTACCACCACCATCACCCCATGGCAAGATAGCAGTGCTTTTGTTTTGTTTCTTTTTTCCAAGTTTTTTGTTGTTTCTCTGATGATCTGTGGCTTCTGATCCCCGCCTTAGGGGAAAGATTCTTCTTTTTCAATTGCGCCGGATCCCACACGTTTGAAGGTTCTAAAGGCAGCATCGATATGTACCCAGCTGTGAACGTGCCTCCAGCTGTGAACGTTTCTTTGGCGGCGCTTGGGGACATTGAAACCCGCCATGCATGTTGGTTTGGGTCTGTCGTGTGAGTGAAATGGGTCAATGGTCGAGTCAGCGGTCGACGGTGGGGTTAGTACTGACTTTCCAATTCCCTCTTGCCCATCTGCCCGCTTGCTCCCGCGTAAATCTGTAGGCGGGCCAGCGGTCCTGGCCACCGTCTCTGGCCCGGACCGTCAAGTTTAGTCGGTTGTCGACGCTGTTGCTAAGTAGCATTCCGAGGGCAGCTCGGTACAGCCGCGGCATCAGCCGAAGCTGGTTCACGGCCTCCTGTCGCTGTGATGGCGTTGGCGCTGCTGCCAATAGCTGTAAGGCTCACGGGGCAGCGGCCCCAGGTACCATCGGCGTTGACAGCGGCAAGGATAGCTCGGACGGTGTTGGCAGCAGCTGTACTAGCAGCCAGGGAGGTGGAAGCGGTAACAACAAGGACGCGGCTGATAGGCCAAGCGGGTCTGTAAACTCGCGGGACGGTGCTGCTGCGCATGGTGTAGCAGGAGGCGCCGCCGCCGCTGCCCTCGTCGCCGCCGCTACTGCATCATCATCAGGGAGTGGCAACTGCGTCGCCGCTACGGGTGCTGCCGGCTGCATCACTCCTAACGATACCACACCGCCTCCTCTGATTAGCTCGGATTACCAAGGTGCCCCAAAGGAGGGATTCCAGGGTTCACAAGACCCAGGAAATCGAACCGCCGTACAGTCACCGGGGGGAATGTATGAACATGCTTGTGATGTACGACCAGTTTTGGTACAGGGGATAGAGCAGACACTGAGTGCGGCAACCTTCAGCCGAAGCGGGGGGTTTTGGGGTTATGGTCCACATGACCGCGTGACTTTGTATTCATCGTTGCCGGAGGCTGCAGCGTCACCGCTCGAGGAGCAGGCAGTCAGCAGGAATACCTATACTTTATCGGCCAAAGCGTTCTCGGGCTGTTGCAGCAAACATTCATCCGACCACGGCTCTATGCTGCCGCCGCCGCCGTGTGTGGATTGGTCAGCAGCAGCAGCAGCAGCAGCAGCAACGCAGCCCCAAAAGTCCCAAACTCATGCTGCGGCGGCTACTGCTGCTTCAGCAGCGTTATGAGCGGCACCTGGGATTGTTCATATGAGAGTACTGTTGCTAGGTTATCGAGCAAACCAAGGTCGCTCAGCTGACCGACTAGTAACAGATTTAGGGGGCCCGGACGCGGCGGTGGTGTGATGGGGTGATGGGGTGCGGACCAGACGGTACCAGATGAAGGGTGCACACCCTTCATGACGTGGCTAGGAGAGTGTACTGGCAATTAAGAGAAGATTATTATATAGAAGATATTGGCTTGCATCATTTGTAGCATCCGCCATCGCGACAGCTGGTTCCTTGCGCCAGTGATCTGGCGTTCACTGTTTGGGCTGCAGGGAACGGAACTTAGAGGCATCACATCTAAGACATTTCGTCTGTGGTAATTAGGACGTAGACAAACGGTGAATTTTTAAGAGGATGTATGCTGGGAAGTGAAGCGTCGGTACCGGTAAGAGCCACGAGGAAGTTGGCGTGTTGAGATTGGGCGTATGGCGGGCGCTTACAAGGAGTGAGGGTCCGAAATAAACGTACTTGCAACAATAGTACCTGAAGGGATAGCGCCTAAGATCCTAGATGGTAATTCGTGATCGGGTACGGTCTGACTGAGATAGTCATTGACATTCACACGCCAGAGTGACACATACCTGCTGACAGCCAAGCAGTCTCCTTGCAACAGCCAATGAATGAATATCATTCTATCGGTTATAAAATATTTACTGTTGTTTCTTTGTTGCGACTAAAAGATCTGTGAAGGGCTAATGAATGGTGATCGGAACCCGGCCGTGGTCATAACTACCTCATCGCGGACACTTTGTATCGCAATTTTAATGCACGAAGCGAAATTCCCTACTAGGAACAATAAACCTGTTCTAGCTAAAGAGGTAGGCAGACAGGTTCCTGAGTAGATTCCAATGATTTGGACTATATGCAGTACAGTACCGTACGGGATTAGCATAGCAAGTTGGTTGCAAGACAGCAAAGTTAGCAGTATTAACATTAACATTTGAGGCACATCAAAAAACTCCATTTCCTCGACAATTATTGCCTGCTGTCTCGCTGCATGAGTTTTTCCAAGAAGGTGCAAAGGTCTGCAAGGCAAGGTTCCTGACTATGCCGCGCAAATGAAATGACAAGTCGTGGCGCATTGATGTCGTTATGAAATGTTGTGCATGTAGTTCATTATGTGTTCTGAGAGGGACGCTGAAGGCTGCGAGGGTGAGGGTGGTCTCACACCACCTCACCATCCTGCGCTGGTAAGTTAATCCGCTGCGCTTGCCTGCACAGGATAATTAAGTGATTTTTGGTCTTTATACAGTATTTCTTGAGCCACCAGATGTGCATATACTTGAGCTTGTTTCAGTTCCCCTAAAATTCCCATACGCAGTCCGAGTTCAAGGACACTTTGTTCAACCTAGTTCATCTTTGTCGAACTGGAAGCTTGGCAAGTTCCTCGACGCCATCTCCTCGGCCTGGGTAAGTATGTGCACGCAAAAACCCCTTCTCAAACTCTTCAAATCATTCATATCACACCGGATAAATGGTTATTGTATGACATGCATGCGTTTCCTCATAATTTCAGGCCGAGCCTCAGTCGTTCCCAGAGTATTGTCTCGGAAGATTTTTCAAGTGTGCCGCCAGAGGAGGTGAGGTCGCGAAGGTTTTTCCTTTCGGGATTGTTTTAGACCTTCACAATCCACTGCGGTTTAAATGCTCTCATAACCGCCATCCAGCCCTCCAGTCGCCAGTTTCACCCCGCCTGAACGTACATGTCGCCCAGTCCCCCAACCGCCCGCCCCAATCCTCGTCAACTTCCGACCCACGACGTTGAGCTTCCCCACTCCCCTCGTGTTCCCTCTTACCGGACCAAAAATACCGGAATTCTTCCCATAGCCTGAATGGCTGTCCAAAATGGCGGCAGCTCGCACCTTAACGCGAGGGCTCAGCGGCCGTAGCCGCCCCGCAAGCCGCCGCGGTAGTGGACTCACCGGCGGGGCCGGCCGGCCTCTGGGCGGAGGCGGTGGCACTGCTGCGCCGTCACCGCTACGGGGTAGCTTGAATCTGGTCACCAGCGTCCAACTGGAGGAGGCAGTGACTGTCGGTGGCAGCACGCCGTCACCTCGCACGGTGGACACTGATCGTCAGGCACTCTTCGACAGGTGGGATCACCAATAGCGCAGGAGGCCTTCCTTGGGCAGTGGCGGTCGGTGTTAAGGGTGGGAAAACGGCGCCTCACGCGGCGGTCAACAATATGTAATATAAGTGCATTACTCCAAATAACGATGAGTGTCGTGAGGAGGAAAGCTCTTGTCCGCTCCTGAGTCCCTTCTGGGCGCTGTTCGGGGAGCTCTTTTCAGTAAAACGTTAAGCTTCTTCACAGCTTTCCTCATTTAGTCCTCATTTAGTGAATACGTCTTCTTGCGGTCCAGGTTTGGCTCGTTCGAGGGGCTCTCGGCGGCTCTGGAGGACTTTTACCACCGCCTATGCTGCGATGAGCGCGTCGGTCGGACCATCAAGCAGGTGATGAAAGCGGGATGAAAGCGGGCAATAGGACGCTGACTTCTTGGACGAGAAAGGTGGAATAGTTGAGGCGGATGCTAGATACATCAATGGGTCCAGGGATGTGCACCGTTTGTGGCACCAACCCATCTCCGCTTTTGCAGTACGACAACTCTTTTCCTGTCCCGGTCCTGGTGGTGTGCTACCTCGCACCCCCCGAACCCTCCAACAGGTCCCTGAGCAAGATGTATGGCTAATACTGACGCAACTGATGGCGCTTTCGCTGCAGCAATGGCAGCACCAGCATGGGGAGCTGCTCCAGGCGAGCGTCTTGGAGGTCGGTCCGGTGCGCGCAATGCTATAACGGTCGCATCGGATTTGGGACCCGTGTTAGGGTTAGGGAAGTGGGAGGAATCCATCACTTGACGTCCCATGTGATACCCGCTGCACCGGCCGCTCACTAAAAAGCAACTTGCTGTGAGTGCGACACGGAGTTGTGAGCTCGTCCACTCCACGCGGTACTCGAATACCGGGCGAGGGGTCAGGCGATATGGGGGCCGGCCCTGAGTGTGTTGCCATCTCACATGTAAGATCGTGTCCAGGGTGGGTCCTACGCCGAATGTCTCATTCATATGCATGATAGGGATCCGGGAGGGAGGGGAGAGCGGCCGGAATAGACATCTTTGAACTTAATGGGCGGTGGCGGATGATACGTGAGCCTTGCATCGTAGTGGCTTCCTTCTATAGACGGCCCATGCTGGGACCGCTGCCTAACGGCTGCTGCTCCCGGGCTCGCTATCGACTTGCCGATCTCCTGCGACATCTCCCTACATTCCCGGCCGGGACCGTGTGTGTTGCACGCGCAGGACCGGCAGTTGTGGGTTCGGAGATGTCAGGCACTTCTGCGGCCGGCGGGGACGGCTGCCAGCGGCGAGGACCAGCTGAGCGACCAGGAAACAGCTGCAGTGTATGATGCCGTAATGACAGCCCTCATAGCCACCCTTGAGAGGCTTGGGGCATTGGGTTGCAGAGCAGAGGGTTATGGCGACTGTGCGATAGCGACAATAGACCCCACAGACGATGCGGACGGATCGCTGCCGTTCTTTGACGACCTGCCGCAGCTGAAGCCGGTGACGGTGGTGGTTTCGGAAGCGCCACAGGTATGGTAGCCCCGATGGAGGCGGATGGCTACAGGCCAAGTGGAGGTACAAATGTAAGGGATTATCATGGCCGGGCAGGAGGGTGCTGCAGAGGGGCGATGATGTGGTAAATTGAAAGACGATGGGGTCTGAATGCGCTGAAATGCGAGAGGGTCCCGCCAGCGTTGGGCGGCTTGAGCGGAGGATGCTGCAGCGTGACGCATCAGGCCGAAGACCACCGTGAAGAAGCAAGAAGCGACAGAACTGGGGCCGAGCGATGAGAGCGGTTGGGATTTCCAGTCCTGAGGTGGGCGGATGGGTAGTGACGGCAAACAGATTGCCGGGCACATGCGCATGTGGTAGTATGGCAGGTGGGGCCGGGGGAATGGTGCGGGAGCGCATGCGTACAAGCGCCGCCTGGAGGTCACGAAGGTGGGGCCTTTTGTGTTGCATGTATGTGGATGTACATGCGGATGTGTAAGTGGATGATTGGCGCTTGGGTGGGCGGCGCTAGCGAGGAGCCCTCTCGGCTTGAATGGGCTGCCTCCTCTTGAGGAGCTGGGCATGCTTGGTATATATATGTACGACAGGTCCACAACTCTTAGCATGTTGTGATCATTTAGGCTATTTTGGGGGGTTACCTGCTGACGGCGTGATGAGCGGGATTGGTTTTGGACTTGTGGAGCATGCTGGCTCCTTCGCGCACTCCTAGCGCACTCAGTTTAAGGCACAGCGCGCGGGAAAGCGTAATGCTGACCCGAAATGCTTGGGTCGTGGGAGCGCGACTATCGGTACTCTGTGACACCGCCGCACCCTTTTGAATATGCGCGACGGCATGCGAGAGGGAGAGGAGGAATGGCAGACGAAAACATCCGCCAATAAGGTCAATAAGAAACAGACAGACGGACTATAAAGAAAGCATACCTTCAGACGTGGATTGTTTGTTGATGGTTAATGCCACAGCCGCTGAACGGCAATCGCCGCCATGCATAACGATTGCGGTGCAGAGGCAGTGATCGAACGGGGCAGGTCAGCTGGGTAAGCGTGATCTTGCAGCAGCAGCAGCAGCAGCAGCAGCTCAGGGTGATGTTGCGGTGGATGGTCATGTTTCGGGGCTGGCACCGGTGCCTGCGTCACCAACATTGGTTGCATCCGCAGATGCTCCCACGTGCACATGCCCTCTCCTCGCTACAGGCTGATGCTGGGTGGGAGGCGGGGAAACGCGGCGGCGGCGGCGGCGGGGTGAGGGGAGGGCTCTGCGGGGAACTGGGGATGCAGTTTGCGGTGCGAGGTCGTCTGCAGGGGGTGCAGGAAGGGTGCGGTCGGTTGTGCGGACAGTCCTAACAAGCCGCCTGCGGGGAAAGGGGGGAAGAAAGGGAGGGTGTTCGGTGCGCCGCGTGTGAGGCGGCGAAGGGAGTTTGTGAGTCTTCTGACGATCTTGTGAATAAGATTCGTCTTTCAGTTTATCTTACGACATCCGCAATCGGTTGTCCGTAGCGACAGGAGGCTGGTGACCCCTCACATAGGGGGGGAGAAATCCTTTGTTCGCGGTGTGGACCTCCCCTCAAAATTGCTAGTCCAAATACCGATAAGGGGAGAGGAGCCCTCTGGGCGCTCTTGGTGGCGGTAGTGGTGGTGGTGGTGGCGGGGTTCTGTCCCCCCTTTATTCAGCGACCCGGGCGATTCAGACCGATCGTTATTCAATACATTAGTTTATGAGTACGTGCAGCGTGTGCGTACCTAATCTTCATCTTAATCCTGATCTGATCTGGGGAGCTTGTTTCATTTTGTATAGCATGTACTTGCGCACGTAAGTGTTGCACACAGTGTGTGGCAACAGCAACCACCTGTGTGCGGTTAACATTCAGCGAATGATGCGGCGGTTGCGTGTGAGGAGTGGAGCGCTCCCGCGGGCCTCATCGTGCTTGCTTGCGCGCACTCGTGTGTCTCGATCAACGTACGTTGATGTATTCTTCTGCCTTTTGCTGTGCACGCTTTTGTGTGCATATGTGCGCATCTAACATCCGATGGTGGGTGTAGATGTTTTTTCAAGTATGTAAGCATGCATAAGTAAGTATGAGTGCGTCTCTGATATGACGAATAGCGAGACGCCATGTGTGGTCGCGTTCCTCTCGGTCTCTCTGTGAGGCGCAGCATGCTGCCCAGCAGGACATGTGGAATCATGACTGCGGGTGGGGTGAGATTCCCTCACTTCGTTTTGTTACGTCTGTCAACAGGCGTTCACGTATTCATGTGGCTGCGTCTGCTTGTGTGCGGGTGGCTGGTTGGGTTGGGTGCATCTGCGTCTACCAACAGAGGAGCCCACTATAGCCCCGTGTATTCCCACTGCGGCTTCACGGAGGCGTGGTGGCGGTTTAGGAATGAGCGAAGGAAGAAGCGAGGACTTCAACTGGGGTGGAGTGGCTCGCCTCGTCTTGAGACGTTGGCATGTTAAGCAGTTATACTGCTTGCCGTTGTGTCGTACATTCCATATGTATCTTTTTGTGGGTTCTCGGATATGCGCTGCGCTGGAGTGTCGTACGATGTTATTCCTTTTTTTGGAATGACGTGCCTGAATCGGATGACGTCCCAGTGCGCCAGGATGAAGGAAGCGCTGCTCGATCTCTATGATGTAGTAGGTTGTACAAATACTGTACAAAGTGCATGTGGTCTTTATATGAGCACAGATCCCTTGGACGGGTCGGCGGTGGCCTGCTTCTGTAGCTCAGGACTGCTGGGCTCGCGCCTACACCACTATTGCTCGTTTGGTACTTGATGTTTTAAGAGGGGACTCTCCCAAGTCGTTAGACGCGTTTGCGAAATGCTTTCGGATTTACACTTGAGGACTCGTATACTCAATATGTAGGCCGCATGTGTGCCGTACTAAGGACACGGGTACAGGGTGCCCCTTCGTGTTGTATCCTGCTTGTGTGATTTCCCAATAATACCTCAACCGATGGTGTTCGTTCGTTTCTTTGATTCGATGGAGCGGCCTCCGAGGCCCTCTGCATGACTCGCACCTCATGTGTAGTCACACGTGCGGTACCATCTTATAAAAGCGGTATGTACGATGTCTCATGGCTAAGGGAGTCTGGTACTTCCTCCCGCGCTGAACCCCCGTGCAGATAGGGGCGATAGGTGTATTGCTACTTGGGGCACCCCAACCCCCCAAAACGCACTCATGAATGGGAACGGTAACGGGGGAGGTGCAGTGTTTTGGTAGAGCGGTCCAGCCGGGCCGGGCCTTGGATGTGCTTTCGTGGATGGGATTTGGCCTTGCGGCGTTCCTTGGTGGCCCATAGGGCTGTGATCAGATCGGTGCACCGAGCACCACGATACATCTCAGGCACGGGTGTGTCCGTTTGTGCGTATTGATGTGTATTAACCAACCCCTTCAGCATGAGCAGGGTGGTGGATGGTGGCACGAGGATGGTGCCGCAATACCTGTGAAGCCATGTTACACGCAACTGTGATAAGAAACGGTCATCATTACGTTGAATTCACTCCAGGCTGTAAAGTCGGCCCAAAAGCCAAAGAGACGGCTCCAGGGAACGCGCACCAGGCCGGGGATTTTAGCCGTAATAATTTCAGGGATAGGAGGAGACATTAAAACCAAGCGCCTGGCCCCGGGCAACCCTGCCTCGAGGGCCACCGTCCTAATGCACCTCAGCAGCAGCACGTCTCGATCGCATCGCTGCACTGCACACGCTGTGCTCATATCGTGACACACGTGGAAAAACATTCCGGATGTTTCGTACACACCACTTGTATGCCTCCGCTCGTCCCAGGAGCCTGGCGAAATGGATCGCCTGCTGCTATAATCACCAGCGCTACTGATACTACTCCTTGATCCCTAGGTCTGATGCCACCATTTTCCGGGCGATAGGGTGGTACGACATACCCACTTCCGCGAACGTGTCCTCCGCCAGCTGCCGCCCCGCCTTGCTGCGGTGTAGGGCCCGGTAGAGCGGCCGAAGGAACTTCATTCGGCCCTGGTTCCGGAGCATCGCGGCTGTGGCGGACAGCGCCTGGTCGTCCTCCGCGGGGATGGCAAGCTTGAAAAACGAATACCTGAATGAGCGACCGCAGGGGGGGAAACGGGGGAACAGGGCAGGGGGAATGGGGGAGAGGGAATCATATCAGGGGCGCCTGTGTGCGCCTGAGGCCCAGGTTGTGGGCGGCGGGAAGGCGTGTGGCTTTCATAAAGGCCGCACAGCCACTCCGAATGCACCGGGGCCCAAACGCTCCGGAAAGCCCTTCCCTCGACAGCAGCTCACCGAATTTCCGCATTGTTGCTATCGTAAATGCCGTACAGCTCCGCCAGTCGCTTGGTCACCGTCCTGTGCATGGGTTGTGGTGCACGGAACTGTCCAAGTTTGTCCAGGAAGGCCACCATCTGCTCCGAAGACCAGCCAGCCACGACCGCGGGGGAAGCGCCCTCGGGACCGTCAGCTGGAGGAAACCGAAGGGGTGAAACAGGAGTTTGGGCGTGAGGAGAGGGGGTGAGAGATGAGGGCCCCAGCTGGCCTCTGAAGAAACAGGTTCAAAAGAGGGGGCGGAGGGGTGCGGTTGCTGCCTCAACAGTAAGAAGCCCTCTCCTCTCTGGCGGTTAGATCCATCTGAGTTGGATGCTTCAGAAGTGCAAACAGGACGACGAAACAAACATCAAGAGCTGGAAAGTACGGCATACACACAAACAGTGCGCGCTGTTAGCAACTCTTCCCGCCACTCACATCCAATGCCCATCACGTCACACGTGTGCCACTTCATGGCTAGGTCGTACGCCTGTTGGGCCAGTGACGTGTCGTACGTGTTTGTGACGGGTGGCATCCCTGGAGAGAAGAACCAGGTGTTCCAGTCCACATCCTGAGCAGCAGGGACCTGCAGCCCGGGGGCGAGGGGGGCCAGTGGGGAAGAGGAACTTCAAAACCCTGGGGCTGATCTGGAAAGGGGAGGGGGGAACGGGGAAGAGGGTTTGCAACTTGCAAGACGCACAGGGCGAGGTAACCTAGGCTTCCTCCTAACGACTTCATGCGAGGGATCTCTCCCCGCACCTTGTTGAAGTATTCTCCGAAGAAATTTCGGAAGTCGGCACTGGTAAGGGTCTTATGTCGATGTGCCATAATGTAAGCGGCCAGGAAGGGGTCGAACACATCCGCGCCCCCGACCAGCTCCTGATGGACCGGAGGAGGGGTGGCAGGGGCTCAAGACGGAGCGGGCACCAGTACGTTGGGGCCACTTTGTACTTTAGGTGATAGAGAAAAAAGTTAATTTCACGGCCATAACACATGCATAATAATTATTAGGTTTTTCATAATTAATTAACAGGTTCGCTTCTTGGCTTTCTTCCACTCCCTCTCTGCTGCCGTTCCCTGGAGCCCGGAGCCCTCAGCTGCCCACCTGAAGGTAGTAGAGGAAATAGAAGCCCTTCTCGTAACTTCATAGGGCCCAAATATAAGGAACACCGAAAAGGACGCGGGCATGCAAGGGCTCAGTAAACGAGGCGACTCAATAATAAGGTCCGAAGGCACGGTATTGAGTGTGTAGGACGAACACGTGGCCATGAAGGGTATTTGTACGGCAGCCAAACCCAAATGCAATGTGTGACAGTATGTACGATAACAGGCTCATCTATGCAATGTGGTAGTTCCTTGCATGGATGAACAAAATGCAAAATGCCGTACAAAACACACTTGTCATCTTTCCCCAGCTCTTCCTTCCCCGAAGAGATTCCACGGACACCCGCATCCACATGCACATTTCCCCCCTTTCCCCCCCGGCCCCCCCCGGGGCGAAAGGCTCACGGAATGCTCGAGAAGACGTCGTCTGGATCCACTCCCCCCGACAAATCCGGAACCAATCGGGTGTACGGATTGTCCGCGCCTAGCCGCTCCACCTCTGCTGCCAGTTTGACTGCCCCCTGGGCTGCATGGAACTGGAAGGTGGCCGGGCCGTACAAGCGGCCCAGAATCTTACGCTCGAGGAAGACCGTGAAGCCTGAGTACGGAAACGGCCAACGGAATACCGTTAAGGAGCAGACCTAACTTCTTGAGATAGATAGATAGATAGATAGATAGATAGATAGATAGATAGATAGATAGAGAAAGAGAGAAAGAGAGAAAGAGAGAAAGAGAGAAAGAGAGAAAGAGAGAAAGAGAGAAAGAGAGAAAGAGAGAAAGAGAGAAAGAGAGAAAGAGAGAAAGAGAGAAAGAGAGAAAGAGAGAAAGAGAGAAAGAGAGGGAGAGAGAGACAGAGACAGAGGGGGGCGCGCGGCCCGCCAGCTATCCGGCCACGTTCCCATCCTTCCCCCAGAAGCTCCCCCCTCACCCTCATTGAGCCAGAAGTGCTCCCAGGTGGCGTTCGTGACCAGGTTCCCCGTCCAGCTGTGAGCGATTTCGTGAGCCACCACGTTGGTCAGCGACCTGAAGACGCCAGGGACCCGGACAGGAGAAATGGGGACGTGAATGTACGGCAGTGCGATATGAAATAAAATCATGATTTCCCCTTTTCCCCCCATGATGATGAAGATGAAGAATGTTGGAACCCTAAGGAGACCCAAAGGGGAGACTCCAAAACAGAAAGAAACCATTAATGCACGATGCATGTGTGTGTATGTGTGTGTATGTGCGTCCCCGGGGGGTTGAAGATGGGGGAGCGCGTGAAGAAGGCATGCCTCGAAAGCGCGGAGCAGAGGGGGAGGGGTGAGTCTTGGCATCAGACGAAGAAGTGCGGCTTGTTATTCTTCATGTCCAGAATCCGCTGCGCGGCCACCGTGGTATGTGTATGTGTATGTTTATGTTTATGTTTATGTTTATGTGTATGTGTATGTGTATGTGTATGTGTATGTGTGTATGTGTATGTGTATGTGTATGTGTGTATGTGTATGTGAGAGGTGACGGGGGGATTGCGGTGAAGGACAAACAGGGATTAAGGCGACGTCGGCCTCTGGTTCGGACAGAGAGCGGATCACATGCGCTCCGGCAACTACAAGCCCATACACACGCGCATGCACAGAAACTTGAACATCCCTCCCATCCACCCCTTCTCGTCTTCACATCGCCTTCCCGGAGGGGAGGGCCCCTTTGATCCCACCCCCGGAGTGGAGGCGGGAAGGCGACAAACCCTCGTGGCCCTCCCTCGACCCCCTTCCGCAAAACCTGCCAACCCCTCCCCCTTTCCCCCCCCACCTGTCTCCGGCCAAGAGGGTCGGAGTAACGAAAGTCAAGCAGGGGTTCTCCTGTGGAGGGGGTTGGGAGTTAGTGGTTTGGCAGTTAGTACTTTCCGAGGTCGGAGGCAAGTACGGATGGCTGGCAGCGACCTTGGGAGATTTCGGAAAACACACACACACACAAATAAAAATAATATTATTTAAACGTTTTTGTTTTGTATGTTCTTTTACTCATTTGGAGTTGTACGGCGCTCTCGTACGTCTGCAAAGCACTACATCGGCAACCCATATCCTTCCGGGCCGTTGCCGTGGTTTTGGGCTTCACTCCTGAGTACGGCGCCCTCTCGCCCAGCTCTGCATACCATTCCTCCGTACGGAAAGGACGGCGGCAGCAGCAGCAGGTCGTACCGGCCCCACAGGTACTCTCCGGCAATGGCCTCACCTAAGTGGGGTTGGGGCAGGGAAGAGGGGGTTTAGGTGTTTGGTTTGTTTCTTTGTTGTTTGTTGTTTGTTGGTGGATTAACTGTTTAGTTGCAAAAAGCGGAGAGCCCCAACTACCAACCAACTCTTGCACAGCCCCTCGTCCTCCCTCGTCTCCTTCAACATCGTGAACCGGGCTCAGATCACCGCCCCCTAAGACCTTGACATACAGCTTGAGCTGGAAGAGCTCTTAACTGCTTTCCCGCTCTTTTCCCTCTCATGACTGCGTACCCATGCCCACGTGCTCTCTTTCGACTAATACACACACGCATCCCCTCCCTCCCCCCATCGAACCCTTCCCCCCAACTCCCTTCCCCTCCCTCCCCTCCGCTCACCCGCCTCTAAGAACTTAGCCGTGTCAGCGAACTCGTGAGCCCCCGCCTCCACCATGCTCGGCTCCGACCACACCCGGGTCCTCGGGCCCAGAGTGGCACTGGACAGCTCCCCCACCGCCAGGGCCAGCAGGTACGGCGCGATGGGGACCTGCATACAGAAGGGATGCGCGGGGGGGGGGCGGCAAGTGAGGGCAGCGACAGGGCGGAGGGTTGGGTTTTGGGTTGGCGGCGGGACGCAAGGGTGGCTGGATGGCCCGATGAGGGACAATGGCTCCTCCGAAACCAGGAGGATCCATGAGCCGTACCTGCGAAGGTGAATGGGCAAACCAGCCCGGTGGGGCCCCCTTTCCCCTCACCGCAATCTCCCCTCCCTCTATACATACACATACACACATACACACACATACACATACACACAGATAAGTACACATCAGGTGGGGGCACCTTCTGCTGAAATGCGAACAAGCTCGTCGGGTAGGGCGGCTCCACATCGGCGAGGTGGGGCAGACCTGCAGGAAGGGGAGGGGGGGACCTCGCGGGTTTGCCCACCCGGCAGTTGGGACGTCGCCAAAACCGTACGGAAACGGACTTGGCATGGGGGATGCGGAGCGCTTCCCTTCTTGGCGCGCGAGCCTTCACCACGCAGGTTTCCGACACCTCTTAACGGAATCACTAACGGAATCACACCTCTTAACCCCCCCCTTCATTCGTCTTTCCCCACTCCCTGGAGCTTCTCCGTTTCCTGGATCGGAAATCCGCACAAGAAAGCTCACCACCCGCCGGCAGTTCATCGTCCGGTACCGCACTCATTAGCGCCGTCAGCGGTTGCGGGACCCGTACGACAGCACTGTACGTCATCTTTGCGCCCGGGGAGTCCTGGCACGGCACCAGTGAGCGTGCGTGTATTGCCTGACACTGCGTGAAGAGGTAGGGGTGGCGGCCGCCGGCTGTCTGGGCGGGATCCAGGAACTGTACGGCGGACGAGGAGGGGCTGGTGGTGAACCGCACACCCAGGGACAGCCGTGACCCGTGGGTCAGTGTGCCAACCAGGTCGGCGGGAAGATCCACGCGCAGAGCGGAGCCCAGGACCTGCACGGGCGAGGCCGTCGAGGGTGGGCCGGTTGCATCACAAAATAGTAAACATAAATAATAATAATAATAATAATAATAATAATAATAATAATAAAATAATAATTTAAATTAAAAAGTACACGGACAGAGATATCTTGACGGACGCCACGTTGGGGTATGGGTTGAGAAAGAGATGAGTCCTTAGATGAGAGGGGAGATTAGGGGGAAGATGTGTGTGTGTGTGTGTGTGTGTGTGTTGGGAAGAAGAAACACAACTGAAGCATACGGAGCTGAAGCTAGAGGGCGGATGGATGCGGTACCGTACGACATACACACCGGTAACTAATGGCACGCCGCCATATTCCTGGATTCAAACGCTCAGCAGCGCCTCGTCCCCCCCCGCCCCCCCCCCCCACCCGATCACGACCCCGTGGCACACGCCACCTGAATTCTTCACTCCCGCCACTCACCTTGTGCGGCTCGTCTAGCTGAAACTTGAGTGGGATAGGCCCCCCCTCCCCCGTAGGGGACTGGAGCGGGGAGAGAAGCTCGACACGGTGTATGGTGAGGTCACGGGTGTCCAACAGCAGGTGGGAGGGGGAGCCCCGATCAGCCACCACATTAAGCTGAAGCGCGGGGAGGGGGGGAAAGGGGTATTAATTGTACGCGAAGCAAGGCGGTGAAAATATAGAGCAGCACACGTGTTGGCACGCACCCTAATTCCCCCCGCCTGCAAACACCTCGCAAAGCAGCCACCACCTGCGGAAGTCTGTTAACCTGCCACATAGAATGTACGAATGCGTTCTAGAGAATGTTAGGGTCATGACTTCGACCACATCACAGCATATTCGCCGGTCCGGGTGCTCCATATGCTATATGAATGGCCAATTCCGCCTGCCGTGTCGAAGCCGTGTGTATGTCGTACCTTGACATACCCCTCGATGATCTTCTTGTCCAGATTCACATCCAGCTCTATCGCATAGTACGGCAACGGCAGTGTGAAACAGCGGGTTTACGTGCGTGAGCACGGAAGGGGTGTCATCAGAGGTGAGGAGAAGAGGTGTGTGTGTGTGTATGTGTGTGTGAATATTCATGAGGGAGGAGGGGGGGTTCGGTAGGCATGATGTAGTAAAGGTACAGCCGCACAGAGCGGGGAAGTGGCAGTGATGAACCCAATGGGGGTCGAAAACAGCGGAGGCGGCGGCCGCTCAAGTCGGTGCGGCGCATGAATCATGTGCATCAGGAGATTCCCTTCGATGTTGCTGGTGGACTCGATGGCCCCATAGGGGAGTGGGATCATGAGTTCATGACCACGGCCGGGTTGCGCTTTTTTTTACCACCGCCCACGCATTGGAGTAGCCGGTTGACTTTCACGAGTCTGAGACCTCTCTCGAGCAGGGAGGGCCTCCCGCAAAAGGCCGTTCATCTTCCACTTCCGAGACCTTCCCCCCCTCCCCCTCCCCCTTCCAGCCCTCCCCCGCCCTCCGGGTTCTACCCCCCGAGGCCGGTGAGGCCCCTCACCGCCAGCTGGCGCAGCCAGTGTCAGGTAGTCCAACACAGGGTTAAGCGCTCAGGCTGGAGAAATATGCTGTACGGCGTACGGCACTGCTGTGACCGCATGCGCTAAACACGACGCTAAGCCGCCAGCCTTCACGCCACTTCATGTCACGACTGACTAACTCTGCCGGCCGGGCGCTGTCCTCGACACCGCCACTAACCTCAGCACACTGCCGCCACCTCCTTCACCACCTCCTTCACCACCTCGTGAACCCTCACCACTCCCCCCTTTCAGCCCCTCAGTAGCAATGCCCCTAAATTTCGGACTGCCTAAGATCGTGACGTCACAACCTGACGACCTCAGCCAGCCCCGGCTGGCTGGCGTGGGAACAGCACCCTCACCGAAGTCACTGTGGATCACCCGGATGTCGTTGAAGTTACTGCGGCTGGAGTGGTCATCGGCCATTGTGCGCAGCAGAGGAGGGGGAGACGAGCGGGTGCGTGTTGCGGCCCGCAGGGTGGGGCCCTGGTAGCGCTGGTAGCGCCCTGGATGCGGGGGCCTGGCTCGTGGGCGGAATGCGCTTGAGCAGGGCTGAGATGCGAGCGATGCGATCTGCGAGTTGGGTACTGAAAATAATGCGCTTCTCGTTCGGATTTCTAAGGGGAGTTGAGATAACGCCGAAGAGCAAGAGCGTCTAGCTAGGGCCGAAGGAACCTGCTGGGCTGTGAGCATGACAGAACCATGAGCATGAGGATTATGAGTATTATTAAATATAAACTTTCAAGTTGGAGTTTTGTGCATTCAGTGATTTTTTTGTACTTGCATTGACTTGTCCCTTGTACGGCTTTATCATACGTATGTCAGAAACGGAATGCCTGGGACAGCACTGTTATGTTGTAATAATTATCGTAATGATATGCACTTGCATATAGCGTCGCATCAGTCAATGCGGCAGCAGTTTAAAAATTAACCCTGCATGATCCACAAAACATGGTGGTCTAGTGAAGCAGCTGGCCGCGAAGTTGAGTAATGTATATGCGCAATGATAGAGGGTGAGGTTTAAATGATGAAATGATTATGTGTGGCAGGCACTAGTTGCAACAGGGACGGCTTACATTCATGAGGCCCTAGTAATAATGAGGCGCAGTGGAAAATACAATTTGTTCAAATGAAGATATGAATACATGTACGCGAGCACGGCAGCAGTGATTGCACAAAACGGCAGAGGCGCGCGTTTCTAGCATATATAAGGAAGCATATATAAAAAAGAAAACGAAATAAAGCAATAGGCCCCAATGCGTATGCCGGTGGGACCTGTAAGCAGTCAGCAGCAGGTGATATATGGCTTTGAACCCCCAGTGTCTGCTGTGATAGTTGCGGGACAGCAAGCTGAGAGGAGAACCCGGCAATGGAAGGAATGGGACTGGAACCCGCTGCAAGTGGCACTACAACAAGCAAAACCAGGATACCAAGCTTCCGACGAGGAGCTGCGTGAGAATTGCAGTTGTGTTATACCCTCGCAGTGCCAGGGTTTAACCCAAATAGCGAATTCCCCCATTATTACATTTGTCCTCGACCGTCTCTGGCACCCCGCAGGCTGGCTTGCGCCTTGCACCCGATGGATGGGGATTTTATGTTTTCCGGCACTACCGCAGCTTTTCTTTTGCTTATTGCAGTGGGTCGTAATCCTGACACGGCACTAGCCCGGGCATACACCTTAAGGTTAACATGTGCATCCTGTCGTCGGGTATGACCCGGGGATCTTAGATAGGTCAGATCCTAGCAGTTGCCTAAACATGCCTGTCCGCCTTCTGATAGCGTCGCTTGGCCTAGATAGTTTGGTTGGTTGTTTGGACCACCACAGCGCCGACAGTCTTATGCTTCATAGTTCCCCACATCCCTCTTGATATGCAGCCATTTCTGCTATTGCATCCTTCTTGCCTGGCGTTGACCCGCGTTTAGGTAGAGGTGCTCAGGCATGGCTCTTCACGTTTCACGAACCCATTGTTATTCGCGCCCATTTTTATATAAACTTGAAGATGACTTCTGCCCCCCGACAGTGGGCAGATCTGATCGCCCCTGTTGAGGGGCAGCTGGTTGCGACGGGGCTACTGGAGGCTACTCTGGCCGACAGGGTGACAGGGGCAACTGGGGCTGGTTGGAGGCGGATGGGTGTGACTTGGGGCGACTTGGGGCGACTGGGGTTGGATGGTTGTGCCGGTGCAGCAGGGGTGAAAGCCGGCGACTGGGGGCGACTGGGGTTGGATGGGGGCGACTGGGGTTGGATGGTTGCGACGGCGCAGCAGGGGTGAAAGCGGGCGACTGGGGCTGACTGGGGGTAGCAGGTTGTGACGGGGCGACTGGGCGACGGGGTGACGGGGGCGACCGGGGGCGACAGGAGATGTCTGGTTGTGAGGGGGTGACAGGGACGAACGTGAAGAGCCATGCCTGAGCACCTCTAGCTAAACGCGGGTCAACGCCAGGCAAGAAGGATGCAATAGCAGAAATGGCTGCATATCAAGAGGGATGTGGGGAACTATGAAGCATAAGACTGTCGGCGCTGTGGTGGTCCAAACAACCAACCAAACTATCTAGGCCAAGCGACGCTATCAGAAGGCGGACAGGCATGTTTAGGCAACTGCTAGGATCTGACCTACGCATACTCAAAGTTTTTATTGTGATTCGTAATATCAAAAGCCCCTAGTCAACTGCCTGTTAATAGGTCTAGCAAGGAATATCCTGACAACATTAGTTGACAGTTGATGTCAATTGTACAGCAATTTTGATCAGCTTTAATGGCCTGCAAAATCGATGGTCACTTCGTTACTTCTCTGATTGTTAATCATTGGAGCTATCTATTTGTTCATTATTGGAGCTATCTATTGTTGTTTTCTTAAGGACGAGGATTGTCAAGAGCGCCGCCAACCTGCTTGCTGAAGGTTAGCATTGCGGCCAACATAGTGCAAGTTCGCCTCATTGCTTTCCTAGTTAATTTAAATGGACGAAAAGTAATTTCCAAGGTTTCGGCTACACCGCCATACCAGCCCAAGTTTGTCTTGGGCATCGTGGTTGTCATGGCTCTCTTCTGCTTGACCATTGTTGGTGTTACTCGCCAAGGTAAGCCCTAAATGTTTTATGTGAAATATATCATCTATTTTTGCATGCATTTCCAGGATTCGTTTGTGAAGTGCTTTGATATTGCTGCACGACGCGATACTGTGTGATACCGCGACATAGTGATACCATGGGATAGCAATACAGTGTGGTATCTACCATGCGGTATTGCTATCTCGCAGTGTCACTATGGCGCGGTATTGCTATCGTGCAGTGTAGCTATTGCGCGGTATCACAACCGTGTGGTACCATGCTTTTTTGAAATAGTATATTTGCGAAATTTGGGTTCGCGAAACGTGAAGAGCCATGCCTGAGCACCTCTAGCTAAACGCGGGTCAACGCCAGGCAAGAAGGATGCAATAGCAGAAATGGCTGCATATCAAGAGGGATGTGGGGAACTATGAAGCATAAGACTGTCGGCGCTGTGGTGGTCCAAACAACCAACCAAACTATCTAGGCCAAGCGACGCTATCAGAAGGCGGACAGGCATGTTTAGGCAACTGCTAGGATCTGACCTATCTAAGATCCCCGGGTCATACCCGACGACAGGATGCACATGTTAACCTTAAGGTGTATGCCCGGGCTAGTGCCGTGTCAGGATTACGACCCACTGCAATAAGCAAAAGAAAAGCTGCGGTAGTGCCGGAAAACATAAAATCCCCATCCATCGGGTGCAAGGCGCAAGCCAGCCTGCGGGGTGCCAGAGACGGTCGAGGACAAATGTAATAATGGGGGAATTCGCTATTTGGGTTAAACCCTGGCACTGCGAGGGTATAACACAACTGCAATTCTCACGCAGCTCCTCGTCGGAAGCTTGGTATCCTGGTTTTGCTTGTTGTAGTGCCACTTGCAGCGGGTTCCAGTCCCATTCCTTCCATTGCCGGGTTCTCCTCTCAGCTTGCTGTCCCGCAACTATCACAGCAGACACTGGGGGTTCAAAGCCATATATCACCTGCTGCTGACTGCTTACAGGTCCCACCGGCATACGCATTGGGGCCTATTGCTTTATTTCGTTTTCTTTTTTATATATGCTTCCTTATATATGCTAGAAACGCGCGCCTCTGCCGTTTTGTGCAATCACTGCTGCCGTGCTCGCGTACATGTATTCATATCTTCATTTGAACAAATTGTATTTTCCACTGCGCCTCATTATTACTAGGGCCTCATGAATGTAAGCCGTCCCTGTTGCAACTAGTGCCTGCCACACATAATCATTTCATCATTTAAACCTCACCCTCTATCATTGCGCATATACATTACTCAACTTCGCGGCCAGCTGCTTCACTAGACCACCATGTTTTGTGGATCATGCAGGGTTAATTTTTAAACTGCTGCCGCATTGACTGATGCGACGCTATATGCAAGTGCATATCATTACGATAATTATTACAACATAACAGTGCTGTCCCAGGCATTCCGTTTCTGACATACGTATGATAAAGCCGTACAACAAGGGACAAGTCAATGCAAGTACAAAAAAATCACTGAATGCACAAAACTCCAACTTGAAAGTTTATATTTAATAATACTCATAATCCTCATGCTCATGGTTCTGTCATGCTCACAGCCCAGCAGGTTCCTTCGGCCCTAGCTAGACGCTCTTGCTCTTCGGCGTTATCTCAACTCCCCTTAGAAATCCGAACGAGAAGCGCATTATTTTCAGTACCCAACTCGCAGATCGCATCGCTCGCATCTCAGCCCTGCTCAAGCGCATTCCGCCCACGAGCCAGGCCCCAGCACTTTGTGTTGCGCTACTGGTATGAACGCACTGCTATGGGTATGCATGGTCAGCGGCACCGCCCCTCTTCCGATCAGCCCCATCCAGTGCCTGTACCGGGTTGCTTGCCGTCTGAAGGGAAAGCGTTTGGCTCTACTTCTAACCTCTCATGCTCCCACGCCTTCATCAGGCACTGAAGGTGGATAGGGTGGGCCCCTCGGGGATAGGCGTGCTTGCCCTCCACTCCTCCCTCGTGTTGTGTGTGCCTAGCCAGTCCCAAACCACAGTGCCCTGCGCGCCAACGAAACAAAACAGTCCCGTGCACCACCCATCTCCCGCTGAGTTCATCCACGCATCACGCACCTCATCCACTAGTGCGTCAAAAGCCAGGCTATCGCTTTGCGTCGTAATCCGATTATAGAAACCCAGAACTTGCTTTGCAATGGCAAAATGGAGCGGTACCTGTGCTAGCTCTGCAAACAGGAGTCTATGGGAGTCACAGCGCAAAGAATGGGCCACACGCGGTTTCCCACTGGGCGGCGCGCGGTTGAAGGTCCTAGGGAATAAGGAAATAGCCCGCTACCTAGGTTTGTTCTACAGTGCTGGGTACAAATTCACAGACTGCACTAAGGAGCTCCTTGCGGCAGGGAAGAGAGCCACTTTTGCCCTAGCAGCATTGATGAAAGCTAAACAAATTACACAACCAAAGCTCCTCATGGATCTTTATCATTTTATGATTAGACCAGTCTACTCATACGGGGCTCAGGTATTGAGCCCAGATGAACTGGTGTTAACGTTTGATGCTCCCATGAGCAATCCCATAGTTGAGGAGCAGCGTGCATACATGAGAAGGGTGGTTGGTGCCAAGAACCCTACCATGATGTGCCTGTACCGTGCGTGAGTTGGGGCAACAGCCCCTGCAAGTACACTGGGCCACGTTGGCTGTCCGCTTTGGGAACGGGCTGGTTTGCAACGTGCATAACCTTTACCATCGAGTGTTTAGAGCTGACCTGGCACTTGCGCTTGAGGGGAAGGAATGCTGGGCTAAGCATGTGCTATCTTTCCTGGGAATGCACGCAGCGGACGGGCTGCCCGGTTGATTATTACGCTAAGCTAAGGGTCCCCAAAGCTAGCATTATTGCTACATACACCGGCATGCTCAATACCATTTTGGCTGAGGCCCCCCTACCAACTTATAGGGGGTGTAACTGGTGCCAAACAGCACCAAACAGCGCCAAACAGCCTCTAACTGGCTGTTATGCAATGTTAACAGCTGTTATACCCCCTATAAGTTGGTAGGGGCCCCTGACCCACGAACTTATGAGGGAAGTGGGGTCAAGCCGGTCCAATACCACCATTGGATGCATGGCAACCAGCGACGACCAGCTCATTGCAGTGTGTTTATTTCTGAGAAATTGCACAAGAATATGCTGCGCTTCCGACTAGGATGCTGTAATTCAGAGGTGAATCAGCGGAATGGCCGCACACGTGAGGCACATGCATGTCGAGCATGCCATGTGCCTGGAGCCATAGAGGATGAACTACACGTTTTTTCTCGAATGCCCCACCTATGAAGCAGTTAGAAATGAGTTTGGGAACAGCCTTGAATTGTCCCAACACTCCATGCGATAGTGTTTTGAGAAGGAGGATCCAAACACGGTAGCTGAATGCGCACTGATGGCACGCAGGGAGGCCCTACTCCCACGTAGCTAGGAGTCCAACTCGTATCCGTTGCCCCCCGGCTTGCAAGGTACACCCCATGATTCATGGGACACTGTAACTGTAGTAGCTGTAATACATCTGCAAAAGTCTCAATCACCCGCAAAACAAGTAGGGCCCCAGCCCACCTCAGTAACAATGCTGAGGCTGCCTACCCGCATCTTGGCCACAACTGCTTCCATGAGTTCCTCTGTCAGTGCTCAGTGCTGCATGCCTGGCTTGTCCAGCCTTATGCATGATGAAGAACCGCCCAACTGTAACCCACGCGTGCAATAATGGCGTTCACGGCCGTGTAGCAGCTGCACGCATGCCCGATGGGCCTCTCCTCAAGAGGCAAACAGGAGGCGCGAAGATCAAAACCACCATGCGCCTTACACTCATGCACCGCAGTGCGTCCACGACAGGAGCCTCAGGCAACGCCGCCACAAGCCCCACGTGCGGCTACCATTATTATGCCTGTGCCTTAATTAGCGCCATCAGCTGGGACAGCCAGCCCCGCCTGGTCAGCAGCACGAGAAGAGCCTGCGGTTGAGCAAAAGCAGGCGTTGGCCGGTGCAGGTACGTGTGCATCAGTCAGCACACTCTTCAGGCAGGCACCTTTGGCGACGTCTGCGCATTCCTATGCAAGCCCGTCCTTGTCCCTAACATACCGCAGGAGGCCTCGGTGTCGTGGTGCCTGCCTGCTGCGCGGCTTGCAGCGCCTGGATATCCCGTTGCAGCTGCGCAATGATCTGCGCCTGCTGCGTGATAGTCTGCGCCTGCGCCTCTTCATGCTGCCGCGCCTCAATATCCCGTTGCAGCTGCGCGGCATGCAGCGCCTCAATATCATGTTGCAGCTGCGTGATAGTCTGCGCCTGCGCCTCTTCACGCTGCCTCGCCTCAATATCCCGTTGCAGCTGCACGGCATGCAGCGCCTCTATATCATGTTGCAGCTGCGTGATAGTCTGCGTGATAGGTGCAGGCGCAGACTATCACGCAGCTGCAACATGATATAGAGGCGCTGCATGCCGTGCAGCTGCAACGGGATATTGAGGCGCGGCAGCATGAAGAGGCGCAGGCGCAGACTATCACGCAGCAGGCGCAGATCATTGCGCAGCTGCAACGGGATATCCAGGCGCTGCAAGCCGCGCAGCAGGCAGGCACCACGACACCGAGGCCTCCTGCGGTATGTTAGGGACAAGGACGGGCTTGCATAGGAATGCGCAGACGTCGCCAAAGGTGCCTGCCTGAAGAGTGTGCTGCGGTGCATGAGTGTAAGGCGCATGGTGGTTTTGATCTTCGCACCTCCTGTTTGCCTCTTGAGGAGAGGCCCGTCAGGCATGCAGCTGCTACACGGCCGTGAACACCATTATTGCACGTGTGGGTTACAGTTGGGCGGTTCTTCATCATGCATAAGGCTGGACAAGCCAGGCACCTTACAGTGCCTGCCTCCCTCCCTCCTTGTGCCTCTCTCCCTCACAGTGTCTGCCTCCCTTCCTCCCTGTGCCTCCCTCCCTCCCTGTACGTGCCTGCCTCCCTCCCTGTGCCTCCCTTCCTCCCTATGCCTCCCTTCCTCCCTGTGCTTCCCTTCCTCCCTGTGCTTCCCTCCCTCCTGATGCCTTCTGTGCCTTCCTCCCCTCCTCCCTGTCCCTCCCTTCCTGCATGCCTGTTCTTCCAATACTTCATAGCAATAGGCATCTAAGCCTGGTATAAGGCTTTTGAGTGGCTAAACCTTAGTGTTCTTGTTAAAAAACTGATGTTAAAATCCTGGAAAACCACACAAATCCATAAAATTTAATACATGAACTTTCCATAAACCACAGTTTTCCTTCCGTAAAGGTTTTCCATAAACCCGGTGGGCATATTACGGAATCATTTTACGGAAACTTATTTTCCGTAAAATGGGGTTATTTTACGGAAAAAATCCACCCCATTTTACGGAAAAATGACCCCCCGGTTTTCCCAGAGTGAGCCCGTCCTTGTCCCTAACATACTTCTAGCCAGCTGCAAGCAGATTGAACGTCACGCGCCCAGAAACTTTTGCAGGCTCAAGTTAGCTATACATGAGGTATTCAGTACGCATTCAGTAACCATCTATCACAGTCTGATTCACCTCAGTTTGAGGGCGTGCGAGCGAGAAATTTGGGACGGGGCCTGTAGCTGCAGGGCCTTGTTCTGCGTGAGCTAATAGGTAACTTTAGTATAAGGAAGCAATTGAGCGAGCTGTTTGGCTTGGGAATTTTGCGCGCCATGCCGGCCGTATCTAACTGGGGACTGGCGCTAGCGCATCAAGGCTGGGCACTCCCGGCATGGTGTCTCCGTTTGCAAGCTCGTGCATATCTCTATTATAAACATAGCGTGCACTATTTGCGTTTTCTTATGTATTTTGAATCCTTTGCACTTCTGCCTAAAAATGCCTGTCCACCTTCCGATAGCGTCGTTTGGCCTAGTTGTTTGGCGCTGCTGGTCTGCCAGAGCGCCGACAGTCTTACGCTTCAAAGATCGTCACATCCCTCTTGCTATGCAGCCATTTCTGCTATTGCATCCATCTTGGATGGCGTTGACCCGCGTTTAGAGGTGCCCAGGCATGGCTCTTCACGATTCACGAACCCATTGTTATTCGCGCCCATTTTTATATACACTTGAAGATGACGACGCGGCCTATTGAACGGTGCCTCCTTGAGGCCATTTTGCCGCCCTGACTTTGCGAGTACTACTGTACGGACACTATATCCCCAACACAATTGTGCAAGGGGCTGCTTAATAAGTCACTTGCGTAATTGCAAGCTGCCTGCCATTTTTACTTTTGTTACTATTTTAGTAACCTAATCCCATAAGCTTTGTCGTCAATAACGTCACATGCAGGACAGAGCCTATCTTAATCCCCATTAAGTCCTTCTTCCAAGCAGTCGCCAAAATTCGGCGATACGACTTCAACCACAACCAACGCGGGCTTGGCTTAATAAGACTGAGGGAACTGACTGCGGGGGTGGTCACGCATCTTTTCTTCCGCTTCGAAGGGTGAAAGAGTATTTATGATCATTAATTCTTTTGGTGGATCTGTTGGAAATGGCATTACTGTTCACGATGCTGATATGGGGGTCAGGGGGATCATGATTGATGGGGTTGGAGATGGAGGTGGGTGGTTCAGGACTCCCAACACACACACACACATCCATTATTCGTACGGCAACTGTACTACAACAGGCATGAAAGCAGTACAAACGCGCGCTTTACGGAGGCTTACCTGCGGTCCACGAACGTCGACAAGTCCAACAGCACAAAGAGTTACATGTAATCAGCTTTGCAGCTCGTGAATAATAAATACAACCGTCAACCGCTTATTAGTACCATGCCACGCACGTCAACGGCATCTTCGGCGGATAAGGATCATCTGCGTGTTCAGGTGGGGTCACATCCGAATTTTGAAGTCAAACATTTCCTCAAAAGCACCCATATTTTCAAGCAGTCCAGTGCGCACATAGGCTGTGAGCGCATGTATTCACCGGCTGCAACGTGGCGACTCCCAGATGTGCTACTGTCGGCTGCCTAAGTGCAAAAGAGTTTTCGCTGTGTGCGCGCACATGTAAGGGTTTTAGGGCTTTAGGGTTCTTTACGTCAAGCGCTCATGTTAGCTTGTCTTGAGGCATCGGGGGATGCCTGAGAGAGTGACATTTATAGAATGATGGGGGTGCGAGGGGGTTGCACTTTGAATGGCACTCGGGTTGCATTTCATTGAGGGTTCGGTCGGCCAGACCTGAGGCTAACACGATCTGTTAGATGCTGCGTGTGTATGTGTGTGTGTGTTTTATTCTCCGCAATCTTACCTGCTGCTTCCTATCTTCAGCACGTTAGGACGTACACACACACACACACAGCTTTATTTGGCGGCGGCACGCGCACAGGAGGCCTCCTTCAACTAAGTCGGTTATGCTGCTCATCCTCGTCTTCACGTGTGGTGACCATCTCCACCACCACCACCACCATCACCACCATCACCACCACCATCACCACCACCACCATCACCACCACCACCATCACCACCATCACCACCACCACCACCAACACCAACACCAACACCATCACCACCACCACCACCACCATCACCACCACCACCATCACCACCACCACCACCACCACCATCACCACCACCACCATCACCACCACCACCACCACCATCACCACCACCACCATCGCCACCACCACCACCACCACCACCATCACCACCATCACCACCACCACCACCACCACCACCACCATCACCATCACCATCACCATCACCACCACCACCATCGCCACCACCACCACGACCACCACCACCACCACCACCATCACCACCACCACCACCATCACCACCACCACCATCAGCATCGACGCAAAATCGGCCATTATTTTGTGGCCTGTTGGCCCCTACTCCACCAGCCCAAAGCTGCACCTAGAAACCCTCCCCCTCCCCCTCCCCCTGGTGCAAAACCAAACCTCAGTACCTCTTTCCCCATCAGCCGACTGACAACTTAAGCAAAAGCAGCACACATGCAGTGCAATTCAAACAGACACGCAGACAGACAGACATACGTCGATCACACACCCTATCATGCACACCAGCACCCAAAGGGGACCCGCGCGCACGCTCTACATTCCCCTTTGCTTCCTCCCCTGTGTGATGACCCGCCAGCACTCGCCAGCGTACGGCACACCGCTCATCCTTGATTTCGTACTTCCCACCACATAAGGCCCTCACCAGAGCCTTGTCATTACATTACTCAACACCCGCAGTAGCGCGTCACAGCATTCTCTTGGACCTGCTGTTCCTTCCCTGGAGACAGCCGCTACCTACCTAGCTGCCTAGCTGCCTAGCTGATGCTGATGCTACGATTGATTGGAGGCTCGTGGAGTAAGAGGACCAAGAGGACAAAGAACCGCGATTTGGTTGTCAAGACTACAGCGGCTATTGCAGTACGAATGCGGGCTGCACCACCGGTACGACATTGTACTGCAGCGCAACTGTCGATGCCCCCGCCGCGGCACCCAGGTCTAGCGGGACCTCAAAGCATACTTGCTCGAAGAGGCACACGTCGTTCTGCTGGCAGTAATACACCTTGGCCAACACACGTAACAGCAACCGCCCTCCCGCGGGGCCCCCCCTGCCGCCCACCAGCCCTGACGATGGCGACGGCGACACCGCCAGGGTCACGCTGGGCTCCGCCGTGTCTGGAAGTTGGCCACTCGCTGGTCGTACAACGACGGCGGTGACGTCCGCCGCTGGCGCCGCCGCAAGCACCTGGCAGTAGTAGCTACTGCCCGCACCAGCCGTTAGATGATAGCCCGCCGGCAACTGAACCGTAAAATTTAACGAACTGCCCCCGGGACCAACCGCCAACGGATACTGCGCTCGTACCAACTGGAAACCCGCCGGCACCGCCAGCGGAGCGGCGGCCCCTGAGGCAATCGCCGCCAGAGGATCAACCCGCGGTTCCGGCACTCCCGTCAATGCAAGCGTGCTGAAGGGAGGCACAGGGAGGGAGGCAGGCACGTACAGGGAGGGAGGGAGGCACAGGGAGGAAGGGAGGCAGACACTGTGAGGGAGAGAGGCACAAGGAGGGAGGGAGGCAGGCACTGTAAGGTGCCTGGCTTGTCCAGCCTTATGCATGATGAAGAACCGCCCAACTGTAACCCACACGTGCAATAATGGTGTTCACGGCCGTGTAGCAGCTGCATGCCTGACGGGCCTCTCCTCAAGAGGCAAACAGGAGGTGCGAAGATCAAAACCACCATGCGCCTTACACTCATGCACCGCAGTACGTCCGCGACAGGAGCCTCAGGCAACGCCGCCACAAGCCCCACGTGCGGCTACCATTATTATGCCTGTGCCTTAATTAGCGCCATCAGCTGGGACAGCCAGCCCCGCCTGGTCAGCAGCACGAGAAGAGCCTGCGGTTGAGCAAAAGCAGGCGTTGGCCGGTGCAGGTATGTGTGCATCAGTCAGCACACTCTTCAGGCAGGCACCTTTGGTGACGTCTGCGCATTCCTATGCAAGCCCGTCCTTGTCCCTAACATACCGCAAGAGGCCTCGGCATCATGGTGCTTGCTGTGCGGCTTGCAGCGCCTGGATATCCCGTTGCAGCTGCACAATGATCTGCGCCTGCTGCACGATAGTCTGCGCCTGCGCCTCTTCACGCTGCCTCGCCTCAATATCCCGTTGCAGCTGCACGGCATGCAGCGCCTCTATATCATGTTGCAGCTGCGTGATAGTCTGCGCCTGCACCTATCACGCAGACTATCACGCAGCTGCAACATGATATAGAGGCGCTGCATGCCGTGCAGCTGCAACGGGATATTGAGGCGAGGCAGCGTGAAGAGGCGCAGGCGCAGACTATCACGCAGCTGCAACATGATATTGAGGCGCTGCATGCCGCACAGCTGCAATGGGATATTGAGGCGCGGCAGCGTGAAGAGGCGCAGGCGCAGACTATCGTGCAGCAGGCGCAGATCATTGTGCAGCTGCAACGGGATATCCAGGCGCTGCAAGCCGCACAGCAAGCACCATGATGCCGAGGCCTCTTGCGGTATGTTAGGGACAAGGACGGGCTTGCATAGGAATGCGCAGACGTCACCAAAGGTGCCTGCCTGAAGAGTGTGCTGACTGATGCACACGTACCTGCACCGGCCAACGCCTGCTTTTGCTCAACCGCAGGCTCTTCTCGTGCTGCTGACCAGGCGGGGCTGGCTGTCCCAGCTGATGGCGCTAATTAAGGCACAGGCATAATAATGGTAGCCGCACGTGGGGCTTGTGGCGGCGTTGCCTGAGGCTCCTGTCGCGGACGTACTGCGGTGCATGAGTGTAAGGCGCATGGTGGTTTTGATCTTCGCACCTCCTGTTTGCCTCTTGAGGAGAGGCCCGTCAGGCATGCAGCTGCTACACGGCCGTGAACACCATTATTGCACGTGTGGGTTACAGTTGGGCGGTTCTTCATCATGCATAAGGCTGGACAAGCCAGGCACCTTACAGTGCCTGCCTCCCTCCCTCCTTGTGCCTCTCTCCCTCACAGTGTCTGCCTCCCTTCCTCCCTGTGCCTCCCTCCCTCCCTGTACGTGCCTGCCTCCCTCCCTGTGCCTCCCTTCCTCCCTATGCCTCCCTTCCTCCCTGTGCTTCCCTTCCTCCCTGTGCTTCCCTCCCTCCTGATGCCTTCTGTGCCTTCCTCCCCTCCTCCCTGTCCCTCCCTTCCTGCATGCCTGTTCTTCCAATACTTCATAGCAATAGGCATCTAAGCCTGGTATAAGGCTTTTGAGTGGCTAAACCTTAGTGTTCTTGTTAAAAAACTGATGTTAAAATCCTGGAAAACCACACAAATCCATAAAATTTAATACATGAACTTTCCATAAACCACAGTTTTCCTTCCGTAAAGGTTTTCCATAAACCCGGTGGGCATATTACGGAATCATTTTACGGAAACTTATTTTCCGTAAAATGGGGTTATTTTACGGAAAAAATCCACCCCATTTTACGGAAAAATGACCCCCCGGTTTTCCCAGAGTGAGCCCGTCCTTGTCCCTAACATACTTCTAGCCAGCTGCAAGCAGATTGAACGTCACGCGCCCAGAAACTTTTGCAGGCTCAAGTTAGCTATACATGAGGTATTCAGTACGCATTCAGTAACCATCTATCACAGTCTGATTCACCTCAGTTTGAGGGCGTGCGAGCGAGAAATTTGGGACGGGGCCTGTAGCTGCAGGGCCTTGTTCTGCGTGAGCTAATAGGTAACTTTAGTATAAGGAAGCAATTGAGCGAGCTGTTTGGCTTGGGAATTTTGCGCGCCATGCCGGCCGTATCTAACTGGGGACTGGCGCTAGCGCATCAAGGCTGGGCACTCCCGGCATGGTGTCTCCGTTTGCAAGCTCGTGCATATCTCTATTATAAACATAGCGTGCACTATTTGCGTTTTCTTATGTATTTTGAATCCTTTGCACTTCTGCCTAAAAATGCCTGTCCACCTTCCGATAGCGTCGTTTGGCCTAGTTGTTTGGCGCTGCTGGTCTGCCAGAGCGCCGACAGTCTTACGCTTCAAAGATCGTCACATCCCTCTTGCTATGCAGCCATTTCTGCTATTGCATCCATCTTGGATGGCGTTGACCCGCGTTTAGAGGTGCCCAGGCATGGCTCTTCACGATTCACGAACCCATTGTTATTCGCGCCCATTTTTATATACACTTGAAGATGACGACGCGGCCTATTGAACGGTGCCTCCTTGAGGCCATTTTGCCGCCCTGACTTTGCGAGTACTACTGTACGGACACTATATCCCCAACACAATTGTGCAAGGGGCTGCTTAATAAGTCACTTGCGTAATTGCAAGCTGCCTGCCATTTTTACTTTTGTTACTATTTTAGTAACCTAATCCCATAAGCTTTGTCGTCAATAACGTCACATGCAGGACAGAGCCTATCTTAATCCCCATTAAGTCCTTCTTCCAAGCAGTCGCCAAAATTCGGCGATACGACTTCAACCACAACCAACGCGGGCTTGGCTTAATAAGACTGAGGGAACTGACTGCGGGGGTGGTCACGCATCTTTTCTTCCGCTTCGAAGGGTGAAAGAGTATTTATGATCATTAATTCTTTTGGTGGATCTGTTGGAAATGGCATTACTGTTCACGATGCTGATATGGGGGTCAGGGGGATCATGATTGATGGGGTTGGAGATGGAGGTGGGTGGTTCAGGACTCCCAACACACACACACACATCCATTATTCGTACGGCAACTGTACTACAACAGGCATGAAAGCAGTACAAACGCGCGCTTTACGGAGGCTTACCTGCGGTCCACGAACGTCGACAAGTCCAACAGCACAAAGAGTTACATGTAATCAGCTTTGCAGCTCGTGAATAATAAATACAACCGTCAACCGCTTATTAGTACCATGCCACGCACGTCAACGGCATCTTCGGCGGATAAGGATCATCTGCGTGTTCAGGTGGGGTCACATCCGAATTTTGAAGTCAAACATTTCCTCAAAAGCACCCATATTTTCAAGCAGTCCAGTGCGCACATAGGCTGTGAGCGCATGTATTCACCGGCTGCAACGTGGCGACTCCCAGATGTGCTACTGTCGGCTGCCTAAGTGCAAAAGAGTTTTCGCTGTGTGCGCGCACATGTAAGGGTTTTAGGGCTTTAGGGTTCTTTACGTCAAGCGCTCATGTTAGCTTGTCTTGAGGCATCGGGGGATGCCTGAGAGAGTGACATTTATAGAATGATGGGGGTGCGAGGGGGTTGCACTTTGAATGGCACTCGGGTTGCATTTCATTGAGGGTTCGGTCGGCCAGACCTGAGGCTAACACGATCTGTTAGATGCTGCGTGTGTATGTGTGTGTGTGTTTTATTCTCCGCAATCTTACCTGCTGCTTCCTATCTTCAGCACGTTAGGACGTACACACACACACACACAGCTTTATTTGGCGGCGGCACGCGCACAGGAGGCCTCCTTCAACTAAGTCGGTTATGCTGCTCATCCTCGTCTTCACGTGTGGTGACCATCTCCACCACCACCACCACCATCACCACCATCACCACCACCATCACCACCACCACCATCACCACCATCACCATCACCACCATCACCACCACCACCACCAACACCAACACCAACACCATCACCACCACCACCACCACCATCACCACCACCACCATCACCACCACCACCACCACCACCATCACCACCACCACCATCACCACCACCACCACCACCATCACCACCACCACCATCGCCACCACCACCACCACCACCACCATCACCACCATCACCACCACCACCACCACCACCACCACCATCACCATCACCATCACCATCACCACCACCACCATCGCCACCACCACCACGACCACCACCACCACCACCACCATCACCACCACCACCACCATCACCACCACCACCATCAGCATCGACGCAAAATCGGCCATTATTTTGTGGCCTGTTGGCCCCTACTCCACCAGCCCAAAGCTGCACCTAGAAACCCTCCCCCTCCCCCTCCCCCTGGTGCAAAACCAAACCTCAGTACCTCTTTCCCCATCAGCCGACTGACAACTTAAGCAAAAGCAGCACACATGCAGTGCAATTCAAACAGACACGCAGACAGACAGACATACGTCGATCACACACCCTATCATGCACACCAGCACCCAAAGGGGACCCGCGCGCACGCTCTACATTCCCCTTTGCTTCCTCCCCTGTGTGATGACCCGCCAGCACTCGCCAGCGTACGGCACACCGCTCATCCTTGATTTCGTACTTCCCACCACATAAGGCCCTCACCAGAGCCTTGTCATTACATTACTCAACACCCGCAGTAGCGCGTCACAGCATTCTCTTGGACCTGCTGTTCCTTCCCTGGAGACAGCCGCTACCTACCTAGCTGCCTAGCTGCCTAGCTGATGCTGATGCTACGATTGATTGGAGGCTCGTGGAGTAAGAGGACCAAGAGGACAAAGAACCGCGATTTGGTTGTCAAGACTACAGCGGCTATTGCAGTACGAATGCGGGCTGCACCACCGGTACGACATTGTACTGCAGCGCAACTGTCGATGCCCCCGCCGCGGCACCCAGGTCTAGCGGGACCTCAAAGCATACTTGCTCGAAGAGGCACACGTCGTTCTGCTGGCAGTAATACACCTTGGCCAACACACGTAACAGCAACCGCCCTCCCGCGGGGCCCCCCCTGCCGCCCACCAGCCCTGACGATGGCGACGGCGACACCGCCAGGGTCACGCTGGGCTCCGCCGTGTCTGGAAGTTGGCCACTCGCTGGTCGTACAACGACGGCGGTGACGTCCGCCGCTGGCGCCGCCGCAAGCACCTGGCAGTAGTAGCTACTGCCCGCACCAGCCGTTAGATGATAGCCCGCCGGCAACTGAACCGTAAAATTTAACGAACTGCCCCCGGGACCAACCGCCAACGGATACTGCGCTCGTACCAACTGGAAACCCGCCGGCACCGCCAGCGGAGCGGCGGCCCCTGAGGCAATCGCCGCCAGAGGATCAACCCGCGGTTCCGGCACTCCCGTCAATGCAAGCGTGCTGAAGGGAGGCACAGGGAGGGAGGCAGGCACGTACAGGGAGGGAGGGAGGCACAGGGAGGAAGGGAGGCAGACACTGTGAGGGAGAGAGGCACAAGGAGGGAGGGAGGCAGGCACTGTAAGGTGCCTGGCTTGTCCAGCCTTATGCATGATGAAGAACCGCCCAACTGTAACCCACACGTGCAATAATGGTGTTCACGGCCGTGTAGCAGCTGCATGCCTGACGGGCCTCTCCTCAAGAGGCAAACAGGAGGTGCGAAGATCAAAACCACCATGCGCCTTACACTCATGCACCGCAGTACGTCCGCGACAGGAGCCTCAGGCAACGCCGCCACAAGCCCCACGTGCGGCTACCATTATTATGCCTGTGCCTTAATTAGCGCCATCAGCTGGGACAGCCAGCCCCGCCTGGTCAGCAGCACGAGAAGAGCCTGCGGTTGAGCAAAAGCAGGCGTTGGCCGGTGCAGGTATGTGTGCATCAGTCAGCACACTCTTCAGGCAGGCACCTTTGGTGACGTCTGCGCATTCCTATGCAAGCCCGTCCTTGTCCCTAACATACCGCAAGAGGCCTCGGCATCATGGTGCTTGCTGTGCGGCTTGCAGCGCCTGGATATCCCGTTGCAGCTGCACAATGATCTGCGCCTGCTGCACGATAGTCTGCGCCTGCGCCTCTTCACGCTGCCTCGCCTCAATATCCCGTTGCAGCTGCACGGCATGCAGCGCCTCTATATCATGTTGCAGCTGCGTGATAGTCTGCGCCTGCACCTATCACGCAGACTATCACGCAGCTGCAACATGATATAGAGGCGCTGCATGCCGTGCAGCTGCAACGGGATATTGAGGCGAGGCAGCGTGAAGAGGCGCAGGCGCAGACTATCACGCAGCTGCAACATGATATTGAGGCGCTGCATGCCGCACAGCTGCAATGGGATATTGAGGCGCGGCAGCGTGAAGAGGCGCAGGCGCAGACTATCGTGCAGCAGGCGCAGATCATTGTGCAGCTGCAACGGGATATCCAGGCGCTGCAAGCCGCACAGCAAGCACCATGATGCCGAGGCCTCTTGCGGTATGTTAGGGACAAGGACGGGCTTGCATAGGAATGCGCAGACGTCACCAAAGGTGCCTGCCTGAAGAGTGTGCTGACTGATGCACACGTACCTGCACCGGCCAACGCCTGCTTTTGCTCAACCGCAGGCTCTTCTCGTGCTGCTGACCAGGCGGGGCTGGCTGTCCCAGCTGATGGCGCTAATTAAGGCACAGGCATAATAATGGTAGCCGCACGTGGGGCTTGTGGCGGCGTTGCCTGAGGCTCCTGTCGCGGACGTACTGCGGTGCATGAGTGTAAGGCGCATGGTGGTTTTGATCTTCGCACCTCCTGTTTGCCTCTTGAGGAGAGGCCCGTCAGGCATGCAGCTGCTACACGGCCGTGAACACCATTATTGCACGTGTGGGTTACAGTTGGGCGGTTCTTCATCATGCATAAGGCTGGACAAGCCAGGCACCTTACAGTGCCTGCCTCCCTCCCTCCTTGTGCCTCTCTCCCTCACAGTGTCTGCCTCCCTTCCTCCCTGTGCCTCCCTCCCTCCCTGTACGTGCCTGCCTCCCTCCCTGTGCCTCCCTTCCTCCCTATGCCTCCCTTCCTCCCTGTGCTTCCCTTCCTCCCTGTGCTTCCCTCCCTCCTGATGCCTTCTGTGCCTTCCTCCCCTCCTCCCTGTCCCTCCCTTCCTGCATGCCTGTTCTTCCAATACTTCATAGCAATAGGCATCTAAGCCTGGTATAAGGCTTTTGAGTGGCTAAACCTTAGTGTTCTTGTTAAAAAACTGATGTTAAAATCCTGGAAAACCACACAAATCCATAAAATTTAATACATGAACTTTCCATAAACCACAGTTTTCCTTCCGTAAAGGTTTTCCATAAACCCGGTGGGCATATTACGGAATCATTTTACGGAAACTTATTTTCCGTAAAATGGGGTTATTTTACGGAAAAAATCCACCCCATTTTACGGAAAAATGACCCCCCGGTTTTCCCAGAGTGAGCCCGTCCTTGTCCCTAACATACTTCTAGCCAGCTGCAAGCAGATTGAACGTCACGCGCCCAGAAACTTTTGCAGGCTCAAGTTAGCTATACATGAGGTATTCAGTACGCATTCAGTAACCATCTATCACAGTCTGATTCACCTCAGTTTGAGGGCGTGCGAGCGAGAAATTTGGGACGGGGCCTGTAGCTGCAGGGCCTTGTTCTGCGTGAGCTAATAGGTAACTTTAGTATAAGGAAGCAATTGAGCGAGCTGTTTGGCTTGGGAATTTTGCGCGCCATGCCGGCCGTATCTAACTGGGGACTGGCGCTAGCGCATCAAGGCTGGGCACTCCCGGCATGGTGTCTCCGTTTGCAAGCTCGTGCATATCTCTATTATAAACATAGCGTGCACTATTTGCGTTTTCTTATGTATTTTGAATCCTTTGCACTTCTGCCTAAAAATGCCTGTCCACCTTCCGATAGCGTCGTTTGGCCTAGTTGTTTGGCGCTGCTGGTCTGCCAGAGCGCCGACAGTCTTACGCTTCAAAGATCGTCACATCCCTCTTGCTATGCAGCCATTTCTGCTATTGCATCCATCTTGGATGGCGTTGACCCGCGTTTAGAGGTGCCCAGGCATGGCTCTTCACGATTCACGAACCCATTGTTATTCGCGCCCATTTTTATATACACTTGAAGATGACGACGCGGCCTATTGAACGGTGCCTCCTTGAGGCCATTTTGCCGCCCTGACTTTGCGAGTACTACTGTACGGACACTATATCCCCAACACAATTGTGCAAGGGGCTGCTTAATAAGTCACTTGCGTAATTGCAAGCTGCCTGCCATTTTACTTTTGTTACTATTTTAGTAACCTAATCCCATAAGCTTTGTCGTCAATAACGTCACATGCAGGACAGAGCCTATCTTAATCCCCATTAAGTCCTTCTTCCAAGCAGTCGCCAAAATTCGGCGATACGACTTCAACCACAACCAACGCGGGCTTGGCTTAATAAGACTGAGGGAACTGACTGCGGGGGTGGTCACGCATCTTTTCTTCCGCTTCGAAGGGTGAAAGAGTATTTATGATCATTAATTCTTTTGGTGGATCTGTTGGAAATGGCATTACTGTTCACGATGCTGATATGGGGGTCAGGGGGATCATGATTGATGGGGTTGGAGATGGAGGTGGGTGGTTCAGGACTCCCAACACACACACACACATCCATTATTCGTACGGCAACTGTACTACAACAGGCATGAAAGCAGTACAAACGCGCGCTTTACGGAGGCTTACCTGCGGTCCACGAACGTCGACAAGTCCAACAGCACAAAGAGTTACATGTAATCAGCTTTGCAGCTCGTGAATAATAAATACAACCGTCAACCGCTTATTAGTACCATGCCACGCACGTCAACGGCATCTTCGGCGGATAAGGATCATCTGCGTGTTCAGGTGGGGTCACATCCGAATTTTGAAGTCAAACATTTCCTCAAAAGCACCCATATTTTCAAGCAGTCCAGTGCGCACATAGGCTGTGAGCGCATGTATTCACCGGCTGCAACGTGGCGACTCCCAGATGTGCTACTGTCGGCTGCCTAAGTGCAAAAGAGTTTTCGCTGTGTGCGCGCACATGTAAGGGTTTTAGGGCTTTAGGGTTCTTTACGTCAAGCGCTCATGTTAGCTTGTCTTGAGGCATCGGGGGATGCCTGAGAGAGTGACATTTATAGAATGATGGGGGTGCGAGGGGGTTGCACTTTGAATGGCACTCGGGTTGCATTTCATTGAGGGTTCGGTCGGCCAGACCTGAGGCTAACACGATCTGTTAGATGCTGCGTGTGTATGTGTGTGTGTGTTTTATTCTCCGCAATCTTACCTGCTGCTTCCTATCTTCAGCACGTTAGGACGTACACACACACACACACAGCTTTATTTGGCGGCGGCACGCGCACAGGAGGCCTCCTTCAACTAAGTCGGTTATGCTGCTCATCCTCGTCTTCACGTGTGGTGACCATCTCCACCACCACCACCACCATCACCACCATCACCACCACCATCACCACCACCACCATCACCACCATCACCATCACCACCATCACCACCACCACCACCACCACCAACACCAACACCATCACCACCACCACCACCACCATCACCACCACCACCATCACCACCACCACCACCACCACCATCACCACCACCACCATCACCACCACCACCACCACCATCACCACCACCACCATCGCCACCACCACCACCACCACCACCATCACCACCATCACCACCACCACCACCACCACCACCACCATCACCATCACCATCACCATCACCACCACCACCATCGCCACCACCACCACGACCACCACCACCACCACCACCATCACCACCACCACCACCATCACCACCACCACCATCAGCATCGACGCAAAATCGGCCATTATTTTGTGGCCTGTTGGCCCCTACTCCACCAGCCCAAAGCTGCACCTAGAAACCCTCCCCCTCCCCCTCCCCCTGGTGCAAAACCAACCTCAGTACCTCTTTCCCCATCAGCCGACTGACAACTTAAGCAAAAGCAGCACACATGCAGTGCAATTCAAACAGACACGCAGACAGACAGACATACGTCGATCACACACCCTATCATGCACACCAGCACCCAAAGGGGACCCGCGCGCACGCTCTACATTCCCCTTTGCTTCCTCCCCTGTGTGATGACCCGCCAGCACTCGCCAGCGTACGGCACACCGCTCATCCTTGATTTCGTACTTCCCACCACATAAGGCCCTCACCAGAGCCTTGTCATTACATTACTCAACACCCGCAGTAGCGCGTCACAGCATTCTCTTGGACCTGCTGTTCCTTCCCTGGAGACAGCCGCTACCTACCTAGCTGCCTAGCTGCCTAGCTGATGCTGATGCTACGATTGATTGGAGGCTCGTGGAGTAAGAGGACCAAGAGGACAAAGAACCGCGATTTGGTTGTCAAGACTACAGCGGCTATTGCAGTACGAATGCGGGCTGCACCACCGGTACGACATTGTACTGCAGCGCAACTGTCGATGCCCCCGCCGCGGCACCCAGGTCTAGCGGGACCTCAAAGCATACTTGCTCGAAGAGGCACACGTCGTTCTGCTGGCAGTAATACACCTTGGCCAACACACGTAACAGCAACCGCCCTCCCGCGGGGCCCCCCCTGCCGCCCACCAGCCCTGACGATGGCGACGGCGACACCGCCAGGGTCACGCTGGGCTCCGCCGTGTCTGGAAGTTGGCCACTCGCTGGTCGTACAACGACGGCGGTGACGTCCGCCGCTGGCGCCGCCGCAAGCACCTGGCAGTAGTAGCTACTGCCCGCACCAGCCGTTAGATGATAGCCCGCCGGCAACTGAACCGTAAAATTTAACGAACTGCCCCCGGGACCAACCGCCAACGGATACTGCGCTCGTACCAACTGGAAACCCGCCGGCACCGCCAGCGGAGCGGCGGCCCCTGAGGCAATCGCCGCCAGAGGATCAACCCGCGGTTCCGGCACTCCCGTCAATGCAAGCGTGCTGAAGGGAGGCACAGGGAGGGAGGCAGGCACGTACAGGGAGGGAGGGAGGCACAGGGAGGAAGGGAGGCAGACACTGTGAGGGAGAGAGGCACAAGGAGGGAGGGAGGCAGGCACTGTAAGGTGCCTGGCTTGTCCAGCCTTATGCATGATGAAGAACCGCCCAACTGTAACCCACACGTGCAATAATGGTGTTCACGGCCGTGTAGCAGCTGCATGCCTGACGGGCCTCTCCTCAAGAGGCAAACAGGAGGTGCGAAGATCAAAACCACCATGCGCCTTACACTCATGCACCGCAGTACGTCCGCGACAGGAGCCTCAGGCAACGCCGCCACAAGCCCCACGTGCGGCTACCATTATTATGCCTGTGCCTTAATTAGCGCCATCAGCTGGGACAGCCAGCCCCGCCTGGTCAGCAGCACGAGAAGAGCCTGCGGTTGAGCAAAAGCAGGCGTTGGCCGGTGCAGGTATGTGTGCATCAGTCAGCACACTCTTCAGGCAGGCACCTTTGGTGACGTCTGCGCATTCCTATGCAAGCCCGTCCTTGTCCCTAACATACCGCAAGAGGCCTCGGCATCATGGTGCTTGCTGTGCGGCTTGCAGCGCCTGGATATCCCGTTGCAGCTGCACAATGATCTGCGCCTGCTGCACGATAGTCTGCGCCTGCGCCTCTTCACGCTGCCTCGCCTCAATATCCCGTTGCAGCTGCACGGCATGCAGCGCCTCTATATCATGTTGCAGCTGCGTGATAGTCTGCGCCTGCACCTATCACGCAGACTATCACGCAGCTGCAACATGATATAGAGGCGCTGCATGCCGTGCAGCTGCAACGGGATATTGAGGCGAGGCAGCGTGAAGAGGCGCAGGCGCAGACTATCACGCAGCTGCAACATGATATTGAGGCGCTGCATGCCGCACAGCTGCAATGGGATATTGAGGCGCGGCAGCGTGAAGAGGCGCAGGCGCAGACTATCGTGCAGCAGGCGCAGATCATTGTGCAGCTGCAACGGGATATCCAGGCGCTGCAAGCCGCACAGCAAGCACCATGATGCCGAGGCCTCTTGCGGTATGTTAGGGACAAGGACGGGCTTGCATAGGAATGCGCAGACGTCACCAAAGGTGCCTGCCTGAAGAGTGTGCTGACTGATGCACACGTACCTGCACCGGCCAACGCCTGCTTTTGCTCAACCGCAGGCTCTTCTCGTGCTGCTGACCAGGCGGGGCTGGCTGTCCCAGCTGATGGCGCTAATTAAGGCACAGGCATAATAATGGTAGCCGCACGTGGGGCTTGTGGCGGCGTTGCCTGAGGCTCCTGTCGCGGACGTACTGCGGTGCATGAGTGTAAGGCGCATGGTGGTTTTGATCTTCGCACCTCCTGTTTGCCTCTTGAGGAGAGGCCCGTCAGGCATGCAGCTGCTACACGGCCGTGAACACCATTATTGCACGTGTGGGTTACAGTTGGGCGGTTCTTCATCATGCATAAGGCTGGACAAGCCAGGCACCTTACAGTGCCTGCCTCCCTCCCTCCTTGTGCCTCTCTCCCTCACAGTGTCTGCCTCCCTTCCTCCCTGTGCCTCCCTCCCTCCCTGTACGTGCCTGCCTCCCTCCCTGTGCCTCCCTTCCTCCCTATGCCTCCCTTCCTCCCTGTGCTTCCCTTCCTCCCTGTGCTTCCCTCCCTCCTGATGCCTTCTGTGCCTTCCTCCCCTCCTCCCTGTCCCTCCCTTCCTGCATGCCTGTTCTTCCAATACTTCATAGCAATAGGCATCTAAGCCTGGTATAAGGCTTTTGAGTGGCTAAACCTTAGTGTTCTTGTTAAAAAACTGATGTTAAAATCCTGGAAAACCACACAAATCCATAAAATTTAATACATGAACTTTCCATAAACCACAGTTTTCCTTCCGTAAAGGTTTTCCATAAACCCGGTGGGCATATTACGGAATCATTTTACGGAAACTTATTTTCCGTAAAATGGGGTTATTTTACGGAAAAAAATCCACCCCATTTTACGGAAAAATGACCCCCCGGTTTTCCCAGAGTGAGCCCGTCCTTGTCCCTAACATACTTCTAGCCAGCTGCAAGCAGATTGAACGTCACGCGCCCAGAAACTTTTGCAGGCTCAAGTTAGCTATACATGAGGTATTCAGTACGCATTCAGTAACCATCTATCACAGTCTGATTCACCTCAGTTTGAGGGCGTGCGAGCGAGAAATTTGGGACGGGGCCTGTAGCTGCAGGGCCTTGTTCTGCGTGAGCTAATAGGTAACTTTAGTATAAGGAAGCAATTGAGCGAGCTGTTTGGCTTGGGAATTTTGCGCGCCATGCCGGCCGTATCTAACTGGGGACTGGCGCTAGCGCATCAAGGCTGGGCACTCCCGGCATGGTGTCTCCGTTTGCAAGCTCGTGCATATCTCTATTATAAACATAGCGTGCACTATTTGCGTTTTCTTATGTATTTTGAATCCTTTGCACTTCTGCCTAAAAATGCCTGTCCACCTTCCGATAGCGTCGTTTGGCCTAGTTGTTTGGCGCTGCTGGTCTGCCAGAGCGCCGACAGTCTTACGCTTCAAAGATCGTCACATCCCTCTTGCTATGCAGCCATTTCTGCTATTGCATCCATCTTGGATGGCGTTGACCCGCGTTTAGAGGTGCCCAGGCATGGCTCTTCACGATTCACGAACCCATTGTTATTCGCGCCCATTTTTATATACACTTGAAGATGACGACGCGGCCTATTGAACGGTGCCTCCTTGAGGCCATTTTGCCGCCCTGACTTTGCGAGTACTACTGTACGGACACTATATCCCCAACACAATTGTGCAAGGGGCTGCTTAATAAGTCACTTGCGTAATTGCAAGCTGCCTGCCATTTTTACTTTTGTTACTATTTTAGTAACCTAATCCCATAAGCTTTGTCGTCAATAACGTCACATGCAGGACAGAGCCTATCTTAATCCCCATTAAGTCCTTCTTCCAAGCAGTCGCCAAAATTCGGCGATACGACTTCAACCACAACCAACGCGGGCTTGGCTTAATAAGACTGAGGGAACTGACTGCGGGGGTGGTCACGCATCTTTTCTTCCGCTTCGAAGGGTGAAAGAGTATTTATGATCATTAATTCTTTTGGTGGATCTGTTGGAAATGGCATTACTGTTCACGATGCTGATATGGGGGTCAGGGGGATCATGATTGATGGGGTTGGAGATGGAGGTGGGTGGTTCAGGACTCCCAACACACACACACACATCCATTATTCGTACGGCAACTGTACTACAACAGGCATGAAAGCAGTACAAACGCGCGCTTTACGGAGGCTTACCTGCGGTCCACGAACGTCGACAAGTCCAACAGCACAAAGAGTTACATGTAATCAGCTTTGCAGCTCGTGAATAATAAATACAACCGTCAACCGCTTATTAGTACCATGCCACGCACGTCAACGGCATCTTCGGCGGATAAGGATCATCTGCGTGTTCAGGTGGGGTCACATCCGAATTTTGAAGTCAAACATTTCCTCAAAAGCACCCATATTTTCAAGCAGTCCAGTGCGCACATAGGCTGTGAGCGCATGTATTCACCGGCTGCAACGTGGCGACTCCCAGATGTGCTACTGTCGGCTGCCTAAGTGCAAAAGAGTTTTCGCTGTGTGCGCGCACATGTAAGGGTTTTAGGGCTTTAGGGTTCTTTACGTCAAGCGCTCATGTTAGCTTGTCTTGAGGCATCGGGGGATGCCTGAGAGAGTGACATTTATAGAATGATGGGGGTGCGAGGGGGTTGCACTTTGAATGGCACTCGGGTTGCATTTCATTGAGGGTTCGGTCGGCCAGACCTGAGGCTAACACGATCTGTTAGATGCTGCGTGTGTATGTGTGTGTGTGTTTTATTCTCCGCAATCTTACCTGCTGCTTCCTATCTTCAGCACGTTAGGACGTACACACACACACACACAGCTTTATTTGGCGGCGGCACGCGCACAGGAGGCCTCCTTCAACTAAGTCGGTTATGCTGCTCATCCTCGTCTTCACGTGTGGTGACCATCTCCACCACCACCACCACCATCACCACCATCACCACCACCATCACCACCACCACCATCACCACCATCACCATCACCACCATCACCACCACCACCACCACCACCAACACCAACACCATCACCACCACCACCACCACCATCACCACCACCACCATCACCACCACCACCACCACACCATCACCACCACCACCATCACCACCACCACCACCACCATCACCACCACCACCATCGCCACCACCACCACCACCACCACCATCACCACCATCACCACCACCACCACCACCACCACCACCATCACCATCACCATCACCATCACCACCACCACCATCGCCACCACCACCACGACCACCACCACCACCACCATCACCACCACCACCACCATCACCACCACCACCATCAGCATCGACGCAAAATCGGCCATTATTTTGTGGCCTGTTGGCCCCTACTCCACCAGCCCAAAGCTGCACCTAGAAACCCTCCCCCTCCCCTCCCCTGGTGCAAAACCAAACCTCAGTACCTCTTTCCCCATCAGCCGACTGACAACTTAAGCAAAAGCAGCACACATGCAGTGCAATTCAAACAGACACGCAGACAGACAGACATACGTCGATCACACACCCTATCATGCACACCAGCACCCAAAGGGGACCCGCGCGCACGCTCTACATTCCCCTTTGCTTCCTCCCCTGTGTGATGACCCGCCAGCACTCGCCAGCGTACGGCACACCGCTCATCCTTGATTTCGTACTTCCCACCACATAAGGCCCTCACCAGAGCCTTGTCATTACATTACTCAACACCCGCAGTAGCGCGTCACAGCATTCTCTTGGACCTGCTGTTCCTTCCCTGGAGACAGCCGCTACCTACCTAGCTGCCTAGCTGCCTAGCTGATGCTGATGCTACGATTGATTGGAGGCTCGTGGAGTAAGAGGACCAAGAGGACAAAGAACCGCGATTTGGTTGTCAAGACTACAGCGGCTATTGCAGTACGAATGCGGGCTGCACCACCGGTACGACATTGTACTGCAGCGCAACTGTCGATGCCCCCGCCGCGGCACCCAGGTCTAGCGGGACCTCAAAGCATACTTGCTCGAAGAGGCACACGTCGTTCTGCTGGCAGTAATACACCTTGGCCAACACACGTAACAGCAACCGCCCTCCCGCGGGGCCCCCCCTGCCGCCCACCAGCCCTGACGATGGCGACGGCGACAACCGCCAGGGTCACGCTGGGCTCCGCCGTGTCTGGAAGTTGGCCACTCGCTGGTCGTACAACGACGGCGGTGACGTCCGCCGCTGGCGCCGCCGCAAGCACCTGGCAGTAGTAGCTACTGCCCGCACCAGCCGTTAGATGATAGCCCGCCGGCAACTGAACCGTAAAATTTAACGAACTGCCCCCGGGACCAACCGCCAACGGATACTGCGCTCGTACCAACTGGAAACCCGCCGGCACCGCCAGCGGAGCGGCGGCCCCTGAGGCAATCGCCGCCAGAGGATCAACCCGCGGTTCCGGCACTCCCGTCAATGCAAGCGTGCTGAAGGGAGGCACAGGGAGGGAGGCAGGCACGTACAGGGAGGGAGGGAGGCACAGGGAGGAAGGGAGGCAGACACTGTGAGGGAGAGAGGCACAAGGAGGGAGGGAGGCAGGCACTGTAAGGTGCCTGGCTTGTCCAGCCTTATGCATGATGAAGAACCGCCCAACTGTAACCCACACGTGCAATAATGGTGTTCACGGCCGTGTAGCAGCTGCATGCCTGACGGGCCTCTCCTCAAGAGGCAAACAGGAGGTGCGAAGATCAAAACCACCATGCGCCTTACACTCATGCACCGCAGTACGTCCGCGACAGGAGCCTCAGGCAACGCCGCCACAAGCCCCACGTGCGGCTACCATTATTATGCCTGTGCCTTAATTAGCGCCATCAGCTGGGACAGCCAGCCCCGCCTGGTCAGCAGCACGAGAAGAGCCTGCGGTTGAGCAAAAGCAGGCGTTGGCCGGTGCAGGTACGTGTGCATCAGTCAGCACACTCTTCAGGCAGGCACCTTTGGCGACGTCTGCGCATTCCTATGCAAGCCCGTCCTTGTCCCTAACATACCGCAAGAGGCCTCGGCATCATGGTGCTTGCTGTGCGGCTTGCAGCGCCTGGATATCCCGTTGCAGCTGCACAATGATCTGCGCCTGCTGCACGATAGTCTGCGCCTGCGCCTCTTCACGCTGCCTCGCCTCAATATCCCGTTGCAGCTGCACGGCATGCAGCGCCTCTATATCATGTTGCAGCTGCGTGATAGTCTGCGCCTGCACCTATCACGCAGACTATCACGCAGCTGCAACATGATATAGAGGCGCTGCATGCCGTGCAGCTGCAACGGGATATTGAGGCGAGGCAGCGTGAAGAGGCGCAGGCGCAGACTATCACGCAGCTGCAACATGATATTGAGGCGCTGCATGCCGCACAGCTGCAATGGGATATTGAGGCGCGGCAGCATGAAGAGGTGCAGGCGCAGACTATCGTGCAGCAGGCGCAGATCATTGTGCAGCTGCAACGGGATATCCAGGCGCTGCAAGCCGCACAGCAAGCACCATGATGCCGAGGCCTCTTGCGGTATGTTAGGGACAAGGACGGGCTTGCATAGGAATGCGCAGACGTCACCAAAGGTGCCTGCCTGAAGAGTGTGCTGACTGATGCACACGTACCTGCACCGGCCAACGCCTGCTTTTGCTCAACCGCAGGCTCTTCTCGTGCTGCTGACCAGGCGGGGCTGGCTGTCCCAGCTGATGGCGCTAATTAAGGCACAGGCATAATAATGGTAGCCGCACGTGGGGCTTGTGGCGGCGTTGCCTGAGGCTCCTGTCGCGGACGTACTGCGGTGCATGAGTGTAAGGCGCATGGTGGTTTTGATCTTCGCACCTCCTGTTTGCCTCTTGAGGAGAGGCCCGTCAGGCATGCAGCTGCTACACGGCCGTGAACACCATTATTGCACGTGTGGGTTACAGTTGGGCGGTTCTTCATCATGCATAAGGCTGGACAAGCCAGGCACCTTACAGTGCCTGCCTCCCTCCCTCCTTGTGCCTCTCTCCCTCACAGTGTCTGCCTCCCTTCCTCCCTGTGCCTCCCTCCCTCCCTGTACGTGCCTGCCTCCCTCCCTGTGCCTCCCTTCCTCCCTATGCCTCCCTTCCTCCCTGTGCTTCCCTTCCTCCCTGTGCTTCCCTCCCTCCTGATGCCTTCTGTGCCTTCCTCCCCTCCTCCCTGTCCCTCCCTTCCTGCATGCCTGTTCTTCCAATACTTCATAGCAATAGGCATCTAAGCCTGGTATAAGGCTTTTGAGTGGCTAAACCTTAGTGTTCTTGTTAAAAAACTGATGTTAAAATCCTGGAAAACCACACAAATCCATAAAATTTAATACATGAACTTTCCATAAACCACAGTTTTCCTTCCGTAAAGGTTTTCCATAAACCCGGTGGGCATATTACGGAATCATTTTACGGAAACTTATTTTCCGTAAAATGGGGTTATTTTACGAAAAAAATCCACCCCATTTTACGGAAAAATGACCCCCCGGTTTTCCCAGAGTGAGCCCGTCCTTGTCCCTAACATACTTCTAGCCAGCTGCAAGCAGATTGAACGTCACGCGCCCAGAAACTTTTGCAGGCTCAAGTTAGCTATACATGAGGTATTCAGTACGCATTCAGTAACCATCTATCACAGTCTGATTCACCTCAGTTTGAGGGCGTGCGAGCGAGAAATTTGGGACGGGGCCTGTAGCTGCAGGGCCTTGTTCTGCGTGAGCTAATAGGTAACTTTAGTATAAGGAAGCAATTGAGCGAGCTGTTTGGCTTGGGAATTTTGCGCGCCATGCCGGCCGTATCTAACTGGGGACTGGCGCTAGCGCATCAAGGCTGGGCACTCCCGGCATGGTGTCTCCGTTTGCAAGCTCGTGCATATCTCTATTATAAACATAGCGTGCACTATTTGCGTTTTCTTATGTATTTTGAATCCTTTGCACTTCTGCCTAAAAATGCCTGTCCACCTTCCGATAGCGTCGTTTGGCCTAGTTGTTTGGCGCTGCTGGTCTGCCAGAGCGCCGACAGTCTTACGCTTCAAAGATCGTCACATCCCTCTTGCTATGCAGCCATTTCTGCTATTGCATCCATCTTGGATGGCGTTGACCCGCGTTTAGAGGTGCCCAGGCATGGCTCTTCACGATTCACGAACCCATTGTTATTCGCGCCCATTTTTATATACACTTGAAGATGACGACGCGGCCTATTGAACGGTGCCTCCTTGAGGCCATTTTGCCGCCCTGACTTTGCGAGTACTACTGTACGGACACTATATCCCCAACACAATTGTGCAAGGGGCTGCTTAATAAGTCACTTGCGTAATTGCAAGCTGCCTGCCATTTTTACTTTTGTTACTATTTTAGTAACCTAATCCCATAAGCTTTGTCGTCAATAACGTCACATGCAGGACAGAGCCTATCTTAATCCCCATTAAGTCCTTCTTCCAAGCAGTCGCCAAAATTCGGCGATACGACTTCAACCACAACCAACGCGGGCTTGGCTTAATAAGACTGAGGGAACTGACTGCGGGGGTGGTCACGCATCTTTTCTTCCGCTTCGAAGGGTGAAAGAGTATTTATGATCATTAATTCTTTTGGTGGATCTGTTGGAAATGGCATTACTGTTCACGATGCTGATATGGGGGTCAGGGGGATCATGATTGATGGGGTTGGAGATGGAGGTGGGTGGTTCAGGACTCCCAACACACACACACACATCCATTATTCGTACGGCAACTGTACTACAACAGGCATGAAAGCAGTACAAACGCGCGCTTTACGGAGGCTTACCTGCGGTCCACGAACGTCGACAAGTCCAACAGCACAAAGAGTTACATGTAATCAGCTTTGCAGCTCGTGAATAATAAATACAACCGTCAACCGCTTATTAGTACCATGCCACGCACGTCAACGGCATCTTCGGCGGATAAGGATCATCTGCGTGTTCAGGTGGGGTCACATCCGAATTTTGAAGTCAAACATTTCCTCAAAAGCACCCATATTTTCAAGCAGTCCAGTGCGCACATAGGCTGTGAGCGCATGTATTCACCGGCTGCAACGTGGCGACTCCCAGATGTGCTACTGTCGGCTGCCTAAGTGCAAAAGAGTTTTCGCTGTGTGCGCGCACATGTAAGGGTTTTAGGGCTTTAGGGTTCTTTACGTCAAGCGCTCATGTTAGCTTGTCTTGAGGCATCGGGGGATGCCTGAGAGAGTGACATTTATAGAATGATGGGGGTGCGAGGGGGTTGCACTTTGAATGGCACTCGGGTTGCATTTCATTGAGGGTTCGGTCGGCCAGACCTGAGGCTAACACGATCTGTTAGATGCTGCGTGTGTATGTGTGTGTGTTTTATTCTCCGCAATCTTACCTGCTGCTTCCTATCTTCAGCACGTTAGGACGTACACACACACACACACAGCTTTATTTGGCGGCGGCACGCGCACAGGAGGCCTCCTTCAACTAAGTCGGTTATGCTGCTCATCCTCGTCTTCACGTGTGGTGACCATCTCCACCACCACCACCACCATCACCACCATCACCACCACCATCACCACCACCACCATCACCACCACCACCATCACCACCACCACCATCACCACCATCACCACCACCAACACCAACACCACCACCACCACCATCACCACCACCACCACCACCATCACCACCACCACCATCACCACCACCACCACCACCACCACCACCACCACCACCATCACCACCACCACCACCACCACCATCACCACCACCACCATCGCCACCACCACCACCACCACCACCACCACCACCATCACCACCACCACCACCACACCACCACCACCACCACCACCATCACCATCACCATCACCATCACCACCACCACCATCGCCACCACCACCACGACCACCACCACCACCATCACCACCACCACCATCAGCATCGACGCAAAATCGGCCATTATTTTGTGGCCTGTTGGCCCCTACTCCACCAGCCCAAAGCTGCACCTAGAAACCCTCCCCCTCCCCCTGGTGCAAACCAAACCTCAGTACCCTCTTTCCCCATCAGCCGACTGACAACTTAAGCAAAAGCAGCACACATGCAGTGCAATTCAAACAGACACGCAGACAGACAGACATACGTCGATCACACACCCTATCATGCACACCAGCACCCAAAGGGGACCCGCGCGCACGCTCTACATTCCCCTTTGCTTCCTCCCCTGTGTGATGACCCGCCAGCACTCGCCAGCGTACGGCACACCGCTCATCCTTGATTTCGTACTTCCCACCACATAAGGCCCTCACCAGAGCCTTGTCATTACATTACTCAACACCCCGCAGTAGCGCGTCACAGCATTCTCTTGGACCTGCTGTTCCTTCCCTGGAGACAGCCGCTACCTACCTAGCTGCCTAGCTGCCTAGCTGATGCTGATGCTACGATTGATTGGAGGCTCGTGGAGTAAGAGGACCAAGAGGACAAAGAACCGCGATTTGGTTGTCAAGACTACAGCGGCTATTGCAGTACGAATGCGGGCTGCACCACCGGTACGACATTGTACTGCAGCGCAACTGTCGATGCCCCCGCCGCGGCACCCAGGTCTAGCGGGACCTCAAAGCATACTTGCTCGAAGAGGCACACGTCGTTCTGCTGGCAGTAATACACCTTGGCCAACACACGTAACAGCAACCGCCCTCCCGCGGGCCCCCCCTGCCGCCCACCAGCCCTGACGATGGCGACGGCGACACCGCCAGGGTCACGCTGGGCTCCGCCGTGTCTGGAAGTTGGCCACTCGCTGGTCGTACAACGACGGCGGTGACGTCCGCCGCTGGCGCCGCCGCAAGCACCTGGCAGTAGTAGCTACTGCCCGCACCAGCCGTTAGATGATAGCCCGCCGGCAACTGAACCGTAAAATTTAACGAACTGCCCCCGGGACCAACCGCCAACGGATACTGCGCTCGTACCAACTGGAAACCCGCCGGCACCGCCAGCGGAGCGGCGGCCCCTGAGGCAATCGCCGCCAGAGGATCAACCCGCGGTTCCGGCACTCCCGTCAATGCAAGCGTGCTGAAGGGAGGCACAGGGAGGGAGGCAGGCACGTACAGGGAGGGAGGGAGGCACAGGGAGGAAGGGAGGCAGACACTGTGAGGGAGAGAGGCACAAGGAGGGAGGGAGGCAGGCACTGTAAGGTGCCTGGCTTGTCCAGCCTTATGCATGATGAAGAACCGCCCAACTGTAACCCACACGTGCAATAATGGTGTTCACGGCCGTGTAGCAGCTGCATGCCTGACGGGCCTCTCCTCAAGAGGCAAACAGGAGGTGCGAAGATCAAAACCACCATGCGCCTTACACTCATGCACCGCAGTACGTCCGCGACAGGAGCCTCAGGCAACGCCGCCACAAGCCCCACGTGCGGCTACCATTATTATGCCTGTGCCTTAATTAGCGCCATCAGCTGGGACAGCCAGCCCCGCCTGGTCAGCAGCACGAGAAGAGCCTGCGGTTGAGCAAAAGCAGGCGTTGGCCGGTGCAGGTACGTGTGCATCAGTCAGCACACTCTTCAGGCAGGCACCTTTGGCGACGTCTGCGCATTCCTATGCAAGCCCGTCCTTATCCCTAACATACCGCAAGAGGCCTCGGCATCATGGTGCTTGCTGTGCGGCTTGCAGCGCCTGGATATCCCGTTGCAGCTGCACAATGATCTGCGCCTGCTGCACGATAGTCTGCGCCTGCGCCTCTTCACGCTGCCCGCGCCTCAATATCCCGTTGCAGCTGCACGGCATGCAGCGCCTCTATATCATGTTGCAGCTGCGTGATAGTCTGCGCCTGCACCTATCACGCAGACTATCACGCAGCTGCAACATGATATAGAGGCGCTGCATGCCGTGCAGCTGCAACGGGATATTGAGGCGAGGCAGCGTGAAGAGGCGCAGGCGCAGACTATCACGCAGCTGCAACATGATATTGAGGCGCTGCATGCCGCACAGCTGCAATGGGATATTGAGGCGCGGCAGCGTGAAGAGGCGCAGGCGCAGACTATCGTGCAGCAGGCGCAGATCATTGTGCAGCTGCAATGGGATATCCAGGCGCTGCAAGCCGCACAGCAAGCACCATGATGCCGAGGCCTCTTGCGGTATGTTAGGGACAAGGACGGGCTTGCATAGGAATGCGCAGACGTCACCAAAGGTGCCTGCCTGAAGAGTGTGCTGACTGATGCACACGTACCTGCACCGGCCAACGCCTGCTTTTGCTCAACCGCAGGCTCTTCTCGTGCTGCTGACCAGGCGGGGCTGGCTGTCCCAGCTGATGGCGCTAATTAAGGCACAGGCATAATAATGGTAGCCGCACGTGGGGCTTGTGGCGGCGTTGCCTGAGGCTCCTGTCGCGGACGTACTGCGGTGCATGAGTGTAAGGCGCATGGTGGTTTTGATCTTCGCACCTCCTGTTTGCCTCTTGAGGAGAGGCCCGTCAGGCATGCAGCTGCTACACGGCCGTGAACACCATTATTGCACGTGTGGGTTACAGTTGGGCGGTTCTTCATCATGCATAAGGCTGGACAAGCCAGGCACCTTACAGTGCCTGCCTCCCTCCCTCCTTGTGCCTCTCTCCCTCACAGTGTCTGCCTCCCTTCCTCCCTGTGCCTCCCTTCCTCCCTGTGCTTCCCTTCCTCCCTGTGCTTCCCTCCCTCCTGATGCCTTCTGTGCCTTCCTCCCCTCCTCCCTGTCCCTCCCTTCCTGCATGCCTGTTCTTCCAATACTTCATAGCAATAGGCATCTAAGCCTGGTATAAGGCTTTTGAGTGGCTAAACCTTAGTGTTCTTGTTAAAAAACTGATGTTAAAATCCTGGAAAACCACACAAATCCATAAAATTTAATACATGAACTTTCCATAAACCACAGTTTTCCTTCCGTAAAGGTTTTCCATAAACCCGGTGGGCATATTACGGAATCATATTACGGAAACTTATTTTCCGTAAAATGGGGTTATTTTACGGAAAAAATCCACCCCATTTTACGGAAAAATGACCCCCCGGTTTTCCCAGAGTGAGCCCGTCCTTGTCCCTAACATACTTCTAGCCAGCTGCAAGCAGATTGAACGTCACGCGCCCAGAAACTTTTGCAGGCTCAAGTTAGCTATACATGAGGTATTCAGTACGCATTCAGTAACCATCTATCACAGTCTGATTCACCTCAGTTTGAGGGCGTGCGAGCGAGAAATTTGGGACGGGGCCTGTAGCTGCAGGGCCTTGTTCTGCGTGAGCTAATAGGTAACTTTAGTATAAGGAAGCAATTGAGCGAGCTGTTTGGCTTGGGAATTTTGCGCGCCATGCCGGCCGTATCTAACTGGGGACTGGCGCTAGCGCATCAAGGCTGGGCACTCCCGGCATGGTTGTCACGACACAAGTTGTGCTATGCACCCTAAGGCCAGACACAGCTAACTAGTAGATGACTGGTGTTCGGTCTATGAGACCAGGTTCCTACAGCAACCTGACAAGAGGAAGCTGTGGGCCGACCTTGTTCCTCACTTGCTCGTCCAGGCGAGGCCTTGGACGTGACGACTTGTAACGCGCCCCACGGGTAACGCTCCTCGACGCGAGGGAGAAGGTACCTTGGATGGTGACGTCTCAGATCTGGGCGAGCGGTTATGACTCACGCGCTTCGCCAATGTCGAAACCGAAACTGAGCGAGAGAACGCTGCTAGGACAATCCAATTGTTCCGTTACAAGGATAATATCCGCTTGTTGCAATTGCGTCTAAATCGCTGCTCAATACAGATGAGCAGCGACTTAAGTACCTACGTTGCGCGCGCTCGCGCCTAGCCGTACTCGCGCCTAAATCCGTCTCGTCCATTGCCCGGATTGCCATCGGGCCCTCAAACTCAAACGAATAGCTTCCAATGATTGACATCTTACTTACTTCAGGTTTGAACTATACTTTGACATGCTAATGGTTCTGCCTTCGCCCAAACATGCCTCCTCCGTCGGCATCCCAACCTCGCATCAACACCCTTACTGAGTCACAGATATTGTTCTTAGAGTCAGTTATTGTTTAAGGATAGTTATAGTGCATTGTGTCGTGCCGTTTCGTTCAATGCGTGCGTGCGTGCGTGCTCGCAACAACCATGTCACACGATGTGCACGTCACGCAGTGTGCTGTGGCAGCTGTCACGACACAAGTTGTGCTATGCACCCTAAGGCCAGACACAGCTAACTCCCCCCCCAGCGAGACGAAGTCAAAGCTGCACACCCTAGGGTAACTTCTATCAGTGACGCCCCCCCTCATTGGCGCTCATACCACTAAGACAACACCCAGGCTCCGTCCATGCGGACATCCTCATGCAGCATCTTGTCCCGTAGCGACCTGCTAGCGAATACCACAATCCACATGCACCTGCGCCCCATGCGGCCCCTGGGCAATCCCATGATTAGTGACAACCGTCCTTCCTTGGCTAGCCCCTTTAGATACCTACGTCGTGCGTCATGCGCATCCGTAACGAAATGACCTGGCACGTGCATGGCTACAACTGGTGCAAAGAGTACAGCTAAGGGAAGCGCCAAGTCCAGCAAGGCGAACCAAGGGGAACACACAATGGCATCATACGGCCACAGTTCCAGCACTCTTCTGTAGAAATCCGGCTGCAGTGCATCCTCATGCCTGTCGGCTGGGTGGCTGGGGTTCACGTCATTGCAATGCACTAACAATCCGTGCTGTCGCAGCACCCGTGCCACATTACCCTTCCGGTCCACGGGTCCAGGACTCCAGCGCAGCGGCTTAAGTCCACGGTGTCCAGCAATGGCCTGATCTCCTCATCAGCCGTTTCCACACACTCCGGTTGGCCTGGCGTTGGCTGCCCAGGCCGCTGCAGGAATGCTGCTCCCCCGGGTACTCGTTTGGCCAGCCGTGCAAGGAGCTTCTCTGTGGGCTGCGTCCCCGGCATGAGCAGGGCCAGAGCCCGTTTCACACCCGCCGGCTCCCTCAAATCCCATTGCTCCGGTAGCTCACTGCGCGCTGTCATTAGGGCCTTGGCTGGCGGCTGCTCGATTTGAAGCAGGTGCCTCCTTACGACGCTGGGGCTGACTGTCTCCACTAGCCCGTCGTCGTACACGATATCGTAGCTCTGCCGCCCGGCTCCTCCGCCCTTGTATCGCGCCGTCCCGTCCCGGGACGTCTTCTCCAACGTGACCGGGTCCTTGAAGGCACGTCGCACCCTGCGCCCATCGAAGCTTGCCGCCACTTGGTCTCGCCTCCGTTGGGCCGCGCCGGGAAAGGGCTTGGCCTTCACTTGGGGCGCAGCCGGTAGCTCCTTGCGTTCCACATCCTCCACCTTGACTCCAGCTTCGCTGCACTCCGAGCAGATCCACGCTCCCTTGGGAATCTTAGTGACGGCTGGGCGAAGGCAATGCATGTGCCACCCTGTCCCACAGCTGTCGCATAGCAGCATGCTTTCCTCCTGGTCAGGGAATCCGCATACCTCGCACGCCAGATCCACTGAAGGCACTGCTAGCCTGACGTCAACGATGGGGTCGAGGTCAGGCAGATGACAGGGCTTGAGGTTAGCTACGTTTTCCTTCCGCTCCGTTCCGCAGCGTCCCTTGAGTGTCGCTACTCCTGCTGGCGTGACGCTGATGACACGCAGTACGTTCTCTCGCGTCGGGACCTGCAGAGTGTTGGTGCGGTTCCGTTCGGTGATGTAGACGTAGTCGCCCGCCTCAAAGCGTGAGAACGCCGGCTTGTATCCTCCAGACCGAACTCGGGCGTAGCGGTGCTTGTCCCGCTGCTGGGCGATGAGAAGGTTGCCAGCTGCAGCGGGCATGAGCCGCTGCACCTCCTTGGCCCGCATCTCCAAGTAGTGGTTGAAGTCCGCCAGCTTGTCCGGGTCCAGTGGTTGTACAAAGCGCTCCCTGACAGCTGGGGGGATGACTGGCTGGTTCCCGTATAGCAGCTCGTACGGTGAGTGGCCGGTGGACGCCTGAGGTGAGCAGTTGTACCCTAGGCTGATCCACGGCAGCTGTTCGTCCCACTCTTGGGCAGTGCCTTGGGCAGCACAAAACTTCCGCAGTGACCGTTTGAGGACCTGCACAATCCGTTCAGCTGCTCCATCTGCCTGTGGGTGGTTGGGTGATGTCCGCCGATGATCCACCAGCCCTTGCTCGCAGAGGGCAGCAAAACTGCCCCCCCACTCCTGACCCCGGTCCGTCACAATCTCTGCCGGCGCAGAAAACCGTGTGAGGATGCGCTCGAGAAGGACACGCGCTGTCTGCTCGCTGTGCTTGCTCGGTATGGCTGCCAGCTCGACGTGCTTCGTGAAGTGCTCGATGCAAACCATCACCATGGTGTTCCCACGCTTGGTGGTTGGGAAGGGACCGGCCAGGTCGCAGCCCCACCGATAGAAGGGTCCTCTGATCGGTAATGGCTGCAACTCCTCAGGCTTGACGTTGCCAATGGCGTTGACTTGGTCGCAAAGTTTGCACGCTCCTACCACCGTGGCGACGTCCTTGGTCATGCCAGGCCACCAGAATCCCGTTTGCAGGAGTCCCAGAGTTCGCCGTTTGCCGAAGTGGCCCAGGTTGTTGTGCGTCCGCTCGATGACGTCCCGCCTTTGCTGTGGTGGTGGTACTTCACGCACGGTCCCGTTGGGCATGAGACGTAGCAGTTTGTCACCGCTGACCCTGTACGAGCAGGCGCGCCGGTTCACACGACGTCGCTCCTCCTGGCCCAGTTCCGTGCGGTAGCTGCCATGCCGCAGAAGGTGTAGCATTTCCTGGTCCTCCCAAGGGTCCGTAGGTCCTCCTGCATGCCTGTCCAGCATTTCCGCGGTGTCTGCAACCACGCAGTGCAGTTCCTCACAGTCGGTGCATTGGCTGTGCTGGTGAGACTTGTCGCCGGCTCCCACATCCCCGTCGTACTCAGCGCTGTCGTTGTCATAGCCCCTCCCCCCCCAGCGCTGAGTCCGACGGGTTCATCGGCGTCAGGGCATAACGGGGTTTGAGCACCGCCATGTGATGCGGTGTGAGGTAGGCCAGCTGCAGGGCTTGGGCAAGGGCGAAGACGTGGGCTGCTGCGCCTGGGGTGACACCAGAGGTGAGAAGGCGGTGACACAGTGCCTCTGGCAAACCGGACACGAGGTCGGTGGGGGCGTCCAGCACGCAGGCCAACTCCGCGGGGCTGAGGGTGGACGGGCCAGTGGGGCTGTCGAGCCGCATGGTGAGGAGGTCACCAGGGGGTAGGGCGAGCGGGGCAAGGCCCGGGGTGTCACACTGAAGGTAGGGCTTGCTGAGGACGTCTGCGGGGACCGGTAGGTGCCTGCCGGGAAGAGCCGCAGCAAGGGGCGGTGGCCGGACGGCGGTAGAGCCCACGTCCATCAGCTTGGACAGGCGTCGGGCGTCCGCGAGGTTAGAGTAGAGGGTGGCGAGGGCATGTTGACGGCGTCCGTGGGCGGCAAGGTCCGTAAGGTGGCTGCTGCCGAAGGACGTATCCGAACGCTGGTCGCCGGGCACCTCCACAAGGTAACCCGGAAGAAGGCGCGGGTGCAGACGCTGCAGGGCCCCGATCAGCTGGCGGAGTTGCGCAGCCTGTGGGTCTTGCAAGTTGGGTATCGCGCCGATGACCAGCCACTGGAGGGGTTTGTGTGCGCCAAGGTCCCGTAGTAGCGTGTCCGTCCAGGATGACGCAGTGGGGAACCGTCCAGTGGGGTGCAGGGTGGCTTTGGCCATCAGCTGTTGCGGGAACATGAGACGAAGCTGACGCACCCGGTTGGTGACGGCCGCGGCGGCGGCAGGGGCGAGAGAGTCGGCCACATGGTAGTCGCGGACGCGCCATCCAGCTTGTAGGCAGGCCTCGAGGCCCGACGCACGGGCACCCAGCTCGATGACCACGAGTCCTTCGCTGAGGGCCTTGTCCAGGAAGTGCCGCGAGACGAGGCTGCTATCCAGCGCCAGCGTGGTGAGCCCAGTGGTGCCGGCGGCGGGGCCCAGTTGCTGCGGTCGTGGTGGTTCACACGGGATGGCGTTGAGGGCCACTCGGTGGTCGCGTACCAGCTTGTTGGCGTGCAACAGCAGGCGCCGTTGCAGCACCTGTGCGTGAGAGGGGTCGTCAAGGGGGCACTTGTCCACCGCGTCCGTGACGAGCCCGTTGTGCCCAGCTAGCAGCTCCTCCGAGGTGGGCAACGTGGTGTGGGTGCATCGCTGGGCCGCGCGCAGGCGCTGCAGGCGCGCGGCTGCCGCGACTAAGGTCACCTGTGCCACACTGCTGAACCGGTAGGCCTCCCCAGTCACCAGGGCTGTGGGATAAGGTACCAGGCGGGGCCCAGGAGGCTTGGGGTCCGAGTCCTCGTCCATGCGGGCGCCAGTTCCATCATGCGTTGCAGGCAAGGGCATCCGACTTAGGGCGTCGGCGTTCTGGTGTAGGGCGCCAGGCCGATGGCAGACGTCGAAGTCGAACTGGCTCATGATGAGGGCCCAGCGCGCATAGGTGCCGGTGCTGCCGATGGTGTTGCCCTCCATGAGCCAAAAGAGAGGCGCGTGATCGGTGACCAGCACGAAAGGCACGCCGTGGAGATACGGTCGGAGCGTCTGCATGGCCCAACAGGCAGCGAGCATCTCACCCTTGTAGGAGATGTAGTTGCGCTCGTGCGAATTGAGGGAGCGAGAGACTGCCGCCACCATGTACTCTCCCGCCCGTCGTCATCCAGCTGACCTAGGACGCCACTGATGCCGTAGGTGGAGAAGTCCGTGTGCAGGATGAGTAGCCGGTTGGGCTGCACCCGACGGACGATGAGACCCTCCTGGCGAAAGCAGTCCTTGAGCGCGTCCAGCGCCGCCTGGTGACGATCTTGCCAGGTGTCCTCATTCCAGAGCACGCCCTTGCGCGTAAGCTCATTGAGCGGGGCCGCCAGTTCGCTGAACTTGGGGACGTAGCCGCGGTAATAGTTGGCCAAGCCCAGCAACGCCTGCAGTTCCGTCAGGTTCTTGGGCGGCTGCAGGGCGAGAATGGCCGAGATCTTGGCGTCCATTGGCCGAAGACCTTGCGCTGAAACCATGTGGCCCAAGAATTCCACCTCCTCCGCAGCAATGATGGTCTTCTCGGGATGAAGCTTGAGCCCGCACTGCTGTAGGCAGGCGAAGACAGCAGCACAGTCCTGCAGATGCTGCTCAGCGGTGGGCGAGAACACCAGGATGTCGTCCACGAAGGCCATGGCACAATGATCCAGCCCACAGCGCCGCAGTTCGTGGTCGATGACCATCTGGAATTGCCCTGTCGCGTTGCGCAGGCCGTAGAGGTTGCGGGTGTACTTCCAGAGCTTGCCATTCCACCAGAAGGATGTCTTGTCCTGGTCCGCTTTGGTGAGCGGGATCTGGTTGAACGCCGCCCGGCAGTCCATCTTGCTCAGCCACTTGGCGTCGCCGATGCGCTGGAACAACTGCTCGGGAGTGGGGGGCGCGTACCGGTTGGGCTTGGTGGCAGCGTTGAGCGGCCGAGCATCGCAGCAGTAGCGCCTATCCGTCCACTGGCCGTTGGCGTCCTTCTTGGCGGGCATTGTGACGTTCATGGCGTACTTGGTGCTGGCAGAAGGCACAATGATGCCAGCGTCCCGAAGCTCAGCGCATTTCTCCTCCTGAATCTTGAGCTCCAAGGGAGAGTGGTGCCGCTGAGGTTGCCAGATGGGACGGTCGTGGACTAGGTCGATAGTCGCAGGACCCATAGCCCCAGAATAGCACCCAAGGTCCTTGAGGGAGCGGGCAAAGACGGCATCGTGCTTGGCCAGCATCTGCTTGAACTTGTCCTTGAGTGCCGGGTCCATGTCGGGCCGTTCACACCACAGGTAGCCTCCCTTGTCGTCCTTGACGAAGGTGGTTCCAGTGCCTGGGTATCGGTTGCCCTCGGGTGTGGTCATGGACGGCCGGCTGGGCTCGGGCGCCAGGCTGCCAGGGGCTACCCTCAGATGACCCGCAGGAGGAACAGGGTTGGTTGAGGCTCCAGAAGTGGGCGGATTGCCTGCAACCCCTCCCGGTGCCCAATGCCCTGCGAGCACCCGGGCGGTGTGGTCCAGTAGGCTGGGCGACGGGGGCCGTCGGGTGGGCCGTTGGAAGGGACGCTGCGACCCGGTTCAAGGTTGATGGCGGGGCGCGCTCCTCGATGCCCTTGGAACCCTTCCGCGGGGGGTTGAAAAGGCGGGGATCCGCCTGCGTGGACATGGGTCGCGCAGAGGGACAGAAGCAGGACCGCCAGGAGCAGCAGCCGTCCAGACCAGCTGCGCGGCGGGGCCCCCCAAGTCCGTGGAACCGGCTGCGGGACGGATCGCTGGTGCCGTTTGGCACAGAGGGCTTGGCGGCGGAGTTGACGGCAAAGGCGCTCCTGCTCCAGGCGCCATTCCTCCTCACGGCGAAGGGCTAGCTCCTGGGCATGCAGCGCTCTGCGGTGGGCCTTCCGTCGCCGGCGTCGCGATGCTGTCCGTCGACGGCGCATGGCTTCCGCCTCCGCGGCCTGGCCCTCGTGGTAGCACTTGGTGGCGGCCTCCATATCACCCTCGCAGGCCTCCATCAGGAAGTCCGCCAGCTCTGGCTCGATCTGGTTAAGCGTTCCCATGGCTACGTTGGTCGAGGCCACGTCCACGCCAGCGTAGGCGAGGTCGTACGTGGTGAACGTCTCCAGCCGCCAGCGGGCTGCTCGCGGTACAATCTTCGTCAGTGTGAGGTACCGGTGATCGGAGTCCACTGCCTCCAGATCCAGCTGGGCGCGCCCCTCCAGGAAAGCCATGCCGACGACAATGTCGGCCTCCTGACCATGGATTACAGGCCACGCCAGGTCGCCTTGGACGACGTCCGGGCAAGGGATGAGGATGGCCTGGTCATGCTCCATCTCGATAAGCAGGTTGAAACCAGTGACGTGGGCCCATGCCGGTATGAGGCTCCCGTCGAAGGTGCGGAGTTCCGGGGCGCCAGGGATGTCGTACGGCAGACGGTGCCGGTCCAGGAACGCCCGACTGAAGGCGAACGCCCCTGTAAAGCCGGTGTCGATGGCCACGACGGCGGCAGGGGTGTACTGATCATCCCGTTGTACGAAGAAGGCCACACGCCCCGGTCCATGTCCGCAGTGTAGACGTGGCATGTGGTACGCCCGGCGCCCCACGCCATGCAGCTGTGCTGGGTGGTGGCAGGGCTGAAGGGGAACCGCGGGGGCGGCCGTCGGTGGTGGCAACGGTTCTCGGGCGGTGACCAGCCCGGGCTGCGGGGCCGTGAGTCCACCTTGACCGGAGCGCTCGGGCCTGGACTGGCGGACGGGCGAACCCGAGCCGGTGCGGCTTGGTCGCCAGCCATGGTGGTGGCGCTCCTCCCGAGTCGGGCGGGCCACAGGGGCTCGCTCACGGCTCGCTCGCCGCTGTCCCTGGGGTCGTGGGCTGCGTTCCCGACTCCGGCGCTTGAGGCTCCTCTCCTGGCCCGGGTCCTCTCGACGTGGGCGGTCGCGGCTCCGGCTCCGGGGGCTCGGTCGGCTGCGCTGAGGGCGCTCACGGCTCCGACTCCGTCGACCTGATGTAGCCAACGGTTGTCGCTCCTCTGTCAGCGGTGGGCGCGACGCCAGGGCTTCCCTTGTGCTCACACGACGGTTTGGCTGAGGCGGTGTCGTCAGTGTGGTAGGCAGCGGTGGGGCAAGGCCGGACCCCCCGGCGGGGTGAGTCGTAACTCCCTCACCGGCGACGTCGGCGTCTGCGGGAGTGATCTTCGGGCCTCGGCTCAGACACAAGGTTGACAGTGCGAAGGCCTTAGCTTGAACGTCATCGGCGTGCATAAACCCTTCGTTGCTGAGGGCCCGACGCACCGCCTCCTCTTCCCCCGGATGCGCGGCCGACCGAAGCTCCAGGACGCGAAGGTTCCCTGCGAGGGGCAACGGTCCAGTGTATCCTGAGAGACCGGGCGTGCTGGCGGCCAGCGAAGCTCGGAGAAACTCTTGTCCGATGGCCGACTGCTCCAGCACTTGGACGAGCCGCTGATGGGCCGCCTGGGTGGCCTCCGCTGCCGTGAAGAGCCCTTGCCCCTGCAGCTGCAGGATCAACAAGCTCGCGTTGAGGGGTGCCAGCAGGTCGGGGTGCCAAGTGGCGGGTGGCAGCCCCAAAGCCTCCATGACCCACGCCGACGGTAGGTCGCCTTGGTAGTGCCGCCTGGCGGCCGCCGCCGTTGTCAGCGCCGCCATCTGTGACGCAGGTGTGGTCGTCTGGGACGTAGGTGCTCGGGCCAGTCGTGTTGGTAGCGTGGCGCGGCTGAGGGGCTGTGGGCGAGGTGGCGACCGTTCCGGAAAAAGTGCTGCTGCTGCGCTGGCACCGACGGGGCCAGGCTCCACCCGCTCCGTGGGCCCCGGGCCCGCAGCCGCGCCCTCACTGTTTTCCGTAGTACTCCCTGTCACCAAGCACTGACGAACCGCGTTGAGGTGCGCCGCCGCCTTGTCTACCAGTGGCTCCATCGGAAGGTATGCCCAGCGCAGCTCGTCCATGCGTGGCCGATACGCCAGGTGTGGGCTGGGAAAGCGCCGCACCTCCATGCTGCCTCGGTGCAGCACCCTGGTGCCCAGCAGCACGGAGAATCCACACGCTTGGGCAGTGGCGTCAGGAACCACTACCGCATTCGTATGGACGTAGCTCTCGTGTGGCGTGCCGGGCGCCAGGCAGATGGTCAGCCCGCCTTCCACTTGTCCGAGCGGCCTTGGTCCAGTACCGGCCGGTCCATGGCCCGTGTTGAGCAGGATCCTTGTTGGTGCGAGTTGCAATCCGGCTTGCTCCACCAGGGACTCCGCCAGGAGCACCACGTCGGAGGCGGTGTCCGGTACAACACGCAGATCCTTCCACAGGGGCTTGCCGTCCGCCACCACGATTGCCACTGACTCGCTCGGCGCCTGATTACTCATACGCAGTATGCCCTCCGCCGCCGCCCGGTAGTCCGCGCACGCTTGCCGGACCAGTTCCTCTGGGGCCCCTTCCAGCGCTCCGGCCGTGATGAGCGGTGCCGCTGGGTCAGCCTTGGTGCTGATGGACCGAGCCGACACCTTATCGCAGGCGGGCGCCTCCTTGACCACCTCCTTGACCAGGCGCAGTAGCTCCTGCAGCGCCTCCGCCGGTGCCTGCGGCCCCAATTGCAACTGGACACGCCGCCCGTCGCGCCACTGACAATCGAGGGTGGTCGCGGCCGACGAACTCCTCGGCAATGTGCTGGGAAGTGGTCCGGGGGCCAGCTGCTCGAAACCCGCCGGCAGCCGTTCCCGATTGGTCCATGCGTTGGCCACTGACGCCTCCTCGTCCGTGGCTGGGGTGGCTCCCGGAGATGTGGTCACCGGGCATCCGATCTTGCTTGGCGCCAGCGCTTCCTGCTCCTGCAACTCCCATCGCAGGAGGTCGGCCTTGGTGATGGCCAGGGTGGTCGCCTCCTCATCCTCCTCCTCCTCCTCGGTGACGGTGAGCATGGTCTTGCCTCCAGCGGCCCGCGCTTGCTTGTGCTTCTCCACAAAGTAGGCGGGTGGCGGCGCCTGATTGCTGACGCGCCCTTCGTCCAGTTGCTTGGTCCAGCACTCCGTCTCCGAGTGCGCCGCGCGACGCCCCAGGCACTTGGCGTAGGTGCAGGGGCGACCGTCCGCTGATCGCCGCTGGCCGTCTTCCCGTCGCCCACCCTGAGCTCCGCGTGACCGTCCTTCCGGGGGTTGGTTGGCGCGTTGCGGTGCAGGCTGGCTAGAGGTGCCCGCCGTCGTTGACTTCGGCGCCCGTGCGGTGGTATTGCTCGACGCCTGCCAAGCCTTGAGTTCTTGATACTCTTGCCATTCCTTGGTGCTAAGGGTGATGGCTTTGGCCTTGGGCTTGGGCTCCGCCGGCTTGTCGCAGTCCATGCTCACCAGTGACTTGCGCATTGCCACGTGGTATTGCTGCGCGTGGTCAACAACGAACTTGAGCGACCAGACGTCCTCTTGATCCACGGGCTTCTGCATGTACATGCCGCGGATGAACTTCCGCATCTTGCGGTCCCGTAGTCCGTCGAAGAAATGCGTGGCCAAGTCGTCGTCCGCGATGGCATTCTTCCTGATGCAGCGCACGAGGTCGGTGAAACGTTGGGCGGCCTGGGTCGGCGTCTCGTGCTCCGCTTGCTTGAAGGTCTGCACCTTCCGCTTGGCGTCGGGGTCCGGAAGGTCGAACTTGGCCTTGACCTTGGCCAAGTAGAACGACCAGAGGTCTGGGACCTCTTTCCCCTGTGCGTCGGTGAACTCCAGGCCTTCGTACTCTGCCTCCCGGTTGCCCGCCTGCGTCCACAGCTGCTTGTGCTCCCGTAGCACCTTCGGGTGCTCGCTCTCCGCCCACGCCGTGAAGGGGTCGTCTCGGTCCTTGCAGACGCTGGCGGTCATGATGGCGAATCCATGCACCAGCAGCGCCTTCTTACCATGTACCACGCCGTAGAACTTCACCGCACCGATGTGTTTGCGGAACTCGTGCTCGAACTGGGCGAAGGAGCCCAGCGCCCGCGAGCTGAAGGTCGGGTAACGCATCAGGTTCTGCCAGCTGTCCATGTCGTCGTCGACCTCTTGGTAGTCTTGTGTGTGGACGGGACTCGGCAGGGTGAGCGAGCTGGTCGCAGCTTGACCGCCTTCGGACGTTGACCCACCGGCGCTCACGTTTAGGTCCGTGCCGTCAGAAACCAGTGAGCCCGCTCCTCTGTCCACCGTCACTCGGCCGTCAGCTATGGCGCGTTGAACCAGAAAAGCGTCCACGCGTGGGCTGGCCGACCGTAGATTGTAGCGCGGAGGCAGCTCCGGGGCGGTCTCCTCGGTTGCGTCCGCTAGCGGTGAGAGGAAAGGTAGCACTGTCGGTCGCCGCGGTTGCTCGGACCCGTCTTGACTCGTCTTCCGGGACGCCACGGTAGCCGATGTTGATTAGCGGCGTGTTGTCAAGTCTCTTGGCTCCGTCTCGAGGTTGAGGAAACGCTCGGACAGTGTTGTCAGGGACTCGCGGTGATGCAGCTCGTCGCCGTGACAGATGTTGTCGCCGTAGCTTGAAGCGGTTGCTCGGGAAAGCTCAGCAAGGATTAGTGCTAGTATCAGCGACTTAGACGAGTAGATGACTGGTGTTCGGTCTATGAGACCAGGTTCCTACAGCAACCTGACAAGAGGAAGCTGTGGGCCGACCTTGTTCCTCACTTGCTCGTCCAGGCGAGGCCTTGGATGTGACGACTTGTAACGCGCCCCACGGGTAACGCTCCTCGACGCGAGGGAGAAGGTACCTTGGATGGTGACGTCTCAGATCTGGGCGAGCGGTTATGACTCACGCGCTTCGCCAATGTCGAAACCGAAACTGAGCGAGAGAACGCTGCTAGGACAATCCAATTGTTCCGTTACAAGGATAATATCCGCTTGTTGCAATTGCGTCTAAATCGCTGCTCAATACAGATGAGCAGCGACTTAAGTACCTACGTTGCGCGCGCTCGCGCCTAGCCGTACTCGCGCCTAAATCCGTCTCGTCCATTGCCCGGATTGCCATCGGGCCCTCAAACTCAAACGAATAGCTTCCAATGATTGACATCTTACTTACTTCAGGTTTGAACTATACTTTGACATGCTAATGGTTCTGCCTTCGCCCAAACATGCCTCCTCCGTCGGCATCCCAACCTCGCATCAACACCCTTACTGAGTCACAGATATTGTTCTTAGAGTCAGTTATTGTTTAAGGATAGTTATAGTGCATTGTGTCGTGCCGTTTCGTTCAATGCGTGCGTGCGTGCGTGCTCGCAACAACCATGTCACACGATGTGCACGTCACGCAGTGTGCTGTGACATGGTGTCTCCGTTTGCAAGCTCGTGCATATCTCTATTATAAACATAGCGTGCACTATTTGCGTTTTCTTATGTATTTTGAATCCTTTGCACTTCTGCCTAAAAATGCCTGTCCACCTTCCGATAGCGTCGTTTGGCCTAGTTGTTTGGCGCTGCTGGTCTGCCAGAGCGCCGACAGTCTTACGCTTCAAAGATCGTCACATCCCTCTTGCTATGCAGCCATTTCTGCTATTGCATCCATCTTGGATGGCGTTGACCCGCGTTTAGAGGTGCCCAGGCATGGCTCTTCACGATTCACGAACCCATTGTTATTCGCGCCCATTTTTATATACACTTGAAGATGACGACGCGGCCTATTGAACGGTGCCTCCTTGAGGCCATTTTGCCGCCCTGACTTTGCGAGTACTACTGTACGGACACTATATCCCCAACACAATTGTGCAAGGGGCTGCTTAATAAGTCACTTGCGTAATTGCAAGCTGCCTGCCATTTTTACTTTTGTTACTATTTTAGTAACCTAATCCCATAAGCTTTGTCGTCAATAACGTCACATGCAGGACAGAGCCTATCTTAATCCCCATTAAGTCCTTCTTCCAAGCAGTCGCCAAAATTCGGCGATACGACTTCAACCACAACCAACGCGGGCTTGGCTTAATAAGACTGAGGGAACTGACTGCGGGGGTGGTCACGCATCTTTTCTTCCGCTTCGAAGGGTGAAAGAGTATTTATGATCATTAATTCTTTTGGTGGATCTGTTGGAAATGGCATTACTGTTCACGATGCTGATATGGGGGTCAGGGGGATCATGATTGATGGGGTTGGAGATGGAGGTGGGTGGTTCAGGACTCCCAACACACACACACACATCCATTATTCGTACGGCAACTGTACTACAACAGGCATGAAAGCAGTACAAACGCGCGCTTTACGGAGGCTTACCTGCGGTCCACGAACGTCGACAAGTCCAACAGCACAAAGAGTTACATGTAATCAGCTTTGCAGCTCGTGAATAATAAATACAACCGTCAACCGCTTATTAGTACCATGCCACGCACGTCAACGGCATCTTCGGCGGATAAGGATCATCTGCGTGTTCAGGTGGGGTCACATCCGAATTTTGAAGTCAAACATTTCCTCAAAAGCACCCATATTTTCAAGCAGTCCAGTGCGCACATAGGCTGTGAGCGCATGTATTCACCGGCTGCAACGTGGCGACTCCCAGATGTGCTACTGTCGGCTGCCTAAGTGCAAAAGAGTTTTCGCTGTGTGCGCGCACATGTAAGGGTTTTAGGGCTTTAGGGTTCTTTACGTCAAGCGCTCATGTTAGCTTGTCTTGAGGCATCGGGGGATGCCTGAGAGAGTGACATTTATAGAATGATGGGGGTGCGAGGGGGTTGCACTTTGAATGGCACTCGGGTTGCATTTCATTGAGAGTTCAGTCGGCCAGACCTGAGGCTAACACGATCTGTTAGACGCTGCGTGTGTATGTGTGTGTGTTTTATTCTCCGCAATCTTACCTGCTGCTTCCTATCTTCAGCACGTTAGGACGTACACACACACACACACAGCTTTATTTGGCGGCGGCACGCGCACAGGAGGCCTCCTTCAACTAAGTCGGTTATGCTGCTCATCCTCGTCTTCACGTGTGGTGACCATCACCATCACCACCACCATCACCACCACCACCATCACCACCACCACCATCACCACCATCACCACCACCAACACCAACACCAACACCAACACCATCACCACCACCACCACCACCATCACCACCACCACCATCACCACCACCACCACCACCATCACCACCACCACCATCACCACCACCACCACCACCATCACCACCACCACCATCGCCACCACCACCACCACCACCACCACCACCACCACCACCACCACCACCACCACCACCACCATCACCATCACCATCACCATCACCATCACCACCACCACCATCGCCACCACCACCACGACCACCACCACCACCACCACCATCACCACCACCACCACCATCACCACCACCACCATCAGCATCGACGCAAAATCGGCCATTATTTTGTGGCCTGTTGGCCCCTACTCCACCAGCCCAAAGCTGCACCTAGAAACCCTCCCCCTCCCCCTCCCCCTGGTGCAAAACCAAACCTCAGTACCTCTTTCCCCATCAGCCGACTGACAACTTAAGCAAAAGCAGCACACATGCAGTGCAATTCAAACAGACACGCAGACAGACAGACATACGTCGATCACACACCCTATCATGCACACCAGCACCCAAAGGGGACCCGCGCGCACGCTCTACATTCCCCTTTGCTTCCTCCCCTGTGTGATGACCCGCCAGCACTCGCCAGCGTACGGCACACCGCTCATCCTTGATTTCGTACTTCCCACCACATAAGGCCCTCACCAGAGCCTTGTCATTACATTACTCAACACCCGCAGTAGCGCGTCACAGCATTCTCTTGGACCTGCTGTTCCTTCCCTGGAGACAGCCGCTACCTACCTAGCTGCCTAGCTGCCTAGCTGATGCTGATGCTACGATTGATTGGAGGCTCGTGGAGTAAGAGGACCAAGAGGACAAAGAACCGCGATTTGGTTGTCAAGACTACAGCGGCTATTGCAGTACGAATGCGGGCTGCACCACCGGTACGACATTGTACTGCAGCGCAACTGTCGATGCCCCCGCCGCGGCACCCAGGTCTAGCGGGACCTCAAAGCATACTTGCTCGAAGAGGCACACGTCGTTCTGCTGGCAGTAATACACCTTGGCCAACACACGTAACAGCAACCGCCCTCCCGCGGGGCCCCCCCTGCCGCCCACCAGCCCTGACGATGGCGACGGCGACACCGCCAGGGTCACGCTGGGCTCCGCCGTGTCTGGAAGTTGGCCACTCGCTGGTCGTACAACGACGGCGGTGACGTCCGCCGCTGGCGCCGCCGCAAGCACCTGGCAGTAGTAGCTACTGCCCGCACCAGCCGTTAGATGATAGCCCGCCGGCAACTGAACCGTAAAATTTAACGAACTGCCCCCGGGACCAACCGCCAACGGATACTGCGCTCGTACCAACTGGAAACCCGCCGGCACCGCCAGCGGAGCGGCGGCCCCTGAGGCAATCGCCGCCAGAGGATCAACCCGCGGTTCCGGCACTCCCGTCAATGCAAGCGTGCTGACGCGGTGCGTTACTGGATCCAGAATCCGTACGGCATTGTTATTCGTATCTGCCACAAATACGGTATCGCCGGGGCCAAGGCACAATCCAGCGGGCTCCGAAAACTGCGCTTCCGTACCGACGCCGTCACGGAAACCAGCGGTGCCGCTGCCCGCGAGCGTTACGAGTTCGTTGGTGGAGGGATTGAGTGCCTTAATCCGGTGGTTGTACGAATCCGCCACGTAGACAACGGAACCGTTTGCGGAGCTGAGTACGGCCAGGGGGTGCTGCAGGAGTGCCTCGGGGCCGAATCCGTCCTGATCGCCGAACCTGACACGGGCCGGGAAGGGGGGTGAAAGAGATTTCAAACGTAGGAGTGGGGTGGGGGTGGAGGGGGTTTCGGGTTCGGGCAGTGCGCCTCCATATCGCTGGAGGCGCTACAACCCGGACGCATGGCAGTATGACGTGCATCTGCCCGCCCAGCTGTAACACTTTCGTCTTCGTCTCGGTGGCCTGTCCTCTCCGCCCCTCCCCCCATCCCTTAGCTCTTTCCCGTCCTCCTCCGCCCTCCCTCAGCCGCACCCCGCACCCACCTGAACAGGTTATCCGAAAAGAGCGGGTCGCCGCCCACCTTGAGGCCGCTGCCTCCGCTGCCCAGATCCACCACCCGCACAGTGGAGGATTCCGAATCCGCCACGTACCTGGGGGGAGGGGGAGGGGGAGGGGGAGGGAGGCGGGTAAGGAAGCGACCACATCCCCCGGACATGACGTAACGCCATTAGCGGCCAGCGCGTCAAGGAAATATGGTTGTGGCGCCGCTAGCCCGGCACCCGGCACCCGGGTGTTGGGGGGCGGGGGGGAGATGCGTTTGCTCCGCACGTACATCAGGTTGACAGCATCCGATTCCCCGAGGGGCAAGGAGGATAAAGACCCCAGGTGTGCCCTTTCGGCTCTCTCACATGAGGCCACTGCCGTCCCGCGCCAGTGACAGTCCGCTCGGTTGTGCCCAGGAGGTGGTGAAGGGGGTGGGGCCGTTCTGGTTCCTTTCCGCCCCGCTGCCACTGAACAGCGCCGCGGTGCCCGAGGAGAGCTCCAGGTCCCAGATCTGGTGCTGACCTGCCAGGGCAATGTACAGGTAGTCCTGCAGGAGGAAGGCGGGGGCCGGGAAGGAGCGGGAAGGGCGGAGGGTGCAGTGTGTGGGTGGTGGTATCAGGTGCTTCCCGGAAATGTGTGTGTGTATGTGTGTGTGTGTATGTGTGTGTGTGTATGTGTGTGTGTGTGTGAGAGAGAGAGAGAGTGTGTGTATGCTACAAAAGGCAACATGTAGGAACTTGACCTTCAGAGCTCCAGATCTGGCATGTGGGAAGGCACGGCGCACGAATACCCTAAGACCGCATCACTTCCCCCTCATCACGTGTTTGCTATAAATGGCCACTTTTGACATGACCCTGTCCCTGCCTCTCCGAGGGGGCGGTTTAATAATGTTAGTACGGGACGTTCCGGTCAAGAAAATTGCACCCCCTGCACGCAGCCAAGCAAGTGCCCCCCTCCCCCGTTTCCCCCCCCTCCCCCGCACTCGGCACTCGGCACTTGGCACTCGCCTACCTCGGAAGCGTCCAGCTCCACATCCCAGGGCGAGTTGAGCGCCTGCCGCAACATGTCGGCATCGAGCGGGAGCGCCGAGACACGGCCGGGTCAGTTGACGATTGAGAAATGCCAATGTAGCACTCAGCCTTATCCCTACTCGGGTTGCGACTCCCCCCCCATCCGCGAGATGGAACGCACTCACATATACTGATCCAATACAGGCGCACACCGGAGCACCCCCCACAAATACCCAGCTACCTCAGACCAGCCGTCCCCTCCCTTCCCCCTTCTCGCTGGCCCCTAAAAACACACACGCTGACACGCGCTCACTTGTGCCGAGCCCCCCGGCCGCCTCGGTAGTCCCGGCCCTTGCTGCCGTTGCCCGCGAGGGCCACCACCGTCTTGGAGGCCAAGTCACAGCAGCGAACCTTTCGGGAGTGAGGGTGGGTTTGGGTTTGGGTTTGGGGGCACAGACACACAATTTGTAAAGCCCCGCGCGAGACACGGTGTGAGAGGCGGGGAAACGATGTGCCCGTAAGTACCCGTAAGCTGTTGGTTGCTGACGATGTGTGGAGAGGATAGGGGGCAGGGGGGGGTGCGGCTGCCGAGATCGTGCGAACCCTCATCTTGCATATCGATCTTGCGCATACCCGGTGTACCGCAGCAGCCTCGTTGGAAAGGACGAGCAGGTCTCACCGCATGGTTCTCCGTATCGGCCACAAAGAGCTGGTTCCGCCGCGGGCTGAAGATCAGACCCTGGGGGCGGTTGAGCGCCGCGGTGTCGAAGGAGCCGTCCTGCAGTGCTGGACCGTTGCCTTATGTGGATGTGAGGGTATGAGGGTCAGGGTCAGGGTCAGGGCGGCGGCACAGACGGGAGAGAGAGGGACTGAGATATGATCCGACAGGCCATGTGGAAGGTCTAGAAGCTGCTCTAGAAGCTGCTCTAGAAGCTGCTCCAGCCATTGTTAGACCCGGCGAGTGATGTGGCACACACGCTGTGAGATAGGACCGAAGAGGTGCACGCACACATATCGTTTTGGGGCCGCATACGATGATGCGCTGTAAGCTCCTACCGCTGTTGCTGTTGCAGGCGGATCCTTGAGGAGTATAAAGACGAAGGCAATAAAGAAGATATTAATCCGCTGCCCAGTCCGTCCAGTCCTCACATTCTTGCCGTACATAGTACTGTACAGTACTACGTACCGTACATCATTTGCGTATGAAACACCGAGCCACTACACGGTACCCGCAGCTCCTATCGCTCTCTCCCTCCCGAACCCCCACAAGGTTTATGAGGGCCTCCAGTTAACCCGGCTGCTGAAAGAAGAGAAGAGAATGGGGGACGCCACTGAGCCACTGATACCCCCCTAAACGGGCCCCCCCTCACACCTTCTTCTGCCCCTTCTCTCTCAGCCATACCCGTCTTGTTACCCCCCACCCCCTCACCTCCAATTTGCGCAATAAAGCGGCCGTTGAGGTCGGTAATAACGATGCGGTGATTGTTGGAGTCAGCGATAAACAGCCGCCCACCGGCCACATCGGATGCGATCTTGCCGGGGTAACGCAGGGGGCTGACAGCAGCGGCCTGGGGTTTTGGGAGGTTTGGGGAATGTGGATGATTACGGGGCATGGCAGGTGGCACAGGATACGACGGCTGCGGTTGGGTGACAACGAAAAATGTCCCGTACATCCCGTACACCCTGCGTGGTTATAACGCAGTCCTTAATACACACACGCACACGTACACATACACACATACACACATACACACAAGTATACACACACACATTTTCTTTTAGGTCAAAATGCTGTTGTTCCCCATCGCCTGCTATCGCAACTGGCCGTCGTCATCTCATGGATCCACAAGGGCAGCGAACCCAAGCAGCTACTCCACCATTTTCCCGCACTGTGTTCCCGCGCTGGTCACAGCCGCATGTTGCATTTACGTGCTTCGAACGAACGAACGCACACGAACGTCGCCACGAACACACCGGCTGTGTCTTGTTTCTCTCCAGCGCCAGTGGCAGGGGTGCTGACCCGTCCAGCTGTCCCTTCTCTCCGTAGTACTGAAGAGCTGCCGTTATGAGGTCCTCCAGATCCTACAGCGGGGTGTACGGGATGGGGAGTGAGGACGGATGATAATCCTAGGGGGGGGAGGGGAGAAACAGCGGACTTGGGGTCGCAGCAGGAGGGGTCGTCGCCACCGCCACAGCCCCGGGCGCCGAAATCATCAGGACTTATCATCAAGTCGGCTGACGGTTTCGGAGAGCTATCGTGTGCATAAGTCCACGATACACGAGCGACGTACTTTCCTCAGCCCCCCCTCCCCGAGCGTGTCTGGAGGGCTCGCTCCCGTAATCCACCCCACCCCACCCCACCCCACCCCTCCAGCTGCCGACCTGCCGGTGGCCCTCTCCGGACAACATCGCGATCAGCCGGCCCCCAGGGGACACCACGGCCAGAGTCGGCCAGGAGCTGACACCCAGGGCAGCCCACATCGACATGCTGCGGTCATTGACCACGGGATGACTGATGTCGTACCGCAGCACGGCGGCACGGATAGCGGAGCTGCGAGAAAGTACGGCGAGCGGGCGGCGAAGGAGAGGCAGCGTCAACACGGGAAGGAGAAGTCATCATGACCTGAGTACCGACTGTCCTTGACGCTCCCCAGACGCATCCTCCTGGTGCCCTCCCCCCTCCTCTGCCGCTCCCTTGTCTTTCTCCCTCCCTACTGGCTCCCTGCTGCCCATCCGGGTCTCTTCGTCTCTATTGGTCGAATAAAAGCCGTGCACACCTAAACCTTATCCCCGCCATCCCCCTGTACTCCTTCCCTGCTGCTCTCGCTACCCACCTCCTTCCCCCCACGTCGCCCCCGAAGGCACTAACCCACCCCTGTTCCTTATTCATCAGGAAGCACCCCTCCCTGGAGGGATCCCCATCCCTCCCCCCGAACCCATCATCATTCCCTGTAAGGCCCATACCACCACCTGCTCAGTGCTCTCCCCCGTGCACCCCTGCCGAAACCTCCACCTGTCTTTCTCATTATCGAACTTCGCGCTGTGAACGCCCACCACCGTCACAGGAGCCCCCGCGAACTGACTCTCCAGCTGCGCCAGGTCCTTTGTGTGTGTATGCGTGTGTGTGTGTGTGTGTATGCGTGTAGGTAGGTGGAAGGGAGGGACGAATAGACCAACAGGCCAAGTGGATAGTAAGAATGACGAACTTGATAAAACCGACATAAACAGAATGTAAGTAAAAGGCTCAATTATGAATCACATCGATAGAAAGCGGATTCTCTGGAAGATGGATGGGACCGAGGCCCAGTCGGCGGACTTGTGGAAGGTCACCCAAAAATGGACGACGACTGGCCCCCAGGCGTGCTGGGCCCCCAGGCGTTGTTAGGGACATATCGACCCATTCAAAATCAACCTGCGCGCCAGGAGCGGGCGGCAGCAGCACGCCTGGGAGATCTCGCGCAACTGGGCTCACCGGCAGCACGTGAATGCAGTTGATGCAGCAGTACGTCCAGAAGTCCAGCACCACCACTCGGCCCGCCAGACTGCCCCGGGTCGAGGGCGGGTACGACAGCGTCAGGGGCGCGGAGTTGAGCCAATCAGCGCCTTTCGGAAACTCGGGCACCTCCTGCGTCCCCAAAAAGGGGGTTGGTGCAACAGATCACGGTAATTAATGTATATTGTGACCTCTGGCCTGAAGGAGGTCACAAGACGACCAAACGAGCCAAAAGATACTGGATGTAAAACACAACATGACAACTGCGGAACAGGTGTCCACATCCAACAACACAGCAACACTCCACGGTGGGGGGGGCCCCTTCCGCGGCGGGGGATAGACTGAAAACTTGGCGTACATGAAGACTGGACTGGTCACGTCTCATGTCACATCTTGGGAGTTACCAGCATGTGTGACCTCGAGGGCGATGCGTAGGCGAGGTGCCCTCATCTGGGAGCCCTGAATGGCCCGCATGGCATCTTCCCCCCTACCCCAACTACACCGCCAACCCGCACACACACACACATACACACACATACACACATACACACATCACGCACCACCTACATCGCCAACCCTCTCAACCCCAACCCTTTACCCCCCCCGACACACACACACCCGGCCGCCACCACGACGCTCGAGATCGGCAATGTAGCGCTTGAAGGCCGATACCCGGTCCGTGCTCTCATCTAGGGTCTTGGGGGCCTTCAGGGCCGAAAGGGTGGCGTGGGGGGAGGGGCGCAGGTGTGGAGTGAAAAAGGGAGGAGCCCGCCAGTTACCACCATTCAGCCAGGGGAGGGAGGGAAGGGGGAGGGAGGGAAGGGGGAGGGAAGGGGAAGGGGGAGGGGGATCATCACATGATACTACTTGAACTCTGGTTTCGATTACCCCCTCCCCCCTCGATGAACCGAGCAACCGGGTGGGAAAGCATTAGGTTCCAACACACAATGGTCACGACAACAAGTGACCTAAGGGCATAGCCATTGCTTAAGTAGGCAATGTATTAGGGCCGAGGAACGAGGGACCTTTTCACACGGCCCTTTGACAAGTACAGGCTTGCATATAAGAGCCATAAGCACGGGTGGGGTAACAGAGGGTGGGAGCTCTCAGCAGTGATTTTCCAAAGTAGAAGACGGCGGGGCGGGGGCGATCGGGCAGAAGCTTGCGACAGATAGACTGACAGATAGGCTGATGGGTACGCGGACACGCAGGCGAGCGGGCACACCCTCATGGGGCAGCATAACAGCCGCGACCGTGACGGGCTGTCCCAGGCGTGCGGGCAGCAGGAATATGTGCGCAGTTCTCCCCTTACCGGTGGTGGCACAAGTGCGTTGATGAGAGCTTGAGGACTGGCGAAGGACATGGCCTTGGCTCGAGAAACAGCCACATAGAGGCAACCCGCTGCCCCGGCCAGTGACGTGAGCTTCAGTAGTTCGCGGCGAGTGGTACGGTAGCCGGCGGGCAGGGGCACCGGCTGGTTGAGCCAGCCCTGGACATGGGGTGGTTAGGAGAAAGGGCCCGGGGGAGAAAAATACGAACTTGTTCCATTGTACGTAAACACAAAGAAGGGGCCTCCTGAGTCTCTGGAGAGCCGCGAGACACGCTTCGCCTGATGACGACGCCGCGCCCGTCTTGCAACCCAGCGCATAAGCGTTCCCCGCCTCCCAGCGCATAAGCCACATGATGGGGCAGCTCTGACGAAAACCACAGCTAATGACGCCCGTTGTGGCGTGCCGCCCCTCCGCTCCGTTTCGTTCCATGTTGTGGTGTACAACTCCGTTTCCTCATTAGGCATCTACATTTTCCCATATGGCCAATCCCGCCTGAGCCCGACATGCTGGAACCCTAACTAAGGAACGAGCTCCTGGCTTCTTTCGGCCTCCTCATTGGGCGTGTCGCTAAGGTGCTCACCCGCACGATCGGGCTGTCGCTGCTGCCGCCACTGCTGGCGAGTGCGGGTGGGGAGTTGGGAGTCACGGGTTCGGCGGAGGGGAGGGTGGAGACCAACTCGGGGCGCCCGTGAGGCGAACCGACAGTGGAGGAGGTGGTGGCGGTGGTGGTGGTGGTGGACGGTGGTGGTGAAGGTCTGGGCGGGGCTTCACCACCAGGAGGTTCCTCTGGAGCAGCACGGCAGATCTGATGGATAACGCGTGCTCTGTTGACCACACAAATGGACGGTAGTGATGGTGCAGCACGGCAGGCTGTGGGTTGACAGGGCGCAAGCATATTATGCATCATGATCTTCGTAAGAAGTAGATTACTAAAAATGATTGCAGAGGATAAGTGTGTGATTCAGTGGCTTTGATGCGCGATCAATGTTTCACGTTGAGAGGTTTTTGCTTGCAGCGTCAATAGCCACTCAATACATTATAACCAACCACCGCGATGTGACGCTGATACGACTTATGTTCGTAGTTCACAAATAATAAGAAAATTAGTTTTTAATTTTTCGCGAATGGGTACTTTTTGGTCTTTGAAAGAAGTATGAACATGACTAACGGTGGGCATTGACCCAAGGGGCCTCCCGATTCCCCGCACACATATCGAAATGCAGCATCCTGCACCATGACCGTCCACAATCGTCATTCGATTACACATCTTTGAATAAGGTAACGCTTCGTAGTCTCTATAGAGGTGCATACACCGACCGAAAGTGCCGCCGATGTGCCGGCAAGTAATAATTATTAGGCGGGTACCTGAACTTGAGCAATTATTAACCTTTAAATTTCAATAACATGATGCTTTAAAAAAGGGAAGGAATTCGGACTTTGCAATCGCCAAGGGCGCAACACCGTGTCGAAAATGTCGAAGCTCTTGGCCAGGGCAAGCAGGAGCTTGGGTCGCCCGGCCATCGTATCCAACAAACAAATATACAGGTAATTAATTTCCCGTGTCCATTGTTTCATCATGCCATCGTGTGTGAAACGCTGGTAGACCGTTCATCATCGTCATATAATCATATCGCCATATTGCTGAACAGCTGCTCTGACATCGTCACTACCTTTCACATCTCAAGTATTTAGTGACACCAGCATGAAAGGTCTAAATTTAGGTCTGAATAGCCTGACACGGCAATTGGACCTGCCGCGTACACGCAAACAAAGGGAGCAAACACCCCCGATCATGTAGACATAATGAGAGTAACAATAACAGACATCCATCATTCTCTTCGTCCCAGTCATCCGTACCAGTCAGGCGCCCCTGCCGATTACTAAAAACCCCTTTATCGACTCACTATGCAGCTATGAAAACCTGCTAACAGCAGCAGAGGTGATCAGCGCGGAGCTTGGAAAGAAGCTCCGAAACTCGGCCGTACGAGCAAAACCGAATGGCACCGGCGTCCCCGACAGGCCGCCGCGCGTGGGTCTGTACGCGGCGCCGGGCCCCGAGTATCTGGCAGCCACATGGGCGGTATGGCAGGCGGGAGGTATTGTCGTACCGCTGGCGACGTCACATCCCCCGCCGGAGCTGTCATACGTGTGCCAGGATGCTGGCGTGTCGGCGGTGTGTGAGAGGAGGTTTTGGGCAACCCGCACACGTTCGTGTCCAGAATTTGCCTTTTAGCCGTTGTCACGGGGGGTGGGTGGGTGGGTGGAGAAGTGGGAGGGAAGGACACGCGGGAGTTGGTGTGGAGAACGGAGATCCTTCAGTGCTCCGACCAGCAGTGCCGGCAGCTCCCACTTTTGTTCGATGAGAGATGTTTCCCAGAGAAGATCGCCCGGCCCCATCTTTCCATATGGACATCGTACGACACTGGGAAAGTGTCGTGTCAGATCTCGCACTAAACGCAGCATCGGAACTGACCCACGGGTCAGCGGGTCAATGGTGCTACGACGACGCGCTGGCCCGCAGCAACACATCTTTCCGTCCCCCCTTTCCCGGCAGGTACTCACGTTGCCTGATCAGGAAGTCCGTCTGGGACCCATCGCCCATGAGCACGGCGCTGCGCTGCAACTTCTGGAACCGCTCGTTGGCAGTAACCGCAGCAGTTGCAGCAGTTGCGAGGATGACAGCAACGGAAATAACCTTAGCGGTGGTGGAGACAGCAGTAGCCGCTTTGGAGGTTCGCATGAAACAGCGGAAGCGGCGGTGGAAGCTGTTGCGGCGGATCTGAAGGATCTGAGTGCCAGCAGCACCTCGGGGGCGCTCATCATATACACGAGCGGAACCACGGGGAAACCGAAGGGCGTGCTGCATACACACAGGTGGGGCTTATGGGGGGAAGGAGCCCGCGCTGGTTGGTGGGCGGGTCATGGGTCATTACGTACGACACAGATGATAATTTAAGATTCAAAAGGGCCCCGAGGGAGCTTGGCCTTAGTGTGTTTTCAAATGTCACCATTAACTGATACCGTTAAAAGCGGTTTGGCCTGATGCCTAACGAAGTTGTTACCGTTGCCCACCAGCACGGTTAGATTGTCGTTAAGCAGCTAAGCAGTTAGTTGTGGAGGTTAGCTTTCAGGCTCATTCAGCAGGCCCCCAACAAACAACAAACAACAAACAAATCCAACTCATACACCGCACGTGTATGGCGGCTTTGCCTCCACCTGCCCCCCGACTGCCACCTTCTCCGGGCGCCCGTCCCCCCTTTGGTAGTTACTCACCCGCCAACCGCTACCCGCCAACCGCTACTCGCCAACCGCCAACCGCGCAGGAGCCTGCAAGCGCAAGTCTATTCCCTGGCCTCGGCCTGGCGCTGGCGGCCGTCCGACCGACTGCTGCACTGCCTACCGCTCCACCACATCCACGGCATCGTTAACGCACTGTACTGCCCCTCCGCGGTGGGCGCCTCGGTGGAGTTCCTGCCCAAGTTCGCGCCGGCGGCAGTTTGGCAACGGATTCAGGTACCCGCTGGATCCAATACCAACCGAATCAGCCGCTGGACTATCCACCTTTGTTGGGGTGTGCCAAGTTGGCGAGTTTTGTTCCCCACGTACCCCTGGTTTTTACACCGCCCACCCTTAAACGCTCACCTACCGCACACCCATGCACAGCACGCGTCGCAGCGTCGCGTCACATCTGGGTGTTTCGTACACATAGGAAAAACCACACACACACACACACACACACACACACACACACACACACAAAGTCCAGCCTGCAGCGTGGCGTGGCGGATTGGGTTATCCTTGTCATGTCCGTTTCTCTTCCCTGTCCCTCCCGCTCCCCAGCCCCGTGTCCCCTAGCCCCACCGGGCAATGTGTTTTGTCCCCCTCTCCCCCCCGCTCTCCCCCCTCCCTTTTCCCCCTCTTCCTCCTGCCCCTCTCCACCATCCAGTCGGGCGACATCTCCGTGTTCATGGGTGTGCCCACCATGTACTCCTACCTGCTGTCACACCACGACGCCCAGGCGGCGTCATCCCCAGAGCGGGCCGCCGCCCTGAGGGATGCGGCCCGGGCCCTCCGACTCACCGTGAGCGGGTCGTCCGCGTGTCCGCTCCCCATCCTGAACAGGTGAGGCGAACATCAGGGGCAGGGCAGGGCAGGGCAGGGCAGGGCAGGGCAGGGCAGGGCAGGGCAGGGCAGGGCAGGGCAGGGCAGGGCAGGGCAGGGCAGGGCAGGGCAGGGCAGGGCAGGGCAGGGCAGGGCAGGGCAGGTTGCTGAGAGGGCGAGTGTTGCGTTCGACAAGACAGGACGTGCTGCTGTTGGGGACGTGTTGAGACAGAGCGTGATCCAACAGCGAGTGACGGCGAAGTACAAGTTCGGGCCTATGCCTTTTACTGGTGGTGGTGCTCCCGCTCATCTATGTATCTTATGTGTGTGTGTATGTGTGTATGTGTGTGTGTGTGTATGTGTGTGTATGTGTGTATGTGTGTATGTGTGTATGTGTGTATGTGTGCTTGTCCAAGTTGGCGGCTGTTCTTTCTTCTTGCTTGCCCCCTGCTCACGTCTACCCGCCCGACCAGCCACCCGCCGAACCAAGCCCGTGAGTCGCCCGTGTGTGTATCCCGTGACACACCCGTGCATTGGAATGCATAGGTGGCGGGAGCTGAGCGGTGACTTCCTCTTGGAACGGTACGGCATGACAGAAATTGGCATGGCGCTGTCCAATCCGTACAAGGTACGACAACACAGTCGATCCTATGTTCCCCCGGGTCTGCTGTCCCCGTCCTTGTCCTCCCCCCCCCTCATCTACCCCCGGGGCTGTAGTCGCCTGAGCAACGAAACACGCCTCCCGCCGGCTTCATCGGAGGCATTGTCTGCTGCCTTTTTGCCGATTGCCGCTCTTAGTCACCGCTCTTAGTATACACACATACACACATACACACATATTACTCTCCCTCTTCTCCACCAGGGTGAGAGGCGGCCGGGTTCTGTGGGCACGCCCCTCCCCGGGGTGGAGGCACGCATCGCCCCTGATGGCCAGCTGCTGGTGCGGGGACCCACCGTCTTCTCCGAGTACTGGGGCCGCCCGGCTGCCACCTCCGAGGCCTTCGATGCGGACGGCTTCTTCCTGACCGGTGGGTCCGCCCGCGGGGAAGGCGACACGGGGACCGGGAGGCTGCGGGGGGCGGAATGCGAGCGGCCCCGGCGGACGGGGTTGGTCCCGCACAGATCTGGGGGTACGGGTCCGCAGGTTCTAAACTCCCCCCGCCTCGCTCGAGTACCAAACGCGTGGAGTTATGATTGATAGAGTTTACAGAGGGGTGACGCATGCGTGTGTGTGTATGCGTGTGTATGTCTGTATTGCCAAAGGGGGATGTGAAGCGGTGATCGGTAGTCAGTCCTGCTGATTTTGCCCGTCATTCGCGAGCAGGTCAAGGAAAACCCAGAACGGCTCCCACACAGCCGGGGCAGTGAGCGTGTGCATGCGGGCGAAAGTTAAGCAGTAAGATGTGGAGGGGGGTCCCAGTGCTGCTACTGCCAGGTGGCCGCCAGCAACACATTCGCCATGCCCCCTGCCTAAACTACGACCCCCACCTCCATCGCACCACCACCTGGTACGGCAGGCGACACGGCCAGTGCCTCTGGTTCACCGCCGTACTTCACCATTGAGGGCCGTACAAGCGTTGATATTATTAAATCAAGCGGGTATAAGATCTCGGCTTTGCAGGTAACTGGAGTGCCCGGCGGGGGGGGGGGGGGGAAACGGGGGCGACAGGGGGGGAGCGAGGGCCGGGTTAGGGAGGGTGATGGAAAGGGCGTGGCCTGGGAGCAGGAGCCGTGCCTTTTGATCGGTGTATTCGCTATCACGCGTTCACTCCATTGGGTGCCGCTTTCAGCCGCTACGTCCCAACTGCCTTCGTTTGTGTTTTTGTCGTACAGATTGAGAGCGTGGTTCTGGAGCATCCCGGCATTGCGGAGGTGGCAGTGCTGGGTGTCCCGGACGAGACGTTCGGGGAGGTGGTGACGGCGCTCGTGACGGCAAAGCAGCAAACGGCGGGGGCGGAGGCGGCGCGACCAGAGGTCGGAGAGCTGCAGCGGTTTTGTCGTGATCGTCTGGCGCCGTACCAGGTGAGGGAAGCAAAAACTTGATGACGGAATCGTGCAGAATCGTACAGATGAAAGAATCGTACAGAAAGCTTGATGAAGGAATCGTACAGAAAGTCTCCCGGTCAAATCGGTCAATGGCCGCCACAAACGAACCGCAACTCATCTATATCTATTTCGAATACGGATCTCCTAACCAGGCAATATCTCACCCTGCAAACCCCGCCGCTCCAACTGACATGAATGTACGATTCCGTACATCGTTCTCGGACCCGGGGGCTGCGCAGGTCCCCAAGCGCTGGCAGTGGGTGTCAGCCCTGCCCCGCAATGCGATGGGGAAAGTCAACAAGAAGGAGCTCCTCAAAATGCTGCAGACGGGGCAGCTGGCATGATTTGAGGGGAGAGGCTGGATGGCCGTGCGTGTGGAGGAGATTCGTGTGGAGGAGGAGACGCATTCTCCCTCCATCCCCCACCCCCCACATCCCGGGGGAAAGGTGGATACCGCATCGCATTGCCGTGGCCGACTGACTGCTGTCGTTGTTAGTACAGCATCTGCAAGGCACACAACCCGTACAGGACGAGCGGCGTGGGCGGCGTCTGGAACTATGAGCGCACCTGTCCTTCCCCCAAAACACCGACCGCTCGTGGCTTTAGACCACACGCGTTTTCTCCAAGTGTGATGTCAGACGAAATATGGTGCTGTGATATTGTACGATAATGTTGTAGTCTTTCGCCGTTACCAGCGTTATGTGTGCTTTTTGGTTTGTGGTTTGTGTGTGTATGTGTGTGTGTATTAGATTTGTGAGAAGTAGTGTATTTAAGGGAGGTTTAATTCCCCCCGGCTTCCCCCTGGCTATACACACACACACACACAAGCGTGTGCGTGCGCGCGCACACAATGAAGGGCTCCAATCGGTTTTTAAGGGAGGCCTTATGCGGTACAACATGTACTGGAATTGGCAGGTCCCCGCAGTGATGCGCAAGAGGGCAGTTGTTGCCAACCCCGTCCCAAGACGGTCGTATCTGCAACACCGCAGGCGTGTGACAGGAGACTTACGGATATAGCGGGTGTGTGTAAGATGCATCTCATTGCCCTCATGCGGAAAGTAAAAACGTACATGTGGCCACGTGCATGGAATGTGTTCTTCCCGCTGGTTCTCCCTCCCCTCTCGATCAGAAGGGGACCCCTCCGCAATACACACCAAGTACATCGCCCTCACGGCAAGTACGCGTGCACACATGCGCGGGTAACACATACACACATACACACACACACACATACACATACACACATACACATACACACACACACACACGCACACACACGCACACGCACACGCGCCTGCAGTGGAGCCCCCCGCGTGTAAGCTCGTCGCTTCTTACATCCTCATTGCTACCACGCTGGTGATTTCCCCCCCCACCCACCCAACCCGGCAGCTTCTCCACGCAAGCTGCCGCCGGCGCCACCACCAGAAGAAGCTCACCCCGCAGCCCCTCTCCTGTGTTTGCGCCTAGTCAGCAACGACTGCCTACCCCCCCCTCGTGATCCCCCTAAGGGCGCATACCACAGAAACGAAATCGGAACTAATGGAGACGATATGCCGTACAGTCCTTCCTCATCAAACACATACACACATACGTACACACACATACACATCAATGCAAATGGCTTGTTGAGTGTTCAGTGGCTATCTCCGGCCCCGATCCCGACGTGTACGAGTGCATGACTGTACTGCTGGTTCAGTCCTTCGATATGCCCATCTGGGGCCCCTCTCTCTCATACACACACACACAGCTGGCACCCAAAACGCCTGTTACATCGCATGCGTCCGATCCACTAAAATCTTTTAACCTCCTTTAACCTCCTTTACTGTTCGTTGCTGTCTGATCTCGGAGGATTTGCTGCTGCTTGCTCCCGCAATGCCAGGTGCTGTCCCCCACCCCCGGCCCCCCTCACGTCACAGCACCCTGCTGCTTCTTTACCCGCACCTTCTCCACCCGGCCCCCTACAGCCACCTCCGGCCATCGGCCTCTCAGGACCATCAACAAGCCCAGACCAGAATGTACGACGTCACGCAGCGACGAATACACCCAATGCTCCTCCCCCCCATGTAGCACTACAGCGGGTTGCGGCGGCAACCCCTCTGTGACATCCCTCCCCTTCTGCGCCAGCTTCCGGCCCCTATGTATGCATGTTAAGCTTTCTCTCCCCCCCCAAAACCTAACCGTCCTCCTCCTCCCCCTCCTCCTCGCCCTCCTCGTCCTCCTCCTCGCCCTCTTCCTCTTCATCCCCCTCCTCCTCGTCCTCCTCCTCGTCCTCCTCCTCGTCCCCTGTTCCCAGGTCACCCAACGGAAACGCCACGCCAATGGCTTCTGCCATAGCCATCAGCACAGGCCTCTGGCCCCCGGCCCGCAGCGGGTTCTCCCGCCCTCGCGGCAGTCCGCTCCCCGCCCTCTGCCGCTGCAGCTGGGGACACAGGATAGCGGACCGCCGGAGGCCCCAAAACACGCTGGGCCGCAGCCCCTCCGAACACGCAGTGAAGCGCCAACCCTGAGGCGCCGGTGACGGTTAATAGAATATGAAGGGGGTGGGAGGGACAGGGGGAGGGACAGGGGGAGGGACAGGGGGAGGGCGGGTGAGAGGGTTTATGAAACAGCGGCGGCTAAAAGCGGGGCGGCGGCATTAACCGTTCACGTGTGCGAAGTTTACCTGGGGAGATACCGGACGTATACGGGGGCATATGTGCATTCGGTTTGGAGGGCTTGGGATCCTGGATCCTGGATTTTTGGATCCAATTTTTGAATGGATCCAAAAACGCTTACTGAACACCGGCACATGAACACACCCATCACCTCACCAGGTGGTCGCTGCATCTCTCGCAGTTGGCAATCGTCCAGGCGTAGCCTGGGAACCAGGAGTGGGCCGTCTCCGGCTGACCCTGGTACGACAGACCCTGTACGACCCTGGGGGATGATCGGGTAAAGAGCATGGATCATGGAGGAAGGACCCGAAGGAGGGAGCCTAACAAGGCAACGACGAAACACACCGTATGTACGGACATCAGATTAGAAAGTTCAGAAAAGAAGTCCTCCCGACGGCGGGGCAGGTGTTGCCTTATTAAGCTCCCCCTGGCGCTTGCAGCTCCCCTGGCTGTCCTGCCGTCTCATCTCGCAAGCGTGTATTTGCCCCGGCGTCAGCCTCAGGCGGGCCACATGCGCACCTGAAGGTGGCGATGTCGTGCACGTAGCCATGCGCGTTGACGAACGCCCCCCCGGCGCCCTCGGAGCTCATGAGCAGGGCCGAGCTGCAGTGGGCCACCTGCCACCGGCGGGGGGGGGGAAGTGCGTTTGTGACGACGAAGGTGCGCAAACAGGCAGGTAAAAAATAAATTTAAACTATTCAATCATTATTTAATTGTTAATTAATTAATTAGCTAATTAGCTAATTATCAGAAATGGTGGAAATGGTATAAAGGGAGGGGGGAAAGCGTATGTAGGGGGAGAGAGGGAGGCGGTTGAGGGGGTGCGAAGGAAGGGACAGGTGGCGGCACGGGCAGCAGGGGTCGAGGGTTTGTCGGGCCTTGCGCAGGTCCTAACCTCCGTACTGGCCACACAGGGAGTATCGCAATGGAGGTGCCCAGTTGCGATCCCGCATACACGTGGAAACGGGGGGGGGATGGGAATCGGGAGCGGAAGAGAGTGTGTGTGTGTGTGTGTATGTGTGTGACCATGGCGGCGGCAGGGGGCCAGGGAAGGACGAGGAAGGGGAACCGCGCTCAGCCGAACCCCAAACATGTCACACGCGGCATCCGGGTATTGGCCGTACAACGGGGACCGCACACGGCGCCAGCCCCTAGCACCGAGCTAACGTTTGCATCCCACAGCACGCACTTTCCGGTACGTACGTTCACTGTACTGCCAAAATGACTAATCATTTCTCTCCCCCCTCCCCCGTCTCCCCTCCACAATGAATATTCAGGTGGTGGTTAGTAAGTTGTACCCCTCAACCGCACTGCTCGTACCAGGTCTCTCGTCTATTTGCCCCCCTCCCCCTTTCCCCCCTCCCCCCCCGCGGGCCCCAAGCAGCGAATCTTTCAGCCTGTACGGCGCATGTGACCTGCAGCGGGAACCTGCAGCCGCATCCACTTCAGCCCGGCATCAAGTACCAGCCATGCGCTCCCCCCCTCTCTCCCCCCCTTCCCCTCCCCCCTTTTTTGGCTCCACGAAAGGGAGGCAGCCGCACAAACTCACCGTCGCGCCGCAGTATTTGCACGCCAGCACCCCCAGCCGGGTCAGCCACTCCGAGATCAGCCGCAGACGCTCCGCCGTGTCGATACTCTCCAGCAGCTGCTGCCGCTGCGCGTGTCAGATGTGTGTGTGTGTATTTTATGTGAGCGCAAGGAAATCCAAGAGACCGATGGAAAGCCCCGGGGAGGAACGAAGTGTGTGTGTGTGTGTATGTGTGTGTGTGTGTTGGGGGGAAGGGCGGTTATTTCAACCAAAGACATGTTGACCGCGTGAGGGACCGTACGGTTTCGGAGCGGCACTGCACAGAACTCGGAACGTTGGACTTCGAAAACGCGGGATGAGTTACGCCCAAAGAGCAAAGCTGGGGGGAGGAGCCGTCCCGGGCGGAGGGATCCGGATGCCCTTCCACGCCGCACGCCGCATAGCGCCCGGGTTTTGGCTCGTGATGGATTAAAGACGAGGTCAACATAGCCCCTTCACGCCAAAATACACACACATACACACCTTTCCCCACCCCGGCGCGCAGCAAAGCCGCCCTCCCGACACCCCTACACCCGCCGCACCCGCTCTGCGCTCAGCGGCAGGTTGGACGCCAGCCAGTAGCCGTACCGCTGCAGCGCGATGGGCCCATGGAGCCGCGAGCTGGAGTTGAACTTGGTTGCGATCTGAGATGCCACCAGAACGGGGCGGGGGGTTGAGCGGGGGGGGGGAAGGGGCGGACGAAGGGGTATAATAATATGCGCACATACAAACCAAGGCGGCAGGAAAGAGGAAGGGGAAGTACGGAAACGATTATTGTCGTACATGGCCGGCAGACTAGTTGAGGTACAAGGAGAGAGGGGCTGCGACGGAGGTGACGATGGGACGAAGGGTATAGGGCTATGGTACGGCGAATGGTGTACGACATGAAGGGAAAGGAGATCTGATGCGGTGTCAACAGCAACTGCCCGCGTGGTTCAGTTGGGTACGGCTGAGGCGGGACAGCTCAGATCACAACAGGGTGGCTGCAATTGCAGGTGGGATCGAACACCGCTTACGTCACCGTGTCGTACAATGCAATATGTCGTATACTGACGTGATGTCCAACCCGGTCATGGACCGCTTAGACGCCGCCCTTGGACTTACAGTACGTACGACACGCCGGTTGCTACCACCGTAACCACATACATCTGATCGATTGGTCGTACATATGCGTATCCATATACGTGCTCAATACACATGTCCCCCCCTCTCCCCCCCTCCCCCTCGATCGCCCCTACGTCCCCACCTGCGGCAGCACTCCGCTGCACAGCTGCTGCACACGGACTGCCAGGGCGGGCACGTCAAAGGGCCTTATGGCCCACGGTGCCCAGAAGGCAGCCCCGGACATCATCTGCGGGGGGAGAGGCGGCGGGGCCGGGGGGAAAGCGCGACGGCGGGACTCTACACTGACATGCATACACTGATGATGCACCAAACGCGGGGGGAGGCGGGGTCCGGGGGAGATGGAAATGAGAAGATTGCTGACGCAGCGTCCAGTGCGGACCTAAGGGCTAAGTTTCAGATCGGGCCAGGCGGCGCAACACCCTCAACCCCCTTCCGCCTCCCCCCCCCGACCAGGTGGAGCGAGGGGGGGGACGAGCGGCTCTGAGGCGCCCATCACCCCCACCCCCACCCCACCCCCACACACAATCACTTTGCGAACCAGCGCCACCACCATACAGTAACACGTCAGGGTCAGGGTCAGGGTCAAAGGGGGGAAACACCTAAGCCCCCTTGGCCTTCGCAAGTACCTAACTACCTACTGCACAACTGAAAGCTAACCGACTAACCAACCACCTGATGTCAATATCAGGAAATTTGATGCAGTGCCGCGTACGGCATAAACCCCCGTACTTGCGATCCAAACCTCCTCAATCTCCCCGTCGTCCTCGTCACCCGCCCTCTTCCATCTCCTGCTCCGCCCTCCCGACCGCCGCCGTACCGCCCCCCACTCACCTGCCGCGGCGGCGCCTCCGCCATCCCCTCGGGCATCACTTTGACCGGCATCCGGAACGTGTCGGTGAGTCTCGTCCTGTCCAGCAGCAGCCGCTGCCGCCCGCGCGCCACCACAGCGACCACAGACACCCTGAAGCGGCCGCGAGCGCCTCCGGGGCCCCCACCAGCGGCAGCGGCAGCGGCAGCGGCAGCGGCAGCGGGCCGTCCATCCTCCTGAAATTCGATGCTTCTTCGCATTCGCCGTACTTCGGCACTACAGCCCACCAATGACAGATGGGAGTGCCAGGACTCGTGCGTCTGCATGCGGACCGATGGACCGACGGACCGAGGCGGAGAGGGAGGAGGCGGGGTAATGTGGCGTGTGTGTATGTATGTGTGTATGTGTATGTAACGGTTTGCAGGGGAAATCGAATAGACCGGGGCAGCTGAGGGGATGGCGGAGGGCAGGTGTGACGGTGGGAAGTACGACAGAGGTACCGTACAGGCAGCTGCATAAAAGCGAGATGCGGGTTGGTAATCCCCATTTGCCAGGAGGGCGGGAGGGAGGTGGTTGACAGAACGTGTGTGTATTGCGGGGACCCGGGAATGCGGTACGGATATGTGGAGCAGCCCCGCAGCAGCAAGTGGTCATTGAAGGGCGCCGAACAACACGCCGACATCGGGGGGTCGGAGCAGTGGTTATAGAAATGGTGGTTATAATGGTTAAGGTAGTTATGTTGGTTATGGTGTCAGTGGTGGCTGTGGTAGTGGTGATGATTATAGTGGTGCTGCGGCTGCTACTGGTGCGACCTGCACTGCCCCGCCGCCAGGCCCCCACCCTGGAGCCCTCTTAACTGCTTCTCCCCCCCCGCCCTGCAAGTCAGGTCCCATCCATCCCCCCCTGCGGCCCCTCCTTGCCACGGCGCCGCCGACTTTCCCCCTTTCGCCACCAACCCGCACACGTGGCGGGGGCAGGAGGGGAGAGGAGAAGGGAGGAGGGGACAGGATTTCAAATTTGGCATAAGGCCCTAACATATTCTTTACATTCTTAGGGTTTGCATTTTCTCCCACTCTTCTCGCACACTCTCCCCCTGCCTGGTGCGGTACGATTTCCATATCGGCTTGTTTTCACAGGGCGCCTGGTCCTCCTCGCGTGCCCAGGGGTTGTGTCCCGTGTCATCCCCATGCCGCAACCCACCCACTCACTCACCACAGCGATCAGCCGCGCCGCGGGATGCTCGGGGGGCAGCCGCAGCGCCCGTTCCAGCTTCAGGATGTCGCGGGGGGAGTGTAGGAAGAGCGGCAGCACCTCTCCCGGCAGCAGCACCACACCTGCCACGCAGGGGGGGAGAGGGGGAGGGGAGGGGGGTAGGAAGACGAACGTATGGGGGCTGCAGACGGCGACTAGAGGTTTGATGAACCAACCAGGAAAGGAGGGGGGAGGGGGAGGGAGGGGGAGGAGATAAATACACACACAGATACAAGACACATGTGCTGAATGGGGGGGGACGACGACATGCCGGATACGGCGACATCCATCCGTCTCTTTCGGCCCAGCGCCCTATTCTGTGTCCTCGACCAATTTGTTGGCGATCGGCTTAGGCATGCAGTGGGCACGGCATGGGCTCCCGTCACCCCAGTGTACGAGTGTACGGGTGTACGGACTTTAATCGTTTCGCGAGAGAATGTTCGCCTCGCGCCCGGCCCCTCTTCCTCACCGCTGAGTGGGAACAGAGGCAGCACGTATGTGACGCCCTCCTCCAGCAGCTGAGCCCCGCCCGCCAGCTCATCCACGTCTGGGGAGCGCGGCAGAGGAAGCGAAAGAAGGGTTTAAGCGCGTGTACGTCATGGACCTCCCGGACAGGTCCGCCAGTCGATTTGTCCGTCCGTCCGTCCGTCCGTCTGTCCCTCAGTAAGTCAATGCCCCGGTTGGATCCAGAGTCGTACCTCCGAGGTACCGGTGCTGCGCCACTGTGTTGGGGTCGAAACGGTGGGCTGCCGCATCCGCCCCGCCATCTGTGGCCGTGTGTTCGGAGACGAAACACATGGGAGTGTGTGCGAGAGGATATTATATATATGTATATATGTGTGTGTGTGCTTCGAGGGTTGGAGATGTTACTTGGAATGTGAACAGTGTGGCCCCTTAACGTAATTATGAAGTCCGAATCGTCTGCATCCGTACGTACATGTACGACAACATGTACATAAAAGCGGGAAAGAGCAATGGAGACACCACACGCCCGCAAGTCAAGCATGCATGAAATCACACTTATAGGGGATAATCTACTCCAGCTTGCCGTACACGTTAATAAACTGAAATTGAAGCAAACCACTAACCGATAACGGTAGGGACACTTTCGAACTATCACGAGCAAGGGATGGCCGCATGCATGCAGTGAGGTCGTATCCTCACACCTGTGCTTATCAACCGCACAACACGATCTGTTTATTTTATTAAGGATGTCAACTCTTAACGAGCACAGGCACATGCACATGCGGGAAACGCGGTTGGCTACCAACCGAAGCTAACCACCCGCCGCGACTCAGGTCTGGGTTCAACGCCATGCTTTGAATATGATCTGGTCTGGGTCGTGCACCAACATGCAGTTACGCTGAGCTGCCAATAATATCAAAAATTGCCAAATAGGACCACGACGACTGGTGGTGCTATTGCAAAGGGGGGGGGAGAGATTCACGCGCGCGCGATCTGGGTCTGGGTTTGGGTTTGGGTCTGGCGGACTGAGAGACGCGGGTGCCGGTTGAGAGGCGGTCGGGGGTCCATATGTTGCGAGATGTTGCGCGCCATTACGCGCCGTACCTGCTGCGTCAAGATCGAAGCTCGACACCCTTTCCATGCCCCCGCGCACGACTTCATCTTCATCCTCGCTGCTGGTGTCGGATTCCGCTTCAGATGCAGCCAAGGGCGACTGGGATTCTGATTGCTCAGACATGCGTCATCATACGTATGCCAATGATTTTAGAAAGTTGAAGCCTGTGCTAACCAAGATTTCAGGCGTTGCGCTACCTTGTTAAAGGGATGCCTGGGATGACAGCTTCATGAATCGACTTCAGCACTAATCAACCCGTAGTAGCTCATAGGAAATCAACATAATATGCCAAAGGATGCTGTACCATGTCGTAATTGATTGATTGATTGATTGTTACAAACTCGTTAGAGCTCGTAAGGCCCATACGAGCCAGGAGGCTCAAAGGACCGCGAAAATCGAAGGAAAACAAAACAGATATGAAAAAGAAAAACATCAGTAAGAAAGAGAAAAGACCAAACGGATAATCAGCAAGGAGAAGTGCACGAAAACGTTAGGTCCTTCCCATCATAGAAAGCCGCGTTAGTCTGATGCCGTGAATAATGCGCGCAAGGCCTAGTTGGTCCTCAATCGACATAATTTGAAGCATAGTAGCACCCTGCACAACCCCTAGCCTAGCAAAATTAGCACGCACTTCCGCATAACCGACGCACTCCATCAGCACATGATATTCGTCTTCTACTGAGTTAGGGTGGTTGCACACACGACACCAGCGCTGCTCCCTAGGACGACCAGTAGGACGATTTACCTCAAGCGCCCAAGCACCAAGCCGGAAACGAAGCAGGGAAGTGTACACAACCATCGGGATATAACTAGTAGTATGCTGTGGTAGACCCATCCAATGGGTGTATCTACACATCTTCACACCAGGCTTAGCTCCATCCGAAACAAACTCACGTGGTTGGACATGAAGGCGTGGGTTAACCCAGTCTTCATCAAAGCGTTCCTTCAATGTAAGCACCAGGGCGTCAATATTAATCTCCTTAGAAGCCAGAACATTCACACGGACTTCAAGCTCCCCGTCAACAGGAATGTCCGGCCAGTGTCCTAAGCATCTCAAACCACGCAAGACCAGGGAACCCCAGCTAGAACCCGTACAGTCAGACAACAGGGCCATACGAATTTCTTCACGAAAAACATTGTGAAAGATATTGTTTTTGGCCTTCACCAGTTTGTTCCAAAAACGGTAAATCAAGGTGGCCCAGTGAATATGCAACGGCTGTTGACCAAACTCCCGAAAAAGAAGTCTATTATCAGGAACCCTGCCGACCGAAGCAAGAGAACGAAGGAAAGTGCGCTGAATACCAACCATACGGTCTTCCATAGCACGATCAAAATAGCAGTACCTGCCTTGGATATCCCGCGGCCTGTCTAATAGCTGCAAAAGGAAATGAGGACCCCAAACTTGAACCCCATAAGAAAGGATAGCACGAATTTGAGAATCAAAGCACCGAAGAGCAATCCGGGGAATGAAGAGCCCTTTCCTGCGCAACTTACTGATAACAGCATACATAGCACGTTGACCAGCATCAAAGAGTTCATCTGTGCAGGACTCAAAAGGTGAGTCAGGACCATAGTAGAGGCCCAAGTAACGTGCTCTATTGACCCACTTTATCTCTTGAAACAGGTACTGATTATCAACTATGCGCCTCAACCCTACCTTCAAAACCTGGGAAGCCAGTAAACGATGGTTCCGGTCAGGATGAAAATAGACAACTTCACATTTGTGAGTGTGAACAGACATACCAAAGGCAGTACACCATTCACCCAAGGTGGTGAGAACACACATAAGTCGACGATGGTTGTGGGCAAAGAGGTTAAGGTCATCTGCATAAAACATTGAGGGAACACGAACACCATCCACCACGGGGATTTCCTCCACACACATGCCTGACTGGTGATACCTGTCTTTGGCTTCCAGATAATCAGCAAATCCCTCTATAAAAAAACCAAACAAAGTAGGACTGAGAGGACAGCCTTGCTTAACCCCTTGCTTAGACTCAAACGGATCACTAGATTCCCCATTAACACGAACTCGAAATAACACCTTTTTGTAACACGATTGAAGCGCCTCAAGCATGTGACCATGAATACCTCGTTCCTGAAGTCGCTTCCAAAGTAAATGACGTGGAACCCGATCGAAAGCTTTCTCAAAATCAACCTGGCAAACAAACAGAGGCCGGCTAGAACTGGGGCCAGTTCTGCACTTGTCTGTCAAATGACGTAAGGCAAGCAAATTATGGATAGTGCCAATATTGGTTCTGAAACCCCCTTGATAGGGGAGCGGGCCTTGGCAACTTCACCCCAGCGACTAAGCCTCTGCTCCAAGATAAAAGCATAACATTTAGCTAGAGCACTCCCAACTGCTAACCCTCGATAGTTACCTTTATCTCTTGGATCACCCTTCTTAAAGAGAGGTGTGAGGTACGAAGTCTGGAACTGCACCGGGTAGTCCCCAGTGCTCCTGATATACTCCAACAATCTATGAATGTGAGGAACCAGTAAATTAACAGAACGACCCTCAATCTCTTTCTTAGCACCTTTATAGCACTCTGCTGGGATGTGGTCAGGCCCACAAGCTTTATTATTGCTCAAACAACGAATAGCAAAAGCAACCTCCCCCACATTAAAAGGCTCATTAAGCTGAGCTGCTGCCTCAACACGCTGCACACGCTGACCCATGCTAGCTTCCCATCCATTACCATCATTCCTAGGTTGACCATTGATAAAGCTCAAGATAGCCTCTGCATCACTGTCTCTATACGCATTTTCCTCATTAAACAAACCTTCAAAATACCTCTGCCAGTCATTGACATCGGAAAGCAAACATTCGCTCCGCAAAGTAGAGTCCAGCAATTGCCAGAAGGAACGTGAGTTTCCCTTGCATTTCTTAAGAAGCTCCTCAAAGTGCTTCATACGGTAGGCTTCTCGAGCTTCCCTCCTTAACCTCTGGTAACGTGTCCGTAAGTTAGAAAAAACAGATTTGGCCTCAGGATCATTAATGGTACCCAAAGCCCGCATCTGGTCCCTTTGGTTAAACATGGCTTCTCTGGCCGCAGCACACTCTGCAGTCCACCAAGGAGTATCTCTCTGCTCTCGAATGTGGTGGCGGTTCACATGATTTCTACCAAAGGCACGGGACATCAACCGAAAAAGCTCCTTGCCCAAGACATCAATGACTTGGGTGCTGTTAAGCTCCCCTCCTAGCTTATCCACCGTGTCAACAATACGATTCATGTTGGGAGGGCTCTCAGCGGCAAAGAATTGTGAGTACTTACGCCAGTGCCTATTCTGTTGGGGAACACCACCTGTGGTCATAACATGGACTTTAGGGCCTCTCATGACTGAAAGTGACAGGTGGACTGGGCAGTGGTCACTCAAAAGCTCTCCAATCTTCAAGCCTGTGCTTGAAATGGGTATATCCAAAACCTGAAGATTAGTAGCTCTCCAATAAATAGCAGGAGAGGCAGCAAAAAGATCGATCATGCTCCTACCGACACTGTTTTTGTGCACAAAAGTAATTTCTCCCTCAGTATCACCATGAACACGGCCATTGAGAATAACAAGTTCTAAATCCCTACAGAGGTCAATAAAAGCCCTGCCAAAGCTGCTAGTGCTCTGATCCTTGCTACGCCTGTCAGGAATGCCTCTAAGGTGGTAAGAATCACCTACGGGAACTCCAATCAACATCTCAAGCTGTTCATCTGCCTGGACATCCGGTAAATCCTGAAGTTGAGCAACTCGGGCATTGAAATCCCCCAAGATCAGTAATTCATCATGAGGTGATTTAAAACGCCGAATAAGGTCTCTAAGTTGCCCCATCACCTTATGGGTAGGATCAGCACCTGGGCGTCGTCCCGGTTGGCGGTAGAGTTCAGAGGTAGCTGGGGCCGCATAGCAAGCACCGATAACAATCCCACGACCTCCCAGGTGAAGAGCCCGACCATTAATACTCAACCAAATGCTATCCATGCCTCTAGGGGCTTTAGAAGTGCCTAGAAGACGAACATCATTGGCAAGCCTACGGTTAATCCAAACTGAAACCCCACCACAGCGAATAGAACCTGCTACAGTGAAGAGCAACGAACCCTGAGGTAAAACCTGCCTAATGATATCATCACTTACTAAGTGGGTCTCAGTGAGTACAAGAACATCATAACGTGAAGCCAGCTCAAGAAGACCATTATTCTCCAACTTCCAGCCTTTAATACCTCGAATGTTCCATTGGGCTATGCGCAGCGAAGCAGCCTCCTGGCTCGCAGCCCCCTAAACAGTGGTAGTACGGCCAGGGGTAGCGGTAGCACCAGCGGTAGCGCCGGGGTTTGTACCTCCACTTCCTCTCCCGCTGGCGTTGCCTCCATCGGTCCAGTTCACCCAGGGCACCCGGACGCCAGCGTCATTGAGGTAGCTAATCTCTGCCCCGTTCTCCCAGCGTGGTCGCTTCTGTTCCTCTCTAAGACGTGCAAATATAGAGTACCGTTGTTGGCGGAGCTCTACGCCTGCCCGTGTGAGGGCGTCCCGTACCGCAATGCCATGTCGCCGATAAAGCTCTCCACCTGTTGAGGCTAGAGTCTTTCGGCAACCAGGAGCCATGTAGACGTCAACGAGTCGATAACCGGCACGTGTCTTTGGTTGCCGGCCGAGCATGTTGGTGGGCGAGGTGTTGGGTGCAGTGCCGCCGCTTGGTGCTTGCCATGGTCGGCGGGGGATGACGTCGTAGTTCACTTTGGCGCCTGGATGTGTTACTTGGAGTGCTTCACCGATGAGCTCTGCCGCTTGGGGCACCTTCGCCTCCGGTACCTCCAGAAGTAGGCGGTCTTCGTGGAGTCTCTTTGGCAGTGTAGTGCTGGCGGTCGTGCCCCCTTGCTGTTGTGTCGTGACCCGCTGTTCCAGGTCCTGTATGTGTTGCTTTAACAAGGCGATGATGTCCTTGAGTTCCGCGACTTCCGACCTGTGCCGGTCGCACACAGCCTTGATAATCCTATCCTCCATCTCCCTCATATACTGAAGAACCGAGTCTGTCAAATGGACAGCGCCCGACCCTCCATTGCTGGACGAACCTCCGCCACTCTTTGCCGCCATATTCTTTCGCGCCTCCAGAACCAGTTGATCTCTAGCTTGAGCAGCACTAGTGTAATTTTGATTTTGTACTGGGCTACCGGCTTTTCGTTTTTTCATGTAACCGTATGGTTCATTCGGTGCTTACTGCTAGTACCACTAAAAAAGAACTTGTATATATATAAGAACTTGTATAATGTCGTAATTGATGCGGAGCAGCACGAAGAGTGTGTACGGAAGTTGACTGCTGTTTTCCAACGACTTGTTTCAGAAGAGCTCGAAAGGGACTTACAAAATTGCGCTTGTCATAGCATAAGTAATAAATAGCACAACCAGCACTGCATCATATTCTGTACTTAGCATTTCATTAGCTGTTAGGTTCCACCACCGTCACAGGTCGCAACTGTCGCTCATTTCGGAACTGTCTCCTCCCTTTCAAAGGTCAGCCCATCGGCCGCTCCAAGGGCAAGTATGTTGTATCCTTTATGAAATGCGCTGGTTTGGTTGGGATGCGCTTCATAACGTATGTCGAATATAATAATTTCGCGATGCTGACAACAATCGCCTGTAGAAGAAGAAGCCTGCCGGATTGACAGCGTAAGAAATATAATTTTGTATGCGCCCTCCTGTTTTGTTACACATGCAGACGGAGCTGATTGTTGCAGAACGGAGAAAGGTACTTGAAACCTGCTCGACTGGAGCCTTCAATCACGCGCAATATAGCATTAAGTTGAAATATGGGTGTTGTAATGAGGAAGAGGTTTTTGACCACATATGCCCCGATATGTGCTGTCTGCCTTTTCCGACGCTTTTTCGGTTTTTGGCGGAGCCCGTTAGAGGCGCGCAATGTGGACCTTCCTCCCTCGCTGCAGGTGTAGCTCCAGCAGTCAGGAACACCTGGTAAATGCGGCGACTCTCCCAGCGTAGCACTTGGTTTAATTGCGGGGCTTATGTCGCGGGCAAAACATCAAAGGTCCTGATGGCAACGCCTTGCGCGCGAGTCCTGGCGCGCCCACGCGTACGTTCAGGTGAGAGTTATTCGCCTTCATGAAAATTATATGCAGTTAACACAAAGCCGTTTTACTCATTATCCCTAGCTAGCGTTCGCACAGCAAGCCCAGTTCTCCTGCGTATGGGACTCCAACATTCTTAGCATGGACTGAAGACTCCCTCGGATGAGTCATTGACGAAATGACGGGTCTGATCTGAGAAGTCCAAACCCGTGCGTGTGTGTATGCCGCTCGGTCAGGGCGGGGCCCCACCCCAAACTCCACCTTACAGGGTTTTATGGTTCTCAGTACGGCACCCTGCCTATGCGGCTAGGCGCACCTGCGACCCAGAGGGCGTTACGCAGACCTACCGCCGCCCCGCCATTTGAATGCACGTCAGTTAGTATGTTAAATAATTAGTTATTGGTTAGCTTCTAGTTTCCGTTTGGCTGTTTTCCGGTATGTGTTGTCACAGCGGGGAGGTAACCCGAGCAGCGCTCTGGGCCCGCTGTGATGCACCTCACCTCGCAAACGTGAAGGTGCCGACATCCGTCTCGCCTCGCCCGGCTGTGAGGCCATGTCGTGAGATCCGTCGACCATTGAAGCGGTCTCACTGCCAACGAAATGCCCCATCTTTCCACCCCGTATCAGTCCCACCTGGCCATCGGGCTCTCCCACCTGGCCATCGGGCCTCCTACCCGCCCCTCGTTACGCCGTCACCCAATGCGGCACGCACGGACCAAACGCACAACGCTATCATTTTCCCGCGGTTCGGTTCGGCTCGCGGAGCTCTGTAGGGCCCGTAGTAGGCACACGGCCGGGATGCACACAGCGGCACCCTCCACTGCGCCACGTGCCGATGTCAGCCCCCCTCCCCTCCCCCCCTCCCCTCCTACACAGGTGCCGCGGTGCTTCGCGTGCGGGCGGTCGTGGAGGATCCTCATGGCGCCGCGGGGGCTCCCGGCAGCGGCGGAGGTGGCGGCGGAGGTGGCGGCGGCGGCGGAGGCTCCTTACCCGCCAAGCAGTCCAGCATCCGCTGGGCGCGGCGGCAGCGGATGTTGGCCCGTGAGCCCAGGGTGGGGGACGACGACCTCCTGGAGCTCAACGTAGGCGGGAAGCTGATGCAGACGACTCGGTGAGGTCGGGGGGATGTTGTGTGAAGGCGCGGGGGCGGGAAGAGCTGCGGCAGGAATGTGGGTGTATTGGATCGCCGGGGCAGAGAAAAGGCCGGGCAGTGTTGGGGCGTGCGTTCGTGAGAACGTGCACTGGGTATTCATGGTCCATGTCCACCCGTGCGTGCTCTCCTGGTCGCGTGTTCCTGCGCCCGGTGCATCCACGCGCCAATACACCCACATTCGAGATTTGCTCTCCCCCTCCCTCCCTCCCTATCTCCCTATCTCCCTGCCTGCGTTTCCCCCCCTTCTCGGACACCCACCTGGTCACAGCTCCACGCTGCGGGCCATTGCGGGCAGCCGGCTGGCGAATATGTTCCGCCGGGGGGCTGAGGCGGAGCTCCGATACGACAGCCGGGGCCGGATCTGGCTGGATTTGGATCCTCCACTGTTTGAATTAGTGCTCAGATACCTGCGGGAGACCAAGATGAACGGAGGCGGGTGTCATGTGTGTGCGTGCGTATGTGTGTGTATGTGTATGTGTGTGTATGTGTATGTGTATGTGTGTATGTATGTATGTGTATGCTTATCTCTCCCTTCGGGAGTCACGGGACGTTGGGAGTCCCCCCCGTTCATCCCACCTTTCGTGATGTAATGTGATCCGATCTGGTTAACGCGGGTGTTATTCATGGAGCTGGTCAACATCACAGTGTGATGTGAATGCTCACTTACATAGATAGGCCAGTGTGTTAACTCTTTGCCGCTCGACTCGGGTGCTTCTTCCGACGCTGTTGAACACCGCCAGTCTTCTTGACCCGTGAACTGATTGCGACACGTCTCCTTCCTCCTTCCTCCTCCCTTTCACCCCTCGCATTGTACGGTAACGTCAGACACAGGCCTGGTGTCACCCGCACGCACGTGACACATAGCCTGCCTGCCTGCAATGATCTCTGACCGCTTTTGCCATTAGGTTGGGTTTGCGGTGACTCTCTCCCCCCCTCTCTCTGTCTCTCCCCCGCTCTCTCTGCTGGTACGTGTGCGGTCCGCACCGGTTACACAGGTAACCGCCGGGGCTGCCTGCCCGCGGTCCAGCCCGGTGACGTGGCGCCCTTCCGCAGCCTCCTCATGCATCTCGGACTACTGCCGTACGCGGGGGCAACCATTCCCATCGCTGCCGTACACGAGCCCCGAACCGGCGGGGAGGTCGGGACTCCGCCACCGCAGCCCATACATCCACACGTAACCACGTCCCCGGCCGTGTCTGCAGCCCCCTCCCTGCAGCCGGCGCCGCGGACTGCACATGAAGGCTATTTGCCCAAAACCCACCGCCAGCAGCAGCAGCAGCAGCAGCAGCGCCCTCAGGGCCCGCAGCAGCCTTCTGGGTCTTCACAACAGCCCCACCGACACCCTCCCAACCACCAAAACCACCAAAACCACCACCAACAACAACAACCAGCCCGGCAGCAGCTCCAGCATCCGACGGAGCCCCAGATTAAAGGTGAGGGCTCCATTGCCGACAGAGCGGCAGAACAAAGTGAGGGGACTCATTCGGAAGGACGCAGTGGGTCAGAGGCGCGAGGTGATGGCACCCCTGGCCGCCAGAGCGAGAACTGGGCCCCGGGCGCAACGTTTCGGACGTCCGCTTCGGCGTCAGCGTCAGCGTCAGCGTCGCTGCCGATTGAAGGAGCCGCTTCCGGCGGTCGGACCCTGGCCGCTGGCGGGAGCGGCGGCACCGATGCGGACGGGTCGCGGCTCTTGTCGCCACGCCGCGGTGGCGGTGGTGGCGGCGGCGGTGGACTTGGCGGTGGTGCTGACCGCTACATGACTAAGCTATCACCGCCGCCGCTCCGCGGCCTCGGGGGCGTCTCCCAGCTGTTCTACATCTCTACGGACTACAGCGAAGCCCGGGGCCTACGGGTGAGTGTCCACACTGAGGATGATGTCCGTGCCGCAACGGCGGCGGCGGCAGCGGCCGCAGCTGCAGCACCAGTGGCGGCGGCGCAAACGCCGCCTGCAGCCGAGCCGTTCGACATCTTCATCGATACGACGTACGGTGAGGGGCAGATCTCCCTTACCTTCGTGTCCAGGAGAGAGCTGCTGCCCGGCGGCGTGTTTTTGGGCCTTACATCTCGCGCGCAGCTGGACCGAAAGGGCGCGCGGATTCCATGCTACGGTTGGAAGGTGAGTGGATCAATGCCGTACTTGCGGTAAGGTCATGGGAAGAGTGAGCGAGGGGAACAACCGACGGCTTTGACAGGTGGCCGGTGACCGGTGGTGGTGTCGTGCGGATGTGAGCAAGCGTGCGGCAATGGTTGGCCCGCCCCCGTCCAAGGTCCGGTACCACTGCCACTACAATTTCGTCGTGCCGGCACTGTTATTCGGCCAGGAGTATTCCTATGGGTCGTGGTTGCGGTTGCGGCTGCAAAAGGGCGTGTCCAAGAGATGTATGAATCTTTTTTCACATAGAAGTCTCAAAAGTTTTCATCTGTGAAGGTCTTGGTCCTCCAGTAAATGGTGGGTATGTGAATCGGCGTGTTTTTGGCACTTGTGTTTTGTTTCCGGCCGCCACACGCCTATTTTGGTGACACCAAAGTCCACACCCGGCTGCTCCATGGTGTGGCAATCATGTAGAGCAACGGCTGCACCTACAACGACCACACTGGAGGCGGACGACTTGGGGGCGGCAGCAGTAGCAGTATCAGCAGCGGCAGTCAGGACGGTGAGGCGGCCTTCCTCAGCAGCAGTGGCTCCGGACGCATCCGTCACGGCGCCGCGGCCGGTCTGGCCGGCAGCCCGGGACCGTGGTCGAAGGCAGGCTCACCTGACGCTGCGGCGGCCGGGTCGGAGGGCGGCGCCTCCTGGCGGGTGCCGCCGCTGTTCGGATCATCGGCGGACACCACGCAAGCACCGGAGGAGGATCAGAAGCCTCTTTGGCGGAAAGGTGCGTGCGTGGCAAGAGGGGGTTGATAGACTGCTCTGGAGACATCGATCCTTCATTCAATGTGAAATCGTGTCGGTTGGGGGCTCTCCAGGGAACCCTGCTGGGACCCCGGAGAGCGGTATACAGCGGTACAGGTGTGCAGATGTGTCATGTCCAAGAAGAGCCTACGTCTCACACCCGCATTTCCGCATTTCCGCATTTCCGCTCTTTCCCCCCCCCCCGCTCAATCCTCTGGGTCGCGTCCATCTCGACAGGAGACTCGGTGGAACTCATCATGCGACAGGGTCAGCAACACAACCAGCTGCTGCTCAAGGTCAACGGCCAAGCACTAGACGTCATCAACCGCCTGCCATCGTTCCGCCATTGGTAAGTGTGGGCCGTACGTGCTGGGAAGCTGCAATAAATCGCGTGGATGGATAAGGCCCAACGGGACTCTCCAACCTTCACAAGCCAGCAACCTCAGGCCTTGTGCTGCCTTCTGTTACCCCCGTCAACTTGTGGGGTAGGCACGGGTATGGGCATGGGTATGGGCACGGGTATGGGTACTGTCCCTGAAGTCGCTGAGGGTGAAAACTCCCGTCTTAACCCCCGAGCAATTTCCCCCGCCTCCCATCCGGCAGGAGCTGGTATGTGGGCCTGTGGGCAGGCGGTGACATCAGCTGCGCCGTTTTCCAGCGGGATCAATACGCGGTGTACTGGGGTGACTACGCCGTGAAGAGGTATCTATGATGGAGGGGGAGGGGGAGGTACCTATGAGGGAGGCGAGTAATCGAGTCCTAGTACTGTTGCTGAAGAGCATAGAGTGGGAAGGAGGGAGATTGGCGGCGGGGACTGATTGAGTGCTTTAGGATTAAGGAGGGCGGTATGAGGAGAGGGGGGAGTCCGTGAGAGGTGCTGTGGTCAGCACTACTGGTTGACGGGGGTGGATACGAATGAGGGCGTGTGTGGTCAGCACCCGTGGATTGACGTGACGGACGGAAGAGTGGAGGGAAGCGCCTGAAAGAAAGAAAGAAAGGAAGCCCCGAGAAGGAAGAGAGCTGTATTTGTCGATATGTGAGCGGCGGGGGAGGGCATTGTATGCATGTATGATTTATGTACGTATGTCTGATGTGTTGAATGTGCTAGCAGCTGGATATGCCATCGACACTGTAAGTCCACGCCAACGCCAACCCCAGGCATTAAGAACTCTGCAAAGGGGGCAAACGGTTCGGTGGTGCAAGATCGAAGTTGGAGTATCAGAGGACGGGACGCAGTGTCGTGAAGGAGTGTTACGGGAAGTGTGTGTGGAACGAGAGGGGCGCAGCGCGCAGGACGAGTGGCCACGTTTGCAGCAACGAGGGCGAATTGCTTTCGGTTCGGCCGTTTCATTTCATTACATTGCGTTGGGCACTAGAAGCGCCAGTAGGAATACATTTGTACGAGTGTAGCGTTTGTCGGCCGGTAGGTCGTAGAATCTTGGAACTGCGGTCTTGTACTGAGGGAGCTGCTTCGTCATAAGGGATTATTCCTCGACGAGTGAACGCTTCCAGGTTGTCGTGGCAACAGCGCGTCGTTGATTACATAGGGTGATGAGAAGCGGAATAGCTTTTGAGTGGTGGTGATGGTGGTGGTGGTGGTGGTGGGGCGCTTGGCGAGGTTGGCGGAGGCTGCTCGGGCTGTCGAGGTGGTGTACTTTGTCTGTGTATCTTCAGCCACCGCCAAATGAGAAGCGACCACGACATTGACTGTCATTGATCGCTTCGTTCCGTTTCGCGCTCTCGAGCGTTCGCGAGGGGGCTAGGGGGCCTTGTCTTGGTGTGCTGCGGAGGCCTGGGGGGTGTTGGGACCTGCTGGGTCTTCGATTGGAGCATGCAGCGTGGGTGGGAAAGTGGCTTTTGTCTTTTCGAGCTGACCGGTAATGATTTGATGTGTGGGATAGCTGCGTAACATGGGGGGTGGCCGTGTTCTGCTGTCAGCTTTCGTTTGTGTCATTTTAGGACGTGCTCCTTCCTATCTCTCCTCCCGGCTCGTGGACGTGGCTAGCTGGTACCGAGCTGGGGCCATCATCGCCAAATGCGGCTTCCTCAGGTCCCTCCCTCAGGTCCCTCCCTCAGCTGGATGTCAATCTGTATTATGTCTGTAGCTGTTTATGTGTTTGGTTGTCCCCGACATGGGTGAACCCGATGATGATGATGATGATGATTGATGATGATGATGATGCTACGTTTGGGTTAGCATTCCTAGGCTGTTTGAAATCATAGTGTGAATCGGTGATAGTGTGAGAGGACCTGTACAAGCGCATTGACGGTTTCGGTTCCCGGTCGCCATCTTCCACCGCTGTCATCGTGGCTGTCGTGAAGGTGGTAATCACCTTGTGAAGTGCTTTTGCTGTTCGTTGCTAACGGTATGATGTGTTGCGGTTCTCCTGTCAAATGCAGCTCAGCAGCGTTTCCGTCATGGGTCGACACGGGTCAACGTGGGGCAACGCCCCTTGGCCTGTGTATTGCACACCCACAAGAGTCGAGAGGGTGTGTGTGTGTTAGCTGTCCGGAAGTGTCCAAATAGGCGGGACCTGGGATAAGCATGTGGGCTTCTCTGGACCTCCCATATGTTGACAGGTTAAGATCTGTTGGCCACGCCGGCACGCAGGAGGTTTGTGTTGAAAAACCTTTCAGGACAAACAGGCTGGGCGGTGCATCATTTTACCGTACTGGCAGGGAGGGGGGGTCGCACCTCGCTCGCTCTGCCTGGACCGAGCAGGCTCAGTTCTCTCATGGAAAGGACGACATATTTGACGAGGAGCCGGGATGGCAATCCTGTAATATCTCTTCCATTCCCTTCGGCTCTGTTCTGATCCGAACATGTTCTGGGTCTCTGTGAAGCAGCGCATGATCGTCACGGTTACGAGACTGTACAGCCTACACTGGATCGGATCTAGCATGCTACTTTTTGCTCAGATCTCTGAACAAAACTGTCCAGCTTGGATGTAGATACAGATTTATGCCAGAGCGGATATAGGCAACCCAGCTGGAAGCAGGAAGTGACCCCTGGCTGGAAGCTGTTTCCACACATCCGCACATCGCAGCAAAAACTAATGAACTGTTCTTCCCTGCTGTATACAACAACGGATAACGCGTACGCTCGAACGCGCTGGCTCTTTCCCCCAAATTCACCCGACACCCCCACCCCTTGGTTTTACTTCTCTCCTAAGAGGCTCTTCTGGCCTTCTTGGGCCACCCGTCACCCCCCTTCTTGCTTCTGAGGGCCTTACCTTGGGGTCGAAATGGGTCGCCAAATCCTCGACTCTGTAACACATGTACCCATTACATTAGATTGCCGCCGGTGTCCAGCTGCCCCCAAACAATCTAAGACTATTCCCGCACACCTGCTGCCGTCTTTCGCCTTCCACAAAGTTCCAATCAACTCGGCCCCCTCCTCCCCTCCCCTCTCCTACAACCCAAAAGCCCTACTAGTATTACTGCTATTACTACGATGCCAAGGACGACTAAGACGACTACTTCTACTTCGTCACACCTGTGAGCAGCCCACCTGAGCGCACCACGCAGCGATGCCGATCATCGAAGCAAGGGTAGCCCCCCAGAACCCGCTCACTGCGGCTAAGTCTCCTTCACTGAGACCCCCTCCCAGCAGCGCGCTGTGGCGCTATGCATGTATTGAAGTGCTATTGGCTACTGCTCACCATCAAACCATCAGTAGCAAGACCAGTCGCTGCACAGAGCCTCACAACAGCCTTACCGAGCTGGCACCAGGTTGATGTGATCGGGTGACAGCTGCTGCGGAACGAGTCGGAACCCTAAGGTCCAGACGGGTCAAGATGAAGCCGACCACCAATCAAGATGACGCAGGTGCGGCAATCACGGAGGGCGCAACGTTTCCCACCCGGGTGTAACAAACAAGCCATGCTTCCTCTATTCGCATCTTCCTCTCGCCCCTCCGACACACCCCATACCCATCCACAACCAGTTCGCTGGATCCCTATCTTCACCACCACCACCGCTAAAACCCTACCTACCTCCGCTACCCCGGTCATCATCGACGCCGACGCCGACGCCGACGCCGACGCCACCAACACTTCATGTAATGGTACCCAGAGGGGCGCCTCCTCCCCACCGGAGGGCAGCAGCACGTTCCCCGTCTTCTTCCGCTTGAAGCCACCTAGCTGCATGACCACCTGCCAGGCTCGGCCGGTGCGCCAGGGATGGTCCGCCTCGGGATGGGGCTCAGGGGGCTCTGCGGTCATGTGGCGCCGTCGGTGGCGGACCTGGGGATGTAGGGTGTTGCAGTAACATCGGCGGGTCGGGGGCGAAATGGACCGCTGCGTCCGGCAATGCACTCCCACTCCCTGCATCCCTGCATGGTGCCGCGCTAAAATGTGTTTTGCGTTCTGGATTTCGGTTCAAGCTAGTGACCCTGCTCTCCCCTGATGTCTCCTGCTCTCCCCTGAAAGGCTTTTTCACACACACGCACAAACGCAAGGGGGACACCCACTCCTCCCTACCTGGGCGCTGCTGACCCCCAGGGCCTCGTCGCGCGTCTCCAGCTCATCGGCCGGCAGCTGCCCGTCCACCAGGTAGGACATCACGAGCTGCGCGGGACCCAGCGGCATGGGGTCGCCCCGGTCCACCTGCGCGCAGTACGGAGTGGCCAGCCGTGTACGGACGGAAGCGAATCGTGTGACAAGTTGTTACAACCCGAGGAGCACGGCCGGTTGGGATGAGGCTTTTACCTGTACGGCACATCGTAGTACTGACGCCATATATGTTGAAGGGCGATCAACATGATGCGCCTCACGAACGAGACAGAAATAATGCCGAAGTCATCTCCAGGAGATGATGGTGGTGGTGCGCCATAATGATGATGAATGGCGTCACCGCGCAACTACTTGCACATATGGGTCGCTAGGGCACTAAACTTGCGTGACAATTGGGCATCGAGCGCTCTCCTCTCGCGAACAGTATTGCGCACAAAGCAACACATACTGTTGCAGTGCCCGGCGTCCCACTGGGCCTACGCCTCCCAGCTTGCCCAGCTTACTTGTTAAGTTTCGGAGCTTCTTTGAGTCATCCCGCTGCCGAGGCCCTGAACACAACAACGGCCCCTCTGTTCGGGTCCTGATGTCTGGAAGGATTGCAGCAGTATGGTGTACCTCGACACTGCGTCTTCAAATCTACGTGAAGGCTGACCCTCGGGTCGATACGGAGTACGGACCCTTGACGCCTAGCCCACCTCAAAGTATGAATGACGTGGTTGTGTGATTGGGCGTGTTAGATAGGTGAGGATCTCTGCACGCAACCAATTGTGCGAGGGGCTGCTTAATTATTGCCGGTATGTGGCGCATCAACCGCAAACCCGCAACACCTCCTCCTCCCCCCCTCGCCCGCCCTGTCGGCTCCCCGCTTGATTCCCGGCGCTGCGTCATACGTTGTACGACATGTCGCGGGAAAATGTCTGCAAGCTGGCGGTGATCCGCGTCCAATATCTCCACCAGCGCCGCCTCCGCCTCCACCTAGCGCGATGTGCATGTGGGATGCGGTCATCAGTTGCTAATCGTTATTCGGTTGACTGAGAATAACTGACTCGGCCTGAAAAGCGATCCATAAGGTAGCCCATATCCTCAAAGATGCCCCGCCCCTGCCCCCGCCCCCGCCCCTGCCCCTGCCCCTGCCCCTGCCGCTGCCGCTGCCGCTGCCGCTGCCGCTGCCACTGCCGCTGCCGCCGCCACTGCCCCCTCCTTCAATGGGTCTCCCCGGCAGCTCAACACCCACACCTCCCCAATCCCTACATTTCCAGTGCCTCTCACCATGCGTGTGACATCCGTCTAAATCACCAGCAGCACCGGATCGGAGCCCGAAGGGTCCCCGCAGCCGCTGCTCAGCTAATACCGGCGCCTCCGCCGCTACCCTGGCTGCCGCAGCGGCTGCCGCAGCCGCGATCCCGGCCCACGGGTCATCCGCCGGTGCGTCATCAACTGCACATTTCACAAGGCCCAGAAAACGCAAACTCATTCCCTTTCGGGGCAGCAGTAGCAGCACCAGAACCACCACCACCACCACCACCACAGAATTCGCAGTAGCAGCCGCAGCAGCTGAAGTTACAGTCACAGTAGCGCTGTTCCGCAGCAGTAGCTGCGTCTCCAAAGACAAGCCCTCATCATGTGGTAGGTGTCGAGAGAACCTTGGCGGGACGTCAGCGATGGGGTGGTATTGTGACGTTGACCGGTGAAGTAGATGTGTGCTTCCAGTGACGTTGACCAGAGGAGGTCGTATACTGGCTGCTGGACTGGCAGAAGTCGGCGGCGGCGGCCGTGGGGGTGGCGGCGGCGGCAATGACCACCTGCGGGATAGCGGCGACGTTGAACTGGGCGCTCGTTCACGGGGCCCGATGCCGCCACCGCCACCGCCACCGCCACCACCACCGCCGCCGCCACCGCCACCGCCGCCGCCATCTTGTTTCTCTTCCTCCACTCTAAGACATTGCTTCGGCCTGCCAGAGGGCCCGATGCCGCCTTTACAGCCACTCATGAGACTGCCGCTCGCACACGGAAACGGCGGCGGCGGAGTGCCTCCACCACGGCCGTTACTGCCATCTTCATCGCCAACTGGATTGATCCTCATAATCTGCTCGCCAAGGCTGTCGCTGCCACAGCTGCCACAGCTGCCACCGCCATCGCCGCCGCCGCCGCCGCTGCCGCCACCTACAGTAGCAACCACCTTGCCGTCCATGGGCTGAGAGCGATGTCGTACGAAGGACCCCGCGCCACTCCTGCACGTATTGAGATGTCTCCCGAGGGGGATGTTTGCGATAAAACTACACACCCTGTGGGTTTCGATCCCCACCCGACGTTCACGACTCTCCTGACTCTCCGATGATGGATTGTCCCCGAATCCGTATGCGGAACACATTTCACAGGTCACAAACCCGCATGCCGCAAACCCGTCTACTCTCATTTCCCCTCTTCCTTCCCACCACCTCATTCTCCCCACCCCACCCCGCATCTTCTCCCCACGTTCCCTGACCCCCTACTGCAGTACGCACCCGGGCTCCTTTGACCGCCTGAATGGCGTCGTCAAGGCGCTCGGGGTCCGTGAAGAGCTGTAGCAGCGGGGGCCGTAGCTGCTCTTCCCGACCACCTGGTTTTGGTGCAGTACAAACCTGGTTTGACACAAGTGTACGGCAGTCCCCGGGCATTAGGACAGGGTTTGGCAGGCATGTTACGCCCGATTGAGATAGCAGGTTACGGAGCAGCAGCACCAAGGAAGCGTACGGAAAACCAGAAAAAATAAATCTTCGGCTCGTCGCCTCATAAACTTCTGCTTTGTTGTTGTGCGCGCGTGCATATGTGCCCACCAGCACCAGCCTCGTCAGTGCGGTCAGCATCACCAGTATCTTCATCATCGCCGTCAATATCGTCCGTACGATTTCGTCCCCCCTTCCGACTCACCCCCTGCGGTCGAAACCTGTGACGGTGGAGGGAATGCTGGATAGCATGAGGTAATCTTGCTGGACGGAGAGCTCTTTCCGCTCGTACGCTATGTCAAGCTCCAGAACCAAGCAAGGCACGAAGCCGGGGCCTTGAGATTCCGCCAGGACCCTCACAGCAAGTGCCTGAAAACGTCCACATCTGCGAAAATCCTTCTCATAGGCCTACTGATACAGGTGCTGTGCGCCGTGGGAGTGCAGCTGCCTGGTGCTTCGCGTCCGATTTATCCAACCTTCACGAAAAATAGGCTTTTTTAAACACGTATACAAACTGTTTTGCTTTGTAACCACCGGAAGTACCTTAATCTGGGAGAGCCACCTAATTTTAACTAGCGATTCCACAACAAAGCTGACATGACATAATACCTTGATCTGATTTTATATAATCCCTGGAAAAGCTTCTCCACGAACGTACAATCATCTCTGAACCCGACTCCCTATTTTTTAATCCGCCTAATCCACGCTTGTAAGGACGTTAGGCCCCTCGTCCAACAACGCTAATCCTTGCTAATCCATGCGATGCTTACATTCACCGCGAATTAAGCCCTAATCGTCTATTTTAATCCTAGTGTAAACGCCCCCTAAGTTTGAGCCACTCGAGCCAAGCTGCCGAGGCCTTGGCAAATGGAAGAACGGGAGAAGCTGGAAATGATAATTAGAGACCTAGAAGCAGAGATACGGGTGCTGTCGGCAAAAGCCGAGTCGGCCGAGGACACCGAAGACAAGAAGTTTTACAGGGCTCTCCTTCTCAAGAAGGAAGACCGCCTTCTCAAGGAGAAGGAGAAGGAGGTCCTTCTCCTTGAGAAGGACAAGGATCTACGGAAAGAGAGGCTTATGCGACTCGAGATGCAGGGAGCGCGCGGTGAGATTGGTGAGCTCTGCCGCCTTGGCCTGAACAAAAACACCAGCCCTAGCATCCCGCTTGAGCTATCGCGAAGGGCGCGGCGGAGTAGGCTGGCCATCGGCCGGCGGGGAGCTACCTCTGCCGCTGTGGGCGCAGCTGCGCGTGACCCAATAATGGCGACCGATTGCCTGACCGACTGATGAATATCCTCAAAGCATGTTGGGGTTGTTGTTTGCGCGTGGCACCTTGAAGCTGCAGTCTCGGCCGCTTCCATGTCGTGCAGGCTCGGCGGCTGGCCTGGGGGTGGAGAGCACGACAGGATCCGGTGAGTTTGTGTTGCGACATCGCCCAGGGATGTGAAGACGGATCTGCTCACGGCGGCTTGGCCTGACAGAGAATTCGCCTGTGGTGATACCTCGTCCGTTGAGCCCTTGCTTGTTATCATTGAGCCTCGTGAATGTGGCACGGCGTGCGCTTGCTGACCAGCTGCTGCCCTCGGCCGCTTCTGACAGGCGCACCGGCAGCACCCCAGAACGCGGCATCTGGTGGTACGAGCGGTGGTAAGTTGCTGTTCTCATATGATTGGGGCCACGTTTCAGCTGCAAGTGGTCCGGGGTTTGCAGGGTGTAGCTGGGTGTGGTGGCAACTCAAGTGGCATGGCTCGCTGGCTGGGATTTCAAGCGCGGTGCAGCCAGGTCTATGCTGGCTTTTTGTGCCAGGTTTCTGGGAGGGGTTATCGGAGTATTTAGTTAGAACGTGTAGCTGTGTTCGTCTGTATTTTTTTCTATCGACTATAGCGCACATTGTCGTCTATTAGACGATTGGAAATAATAGATGGACTATAGTTGACATGGACTATAGTTGCCGACTATAGTCGATGATCGACTATAGACGATGTCGACTATAGTCGATGATCAACTATAGACGATGGCATCGTCTATTGATCGACTATAGTTGAATCGACTATAGTTCGTCTATAGCTGCTCTCCCAAAATACAGACGTTGGTCAGCAATGCTGAAATCGGCCGACAGCAGGTGATTATGCCTCTGTGCGTGGTGCTGCACATATATGTAGCCCGACAAAAGCCACCCGACTTATGCCTTGCCTGGAGCGGCTCACCTATAGCTTGGTATGCTGCCTGTTGCATTATGTGTGCTTTAATGTGTGATGCAGTGAGCAAGTTTAAAACTGTTGAGTGGTGATCGGTGCGCGGTTGGTTGGTGACGGGCAGAGGACAGGTACATAAAGGCCAGTTAGCACACGCTCTCCAACTGCCGCATGCTTCATATTCCTTAGCTTACTCGTTAAAGTTGTTGCAACAGGTGTGATCGAGGCCTCAGGACAGCTGATGGAGGCGGTAACAAAGATGGAGGCGATGACGGAGGCGCTGACAAAGATGTTGGAGGCGGAGAAAGAGGCGAGGATGGAGGTGGTGACAAAGATGGCGGAGGAGGTGAAAGAGGCCGTGACGGAGGCAGTGAAAGAGGCGATGACTGTTGTATTACACAACTTAATAATACAATTTAATATTGTAGACGGCGAGAGAACCCACAAACATGGTAGTGAGAACTGAAACGTGGTAGTAAGAACTACCGATTGATAGAGCGGAAGACCTTTATGTGCGCTGGGAGATCCCGTACGACGGATCAGACTATCATCGAGATAGGTATATTCGAGGCCTTAATAAAAGATTCGACTTTTATTTATCAACCGATAGATAGTTCATATGGTGGGATGGTCGACATCCCAAACTACCAGTGACGCGTGTCACCAAGCTTCCCGTGAAGCCCCGCCTACCAGTGTAGGACTTAGGTCAGCGGACCTTTTAAGGATGTTGTATACGACAACTATCCCCCCTCCGGATGCAGCGTCCCCGCTGCGTCAAGGGCTCGTTGCTTAGCTTCAGCCAGTGCCTCTGCTAAGTCAGCCGTAAATTGGGACGCTGACTCCCAAGTGTTATGCTCGGACGACTGTATGTTAACAGATATCGGGGTCTGTTAAACCATATTCGTACCAGTCGTAGCAGGGTAGTTCCAAGTGGCTTCGAACCAGGAAATTACCTCGTAGCAAGTTGGCATTGGGTATGACAACTTGATGGTATTTCCTCTCTCATTTCGTGCAAAGACCTTCTTCTGTTAATAAGGTGTCCGGTGCAGAGAGTTTGGAACCTCAAGGATCATGTGAATATGTACACCGGAATGATCCATCGAAGATGACCTTGCCAGGAAAGGTCTGATGTAGCGACAGATGGCAATGTAGCACATCTCCTACATTTAGCAAGTTGACGTAATGTTCCCACATATTTACGATATGTGCAAGGAACGCATCCATCTGCATGTTGCGTGGTAAATGCAGTTGCGCTGCAATGTAACCAACTATTCGACAACATGGTACACTTCGATGTACTTTGGCAATAGCTTCACGGAGCAGTCGGTTGCCAAACAGAGGACTTTGTACTAAGCAGAATCGATCTGCACTGGGAGAGGGTTATATCTCTCTTATCCAGTTCATAGTACATTTCGGACGTTATGGGCAATCTCTAGGCATGCTTTGCAGCTTCGAGATGGAAGATGAAAGACTTAACGTAGGTCTTGGCTATCAGGACAGATAGGTCAACTAACCCATGCCAAACTATTGTGGCAGAGTTATACCTGTAGTTAAGAAGGATATCGACTCCTTAACTAAGTGTTTCACAGCTTTGTTCATCGGGAACTCGGCGGCTGTGATACACATATCCCACGATCTTGGGATCCGTCCTGCGAAAGCCAGCAGCATAACGCCGAGCGTGCGATTTATGTGCTCCGTCCGCCCGTCAGTCTGCAGATGATAGGACATCAGCTTAGGCATTCGTACCTACGAGCTTTGCCTAACGCATCACAGAACTGAGTTATATTCGTTTGGGATGCAACCGATGACTCTATCAGAAGCAGTTTCTTTGTCTGCTCTGCCCTAACCTCGTGGTTATAGGTGCCAGGTGGGCAATTTTCGTGAATTAATCAACGAAAATGCATCTCACATCTTACCCCCCCTGCGTTTTCGTCCAGCAGAGAGACAACGGTGTCTAGGGACTTCGATCCCACAGGGCACCTGGGATAGGTACAGTGCATTTTGCCTGGTGATGGGCCCGTGCGGGGGTTATACCGTTGGCACATCACAGGACAGGATGTTATCGATAGATAACACCCTTTTGTTCAGACCTTGGCCAGAGGTTGAACTGGATACCATCAGGTCATCCAACCTAACCGTTGTAGGATTTAACAGGTTTATGTATAGTAACCTGGCCTGACTCGTGCAGGGCTTCGCTATAGGAATTGTTGCATCGGCAACACGTATTCCCCCTCCAAGTGCAGCATCCTTACTGCCTTGAGGAAAGTTCGGCTTCATCGTAGAAGCAAAGTCCACATCGTGTGGATTGCAGCTGCAGCGTACACGGACGCCATCCCGGGATTAAACTACCATGCAGAGAGGCCTCATGCAGCCTTCTGAGGCAAAACTACCTTCGTACACCTCAAGACAACCCCACCTCAAACGTAAAACACCAAGATCGACGGAACCAACAGTGAAACGCCTGTTTGAGCTCGGTAAACAGGATTCAAAGCCAGAAAACAAACGGTTTTCCATACTTAAAAGCAATCAGAGAGATTATCTCCAGGATTGGTTTTAAGGGCCCATGGCTTCCGCAAGGTAAGAGCAGCGGGTTGTCATAGGGGCAGGTAGAGTCGAGCTAAGTGGAGTAGTGTCCACTCAAGAGGTTGGAAGAATATTCCAAGCTGCGTGAGACAGCTTCGAACGTGGCTGACCCCAGAAGCTACAAGAGTGGTCATTATGGACCCGTATCTCCTGTAGAGACCAACAGAAGCGCATCGTCGGGGGGTGCAGTAACTAAAGGGTGATAGCCCGTGCGTGAGGCTGAGTCGGGCCTGACGTCATTAACGACAATGACGTGTCCAGGCGTTTTCGTATTATTTTCATACGCGAGATATAATAGTCGTGAGGGTCAGATGTGCACAGACGTGCCACCGTGACCGATGCGACTATGTAGCGCCCGCCAATGAAGACTTCGTAGGTACCGGTTCGAAACCTTCGTACATGGACGCGCGGAGCGGTACGACACCGATGACGTCACTCCTGTCATACGTGGACGCGCGGAGCAGTACGGCAGCGGTGCGACGCGACCGCACGCACAACACGCAGCACGTCGCATCGCACGCGTTAGGCGCATTGGCTAAGGGAACAAGCAACCCGCGAACAGCATAATGCCTAATGCATTGTGCACAACGCTGCAAGCATACATCGCGTGATCGTTATCGCGATAAGTGCGCATGGTCCAGCGACTTGGTCGCGGACGACCTAGAATGCATAATGCATTGCACATCAATGCGCCCTAATGATAACACGTGCACTATGCATACGCACGCGCTCGAGCACAATAATGTGAGCGCACCCCGAGGTCGCGAGGCAATGGCTCGAACAATGCGGCGCGTCGAATGCAACACTACGCGCGATGGCGTAGTCGGCACCTTTACGCAAGTAAAGAACATTGCACTATTGCTATGACAGCTTATAAAGCAATATCCGCACGCGGGATCACGGTAGTACACTTACTACTTGCAGATCTCTTGTACCGCGAGCCGTCGCTGCAAGTATATCTGCTATGCTCATTGACGGCCTAAGTATGAAATATGAGTGAAGTCATGCGCAATCATAACGATTGGCGTTGAGACAAGCTAACCACGCCTTGGTTGAGCTTACACCTTATATATCACTTCTGGTCGTATTTCTTGGATAAGCCCGAGCACCGATTTGCATCGGTTAGATGATGATTGCCTCGGCTAGGCACTGATAGCCTATCACGTCATCTACGCCTGTTTTGGAATATACGTTGTAACTCCTGGCATCAAAGACTTTTTGCTGCCTCGATTGGTACATTCTTATATAATCGAGCATGATGCACTAAGCCTGGTCCTCCGCAGAATCAATGGGCGATTGGCAGGAGGGATACAACAGTTGCTGGCTGCTGCGGCTGCATCCTCGGATCATGTGCACGAGTTACTGCTGCACCCTGGGGGGGCACAGCCGGACCCGCGCCTGGCTCTCTAGCCTGCAATGCCGCAGTCATGTGGTTATCGTTAGTTGCTGGTGTTGCAACAATATTTGCAGCCGTTAGCCTCTCCGGAATTATATCTAATTGCGCTCGCATTATAGGTGTTTGTGGTGATAGGATCCGCCCTGGCCATGACGGCATTGTTGTATCTCTGTCATATCCGCCTAAAGCAAAGGCTCGATCGAAGGATGCCAGACAATTGGCCAACCTGGATATTATCCATGAGATACCCCAGGATACTACAGGCATCAGGTTACGGAAGCGACTAGCTAGGCCGACCAATCCGTGCCTCACTTCGCTTTGATTAATATTTCCGCCATCTGCTGGGTATTAGGCACAATATTAGCCTCGCCCGCATTTATTATTTGTGGCGTTCATATTTGGACATGTTGCGCCCAGAACTTGCCCGTAGGCATAAACTTCTCAGTGCCCATAGGCTATTGAAACGATATTGGGCTACTTTGTTATTCGCCCGGATTAGCGGTTCGGTTCGCGCCACCTGTAGGTTGGTCGTGGTCATGATCGTGAAGTGTAATATCGCCCGTAGGCTCATATCCTTCCGTGCCCGTAGGCTGCGGAACCAGTACAGGATTATTTTCATTATTATTATTTGTTAAAATATTATCTAGAGCGCCACCCGTAGGTTGGTCGCCCGTAGGCTGACTCTGCAATGGCAACCCTGGAACTGGATCCCCAACCCGCTCAGGAAAACGTGAAGCAAATAAGTTGCCGATTCTTTGAAGGAATGATAAAGCTGCGGGCGGTGAGAGGGAGGAAAAGCGTTGAAGAATTCGTACCTCAAGCTGCTCGCCATCACCATTAGGCGCCGGGTCGGCAGCGGAATCACCAGGGGGGTTGTTAGCTTCCAATAGCAAAACATTTTGCTGCTCAGAGGCTGAATCGGGAATGCCTGACAATGCGCCGCCTTCTCCAGACATCTAGTCTCCACCGAAATTCCTAGAGGAAGTTCGAAAATCAACTCGCACCAATATAACAGCCTACCTGGCACCTTAGAAGAGACGACTAAACCGAGATGGAGGTGTTGATAAACACCGGGGTCTTCCCAGGGATTATATACTCGCTTACAGTACGGCATAGGCGCAGATGTGGTAGTGTTGTACCATTAGATGACGGCTTCTGAACCATCTGGAGAGTTGGCGATAGAGATCTGACCATGTACGGTTACCATGTACCGGATTGTACAGCCATAGCCGTAACTATGTACTGCTCCGTACCGGATAGATGTATATGTACCGCTATACGGTATGCACCTTTATAATCATTAATAGGTTAGAGAGAAATGTGTTTATGGAAATATTATAAGTTGTGATGTAGTCTGTTACAGCCTCAACCTCAGGATCCAAAGAAGACTGAGCGGTGGTCGCATTCAAATGCAACCTAGGCCTCACAAGCAGTCCGTGGGCACCCTTCCGGATCATCTGGATGGCCTCTTTACACCCGACTGGCTTGGGTTCAGCACGCTGCCCCATGGCTTTCACAGCGTAGTTAACCACAGGCTCCACTTCAGTTTTACCCCCCTCTGGCTCAACACTTGCAAACGGCACGAAGGGTATTTTGCACGACAGAGTCCCCTTACGTAGGTGAAGGGTTCCAGACTCTAAGTCAATGCCAGCCCCATACTGCCGTAATGTTGAGGACCCCAGTATATATGTCGCAGCATCAGTCAGCTCGCGCAACACATAAGGTTGGGTCGTAATATGCAGAGGACCTATACACAGGCAAAGGGTGACCCTGCCCAATATGGGTTGCTTACCCCCATCCGTGAGGGTAACCTGCGACCATTCCGACGACTGTGGGCACAGACCCAATGCATTCACCTCTGCCGTTGAGATGAAGTCGTCACTGGCACCAGTATCGACGAGCGCCTTCAGGGTGCGACCAGCAAGATTGACCTGAATCAAGGGAACCCGATTGTCTGCCGGTACCAACTCTGCGGACGAAAGCAAGATGCTCAGGGCGGGTTCGAAACATTCGGCAGAACCCTCAGGATGAGGTGCAGGAGATTCGTACCAAACATCAACGGCGTAGGCCTGGACCGGCAACGGAACAGGTGCACCTGCTACATCAACACCGTTATACAGAACGGTGCCCGGCTCGAACCGGCAGACTTACCGCATACCCGCTAGCAAAGTCGAGGCTTTTAACCGACTATAAGCAGGTAGAAGGATGCAAGCGGCAGTGTCTGGATGTTGACGCCTACATCTCCTATAGAAGGCCAGCTGCGCTTGCAGCTCACACAGAGATGAGGGGGGGAACAAGACGGTGTGACCCAACAAATCGATAGACGCCAGCGGCTTGCTCGGTGCAAACAGGTTACACAGCGAGTCAAAACCTACACGTCCTGAGCGACCGTCGAGCGACAATCGACGTCCAATCACGCACTCGCTTTGTTCAAGGACCGAAGGCAACAATGCCCTCACGGCTTGCCGCACTGACGACAACCGCCCACCCTCTAGTTCCGACTTCCCAGGTGGAGTCCCCTCCGAACCATCCTGGGCAATCCCCTACTTCGGCCGCTGAGCCAAAGGCGGTAGCATCGGGCAATCCTTCGTAGGATGTTCCGCAGACGCACATCTCAGGCAAACCTTCATGCTCTTCTGACACTTAAGTTCGGAATGCGTGCAGCCCCATTTATTCAGCCAACCGTCGTTGGTGCGTTGTTGCTTCGTCTCGTTCTTGGCTTCGTGCACAGCCACAGCAGACGGTGAACCTCCCTTCCTCTTGCCCTTGGCCGGATCCGCGCATTGACCTGTGCCGGTTGACCCTTTGCAGTTACCCGATCCGGAAGCGCTGTGAACACCGTGACCGCGATCCGTGCGAACGGTGGTCACTGCTACCGTTGGCGTTCAACGCTCCGTTTCGGCCCCCTGGTCCATGGCAGCAGTGTTGAACGTCGGATCCTGCACTCGCACGGCATTAACATGAGGAACAGGTTTAACAGCACGCTGACCAGCCAAGAGACGTTTCTCGACCCCGCGCGCAAAGCGCACCAAATCCCCATAGGACTCAAAGTCCTTCCCCGCCAAGTCCGTGGCACATTGCGTCGCCAGGACCTCAGACAATCCACGCTGAAACCAAAAGATGCGATCGTCCTCCGTCAGGTTACCGATAGGCGTGATCAGGGCCTTGAAGCGCGACTGGTACGCTGGTACAGTCTCATCATGGCGGATTCGATACGAGCCAGAGGCCAACGTATTACGGGCCTCCACGCTAAGCGGTTGAACCTCAGGAGCAAAGCGTGCAAGCAGAGCGTCAGTCAACTCTTCAAATGTGTATGTCCGCCTTGCCGTTGTCCACTGATCGTACCATGTCTTCACCACACCCATGAGGGTGTTCCCGACGAACAGACACTTCACAGGGTCACGATCACCACCACTCACCAGTTGCAAGTACATGCGAACATCACGCAGGTATGCATGAGTTGTATCAGCAATGCTAGGCTCAGCATCCTTATGTTTCGCGTCATGTGGGATGTCTAATTTCGGGACAGGAATCGACAGTTTCATCACCTCTCCATCGTCGTCGAATCGACCTTGACGAGGCGGTGTGGCAGACGGACCCCTCTGCTCCTCGCGTCGAACGGGGCCTGCTTCGGCTGCCGTGACAGGAACAGTCGGATGGATAGGAGTCCGTGGGTCTAGTAGCGCAAAGGGATCTCGGACACCGTCAACGACATGCGTATATGGGCCCCTCCGAGATGTCTCAGGAACGACGGATGTGTCGGCACGACCGTCCCCCACTACTAGCCCTACATCACCGCTACCAGATGCCATGGTAAATCGGCAACTGACCGGTCACAACCTTGTGCGATAAAGGCACTCTCACACAGGTATCGGTAGAGTGACAATCAGACGGTTTTTAAGCCTACCGACGGATAGCGCTCCCTGCAGGTACAGCAAGTATCTGTCCAAGAAGTCTCGCACTTCGCGTGTACGCGCGACAAGCACTCGCAACTGGTCCGGACTCAAGTTCGAATCAGTTGATGCCGCAGCAAGCGAGACTCGATTCGATTCACCTGCAGGCTCAGAAGCACGTACTTCGAACAGGCAAAACGAATGACAATGTAAGAGCAACAAGGCAATTACAGACCAGAGGCGGCCGCGGCCATCACAGCTCGGCCAAGCTCCTCCACGAATGTATCCAAAGGACTAGGACTGCCATCGCTGACTCCAGCCATGTAAGTAACCTACTTACGCAAAAGATCAGGGTGAGACAACAGGCCGTGAACGAACTTAACGTCTCGATACCAAATTTGTTGTATCCCTCCTGCCAATCGCCCATTGATTCTGCGGAGGACCAGGCTTAGTGCATCATGCTCGATTATATAAGAACATACCAATCGAGGCAGCGGAAGTCTTTGATGCCAGGAGTTACAACGTATATTCCAAGACAGGTGTAGATGACGTGATAGGCTATCAGTGCCTAGCCGAGGCAATCATCATCTAACCGATGCAAATCGGCGCTCGGGCTTATCCAAGAAATACGACCAGAAGCGATATATAAGGCGTAAGCTCAACCAAAGCACGGTTAGCTTGTCTTAGTGTCAACCGTGCATATTTCATGCTTAGGCCGTCAATGAGCATAGCAGATATACTTGCAGCGACGGCTCGTGGTACAGGAGATCTGCAAGTAGTAAGTGTACTACCGTGATCCCGCGTGCGGATATTGCTATATAAGCCGTCATAGCAATAACGCAGTGTTCTTTACTTGCGTAAAGGTGCCGACTACGCCATCACGCTGTAGTATCCTGGGGTATCTCATGGCTAATATCCAGGTTGGCCAGTTGTCTGGCATCCTTCAATCGAGCCTTTGCTTTAGGCGGATATGATAGAGATACAACACGCGCGTAGTGTTGCATTCGACGCGCCGCATTATTCGAGCCATTGCCTCGCGACCTCGGGGTGCGCTCGCATTATCGTGCTCGAGCGTGCGCGTATGCATAGTGCAAGTGTTATCATTAGGGCGCATTGATGTGCGATGCATTATGCATTCTAGGTCGTCCGCGACCAAGTCGTCGGACCATGCGCGCTATTCGTGATACCGATCACACGATGTATGCTTGCAGCGTTGTGCACGATGCATTTAGGCGTTATGCTGTTCGTGGGTTGCTTGTGCCCTTAGCCAGTGCGCCTAACGCGTGCGGTGCGACGTGCTGTGTGGCGTGCGTGCGGTCGCGTCGCGCCCGCTGCCGTACTGCTCCGTGTTGTACCACGTGTCACTTTTCCTAAGCCCTGCTAGAGTTGCACCCACCATCGCTCTGTCGCGTACGACACCACGTCAGCTGTCGTACGTGGACACTGTGGAGCGATACGGCACTGATGACGTCACCCCTGTCGTACGTGGACACTGTGGAGCGATACGGCACTGATGACGTCACCTCTGTCGTACGTGGACACTATGGAGCGATACAGCACTGATGACGTCACCCCTGTCGTACGTGGACACGGTGGAGCGATACGGCACTATCGTACGGTACGGCTCTGTATGACGGTACGGCACGGTACGACGGTACGGCACGGTACGGCACGGTACGACGGTACGGCACGGTACGACGGTACGGCACGGTACGACGGTACGGCACGGTACGGTACTGATGACGTCACTGTCGTACGTGGACGCGGTGGAGCGATACGGCAATGATGACGTCACTGTCGTACGTGGACGCGGTGGAGCGATACGGCAATGATGACGTCACTGTCGTACGTGGACGCGGTGGAGCGATACGGCAATGATGACGTCACTGTCGTACGTGGACGCGGTGGAGCGATACGGCATTGATTACGTCAGTTGTCGTACGTGGCCACGCGCGGAGTAGTACGGCAGCGGGCGCGGCGCGATCGCACGCATGTCACGCAGCACGTCGCACCGCACACGCTAGGCGCACTGGCTAAGGGCACAAGCAACCCGCAATGAGCATATCGCCTAGGGCGCTGTGCACAACGCTGCAAGCATGCATTGCGTGATCGGCATCGCGATAAGTGCGCATGGTCCGGCGACTTGGTCGCGGACAACCTAGAATGCATGAGGCATTGCATAGCAACGCGCACTAACGATAACACGTGCATTATGCATACGCGCGCGCACGAACACGATAACGCGAGCGTACCTTGAGGTCGCGAGGCAATGGCTCGAGCGATGCGGCGCGTCGAATGCAACACTACGCGCGATGGCGTAGTCGGCACCTTTACGCGAGTAAAGAACATTGCATTATTGCTATGACGGCTTATATAGCAATACCCGCACGCGGGATCACGGTAGTACACTTACTACTTACAGATCTCTTGTACCGCGAGCCGTCGCTGCGAGTATATCTGCTATGCGCATTGACGGCCTAAGTGTGAATATAAGTGGAGAATCACCACGCGAACATTGCGATTGATATTTATATAAGCTAACCGCGCTTTGGTTGAGCTTACGCCTTTTATATCGCTTATGGTCGTATTACTTGGATAAGCCCGAGCACCGATTCGCATCGGTTAAATGATGACAGCCTCGGCTAGGCACTGATAGCCTATCACGTCATCTTCGCCTGTCTTGGATTATACGTTGTAACTCCCTGCATCGAAGACTTCCGCTGCCTCGATTGGTACGTTCCGATATAATCGAGCATGATGCACTGAGCCTGGTTCTCCGCAGAATCAATGGGCGATTATGAGGAGTGATACAACAAATTTGGTATCGAGACGCAAGGTTCGTTCACGGCCTGCTGTCTCACCCTGATCTCTTTCGTAAGTAGGTCACTTTTATGGCTGGAGTCGGCGATGGCAATCTTAGTCCTTTGGATACATTCGCGGAGGAGCTTGGCCGAGCTGTGATGGCCGCGGCCGCCTCTGGTCTGTAATTGCCTTGCTGCTCTTGCATTACCATTCGTTTTGCCTGTTCGAAGTACGTGCTTCTGAGCCGCAGGTGAATCGAATCGAGTCTCACTCGCCGCTGCATCGACTGATTCGAACCCGAGTCCGGATCAGTTGCGGGCGCTTATTGCGCGCACGCGCGAAGTGCGAGATTCGTTGGACGGATACTTGCTGTATCTGCAGGGAGCGCTTTCCGTCGGTAGGCTTAAAAACCGTCTGATTGTCGCTCGACCGATACCTGTGTGAGAGTGCCTTTATCGCACGAGGTTGCGGCCGGTCAGTCGCCGATTTACCATGGCATCTGGTAGCGGTGATGTAGGGCTAGTAGTGGGGGACGGTCGTGCCGACACGTCCGTCGTCCCTGAGACATCTCGGAGGGGCCCTTACACGCATGTTGTTGACGGTGTCCGAGATCCCCCTACGCTACTAGACCCACGGACTCCCATCCATCCGACTGTTCCTGTCACGGCAGCCGAAGCAGGCCCCGTTGGACGCGAGGAGCAGAGGGGTCCGTCTGCACCCCTTCGTCAAGGTCGATCTGACGACGAAGAAGAGGTGATGAAACTGTCGCTTCCTGTCCCGAAATTAGACATCCCGCATGATGCGAAACAGAAGATTGCTGGGCGAAGCATTGCCGATACAACTCGTGCATACCTGCGTGATGTCCGCTTGTACTTGCGACTGGTCCGTGGTGGTGATCGTGACCCCGTGAAATGCTATCTCGTCGGGAACACCCTCGCGGGTGAGGCGAAGGCATGGTACGATCAATGGACGATGGCAAGGCAGACATACACGTTTGAGGAGTTGGCCCGTGCTTTGCTTGCGCGCTTTGCTCCCGAGGTTCAATCGTTAAGTGCTAAGGCTCGCAGTACGTTAGCATCTGGCACATATCGCATGCGCCCTGATGAAACAGTACCTGCGTACCAGTCGCGCTATGAGGCCCTGATCACGCCCATCGGTAACCTGACGGAGGAGGACCGCATCTTTTGGTTCCAGCGTGGATTGTCTGAGGTCCTGGCGCAGCAATGTGCCACGGACTTGGCGGGAAAGGACTTTGGGTCCTATGAGGATTTGGTGCAATTTGCGCAAGGGGTCGAGAAGCGTCTCTTAGCTGGCCAGCGTGCTATTAAACCTGTCCCTCGTGCTAATGCCATGCGAGTGCAGGATCCGGCGTCTGACGCTGCGGCCATGGACCAGGGGGCCGAAACGGAGCGTCGAACGCCAACGGCAGCAGTGACCACCGTTCGTACGGATCGCGGTCACGGCGTTCGCGGCGCTTCCGGATCGGGTAACCGCAAAGGGTCGACCGGCGCAGGTCAACGCGCGGATCCAGCCAAGGGCAAGAGGAAAGGGGGTTCGCCGTCTGCAGCGGCTGCGCACGAAGCTAAGAACGAGACCAAGCGGCAACGCACCAGCGACGGTTGGTTGGATAAATGGGGTTGCACGCATTCCGAGCTTGCGCGTCGGAAGAGCAAGAAGGTTTGCCTGAGATGCGCGTCGGCGGAACATCCTACGAGGGAGTGTCCGCACTTACCGCCTTTGGCTCAGCGGCCGAAGTAGGGGATTGCCCAGGATGGCTCGGAGGGGACTCCACCTGGGAAGTCGGAACTAGAGGGTGGGCGGTTGTCGTCCGTGCGGCAAGCCGTGAGGGCACCGTTGCCTTCGGTCCTTGAACAAATCGAACGCGCGATTGGACGTCGATTGTCGCTCGACGGACGCTCAGGACGTGTAGGTTTTGACTCGCTGTGTAACCTGTATGCACCGAGTAAACCGCTGACGTCTATCGATTTGTTAGGCCACACCGTTTTGTTCCTCCCCTCATCTCTGCGCGAGCTGTCAGTGCAGCTGACCTTCTATAGGAGAAGTAGGCGTCAACGTCCAGACACTGCCGCTTGCGTCCTTCTACCCGCTTATAGTCGGCGAAAAGCCTCGACTTTGCTAGCGGGTATGTGGAAAGTCTGCCGGTTCGAGCCGGGCACCGTTTTGTATAACGGTGTTGATTTAGCAGGTGCACCTGTTCCGCTGTCGGTCCAGGCCTACGCCGTTGACGTTTGGTACGATGCTCCTGCACCTCATTCTGAGGGTTCTGCCGAACGTTTCGAACCCGCCCTGAGCGTCTTGCTTTCGTCCGCAGAGTCGGTACCGGCAGACAATCGGGTTCCCTTGATTCAGGTCGATCTTGCTGGTCGCACCCTGAAGGCGCTCGTCGATACCGGCGCCAGTGACGACTTCATCTCATCGGCAGAGGTGAATGCATTGGGTCTGTGCCCACAGTCGTCGGAATGGTCGCAGGTTACCCTAGCGGATGGGGGTAAGCAACCCATATTGGGCAGGGTCACCCTTCGCCTGTGTATAGGTCCTCTGCGTATTACGACCCAACCTTATGTGTTGCGTGAGCTGACTGATGCTGCGACATATATACTGGGGTCCTCAACATTACGGCAGTATGGGGCCGGCATTGACTTAGAGTCTGGAACCCTTCGCCTTCGTAAGGGGACTCTGTCGTGCAAAGTACCCTTCGTGCCGTTTGCAAGTGTTGAGCCAGAGGGGGGTAAGTCTGAGGCGGAGCCTGTGGTTAACTACGCTGTGAAAGCCATGGGGCAGCGTGCTGAACCCAAGCCAGTCGGGCGTAAAGAGGCCATCCGGATGATCCGGAAGGGTGCCCACGGACTGCTTGTGAGGCCTAGGTTGCATTTGAATGCGACGACCGCTCAGTCTTCTTTGGATCCTGAGGTTGAAGCCTTGCTCACAGGGTACGCAGACGTTTTTCGTGACGTGCCTGGGCTTCCTCCTTTGCGTCCCGTGGACCATACCATCCCACTCGTACCCGGCGCTCAGCCTGTTTCCAGACCTATGTACAGGTTAAGTCCTCTGGAGTTGGACGAGGTGAAGCGCCAGGTAACTGATCTGCTCGCAAAGGGTATGATTCGCCCCAGCACATCTCCGTATTCTGCGCTGATTCTGTTCGTCGGTAAGAAGGATGGGAGCTTGCGCATGTGCATCGATTACAGGGGGTTGAATGCGACGACGGTCAAAAACCGTTACCCATTGCCGCGCGTGGACGACCTGCTCGATAAGCTAAAGGGCTCGGCCTACTTCAGCTCAATCGACTTGCAACAGGGATACAATCAGATCCGCATCGCTGCGTCTGATGTGCCGAAAACCGCTTTTCGGACGCCCTTTGGTCACGTCGAGTACACGGTCTTGTCGTTCGGGTTGACTAATGCCCCTGCGACGTTTCAGGCGGTCATGGATCGCATGTTTAGACCGTATATCGACAGGTTCGTCGTTTGCTACTTGGACGACATTCTGGTCTACTCCAAGACGCGCGAGGAGCATCTGGAGCATCTTAAGCTTGTGCTTGAGGTGTTGAGGCGGGAGCAATTGTTTGCGAAGCGCGCCAAGTGCTTTTGGGCGCAGCCTCAGGTGGAGTACTTGGGCCACATTGTGTCGGCCACCGGCGTCAAGATGGACCCGCGGAAAGTAGCCGTGGTTCGCGATTGGCCAGCGCCTCGGAACCTTCAGGAGCTTCGTAGCTTCCTCGGCTTGACCAATTATTTCCGTAAGTTCATCAAGCAGTACTCTGTCCTTTCGGCCCCGCTCACTGATTTGACGCGTAAGGGAGCTTTCGATTCGCCTGGCGCATGGACGCCCGAGTGTCAGCTAGCGTTCGAGGAGCTAAAGCGTGTCGTTGCCGACGATGTTACCCTTGCGTTCCCCGACTACTCGTTGCCGTTTCGTGTCGAAGTGTTTTCGGATGCTTCGTTGTATGGGAGCGGCGCTGTACTGTTGCAGGAAGGGCGACCGATCGCCTTCACGAGTAAGAAGTTTACGGGCGCAGAAACCCGTTACACTACCGGGGAGCAGGAGCTTCTAGCGGTCTTGCATGCGCTTAAGGAGTGGCGTTGTTACCTAGAGGGATGACCCTTCACCCTTAAGACTGACCACAAGCCCCTGACGTTTTTGCAAAGCGTCCCCACGTTGAACCGACGACAAGCGAGGTGGATGGAGTACCTCGCGCGGTTTGACTGCATCTGGGAGCACGTTGCCGGTCGGATTAACATCGCCGACGCTCTCAGTCGACATCCGTCGCTACACGCTGCGATCTTGGCGGCGCCTGTTCAACGTCCACCGACCCCGGACGTGCCTCTGTCCTCAGACCTCGCGGCTCGCCTGAAGGCTGCCTATGCGGGCGACTCCTGGTTCGCTTCGCCCGGCAATGTTGAACACCTACGCAAGCAGGATGGTCTTTGGCTACGGACGGAAGGATCGACGACTCAGATCGTCGTGCCTAACGACGATTCCCTTCGTCGCGATATCCTTTCCCGTTTCCATGAGGATCCGTTGGCAGGACACCCAGGTAGCACACGGCTGGTCGAGTTGGTGCGACGCTCGTTCTGGTGGTCTCGTCTGGCGAGAAATGCCGAGAACTTCGTGCAGACATGCAGTTTGTGCCAGCGCAACAAGGCTTTGTCCGGTAGGGGCCAGGGGTTGCTGCAACCATTGCCTGTTCCTGACGCGCCTTGGGAAAGTGTTTCCATGGACTTCGTAGTCGCGCTGCCCAAAACTGAGGGAGGGTACGACTCGGTGCTTGTCATGGTCGACCGTTTGACTAAGATGGTTCACCTTGCACCTACCACGTCGACCTGCACTGCTGAGCAGACTGCACGCCTGTTTTTCGATAACGTGGTTCGGTTGCACGGCGTCCCTAAGAACGTGGTCTCGGACCGTGGCGGTCAGTTCACGTCTAAGTTTTGGGAAGCGCTCTGCAAGCTAGTCGGCATGCGGGTTAACCTGAGCACGGCATACCACCCGCAGTCTGACGGCCAGACCGAACGCACGAACCGCACCCTGGGGGATATGTTGCGCAACTTTGCTGGTCGCACGCCTCTCGTTTGGGATACTTACCTGACCGCGGCAGAGTTCGCGATTAACAATGCTGTTAATCGGTCGACAGGTCAAAGCCCGTTCTTCTTGACGTATGGGTTTCACCCGGCGCTACCTGTGTGGCGTGAGCTGGAGGTGTATGTCCCTGCGGCTAAGACCTTTGCCAAGACGTTCTTATCCCGAATCACAGATGCGAAGTCGTGTTTGGACGCGGCGCAGCAACGAGCAACGGAGTACTACAACAAGTCCAAACGGGACGTGGTCTTTTCGGAAGGGCAAATGGTTCTGCTGAGCACTAAGAACCTGCGTTCCTTTGCCGAGGGATCCCGTAAGCTTTTGCCCCGTTGGATTGGTCCGTACCCCGTTGTGCGCATGGTCGGGAACGCAGCCGTCGAGCTCGCGTTGCCCTCTAACATGAACATCCACCCTACGTTCCATGTGTCACTTGTTCGTCCGTATCGTGGCACGGAGCCCGCGCCTGTCACCACTGATACCCCTGCAGCAGTCGAACCAGGTCCTGAGACTTGGGCCGCAGGCAAGCAGAAGGTATACGACGTGGAGCGCATCTTGGACTACCGCACTCGACGTGTGGGTAGACACCGGCGCAAGCGCACCGTGCACGAGTACCTGGTCAAGTGGACGGACTACTCGAGTGAGCACAACTCGTGGGAACCTGCGCGCAATTTCTCCCCGGAAATGGCGCCCGTCCTCGAGGAAGCTAGGTTGCGTGCCACGCAATCTCAGTAGCTCTTGTCGCCTGAGCGGCAGCGAGGACGCTGCCTATGGGGGGGGGGAATAATTGTTGTACCACGCGTCACTTTTCCTAAGCCCTGCTAGAGTTGCACCCACCATCGCTCTGTCGCGTACGACACCACGTCAGCTGTCGTACGTGGACACTGTGGAGCGATATGGCACTGATGACGTCACCCCTGTCGTACGTGGACACTGTGGAGCGATACGGCACTGATGACGTCACCTCTGTCATACGTGGACACTATGGAGCGATACGGCACTGATGACGTCACCCCTGTCGTACGTGGACACGGTGGAGCGATACGGCACGGTACGACGGTACGGCACGGTACGACGGTACGGCACGGTACGACGGTACGGCACGGTATGACGGTACGGCATGGTACGGTACTGATGACGTCACTGTCGTACGTGGACGCGGTGGAGCGATACGGCAATGATGACGTCACTGTCGTACGTGGACGTGGTGGAGCGATATGGCAATGATGACGTCACTGTCGTACGTGGACGCGGTGGAGCGATACGGCAATGATGACGTCACTGTCGTACGTGGACGCGGTGGAGCGATACGGCATTGATTACGTCAGTTGTCGTACGTGGCCATGCGCGGAGTAGTACGGCAGCGGGCGCGGCGCGATTGCACGCATGTCACGCAGCACGTCGCACCGCACACGCTAGGCGCACTGGCTAAGGGCACAAGCAACCCGCAATGAGCATATCGCCTAGGGCGCTGTGCACAACGCTGCAAGCATGCATTGCGTGATCGGCATCGCGATAAGTGCGCATGGTCCGGCGACTTGGTCGCGGACAACCTAGAATGCATGAGGCATTGCATAGCAACGCGCACTAACGATAACACGTGCATTATGCATACGCGCGCGCACGAACACGATAACGCGAGCGTACCTTGAGGTCGCGAGGCAATGGCTCGAGCGATGCGGCGCGTCGAATGCAACACTACACGCGATGGCGTAGTCGGCACCTTTACGCGAGTAAAGAACATTGCATTATTGCTATGACGGCTTATATAGCAATACCCGCACGCGGGATCACGGTAGTACACTTACTACTTACAGATCTCTTGTACCGCGAGCCGTCGCTGCGAGTATATCTGCTATGCGCATTGACGGCCTAAGTGTGAATATAAGTGGAGAATCACCACGCGAACATTGCGATTGATATTTATATAAGCTAACCGCGCTTTGGTTGAGCTTACGCCTTTTATATCGCTTATGGTCGTATTACTTGGATAAGCCTGAGCACCGATTCGCATCGGTTAAATGATGACAGCCTCGGCTAGGCACTGATAGCCTATCACGTCATCTTCGCCTGTCTTGGATTATACGTTGTAACTCCCTGCATCGAAGACTTCCGCTGCCTCGATTGGTACGTTCCGATATAATCGAGCATGATGCACTGAGCCTGGTTCTCCGCAGAATCAATGGGCGATTATGAGGAGTGATACAACACTCCGCGCGTCCACGTACGACAGGTGACGTCATCGGTGTCGTACCGCTCCACGCGCCCACGTACGACAGGTGACGTAATCAGTGCCGTACCGCTCCGCGCGCCCACGTACGACAGGTGACATCATCAGTGTCGTACCGCTCCGTGTGCCCACGTACGACAGGTGACGTAATCAGTGCCATACCGCTCTGCGCGCCCACGTACGACAGGTGACGTCATCAGTGTCGTACCACTCCACGCGCCCACGTAGGACAGGTGACGTGGTGCCATGCACGACAGAGTGATGGTGGGTGCAACCCTAGCAGAGCTTCGGCAAAGTGAAGCATGGTACAACAGATAGGGGTCATGGCGTTCGTGGTGCTTCTGGCTCGGGTACCCTGAGGGGGTCGGCTGGCGCAGGTCAGAGCTCGGATCCGGCCAAGGGCAAGAGGAAGGGAGGTACACCGTCTGCTGCGGTGGCACACGAGGCTAAGAATGAAGCCAAGCGTCAACGCACCAACGACAGTTGGCTGAAGAAATGGGGCTGCACGCAATCCGAGCTTGAGCGTCGGAAGAAAATGAAGGTTTGCCAGAGATGTGCGGGGGATCATCCCACGAGGGGTGTCCCATGTTGCCGCCTTTGGCTCAGCAGCCAAAGTAGGGGTTTGCCCAGGACGGTTCGGAGGGGACTCCACCTGGGAATGTGGAACTAGCGGGTGGGCGGTTGCCGTCCGTGCGGCAAGCCGTGAAGGCATTGTTGCCTTCGGTCCTTGAACAGATTGAGTGTGCGATTGGACGTCGATTGTCACTCAACGGTCGCTCAGGACATGTGGGTTTTGACTCATGGTGTAATTTGTTTGCACCAAGAAAGCCCCTGGCGTCTATTGATCTGTCGGGCCACACCGTTTTGTTCCTCCCCTCATCTTTGCGTGAGTTGCAAGCGCAGCTGGCCTTCTATAGGAGATGTAGGCGTCAACAACCGACACTGCCGCATGTGTCCTTCTACCTGCTTATTGCCGGCGAAAAGCTATGGCGTTGCTAGCGGGTATGCGGCCTGTCTCCCGGTTCGAGCCGGGCACCGTCCTGTTTAACAGTGTGGATGTAGCAGGTGCACCTGTTCCGTTGCCGGTCCAGGCCTACACTGTTGACGTTTGGTACAAATCTCCTGCACCCCATCCTGAGGGTTCTGCCGAATGTTCTGAACCCGCCCTGAGCGTCTTGCTTTCGTCCGCAGAGTCGGTACCGGCAGACAATCGGGTTCCCTTGATTCAGGTCGATCTTGCTGGTCGCACCCTGAAGGCGCTCGTCGATACCGGCGCCAGTGACGACTTCATCTCATCAGCAGAGGTGAATGTGTTGGGGTTGACCCCACAGTCGTCGGAATGGTCACAGGTTACCCTCGCGGATGGGGGTAAGCAACCCATATTGGGCAGGGTCACCCTTCGCCTGTGTATAGGTCCTCTGTGTATCGTGACCCATCCTTATGTGTTGCGTGAGCTCACCGACGCTGCAACATATATACTGGGGTCCTCAACATTACGGCAGTATGGGGCTGGCATTGACCTAGAGTCTGGAACCCTTCACCTACGTAAGGGGACTCTGGCGTGCAAAATACCCTTCGTGCCGTTTGCAAGTGTTGAGCCAGAGGGGGGTAAGACTGAAGCGGAGCCTGTGGTTAACTACGCTGTGGCCATGATGGGGCAGCGTGCTGAACCCAAGCCAGTCGGGCGTAAAGAGGCCATCCAGATGATCCGGAAGGGTGCCCACGGACTGCTTGTGAGGCCTAGGTTGTATTTGAATGCGGCCACCGCTCAGACTCCGTTGGATCCTGAGGTTGAGGCCTTGCTAACAGAGTACGCAGACGTTTTTCGTGACGTACCTGGGCTTCCTCCTTTGCGTCCCGTTGACCATACCATCCCACTACTTGTACCCGGCGCACAGCCTGTTTCATGTTGTATCACGGTTCACCTCACGCCCATGCACCAGACCATGTGACCCGGTAAGGCACCAGGCAACCCGCAATTAAGTGCATTGTGATACTAGCACTGAGCTTTATGATTATGCATCAATAGATCGGTCTTATACATGCGTTCTGGCAATGTGACCGACAATGCGACAACCAACATTGTGCGAGCGACGCGAGCACATGAGGGATTTAGCATTCTATTTGCATAATATATTAAGCATTATTATTCCTATTATTATTGCACAAATGGCTCGACTGCGCAGCTCACATGTGTGAGAATGCGGCCCGGAGCGCGCGACACGGCGACCAGAGCAGGTCCGCGCCCGCGCACTAGAGTAATTATCTAAGAGCGTGCATTAGCATATACTGATTTATAATGCAATGTCCACTATCCGTGCGCGTGCGGAACGCGACTGAGTGAGTGATATCTGCATCGACTCACATGGCGGTTAGGCAGCATAACGAACAATGCCAATTTCCGCAAATGCACTGCTTTAATACTGTGAGGGCTTAAGTACGATAAGATATCGTCTGCGCCACAACCACGAACATGTCACACATGCGGATCAGGGATCTGTGTGATATGTACCACAGACCGACGTCGCGAGTATAAGACGTGCGATGACGGCCTTGTTTGTATCGAACACTTTGATCTCCTTTGATCGGACTATCCTCAACATTGATATTCTGAGCCTGGATGCGCTCTATCTGGCCTGAGCTAAGCCTGAGTATTGCTAGGAGTGGCTAGATGATGAAGGACCATCTTCGACTCTGATAGCCTACATTGGTATTCTGCAATCTGGATCGTACGTTGTAACCCCTGGCCTCTGAAGACTTCTGCTGTCCCTGACTCTCATCACGGTACACTTGGCTTGCTGTGCTTGTGCCTTAGCACTTAACGCCAACGCATGCAGAAACATGCTTGAAAGGCAGGAGGGGTACAACATTTCACGACCTATGTACAGGTTAAGTCCTCTGGAGTTGGACGAGGTGAAGCGCCAGGTTACTGATCTGCTCGTGAAGGGTATGATTCACCCCAGCACATCCCCTTACTCTGCGCCAATTCTGTTTGTCGGTAAGAAGGATGGGAGCCTGCGCATGTGTATTGACTACAGGGGGTTGAATGCTACCACGGTCAAGAACCGTTACCCTTTGCCGCGCGTGGATGACCTGCTCGATAAGCTAAAGGACTCAGCTTATTTCAGCTCGATTGACTTGCAACAGGGGTACAATCAGATTCGCATTGCTGCCTCTGACGTGCCGAAAACTGCTTTTCGGACTCCCTTTGGTCACTTTGAGTACACGGTGTTGTCGTTCGGGTTGACCAACGCCCCTGCGACGTTCCAGTCGGTCATGGACCGCATGTTTAGGCCGTATATCGACAGGTTCGTCGTTTGCTACTTGGATGACATCCTGGTCTACTCCAAGACGCGCGAGGAGCACTTGGAGCATCTTAAGCTTGTGCTTGAGGTGTTGAGGCGGGAGCAATTGTTTGCTAAGCGTGCCAAATGCTTCTGGGCACAGCCTCAGGTGGAGTACTTGGGCCACATTGTGTCGGCCACTGGTGTCAAGATGGACCCACGGAAGGTAGCTGTGGTTCGTGATTGGCCTGCGCCTCAGAACCTCCAGGAGCTGCATAAGTTCCTTGGTTTGACCAATTACTTCCGTAAGTTCGGGTGGTGTGTGCTACGCAAAGGGCTGTGTGTGGTCCTGGGCTGATACCGTACATCAAGCCATACTTTCAGAGCAGGTAATCACTTGGACGGTCCCGTCACATCGTTAGTTAGTCAGTGAGGTCCTTGAACCTACGTGCAGGAGCGGGTTGGCGAGGGTTTAGATACACCTGAGGAGGGGGGGATCTAGGGAATCCCGTGACAGACAAACAGAGTCCTGCTGTGGGTGGCGCGCAGGAAGGCAACGCCATAAAACAATACCGTACAGCAGCCCCAATGACATCACGGAGAACAGGTGAAATAAGCAGGAAGAAGCGGGCAAGTACGCATACAGGTAAGGACACGAGCTGGTCCACAAAGAGCACAAAGTCCAGTGAGTCGTCACGGTGCCGTTATGGTGCTTACGGTGCTTCCCACCCGCGAACAACAATGCCAAGGATAAATATTCACGTGAGCATTGCGGACATCTCGCATCCCTATTGGCGCGTGTGAAATGGAAACGAAGGGCCAGACTCCTCAGGACACCAGGGATAATCTAGAGGGGCTGGGTTAGCTATCGAGGGGCTGGGTTAACTATAGCTAGGAGACAGGGTGGCTGCCAGGTGGGCAAACAACCCAGAAGCAAGGTCGGAAACCCGCTGAGCCACCCCAATGACCGTTGCTGGGAAAGTGCTACCCACCACAGGTTGTTTTGCAGGTTAGTGGTAAGCAACGGTGTGCGCTTGATTGCGCGTGCATGCATGGAGTGTCTTTCCCATGCCAAGGCAAGTAAGCCCTTCATTCCACACCCCCTTACATCTAAGAGCGATGGTCCGCAGCTCCCGCCATCCTCCCGACCTGCCCGCCGGCAGTGACGAGAAACGCACCTGAGCATTTCGGCTACCGGAGGTCACCTAGTGACGCTGTGTCGGTAGCGAGTGAGTGTTTCGCATGTAGTGGGTTCACGGGGCGGTAATCTGGCGTGACAGAGCTGCTAGGAAGGGTTGGGGCGCGATTGGCCCGAACGAAGAACACCGCCGGATGTCCGCTTGCGATCAATAGAACGAGGCTTAATGAAACACGAGGGACCGATGAAAGAGGAGCCACACCTGGTTGATGGACCGCAACCGACTCATCGAGACAGCGAGTGACATGACGCTGCTGGCCCCACGTGTACCATCACCACCGTACCATCACCCCAGAAGATACCTCAACCCCTGGAGGCACTTCATGCCACTCACGAAGGAGTTCCGTGAGGGGGAGGTGGTCACAGCCTACTTGGATGAGGCCTACAGACAAATCCAGAAGGCCCAGCAGCTGCTGCAGTACTGTTAAGATTCTCTTGTTGCTCGGGATGCTCCTTAAAGCCAGCACACAATGTGACATGCACCTCGATTGCACTTCCTTTTGGGACTCCACCCCAGCAAGCGTGAATGCGTGAACCGGCTACCGACCCGCCCAGTCCATTAATACAACTTACTGCTAGCACGATGTATGACTCCGTCTTATTTTAATGGATTCTTCAGATATTAACGTGCCATAAGGCCCACATTTGCCATGTAACCGCCAATCCTGCCGCCCTGACGGGACATCATCACGACTTGCACTTGTCATGCATCTACATGGCATCGGAGCAGTTTTCCTTAGCCATGTGTCCTTAGCCCGATTACCGCCGTCCCGCAAACATACTGCATGCGAAACACTCACTATCGCCACTATCATGTGCGGTTACCTAACCCGTCGTGACACATGCGCACCTTTCACACACACGACCTAGACCTGAAGACATTATTTGATCCCCATGCATATACGGCTATCCTCGCATACCTCCCTCCCTGGTAGTGACCATCGTGAATTGTCGGTAGCACCTGCAGAAGCCGCACAGATGTCTATAGCCGAAATCTCGCCTCCCATCAGGTGCAAACCGGCGCAATGATTGTCATCCTGGTGGGTACTCTCCACGTTACGGAGGGTGGTACTCCTCACCGACCAGCGGCCCAGAACCACTGGGCGGGGCCTTGCTGCTGCCCCCTCACACCATTCACCCGTATCGACTTAAACATGTATTCGTTGGCTTCAGCACACACCACCAGTGTCCAGCAATAGCAGCCAGTCTTCTGATCGACTCTGCAACCAATAGATCTCCGGCATCTGCTGCGTGTCACTCGTCCGTCCTGCCCCACGCGCTTCCCTCTTTCCATCGATTTGGGCATTTGTACACTCCTCCAGTCTTCACTCGCCCTCACTCGCACATGGCCAATGTGCCACCGGGATGCGCCGCCGCAACTTACGATGGAGCCACAACTCACACCTGAAGTCACAAGTCAAGTACATACAGCCAAGTACATATTTCTCAGTAGCATTTTCAATAGCCGCCGTCATTCTTAAAATATACAACTGGGTGTCGATCCTAAAGTGGCGGTACCTTGCAGCGTTGGGTGATCAAGACATAAACACGTTGGCTGTTCAGCTGGGAACACCACCAAGCCAGCCAGTGTCCGCTTACGCACACATGCACCGGCAACTAGTATAAACCAACGCATACTTTTGTTGGCGTGGTACGAGTCTTGGCGTCCATGGCGCCGGCATCAGTGAAATAAAAAGACAATCAAACCCCCGCCGGGGTGGGCAACCCGCGTGCCAATCCTGCCGATATCGTCGAGTGCCTGTGTCGAGAGTATCTTGCTTCGACCGCAAGTACTTTTTGCAAGGATGTGCCATCGAGTTGCGGAACTCCGGACGAGCTGCGAAGAGGGATCAGGCGGCTGCCAAGTGTGCCTTCTCTCTCCCCTCCTCTTATTCCTGCGCCCTGTGTACGGGATCCCCACTCCCGCAGGGGGCGCGCATACTTAAGGCATATGGCCCAGATGACGCAATGACCTTCGAGCTGCGCACAACCACTAGTAGTTCATACACCCACATACACCCACTAGTAGTTCATTATGGACCGCATCTACCCGTCGTGACCCTCGCGGTGTTTTAGCGGGGACCACCACGCCTCCAGAGTATTCAGTGCAAATTTGTGACCGAACCTCTAGCCGGAACGTCCAAAGCCCACTGCTACACAATATTATAATATATTTATCTTGCTTCGATAATATATTTATCTTGCTTCGATTCTTGGCCTATCCGCGCGTCGTCAACATGACGGCCCGTGGCGGACTGGTTTCCTCGGAACAGGGCTGCTGCCCAACCGTCGCCCAGCCTCCGCGCTGTCACAACACCACTGGCACCACCACCGACGGTGACACTGGCATTTCCCCCACCCCACCCTTCTTCTCACTGCTGTCCACACCCCCAGCAAACACACCGCCGCCCAGACTGCCGACAGTATACGTGTGCCGCCAGGCACCCAGGCTATCATTCCACCGGGTGCGAACGCGAAATGCTGCCGCCGCCGTGAGACACTGCGCCCCCTCCACCACCGCCGTAAGCAGCACCAGCAGCAGCACCAGCGGCGGAGGCGGCGGAGGGCGCAGCGACGGTACTGGTGGGACTGGCTCTGTGGCCGAACCCCACCGTCATCCCGCCGGGAACCTCAGCTGGGTCTGAGGTCAGTCGAGTGCCGCCGAAGTCCTCCAGACCGTCCATTCCGGCGCCCTGCCACAAGGTCTGACCTGACCCCCTACAGGTGGCCTCGTACTCGTAGTGGGCGCCGGGACCTGACAACACCGGCCCCGGAAGCTGGTACCCAGGCCCGGATCCCGCCGCCGCCATTCCCACTGCTGTCGCGCCAATGAGGCGTGGCAGCGGCCCACTGACACTGACAGTCCTCGCCATGCTGCTGCTGCTGCCCTGGCGCGTGAAGGTGCGGCGCAGAGAGCCAAGGTTGAAGCCCAGGCCAAAACCCAGGACTCTAGGGACGCTATCCCGGCATTCGGCCGCCGATGCGTCTCCCTCAGCTCCTCCGGCCCCAGTGCCCGGCCCACCCCCGAGCAGCCGTCGGCTCATGACACTCTGGTAACTTGAACGCTGCATCGAAATAGCCCTACTGATGAGGCCATCGCCATGGACGAGAGAGGGACATGAGCCCAAGGCCCCAGTGGTTGGGGGACCGCAGTGCTCGCTGCCACCTTTCAGCCGAATGAGCTTCTTTCGGACCCTGCGTTAGAGAGGATTAGGGATGAGGGTACGCGCTACTTCGTACGGGGAGAGTGAAGGGTCCGGAAAGTCAACGTGATGCCCCGCGTAAGCATGAGATGGCCTACCCCTACCTGGGGGGGCTTGTGACGGGGCAAACACGAACAGAACGGAGGCAGCGCTCGGCCATGGCGGCGGCAATTCATCCTCTCCCCTCCCCCTACACACATGCATAACCTACCCCACGTAATCTCCTGATCCTTTTCCCCTCCAACGATCATACACACAAGTGAGGTAGGGGGCCCTTACCTGCTGCGCCTGTCCCAATCCTTGTTTTCCGCGGCCGTCACAGCCGCCGTCATGGCCTTGAGCTCGTCAATCATCCTCATGCCGTCAATCTTCACTCGCAGCATGCGCACGAAGACGCGCAATGCGATCACCATCTTCATCAAGTCAGTGAAGTTGGACGTCTTCAGCAGCCCCTCACTCTGAACACGGACAAGACACATGCGCCAGAGAAGTGTGGAAGGTAAACGCCATTCAACGTATTACAACCACACACTAAGGCCCTAGGCGCCATGCATCACAGTTGTAGCCCTGCGACGCAGAAGCTGAACTGACGCAAAATCGTTCTCCGGTTGTGAACACGACTATGGCTCACCATCGCGATACGACCCAAAATCCTCTTATGTGCACAGCCAGCCCAACCAGCGTCAGTAGGGGTCAATGGCCCGCCCTCGCAACACCCCCACGAAAGCGCACAGCCGACCCACCCCTTCCGACCTGTCTGCAGTTCGTTCCCTTTCCTTCCCTTCCGACATTCTCCCACCTGCGCGTTTGAAATGAAGTTGTCCAAGATGACCGCGATAACCAGGTTGAGCATGATGAAGGTGGCGAGCATAATGAAGCTGATGAGGGGCAGGCCGAGATGGATTGCGAACCACAGAGGTTCAGCAAGAGGCCGTGATTCCCGAAGGAAGGGGCACAACGCGAAACAGCCATTTTGAGGAGAGGGATGACTTAACAAACCAGTTTACTTGGATGGGTGTACGACACCAGGTGTGGGAATTCACACAGAGCTTCACATCAGGGAGGGCGGGAACGGCACCGGTGGGGCAGAGGGGGAAAGGAGGTTGCACGAATGGGCTCGTCCGCAACAAGCGTGAACCCCCGGTCGTTGGGCAGCTGTCTGAGGAGCGACACACAAGCATCCGCGTTTTTCGGATCCGTCGCGCCCGATCATATACTGTCAGTAGCGAGTGCGACTACAAGGGCGTTTTGCGGCTTGACAAGCGGGTTACATACAGCGTCCTCTTCGCGTCCACATTTCGGTGTCCCATGTTGCCCGCTTCATGCATACACAATGGGCAAGGCGGCCGCCAATCCACCTGACCATCTCCCACGGATCCGTGGAGAGCCCCTTTGGGTCCTCACCTGCAGAAGAACAGACACGCAACTAGCGCCTGGCCCCCAGTACGGCATTGGAACTCCATTGGATCACATCCAGCCGCCTGAGCCATTACCGCACTCCAGCCGTCGGCAGTGAACACCTTTCAGGGGGGCGGGCGGAGCAGGGGAGAAGTTAGTCTCTCTCTCTCTCTCTCTCTCTCTCTCTCTCTCTCTCTCTCTCTCTCTCTCTCTCTCTCTCTCTCTCTCTCTCTCTCTCTTTTTCTCTCTCTCTCCCTTGCCCGATAGATGCATCTCGCCGCTCTCTCCCCCAACTTCTACCCTCTACAGGATTATCCTAAGTGCTTCTCGGTTTTCTTTTGAACGTGCCGTATCCCCCCCCTGCCCGTCTCGCCCCCCCCCCGGGGTGTCGTGCTCAACGCCCCCTTCCGCAGCGATTGGCGCTCTACCTGGAACAGTGCGATGAGCGATGCTCCGAAGTCGTTGAAGTTAGTGTCCCCATAGTCGTCAAAGGGGCTGCCAGGTGCCCCGAAGAGATTCATGCCCAACACCGCGTAGATGAACATTACCAGGAAAAGCAGGGAGCCCACCTTGACCATGGCGGGGGCGCTACTAATGAGCGTGTTGAACAAGGTGCGCAGACCCCGGGTGTTTTTTATCAGCTTGAACATGCGGCCTGAAAAGATACAGGGCGAAGGGATAGGACGTAGGGGAGAGACAACGGAGAGGTGCATGTCCATCTATTCATGACTGGTGAGAGGCGCCCGGTTGAACCAGAGAGTATACACAGCTCCCCGAAGAGCGCACTGTATCGAGCTTCTTGAGGACCAGTAATGCCGCCGAAGAGGACAGGGTCCCAAACAAATTGCCGTGTATGAGAATTTCACCACCTCCCACACACCCACTCACAAACTCAGCACACACACACACACCTCATACACACACAGACACACAGACACACAGACACACAGACACACAGACACACAGACACACAGACACACAGACACACATACACACATACACACCTATCCTCATGAGCCGGAACACGGTGATGACCTCGGTGCCTGCCCCCAGAGGCACGATCAGGGACAGCAGGTCGGGGATGGAGGTCAAGATGACGAACATGTCCAGTTTGTTCCAGTGGTCCTGCGGCCCGGGGAAGAGGGAGGAGGCGCGTACGGAGGAGTCCTGACGAGGAGAATCAAAAGGAGTCTGGGGAGAGAACGCGTGCATTAACATACAGAAGCAGCAACAAATAGAACCGGGGTCCAGGACAACGTGGACAAGAGAGCGGAGCGCATGGCGCCTTAGTGGGTTTGGGTTTTAGCCGTTAAATCACACCACCTTTCACACATGCAGCCGCACCTGAATGTACAGCTTTGGTCCCATGGCTGCAATCTTGATTGCCGCCTCGAGAATGAAGATGAACGTGAAGGCGGCATTTAGGTACGACGTGGCGTCATCGAACCGGCGCGTGGAGTTCGCGTGGGGCATTGCCTGAGGTGGTTGGGGAGGAATAGGCCACAGGACACAAGACCGTTTTGAACGCCGCAAGTCCACCACAACAGAATATCACATCGCGTAATGGAGCAAAAACGGAAGAGAGGAGAAAGACCGGAGATACGACGGGGTACGGAAAGCTGAAAGCTGTGAAGCCTCGGTTTTATCTATCGGGTCCATACCTGCGGAGACATTGACAAGGGCAGGGATTTCATTGGTATATGTATCGAGGGAGGGAGGGAGGGAGGGAGGGAGGGAGGGAGGGAGGGAGGGAGGGAGGGAGGGAGGGAGGGAGGGAGGGAGGGAGGGAGGGAGGGAGGGAGGGAGGGGGAGGGAGGGAGGGAGGGAGGGAGGGAGGGAGGGAGGGAGGAGGGAGGGAGGGAGGGAGGGAGGGAGGGAGGGAGGGAGGGAGGGAGGGAGGGAGGGAGGGAGGGAGGGAGGGAGGGAGGGACGGGTGCTTCGCCGGCCGCATTCACCCGGGTCCCATGTACCCACCATAACCACCACATTTGCCAGGATGACGCCCATGATGAAGTTGTCAAAGTAAGGCCAGGAGGCGATCGCGTAGCAGCGCGCCCGTATTTGGTTTGCTGGCTCGGGAACCTTGCTCCAATAGTCCCGCTGCGTGCGGCCGCTGAACTGCAGCAGCTTCATCCACTCGCGGGCCTCCTTCGAATCCAACAGATCCCCCTCCTCCAGCATCAAGCGGCTGTAATAATCGATGATCACCTGAACGGCATTGAACGGCGGAATGCTGGTTACGAAGATAAACGGAAACGGCCGTATTGCCAAATACACCTAGGCGTGCCTTTATCCCTCAAAGGGTAAATCCTCAAAGAACAATCTCTCCTTAGTAACGCACCTTATCCCGCCTTCCCCTGGGCCCCTTCAATTTACTATTTCCCCCAGTTCTCCTCCTCCGCAGCTATCTCCTCTCCTCGCCTGCTGCCCACTGATAAGGATTTAACAACACCCCTCCTCGCCCCCATCCCTCCCAAAGCTACGTTGAACTTTCTGTTGTCTCTATTCAACCGAATCCTCCCTCTCCCGGCCTTACCGACACCAGCAGGTTGATCCAAAAAGAGCCGAGGAATACGAATATGATAATGTACAGCCCCATCCAAGGTGCATGGTTGTACCGGGGTTGCTTGTTGGGGCCCACCGCGTCAATGACCTGCCGGGAAACGAAGATTGCACCGCCGAGGAGGTGATGGTGGTGGACAACAGCATGGATGCCATGGAATGAAGTGAGAGAGAGAACCCCTCCTGTGCATGAAATGCCACCACAATCCCTATCTTGCTTGATTGCCATTGCGATCCCATCCCCGCCTGGGCAAAACCTGGCCGCCTCTGACTGCCAACAACCGCCAGCCAGTTTGCCCGTAAATCAAGGAGGAAGAGTTACCCACGCAACAGCTAACAAGTCATCACTCCTCTTGCAACCATCTGTCGGGGGAATCACTCGGCCTCGTATCAAATCACGTACCCAGGCCACCGCAGCAGCCCATTCTAACGGTAGCCTGTACTCCTACTCATCTGAATGGTAGAAGTCCCCAACCATTTTTCCTGGCCATGATCCCCTTCCACAACGCCCCCTGGTCATGCACAAACACACTTGCTGAAGCACGTCCATGTATCCGTCCAGCGTAGCCACAATGAACAGGGTGAGAAGCGAGCGCCCAATGTGATCGAAGTTGAGGAAGGGAGTCAGCCACTGGCGTTCCGTGGGGGCATCCAGATCCAGACACACGTCGGCAGGAGTGCAGATGAAGGTGCCGGGAACGCACTGAGGCAGGAATTGGTGGGGGTAAAAAGGGGAGACCTTGGGGAGGGCAGGACCGGGGAACGAGAAGGGGGAAGACTTGGCTGCGCAAAACCGAAAGATGCGCCGCAACATTCATCGGGAAGGAGATGGGCCTAATAACCAGAAGGAACGCGAGTCTGCCGAATTCCAGACCCTGACCGCCGACACGTCTCTCCTACCGCCTTGCTGCCTCCGTGGAGCCTTCCCCCACCGCCGGGCGTGTCGTGAGGAGCAGTGGATTTTAAAGTGCACAGGAAAGGTGAAAGTGTCGGAAGATGGGAAGGCTGCGAGGAAGAGACCCAGCCATTCTTCTACCTGATTGAATCCCCCACCTCATGGAGGTGGAGATGGTGTTGCGGGTGGGTGTACATTACTTCCCATGCAAGAGAACACAAAATCACAGGGCTATTCACCCGGGCCAAACGAACCAGTTACACAGCCACAGGTATCGACCTGCACAGTGCCGCACACATTTGACATTTGCAAATTGTGCACCCGGACATGTAAACAATACACTCTCGACAAGCTAATGCTAACGCACAGCCACATGCACACCACATGCACCTTATATCCTGATTCCCGACAAGCCTTTATCCCCTGTACGCCTTTCTTGGACTTCAGCAGCGTCCACAGGTCCACACGAATCAGCATCCCCACCTGAAACTTGTCGTACACGGGTGACCCGTCAGGCAGTATTGCTTGGTTACACCTCGACAAGCGGCCGCTGAAGAGCTGTGTGCCCAGGATACCGAACACACCGAACAAGGAGCTGCAGAAGGGGGGTCGTGTGTGCGGTGCGCGATGGGTGCGGTGTCGAGAGATGGAGGGCAGGACCGGAGTGTGTGACGTGAGGAACAGCGAAATCGCAGTAAGAAAGAGCGAGGGGCGGACTGGGAGGGGAGAGGCAGAAGGGGGGAACAGCGCAAAGGATCAGGCAGAAGGCTGGAGAATTCACATGGACTCCAGGCTAGCGCATGGCAACCGGAACCACAGGGTGGATCCCTCGGAGCCCGCGTCTCACCCTCCAAACAGCACCACGTTAGCCACAGCCGGGAGCGAGCGGATGAGTGTCTCCAGCACTGTGCGCAACATCTTGACACGGCTGACCATGCGCAGCGGGCGCAGCACACGCAGCAGGCGCAGGTTGCGGAAAAACGTGACAGAGGAAAAAATCATGCCCAACAGCGAGGCGCCCACGATGAGGCCGTCCAGGACATCCCAGGGGTTACGCCAGTAGGCACCCGGGTGGAACAGAAAACCCTAGGGGAGAGGAGGTGGAGGGGGCGGTGGGGGGACCCCGCTTGGAAAAAGATGCATCATGCACGAGAAATGTTAATTTCACAAGGGGACCAGGGGATAATTGAGGTGGTGTATGGCCATGAAAGGGGCCTATCTGGGCGAGCCCTTCCGGAGTGGTTTTCTTTCTCCCTCAGGACTGACTCCCTCAGGACTCTTAACCGGGGCAACCGTCATCCTCTGATCTTCTGGCCGGCTCCCCCGGGACGGGGTGGGCACCCTCTTCTTGCAGGTCCTGCAGGTCGTTCGGATGAGTCGTCACTGGTGACCCGGTTTGTTTCACCTGACGAATAACAGCACAATTGCAATACAATGCTATGTCCTCCCAATTTGCCCGTACATGGCATCCACATTGCGACGCTATCCGGTACGTACCGCTTCAGTGGGCACCCCGGCAGTCGAGGATGCCGTGCCGGCATCTCCGGGTTTCGCTCCCTTTTCCCAATCCCTTTCTACTTTCCCCCTCCCGTCAACTGACCTTCAGTAGCAGCTTGAGGCACATCTCCGCTCCGAACAGCACATTAAGGGCCAGCTCCAAATAGTGGATCACGCGGGCCAGGCGGGAGGACGGGTCGTTACGGGGCCGGTCCAGAGCCAGAACCACGCAGGAGGCCAGGATCATCAGCAGGATGGCGCCCTGCAAGGTTGTTTCCCCGGGCCCGGGTGGCAAGAGCAAGACGAAAGCTCTGTTTTTGGGAACGCCAGAGGAATGACATCGTGCGCTGTACGCTGTACGATGAAATATGAGATGTAGTCTCGGACTACGAAAGTGTCCGAGAGCAGTCGAGGCAGCTGAGGCAGCTGATGCTGCAAGCTAGCTAGGGTTCTGGCCATCCTATGTTATCGTTTGTCGTTGTTACAGCTGAACGGCGCGAATCTGCGAATGGCTGCGAAGTCTGCCCACTGAAGCAAAGCAGAGTTAGCCTCAAAGAGGCGTATAGCGCAACAGAGGGAAAGACGGAGAAAGAGTTGAACAGCGCAGCCGGCGGTAGTAAAATTAAGTAGCATCGCAGGGCGATCTAAATTCGTAAACGGGAAAGACTTGAATGTCCGACTTTGAGGCCATAGCCCTGCGTTGCGCAACGAGTGGGAGAATGACTTACACAGGAGCAAACAACAGAAGGCGCGACGGGTTAAGTAATGGTGGAAAGGATAAGGGAGCTCCCGCCATTCAGGAAGGAGTGCAACTTTGGCGGATGCAATATTTCGTTCGTCCCGCTGGCCGAGACGGTTCATGACGAAACGAGAGGACGGTGGCAACGAAAGGGATGGGATACTGCATCCAACATCTCCCAACGAGTGGGATACTGCATCTTCGAATCCACGTAGGCATAATCATGACACGACACACATTGGGTTATCAAGAACACCAGACGATGACCGTGACGACGGATGATGATGGATCGTACAGACCCCATGGCCACGCGCTGCCGCTTGCAGGTCCAGGAGACGCTTACATGCATCTCCACAAAAAATGCATGTGTCAAGCGCCTTTCCTCACCACTCGAGACTTTCATGGCGCATGAGACAGGGCCCGAACGCTACCCCAGCTACCCGTGATGCCGCTGCGCTGCCCCAGGCCCAGGCCACTGCGGAGGTAATCACGCTGGCGCCGACTCGGCAGAATTCAGGGCCGCCCCCCGGACTGACGGATCCGGAACAGACCCGCAGATGTGAGGGACGCAGCTCCCTCACCTCGAACCACTTGCTCGTCACGAGAGCCTGCAGCCTCATCCTCATCGGGTGGTGGGGTCTCAAAAGGAAGAAGGAGCTGTAGTTCAGGTAAATCAGCTCATTGCGGCGACGGTGACCAATGGCTGCGAAAGGAAGGGGAGTCAGGGCCGGCGTGGGAGACGAAAGCATAAGTACAAGGTAATCGAACTGAGCGGGCTGGTCGCGTTTAACTAAAACAAGGAAACACCAATACACGAGATATGTCCACGATTCGGTTCGTAATGTCCCCCCTAGTTGCACGGTTCTTGCACGCTCCAAGCACCGCCCCATTACCCACCTCGCTTCACTTGGACGGTGTTCTTTGCTCGCGCTTGCCTCTCCGCCGAGCCGGACAATTCTCCACCGACCACTGGTCCATCGGCCCCGTCCCCGTTGGCACTGCCGCCGCTGTTGAGCTTTTTCGCCTCGAGAGCTGCTGAATTTCCTCCCTCCACATCCGCATCCATATTCAACTCCACCACTCCCAAAAGGGCGTCGCATCGACCTTCACCGCCTTCACCACTACCGCCACCATTAACACCGCCACCTGTAGTTAGATGCACGTCAGGGCACCTGTCACTCCTGCTGCCAACGCTGCTGTCGCCACCCATGCCGTTAATATTTCGGCTCTCGGTCACGGCTGCCGCCACCGTGGACCGCAGCGAGGAAGCCCCCTGGTTGCCGCCGCGCCGGCGCAAGCCGCTGCGGAACATGTACTGACCCTGTCCCACAAGAGCGTGGTCCGTACAGATGGCGGTGCCAGATCGACTATTGCTATCATTGTCACCGTGACTTCCGCTGACACTGGCACTTCCGCTGACGCCACAGCCACCACCACCACCGCTGCTGCTCCTGCTCCTGCGCCCCTGGCGTTCATACAACAGGCGGGCTCGCACCGCAGCTAGCGCCTGTGGCTCCCACACCGTCTCGCCCCAGCTAGCAGCCGTTATAGCCGGTCCCCACCATAACTCTCCGCTTCGGCTCGACGCTCTGCTCCCTGTCAGGACTCTGGACCAGTGGACTCGCTCACCGTCACGCCCGTCCGCTCCCTGTTGGATGCCTGGACTGGGCCCCCATCCAGTGCTCTCCGCCACTGGCCTTCCCCGGCCGCCGGCACCATGCCGGCTTTGGAAGGTTGCGACGTCATCGCCCCCGCCCATCACGGATGCCATCACCGCAGCCGCAGCAGTGCCATCGCCGCTTCTGGCTGTCGCGGTCTGCTTAGGGGGCGGCTGGCTGGCGGCTCGCACGGCGGGGGCCGTGGTAAGCGGCAGCGGAGGCATGGGCAGCCAGTCCTCGTCTTCCTCTCCTTCCCTTTGGTCCCCTTGCATTTTGTCAGAAACCGCCGATGGCGGCAATGGGATGCGCGAGAACGCACCTGCACCGCCACCACCGCTGTGGGGCCGGTGTACAGCGGCTGAGCCGGCAGTTCCAATTTGGACTGCAGCTTTGGGAGAGCGAGGGGTTCCTAGCGGCATAATGGAGGGTTGCCTGACCTGCCCCATACTTGAGCACTGAGCACCCCTCCCCAGGGATGGAGGCTGAGGCCGCGCGTGTAAGGACGGAAGAGTGTGATGGGGCTGGCGTTCCACCGCCTCCGGTGTCTCGTGCCGCGGAGGGAAAGGCAGCCGACGGCCCAGGGCATCACGAGCCCCGCTTGCCGCTGAGGATTCACCGCTACCAGGGGCACGTTCCCTTATCCCGGCTGCGGTCAACGGCATAGCGGCTGTCGAAAGCCCCGGCACCGAGGTGTACAAGGAGACTGTCTGAGGACCCTTGGGGATCATTGAAACAGGTGAAGCGGAGACGGAGGCAGAGGCGTTGATGGAGCGATCAGAAGCAGCAGCAGGGATCGCACCCGAATCACACAAGATAATGGCGGCAGCTGCGTATTGACGGCTTGTGGTCCGTTCGAGGTCTGTGGCTGTGGGGAGCCCAGCTGCGTTGAGATTGGTGGCGGCAGAGACGTCAACAGGGGGAAACGCCCTTGAGTCCACGGTGGCTGCTGCTGCTACCGCCGCCGCAGCTGCAACTGCATGAACTGATGTGGGGAACACGAAGGCTCTCTCCGCTGGGTCTTGCAGCTCAGCAGCCCCGTCCAGTCCCCGGCGAGCTACCTGCGAGCTACCTGATCGGGGAGAAAGCTGCAGCGGCAACGGTGGGATCGCAATACCGGAACGGATCCTTAGACCGCTGCCAGAGTACGGCAACGGCGGCGGGGGCGTGTTTAACCGCCGCGGGGAACGGGATAGTGGCGAGGCCGACAGCAGATTCGCACCGTACGATGGTGGTGTTGCTGTGGGCATCAGCGCGGCGCTGTCCAGATACCCGGCGTTTGCGAAAGCGAAGGAGCTGTGGCTGCCGACCGACTGCTCGCCGCTGCCGACGTCCGCTGCAAAAGATGCCGCCGCAATCAATGAGGCCAGCGTTGGCGATGGGCCGCTTCCACCGTCAGCCGCGGTGTCCTGGCTGCCGCCGCCAGTGCCACCTGAGCCACCGATGCCGCCTCCCTCTTCCAGACGCCCCACCTGCATTGCGGCAAGTTCGCGCAGGTGGCGGCCAGCCCGTGGAATCAAAAGCGGTTGCGCAGTTGCCGTTGCCGCCACAGCAGCTGCAGCCTGGCCCTCAATCCAACCTAACGATCTGAAGGTTCGCAGCAGGTGCCGCTCCGACTGGGCTTCCCAGTGGCGTGGTACTGACAACGTGGTCGGCAGCACAAAGCCGTCCTCGCAACCGCTATTTTCATCGCCGCTGTCTTCAGATACCGACATGGGCTGCGGTGTCAGTATCAGCGGCTCCTGGCCCCACGAGGATGCGTGAGTGGGTTTCCCCCCAACAGTGCTGCCGCGCATGCCAGTTGCAGCCGTTGTTATTGTCGTTGACCGGCCGGATAACGGTGGAGGGCCGCTATCCTGCAGCTCCGGAACCCGCATATATGAGCCATCAGGTGTAGCGTAGCCGCTAAACACCGTGTCCACACGAGAAACGGCAGCCCAGGCTCTTCTGGCTCCCTCGCCCACCGAGGGCACCGCAACGTCTAGCTTCCCGGAAGCCATGGGATGAGCAGTACCGCTGGCTGCTGCGGCTGCTGTGGCAGCTGCCAGTGCGGCACCTGCACCTGCACCGATAACATTTCGTTGGGCCGTGCCCTGGGAAGCCACCGACTCCACCACCGACGCCGCTGCTGGCGCCAGCCCCAACGCAGTCAATGCGTCGTGGCCAACCCCCCTCTGCTGCTGCCAGCGGGTTGCCCCTGAGGAAGCAGACGTTAGTAACGGGCTCCCTTCCACCACCCCGCCCACAATGATGGCACTGTTGCTGCTGTCGCTCAGCCAGTTGATAGGACCTGGTTCCATGGCTACACTGACCCCGGCTCCATCGTCGCGCCTCTGCGCTTCCGGGCCCCCTTCATGGCTGTAGTGGCCCTGCTGCCGCTGTAGCAGGAGGTTCGGGCGCTGCTTCGCCTCATCCTCAGAGTCGCTGGCTAGCGTGTTGTTGTGGTGCAGGTCGCGCTGCTGACGGTAGACTCTGCTGCTGCCGGGGTGAAGGACCAGCCTGTTGTTGCTGCCCTCCGCCGCTCCATTGCTACTACCTGCGTTGACCCGCCACAGCCGTAGCGTCGCGAGTTCGGCGTCCGAGCTGGGCCTTCCGAGGTCCAGCAGGCCGGAGGACATGCGGCTTGGGTGCGGATGTGGTTGTGGATGTGCAGGGGACTGGGACGCGGACTGGAGGCGGTCCTGACCCAGAAGGTGCGCTATAGAGCTGTGCTGAGGGCGAGGCGGCTGCGGGTCAGGAATACAGTCACGGTGCTGGCGCGATTGCTGTTGTTCATGTTCATGTTGATGGTCCCCAACTCGAGCCCCTACCTCGGCTTGCAGCGGGTACTGGTGATGCTGATAACGCTGCTGATGCCCCGCCCCACCCAGGCCGCCACCGCCGCTGCCAGCCAGGCGGAAAGATGATGTCGTGACGGGTACTGGGACGAGTGGCCGAGCAAGTCGCTCTCGCAGGCAGAGCTCGGCTTTAGCAGCCGGTCGAATACTGGTAACTACACTGCTCTCCTCGTTTATAGCGCCAGAGCCATACCCGGCAACCGTGCCTGCTGCTGCTACTGCTGCTACTGCTACCGCTACTGCATTTGGAGCGGTATTATTCGTGGCAGGCGCCTCCCCAGCTTGTCCGGGGGCTTCTATCCATCTTGCGTGTGACGCTTGCAGAGGTTCAACATCACGAACAGGGCGACCTCCCGGTACAGCAGCCGCGGAAACTGGCGGCAGCGGCGTGGCAGCACGCTGCTTCGCGCTCGGCCCTGCAGACGATGATGAGACGTAGCAGGTGTTTTGCGGTACCAGCGGCAGAAGCCCGCCAGTGGAATACAGTTTGGAGTGGTCACCTGAGGCACGAGCCTCCATGGCGGCAGCAGCCGCGCCGGCATCCGCCGCGGTCATCGCCGCGGCCACAGCATTTCCCGGTGAAGGGCCGGCAGCGGCTGCACAGGATGCTAGCAGGTTGACACTTGCGGTGTCCGGTGGGGAGTTGACTTGCGTAGAGGCGTCCACCAGGCACACGGAATGACGGTGGCGACGACGGCGAGGCAGTCCGCCTAATTTGCCGCTGTCCGAAACTGCCATGGCCCTGGCAGCCAGGAAGGCCCCGGCCCTACCACCACCTTCCCCACGCCCTCCGTCGCTGACTGCATTGCTACCGTTGCTAACGGCGCCTCCATCAGCCATGCGACCACAGCCAACAGCTTCCGCACCCTCGTTGCTGCGAGTGCTGCTATGGCTTCTGTTGCTACTTTGGCTCGGCCCCGACGCGATATCCCTAATGAGGCAGGCACGTTGCAACGCGCGTCGGGAGCTGTTGGGCCGGCTCGCCTCAACCCCCATATTGGGCGTTGCAGGTACCTCCGATAATGAGAGACCGATCGCTACCGGCGTGAACGCCATTGCTGCCGTCAGTGCTGGTATGACGACCTGTCCCAACGGCCGTCGCTGAGATCCTTCCCCGGCAGGCGCAGCGACCGTCAGATCCACATCAACATCGACCACTCGCGGGCCAGCACGAGCCTGCCGGACCTGGACCCTGTCCATCCCCGACTGCTGCTGCCTTACACCGGTCTCCTCGGCCCCTTGCGCCACCCTCGCCCCTTGTTGGCCCCCCACTGCCGCAACATCCTCTAGCCCCGAACATGTTTCTCCGTCGCAGAGGGTCCTTATTCCACCTCCGCCGCCGCTGCCCCCACCATCGCGAGTCGCTGGCGGCGCCGCCGGGCTCGGCACCAGCTCTATCGAGTGCGTACTCGTTGCACCATACGACGGCAGCAGCCCCGAAACCGGCGCGTTGTCCGCATCATCGAACCAGGTACGCCAACGTTCCACGAACATTTCCCGCTGCTTGTCAGGGGATAGCATATTGCGTTCCTCATCGTCTTCTCCATCATCCTCGTCCTCGTCCTCGCTGGAGCCGGCCTCCTCGTCTTGCCGCGGCTTCACGCGTTCTCGAGCCAGCGCCGCCGCCGCCTCCTCCAGCTTTGCTCCCGCCCCTGCCGATAAGGTGTTGATGATGCCGGTATCAGACAATCGGTGCGCGACGTCGCCCCAGGCAGCAGAGTTGCGCATGGCGGCAATTGCAGCAGCCACGCTCTCCGGCAGCATGGGGCGCTGCGGCTTGACTGTGATGAGGGTGGGTCGGCCAGTCGTGTTGCCGCTGGTGATACCGGTCGTGGTATCGCCGCGACGCATGACGGCGCTGCGGTGCCGGCTGAGGTTCCTGGAAAGTCCTCCAGGGCCAGCGACGCGGTCGGGAGTCTGGAGACGCGGCGTGTAGGGGATGGTTGACAATTCAGAGTTCAGAGAGCGCAGGTTCGATGAAGGTACAGATGCAGGCACAAGCACACCGTGTCACCAGGTTGCAAGCAACGAGGGGCAGGTGCGCCCAAGAAACAACACGCACCGTGGACATGTTGCGCTGCAATGAGTAAAGCGGTAAATAAAGCGGACGGAGCAGGAAGCAGTGCAAGCATTATGACGGCGAGTTGGAAGGTAACTGTGGTAGCGGTGAATACGGTCATGATAACCATAAGGGCCATTACGCGGATTTGGCGACCACGAAAGGGCCAGGAGTTGGTGGTTGGCATTTTGAGAGCCGCTCTACAACCATCACAGCCTCTCTACAAAGGAAGAAAGCAAGCTGTCGTAGTCAAGGGCCTCTTTTAACCCCAGGCCGCTTTGTCTGCGCGAGACCGGGGCAACACTCCTTACACACAGCCCAGAGCCCTGTAACGTCTAAGCAACTAAAACATCACAGCAGTGCTATGCCCAGCCAAAGCGACTAAACGGCCTGCCCCAACCCTCGCTCCACCATCCGTCCGTCCGTGCCAACATCACTCACCCCGTTCTCCCGCGGCCCTGACGTCGGCCACAGGGTGATGCCGTTCTCCGTGAGCCGCACCGCGTCCCGATCTGTAGCCTGCGCCGGTGATTCATCCACCATCCCCGCGCTAGAGCCCTCCCCACCACCTGCCGCAGCCGCGATTGGCGCGGAGTTGCGACCCAGAAGCCTGTGTTCTCCGTCGGGTCTGACACCTCCATCTCCCGTGCCAGTACCTCCGCAAGCCGCACTCCCAGACCCCGTCCCTCCCTTTCCTCCCCGTCCGCCTCCCCCTCCGCCCACACCTGCACCTACACCACCACCGCCGCCAAACGCACTGAAACCCCCCACAATAATTTGCTTAAGGCTCTTTCTCGCACCAAGCACGGCTGCGCTAGTCATGCCGCCCACTGACGCACGCTTGCCAAGCCGATAAACACCACCTGCCCCAACTGCCGCGCCGGCCCCCACCATTACATTCGCCGGTGCCGAGGCGCCGGCGCTGCCCGACACTACACCCCACGACCCTGCCGTGTCCAGGGTGCCGCCCTCCTCCTCCGCCATGCTGCTCAAGGGAATCTGGCTTTGGAGGTGGCTTGCGGGAATGCTGCTGCCACCTCCCAACCGCGCCAGCGTCGTCCGTAGAGACACGCTGGCACGTTTGAGCCCTGCCCGTGCGGCGGCCGCAGCCTCACTCAGACTGCCGCCAACGGGGCTATGTCCCCCGCAAGCAGCAGGTACCGTGACATTGGCACTGACGGAGGATGGCCTGCTGTCGCTGTCCTCACGCCCATCGTCCTCCATCATGAGCAGGTTGTCCTGGTCCAATACGGAGGGAGAGGCTCCGGGTGCGAACACACACGGATCCATCATGTAGAACATGTCCATTTGGTGCGTAATTTCCTCCTTCTATGGGACCCAACTCAACAACGGAAGACGCACCACCAAGAAAGGGAAGAGGAGGGCAGGCAGGTGAGGTCTTCGTTTTGAACGCCTTGGGGAGAGCTAGGGCACGCGGACAGACGAATTGTTTGTTTTAGGATTAGGTGCATAAGGGGTTCCCTTTAGGAACATGCAGCTGAAGGGCCAGCTCTTCCTAACAATGGTCTCCGCGGCGAGGCATAGCGGCTCCCGCACATTCAGCTATAAAACGCAAACAACCTGCATCGGTCCCTAACGTGTGTAACGTAGCTTTCCCCCACTGCATATCTATCCGAATGGGACTATACGTGCGCTTCCATCTACATATACGCAGAACGCTTTAGAATTCTGCTTGCAGAGCCACGATCCCTGCCAATGCCCGTCATCTTGTTGGCCCGCTAATGGACAATACCGCCTTCTTCTGCTTGACAGACGCAACCCACCTCGTGCTCCATCATTCCGTGGTGGTATCCAACCAATACCATCCACTTCTTGAGCCTGTACACTGCCGCAGGGTCCGTGCGGCGGGCGATGCGCTGCTGCAACGCATTACGCGGGTCCTTCAAGCCGCCGCCATCCCCCAGTATAGTGCCGCCAAGCGTGGAAGCGGTCTCCGACTGGTCATCGGGAGCAAAGGGTTTGTACTCCGCCCCAGTCAGCTCATCCTCGCTGGGTGGGGGCTCTTCGTCGCTCTGGGCGGGAAAGGTGGCGGGGAGGAATGAATGCGAATAAACCAGTCCGGCGGAGAGGGGAGGGGAGTGATCACAACCAGAAGTAACAAGGGGCAGGACAGGCGGGGAAGGAAAATGGACAATCAAAGGAAACCGGGCGGAGGGCGGGCGAAGTTGCGCGCATCGGAAATGAACCCGATGGGTACAGGCAATCGATGTGCCGGAGCCGCACGAGTGCGACAGCGCATACCTACACAGGACGACCTGATGGGCCTAGGCGCATATTGGCACAGAGGTTGAGATATTCTTGCATGTGGCCGTTTTGTACGCATTTAGCTGGCGAAAAGACCTACACGTGCAAGCCAGCATGCTTAGAAGCCGCGTTGGTGGATGCACCCTTGCACCGAACCAAAACATGATGATAGGAGGAGGATGCTTACAGCTTCCGGCCGAGTGGGCGAGAGAAGACCAGGCCAGCCCAGGCGAGGCCAGGCAAGGCGGCCGGAAGCTGTATCATGTTTTGGTTCGGTGCAAGGGTGCATCCACCAACGCGGCTTCTAAGCATGCTGGCTTGCACGTGCAGGTAGGCATGGGCCTTAGCTCGATAGGCTCTGCCGGCCTCCTCGACGTGCCGGCCCTCCTCTTGCGCCGGTAGCCCAGGAGCAGCTTAAGCTGCTGGTGCCTTTGCCCGCCCGCCTTACTGCACCCCAGCCCGTTTACATAACTGGGCCCCATCCACCACACCTTTTTTCTCTTACCTGGAAGTTAGTAATCAGGATAGCCAGGAACAGAGTGAGCAGCACGAAGTTGCCCACGATAATCCAGGCCACGAAGTACAGCACCGCAGCAGTGCCTCGGGCCCGCATACCGTCCCAGCTGGTTGCCACCCAGTTGTCAGCTGATCGACATGGAAGGGAAGTGGGTGACGGGGATGGGTAGGGGCACAGGGACACAGTGATTCTATCGAACACATCACAACTGATAAATATGGGATACCATGACCGTGCGGGTTTGTATTGCCGAGGTGGGCGGCAACCGCACATAGAGCGGGAATGGATTAGGAGCACTGGCAGTGTTCGCCACATTGTCGGCATATGTCGGCACATTGGCAGGTAAAGTACGCCGGTGGGATTTGGAAACGCCCTCAGGCGTGGTGCCTCTGGCCACACGCCACTAAGTCGAACCCACGTATGCGGCAGTAGACAACCTCACGATGGGCAGCCAGCGTGCATCCTCCCAGGCTCCACATGAGCGCGTATGTCCTCTTCCCCGAGCTTTGATCTCCCTTTGAGCCCCTCTTAGCCGCTTTCCGCCGTTCCCCAATCGCACGCTATTCCCCAACAGGCTACACGAGCGGCGGCGGATGGTCATCGTGTTGATGCCTCAATCCTTGGTTGTGGCGGAAGGCTAATGACGCTGTGCCGGAGCCATGCGCGGTTCATATTTAGCCAGGCAGGGTGAGGGGCTCAAAAAGGGAACTATGCGCCGTAGACGTTAAAAACAACTACAGAGAACATGCAGAACGGCCCATGTACCCTCTTCAACCCCATTCCACACCTGTGAGCAGCTGGAACACCGTGTACGCCGACTGCCACAGCGTGTCAAAGTTTGAGCTGAAGCCGACGTTGTTCGGCGAGGGAGCGAAGTAGGGGCTACCACCAAATTGCTGCAGGCCCAGTATCGAAAAAATAAATATGAAGAGCGCCAGCAGCAATATGAAGTCCTTCAGTACCACAAAGCCCTGCAGAGAGGGGTAGTTGGGGGGTTAAGAGGGGAGTGCATTTTTCTCAAGTTGCAGGAAGAAAACATAATGATGGAAAGCAGGATCGAACTGCCGGCTGGAGAAGAAAAGGGACAGGTGGGGCGGGAGCGGAGGCATTACCGAGGACAGCTAAGCAGCACGCCTGTTTCCCGACCCCGACCCCGACCCGCATTCTCTCATGTCAGGTCCGTGGTTTTGCCCCTCACCTCATCCTCTGATGCCATCGCATACCTGACCCCTTCCCTTCCCTCCCCTAGTATCTTAATTCCCCACCCGCCTTGAGCACCATGCGCAGCAATTTCCTCAGGCTCTCTACGCGGATCAGCAGCCGCAGCGACCTCAGGATGCGCAGCATACGGAACGCGCGCAGCGCCTGCGTGTTGGTGGACGCAGACGCCTGCGGGCCATATTTCAAAACCAGCTCCACCACCGAGGTAACCACAATGGCTCCGTCCAACAGGTTCCAGGGCTCCCGCCAATAGCCCACCAGCCCCAACCCCAAGTGCTTCACGACGAACTCAAGCAAGAAGGCGGACGTCATAACTGGGCGGCGGAGTAAGGGAGAGGGTTACGAGGCAGGGAAGGTATGCGAAGGGAACAGTAGAGGAAGAACGGTATGGGGAGAGAGGGGCAGCTAGGGCTTGGGAAGGATTTCCGATTTGGTTGGAAAGGGAGCGTGCCGCCGGAACTGGCCCTTGCATTGCCGCCCACGCAACGCCTCCCCAATCTCACTGCTTTCTTCTTCATCCATGCCACCACCCACAAGCCATCGTACAAAGAACAATTAATTTGCTGGGCCCCATTGCACCTCCCACCCTGTTTAGTTGCGTCCCAGCCCCCCAGACCCTCAGCGCTCGCACTCTGTTCCGTTCCTTGTCGGAGCAGTCCTCACCAAGGTTGGCGATCTCCAGGCCATTAGCGAATTCGGGACTCATTCCATGATACTCCATTCCCAGGGCGATGACGTTCGCCAGTACGACCGCCATCATGAACTTATTGAACCACGTGCTGTATGCCAAATCCCAGAAGCTGCAAGGCAGAAAGCGACAAGGCGAGCGACAGCGAGATTCGGATTGAAGAAGCCACGACAGTGGGAAAGAGGCACGTCATAATGCGCAATGTGCCCTGCTTCATGAAACCCATCTTTAGCTAGCTAACGCATCATTGACCAGGGCTTGAACCGTGTTTTCCACCAGCAAGAAAATGGGCCTGGCCCCCGTCCCCTGCAACACATCCAGCCCCACCCAGACCCCGCTCTTACCCTTATGGTTGTTCGGTTCTTCATCCAAACCCTCTATCCATGCCCATAATATGCTGCGTATTGAACTCCTGGTACTCCGGCATGTCAACCTCCTATGCCCCTACTTCCCTCCCCTTCTCCTCTATTCATTTCTTCCCAGCTCCCCGCCCAGGGCTTTCCCCACCCACAAGGCTCTCCAGCTGGACAAATCCTTCCGGCGCAGCGCCTGCAGGTAGCGCTTTTTAAACCGAAAGCATATGCGCCGAAACCGCCGCCGAATTCGAGTCATTAGCGGGGGGCGCTTCCGCCGCCGCCGCGGTTCTGGATCGCCCTCCTCGTTGAATCCGTATGGTGCCTCGCCGCCGGGCGGCTGTTCCCCCTCATCTTCCTCGTCCGTTGTGTCCGGAGGGGTGTGCATGTGTCTCCTCCTCCTGGGTTTCTTCTTCCTCTTGGGGTGCTGCGGGAGTCAACGGAATGACCAGAGAAGGGTGCGGAAGCGGAGCCGTCTATTTATGAATCCATTCTTCTTTGATAGTCCTTACTCCCCTCCTTGTCCATGTGTGATTAGGGGCGCCGCAGCGAGCTCGTGGTTGTTGTCATTATCAAACGTAACCACCCACAGGCAGGTCTGAAGCCATTGGCCGCATAATGCACCAAAGGAGCAAGAGCAAGACGGACCCAATGGGCCGAGGAGAGGCGGGGTTGACCGCGCCATCTGTACAAATACCCGTGTACAAATAGCTGGTTCGTAAGCAATTTGCGGCGCCAGCCCAGCTATGGTGGCGAGGAGCTGCAGTGAGGGATGAGGGCTCCCAGTAGGCGACTGGTGACGGATTTTGGCGCACGTGTCGTAACAGAACTAACATGTGTATGTGTGTGTGTAAAAGCCACGTTTTTGTCGCGGGTCGCGGGTATCTGGTGCGAGAGCTGGTGGCACTGGTAAATGAAAAGGTAAAATCACAGCATCCTGCGCTGGGGATCCTTTACTTGGCGTCTTTAGTCCCGTTTTACACCGTAATGCTTCCGCGCTTTCCGAGTATGTGGCAAAGGGTCGGCTTGTGTGTTGTTAAGGCGGGGTTGTATATACTATATCTGAGACAGAATGTAAAGGCTCCTTCTGGTTCATTGTTCATTCGGGGCCAGCCCGGCAATGAGGCTCCCTGCATCTTCCTCTCCCTACAGACACGCACCTCTGCACTGAGCTGCGCAAACTTTGACGAGAGGATGGCAACAAGCAGCTGCATTGCGAAGAAGGCGCCAAAAAGCACCAGCAACAAAAAGTACGGAAGTGGCACATAGGGCCCAATCGCGTTCATGAGTGGATACAGGAGTGTGCCAGTCCAGCCGTCCAGGGTCAGCATCTGGAAGATGCAGAATGCGGCCGCACCAAAGTTGTCGAACGACGTGTAGCCGAAGTCGGGGTTAGTGTTGATGTCGATGCAAGAGGAGTCTTGGGGAATGCAAGGGGAAATCGGGCGGCAGAGCATTGGAGGCGGAGGGAAACGATGACCGTGAGAAGAAATGCCAAGGTAGAACAAAGCCAAGTCCAGAGGTCATGAACCATCGGCATCACGCACGCGAGCTAACTGGTGTATCGTATCGTGACCTACGGGATATCGGCTCCACACAGACCAGAGGAAAGGAGGGTCATTACCGGTAATGTCGATTCATGCACGCATCTTCGGCTTCTTTCCTAGCAAAGAACCACAATGGTTCGTTTCGACCAAGTGGAGTTGGGATCGCCCTCTGACCAGCACGGTGAATCGCACACATGCAACTTACAAACGCAACGACGCAAACCGCTACAAAGGCAGTTCCGCGCACCCGTACGACTGCACATACACACGCCAGCACCAACACCAGTCGGTAAGCAATCACACACATATACCCTTTTTATCACACTTCCATGCGTTTTCTGGGATACACACGGGCATGCGCTTTGCACGTTTCATGTGGGAGCATGACATGATCTTTTGTACGACAGATATACGAGCAAACTCCGTGACCTTCCTGTTTGCTTAACGATGGTCCAACAACTGTAATCCTCCACGTCCGAGGACATCGCGCCTTTCCCTATCCCCTGAAACCCCTATCCTCGCGCCCGAGCCGTTTCCCCACTTACTGTCGGGGCATTTGAACAGGCCTGCACCACCTGAGGTGCACGGTGTGTTCTCCAGCCCCAGAACCACCTGCCATACCAGATTATCATTTTGCTGCGGCTCCTGGGTCCCATTCATGCTGCCATTGCCGCCGCCACTGCTCGGACTGCTACTGTTCAACCAGCTGGCCCCAGGGCTTGGAGGTGGTGGCAGTTGCAGGCCTCCGCTACTGCTTTCCCCAGGGTCTACTAGCATGAGGCATCTCTTGTGCAGCTTGCTCATGAAAAGGTTCAGCGCCACAATGCCGAATACAAAAAACACCCAGGCTAGTAAAAAGATGACGTCCAGCAGCAGGGGGAGGGCCTCCAGCAGTGTTTCCACAAGCAGCCGCAGGCCTAGGCCGGCAAGAAGAAGGGAACACAAAACTCACTTGCGGTTGAGGATCTGGGACTGGGATCCTGGAATCGTATTCAAGCGCACAAGAGCCTAAACGGCAAATACGGCCTCCTCGAGTAGTACCTTGGGGAGGGTACAATGCGGTTGAATTGCTGTTCTCCACTGGCTCTACAACTGGTCCTCTGACCTGCTCCTTGAATTACCGATAGTCATAGTTTGTGTCGCCACAACTCAACAACTGGCCGACGACCAGAACGACAGACTCAGCCCCACTGGTCAACTGAGCGGGTTGTGCGCGCTCTGGCTCGCCAGCGACCCAACTGACAATCTCCACGCAATAATTGACGACATGAACACACCCAACTTCATGTATTGGCTTGATGATAGAAACATACCTCATATCGGTGTTACAGTGGGGTATTGCAATTTTAGGGTTTTAGGGGTTTAGTTCTTAGTTTTCTCAGTTTTAACATGTAGGCGCCACCTTTGATGAGGTCCATGCGCTTTTCTGTGAGAGCCGGTGATACGGCACTTCTTCACCCGGGCATTAATCCTCATCATCAACAACCACGAGGGCGTATCACTGCCGGGATACATGCTGCCGTCTCCCATTTCCGCCTTGGTCCCCCTGTCATAGCTCTCTCGCGCAACCCTCACCTGGTATTGCAGTGAGTGCTCTTAGTGGCCTGAGTGCCCTCATGGCCCTCACCGCGGACACCCCGCTGACGTCCGTGATGGGCATGTAGCGCAGGTAGCCACTGGCGGTGGCCAAGAAATCGATCCAGTTCCATCCGCTTTTAAGGTATGCTCCCGGACCCAGGACGAAGTTATGCGCCAAGGACTTGATCGTAATCTCCAGAGTGAAGGAAGCCAGGAAGAACACGTCCAGGACGGTGGAAGCCTGAAAGGTGGGCCCCCATCGGAACGGAAGCAGGGAAGGGAGGGGGATGGACGACCAGGTGGAGCCAGGGCGAGGCCGCCCAGCGATCACCGGCGCGCAGACGGATGTCAGCGATCATGCGTTGTGATTAAGCGTTTGTGGCTGGCATGCCTAAGACGCGGGGGGGCTTCAAAGGGGTCCATCAACATCACCAGCCCCACTTGCCCCCCGCTGCTATCGGCATCACCTTCTCCAAATCCCACCTCAATGCCCCCATCACCAACACCTGTTCCTTCCTCCGAAGGACAGATCCATCGCAACCCGCACACGGCCTCCCAAACGAAGGGCAGCATGCCTGTGCTGCTGGGCTTAAAGACCGACAGTCCGATGGACAGACACAAACATCTATACCTGACGGTACAGCTCGCATCGCCGACATCGCTCACTCACCACCTGCAATGGGGTTGCAAGCGGGCACCTTGGACAGCTGGAACACAAGAGGATTCACCGTCGAAAGGAGGGATGCAGCTGTTGCCGCAGGCGCCGGCCAATCCCCGGTAGCAACGGCAGGAGAAAGGGCGCAAGGACAGAGTACTGGGCGGAATGTCGTGGAAGTTATCCAAGCGCTGAACATTTTTGCGGTGGTGCTGGGTTCTGGAGAATCTGGCGAAGTCCAACTGCAGCCCAATTGGCCTGCCAAGAGCCACCCCCCGAGTAGCAGGGCCCCCTTACATGCTTATGCCGACGGCTGATTGATGTGCGGGGAGTCTGCCGGTATCCAAATCACCTTATTTAGGACGGCCTCTTGCTTGCAGGCCTCCATGCATCCGGGATCGTCCAGCGCCATTAGCAAGCAGCTCGCCAGCACCAATGTCAGCACCGCACGACCAAACCACCGGTTGACGGCCATCCGCAGGCACAGCACACGCACGACATGCTTTTGAGTGAAGAGCCACCAACTTCTGTCGTCCGCATCGAGTCGTACCTTGTAGAACTGAACGGCCTACATATAGGTACCGACAGCGGTGCGGGTGTCCATAACCGGTTAACCGTCCAGCACACGCAGACAAAAGCCTATCGCACAGATAGACAGACGGACCTTGTCACATGCTGATGAGACCCCCCAATGTATGGTCGTGACCACTGCAGCGCAGCCGGTTCGCGCGGCAACGACAGCGGGTGCGTCGCCATTCGCCTTCTTTCCCTGAAGGTGCAGCCGCAAAGCATGCAGCTGCTCCCTTCCATCAGTGAACGACATCATCTCCTTGCCAACAGTAATTGCTGATGCTGCAAACCATTAGGTTCACACCGCACGCCCGTGTTGCTGTTGGGCTGTGCAGGAGCCCGATTGAGAAATTTACAAACCAATTCCATAATATCGTGTATAGATAGATAGGTTTGGCCCGCTATTACTATCCATCAGAGGATTATCAACTGCCCTTGAGGAAGAAATTCATCTTGCACGTGCTCATATAGTTTTATGCTCTAAAATGTTCACATGGGTCATATGATAAGAACTTGCTCAAATGACCATGGAGTCAGTCAACTGAAAAGAAAGCCCTCAGTCGTTGGGTTTCAAAAATTTGGTCCTGCAAAACTCTGTAACTTGACATGTGAGAAGGATGTATTCCGTATGGGAATCCATTACTTTTGAGTAGGTATGATTTCAACAGTCGGACAGCGGTTCGCAACCACCTCTCGGGTCGAACCATGTGCATAAGATGTACGACTTGCAGATTGCCAAGTCTCAGGCTTTTACAAGTCATATTCACACCTGGCAAGTTTGCTACTTACTCCTTGCTCGAAGTGCATCAGAGCCGTACGTAAGTTGTCCCCTTCGGTTCGGTACGTTCGTGGACGGCATGATGATAGACATAAGGCTTTTTTTGTAATAAGGTTTAAATGCAGCATTACAGAGGCCTGAATTGCTGTCAAATGCAACCACAAAGAATGGGGCCTCATCCTACCGGGCTGGGCAAAATGTGCCGCAAGCCTCCCTAGCTCTAAGCCGCAGCATGCAGCTGGCGAGGAAGTTGGACAAGGAGAAATCCCACGCGAAGGTTATGGCGAACGAGAGGAGAAAAGGCTGACGAAGCCAGAGCGGCCGAAGCCATGCCATGTCACACACGCATACACCACCAACCCCAGTCACACAGCCGAGTAAGAAACTGAATGAGGATTATTGTAGATACACTTGCCCACCACATTAGTGGATAGTTGATTCACGCATTCACACTTGTCCTCCCTTGCCGGGGTTAAGTCCCAAAAGTAATCCTACTAGACGGCGCTAGACGCGGGATCCTAATTATAGACGCAGAGAGAGCGGGGCGTGATGAGCCAAAGATACACGCTCAAATGATGCCGCCTTCCTGGAACGAACGCGATTCTAGTTTAAATGGCATGAATGATAGGGGGCATGTTCTTCCCAACCCTTCCTGACCCTCCATCCGCCAATCTTTCTCTTTAAAGCCCTTTACAACGCGCGAGGACGCAGATTAATAGCTGCAATAGGGCCAGAAACCACACCCCTATTCACGAACTCGTACGTTGTGGAAACCCTGCACGCAATCTCCAACGGAGACCATTAAATATGACATAAAATGCTTTAGTTCTAGAATGGTAATGCCTTTCGCATATAAGATTTAGTTAAACCTTGTTGTGTTTATACGTCAGATGCCGTGCGCTGCCGTTTCGTGAAATCCGTATCGGTCCGCGCAGGATAAATAGTCAAACTCAATACACCCTACTCAGGACCTGTTTATAATACTTATTTTTTTGTTTCTCTGTCATCCTTGAAACTCGTTTTCGTTCATCGCCTTGAGCCTATCCGTTCATTACAATTAGGCAATTCAAAAGGCAATAACTTTTAGGCTTAAAACCTATTTTATAAGGATTTTTGTATCTCTGTGAACTCGATGGCAAGCAGTCCGATGGCGCCCATGAAGGCGCTACTAGTTTTGCGTGCGTTTTTGCTGGCTACCGTGAGCCCAAGCACCAACTGTGGTACACGAGGCTCACCAGCATCGGAACCCAGCATGTAGGGTATGCATCCCTTTGCCCATCCCGCATTTGTGATTTCGTGCCTACCTGCCTTATCGTGCCTGATTTCGTGCCTACGTGCCTTACTTGCCTAATTTTCTTCGGTAACCATAGCTATATAGATGTCACTCGTTCCACTCTGCAAAGCGGAGATATTTCCAGGGCTGCATGGGAGTGCAAGGTAAGTGCGGGCAAAGCTTTGTCACGTATATCATTATCTTACCTTTTTGCGCGTTTTATGCTTCAGAATGAAAATGGTGTCTCGGTTTGATGCTCCGGCGAGGCTGGTCAAAGCTGCTGGTGATTCGGTGGTTGTAACCAACAGCTCTCTGCCGGCGAAGTGTGATGCAACCTTTTGGGGGGTTGATGCAGATGTCACGGATGCTGGTAACCGTGTTGACTCCGTCATGGGTGACCCATAGGTAACGACCGCAAGGTAGGTCTGTATTTTCTTTCATCAAGAATACTTAAATGTGTCGCTCGGTACTTTCATGCTATTTTCTTTTATTTTGTGCAGTTTGTTTGCAATATTGTTGCAAGAAAAGCCCTTTTCTGTGGCAACGGCAAGCGCCAAACCCAAGGCGGCCCTCGCCAACTGATGCGTCGCGCAACACGCGTTCTGAAAGGGAATGACTCTTATAGGATAACGTATTAGTTAGAAGAGATAGCAACCGTCGTCGCGATGTTAGTTAAAGGACTAATTCGCTCGTATAGTCCGTATGAAATTGATGGTGAGACCAAGTCTACTAATAACGACATAAACGTAACTATTTTAGGACTTCCTAGAGGAAGATCCATGAAGTTGAAACTGACGTCGTATGTACCCCCAAGACGTACTTCGCACGGCACCTGCTTACGTCGCAAAACGGCAAGACAACTACTTCGAATATGTTACACGTTCCTTCAGAAACCACAATAAAATAGATACCGTACAGATTTCGTTCTGTGCCGCGGACATAGTTCCACTGGTGCATTGTACTAGGAGGTAGGTTCGTGCAAAGCTTGCTAACTTTGATCGTTGCCTTACCTTATGTTTTTTTTTCGCTTCAGGACGAATATCATATATCGTCGGTCTTACGTTGGCGAGGTGATTCGTTTTTGGTTGGGACAACAGAATTCGGCAGCTGAAGCATGGCGCAACTTTACGGGGGTCTGATGAAGATGTAAATGTCAAGGGCGTCGACACTCGTGCTGATTCTGTCACGGACTGTGACCCAACGATCTTGTCACATGAGGAAGCGTCTTCTGCGGCTCTGGCCAGCGCTATAACTGCAGATCCGTCACTGGATGTGCCTAACAGCACTGCCGAAGTGTTGTCCGCGCAGCTACCAAGCATATTCAACAACTCCGAGCTGTCGCGCTCCTTGCACTTAGGCTTTCAAGCTTTGGCCGCATGGGCAGTCTGCGGCGTTCGAGTACTGGATAGCCTCATAGGCGGGTTCGTGCTTTTCATATTGTATCAGGTGCTGTGCACATTCGGCAGACTGTGCGAGGGCCTTTTCCGGAGCCTAGCTGCTCGGCACAAGCGTGCTCAGAAAGTGAAGCAGTTCCTCCGGTCACGAAATATCGCATCCTCCGGGCCAAGTGGCAGCACGGTAAATGGGCCTGCCTTCCAAGGGTCGCTCAAGAACACATAAATATTGAACTTTCCTCTTGTGCGCGTGCAGAGGTGGTCCGGAAGGAGCAAACGGTGAAGGTGGAGCCGCCACGGACGCGCCCAGTCCAGACCTTTGTGTGGCAGGATGACATACATTGTATACATTGGGCAATAGGCCTTCAAGTTGTGATTTGATGCGTTCAATGCTAGAAACACAGCAGAGTTTTATGAGCAAAAGCACCCACCATCGGAGTGTGTTGAGTGTGACCTCATTTCTTACTGCTGTTTGACTGAGATGTAGCTGATGTTCAGGATAGCAGGCGTACGTTTGCACATCATGCATTTATTCGTTCTTTGTGTTCCTATGTTTATTTGGGGTGTTACACTTCTTACGCTTCTTACACTTCTTTATTTGGGGTGTTACACTTCTTACACTTCTCATGTGTTCTGATCCACATGGGTCAGTATCTAGTCGTGAATCTGCAGGAGAGCAGAGAGAGGGTCGCACTACTGGCTCATCAGGTCCCGTGAGCTGCTAAAATACATGCAGTATGGCGTTTATTAGCACAGGCTCTTATTCGTTTGAACAGGTAACTTACTAGTTACATGCGGTGGAGGCAGCACTGCCTCATTCGGCTGGCTATAGCCTCCGGAGATACCATTTCCAATCAGGCTTCAGGTTAGAACTCTTGGCGCTGGATTTTGTAGATCTTACTGCCGTCACGACGTTGCAGCCGGGTTTTCCTTGACTAAGTTCAGTCTCTGCCAGTCTCTGCCAGTCTCTGCCAGTCTCTGTCCGTCGAAGTCCGTCTACTCGCTGATGCGCACCAGAGTACCCATTCAGTGATCGGTACGTTTGATTTTGTGTCCTATTGTGCCGGTTTTATGTCGAATCGTTTTGATGACGTGTAAGGTGCGTGCAACGTTGTGCCCGCTGTCGCTGGTTCTGGCGGCTGGTGCTTCTGAGACCGATGGCGCATCTTGTGCTTGTGATATGTTTCATGAATCCTGTATAGCCGTTGTATTAACTTTTCAGTGTCCTCTCGCGTGTTGTGCTCGCTGTATGTCGTTTAGAAGCATGTGCATGCGGATCAGATGCAAGAGGGCAGGGGGGAGGCCCTGGAAGCGGCTTTTCACGAATGATGGAGGCGTGATCATTGCTGCCTTTATGCTGCGTGTTATGGCTGACCGCTCTTATTTAGAAGCTCAAAAAGTAAGCCGGTGGCTTCATTCAACGCGTGGATGCTTACCTTTCCCAACGTAACCAGGTGAAGCTTCCCACATATGGTTTCCAAGCCCCGCTCCACCAGCGCACATGACATCCATGATTACGACAACCAGCCAGCCATTACCCTTCAATTATTTTAAACACCGCCCCTTCGCTTTGCCTCAACCTATTCGGGAGAGAGAGAGAGAGAGAAAAGAGCAAGACGGCGTGAATATAGCGGCATTCGTTTTTGTACTCCCGGGACTGCAAGTTTCAATTGTAGGATTCGAGAAGTCCAATGTGTACCTTATGCACAAGATATGTAGCAATGTGCAGCCGCTAGAGTGGATGAATGGAGTCATGCGCAGTTGCGCGGTTGTGAAACAATTTACATTTGTCCTGTCGTGCAGAAGCCCTGGATTCGCGCCCATTGGTAATCAAAGCGCGACACACGCTACACATGCCAGCCCGATACATACACACCCGGGGGCCATGCGCCAAGCTGAAACCAATGTCCTTCCCATGCATATCATAAATCCCACCTTGTTGCATAATCGATGAGCCTAACGCCATGTTCTACATCGTCACGTTTCCAACACGGATGGAGGTACATCACCGCCAAACAAGGCCAATACAGCGCAGTGAAGTCTGCTTCCCCTATTGCGCCATCGTAAAAGGAAGTCAAGAGGAGGGCCTGGGAGGCAGGCCCACACAGTCAATCAACATAGCAGGCTTAAAAACGGTCTTCAAGGGCCTCGACCTTTCCGTGCCCTAAAAAATATGATTAAAAAGCCGTTCATCCCATCCATCTGATGTTGCTCGCTGGGACGGGGCATATCATAGCAGGTACAGAAGCTTCTTTTCATGCAGTCCTTCCTGCTCAGTCCATCCGGATCCATCACGCGCACGCCATGCCCCTGTGCGACATGTGCTCAATGCCGCTGCATCAGACAACCTAACTACAGAAACCTTAGTCAGACCCGCACGTGAGGAAGTGCACCACACACCCCTGGCACTGACCTCGCCCATCTGGGTCATCCAATGCGGACCAACCCAGCTTTACAATTCCTTCTGCACGCCAGGGCGTGGAGTTATTAAATATACATATAGCGTCATTAACAGCGAGCACGAAATCTCTGACAGTGTGCAGTGCGCAAAGCTCCTGACTATGACCCCGTCAGTGCGATTTCGAGAGGCAAGCAACTCCCCTTAGCCTGATACTTTATATTAATCTCACTATCGGCAGCCAAATTCTGCGCTACGCTCCATATCACCACCTTACATAGAAGATGACATGCGCACACGAACTCTTTGTGCGTACTGCACGTAATGGTCCTGCCATTGCGCGATCAGAACTTCCATGCGAGCCAGCAGATGCACATGCACACATAGGCATACGGCTCACGGAAGTGGACGGCGTACCATTGCTGCGAATACATCTGTGAGCTGGCGCCCGTGCCCAATAAAGCCCGAGCTCCCCCCATATGCCGCATTCACGCCCTCATGCCTTGGGCTTAGATACCGCATCTTGCAGATCCCGCAGCCATTTCGTCATCGAATCCAGGTTCTTGTACATTTGCGCCTCGAACTTGTCTGCGTACCCTTGTGGGTCAAACTCCACAATTCTCGACCAGGTTCTGTTAAGGCGTTCGTTGGTGTCGGCGCTGGAGGTAAGGATTCGAAAGCTGCTGGCAAATGTCTTCAGCGATCCCGTGATTGCCTTAATAATCGACACAGCGATGGGCGTTGTCGGTGCCGTCGTACCAGTACTGATTGTCGCGCTTCCCGACAGCGTAGCAGATGCAGTTGCCGCACTTACAAACGAGGGCGTCTTGCAAAAGCGCATAAGCTCCAGTCCGCTCATGCACCCAGGTGGGAGCGCCTTAAGCGGAACCCGGTAAGGCTATCGTAAGCGAATGCCACAACACGCTAGATAGGCCACGCATTGTAAGACTTCTCACCTTCATGTCGCCGTTATATGTTTGGAATACCGCGTGACCCAGGACAACGGAGAAGTCGACGTGCTGGCCGGCCGGTATTTCGCGAGCCTCGTGCAACTTTTGCAGGTCCATGTTGGGACCATTGCGCGCCGCCGAAAGGCCGAGGCAAATGGGTTCGCTACTTCGCCAAGAATTGGACTGGTTTCCCCTTGCGCCATGTTGCGGCAGAGGCGGAAAATACAACATCAAGCCCCGACAGCTTCTCTGGCATGGTTTCAGGCTTGACTGAGATGCAGGTAGATGAGTGGGAGACGGCTGTGGGCTTATCGCCGTGCTCATTGCCGCTACCACAGTCCACTTCCGACAAAGTTGGGAGCGATAAATATGCGTTCAACACAAGGAGCTCCTGCAGCATGTACTGTAAATTAAATCTAACCAACTTAGAGATGTATTGCGCCTTCTTAAGTAGGACAATTGCCTGAGGAATCCGTACGACACGAAACCATTCGGCTTACAAACGGAACACGAAAACCCGTGCTTTTAGTGCATTACATCACGTCGATGTTGTTCCTTATGAAAATATGCTCTTACAATCCTCCATGTGCATGTTCAGCAAGGCATAACTGTCACAACCTTCCAACTGCCTGTTGATTCCGACTTTCCACACTTCCATTCCATGGGTCCGAGTTTCCTAACAGAGAAAAATTAAAACGTCTTAATTACAAGACCTCGGTAGATATGCTGGACAGCCGCGGCCAATCCGTCTAGTTGGCGCAAGCGGCCACAGGCTATCTTGGCCGCATCACGTGCACCTTCCGATAGCAGCACGCGAATGGCATACTGAAGGTCAAGTGTTGTCAACTTGTAGATTGGAATAGGCATCGGCCCCACACCTGCTCAGAGAAGGGACGGGAAACCGTAAACGTTCCAAAATGTTGGTAAATGCAGCGACCATACGGCTTAACTTAGTGGCCTAACCCACCTTGCCCAAATTTTCAGGCCCGCCGACAGCATGTCTCACTCTCGATGCTAACCCCTTTTCAACGCGCGGTGGTATATAGGCTCATGGCGGCTCATGCCGCATCTTCCCTACCCCTGGGTGGAGTCCCGCACCAATCCTCCGGGTCCCGCGCACCTACCTGCTCGGGCGCATTGCTCTCCCCATAGGAACAGGTCCCCAAAGCTTGGCGCCACGAAGGTGGGGCAGCCCGCCAGCAGGCCGGCCACGGTAGTGCCCACACCCCCATGATGGATAACGGCGGCGCATCTGCGATTGCCCCGGACATGGACGGCACTGATAAATGAACCCAAATTGCAGAACACTGACAGCAGCAAAGGACGCATGAACCCAGATCCCGGAACACCAATACGGCATATGAAAGGAGCGCCGTTAGGGCTGTGTGTGTGCATGTTTGTTTTGGAGCAACCATCAGCGGGTAGAGGGAGGAACCCAGGAACGTGACACGTGTGCTCTTCTTTTCACACACAAGGTGCGACCTTCGCGTTGCGGCTAGCTAGCTAGCACTTACCCTCCGCTGGCCCTCAAAGCGCCAGGTGCCGTCGTCGTACTGCCTGCTTTTAATGTATACGCGGAGTCGGCAACACGCCCTGCACGCATGATGCTGAAACCCCACCACTACCGCGCCCTCACGCCAATGTACTAGCAGAAGATTGGACAGCGCACCCTGCGTTCGGGGCGCACCTGGGAAACAGCCACGTGTGCGAAATACCTTGCACTACGAAGATGTCGCTCGGGGCCCAGCCAGTACCACGGCCGTTACCTCCGGCAACACTGACACAGTCCCCGGGTGCGAGGCAGCCCCACTCTCCAGCGGACACCACAGCCCGCACACCAGTGGCAGAAATCGCCTCCCGAATCGCAATCGCCAAGGCCTTGCCGTCCGCCAGGGTCGTGCTGCCGAATCCAATGTATATAGGCTTCCGATCTGCTCAACGACCAGTGCGCGGCCAGCACGCGTTGGCAAGAGGCCGGGTCCGTCCAGGGCCGAACGGTAAAGGTGCATCGAAAAACGACCGTCTTGGTGAGAATTAAATGTCCGGCCATCTAATAATGTCCGGGAAAAGCCACTTTGGTTAGTCTTTAACCCCTTTAGGATTGCAATGGAAACTGGGCCCAGTGAGCCCGCCTTCACGCGCTTCCTTCACACATCTGCTCATCCAATCCCTGCCCCGATCCTCCCCTCAGTCCACCTCAGCCCAGACTAACTCCGTCCAATCAATCTCACCCGGCTCGCGCTCCAGAAAGTCCACCAGGTCCAGGGGCGGTACGTACTCTTCCGATAGAGTCGCCGAGGCGCAAGTGGCGCGACCTGTGGATATGCGACGCGCGATTGCGATGCAGGAGGCATCGGCCGCTACCGCCTCCGGTCCCTCCCTGGCCCCATCCGCCTCCCAGCCGATTGCTCCTCCCGCATAAAAATCCCTCTGATGATCTCCCGGGGATGAAGACCCAGGGATTAGGACGGTGGCATGATGATCATGGCCCTCAGCGACCTGGGAGGCCGATTTTGCTAGCGTCATTGCGGCGGTCTCTGCCACTGTCGCTGTTGCCGCGCACCGCGCCGCCTCCGCTGCAACTGTTAAAAGAGGCCCCCTGATGTGCTCCTCGGGCAGCAGCAGGGGTCCAGAGACCGCCACGTGCGGACCCCAGTCCCGGGGAGGGGCCACGAGTGCGGGGCTAAACGTGAACGTGGTGGGCAGGCTGGCAGCGGGGAGGGACGGCGAAGGGGGCGAGTGGGGGAAAAAGGTTGTGGAAAGGACGTAAGGCCAATATATCGGTGAACGAAGAACAAAACTGTTCTTCGTTCACCGATATATTATGAAGGTAAGCCGAGCGGACCCAAAGGTGCGGTACACGTATATGGCAAGGGGCAGCTGTACGACGCAAGCGCAAAGCTGGAAAGAATGGAAGCCGCAGGGTAGCGGGTTACAGCGGCTCTCCGGTGTTCGTTGGAATCCCTTTGTACTGCAGTGCATTCGGCTGTCTCGCCGAGCTGCACCTGGTTTGCATGCAACTGGTTTATTGATGGGTTGTGTTCACTTACTCATACACTTACTCATACAGCGCAAAGCCCGTGTTCCTCAGCGACAGCAGCGGCAGTCCCAGTCTTCTCCGGAACGCCCACACCAGGTCCGCGATGCCCAGCCAGGCGGTGTGGTCCAACAGGCAGCTGCTCCACCAGTTGGCAGACTCGACGACGGCGGCGCGAACACGAGCAGCAACCTTGCTTGGGGGAGGGAACACAGAGCAGGAGCCGATATCCAAAACAGGAAATACCGAAAGGAGAAGAAACAGCTCCTGTAAAAGGAAATTCGAACCCTGACGATTAATTGGTGGAGAAGCCGGGGGGGGGGAGAAATGCGCTGCGCAGTTGGGTCCCATCTCGCGTGGGAAATGTCGAGGCGACGGAAGCCGGGGGTCCGGAAACCGGAATAGCGGTGTGTGCGATATTTGTATACCCGCCGGCATATCGCATCATGCAGAATGAACATGTGAAGGTTTGCAGGAATCCGCACCCTGCCAGGCCAACGGCGCCATGACGTCGCCTAAATCTCACCGTAGCTCACCGTACCTTGCCGTACGCAGCACCGACGCGGGTATCCTTAGCCCACGCGGGCGGTGGCGGCAGCGCGGCGGCGGCCATTCTGGAACAATGGCCCGCCAACGTGTCTTCGAAGCCGCGAGCCCAGGGGTGGCAGATCTCCTGTGTTGCGGAGGCGGGAAAACGTGAATACCCGTCACACGAGGGTTAGCGAGGGTCAAGATTATGAATGCGAACTATATTATGTATGTGTGTAGGATATATAGGGGGGTTTTGCTTCACCCGTGGCCACTACCTGGCAGTACCTACGCCTTCCCCAGTACTGTATTTCAGGGCACCCTCATCCTTTCACCCTCATCCGCGGACTTCTCCGAAATCAGTGATTTTCCCGCCACTGGTTCAGCACCCATCACCAGCATCCAATAGAATCTGCCGGATCAAAGGTGGCAACTATTCCACTCCTAGTCAACTCGCAGGTCACTGTTATCGGGGTCTGTCACCGTCCATCTGTGGGGGCATTATATATCGTATCACCTTCGGCTCCAATATCCTTTTTATAATAACATGCCAACAGAGCATGCAATCAATGGTACCCGTACCAGTATCGTGATTGAAATTGTGGTGGGGAGAGAGTCATGGCCTCATTAAGACCATGACGGACTTAACGACCGACGGAATTAAATATCGGGTTGCGCGAAATGCGGGCATCAGGACCTTGCAGGACTCCCTCACGACCAGAGGGCATTTTCCTGTGGGTTACCTGAGAGTGGGGCCACTGCATCCGGAGAGGGGGGGACCATTGCTCCCCGGCCTGCCGGCCGTGCCTTCTTCCTCCTGTGCCCCAGATCCCGTCGCTTTCATACCCACGCGGAATGAGCTCACAATAACCCCCTCAACGCGTGGCTGGGTTTGAACCATGGACGCGAACAACCCAACCCTAATTTGTCGAATGACCAATTTGAAAACTCTGTTGCGTCGGCCCGGAAAATCATCGGCATGAAGATTCGTACTCCACACGCAGCCCGCACCCGGGATTGAACAGAGGGCCAGGTCCTGTAACAGGGCCACGTCTCTGCTCTGTGCGCAGCATATGCCATACCCATGTGGCAATATTCAACTCGTTCCTGCATCGGGGCGTTAGACGTCTCGGTAGCCCCCTCCCATACCCCGTCCCGCGTGTGACCGAACCCCGTAACCCGGCTGCTACTGCTGCTACTGCTGCTACTGCTACTCCCCGACCGCCCGCCAACCCAACCTTTCCATACCTGAGTGGGCCGCCAGGGGATGGTGGAGATGACATGCAGTGGCACATCCAGGGCTTCCGCACAGTGTACGGCGCCGTACGTGATAGCCGTGGCGATGATGATATCCGGCTGTGTGTAAAGCAGGGACATTTCCGGTTTTCGGGATGGAGGCGGAAAGCGGGACGCAGGGCTCGATTGAGGAAGGGTGGTCGGTATTGCCTGTTCAGGCACGGTAAGCGTCCAAACCTAACCAACGGGACGAGTCCCGGCACCCAGGCTAACATCATGTAGCCTGCGGCTCTGAAACCAGCCGGCTCTGGCCGCCACACGCCCTTTGCAACCCCCACGGAACCCCCTACCTGAAAGTCACCCGCGTCCCCGTTAACACCACCAGTGCCAAAGCCACGCTCGGTGGTGCTGCTGCCGCCCCTCGCCACTCTACAGTGTGGCGAGGGGCGAGAGCGAGGGCTCTGCCCCGCCGTTTCGGCCCCGCAGGCCGCCCAACAGCTGTTCATGATCTCAGCGTACTGCCTCCTCAGCCAAAGCATATCACCGAGATCACCGAACAGCATACCCCTGCAAACGCAATGCGAGGGCGGGAAGAGGGGGGGGGTTACGGGGGGTTTGCGTGGGTCGCTCGGTGGGCGGACCCCTGGGGAGCGATTCAAACAGGAACCTGATGATGCATACTGTCACACTGAGGGCGAACCGGGACCAGCGTAATTCAACTACGGTTTACGAGGAACGGGGGCTGAGGACGCGGGCACTACTATGCATGAAGGACTGTTGCCATGGCTACTCTTTGTTTGGTTAGGACTTAGGAGTCCGTTATTGCCCCATGCAGCGCAAAGCCGTACCGCCGCGGATTTGCGGTACGGCTTTGCTTTGTCTCCAGTCAGGAGGACCCGATCACATCATTTTTCTGTCTGTGCAAGTGTGGAAATGTGTTCATTCCTTGCTCCAAAACCGCCCTCCCGTCCCAATATTCTGCCACTCCCCGCCTTAACTTTCACCTTCACGTTCAGGTTCACACCGGCCCCGTTCACCTCGGGCACTGCTCAGCCTCTCTCCCCTCTTTGCAAACCCACACGTACCCCCAGCCCGCCCTCACCGATGTTTAACCGTGAGCTCCATCATCCCCCGCGGGTCACCCGCCAGCGGAAAGAACTCCAAACCGGCGCCCGAAACCAGATCACGATACGACACGTGGGTGGCCAGCCGTACTCGGTGACCGTGGCTGCTGAGTCGCACCCCCAGTGCAGTGGCAGGCTGTACGTCTCCTCGAGTACCGGCAACCTGCCGTACAAACGTACAAGGGATGGAAGGGCTCGGGGCTTAGGATTATGACTTGACCCGACAGGCCTTATAGCTCCGGAGCCTTTATATTGTCAGGGGTTGTTTTGTGCTACGCGGGTCTGGCAGGGTTATTGAGTTTGGAGGCGCGGCCATCAGCCCTGGGGGATTGTTGTCCGTTTTATCCCTGAAATGAAATCCGACGTGTAACGGGTAGCAGCACGTTTTGCTCTTACCATGTAATATGCTGCTACACGTTTGTGTAGAGACATGGAAACGGCAGCGGGTTGTTGACTGGTATTGATGAAGGGTCTGGCCGATCATAGCCATAGCCCGTACATCTCCAACCAATCCCAATTCGGCGGTGCAATAACGAACCTCAGCAACTCATGAACGTGAACCCGGGCAGCTCACCATGATCAGAACTCGGAGTGACGGCACGCTGCCGTACTCCCGCATACATTCGTCAAAAGTCATCACATCGCCACCGCACCCCTCGTTACAGCGGCCCTTTTCATCAGCAGCGGCATAGTTACCGAGGCTCATGTATTTCCTGCTTGCCGCGGGCTGCTCGCCTGCACCGTTAGCGGCTGCCGCGCGATCATTGCAGCCTAATCGAACCATGGGTCGGTATTGCCCCGACCAAAGCTTCCGACGGACAAACTGCAGACGCGGCATGATAGCTTCGTGGACGCCACCTGGAAGGGGTCTTTTTTCCGACCCCACCTCCGGCCCAGCTGGGCTGCGCGCCTGCTCTGCCTTCCTTTGCTGATCCTGGCCGTCCCCGATGCTGGACCCCAAAGACGGGCCACTTGTGCACCTGGCCTTCTCCTGATCGTCCTTCAGTGGAACGTGCCGGTTGGTATACGGTTCAAGCTCTCTGCTTCGACTGCGCGACCTCGAGGCTGCTGCCGACGAAGCGCAATTGGCTGGGTTTGGCCGTTGGATGTAATACAGACAGGAATGGGGCGAGGCCGCCGCAAGTAAATTGATGAGGGCGTTGAGGCGGGGCGGCAGCAGCAGGAAGGCAGCCAGAAAGGCTGTCCAGCCCGCAAAGAGCGCGACGGCTAGCAGCGTGCACAAGCCCGCAGCGACTGGCTGCAGGGTGTTGAAGGAAGTCATCCGGAACCGTGATCACCTGGGATTATCGACCCCGTTTGAAAAACATTAGTGCCATAGTGTGGGAATCTTTGCAGTAACTGAAGGGTTGCGAGCAAATATCGAATAAGGGGACTATTGGCAGCGCCAAAGCCCTAGGTTTGCATCACGAAAAACGATATCTTTGATTTCTTACAATTGTGCACAGTTAAAGGAAACAGGCAAAGTATGTATGTGTCTGAAGCCGGATTTTATCTCATTTTGTGCGTTTGCGTCACTTGCCACCACCACGCCCTGCCACGACATGACAGAGGCGGCGACGTGGCCAACCCAGTGCGATTATAGGCCTTGATATTTGCTTAAACATGAAATGTTGTGCAATATATGCAACATACCGGTCAAGTTTGGGGAGAAAGTCCCTTTCTGCCCGGCAAAATCGAACCCAGAACCAATAGAGACATATCCTTCATGCAAGCCACATGAGACTCTTTGCTAAGATTCCAATCATCATAGATAACCCTAACAAGGTGCTGTGGCATGACAGGAAGACCAGATGGCATCATGAAACTGCTGAGTCCTTGCATGACCCATGGGTCGGCAACAAGTGGATAACTGGCAAGGATAAAACCCGGGATGTCGCCGTTTTCATGCGGAAGGTTTCAAGCCCAACACGGATATTTTGCAGTGCGCAGTCGTGCCCTCGCCGGGATCAATTTTACGGGGGTAAAGCATAATGACTATTTAGCACGCACGGCCTGAATGACAGGCGCCTGTGGTAGTGTATGTTTAATTGCAGCAACAGGGGATAATCCATGGAACTCACAGGCACCTGGGTTGCATTATGCATTGCTGTAAGGACATCGGCGGACATGATGCATGTTTGACCTGATCTGCTTAACCATGAAGCCATTCCGCATCACTGGCACAGTGTCCCGTACTGGCAATTGGGCTGCCTGTCTATCTACCGCTTCATAGATGCAGTGCAGACAGGGCTGGATATATAGTCCATTTGTCGTGATAGGTTGCTACCATGTACCGTACGGAAGGGGCCGGGGGGCTTCATGAAGTCGGACGAGAGATTGGATGATTGATAAGTAGTTATAGTGGCCGCTGGCCGGTGGGGACAGTCGTTGGAAATAGGATGTGACATCTTCCAATTTCAGGTTTGGAACCCTTTCACATGTTAATAAGTTACACGTTCCTACAAGCGGGAACGAAAACACGACACATCACAACACCTTCGGGCGAATCAGAACAGTAGTTCTGATGACCCATGGATTGATGCATACGGGTATACAGGTATAGACGAAGACACTACCCAACGCGCTGTTTGCTCAACTGAACATTTGCAACAGCTTGGGAGGGCGGTGACACCCCTGCCAGAGGAGACATGACATTTACATGGGGAAGGTTGGTCATTGTGCCACGCCATGGTATTCACGGACATACTCAAGCATCCATCACCATTACAAACATTATTGCCATATTCACATGCCTTGCCATTCCGCAAGCCTTGCAGTTACACCTGATCCAGGCCTTCCGCCATCGTGGTCCATATCTTATAATCATTTCGCGAAAGTTCGATTGTATCCGCCTGCACCCACAAAACCTGCAGCTTATCACAGCCTATCATGCATATGGGCATAGAAAGATAAAGAATTTGTGAGCTGCGTATAATCGATCCCGTCCTGCGTCGGACGTACATTCAACCTTGCCTCAACCTTGCCCCCAAGTTCTAACGTTAATGCGTGATATGTCCCCAAGGGTCCTTCAGAGAGGCTGTTACGCCTTCTGCCTTGCTCCATGCCGCCTGTCACAAATAGCGCTGTTATGGTCACGCTGGTTGGCTAGGAAGCCACGTGGTTCCATGAACATAATTATCACGCTCGGGTCACTTTTGTATGTACGCTTCCCCTCAGTTGATTACGAGGTGAAAAAGCCACCGCTCTCGTTGCGAATGTACCCCTGCAAAATATTGGGAAGTAGGCACCCTTTGACTTGGTAAATGGGTCACACAAAAACCCCCACCTAAAACTGCACAACCTTCTGGGCAAAAAAATTCTTATACAGTGGACGAAAATTATAAGAATGTTTAATAATTTTGAACATTGGGCACCAAGGCGGCGAATCTATTTCAGGCCTAAGTACCTACCGGGTGCTTTTGCGTTTGCCGGGGCGGCAATTTAGGTGTTCGCGAGCCTTCGTGAACAACGTTTCGAAGCGTTGCATCATATGCGACCTCAGCCCCGTTGCTCAAAGCCTGAAGCGATTTTACGTGCTGGTTCTCGGACTTGTCTTCGTTTTTTACTGGTGGGGGCGTCTTAGTATTCTTTAGTGTCATATTGTAGTTGCGTACCTGCAGAAGGATTGCAGATAGTGCACTCAGTTAGACCCAAAACGGACGGCCTCAATATCATGGTTAGGACTATCAGCAAACGTTTTGTCAATGACATAACATAACAAAATGACGAATTCCCACCTGCGCCCTGAGGTCCATTTTGACACAAGTTCTAGACTGAAACTATGAAGAAAGTGGAAGTAAATCAGGACGGTTTACAGAGGTAAACGAAGAACACAGTATTTGCTTATTATAATGGCATCAATTTTAAAAGGTTCGGTTGATTATGTAGGTGAATGCGCACGCACGAGAAACTCCAAGAGCCATCGGGTACGAGAATGCTTCGGAGCTCAGGGTGCTCATCTAATCGTTGGACAAAAGCTCTGAAAGACTTATATCCTCAACATGAAGTTAATAATTTATACTCATCCAAAACTCTTGCGGCTTAGCACAGCCTTGCGACGTTTTCCCCCTAAGCTGCAGTCCTGCAGTCATGAGTTAATGGTGTCCGTTACCCATGGGCTTTATGCCTTCTAATCATGCATTGTTTTTAAGTATCTGATGTGGGTGTAGATTACCACCGGGCTGTTGTTCCTACCAACGGCGCGGGCTGCTACATAACGGGCCCGCCAGGTTGCAGGATTTATTTGCCTATAGATGCGTTGTCGATGGATGAAAAACTCATAAGGCTGAAACCTTCCTTGCGTCGGTTGAATCCTGATGCTATTGCACGCGTTTCAGTAAAGCACAGCTTCTACTAAGAGGTACTAAGGTGGTCAATATCGTCAAAAGTTGACCCTGAAAAACAAGCGACTCTGGCATTGACTAGGCCTTCATTCCCAACCGGTCCCTGTCGACCTGTCGTTTCGTCCCGGTATCGGTCAAGGCACCAACAGCGTATGCTAATGGTTTTCCACCAAGCCTAATGGTATCTACTCGCCCCTCTGGCCCGTGCTCATCTGTCTAATTCGTGGCGGGACGGCAGGCGGCCTCGTCACCTAGCTACCAGATATGGGGTGCGCAATGGTGCGGTGGAGCGCATCGTGATGGCCGTAAGATACCCGGTGGCTGACTTGAAGGCGCCAACTCCAGGGTTATTCGAGAGGCTTGCATGTTGCAGAAGAATGCCGCATGGATGCACACCAATCACTATGGACTGTATGGTCACGCTCAAATGCCACATAAACACCGCTCAACACAAGGGCAGGCAACATATCCTTACCTCCGTGACCCTTTAAACCAACGCCAAGCCTCCACGATCCCCATTGAGACCCGCGTAATGATGGGCTAGAAACTGCGGCTTTTCTGCCATGGCGGACAAGACGCTTTCGCACGCTAACAGCCCCCTCGTATGGTAAAACGGCAAAGTGCATAAGAATTACATAAACAAAGGCGATTCGGGGTCAGACGCAGCGTGCGTACTACCCAAGAGAGCCGTTTTCACCATCACCATCCTCTTTTTGTCCTTCTTGCTGCCCCTCCTTTCCTTGCTGCGGGTGTTGGTGCTCCTGCTGCTGCTGCTGCTGCTCAGCCGCCTCCATTTCCATAGCCTGAAGCTCTTGCATTAACCGCCGTTCCGCGACCGCCTGCAATCATATTTGCAGCCGCAAACGGATGGGGGCTTGCGGCTTTCCTCCTTTCTTAACAACCTCTTGATGACCTTTATGTAACAAACTGGGGTTTGCGCTTCTACGTTAAATCCCAAAGCATCGCCATCCTGCACCGGATGTTCGACAGCCACATAAACTCCCACGCAACAGTTCGCCCACCAACTGTAACCCACCTGCAGTAGCGGCGCATTCTGAGGCAGATTACAAGAGCACACGACAGACTTGCCCAGCTTAAGAGCTGTAATTGAGGGGAAATGGGTCGGGTACCATGACATCCGCGTGCCATGACTCCGTGAAGGTGAATGATATTGGGCTAAAAGTTAGATAGGCACTGTTATCAGCTAAGCGTTTTGGCAGGCAGATTATCATTTGCAACACCGCTGGTTGCCGCAGTTAAGAGATAATAAGGCCGTCCTCCGTGTGCATGTCCGTATGCCATGGACGGTGGTTTCGTTTTACATGGACTGTACTTCGGTTCTGGTGGGCCAACACATTCATACGCTGCAAGGACGTGCACATGTGACTCAAGGATAGAAGCATGAATGTGTGCGACAAAGCAACGACGATGGTCAATCTGACTGAACGTACCGAGCCTCTGCGCCATGGCCGGACCCTCGTCACCAGCAATGTTCGCAGTCAGCAGCGATGCCACGGCAGGTGTTTTATCCTGCATCATTACACAGGGATCATAATTGCGGATATGAAATATAGTTAAACAGCAAAGCGGTTACCCAATTCAGCCACGAGCTCGAGTACGGCAGGGCGAAAACCGACACGCTGACACGAAAACCCTCGTGCGGAGCTCGCTTACCGCGGGCGTCTTAATGGCAAGGTATAAGCTCCCCAACTTAGGTCCCATGGCAGATACCCAGATATAGTATTGGCGGCCAAGGTCCAGAATCTGGAAGTGCAGCGCTGCGTCATGCGTCTGGGTCACGATGTTGCGCTGCCGCACGGTTGGCGTGACGCGCTGACTTGTGCATACAGTGGGTATGATGGAAGGAAATGATGAGTTGGTTTCATCTGTGTCCGGAAGGCTCTCAATGTTTTTTCCTAGATTGTCCATGGCCGGAGGTGGAGGTGTTCGGGGTACGCAGCTGCTGCGGTCAATGCAATGATCCTTGTGCTTGAGATCTGAAATCTATACATGTAATGCGCGTATTTTAGGTACTTACGGGTTAGACCGTCAGATTGTATTATAAATGTACGACTGGGCACAGTAAGGCTTTCCGAAATGTAAGGCTTTCCTGCCGCAAAGATGTAGTGTGCCATATCGATTCTTATCGTTAAGTGTGGTCCGGTCTATTAGAATACCTTAATTAGACTGATAGAATGAGTCTACCGCTGACTCGTTATGGTCAGCAGCGTACACGGTTGGATCTTATGAAAGGAAGAAATGACTTGATTATACACAGACGATCCAGGCAAATACACGGATCAACCCGGGCGTTCTGGCAGCAGCTGCTTCCCGGACGTTCAAAGACATCAGGGGCATCTGGGCCAAATGAACGACCGCTGTATCGGCCGTCTGAGCTGGTTCCACTTGGTAGCCTGAAAGTCAGCCCTATGGGCCTGGGAACTTGGTCATGGGGAAATCGTTTCCTCTGGGGTTACGACGAAAGTCAGGACCCCGAGCTTCAGCAAATATTCAATCTGGTAGTGAGCAGTGGCATCAACATTTTTGATACTGCCGACTCCTACGGCACGGGCCGCCTGAACGGCAAGAGCGAGCTCTTACTGGGCAAGTTCCTACAGGAGTACCCCGGTTCCGAGCGAGTGCGTGACGGTGTGCATATCGCCACTAAGTTTGCTGCCTACCCCTGGCGAGTGCTCCCTGGCAATGTGGTGGCAGCATGCCGCGGATCGCTAAAGCGCCTGGGCCTAGAGCAGCTCTCCGTGGGCCAGCTGCATTGGTCAACCGCCAATTACCAACCGCTGCAGGTGGACTAGGGTGGTCAGAGTAGTGTATAGCTGGACGGATGGGGACTGGGATGGTTACATGGTTTCCTGGCGGAAACCTTGCCTAGTTCTTCCTTACTCGGCTATGGCCCCGAGAAACGCGATGCGCTTTATTGCTTCAAATGCGCGGTCTTTGGTGTATCCGGCCCAGATGGCACCTGGATGTACGTTATGTTTTATTTATAATGTGCCTAACATAAAAGTTACAATCTGCATCCTAGTTCGGTGTGGACACGTTGCCCTCGTGCGGCCGTCTTTGCTGCAACCCGCCCAGGAGCTGGCCCTTCAGGCGGGCCTTGCGGACTGCTACCAGCAGGGCCTGGTGCGGGAGGTGGGGGTCAGCAATTACGGTCCTCAGCAGCTCAAAAAGATCCACGCAGCGCTGTCCAAGAGAGGGGTGCCGCTGGCATCAGCGCAGGTAGGGAATGAAAAATCGGGAAGGTGTGGTTGTCGAGAGATGGGAAAGATGCACCAGGCTAGCATGCATTGACCCAAGACAGCGTTCGTTTAGGAAATATTTCTTGTTTTTGGAAAAATAACAACCAATGTGTAATGTAGGATTTTCTGCAATTGCGGACGTTGTGAACAGGTAGGTGGATTTTGTGTTTCAGTCCGAGGGTGAACAAGCCGCTACGGGAAACTTACGTCTGCAAGCACTGGTAGCATCCGAACGGCTTCCTCCTGATACGCCATCCTAAAGGACTGAAAATCTCACACAAGTAAACCCACCTCGTTACCACCCTTAACTTAACCTTAACCCGATTGGAGACGGGGAACAAAGCTGACGGTGCATATGTCACCCGTTTCCGGCACTCCTATGGCCCAGTCGCCTACATGCCCCTGACGCCGCACCTCACCCGCCAGACCGCCCGTGTCTGCATGGCCGCACCGTGACACGCCGCATGCATGCAGGAACATTGCCCAGGGGAAGCTCATGAAAGGGAGGGGGCCCGGGAAAAGCAAGACACCACCCGGCAAATGTAGAAACCACGCCGCTCAAAGCCAATCATGAACCATCAATTGAGCCGGCCAAGGTACCCGCCACGGAGCTCCCAAAAGGGATAACTCCGAAACCAAGACTACGGCGACCCCCCTGGAGAGGGCCTTCTGCGCTCCTACAGCGCATTTTTGAAAAGTTCCAAAATGCCACATTACAGCTTGACGACAGATTATCTTATTCAAACAAGCGATACAGTGGCAAAAGGAGGAAAAATAAAATCAGAGTAGAAGGAATACCTGGTCTAAAGATGAAATACTCCAAAATTATGACTACGTAAACGTTTTAGGAATGTCCTACATAAAAACCGTAACGCATAATATCCAATCTGACTTGATTGTGGCTGGCTACTCCCCGCTTCCATTGCCGCAGATCCAGTTCTCGCTGCTGAGCTGGGGCACGGCGCAGCAGGACCTCAAGGTGGGTAGGGGTGATTTATTGGGATTAGGTGAAGGAGCACGAGGACCTTGAGGGTCGGGAAAACAATGGCTCGGTTGTAGGAACCTACCTGGCAGTGGGACCGTCTCCCGCATAGAGCGGAGCTGCTAGGCATCGTGATCCAAATTGGAAAGGTGCAAGGGTCCATGGCATTGTGTCGTCGGCCATGCGCACAAGTTGCAAGACGTGCAGCGGCGTCGCGCTGATGTCAAGAAAAGCATGGAGTGGGTTGGGGTTGTCTTGATGATTGTGTCTAGAGCGTAGAACCCGACCCTGACACTAAGGTATACCAAACATGGAAGCGCCCTTCCTCGCCTGGGTAGACGCCCTCCTTTCGCGCCCTGACTGGTTTGCCTTACATTATGCGTGGGCGGTTTATCCTCACAGAGGGTGGCGGTGTAACCAACTGTTTGATGGATAGAGGAGCAAAAGGAGACCAGTAAATACAATGCCTTGTTGGCCGTATTTTTCAGAACCTCGCGCCAATTACGAGATACCCCGCAAGAATAGACTGCAGTGACCGTAGACCGTCATAGCAGGCGTCCAGGGGATAGCAGGATGTGGCTGCCCAAACAGCAGATCTGGATGACGATTGAATGGATGACACATGTCAGGCAACGTGTAGCAAGGTTCGCATACATGGATCCACACAAAACACAAGCAGTAATCAAAACAAGGCGCAGAGCACAGATAAGACAGGAGCACCAGGCGCCGGGTGTGTGTTGCAAGGATGGATGTGCGAGTATTTGAGACATGCCGGGATACGGCAAGAAATGGAAGTCCGATGATAGAACGTCACTGAACCTTTACCGATGAGCATTAGCCACCTTGCAATGTCTACAATCGTAAAATACCAGCTGAAATCCTCTATTACGAAGTAGCCTTCCCAGCTCATTAGCTTAGTTTCCGCCACCGTGCCTCCACTAGCCAACCACGCTCGTCCTGCACTACACAGGCTCTTTGTGACGACCTAGGAATTACGGTCATCGCCTACAGCCCTTTGGCGCTGGGGCTGCTCTCGGGTGGGTCCGGGCCAGCCGGGTAGGCCCAGGGGGAAGGGGATTCAGATAGAGGGTACAACGTGCGTGTGTGGAGCTACGAAGGTGGGGGCTCCAGGGACGTGAAGGACGCTAATGCTGTGTTGTACTTGCTGCTGGCAGGGAGGAGCTGCTGCCGAAAACCTAACGACAGATATGTGTCGAAAGATGTGAACAGGTATCAGCCGGCCTTTGCTGGTTTCCTAGCTCAGGCGTCCGGAGCGCTCTTCCCTATGTCGCCCCTAGGATGGACGAATGTGCTGCCACAGAGCTTGGTTGTGGGTAATCATGCAGTCCGGTGACAGCTGCAGAGGGAAGTCGCGGCGCCACGTAAATTGACTCTCGCTCCCGCCGCCACGCCCCCCTCGTCCGATCAGGCAAGTACTCACTTGAGGAAGGCGGCCGGTTGCCAGATGGGCCCCGGGGAACGCTGTTCCGGCAGCTGCTTCCCGAGGTTCAGCCGCTGGTGCGGGTGGTGAAGGAGGTCGCGGAAGAGCGAAGGAAGACCACCTCCCAGGTATATGGTATACGTATGTGGTATATGTTCACTACCGCTTTGACCTAATCGCTACCACCATGACGATTAGCTTAAGGGACGCACCTTAACGTACAATCCACTACCTTTCCTGCTGCTCCCAGCCAGCACCGGCGCTGCATACCTTGATTGCGTTCGCACCTGTCTTCGGCGTTCAACGCCACGATACTTCCCTCTGCTGCTCCGGGAATGCACCCTTTTCAGGTGGCCATCAACTGGTGCATGTGCAAGGGTGCAGTGCCTATTCCGGGCGCAAAAGACCTGGCCCAGGCACGGGACAACCTAGGGGCGCTGGGCTGGCGGCTGGGAGCTGCAGAGGTGGCAGAGCTTGACAAGGCCGCTGCCAGCATCAAGAAAGGGATGGTGCAAAACATTTTTCAAACCAAATAATATCTTGCATGGACACCTAACCTTGCAGGTGGTTGGAAGGCCGCGTACTGGCAGCCCGCAGCACTTCGTGTACTGCAATATTGTACGATAAGAAATATGGGCCATGCCTCGAGCTAATGAGCTGTGATTAGCATGACGTAGGGGGTGTGCAAGTGTGTGTGCAGGTGAGTGGAGTGTGATTGCTTCCACTGATTATCGCTTACACGATGCATTTTGGACAAGGCACCTATTTGAAAATATGGATCCCGAAGCCGCCCAGCCGTTGGATGTATGGCTTTGTTGCCAGAGCTTTTGTTCATTTGTTCTCACCCGCGGGCAGTGTGGGGCCACGCACTCCGCCTGTGATGGCGCGGCCATGGCACTTAAATATGGCAGTGTGTGAATTTGTGCTATGTGAGCAACAATTTGCTTCAGCCATAACTCTGCGTCTGCCTAGGTTTGAAGCAATGTGCAGGTTGCGAGATGGAAGAGATATAAACTTCCATCCTCAAAAAAGGGCGCCACTTTACGCAGCGTGCAGCCTTTCTTGGAGGACAGATAAGCTGGAGGTGGAACCAGCCCGGTGATGTAGTTGAATTACGGACTGCGTCTAGGTTGCGCAGAACGGCACCCGGCTCCCTGACCTGAACGGTTCTAAGGACTGTTTGGCTGCTGATTATCGCCGCTGCGATGGCCGTCCATGTTAATTGTGTAAACAAGTAATACATCTCAGCGGATTTCCAGGGGATACATTCCGTGCTTCAGGGTTAGCCCCATCGCCGCTGTCTGGTCCAGCTGCGCGTGGAGGTGGCCCCGCCTCGGGAACTGTCTGCCACTCCGGGATTACGTCGGCTTTCTGACCGAGGAAGCGTGGTAATCAGTGGCCCGACCTGAATTGGATCCGTTCACACACGAGGTTATGCATGCTGCACCAGATGCCAGCAATGGGAATCCTGGCATCTGGATATAGACGTGTACGATGGCGTTATCTGCCAAATGCGCAAGTTTGGCATCGCTTGACGCACGGCTAGCTAACCCTCTGAGGTGGCAAAACATAGGTTGTGGCGCCGGAGGTGCGCCTACCCCTGAGGGACCCCAGAGACCAGGATGTCGAAGAGTGTCGGGAGTAAGATCGGTCAGGGTTGGGGGAAACGTTTGGATTACACAGTTTCAGATAATACTAAATAGTGGTTGTAACCTTCTACGTGGCTGCAACACGCGGGTGTATCTCCCTTGTCAACAGGTGGGAGCGACCTAAAAAGCAAGTCATGGGATTATTTCGGCGTGGCGTGGAGTAACAGTTTCAGTACGGGTGGCTTGGTGGTATGGGGGCCGTTGTTGCCATCGCATCCGTACAGATAGCTGTCGTGAAACTTGCGAAAGCAAAAATTAGCAATTCATGTTTGAATTTGGCAGGTTCTTAAGTTGTGTTTCGAGGACCGCTGAAAGTCGGGCTTTGCGCGCCAGTACTTGTAAATCCATACATCGCGGTAGTTTCAACAGTTAAGCTAAAAGGTTACCCTAGCAAATGAAAGATTGTCACGGAAAATTTGTGGCCTCAGGATATCGTACGGGGTGGTTTGCTCGTTGGTCGCTAAGCCAAGATTTGGCAACACTACAGATTAGTTAAATGTACTGTGCATCCTTCATATGTAGGTGAAATTACAAGATACGGTACAGGGTATATTTCAATTGATTCACTGGTTGCGTACACGACCATGTTAGCTTTGCAAGGGGAGACCAGCCGACCGGCTGTTCAAAGCTCACAACATCAAAACCAGGTAGCTGTTCACTTACCACGTAAATTTTGCAGAAGATCTATAGTGGCATTAGCGGGTCGGCAATCAGATGTCGCCTCGGAGGCAATTGTTTCCAGTACAGACGCGCATGCCGCACGTACAGCACGTGAAATTTATCAAGTGAGCGAAGCGGCATGCTGCTCTACATCTACCAGTGCCACGCAAGGCGTCGTGGGCGTCGACCCAACCGTCTTGGCAGCCGTCGCCGGACTGGGCCTAACTCTATTCGCCTTGAAGCGCGTTTTGGACTCGCCATCGCGCAAATATGACAACAACGTAGGCAAGGAGTATGATGCGTGGACGGAGGAGGGCGTCTTAGAATACTACTGGGGCGAGCACATACATCTGGGTTATTACTCCGACGAGGAGCTGGCGCGAGGATACTTGAAAAAGGACTTCAAGCAGGCGAAGTATGACTTCGTTGATGAAATGCTGAAGTTTAGCGGCGCACAGAACCCTAAGAAAATCCTCGACGTCGGCTGCGGATTTGGAGGGACCAGCCGTCATCTAGCCAAGAAGTTTAAGAATGCATCCGTCACCGGTGCGTTGCGGGGTTATGTTAAATGTGTTAAGGGGATCCGGCCGACTTGTGATGCACAAAAACAATATAACCTCGTACGCGAGAAGAGTTCTGCGTACCTGAAGGCAGACGCCTACGGGTATTGGTGTGTGCGCTCACTCCTGTAATGTTTGAGGGTTGCTGCTGACGCATCCCGCGACTACGCTGCTGGCGATGGAAGCTGTACCACTGGTCCAGCACAGGATGCGAGGACACCGAACTCATACCACACCCACAAGAATCCATGTTTCCGCGCCTCGCTAAACATGCGAGGACTTGCCGCGTAGCCCCGGGCCTGTGCCCTCCTACCCTTCTGACAGACCCGATTAATAGGCTGTCTTTTGGAACGCAGGCATTACGTTGTCGCCCAAGCAGGTGGAGCGCGGAACGGAGCTCGCCAAGCAACAGGAAGTAGACAACGTGAAGTTCCAGGTAGGGCAATTGTAATGTCAACGGGGCTGGACCCAACAGCCACCCTAGCGACGAAAAACTCTAGCCAGCACGAACACCACAACAGGAAAACACCAACTCGCGCCGCTTTTACGCACCGTCATGGCAACAGTGCGTTGTGAACAGCAGATATGTGGGCAATGAGCTGTAGCTGTAGCTGTAGCTGTAGCTGCCCCGGCCGCTGGTGCTTAGCCCCGGGATTGCCCCTCCCTTGTGTTGCGGCATGAAGGGTTCCCCTGTCCAAATGTCCTTCGGGTGGTAAGGATAAGCGATGTTGATGCGAAGGATTCGAGCTACATACATACCGCAAAGTGTATCCTAATAGGCAGAGGAAACCACGATAAGGCAACGGGAAGCATATGAGAGGCTAGATAGGAGGAACAGATAGACGGTATGTCTTGGGTCACGCATCTTAAACGCGTCTTGTTGTGTTTAGATGCTTTCTGTCTATCAATGCCTATCTGTGATGCGATTTACCATTTTTAGCGATATGCAGATGTACAGAAACGCGATAACTCACAGCACACCCGCCCCATTTTGCGCTCTTGTGCCTACACATAGGTAATGGATGCGCTGGCGATGGAGTTCCCAGATGACACTTTTGACCTGGTGTGGGCGTGTGAGAGCGGGGAGCACATGCCCGACAAGAAGAAGTATGTGGAAGAGATGACGCGAGTGCTCAAGCCGGGCGGCACGCTGGTCATCGCGTGTTGGTGCCAGCGGGAGGAGACGGCGGCGGCCCCCTTCAGCACCAAGGACAAGGAGGACCTGCAGTTCCTGTACGATGAGTGGGCTCATCCGTATTTCATTTCAATCCAGGAGTTTGAACGCCTTATGAAGGTGCGTTGCCGGGAGGGAAGGGGGGTTTGAGAGGGGGTGCGCCAGATGTATGTGAAGGTCGGCATATTGGCCCCTGCGAAGGCGCCTGTGGGTTGTTCTGGGATGATAGGATTCCAATCCTGGGTCAAGGCACTACTTCCAAGGACAGGCCATCTTGCGGTATCGTCGATTTCCTTGCGCGCTCTGGCTGATTTGATTGTCGCTGCAACCTGGCCCCTGTGTCCCGGTATCAACGGCTGGAGGACTTAATATCCCTGCGTGTGAGATAGTCGGGCGTGGTGGTTATGCACGTGTCAAGCTCTGGTCCACGCGGTCGAGATCAACACCGGAAACATTATACTATCGTGGGATATTTCCCCTAAACACGCTTATCAACTAGCCAGCCTCGTTTGGCTGTTCTTCTCCGTTATTGTTCAAGCATATGAGCCCACTGTCTATTGTACCTGCATCGACAGTTCGACACCTACCCACGTGCACCTCGCCAGCCGCGGACTCTTGGTTGGTCGAATTGTTTTCTAACCTCTGGCGCCTGTCTGTTGTGTACGGCTATGCAGGGCACTGGCAAACTGCAGGATGTGAAGACGGACAACTGGAACAGGAACACGCTGGCGTCCTGGCGGCACTCGATCTGGGTGGGCGTGTTCGATCCGTGGATTGTGGTGTTCAAGGGGCCCCGCATCTGGTACAAGACCGTGCGCGAAATTGTTACACTTGAGCGCATGCATCAGGTGGGACGGGCTGGGGGGGGCCCCATCGGGTATTTAGGCAGAAAGGGGTAAGCTGAGGCGACTTGACTGCGTTGTCAGATGTGAGTACCCCGGGCAAACCTTATCGCTTTTAAGTACTGCATCTCCCATGCATCGCTTGATAATGCTGTCGGCAGGAAACTGATTATCAACTATCCAGGAAGCCCGAGGATGTTTCTTATGCTAGTGCCAAATACCTCCTCACGCGAGAGGAAACGAATGCCATCCGTCCACCGATTGAAGACTTTCCGACCTAACTCGTAGCACCCTGCTTTCTGCCCTTTCATCGGCAACAGGCTTTCGCCAACGGGCTTATGGAGTATGGCATGATGGCGGGCACCAAGGCACTGCAGTCGGCCAAACCCGCCGACACGGCCACTGAAGCCTGTGAGCCCGCCACTGTCGGTGCGTGATTTGTATCGGGCCTAGTTGATGGCGCCTGGTAGATGGAAGGAAAGACGCAGTACCTATGATGCAATGCTGTTTTATGGCGTTCCTGAAGGCGGCTGCCTCGGGTGACTGGCTCTTGCGGCTGGCAAAAGATGCGTTCCGTGTTCCGAGGTTATGACAATCAATTGCCTAAAATACCTTACCTGTGGTTTTGTATATGCGTGCATGTAAGCATTGGCCTGGATACGGCTGCGCAATACGCACATGGAGTGATGCTGAACAGCATACACGCTGTGCCAGCTTTTAGCCAGGCGGCGCAATCCTCGTTTATGTTGACTGCAGGGGCCGTGCATGCTATAGGCAGGAGCATGTTGCCTTGGGCATAGTTTCGCGCCAGGTTTACCTGCTGTAAATTTACCTGCTATTGTTAAGGAAACGCTGGCGGGAGGGACAATGAGTCATTACCCTGGAAGAGGGAAATGTATACTTGCATGCTCTGGCCTGTAACGTGGGCATATCTCCGTTCCCAAAGGCATGCGGCTTGCCTGCAGCATTATCAAAGTACACCCTTTCCCCAAAGAACGCTGGCTTGGGAACCAGAGGTACACGGAATGTGACAACACATGTACAACTTTCGAATTGTCATCTGCCATCAGCGTTTGAATGTGATTACCGATCATGACTTGTTGGAACAGATGCCGCTGTTTTGTTCTGCATCAGAGCTGTGGAATCAAAGGGATCTTCTCAGGACAATGTTGTACACAGGACAATGTATAGCGTACATGCCAGTGAACTGCCAGGCCTGCTTGTTGTTTGCTCGCAGTGTAGGGCAATCGCCCTCCCATCAAACACCGCCTCACTCATGCCTGGCAGCATTGCAATAGCGCATGTCTAGCCGAGCATCAAATTGCCCTTGACAGGTTATGTCCATGGTGTAGGCCATCGACGCAGTGGCCGCCAACCGACCCTAGCACAGTTTCGGCACCCCTGCGACCAAATCCTGTGTCAACCAAACCCGGGTTGCGGAGGTCGAAAACCTGTGGAACAGGTCTCAAGGCCAACGTTATGTTGCACGCGCTGAGAATGACGCTGCAATCCAACCCCTACCCCACCTGAATCTGGCACGCCAGACCCCAACAAGTCAAGCATGTCACCTCACACGCATAAAGCATCCCCAAGTCAACGTCAAGTGCGTGCCATTCGGTTCGCTCGTCCCGAAGCTGGATTCGAAAGGCGGCATACCGTATTCAACCAGCTTTACCATCGTGCAGCCATGATACCTAATATGCCTTTGTACCGACCTGAACAACACGAGCATCCGTGGATCTTACGCCTCTTACACGTGCCGTCGCGGCCAACAATAATATATCATTCCATCCACTAGACCTGCCTGCCTAGACCGTCTACCCGTCACCAAATATTTGCTTCAGGCATCGTCACTATGCCATGGCGTCCAGGCCCAACCCCGTCAAACCGCGGATTTAAGGAGCGTCTCGTATTGCAGTATCAATCGCGGGCTGGAATACACACAGTCTCTTCCACAGTTTCTCACTGCGAAAGAGAGAAGCCACCGCCTGTGAAACGCGGCTGGTTTGCGTTGGGCGGCGCCGGCGCTGGCGGCTTCAAGCTTCGCTCACGCTCCATCTGTTCGCGACGCTTGCCCTCAAAGTATTTCCGCTTCATTTCATTGAGCTCCCGTACCAACCGCTCAATTTCGTACTTATACTCGTTGACCTGCGCCTGGTACATATTGAGCTCGCTGGCCATGGCCTTCATCTGCTTGGTCTTTTCTCGCAGGTTAGCCTGCAAGGAGTGGAAGCCAAGGAGAAAAGGATTAGCCATGAACGATTCCGTGTCAGGGGGGGGGGATGTAGCGGGGTACGTGTGTATATCTGGGACAGCCCTTGTAAGAGCGATGCTGTCAAAGGCGCAACTGCAAAGACTTGGTCGTGTACACACAATAGATCCGTGGCCCCGTCTGACCTGGTAGATGCTGAGCTGCTCGGCCACTTCGGGGCCGGGTTGCCGCGCCAGAATATTCTTCAGCTCCATGTACAGCTTCTCCTTCTCCTGCACGGCGCATGGCCACATCATTCGGGTTTTAGTGGGCCTCATGGAATATCCAGAAACCCAACCGTCCCTGTCATAAAAGCCCCTTGCGGTCAACCCATCTACTAATCCAACCCAACGGCAAGTAAACAAAGTACAGGTCTGTCCTTCCCTGTTCGTGGCCAACGTCCCAACATTCACATGCATAAGTGCATCGCACAAGCTGCTGCGTTCAGGAAGTTCATGCGACTGCTCCGCACCTGGATGAGCAAGTCCTTCTCCACCACCTCTTCTGTTTTGGCAATCAGGCGCTTTTGCAGTGTCTGGATCTTCTGGATCATCTCATACGTGCCCGGATCCGAGCCCTCCAGCTTGCGCCACCGGTGTACATTCAGCGGGTTCTCCAGCTCCTCGCTCAGCGCCTTGACCTTTGTTCGCTCTTGCAGTAGCTCACGGCCAAGCTGGTGCACCTCGCGCTTCAGCACGTCGATGTTGGCGACGGATGATTTCAGGATGTGCAATTCGCGCTTAAGATCGGCCAGTTTGACCTTCAGCACGCGGATCTCGTTGAGTCGGTCGCGGTACTGGATCTGCCCCTTTGATAGGGTAGACTGCTGGATCTTGATCTTCTCGTACAGCAGTGCCAGCTCGTCGTTACGGCGCACCAGCTGCGTACCGAGAATGTCGCGCTCGTTGACCACGATGTCGTATTCCTTCTTCTGGCGGATGCGCTCCTGGTCAGCCTCGTTAATGATATGGTTGAGCTTGTCAATCTCTGCCTTCTGGGATGCGATGGCAGCGTCCGCCTCCTTGATCTGCGCCTTGGACTTGTCCAGCTCCGCGCGCAGCAGATCCTTCTCCTTGATCACCTGCAGTTATGTATCGGTTTGGCGCGCCGAGGGAGGGATGGACGGGCGCGTGAAGCTTGCTGAACCGTGTAATGGACATATGATGGCGGGAAGTGCGTGCGGGTGCGTGCGAGGGGCGGCCCAGAGGCTTCTTTTGGTGAGCCATAGTAACACGGCTCCAGGAAGGTCTTGCCACTGTGCCACAGACCAAACGCCTGAACAACGGCAGATCCCGGCATTCACCCGGAACCCACCATACTAAGCTCCTCCTCGCCCAAACCCAGTTTCTTGACCCCACCTTTTGGTGGTCAAAATGCTCCTTCAGGAGGTACAGGTCCTTGCCCGTAATTTCCTCCTTGAGCTGCTCTATCTGGTGCTGCATGATCTTAAACTTGCGCTTCATTTCCTGGATCTCGTCCTGCGCTTCAATCAGGTTCTTGCTGTACAGGTTGCGGTCCGCGCGCACGGCCTCGTACAGGTTCTGCTGCTGTTTAAGTTTGGCCTCGCCCTCCATGATGCGCTTCTGCAGATCGATGATTGCCATCTCGCGCAGCTTCACCTCCTCCAGGGCCTTCAGGGATAACGGGCAGCAAAATAGCGGGATAAGCGGATACCACAATCAAGGGACGTCACAGAGAAGTGGATAGCTGACAGGAGATATGCAACGGACTCATCAGTAAAGGCATAGGACAGGTAACTCTACAGTAAAGGCTGTGTGAAAGGAACGGCCGAGCCCCTTGCAAGGCAGGAACAGTACTTCGTGCTCAGGCTAACCAGTTATTGAACCCCTATGGATGTGAAGACTCTCCATACACCACAATCATGCGGCATATAGATAGGGGTTGACGAGCCCTCCTTCCCTTTCCTCCTGGGCTCCTTGTCCAGGCCCGACGGCACAATGCAGTGATGACGGCCCAGTTAACCACACACCTGCATGTACTTGGCGGATGCCTCGCTGGCCTCAATGCTGTATTTTTCGCGCTCCTTCTCCAGCTGGTAAATCAGCTTGGACTGCTTCTGGGCCTCCGTCTTATAACCCTGGATCTCCTGCTCCAGGTTGCGCTTAGTGTTCTCATTGATCTTGATTAGGTCAATCTGCTTCTGGGTCGCGTTCTCGGCCTGTCGGGTCAAGGGTTCGCCGAGCAAGCAGGCAGCACAGTGACATAGGGTCCTTGCGTAGAGACCACCAGGCCTCCCCCCCAGTTCAGGACAAAGAACCGAGCCAGGCAGCAAAGGCGGCATTAGCTCATACCCAAGCATGCAACAGAGGACGCATGCGCACAATGAACCAGAGGCACACTCCACACACTGCCGCCTTCCTTTCTTCTCAGTTCCCGCTGCGTGTGTCTTCCAAAGGATTTCAGTCAACAGGACCAATGTCAGGAAAGCTCCTGTCTGGCCCAGCAATCCGCGTCGAGGACAGCGTATAATTGAAAAATCTTTTTCTTCCTCTTTCTGGTTTCGATTAGCTCAACATGTAACTCCGATCCTTGTCCTGGCTTGGACTTCTCTTACCAATACGGCGCATTGCTACATGGCCCCAGCATTTTGCCCACCTAGGTTAAACCTGTGCCCGATACCCAGCTGGAAACCATGCCCTGGTGCCCTTGCCTCCGTTGAGGACTAGTTGACCCCTGATGGATGTAACTTCCTTTTCCATGGCCGTTTGGACACCTTATTCAACTGCCGCTACCATTGGCGTTTCTTTATCCGTGACCGCACGGTTTACTGGTCTTTCCACCAACCCCAGGTTCCCCGTGCTTTGCTGGATGTGCTCTCCTGCTGGCCACGCCTGCCCATCTACGCCCAAGCGATTCTCGCTGACTGCAAACTTTCGCCAGTGGCGCACTCCAAGCTTCCAAGCCCGACATGCTGCCAGCACTGCACGCTGCAATCGTTGCGCAATCATGGTACGCGCACCCTTATGGCCCAAGTCCTTTTTCCCTGGACGTACTTGCGAACGCAGCTTCGTGAGCACGTCACGCTCGCGCATCAGCTCCTCCAGCTTCTTCTTCTCCGTGTCCACCTCTTTCTGCTTGGTCTCCAAGTCGCGCTCCAGCTGCGTTAGCTCCCCGCGCAGCTGATCACGCTCGCGCTCCACCTCGGTCCGCTGCTCCTCCAGCTGCTTGGTCTTCTTTAGCGTCTGCTCACGCAGCTTATTAACGCGTGAAGCCTCCTGCTTAATCGCTGCAATCTCTTCCTCCTTCACCTTGAGCTCCACCTGCTTTGCGGAATTCTCCGCAAGTAGCTGTGTGTTGGTATGGATCTGCTCTTCAAGGTCATGGTGCAACTTCTGCATCTTCTCGTTTAGTAAGTTGTACTCCTTTTGCACCTTCTCCGTGGCCAGCTTTGCCTCCCGCAGCATCTGTTCCAGCTTAGCCACCTGCTCCTCGGTGGAGGTCACCTGCAGCTGTTTCTGCTTAATCTCCGACGAACGCACCTCCAGCTGCTGGCGCAACTCTTTCATCTCCTTCTCCATGCGCTCCTTCTTGCGGATCTCACGCTCCGCCTCAGCCTTCTTCTCCGCTACCGAGTCCTTGAGCTGCTGGATGTCCATCTCCAGCTGGAGCTTCTCTGCCTCCGAGCCGCGCAGCTTCTCCTGCGTCTCCATCAACTCAGAACGCAGCGCCATGATCTGGTCAACCTGCGCATCCCGCTCGCGAACCAGCTCCTCCTTCTGCTTGAGCAGCTCGTTGAGCGTTGTCTCCTCGCCAATGGCCAGTCCAGCGCCCTGCTCCACGAGGCGAGTGAGGTTTGCAATCTCGATTTTGAGCTGCTGGATTGTTTCCTTTGCCTTTGCCTCCTTCTCGTGGCTGGCGTCCACCATTTTCCATGCCTTCTCGATCTCCTTCTTGAGAGCGGTAATAGTCTGCTGGTCCTCCTCGTTGAGCTTCAGCGCCGTCTGGACCTTTGCAGCATTGGCCACTATCTCCGCGTTCAACTCGCGGCATTTCTTAATCAGGCGCTTCTCGCTCTCTGCAATTTGGCAACGGTGAAGAATGGGGCACCAGGGGGCGAGGCAGGGTAAGTGACAGGCGCTGGTGGGTTTGAGGGACAAAGAGGGGCTTGGCCCGTGCATGAAAAGCTTGCATTAGGATAAGGCGAGGGTGAGGGAGTCAGTGCGCGTGCGCGTGCGTGCACGCATCCAGCGCTGTTGAGTGCTTACCCACGCGTTTGCACGGTCCGTGGCAATGAGCACTCTTATCGTCCCCAGTGCCCCCTCGTTGGCAGGAATAACCGGTGAAAACGATTGCTGGTTCGTGCTGATTACTAAAAGGCAAAGATACCATGAAGCTCACACGCCAACACACGCTCGTGAGTGTTTTGCTCGAGCTCTCTCCCCAAAGCTTGCGCCCGCAACACCATTACATGCAACGGAACTTAGTTGACCGGGTATCAAAGAAAGAGAGCCATAGAACATGCTGAGCGAGTTGCGTTGGCAGCCCGCGGAGCTTGAAGCTTACCATGAGACTTCTTAAGGGCCCTGTGAAGCTTTTCATATTCAATGCGAAAGCGTTCAAGGCTCTTGTCACCGACAAGTTCTTGAAGCACCTGGCGGAGCGAGACGGACAACCAATGCCCAAAAGACAAGAGGTAACCGATCTTGGGAGTCCCAAATCTACTTATGATACCATAAAGATACACACAAATAAATCAAGCCCCAGTTGCCAAGCCCGGATGCCGAGCAGGGCGTCCGCGAGAACTTAGTAGCGGCCCACCTCCTGGAAGTCACGCTCCAGCGCCTCATATGCTCTATTTTCCAGCTCTTCGCTGGGCTTCACGGGGCCACCGTCCTCCGCCATCCTGGGCTTCGGATTGGGGACTTTCCTACGAAAAAGCTTGCATCGACCAGCTTACCAGTGTCCGTAATAAGTTATCAAATTGACCCCACTTTAAGACGTGCAAAAACTTGGTTGATGCCTTGAGCTAAACAGCTACCTGCGAAGGACGACAAACAATATGCATTCGGTGTTGTCGTACTGGGGCATCCAACTCCCTGAACCAACGGTCCTTTCGTGCTGCCATCTTGCCAATGTGCTGTTAAGAATCTGTCGCTTCCAATTGCTGCTTTCGTGTCATTATACTTTTATTTCATGTACCCCTTGCGCCTCACCCAAAATGTCTAACTCATTAAGAATGGCAGCGGCTCATACTAGGTGCGACTAGATACGCACCATGGTTTGTTTCCAAGTTATCCTGGCAGCGATGCTCACGAGTGGATGCGTCTGTCTGTACTGAATTGCGCAGAGCCTTGTGTCTCCCGTCCACTTCGGGACGACAACCGAGTCATGCTGTAACTTCTGTGTATCAATCACGGTTGCCTGGGCAACTTGGCCGCCGCCTCAGGTGATAGCTGTGTGCAGTCAGTCAGGAGCATTGCGGATAGTGCACATACCCCTAGCGTTCAGGCTGTGATGCTATCCACAGGTCAGTTGCCCGTGATGACTACATTCCGGTTCGTCGCCCGGATGAGGAATACATGAAGGCAAGGCTCAGCTTGCTTGCACGAGTCGTTGACATCTGTCGCGCCGCGAATTGTGCTTTTGGACGGATTGTTTGAGTATAGGTTAATGTAGGAAAGTGTTTTCTCCTACGTTGCTGTCGTTGCTTATTCTGTTTAGCTACAAACACTAGCCGTAAGCGTGCAACTAGTTGCACGAAGGGGCGGGCCACCATCTCGCTATAGCCCAGGCCGCCAGACGTTGCATCAATCTAGGGGATCGTAGCTTCTTGCAGTCCACCGAGAGCGAAAAACAACTCAGGGCATGCCCTTCTTGCCCGGTGTCTATGACTGCCTATATGACTGGCATTCTTGGGGTTGCAGGAATACCAGGGCCTAAAGGATCACCTCCAAGACAACACACGGAAATGCGGGGCGGTGGTGGCGGCTTACCTTTTGGTGACAGTCGACGGCCAGGTGGGCTGTACGGAATGGGTACCTGTACCGATGCACGGTACAGCGAAGGCGAACATAATAATAGTAATAACGGACAGCTTTTTGCACTCCCTGCCTGCAATATCCAACTCGCGCTGCATGGGGTTAGCAACCGTATCGCATACGCGTGTGCCCATCTCCGCTTTCATTGCAAGTTCGCTGTGTGTGGTGTGCGGGCATGCTGGCCCTGATCATGATGTGCGAAGAAACTAAACACATGCCTGCTGTTCTGTTCCCTGCATTTGGATACAAATCCCTGCCCTGTAGCCCTGACCGAACGCCCCCTGTGCCCTTGTACGCCCCTGGTGCTCGCGCTCAGGCAGCCCTGTGCGCTCTTCTGGGCAGCGCCGCCAGCTACGCCTACCTATCCTGGTTGTACCGCGACGTGGATAGCTATACGGACTCCACTGTTGTACCAATCATGGAAGCGGACAAGGTGCGGGTACTGCCATTCATGGCGGTTTTTTTGATGTTTACATGGCGACATCACGGTGGGCAGTGGGAAGGATGACCCTCCTCCTGGGAGCGGGTTATGTGGACCCTCTGGTGGGCGACGCCGTGCCGCCTGCAGAGGCACGGCTCGCACGGCGAAGGGCCGATGAACTAAATCGAGATGGATCTGCAAACCGAATCGAAACGAGAGGTAGCAGGACCCCTTCTCGGCCTTCCGTGGGGAAGGTCAAGCTCAGCGCAGCTATCGGATGCCAATCGGGAGTTCGAAATGGACTTGCTGGGTGAACGTGGACGGACTAGACATGATGTTTTTAAAAACCATCATGCCTCTTCCCAGTCATGCCTTCCACATAGCCCAGAGGGACGGGCTGCATGTGAGCGAGCAGCATCTGCTGCCAGTCCAGGAGCACAGTGCGTAAGGATCTGTCGGCGGCGTAGCTGGGCCCGCATTTTTTGGGAGCGCTTCTCTTGGCTCCCCATTGCCCTTAGCCACTCCCGTGTCCTGGTCTTCGTTCCATCACTGGGCTTCCTGCCGCGTACGCATTCTCACCTTCTTCCCTGTGTTTGTACTATGACCAACCTGGTGTGGCTGGCCGCTAGATTGAGAACACGCTCCTCCGTCGGGCGGCCAAGCTGGGCTGTGCGTACCGGCAGGCGCTTCAGCCCCGGCTGCTGGTGCCCGTGTTGCTGGCAGGCCTGTCGGCAGGCTACAACCAGATGGCTGGGCCGGGCGGGGCACTAGACCTCCTGCATCAGGGCTGCCTGCTGGGCGGGTTTCTATCGTACAAGCTTGCGCTGCTGATTAAGCTTGTGGACGATTTGACTCCCAAGGTGGGTGCAGAGGATGTATGAATGTAAGGAGACAATGACGGACGCATAACGACCAGCAACGTTGCTTGGCCGGCAATTAAGAACCTAGTTGTTTAGGGGTGCCGCAGCGCGTGGGTGAGCTTGGGTTCTCGATTTTTTAGATTCCTGATGGAGGGCCGGCATGTATGCGCGCTGGAACTGCTGGGACCGTGGGAGACTTGCGCAATTTGACGGGCATGGATAAGCGACCATCAGGGAAGAGTGGCGTGCAACAAGGGATGCCTCGATTGCGGAGCAGCCACCACTGCAGCCATAGTGCCTGGCGCCCGACCGCCCCTTCTCCCCAGGAGTACAGCTATCGCGTCCTGCACAAACGTTTTTATGAATGCGCATGTGCATTCATAAACTGCACAAATTGACCCGCCCCATATCCTGTTGAACTCCAGACCTACGTGGACACTACTGACACGAGGCCACGGGTGGAGCCGATTGAAGATGAGTTGGATATGTTCGGTCGGCCAAAGCGCCACACGCTGCGGATGCCTACAGAGGTCCTGCCGGAGGGTGTGGAAGCAGACAAGGTCCCGCTCGCGGGCCTCATATTAGCAGCGGATGGCGAAGCTGCGGCGTCAGGGCCGGAGGCAGGCACGTCGAAACCGCCTGGCCTGTCCTCGGCAGCAACAGAGTTACAGCGGTGATCGAATGCAGCAGGTAAAGGAAGATGGAAAGGACTCGGTGGAAGGGGAATGACTGAGACGGTAGAGCATGAACGGAAGAGGATGGCAGGCAGGCGTTAAGCCCGGGATGGAACTAAGTCTGGATTTCGTGTTTCAGCGTTATTGCGTGTGATGTTTGTGTGATAATACTTCTTCTCTTCACCCCTTCTTCTGATACCGGCAGTTGGGCAGACTGCCGCTTACCAAGGGCCATCGTTGAGAGCGTAGATGCTGGATGCTGCTGGCTGTCGCTTGGCTTGGATGGCGGACCGAGCTGTGGACGTTGAAACTCTTATTAGTCTGAGTAGTTGTTTTGACCCTGTTGGGAAACCCCTCGTTTATTGGTGGCTTGTCCCCAGCCAGTGATGATGAAATGAGGGCTGAGGACCTCGGGCTCACTGATCGGCTACACCTGTCCTGCTCGCTGTGTCGTTCATTTAAGAATTTTAACTGCTGACCTGCGCAATAGTCTGGCACAATGTGCAACATTTTGGACAATGCGGACCTTGTCGTGTCGGCGCAAGTTCAGGAATTTGTTAAGGAGTATTTAAGTTAACCGCCAAAGACGCCTTAACACTACACTCCTGGATAGCGGCAGTTCCCGGGTCTGTTCTTCTTCCAGCAATCCTTAGCATGGGCTGCTATGCATGAATAGCAATCACCTTGACTTCCTACGCCATGAAGGACGGGAGGTCACAGGCCATGTCAGGCCATTGCCCCAGGTCAATCGGTGCAGATCGGGCCACATGCCATTGCTGCTTGGAGATGCGCCATTCGCTGTCAACACCCACAAACGACGATCAAGATCAAGAAACAGACCTGGGCAAAGACATATGAACGGACATATGAAGGTATTTTGTGTATCGTCAATCATGCACAGCATCACCGCGAAATCCAGAGCGCGTGGTCAGACGATCTGTGTCACGGACTCACGGTTAACGTGGCCGTGAACAAACATGAACCGCGAGGTCACCAATTCGTCAAGGTGACCAACCGCCCGTGAGCCCAACTGCAAACATACACGCTGTAATTGTGACGCAGCAGTTGTGAAGGTGCGTTGCGAGCAGCAGAGGGCAGCAGTGTGGATATCGGGGCCGTCAGAGAGAACGGGCTAGAGGTGACGGGTGAAAAATCGACAATAAACTTGCCGTAAAAGATGTATGCGCCCAATTGCACCATGTCTTCAAAATATTTGTCTCCAGAATTTATTCATGCATACACACATGCCTCGTAGGACTTCGAGGTGCGGCAACCCCCTCGGCCCCTATGGAGGGTATCGCAAACTTCCACGCCGCATGTTCTGTAAATTCGTTTTGCCGCCATAGTGACCAAGTCCATTTTCCCATAGTTTATATTTTCTGCATCCAATTTAGCCTCACGTGCAGGAACAGTGGCAACGCGCTGACCTCCCTGGGAAACGGGCCTCATGCAGCCTAGTATGGCCTCATGCAGCTCACCGAAACGCGAGCCGCACATACACGTGGATTGAGATTGATAGTGTACATCTGGACCAGCTGAGGCGCTGGTAAGGTGGTAAAATTGTTTTTCCTGCCCGTGGCGACGGGCTTAGGCTTCAAACTTACACAAACGTATCACCGCGCAAACATAATATCGGTACAAGTAATCCAAAGGTTTCATAGTTTGAGCCACGAAACGCCCAACTGGAATGGCATGTCTCGGCGTTGCGCATCGAACGCAATTTCCTTACGAAAAAGGTTATCACTAGGATCGCAACTTCGCATTGACATGCCGCAATAATTAATACGATGAAAATATTTCTTGTTTGGATTTGTTTCGATGCAGGACGTACAGGTCATAAGTTACTGCCTTTTCCCAGGCGCCGTTCTGCAGGCGTAGCAGCTCTTGACGTGGTCTCCGTCCTCTTGACGTGGTCAGGCTGATACTGGTTCCATTTGGTTCCAATGCCATGGAACAATGCAGAATTCTCAACCCCAAAGAATTTTCTCGGTTTCAGTACGGCAAGGTCCCACGCCAATAAACCGTACCTGGTTATTCGCAGTGCAGTTTTCCTTCAGCTACGACTCATTAAGATTACCTGCTTTCGTAAGCATGAGGCAAGGAGTTAATTATTAATTAAACCTATGGATTCAGGAAAACCGCTTACCTTGAAGGCCAGACAGGGCCAGACTCGATGTGTTGTGCTGTGTCTAGAGCTGGATAGTTGCACAGTCGAAAGAAAGTTAAAAGTAGCTGGTAATCGAGGATCGTAACAAGGGGATCCGGCTATCCCCAGCCGTGGCAGCCAGCCCATCGCCTGCGTTCAGGGCCCCAGCCAGCGGGGCCCCAAGCCTGAAACCCCGTGGCACCAAATACCTACACTCCTTACATGGGTATCTAGTTACTGGATATTACGTTGGACAAGAAGCTCGCAAAATACCAGGATAGCTTGCCCCCAACATCGGCCATCTAAAGTGGAGACCGACTGCATTCTCCGCAAGCCATAGATCCTTCCGACCTGCACGTTGGCGCTCTTTAATGATCCTTTTCCGCGCAAGTGCCTCCCAGCTAACACTCCGGCCCGAATGTGACCCTCACTCAACAATAACATTGGATATAAGCTGAAAACGTCGCTGAAGAAGGACCGCGCCCGTGATCAGCTCCCAGGGAGACAACCTTTGGAATGAGGTAAAGTTCAGACAGCACGCACACGGCATCTCCAGAGTAGCAGTGCCTCGTTCCAGAAAAGGGGAAGGGACACCACGGTGGGCTTAGCTGAATGCTCCGCGAATTGATGAAAAGGATGGACATTATTTACGAAGAAGCATCCTAAGCGGTTCGGTGAAAATTTGAGGACGTACGGCGATGTCTCCTTACCTTTGACACGCACAAGCTATGGGGTGAGAAATTTGGGGTCAGTGCACGCTTGCATGCTTGCGTTCTATGGTAGGTCACCCACCGGCTCGATTGCCAGTCATTATGGTGCGGACTGTCCCAGCGTGAACGGCGGCCTGCAGCAGACACTTCCGGGCCTGCAGGCCTCAGGGCGCCCAATCACCGGGCATCACCTTTGGTATCAGGGAATGTCATATCATGACCTAAAATGAAGTGTCCTATGCCCAAACGGAAGTGACTTCGGATGAGACGCTGGCTTCTCGATGCAAGAGGCTGTTTTTTGGACGAAGAACCAAGTAACGTAAGTCCATCCTGCTCATCTTTGGCGTACTATGGGGCAGAGATTAGTATCAGGTCACAACAGTTCTTGGCTATTCACCATGTTGTTACCTTGTTAGGTTCTCCTTTTGTCCCCGCCCTCACCATCCGGTAGGGCGCGTACTCACGCTTTGCTAGCCACCAGGCCTAAATCGGCCTTGGTGGTTATGAGCCTAAGTGTCATCACGGCCGGCCACTGCTCTAAACTAAAGATGGGGCGGCTTGGGCAGGGAGCTGTAGCGGGGTCGAGCTGGAGCACCGAGCCAATCAGCTGCGTGGCATATGGAGTAGAGCAGCGAGCCAAGGCTTGGTATTGTTGGCAGTGGGGGGTCTTCGGACTTCTTCGCTATCTAGGTCAGCCGCCGGTGGCTGCCGGGGCCACTCTAGTGTTATGTTGCTTGTAACTGCATAGGACAAGAACTTCTGCGCTGTGCTCTGTATTCGTCTGCACTGCCCCTCCACGGACTTACGCTGTGTATAAGTTGTTTGCCTTCAGGAAGTTCGAAATGTCTTTTTATTTCTCTAGCAATCGAGCAGGTGATATTGCTACCTATACAGGACTCCGTCCCGAGACTTGTCAAACCCAACACGCACGAAGCATGAAACTAAGTCAACCAAAGGTCAGGCCATGTCTATCTCTCTGCAGCTCTGCACAGGCGGGTCATGCAAGGGCATGCAAGGGGCAAGAAGTGACGGGTGCGGAACGCACTGCGGTTCCCCACACCCGTCATGAAACCGGCGGCCGCATATGGGGCGGCGCCGGCCGGGTGGGGGTGGCGGTTACATGCTTGCGTACGTACGAAGCCTCCCCGGATCGGCCTGGACGCCGGAGGACATCATCTCCAGGGGGGGTTAGGAATAAAGGGGAACCGCCGCCGCGCACGCTCAAAACGAATACTCCTGTGCATGCGCAAGGTGGTGGTGAAGCGGCCGCTGGCGCGGCAGCACGCATACAAGCCGGCCGTGGGGGCGGTGGCACACAGGTGTATATCCACTAACCAAGAGACAAAATCAGACGCACGGCGAGACTGAAAGGAAACGGCTGCCGGGGCTGAGCACTGAGGCGGCATGCAAAAGCTGTCCAATAGGTCCAACAAAAGCTGTGATGAGCGCTGTCTAGATCACCAAGAGTACGACTGTGTGTGCGGGTGTGCGCTGCAGTAAACGGGTTGCATGGTTCAGGGGGCCCCCGCAACTCATCATGCATGCCGTCATCCATCCGTAACCAATGCTTCACCGATCGGCGTGTCGGTGATCGGACGGTCACCAATCGGGTTACCTGGCCGCCCAGGCTGGGCGCTAAGACAAGGGCGGCCACCAGCTGTCCACCGGCCGGGTCAAACACTAGGGCCTCTCGCTTAAGGCCTGAGCAAAGACCCCACCAAAGCAAAGACCTAACCAAGACAGCCATCCCTCTCTCACCCAAACCACTCAAAACCTACTACACCTGCTTTTTCCCACAGCCACCCAAAACTACTCCCACAGTGTCAGAGCCGCCATGGGTGCCAGCGTCTCCACCTGCACAGAGCCAAGGCAAAGGGAAGCGGCGAGGAAACGTCACCGACGACGGAGATCTAGGCCGGTCTTGGGACTTTTCACCATGGACCCTCATCTGCTCGCCCTTTCTCGTATCCATGCTCACCTAGGTGCCGGAAGCGGCCTCCGCAAGGCGGCTGTTGGCTGGGTGGCCTAGTCGCAGGCATCCAGTGTTTTGGTTCATGCTCAATGTTTGTGTAAAGAAATTTACAAATGAATATTTCCATATAAACAATTTCTTAAATGAAGATATGTGGTGAGCCAGCCAATAGGCGAGCCAGCGAGCGAGCAGGCAATAGGCCGGCGAGCGCCGGGTCATCTGCCCTATGGCCCGCATACTATACTCTGTGAGAGAGTTGTGTGTAGGCAAGAACCCAAGTATGCGTGTACGATATGTGTGTTTTGTGCGTATGATGTAGGGGTTTCAAGGAGATACAGGTCGGGGTTTCGTGCCGTTGTCAGAGTCTCAGAGCTGTTCCCCATTTGTCCTTTGCAACTTCATTTGCAAGTACACGTGCTGCACAATATATATGGAATGGTCACTACTGCTGGGGCGTTAAGTTTACTGAAATTCGACCAAATGTTACTAAAGGTTAGCAAAATTGACCGTTCCAGCGGCGGTTGAGACTGAGCTTACATTGAGGTCAATCTCCGTTACCGAGGCTAGACCAATCGGATTAGACCCCCCATTTTTGGTAGGATACCTTGGGATCTGCGCGTGCTGTTCTGCGCAGCACACAAGCCTATGATTGTGGCCCAGCGTCATCCGGTTCGGGGCTTATGCTGAGGGCCGACTTGTTTGAGGGATCCATGCAGCTCGTCCCCAGGTGCATGAAGTCCTCGGCAAATACACACGAGGATTACACACGCCCTCTTCCCCGCACTACGCCCACCAGATAGCGGTACTGGAGCCAGAAGCCACTTGGGTCAAAGCGCGCGGGAGCCTTGCGCCCAAACAGCTCCTCCTTGAGTCTGTGTGCACCGCTGTCAGCGCGGGTACTGCTACAGAGCGGGTACCAGGGCGGGCTACAGCAGCTGCACAAGCTGGGCCACGGATCCCGTGCCAGCTGCGGCCGCCACAGCTGGCACGACAGCAACAGAAGGGTCAGTGCACCTCCCCCGCAGGGCCGGGTTCTCACACGCAGCGCATGGTGGGCAACCCGCCGAACGGCGGTTGCTCTTCTTGTGAGGGCAACGCTTGGCACGGATGCCAATGCCGCCGCCACCGCTGCTGCCACTCCCGGTCTCGCTGCCGGTGGGGGTTGCTGAGGCGCAGGGATGGTGTGGCGCGGCGGGGCACGATTGTGCAGCAGCTGCTGCTGCTGCTGCAGCAATTTACCATGAAACACTCCCGGGACTGGGTGGCTCGCAAACCCCTCCCTATGGCGCACCAGCTGCCCCTGCGCGCCGCCTACTAGAGCCGCCCCAGACCCTTCCCCCTCCGGCATGCCCTTCCTGCGCACCACCCATCTACCCACCTGCAGCGCTATGAGTCTGGCCCGTGACCTCGTATGTCCACACGAAATCGCTGTTGCTGCCAATGCTGTCGTCGTTAATAGTGGGCACGGGCGGGCCGCGCTTGGGAGCGGGGGGGATAGTGGGAGGGGAACCTGTGCAAGGCGTCGTAGCACGCAAGGCACAGTATGCACGTATGCTACTTCCGTACATTGCACCATACATACGGTAAATACAGCTTGACGAATGCGGACAAGACGCACTCGCGGTGGCGCCGTGCCGGTTGCCGTCCTGAAAAGGGTCCATCGGAGCCGTGTTCACCGGGGCAGGGCTCCAGAATAAATAGCCCAAGTCGCGAGTGGATGTAGAAGAGCAAAAAGGACCGACAGCGGTGTGCGCAGGAGCTTTGGGGCATCGCGGAGGCTTTGTTTCCGGAGCGGGGAGGGATTGTAGTGTAGTCATGTAGACTGATGTGTTCAGGGGAGCGCTCGAACATTTACCTGAAACTTCCAGAACTTCCGAGCGCCCATCCCCGGGCTTCGGCCGCTAGGGACTAATCCGCTCTGAGCCAAAAAATGATGTTAGCCCATCTCGAGCGCCATGACTTGTGCTATAATATAATGAGTATACGACCTGTAGCTTTGCGCGTTAGTATGGACGTGGGTTCGATGAAGCATGTTGCGACCTGCACCAAGCTCTTTACGCCATCCCTGCCCCCCTACACACAACCACAGCTAGCTATCAATTGCAACTATACATGTCGGCTTGCGACTGTGGAGCCAGAGCAGGGGAGGGAGAGGGGAGGGAGAGGAGAGGGAGAGGGGACGGAGAGGGGAGGGAGAGGGGAGGGAGGAGAGGGGGGCAGGAGGAGAGGGATAGATGGAAGAGCAGGGAGAGGAGGGATAGAGGACAGAGAAATATAGGGGAGGAGGGAGAGAGGAGGGGAGGGAGTGGAGGGAGGGGCAACACCGAACACCTGCACGTGCCACATCTTCAGTGCTCAGAAGATGTGCATGAACACGCTTGCTGTGAGCTTCATGTCTGTCTGGCAGCAACCGAGCAACTCGCACGGCAAGGCCTCAGGTCATCGCAGTGTAAACCACAAGTGCACCAAGAAGCCAGGGCTGTATGTTGCATGATGAGGCGCCCATGCGATGAGGCGCCCTGATGCTCCTCTTCCTTACATATTACTGATTGCTTACGTTGTGGCAGACTGTCTGGGTTATTTCCCATGTATGTTAACTTCCAACCTATTTTGTGACAAAATGTCCATAGCCAATAATTTTGATAGCAAGTTCGAAAGCACGTTAGTAGCACGTTGAAAGCACTAGTGATCCAAACTCACTCTGGCTGAACCTTGCAAAACGGAAAGCAGTGTCATCATGTATGTGACGAATGCTATCCGCTGATGTGTGTATCTCAAACACGGTCTGGCACCCCCAGCCCCCACCGTGCTCTTATCCTAACCAGAAGCCCTATGAAACAGCATTCCAGTATCTGCCGGCGCCGACAGCTCACTGCTGCTCAGGACGAACCATGTACTTTTGAACGAAGAGTCTACACGGATTTCCACCCGTCCTATATGCACCTCACTAGGTGCTTCTGAGACCCCAACCCCACCGTGCATCTGCCATAACCCTGCACTCCTAAGATGTGTGTATGTGCAAGTCTTCGAGAGCGCGTGCACAGGGCTGGCGGGTGAAGGGGGAGCGGGGCGAGAGACGAGAGTCATGGGTTTGTGCACAGACTGGGACCCCCTGCACCAGGCTACTAGGCTTCTTGAGTGGTGCACGGTTAACTAATTTGACAAAGGGTCAAGCGAGAGTCGCGTCTGCGAGTAAAAGGACTGCACCGTGGCGGGAGACGCTCAGCCACTGCGTCTTATGCTGTTTGCTGTAGTGCAAGAATGTTATAATAACGAATTTAATGAATAGGACTGACGCAAATTGAGCACTTGTACGGTTTTTTCCTCAGAGCGGATTGTCCCCATCGGCCCGTGTAAGGACGTTAGGCCCGCTGAGCCGCTCGTCCTCTCGTCCAACGGACAAGGCCTTATGGAGCTTTTTGAACGCAGTCGAAAAGACTGCACCAAACCCAAAATGGTACCTAATTTACGGTTGAAGTTTTTGAGTATGTTACTACAGCTTAGGGCACTATAGGGACCGCACCACGTAACAATTTGGCATCTTAGACCACAAGACTTGGGACCTCAAACGGTCAACGCTTCCGCTCTTCACTCATCTCACTACTGTAAACATTCCGCGTACAAAGAGAAGGATGACTTCCCCCTTAAGCTTCTCGGAACAGCCCCCTTGACTGCCATGTTTTCAGCTACTCTTTGCGAGTAACATATTATCTGTAAAAGTGATGCCTTCACAGCTGATACATTACATTTAAGTTCAAGTAAGGTTCGAGGCAGTTGCGCCGAGCTGCCGAGGTGGTGAGCGGCGGCGGCCCTTGGCAAGTGGAGGAACAGGAGAAGCTGCAAAGGAAACTTAAAACCCTTGAAGATGAAGAATTCACTTAGTGACCTAGAAGCGTAAATACGGGTGTTGTCGGCCCAAGCGGAGTCGGCCGAGGACACGGTCCTCGGCCGACTCCGCTTGAGTTGGACCCGTATTTCTGCTTGTAGGTCATTAAGTGAATTCTTCCTCTTCACGGAGAATGAGCAGCTCGGAAAGAGAGGCTTGCTTGGTAAGTTGGGTGGGTTCTGCCGCCTTTGCCTAAGCAAAAACTGCAGCTCTAGCATCCCGTGGTATGTATAAGAACACGGCAGTATAAGAACATGGCAAAGTAGGCTGGCCATTAGCCGGCCAGGATCTACCTCTGCCGCTGCGGGCATAGCTGCGTGTGACCCAATGGTGACTGATTGCCCAACAGACTGATGAATATACTCAAAGCGTATTGGGGTTGCTGTTTGCGTGTGACACCTTGAAGCTGCAGTCTTGCCCGCTCCCATGTCATGCAGGCTGTATGTGCTGGCCTGGGGGTGGGGAGAGCAGCAGGAGCTGGTGAGTGTGTTTTCTTGATGGGCCCCCTACCTGCGCAGTTTGCTGTAGCAACTAGGTTCCTGCAAGCTCCTATATAGCTGGCTGCTTCCAGTCAGCTGGAAGTTGCTTTGTCACTCTCTGCTGCTTTACACCCCTTTGTTCCTGTTACGTTTCCTGTCATTGTGTTGTGATCCTGCATGCATTGCACTAGGCGACAGTGGCTGGTTGTTAATGTAAGGTCACGGGCCCCATGTGAGGCTGCAACTGCACCCTGGGTGTTGCTGCGGCTGATGTGCCCGGGGCCCTGCTGTGCCTGGGCATTGGGCTGACGTACATCTTGGTCACCACCTCGCTGTGGAACTCAGCCAGCCTTGATGGCCTGCTGCTGCTCCAAGGAGGAGCTGTGGCTGAGGACATTGTGCAGCAGCATGTGGAACCAGTGATACCCAACCTTGCATGACATCCTGCTGAGCTTGTGCCCCATAATTCTGCTCAAAGTTGGCCTTGCTACTGTGGCTGTTGCAGCAGTGGTCCAGGACCTGCAGGTAGGTGGAGCACTGAGCGCTGTGATCAACACAGTTGCAAGCAGGGTGTGTGTGTACAGGCTGCCAAGATGAATGTGGCTGTTAGGACAAGCATGGATGTGTGCCGATAGCAGATTCCAGATATGATCAGACACATTTTATAATACAAGGCAGGATGTAGTGTCCCTGGATCTCGTCTTTGAACTGGGTAAAAATCCCTCCATCGGTTGAGGGTGGATGTGCCAAAAATGACCTGCAAGCTAACCAGAAATGGAGTTGATGCCGCTGCTGATCCAGCAGATTCCATTGGATGCTGGTGGTGGGTGCTGAACCTGGGTAAATCTATCACCAACTTCGGAGAAGTCTCCGTGGGTGAAAGGATGAGGGTGCCCCAATATACTGGGGAATGAAGGTACGGACTGTGCTGTGCTGCTGCCTTGCGGTTACATGAAAAGCTTTGTGTGTAGTGTCCTGGGGTATCTACGGGTAGTATCCGAGGTGGCTCCTGGTCATCTTTCGATCGAGCCTTTGCTTAAGGCGGATATAACAGAGATACAACATTGTGCACTACCCTACCAAACAAAGTGCGGTATAAGTTTTGTGCTTAAGGAAACTTAGCCAGGCTTATCTCTATGGCAAGCCAGGAAAGCACTGGTTTAATTCTGGGTAATTTTGCTCTAAGTGCCTGTAAGTCTGTCTAAGTGGAGTTGTATTTGCGTAATTCCAGCTTATGGCTACTTACATAAGTCTAAAAGTATAAGTTTTGACCAATTTGCCATGAAACTTACTGAGACTTAGCCTGGCTTGACATAGCTAAACCAAACTTATATAAGTTTGAACTTAAACAGGATTATATAAGCATAAACTTAGCTGGAACTTATTAAAAACTTAGCAAAACTTATACCCTGATTTACTGAAACTTACAGCCAGATTTACTGTAGCTTACCCAAATATTATGGCTAGATTTCCGATTTTGCTTCTGGATTAGCACAAATAAAGTGCTGCTTTTAGGTATTCTATTCAATACAAAATTAAAGGCAAATGTCAGTATGTGGAGGGGCGGGGAGGGAGGGGTGGGGAGGGAGGGGCGGGGAGGGAGGGAGGGAGGGACAAGGAGGGATAGGAAGGGACAAAGAAAGAAAAGGACAAGGAGACAGGCAAGGAGGGAGGGCAGCAGGGAGAGAGGGTGGGCATGCAGACTGTGGCTGGTATGATAGCTGCTACCATTTCCTGCAGTCCACGAAAACGAGCAAACTTGTGTTCTTCGGGATTATTAGACAGGTAGATTAAAATGGCAGTACCTATCTAAGAACGAAGTCATACTAGAACACCAATGTGCAGCATTCTTGTGTACGTACCTATATATGCCAAGGTCTCAGTATAACATTTCCTGCGCTGCTGAGAATAATTATGAAAATATGGGCGCTATCTTTATCGTTATCACAATCAGGCATTGTAAGCTGAAAGTATGGTAGATGGCGGCGGCAGCATTACGAGTCAGAAGCAAGCTTTGAAAATCTTGCCTGCGGTCATATGTCTTCCTCATTACCATCATAAACTCCAAAGTCCCTTCACAGCTTTCCAGCTATCTGAAGAGGTAACAAGCTGCTGAGAAGATGCTTTGACCAACTCGCAGGTCGGTCAGAGCTAGCACCCTTTCCTTTGTTCTCACTAAATTTAACAGAGCATTAAACTCATTTCAAATAAAGGAAAAGGTCATCATAAATACAGATCGCAGCTCTTCTACCAAAGTTTAGTTGTTGGGAGAAGATCGCTGAACCACTTCTTAAAAGCTATATAATAATAAAACAGGTTAATAATATTGGAATGTTACGAAATAAATTATTAAGCATTACCTTGAAGCAACTTTCGTACATTTGCCAGGTTTGCAGTATTTGCAGTACTTGCAGCGAGGCAAGTACTGCAAGTACTGGAATAACTGAATTACATGAATTTACTCCTAGTCCTGAATGAAGATCATAACTTTTTATCCCTTTATTCCAGGCCTATTGTAGTAGGCGTTTGGACCCTGGTACATGTTCCCTGACTGTCAGAGAGTTAGTACTTAAGACAAAGTAGATGTTTGCATGCATGCTGCTGCTTGCTTGCTGCTGGCCCCTTGAGCCTATCTGACTTAGAGCTAATTGTGCCGCACTTATATAAGTTTGTAAGTTTAAATAAGTCATCAAAAGTTTGCCTAAACTTGTTTAACTCCAAAATCAGGTATAAGTCAAGCTAAGTAAGAAACTTAGGGATAAGTCCAGTTAAGCAGACTTACACGGCTAAGATTGACTTATCCTAAACTTACATAAACTTACTCAAAACTTATACCGCACTTTGTTTGGTAGGGCTATTGAGGGACACACAGCTGAACAACCTAGAGGGAAAATGCTCATTTATCTAGCCATATTGTGCCCATCTTGCACCCATTGTGCAGAAGGGCAAGTCCTACATGCTGAACGAGGTCCTGCCTGCTGTAGCCAATACCTTCTTCTGCAGTGGCGGCAGCGGCCAGCAGCATGCTGCCAGCAGCACACCTGCGTGGTGCTTTCAGAGCCAAATTTCCTGTGAGGTGCTGCGACCACAGCAGTGAATTCCTTATATTATGGACTTATTTATTATTAAACTCAAGGAGAGTGCTCTCCTTGCATTTTAATAAGGAAGTCCATAAGGAATCCATTGCTGCCACCACTGTGGTGGCAGTACAAGCAGTTTACTCACAGGAAATTGGGCTCTGAAAGCACCATGCTGGCATGCTGCTGGCCGCTGCCGCCGCCGCTGCAGTAGTAGGTGTTGGCCACAGCAGGCAGGACCTTGTTTAGCATGTAGGACTTGCCGTTCTGTACAATGGGTGCAAGATAGCTACGTAAATGAGCATTAATCCTTTTGGTCACTCAGCTGTGTATCCCTCAACAGTGCACATAGCTTCATGAAGCCATGAGGTGCAGCACCTGTCAAATTCCAGCCACAGCACTATCATATGTTCTGTTCACCATGACATCATGTATGCCAGCACACACATTGATGCTTGTCCTAACAGGATGTGTGCATATGCATGATGCTTTTAGACTGTCTGAGACCAAGTTGTCAGAATGCACACAGCCTTTGCAATGCCTATATCGCAACACCATTTTTGCTAATGCATGATAGTGATTATGCACAATGCATTAGGCATCATGCTGCTCGTGTGTTGCTGTGTCTAGAGCCATTGCTCGTAACGCATGTGACATGTCATGCTGTGATGTGGAGTGTGAGGGTGATGTATGCTAAGGTTCCGCAGGGCCACGTGAGCTGTCATGCTACTCCATGATCCATGTACGACATGGGCTGTTGTATGTTGCCACTGTCCACATATGACACGGACTTTCATACATTGCCACCGTCCATATACGACACAGACTGCTGTACGTTGCCACTGCCCACGTATGACATGGTGACGGTGACATAGTGCAACATAGGCAAGACATGGGGGGAGGTGCAGCATGGTACAACACCCTGACCTGACCAACCCACCAACCTGACCCGGGCTAGCTCGACGACTGCACATGCAAACCAACCAAATGAAGTGCTGTCCCACACGAACTCACCAAGGGCGGCGGAGGAAGAAGCGAAGATGTGCACATGCAGTCCGCAGGAAAGAGCATTAGTAACAGAAATGCAAGGCTGCGCATAGCTGCCAGAGCGCGCGGCAAGATGAATACATGCACCCCAGGAAACCGTTTAGCTGAAGTTAAGAAGAGGAGCAAAAAGGAAGGAGGAGGGAAGGAATTATAAAAGGAAGGAAAGGGAACGGAATTAAAGTACGACACACGTGGATGAAAAAGATGTACGAAACATGTGGATGATAGAGCTTGCAAGGGGAGGGGCGGCAGTATTTCCATGGGAACCGAACAGCTCAAGAAGCGGGCAGGGAGAACTGCGGCTCTCCCTGCGGCTGGGGAGAGCACGATGGGCACGTGGAACTGCCGCCGCTGGCGTTTCCCCGCCCCTCTGGTGCAGGCACAGCAGCAGGCCATCTATGCCGCCGCTGCGTGATGCGGCGGCACCCATTCCGGAGTGGAGCAGCCTGGCAGCGGTGGCAGTCGCAGCGGGCATGGCGGTGGCACAGGGACGCGTGCGGCAAGTCGTCTTGCGCGTCGATGCAGGGCTGAAGCTGGGTGCTGACGGTGAGGGCAGTGGATGAACTTTCTTTCAATCTTAAAGACGCATAGGGTGTTAGGAGGCGCCCTGATGGTTATAGCCCGCTACGCACAGCTTTGTGAGTAAAGTTATGATTATTTTTGTCCGATAACTAGCCTAGGCTGCAACAAGTCCTCCCGCCCACAGTACCAACAAATGACACATGTTCCCGTGTGTGCGTGCTCCCGCACGGCCTAGAATTTTACGAGCTTCATTGCAAGCATCAACTCACGGCGAGCAGCCCGCTCGCCCTAAAAAATAGTATAATCTATGTTCTAGGACAACTCTGACTAACGTCCAACTACCTCGTATGCGGCACCCCAACCCCCCTCAGCCGTACAGGAGTCGGGCCGGTAGTTGGGCACCTGCGCGAGTAGGAGCTGGCAGCTGTATGATCAGCCGGCTGGGAAGCTGCGTGCCAGGGCTGGACGTGCATGGACAGCATATGGTAGTTGACGCGAGCTGGGTGGCTGCGCGATTGGGAGCGGGTAGTTGCGCGGGCGGACGGCTGGTAAGCTGCGACTGGGGGCTGCAGTCGAGCGCGCGTGGCTGGCTGTTGCCGCAGGTGCGGCTTGGGGCGGACAGTTGCATGCGGCGCCGGCTGGTAAAAGATGCGTGCCGTGCTGGAGTCGCAGATTCGTAGTCGGGTACCTGTGCAACCAGGGCTGGCAGTTATACGGAAAGCCATTTGGGAAGCTGCCAGATTGTAGTGACACATTGTTATTGACGTGAGCTGGGGACCTGTACCATTGCGCGCGTATCCTTGGGGGCTGGCCGTCGGAGATGTTGCACATGGATGCATCATGATTGTGGGGGGCTACTGGGTGCCGGCGCTTGGCACGCATTACGACTGGGAGCTGCTAGTTGCACGCGGCGGCAGCTGTAATTGTTGGCTGGCCTTAACTTTCAATTGGGCACGCGGCGGGCCGTGGGCGGGGGAATGGAAAACTGGGTGGAAACTCAACGGAAACTCGACCCAACACACACGAAGCATGAAACTAAGTCAACCAAAGGTCAGGCCATGTCTATCTCTCTGCAGTTCTGTACATTCCTGCGTCCGATTTCCGGACAAAAGACAAAACCATGTTGTCAGGAGATGTTGACAGGCTGTCTGTTCAGCTCGCTGGTAATCAGTGTCAAGGTTAACAAGAAGCTTGAGGACACAACATACATAGGAAATATCGTAGTGTTGCTATAAACATAACACACAAGAATAAGGTGTTATTTTGATGTTTTCCAGCCCTTTGCAGCCCCTGTTCGCCCCGGCTTAGGGGAGGCCGCAAGAGAGAAAGGTAATCAAATACTGCTGCATAAAATGACGTGCGTTGCGGTAGAATATGGGGGACCCGGGTTTTGCAATCAGACCATGGGTTTCTTACATGCACACTCTGTGTGTACACATGTACACTCTGTGCCTGCAGGCCTTTTGAGTTACGTCGCAGATGTACAGGATCACGATATCGACGAAGCATGAATAACTTCCTTTGACTAAAGGCTAGGCTGGGTAAATCAAAGAGCAAAGGGAAATTTATTTCAAATCCCCAAACCTCATCCACATCACGAGGGGCCTCATCTTGGTTTGTACCTTTTCGTCGGAAGGGCTAGGCTTGGACTAGCTAGCAAAATTGTGTTCACATCTGAAGTAATGTATGCAGAGAGGAATTTAATTTTGTCCCTTTCACATGCACTCATGTAAGCGTATGCGCACCGCGTATACACATTTCTGTGCCTGATTTCGTACGGCATTACCCCATCCCTTTCTCACAAGAAACCTGCTGGTCGAGCCACATCCCAACGCATATATTTTATCAATCTTCCTCCATCAGGTATGAGGGACAGGGATTAAACGGCCTTGGCCCCTTCGCAACAAATGGACATTAACATCGTTTTATGGTCTACACCATATCCGCATCTGTTGAACTGTTCTCAAGATTACTGGCTACATGTTTGACTGATAGATGACATGGCTGACCTAACAGTTTTGAGTTGACATTAAGGCGCAGCAAGGCGGGACTCGGGCTGCCCATAGTAAATGGTCTTCGCCTGCTGCTTTGGAGTTGGTGACGGAGATTTCGATCATCGTAAAGAATCAAATCGGTATGGGGTTCCAGCGGAGCAGGTCATCGGGGCTAATGGCAAGGCACCGGAGTTCAGCGACCTGCCCAACGGCGAAACTATTAAGACGGGTGCGGTAATCCTATCGGGTGACACGGCATCCTTGAACGCCGCCAATTCCACGGACTCGAATGTTGCCTATCAGGTACTTGGGGACAGTCGCATTAACCCGGACGGACAGTGGCACAGGGGATGCCACCTCTTTTAATCTTATTATTTATTATGTGACAAATGACCCTATCTTAATATGGGGCGAACCCTCGTCCGAATTACTTCGCTCGAATTAGCCTGCCGCACTGCGCCCCACCTTTTTGTTACAGGTCAATATCCTCAGCTCGGCCTTGGCTGGACTCTCGGGTAGCTGGTATGAACGGTTATCTTCGGCGGCCTCTCGCCTTTTAGGCGTATCCGGTGCAGAACTTTGCTCCGTCTCCATTCTTGGCGGTGGACCTGACCGTTTCACAGTGGTGCATGTGACCGGGAAAGATCAGGAGTGCACAGCACTATGTCCGATAGGTTCGCAGCTACCAGCTCTGCAAGCTGTGCCTGGGTCCCACCATGCTGGCGTTATGGGGTCTTCAGAGATGCGCTATAACAGCGTGCAGGTGCTACAGCTGCTACAGGTGAGGGGTATCATATTTGAAAGTGGAATAATCATGTCATATTAGATCCCTGCACATGGCCACGCACGGGGAAGTGCAGTCATCGGACGCCCATCCTATGGGAAACCGAGTGCAGCTCGCACCATTGCTCTTAGGGAGGCCGCCTATATCATCTCTTGGACCCTGAACCCCATCTACGGCCTGTTGCACGCAGACTCCGTTGTTGTACTCCTTCTCGGACCGCATCCATGGTTCGTGCAAAGTGAAGCAACCGCCGTACGACTGGCAGACCGTGCATACCGAACGTGGGCTATCGGACTTCTGTGCATTACCACTAATACACGAAAAGTCCGTTGTTGGGGCCGTGACGCTCGCGTTTAGTCCACCGCCGCCATCTGACCGGCAGCTACCACAGCCGCAGCTGGGCGAGCTTAGCTCGGAACAGCCTGCACCGAGCGCTGGCATGGCGGCCTGTCTGATGTATTGCGATGAACAGTCCTTGCGGAACCTGGGCCTATTGCTATCAGTCCAGCTGGCAGGTCAAGATCTCAATCTGGCACAGCAGGTCCGTGTGCCACATACGGCCCCGTGTGTGTATTATTGTGCTGTGCACGTTATGTTACGGCGAAGCTTCTAGATGGTGGATGCAGAGGCATGCTTCTTGTACGGACCTTTAGTCGCCGCCTGGAGTTGAATCGAAGTTGCCTTCCTAAGTCGTGTCTTGCATCAACACACTCGTCCGTGGCAATGTTACCCATTTTGCTGACGTCCACGCTGCCTCTGCCCACGCCTAAATGCGCCTTCTCCTTCGCCTGTTCTCCCTAGTTGGGAGACATGTTAGCAAGCGTGAGCGGGGCCTGCAACCTGCAGCAGGTCGTTACGGCCATCACGGGAGGCGCGGAGCGTATCCTGCAGCTCAAGACGCGTGTTGCTGTGGCAGTCAACTTGGCATTGTTGCCGAGCTTGGCTTCCGGAGGCGGCAGGGGCGGAAGTGGGCGCGCCATTATTTTTGAAGAGCGGGGTAACCATATTCCGGCAGGCTGGGGCAGCGAGGCGAGCAGCAGGGACGGGGCCTCCCGGTTCACACCGGGCGGCACCGACCCGCATGGCTCGGGTCCATATGGCCAGCAGGGACACGGGCTCCACAGCAGGCTGCAGAGGTGGGGGAGTCAACAGGGAACAGAATGGAGGCGTCAGCCTTGTTGGAGGCAGGCCGGCGATGGTAGAGATGGGGCTCTTGCTGACCGGCGAAGCAGCAAGCGCCTTGGTCACGTACCCTTGCGTTTGCACATGCTGATACTCTCGCACAGGCTTTGTCGCCACAATGTATGTGATTATATGTAGATGCCTGCATGCATGCGCGCTTGCGTCCGGTCGCGCTTTGATGACTGTCAGCCTCTGAATCCGAAGACTCGGACGTGATGGAGGGCGGAATCTGCATAAGATTCATCCCCTATAACATGCATTTCAACATGCAGACAGGCATAGGCATTCCGCTGCGGTAGCCGTTAAGGACCTTTAATAACCGCTGTGTCCCCGGCAGGAACTACACGCCCATGGAGACGCAAAGCACCGTAGGGGGAACCGAAGCCCTGCAGCGGCAGCTAGGGACGTCGCCTTTGGGGCGGGTTGCTAATGCAGGCACAGGGACTCGGACGCTCGGCACGGGGCCTGCGTCATCGTATGAAGGCGCGTCAGGGGCATATGGTTTGCGCGGCGCGCTGCTATGGCAGGCGAGCTCTGTGCAGGTAGGCGTAGAACAGCCATGCAAAGGCGGTAGTCGAGGAGAAGACATGTGCCGCGCAGCTGCTGCTTGAGAATACAACGGAGCAACTGCGGTGGATCCGATTGCCGCAGCTTGGGATATTTACCTTGCTCCGGACTGCAGGAGGCGTGAGGGATAGCTTATAGCCTGTAATGGGATGACCACGGGATAATCCTTCGCCGCTGGCAGACGGAGGGGATATCTGGAAGGGCTAACGGCGGCTGGGAGCGTATGGGGGCTGGGCCACCTCATTGAGGCAGCTTTGGTTGACGATACGAAATGGATCATAGCGGAGCCCTGATCCTATAATCTCTGGCAGATATAGGCCATAAGTAGGGACAATGACGATATGCCGGTTCGGCGAACGACCTGAGGGTTACCGACACATCCGAAGGCGATGCGAATGAAATGAATGCTGGAAGTGTTATGGGGGATGCGCCTTTTGCTTGTCCCTAAATATGCATGAAGTTCTTGTTCGTGCAATCGTGCTCATTCCGTCCAGCACCTCTGCACTTCATCGTACCCCGCTGCCCTCCTTCCATCGTGGTCACAACCTATGTTCTGCCGCACCCGCTGTCCTTATCCGTCCGGCTCACCTTTTTCCGGGCGCCAGGCGCGTGCCCTGGGTCTGCGGCACACGCTCCTTGCCAATCTCCCCAGCAATGGGACTGTCGTACACGACTGTTCATCGTATATGCAGCAGGTCGGCTGTCCAAAACGTGATTTATACCTGCTGAGCTCGAGCAAGGGTGCGCCGCCCTTTTCCCTCGCAATTGCACCAGCTCTGCTGCAATTGCGTGGGGTCGCCAGTCACGCTATCGCGCCCTGCGGCGCCAATGACGGCTCAGTACAAATTGTTTTGTACGTGGCCGTAGCAATGCAGCTGCCTATCGAGCTTCTGAATGAAATCTTGGCACATGCTCATCAGCTTGCGGTGCGGATACTGGCGCCGCTATTAACGCACAAGTTGGCACAGAGCGGCTTGGCGGAAGAATGGATGCTGCTGCTGGGGAAATGTTCGTCTGGCCGTAATGGCAATGGCGGCGCCACTGCGGGTCGAACGCCTGCGCTATCGGAGTCAAATGGGGAATCAAGCACCGGCAACTCGGAGCCAGCGGGTATCACCGTCGGTGCTGGCGGCGCCGCAGGCAATACGACAGGTGGACAGCAGCGGTGCAGTATTGGGGGCGACGCACAGGGCAGCCACAGCCCCGGCGTCAGCCACTGCAGTGACCGAGCCGTCGGCAGCGGTAATGAACCAACTGGTGCTAATAGGACAGAAGCGAGCGGAGCGGCCAATGGCGGTAGCACGACGCTGTCGAAATCCACTGCAACAGCAGCGCAGCCGCTGATGCCAGCGCCGGCCTGTGCCAATGCGTTGGGATCGTTAGCAGGCACCGGCTGCGCCCGGGGTCCGTTGCGGGCGGATGCCGCCACGGCGTCAGGTCTAATGCTGTCAACCACGGATATACGCCATGGCTCCCAAGTCATGGCGCTGAGCACCGAATTGGCTGGGACATTCGCGGGCGACACTCGGACCCACATGGGCATGCTCGTGTCGTCATTCAAGGACACGATTAATGGGTTGCAAGCCCGCCGGTGAGAACGAAGGGTGTGAAATGACCGAACGCCGCTGCCAATTTGCACTGTTTTGTTACCTTGCTAAGCCCTGGTCCCCCCTCTCTCAATACCGTGCAACTCAAAACCTTCTCTCCACTGATGCTTTTGGGTTTCAGCTTGTGCACGCCGCCGCAACAGCAACCCGTTTCTTTCACCCCCTCACCCTTTTCCCAGTGCTGAGGAGTCGGAAGAGTTATCAGTGTTGAAGCTGGGCAAGGTGCTGGGCTGCGGTGGAAGCGGGCTGGTGTTCCAAGGCTATCTTCACCTGGGCTTGGAGGTGGCTGTTAAGCTGTTTGAAAACCCCGACGATGCGGACCCCGATGGGAGCTCGTCCACGGAACACGGGTTGCAAAACGCCGTAGTGAACCTGGAGGGGTCCAGCGTGGGCACGGAATGCGGTGCAGCGCCCAACGACAGTCTGAAAGAGCAATCGTCGGCTGGTAATGGTAGCGGCAGTGCAACAGGGCGCACCACAGCAACCGCTGCATTGAAGACGGCTGTGGCGCAGACAACAAAGCGGCAGCGGGACCTGCTGCGCAACGCGCTAGAGCTGGGGGTGACTTCCTCATTGTCGCACCCTAACATCGTCCAGGGCTACTGCCACTGGGTTAATGTGGTGCTGATGCAAGACGCGTCTCTCAACCGTTGCTGGCTGATGGGCCAGGCGGAGTACATGGCATTGGCGCCGCCGGGCTCACCGCAGCCCCCGTTGTGCTCAGCACTGGTCATGGAATATTGCGACATGGTGCGTGGGTGGGAGCTTCGCTGGCGTCGCTGGGACGCCGGGTCTGTAACTGACTCTTGAGTATTACGGCTTGGTGGCTCGGGTCCGTGATACCCCGAATTCATTTATTCTATGGGATCGGATCTCCATGGGAACTTACTCGTTATGTGGGCAATGCAGCGGCACGGCTGCATCAGCACCGTTGTGTGTATTGGTCATGTGTTCGCCAGGGTTTATGTGGCGCAATCTTCCTGCACTCATGCCTCCCTCTCCATGGCCGCCTTGCCCTACTGTTAGGGTTCCTTGATCCACGCACTGAAGAGGGGGACATTTTCGATGCCCGATGGCAAGCCCAACATGGAGGTGTGTGGGTCACGGCGTTCGTCAAGCATGGAAGACTGCGCTGATGGGGTTGCAGCAGGATAAGTGCAATCAAGCAGGTGACTTCCCTATAAGATTGCCCACACAGCATTCTGCCACACCGCGCAGGCATCAAGCTGTGTCGTGTCGCTCACACCAGCATACTGTACTTGGGTTAATCAGAGAGTTGAGAGCTTCTGTGCTCGAGTTGGAAGTTTTCTTGAGGTTGCCTTCATTAACAGCGCACCACACCGCCACAGATCTTCATCCCGCTGAGCCGATATGAATATATATATATATATATATATATATATACTCATGTGCGTATGTTTGAATCCGTTTGGCGCGTGCCGCTCCCTCCAGTTTGTGTACATGTGCCTGCTTGAGATAGCTTTGGCACTACGGCACCTCCATACCGCCAATCTGGCGCACTGTGATCTCAAGCCGGGCAATGTGTTGCTGAGGTCCAGCCCCCGGGATCTTCGCGGCTTCGTGTGCAAGCTGGGTGACTTCGGGTGAGACTGGGTGGCAGGCAGCGGGTGGGGGCTTAAGAGGTGAATGCGTGGGAAATGAAAACGGCATGAGGCATGAGGCATGCGCTTGGTCTAGGCGAAATAGAGATAGCGGAGCCGCATTGCCACTTCTGTTCCAGCGCAACATCGCAAATGGATAACTATGCCGCCATCACCCAATGCCACGGGTCCGGTATCTGCTTTTGCCTATTTTTTGTCCAAGCTACCTTTTAACCCGTGGCCGTTCGCATTGTGCTTGTTGGCCTGCTTTTATTTTCTGCAGCTACGCAGCCATCCTTAAGGACGGCCTGCTGCCCGGGAAGCCGGCCATGCTGCCGGACGAGGCCTGCGGAACGTTGCAGTACATGGCGCCCGAGCTCTTTGTTGCGGGGCGGCCAGTGGATGCAAGCATTGACATATATGCCTTTGGTGAGGCGGGACCGTCGCCGGAGGTCGCTATAGGTGGTCGGTGCTCGGTGGGCTTGTGGGCAGATATGCGTTACCGCAGCCACAGTCGTGCACGATGGCAGTCAGGGGCTGCATACAGTCGGGCGGACTTGTGTACCTGCGCGAAAACGGTTTCATACCTGGCTCCATAAAGCGTCACGTACGATAGTCGCAACACGCTCCATCTGCGGTTTCCATATGTGGTTTCGGGACAGCATAGACTCTCCAGGCGACGCCTAGTTTACCAGCACAGTGCGTATGCACGCACCGTGATCTGAGCCAGGAAATGGCACATGCCATTGTGGTGCAATGCCCTGAAGCAAGGTCCTGTTTCCTAGCCTAGCACGACCGTCAGCGGCATTCCTGGTTTTGATCTGTTCCTGCCGTGTTGCACTGCCGTGGGGGATATTTCCTGTCCATGCAGGCATGCTGATGTGGGAATTAATTACTGGGCGGACCCCGTACAGCGAAAATGAATACCCCTCGCGGTCGCTGATGAAGGCCGTTTACCACGGCAAGCGCCCAAGCTTTCCGGAGAACACGCTTTCGGCCTATAAGTAAGTGGTGGGGTGGTGATAACGCTAGGGTTTGCAAAGGGAGTCGCTGGTTATGGGGTAGGCGAACGCAACGCAATGCAACAGGCAAGCGAGCTTATTTAGCTTGTGTGTGTGTGTGTGTATTTCGGTTCTCAATACACACACACACACACACACACAATTTCATGCGGCATGTAATGATCGACGCATACGATGTTTTACAACATTACGCTACTTTCTGCCACCTGGGTGTCAGACTGGGCGTGAGCCGACCTGGCCGTCGGTGGCTGGCAAGTGGCAACCAGGAAGATACGGTCTTATTCGGCAAGTGCCTTAGACGCGGCGTGGTTCCTCCGGCTTCCTGATTACGCCCCCCGCCGTATGCCATCCATGCTACAGAAATCTTGCGATGTGTTGTTGGTCCAGCGACCCCAACCTGCGGCCCAGTGCCACAGTGCTGGTCAAACTACTACGGCAGCAACTAGAGAGCTTCAAGCAGCAGCTGAGTACGGCAAGCTCTGCGTCCACGGGTTCGCGAGCGTAGAGGAAAACGGCATAGAGACGGTAAAGGAAAGATTATCTCGCAAAGCTTCGCGCTCTTCATCTATGCCACAAGCGATGAACGGACGCGAAATGAAGTAGCCGAATGATGTGTTGTCCATGCGAGGAGGTGGCAGGAAATCGGATACAGGGTTGGCACGAAGGGATGATACAGCTTCTAGGACGGGCTCCGGACACAGAGTGGCCACGCCGCTACCCGTGTATTATCCCAGCTCTGCCCGCTTCCGCTGGGAGATGTGCGCCCTGATAACTTCCCCTGATTACTTGGTTTCTCGTTCCATCTTTTGCATGATCATCAGGGCCCTTTCCAGGGATGGGAGAAAGAACGCAGCGCTTCCCCGGAGGAAGGGGAGAATGCACGGGGATCAGCTACAAGCACCCCCCATTTTATGAACATTTCAAGGCGTTTTTGGAATTACTTGACGCATGACCATTAAGGCACATGTTCATGCGACCGCACAATAAAAGGGCTGGACGGAGGCTGGAGACCATGTCAGGTTGTAGCCGGTAGAAGGCGTGGAGAAGGCGTGCGCTTGTAGATGAGCTTGATGGCCTGCTTGGGGCTTCAGACCTGCTATATTCCGGCTGTTGTCCTCAGGTACATTTTGGCCTAGGTCAGCGTCTCGTCTTGGTTGTGGATAGTGCCGTTGCGGGACGGCTGGTGGGCTACAGCGTTGGTGCCTGGAGTGTTGTGATTTGGGATTTGCGGACATACGCTAGCCTCTCTGAGAGACGTGTGGACCTATGGGCGGTCGGGCTAATGGCTGGGCGGCTGTGGGAGGCAACGCATAAAGTGCGAATGAGTATTTTTAGCGGTGTCTTAGTACGTGACTGTATCGCCCGTCTTGGGATAGGAGCATCATTTGTCGGAACGGGCTGGCCTTGTGATGGCCTGCTTTAACGCATCGTATCGAATGGCTCCTGACAGTCTTGTATTTTGGCTCTCATAGGTATACAGCCCAGAAGAATGTTTTGGGGGGGCTTGCGCCGGCCGTTGAGCTTAGGAAGGAGGGGGGTGGAGCGGAGCAGTTGCTGGTGCGTTGGGACGTGAAGTGTGTTTTTGCTTTTGGTGCCAATGTGATGATATGGTGTCGTATCACATCATGGTCGATAGCGTTGACAAGCGACGAATGTCGAACTGCTAAGGACGTGTAAGGGGCACCTCTTGCAGTTCTGGGTTCTGGGTTAGTCATATTAGCGGCATTTTTGATGCAGTGCTGTGTAATGCGGCGAGTGCAGTACTGCACCGGCAGCCGGGTGGCACCGGCTCTGTTGGCATCAGACTTCTTTCACTTCGTCCCGTGGAGAGTGCAATCCGATGTGACAAAACATATCGGTGTCTGTCTTTGTGGGTACGCGCCTCCAACTGGCTCCTATGGAACCTGGCCCATTGCACGGGATAGCTGGGATATGGTGTTAGAAGTTCAACCTATAGCGATGTTAGCTGGTACTATTGAGTAGGGTTTGCTCTGCGAGGAGCTGTCCGCTGTCCTTGTCTCGTTGCGACTACTGCCTACAGCGTGCCGCCCTCTCCTGTGTTCGCATCTATGCTGTGTGATCAGCTTGACTGCACGCAGATGATAGCGCTATGCCAGGCGGGACCGGTGCATGATTATTACCGTATATGAGCATCTTTATGACTGTGGCATTCATACTAAGGCCTGCACGGTGCTGATGTCCTTGCTGTTCTGTACGACATGTGAAACAGGGCAGGAGTTGAATAAGATGACGGACGGTAATGTTGACACGCATGTACACATGCACTCAACATATTATAGCTGGTGCACATTCAGCACGCGATAGGGCGCACAAGCGGATCTGTTTCAGACCTCCCATCCCTAATGTGGAAGGCGGCGGGCCTTTCAATGAGGCTGCTTTCTTTTTGACATGGGGGTTAACCTTGGTGCTGGTGGCGCATACGCCTTAGTGCCCGGTGTCAGAACCGCTGCACGTGCATACTTCACGGAGGAGATGGCCGCTACGGTCGTTATGTCGTATGCTGGCCTATGTCAGGATGGGATATGGTCGGCGATGACAATGACAGCATCACCATCGGCGTGTTGTGGCATCAAACTCTATCTTCAGTCAGTTTGCTATGGATTGATTCTTATTGCGGTGGTTTAGCCGTTGGGTTTTTGGGCTCAAGTTCGGAATTGCTGCGTTCGTGCGTACAGAGGGCATGGTTTGGCGAAATGGCTGTGGCAGTAGAAGCCGCAATCACGGATGTGGAGGATGTAGGGCGGTCTGCTTTTGAGAGATGATACGCGAGGGCTCGGTAAGGGATGGAGGAACGCAGAAGCGATGCCTGATGTTCCTCCAGGACGTGTGGGAGTCAGGATCGCGCATTGGTGTGTCCTATGGGCCTTGCTGCTGCATGGTAGACTTTAGGAAGCATAGGTAACGGTGTGATTGCGGATGTAGGTACAGTGCGAAATGGCCAAAGCGATGAACTTACCTGCAGGCCTTGTAATTTCACCTGTACATGCTGTGTGGAGATGTGTGATGATTCACGCCACTGGCACAGCGAATGATTCCGCTCACGAGGATGATGACCAGGAACCCACATGGAGACCTTGTGCAGACCAAGTACCAGACGTATAGGCAATACAAGATTTCAATGGTAAAGGAAAGCGCGTACCAGGTATACCGGGCTGGGCGTAAACAGATATTTTTATGGCGAAGCTGACGAAGCGCTAGGCTGTCAGGTAGGACAGGAGGCGCCATTTACAAGTCCCAAGTTAAAACGGTCCTGGCGGGGACCACGAACTGGAGGACCGAGAATGAGACGCATGGCACCAGGGGTCACCCCTGAATGGCACAGTAAAAAGGCGCAGACCCCGAGGGGAATGGGATGGCGCAGAAGCTAACCTTATTAAATACAAATCACGAGCTATGCTTTCAATAAACTGCTTAATGTGCCTGTACGGCCTTGAGAGTCGTGGGGGACGTGGGGAGGCCTGAGGCGATACGATTCGTTGCAGTACGCTACGCCCGCGGATCCGAAAATGGCTCACCGCGATCTCCGCCTTCTCTGCATGTTACCATTCCCCCAAACAGGCGATATTTAGTTGCGTGTAGAATGCCTGGCGCGAAAAAACCATCGACCTCGAGAGTTCCTCGTATAGAGCCCAACCGCCGTATAAATATGGTGCTTTAGTAATTAGAACGGCTATGGCTGTTTTGCGTTTGCTATGCCTTCCTTGAGATCATTTGTAAGTGAAAACCGAGTCTATTGTATTCTTTACATAATTTTCCAAAGTTGGGGTAGGAATGGCAACCTGCTCGTTGAACACCGGCCGTCAGGGATGTTTGCATGTTCCAATTGGCGGATGCTCTGCAAGCTGTTCATCTTTGGACTTCCTGGTGAGAGCTGATAGCAACGAAAGTCGCAAAGTTGCTTATAACCACTAAGGTTGCATTTTGCTTGCACAGCCCCGGACTTGCAGGAAAAGCTATAGCTTTTTGAGATGTGTCTCGAGGCAGCTCGGCCGTGCGTCCAGGATGCAGTTTGGCGATATGGCAGCGGGCGGCGAAGCAAAAGACCTTGGCTTGCGTGGAGGCGATGGGTCGCGGCTACCTCGCCGCAACGATGGTAAATATTACGCAGCGACGAAACAAGGTCGCATGCCTGAAAGGCCATCGCTGCCAACTGCATCGGCACTAGCGACGCAAGTACCTATGTTCCAAGCCAACGTTTCCTCAGCCACGTCAGAAGATACTGCTATTCCTGACTCACAGAGCCGGCGGGTGGATAAGGAGCGGCGTGTTGCCAGTGCCGGTGCCGGTGCCAGGGGCGCCGTGGCAGCGTGTGAACACGACGCCACCGGTGCGGGAACGACAGGGCAGGGAAGGGACCGGCGGCGGCAGAAGAGGCGCTTCCGAGCTTGGCAGTCCAATATTAGCGTGACCAGCGGCACGCTTGGCGGCCATCTTCCAGACGTCAGTCAGCATCACCCATGCCAGCACAAAGTTGAGCCGGACACGCAGCTTGCCCGCTTATTTCCAGCTGAAATTCCAGATGGAACGCCATCTATGTCCACCTCGAGGCAAGAGATACATATGGTTGGACGCAGCCAACTTGCGACTGGCGTCCCAGGCGGTGCTGCCCCTGCCGTGGGCGCCGAAGCGGTTCCATGTCAGGGGAATGCAGAACTTGCTGCAGAAGTGGGCACCATGGCTGTCGAATGTGGCCGGCAAGGGAGTGGCGACGGGACCGAGGGTTGCACCGAGGAGCAGCGGCCTCTTCCGTCGGTGTCAGTGCTGTCACCGCTGCCGGCCTCCCGGATGGCCACGGCGCCAAAACCGGCCACGGACTCGGGTGGATCTGGCAATGGAAGCGGTTTACGGCACGGTCGGAGCAAAGGGCCGGTTAGGCACCTCTTGCGCCACCGGGGGCCCGAAGGCAGCCGAACACGGGCACCATCCCAATCCTCGTCCATGCACCCACACCTCCTAACGGGCATCCTCCGTACCGCCTCATCCGTACCCAAGCTGCAAAAATATATCGCACGGTATGGCAGCCAGTTCAACAACTTGCACGTGTGCTGCTGCCTTAACCGCCTGGCTAAGGCACCCGACGCACGCTCACCGGCGCAGCGGGAGACGGTACAGCAACTGTTGGCCGATCTGGGGGATATGCTCGTACCATTACTGCCGGACTGTGATGCCCGTGAGCTGTGCAACGTGCTGTGGGTCTGGGGCAAGCTGGGTCACATCCCTAAGCCAGAGACCTGGGAGGCGATGCGAATCACGCTTTTTGGTGTCGATCCCGCCGAGGTAGTGAAGGCGGTCACACCAACACAGTTCGTGCCGTCCTCCGTTCCTGATTGTGCGGCGGCAGCGGGACCAGCATCCGTATTGTTGCCGCCATCTCCGTCGTCACCGGCTCTTGTGGGTCCGGAAGCGGATGAGTCATTGCCGGCATCTGGCGTGCGAACGGAAGAGAGAAGTGACACCAGGACATGGCGATGGGGCCAGGTAGCGGATCGGCCAGCACCTGGCATTGCCAGGGCCGCAGCTGGACCTGACGGGGATAGCGCCGGGCTGCCAGCTCTAAACTTGAGTGTGATGGTAACGGATTGCAACGGTTTAACTTCCAGAACGCCGTTGAATGTTGATGCGCGACGTCAGCAGCCACTTCCGCCGCCTGGGGATGTCCGGAGCAGCGGAAATGGTCTCTTCGGGGCCGATACCGCCGTCTCCGCCTCCACGGCAGTGACTGATGAAGAGCCAGCACCTTCCGCGGCTGCCGCGGCGGCTGTGGGTGGAAAATTGGAGCAGGCTGCGCCGCAGGGCTTAGCCAATGCGGCATGGGCATTGGCGCGGCTGGAATGTAAAGATCCATGGGCCTGGCGCCGCCTGGCAGAATGTTCGCTGTCCAAGCTGCACGCGTTCATACCATATGATATCTCAAATCTATCATACGCTTTCGTTCTTGCCCGTCAACATCGCGCACATCCCGCACATGAGGAGCTCATGTGCGCTCTGGCGGCGGCAGCGGAGTCGCGGCTAACGGAGTTCTGCCCGCAAGACATCTCCAACATGCTGTGGGCGTACGCGCGCGCCGGCATGGCACAGCCAGCGCTATTCGCCGCGGCGGCGCCTATTGCACGTCTGATGGCGGCGGACTTCGGTCAGGCGGGGCTGGTGCAGGTGCTCTGGGCCTACGCAGCGATGCGGGTGTATGATGCGCCACTCCTAGGCGCGCTGGCGCACAAGATGCTGCCGCAGCTGCACTTTCATGATGTGAACAGTCGGGTGATGATGTGTTGGGCGCTCGCACGCTTCGTCGCTGCCGTCAGCGGCCGTGGCAGCACAGCTGGCGCCACGGCGGCTGCAGGCTGCATCTCACTGTTCTCGGCGGCGCGAGTGCGTGCGGGTTTTGTGGATCCGCTGATTCGGCTGCACCTGACAGGCGGACAGGCAGCAGTGGCAGCCGCAACGACTGCAGCGGCGGCAGCGGTGACAGCACAGGGCGGCGATAGCGACAGCAGCGGCGGCAGCTGGAGGCCTGGTGACGGGGCTTCTCATCCTCGATGGTCAACATCTTCCATAAGCACAGCCACCTTGGCGCGGGCTTACGTGGAGGACCTGACCATGTGCGGTGGTGGCGGCAGCGCCAACAGTTCCAATAGCACCGCCGCCACCAGCGCAACGACCCTTCCCGTCGATTGGGCCGTAGACATCCTAGAACAAGAGGGCGGCTCAGAGTGCGGCGGCGTGGGGTACGACAGCTTCGCGGATGTGGGGTCGGACCGGCCGCATGCAGCCGCGGCCGCCGCCGCCAGCCTGGCGCAGTCACAGGTAGAGGCCTATGCGGCGGCGTCAGCAGCGGCTCACGCCGTGTTGTCGGAGATGCCACCGCAGCTTCTTCCGGCGTTGTGCGAGTCCCTGCGGCCGCAGATCGGGACTCTCGAAACCGGCTCCCTCGCCGTGTTCATGTGGGCCCTCGCCACCCTTGGGCATGTTGATACAGACCTCTTTACCGCAGCCGCCGACGTGTTGGCCACACGGCTGCGTCGTGGTGAGGTCCTGACACAGTATCTGACACACACCGCCTGGGCATTCACCGTGGCCGGGGTATACAATAGTGAATTGTACGATTCACTAGCGGCGGCAGCAGCGGGGCTCTGTGCCACCGGCCCGTCAGCGGCGACCTCCCTGGCGCTCAGCAACGTGCTGTGGGCGTTGGGTAACGCCGGGCATTACGATGCGGAGCTGTACGGCAATGCTGGCCGGGCGGTGGCGGCGGTGGCCGCCGCCGCAACCTCGACAGCGGCTGGTGCGGCTGCGAACCCACCAGGTGCTGATGTCCACGATGCAGTCAATCGCCTGGCGTTAGTAATGTTGGCCTGTGCTTACGCTGGGCACGTGGATCCAGAGCTGTACAGCATGGTTTCGGAGGTGCTTCGCCGGGCCGGCGCTCGCGCACTAGGCGACAACAGCCTGGCCAACATCTGCTGGGCGCTTGCGGTGGTGGACCACGCAGACCTGGACCTGCTGTCGGATTTATTTGGGGACGCGGCGCGGCGGGACACAGCGGCCCTGGGCGTTCGCGGCTGCACGCAGCTCTTCCACTGCGCTCTGTGGCTGCAGGTGGGCCTCCTTCGGACAGGAGAGTGGCTGGCTCCCTGACCGGGCTATGCAGTCGAGGGGGAGGGGGCGACTGGGACCGGACAACGGGGGCCAGCGCATGTGCCGTGGCTTAGAGCCGCATCTCTTGGTTGACTACTCGGTCCCTGTCGCGTCCCGGATGCTGCAGTAATGCACATGAATGTGTCTGTGTTGCATGCGCGCTCGTTGCATCAAGAGTACTATACGTCTTGGGGCAACGTATGCGCGTGCTGTGGTGCGTGGTTGATTGCGCTGCTGGTGCTCGGAAAGAGCGCTCATAATGCGGGGGGGGGGGGGGACACGCTTGACGCAATTCGGGAGGGAGGGTCTTCTCTTGCGCAGATTTGCATTAAGTCAATGCTGCGGCTGGTGCTGGGGTGCATCGCATCTGTTCCTACCTGCGCCCCAAGCACCTCGCCTATCCACTACTCATGCCCGGAACCTAGGTGTCGGTTCTCCGCGCTACACGGTGTCGCCTGCCATCCCGTTTCCGCTGTGTCTGTCACCCCAAAATTCACACACGCCCACAGGACCTGGTTCCCGGTGGCAGCCAGGTTGTGGCGCTGCTACCCCGGGATGTGTGGGAGGTGGGCCGGGCCAACTTCATGGAACTGGCCAAGGACCCATACGTGTCGGACTTCCAAGCATATGTTTTCAAGTGGGTGCTGAGTCAGAGCACGGGCGCGGCGCTCATGTGCAAGGGAGCTGGAAATTAGGAGCGGCTGTCCAAGGGCAGGAGCCTAGGGCCTCAGGGAGGGTGGTCTGGGGGGAAGTGTGTATGGCTGAGGCGGGTTATAGAGGGACGGGGATGGATTGCTTGTGGTGTTGAAAGGGACCAGGAGACAATAGAGCGGGAATCTGGTTTCGCAAATGAGCTCTGGGGGCCCTGGGGAGCAGGTGGTCTGGACTGGGAGGGTGTTATGTACGAACTTGCGGCGGTCGCCACCAGGTATTTGAATTGTCTCTGTCATTATGCATCGCAGTGCGGGCTTTTTGCGGTTCCTTTGACAACCGCACTCGTCCTCTGCCTCCATCGCCGCTATGCCTGCCGCAGTGCGCTGGACTCGATGCGTCTGTCGCCCTCCCTGGAAACCAAAACATCCGACCAGCTCTTCTCCCTGGACGTAGCCGTGTCGCTAGGCGGGGATTCTGGCGGTGCCCTACGAGTGGCCGTGGAGGCCAACGGCCCGCAGCACTACCTGCGCACTCACCCTTCCGCACTGGAGGGCAGCACACTCCTGCGCTCGCGGCTTTTGCGCGCTCGTGGCTTGGTGCCGCTGCACGTGCACTGGCGGGAATGGCAGGATTTGGGTGGCGACGTCCTGCGGCAGCGACGATACCTCCGCGCCAAGCTGCGCGAGCTGATGCACCAAGAGCAGCAGGCTCTGCGGCGGCAAGAGGAGCGGCTGGAGGAACAGCTGCAGGCTGCAGGAGCAGGCCCTGGGCTGGGGCTGCTGTTGCTGGATTCTAGGGACTGGGCAGATATAGGACCGGCTGCGGAAAGGTCCGCCGATGGCGGTAGCGGTGGCTTTAGCACCGATGGGGCACCCGGTTTTGCCGTTTGGGAGGAAGCGCTGCCTGCGTCTGTGGCTGACAGACACGGCACAGCACGAGCGGCGGCGGCGGGACGCTCAGCAGCTACACGCAGACGAACGTTGACGTTGTCGTCCGAGTCGCAGGTTTTGTCCGCAGATCCTTCAGAGGCTCAGAGGCGGTTGCCGGAGGCAGCGACCCGGCAAGCGTTAGAGCCATGAAACATCCGGTGTCCGTGTCAGGTGGGCGCTTAGAGGAGGTGCGGGGCCGGCCCTGGCAGGGGCAGCCAAATATGTGGACGGGCGTTAAAACGCCCAAACTGTCAAGAACGCTAGGGGCGCAATTTGCCGCCCGGTAGTCCCCAACCGAATCAACGGAAGCGGCGGATAGGGACTGCCGGCAAGGGTGGGAAGATGTAGGTGTAGGGGTGTGGGCAGGATAATCGTCCAGGCGCTTGAGACCAGATACTCACGTTGCCGTTTTGTCCCAGCGAGCTCTCTCAGGGTCGGATGGGACCATAATGGCGAAAATTGTAACAGTGTGAGTTGGCGGCCGTATGTTTCCCAAGGTTTACAACCGCCTTAGTGCATAGTAACTGCGTAGCTGGTCCTGTGTGAAGGCGCGCACTGACGTGCGTTAGCATTTGCGACTTCGGATAGTATTAGACAGTAGGCAGCAAGCGCCTTGCCTTCCATTGTGGCTGGCTTCCCCTGGGCACGCGGGGAACTGAAAAGAGCAAGGTTAGCGGGAAAGCCACAGCCGCCTGACCGGGTCCGTTTGGGAGATCAGGATGCTTTGCGCACAACCCAGACTAGGTCAAGGACAGGAAAGAGCGAACACATTGTCCGAGTGTGCTCTTGTCTTCGGGGGCGCGTATCGTTATTGCTGTCATCGCGTGCCGTCCATCCGGGCTTGCCGGCGTGCCGGTAACTGTGGCTGCCTTCCAGCAATGACACATACACCTCGCTGCAAGTTGCCATTTGATGATACGACCTTGAGGGCTTCTTGCCGGATTAGGCTATACGTAACGTCATATTTTTTATTTGAGCGGTGTGGGCACTGTGCAGCGTATCGTGATGCGTCCGTGCAATAGGGTGTGGCTTGGCGGTGACGCAGTATCGTTCAGTAACAGAACGGTGCGGCTGTCCGGGATGATTCGGTTACACACAGCCGCACTCGAACCTCAACCCTACCTAGAGTGGATATGTATGCCGAAGGCGCGGCCTTTACAGGGCTGCCCAGGCAGTTCCCAAAACTGCAATTGCGCCTCCGACGATCAGCCCTGTGGCCGCATTTTGCAACTCGTTGATGGGTGTGGATGAGCGAGGCGCTATATATTGCCAGACCAGCTTGTAAAGCATCCATCCTGGCCATTGCTTGGGAGCTTCCTTCCGTCGTTGGCACACGCCTATAAAAACCCTAAAAGTGTCCAATGGTGTGCAGGCTCACTTTTTGTTGGGCATGACGCATACGCACTTGGTAGGAGATATACCTGCTGTACGAGACGCAAGCACGCCCACGAGATGCGAGTCCATTTGGCCACACTCAATCTTATCGAAGGCACTCAACTTGGCAGCGACTGACATCTCTCTTTTCCGCCTTTTCCTTCCTCCAGCCCATCAAACTCCGGCACAACTTTCGCAAGCTCGATAATATGCACCCCCCCTTTTCAATCGGGGTCTATCAGGATAACAGCAGCTGCCTGCACGCGCGATCTCGCGGGTGTTCGAAGACGACGGCGGCGCTAACGGGCCTTGCTTCAGTTCCTCTCCGCGTGCACGTAGTCCTTGAATAAGAAGTTCTGACAAAGGCTCCCCGCTGCTGCCGCCAGCGCACCTGCCACCGCCCACAGAGTCAGCAAGGCCCCCAGAGCCGCTGCGGGCGTGTACCACGGGGAGGTCACCGCCGCCGTCATGGTGGCACCCAGGGCTCCGCCAGCAATACACATGCTCAGCAGGCAGGCCTGCTGCACAGCGCGGGCCGTCGCCACCAGCTGTTGCAGCTGTTCCAGGCGGCGGCTGCAGAAGGGACAGCTTCGGGTGTGCTGCTGATAGCGGTCAAGGCGACGAACGCGGCGCGCAGGGTCCGGGGGCTGTGGCGGTGCCAGGGACAGGGGAAGGCAGACGGACGGGATTCTGGGAAGAAAGCGGTCGGGCGGGGCGGCTCCCACTTCGCAGTCTCCTGTCCAGGCTAGGCAGTGAATGGGTGGTTGTGTGGCCCTTCCGCTTAGAGTCAACCCCGGGCTGGCCTAAGCAGATTCCAACACCCGTAGGGTCGAGGGAGCTCCCCTCGTCCCAGCGTAAAGTCCCTACCTCTCCAGGCACTGATGCCGGTAAGCTGATCGGCCCAGCGGGAAGCGCTCTGGTCATCGTAGCCAAGCTGCCCTGGAGCAGGTGCCGCTGGCGCGAGCGGAATGGGCCCCCGCCAGCTCGCTCATCCAGCCATCGCCGCACTGCCAGCACGACACTGTCAGCCGGCGTCGGCATGTAGTACAGGCGCGACCAGAAACTGGCGCCACCGCCTGCTGCCGGAATAGACCTGGAACCGCCGTTTGCGGCTTCACTGGCACCACCATTGGCTCTAAGATCAGCACGCGCTCCCGCCGCCGTGGCCACCAGCGCCACCCCTTCCGCCGCTGCCGCATTCGCCTTCAACTCGGCCTCACGCACCAGCTCATCCTGCCAGTCCGTCCCGACGTACGGCAATGCAAATAAGAGGTCTAGAGTACGTCATCGTATCCGGAAATGTGCTAGGAGTTCTCCGCCGCCCCTGGTGATCGTAACCGATCAACGCACCAGCAGCTGTACTATAGCCTGTCCATTGTCGTCATGGCCATCCCTTACTCCACGACCGTATAAGAACTCTCCCTTACAGGAGCCTTCTCCATCAGCCACATCATCGGGATGGAGGAGACATGAGACTCCGAAGACCGTAACGGACCTCTTTCCGCCGTTCGCCTCACCACCCGGCCGTCCTCCACTCACTTGTACACTGAGGAAGACGCTATCGCCTTCCACGACCTCGTTCATAAGTATGTGTTGGGAGACTAGCGGATCACACCTGTGCAGTTCGACAATAACAATAGTAGTACGCATGCAAGTTCAGCACTCCTCGTGTAACCAGAGGGAAGACAGTTCCACTGTCGACAGTCAGGCCCTCCCCTCTCTGGATCTCTTGTGTGCCCTCCTCCCTCCAGGCCTTCATCATCCACACTGCCACCCGCCCAGTCGGCGGGGACTCCCCTTTTCGTGCCCTGCTCTGCCCGATCCTTACATGGCGAGTATTCCCCTGGCAACCTGCTGTGGTCCGCTCAACAGCCGCAGCAGCAGCTTCAGCGGGGAGGGCGGTGGGCCCCGCTGGACCATGTGAAAGAAGCGGCTGCGGTCTGGAGCCACTGGCACGGCGAGCATCACCACTTGCTGGACCTGAGGATGTCCGTGTGGGAGGTGTCAGTACGGAGGGGGTGTCAGGTTGAGGTGCAGACACGAGGGAGGTTGGAAGACGTCAGGCTGTGAGGCGCGTGCACCGCACGAGCGTTGCCGGGCTTGAACTTCCCCGTTTTCGTTGCCGTAGCATCACTGACCCGCAGCATAAGGCCGCAACAGGACGGGTGACCATGCAATCCATCGCCCATCTGCCCAAGTTGCCTCCCGCTCCGTCCCCTCTTCCGCGAACTGGGACCCACCCGAGGGTCGACAATCCACCGCGCCACCACTGAGCCGAGCCGAGGGCTCCACTGTCACGCACCTGCCCCATCCGATACGTGTTCGTGACGTGGAACGGCATGTGCACACTTATGGTGCTGTCGGGCGAAATGTCGCCCACGAAGTCGTACTCGAAATCGGGTCCATCGGCGCGAGCCCAGTGGAGGGGCGGCCCGGCTGCCACATCGCCACCGCCCGGGACGGCGCCAAGAGTGCGGGCAGTCATGGCCTTGGAAGGCTTCATCGGCATAGCACCGCCTTTGTCCCTGAGGATGGATGGATGGATGGATGGATTGACAGACAGACAAGGTTGCGATGAACTGGCAACGTATCTTGATGGGGCGCTTATGACGGCGAATCGCGGAAAGATCACCCCCATCACACGCTGCTCCTGGTAGATGACAGGCTGACAGCAGGCTGTGGGTACGCCTCCTGTCACTGATGCGCATGCCCGGTCTAGCCTTTCCTTTTCCGCCCCGGCCTCCAACCCCATGCGATTGACATTGCTCACTGCAGCAGCGTGTGCGCATCGCAGTAATCGGGCTTTCGCATTCAGCTGAACCCACCCGTCCAGATACCCAACTACCCAACTACCCAACTACCCAACAACTCAGAACCATAGGATACCGCTATTTCCTTCAGTCCGATAAGCTCCTGCAGCTCGATAGACACACCGGTGCAGCAATGGTGTCGTGCCGTGGTGGCTGAAGGGCAGGTGCGACGGATCCGTAAGGTTCTCAATCAGGATCTCGTAGCTGTACGGCATGTCCCGCATGAACCAAGAAATTGCTACTTGAGGTGCGGCCTTCCGCATGTGCTCACTGTGCTCTTCCACCTGGAGACGCAGATTGCGGCCGATGACGACGGGCGTGCCTGCTGCTGCTGTCGCGGCACCGGGCGCGTCATCGGGCCACACCCATAAGATGCCGACCTGACGCACATGTCGACATCGCGGGGAAGATGGCGGCGTTATGTCGGCGGCGGCATTCATAGAAAGGAGAGGGAGCAGGAGAAGGGGGACGGGGATGGCAAAGACGTGCGGCAGCTGCGAATTACATACCTCGTATACATCCGCCTCAACCGGGGCGGCCTCGTCGACATACTTTAAGGTTTTAAGATGTTTTAGGTTTAGGTTTTAGGCCTAAAACCGTTTTCGATATTTAAAACCAAAACACTAACTTTGAATGCGTCACAGAAATGGAGAGATTCAACAAAGATACACGAGATACGAACTTCCACACGACACATTGAAATCACCGATCGGATGCGCGCCCACCTCCATCCTCGAAGGGTAAGTCGTGGCACAGGACCTACGGCTGCTGCACGCTGCCGTCTCCGCCGCCGCGTCCACTGCCTGTGGGATGCGGTGGCATGCTCCGGAACCATCAAAACGCCAGCCGTGGTATGAGCAGACCAGTGAGCCGTCCGCTTCCACACGCCCCTCTGACAGGGGCGCCAAGCGGTGGGGACAGCGGTCGCGAAACACACGCCACGTGCCCCTGGCGTCCCGCCACACCACCATAGGGATACCCATCAGCGTGATGGGGTTGGGGCGGTCGGGCTTGAGGTACGGCTCCGGGATCAGTGGCCACCAGTGCCTGAGGTGAGAAATTTCCGATGGGGGACCACAACTTCGCGGAGAAAATATTACTTATTTTGAAATTTAAGTATTATTTATTTTTAAATTTTAGTAAATGCTCTGTTCGGCGCCTTACCGTATCCACACGAAGTCAGTTCCCTCCTTGACGGCGGCTACAGTGGCGGGGCTCCGGACCTGATCCGATTGCAAAGCGGTGCTTTTGGCGCTGGTGGCGGCTAGAGGGAGAGGTTGGGGCAGGCGGGGACTTGTCACCGGCACCCGAGACCCCAGTTGTATTAAGCGGCGACCGGTGCGGGGGGGAGATGGGAGCCGGGGACTGTGGACATGGCGCCTGATGTTGCAGGGAGGGACGGAGGGGACGGAGGTTTGCATGGGGAGAGGGGAGGACGGGGTGCTGGTCTTTGTGTGGAAGGCAAGAATGCGTTGTGTTGAGGCCTTTGCGTTCGCAACCCCCTCGTTGTACCCGAAGACATGATATTCAAGGGGGCCCCCTCCATTCCCAGAACGATACACGACACTTAAAGGCACGGCCTAAATAGGCACATGCAACGATACTGCGTAATTTATTTACGAGGAAAGGAACGGGCTTCATATGGCTGGGAGGATGGTGCACCTGTTGGGAGTTGCCGAGATTGGCCGGCACGTGGCGACCTCATACCGTGACACATGGCTGCGCGGGGCGATTTCGAAAGAACACCGAGGGTTGGGTAAGCGGCTGCAAGATAATTGGCAGGATTCATGTACATAGCAAATATGTCCGGGCAGCACAGACAGCTGTACGTAGTGTGTCACCAAGCCAGTTCGGGCATTGGCTTCCATGGTACTCACCATGATGCTCCTCCCTTGCCATCCGGGCATGTGATCCGCATCGTGTAACTAGGTGGAGGCCTGGCTGCCGCGGCCATTAACGGGCACAGAACTGCGTTGTCACAGGTCGTCACAAGTCGCTAAATGGAAGGGTTTACAGCGATTGATTAAGGCAACACATTTAAGGATGTTATCAGGGCTCTGTCTGCGCATACGCCCTTATGCATTTATGTTCCTGTAGCCTGACGAGTCGCTTCGTCCATTTGGTTTAGGTTTTGGGTTGGGTCTGGGTTCGGTTTCGTAGCGGAAGTGGGTATTGGCACGAACATTTCGGCCAATGTTTTGGATCATACTCCAATGCTCGCACATCTCTGTCGTCAGGATGACTGTCGACACCAAAGTTTGGTGCCCGGGGTCCAGAAATGTCCGAGGACCCAGGGAAGTAATTCAGTTGATATGATAACAGTTATCAGATAAAACCAAGGTTGCAATCATGCTGGCCATACCGGTATTGGCTTGAACGGTTGCAGTAAAACCATTGGCGGGAACGTCAGGGCGGACGGTTGGACTTTGTCGGGAATAAAACTGGTCAAAAGATTAAATCCATAAAATTAATAAATTTAATTCATGTGTCAACTTACAATCAATGAATAATGTAATCAACAGGCGCTTGCTCACACGATATGAATTCGATGGTTTTCTGGTTCCGGTATTAGGGGAAAAGCAATTATATCCCTTTACCTAATGATATTTATATGGCAACAACCAAAGTAAATACCATTCTCTAGTCTCCACGTTGCATTATAGGAAATCGGTGGATGATCACTAAGTTGGATGCAAAGCAGTCCAAGGAATTGAACAGAACACTTAAGGCTACTCGTAATATTCCGTCGAGTATTAGTGACGTCAGACTGTGCACTGTCCGCTAGGGTCCGCTCGACACAGCGATTAAGGTGTTGCACGAGACAAAGCCTTCATAATCACGTCCCCTCGTGTTTTTGTAAGCCTTTCAATTGCATCGCTGTGTAACAATATTTCTTAGGTGCTTGAATTAGATCAATTGCGTCCGACTGTGCTGAGCAGGCTATATTTTTAATATCCGCCACAGGGCCCCACCAGGCCCCACAAGGCCAAGCATGGAGCCGTGCGATGCGCTCATTGTTGGCGCCGGGCCAGCAGGACTTGGCACGGCGCTACTGTTGGTACGCGGTGAGCCATGGAAGAAGATCATCATCCTGGAGCAACGTGCGGCTATCGGTGAGAGAATATCTTTATCCGGTCTGAAAGGACCCGGGAGGCGGGTTCGTTCACACAAGGTCACGAAACATCAGGCGTAGCCATCAGGACCGTCCCATCTCCAAAAGGTATGCGTTCGCCGAGCTTTACTAGGCGTCCTAGGGTACCTGGACGGCACCATTTAGGCTTGGCGCTGATTCGCAGCAAAGGCGCACGCTGACCAAGCACGCACCACCTACACGCGCAGTGCCGACGCCTCCTTGCATGTCGCCCGGCCAAAAGCTGCCATGTATAATAATCTCGACAGATTTGGAGGAGCTAGACAAGTCCTACGTATACAAGTTTGATACACGCGGCCGCTCGCTGACCGATGCCGCGGGCCTTTCCCAAGCCGTGGAGGAAGCCGGTATGGTTGGCTCAGCCGCGTCCTGGACGTACGTGCGTCCAGACGGAACCACCATCACACTGCCTTTCTTCATTAAGGTGATAACCCAATTGATGAGACTCTCTCCGGACTCCCTCCGGAACGGCTGTCCAACACGAGGTATCGATTTCCTCCCAACGCATATGCAGATGGCCGTGGCGCCAACGTCGTGTAATAACATACATGCGCGCAATCCTCGTGCACGCAGATATGAGGACACCTCTGCATGGGATGCATTTCTCCCGCTGATGTGCTGATGTGCTAACATGATAATAATAATATCTTAGCTTTGAAATTTTAGGCGGGTACGGCACCATGGTGTCGCTCATGGCGATCATCTCTTCAGGGCAAGCGACGGTGTCGTTTCACCTCACTCCTCCCTTCGCACCTGCCGCCTCACGTCCATGCGGGCTGCCGGGCGGCGATATGTACGGATCACATGCATTTCCCACAGGGCAACGAACAATACGATGTGTTCATTTCTCGCAGTGGCCTCCTGAAAGTTATGTACGAAGGTCTGGCTAAGGCGGAGCAACAGGGCCGTGTACGGCTCATCTGTAATGCACGCTTAGCTGGGATCCAGCTCCAAAAGGATAGCGCCGTAACTGCACCGATTGTCGTACGTGCTTTTGACGCCGCCAGCGGTGACGGCAAGGAGATGTGTTTCGCCCCTCGGCTGCTGGTGGGCGCTGACGGCATGAACAGCGCTGTGCGCCGTGCGCTGGTGGACTGGGCGCCCGCGGCAGGCTTGCCCGCTGACCACTTCACCCCCGTCGTGCTCAACTCGCCGTCCGCCGGTCTCCGGTTCAAGGTGCTGCAACTGCCGCCGAACCCACCCTTCCGGAAGCCGCGAGCTCCGTCTTCAGGACCTACTCCAGCGCACTCTGTTCGCGACGCCGCCAATACAATCACCACCAATACAATCGTGGACAGCGGCATTAAGGGCAACGGAGGCGGCAGCACTATCGGGGTCTTGAGCAATCAGAAATTCTTCCGGGTACTCGGTGTCGATGCCCCGCCTAACCGCATCGTGCGGTTGGGCTTGTTTCCTGTGAAGGACAGTAAAGCACCGCGCACTGTCAATATCATCAAGCCAACCGACCATGTGTTTTGGACCCTCACCACGGGACCCCAGCTGGGGGCATTTTTGCAGGTAAAGATTCCTTCTATGGGGGGGAGGTAGCTGCAACTGTACCTGCATACGATGATAGGCGCTCGGTGCCAATCTATCTCCCCGGCTGCGAACGGCTGCAGAAGGATGAAATCATCATCGTGATGGAAATGATGGCCCTGAATCGCTCCAGGATGGGTTTGTGCCCCGTTGACCTACTTTTTTGGGTGCGGGCTTTACGTTCGGTCGTGCATTAGGCTGCGACCTTATCAGATCTTTTCTTCTGAGAGCACCCATGCGGCGGTGTGCGGGGACTGGCGTCTCTCACACCATTGGCGTATCTCCTTAGGTCCCGCAGGCGACCTTGTGACCCAGCTTCTCCCTGCTGCAACCCTCCGGCACCAGGAGTCCTTCCCGCAGCTGGATATCTCCGCCCTGTTCACAGAGGAGCAGCTGCAAGCCGTGGCGGCATCACGGGGCGGAGTGTTCCCCCGGCCCCAGTACCTGAAACACTTCACTGCTGTACTGCCGCAGAGCCGCCGCAGCAGCAGCAGCACGCACGCCAGCACGGCGGATGGCGCTGGCCCCCCTGAGGGGCCCTGCTGTGGCGTGGCGCTGGTGGGAGATGCAGTGCACTGCTTTCCCCCCGATCTTGGTCAGGGGGTCAACAGCGCTATGCAGGACGTGGTGGGACTGACGCAGGTGCGTATCAACGGTTTATGTGTTATGGAACAAGTGTCATCTTGCCACAGTACGGCATTCACGCACTGTGTCGGGAAGGGGCGTAAATCACTGCAAGTAGCAGGATCACATGCAACCTTCATTTATGCGGGCCAGGTACCGCCCTCATCATTCACGCTCCAATCGAAATTTCAATGGCTATGCATGGACGGACATGGCTTTTAAGTACTAGGCGGTGCCAAGTGGATGCTATGTTGTTGCTAAATCAGGCTCTTGACGACGGGAATGGTGACCTGGCGCGAGCGCTGCCGCTGTATGAGACCCGTCGGGCACCTGAGGCCGCGGCATTGACGGAGCTCGTAACCTTCGGAGCGCCGTACCAGGTTCGTATATATTTCACACAAGGTCATTGCCTAAGTTACGGAATACGGCAATTCAGCGAAGGGAAAGAGTGACCTCTTTTTTCCCGGGTGGATGACGTCATCGTCTTACATCAGTAGCCCGCCAAGCAAACCCGATATAGAGATGGCGGATGAAACCATCTATATGTCCCGCCGTACCTGCCGCAACCCCGCCCAGTATGCCCAAGACATGCGGGGCCACAATCTGTGGCAGGTCAACATCCGATTCCGTGCCTTCATGGCGAAGCTGGCCCCCTGGGCGTTCTCGCCGCAAACTTTCCCATTGGTGCAGGGCACTGACCTGAGCTATGTTCAGGTGCGTGTACAAGTATGCGAAGTACTCTCTTGAGGTCAGGACAGGCGTCCTCATCTGGCGTCTGCGTGCAGCATAGCCGTCATGCGTTTATTCACAGCGTCCAGTCATGTAATGATAGCAGGCATGATCGTTTTATACGACGCTGGATATCTGTACGGCTATCTCTATGTCGTGCGATCATCCTTTCCGTTTCCTTAGCGCAGCCCGCCTGCGATCAAGGGCTTCCGGCAACCAAGGGTTATCAACGCTCATTACCCACATGAGCATTGCCCATCTATCAGACGGAGTCCTACGATTTATTTTAGACGTGTCTTGGTTGTCGTGGATTTGTACTAGTCAAGCTGTACCTCTTCTGTGTGTTCTGGTTTCGTTGCTTTTTGTTCGGGGAAAGAAGCATGAAACCCGGTGCCATTACTTGCTCTCGTTCGGTCGGGCTGATGCTGAGCAGGCATTTCTGAACTGCCGGCTGCCGCGCGCAGATCCGGAATCGGGTTCACGAAACCACCAAGAGGTTGTGGGCGCTGGGTCTGATGATGGCGACGGCAGTTGGGGCGATTGCAATGCACTGCTTCGCAGGATTTAAATCGCGAAAGATGATGTAGGCAGCCACCAAGACGTCCTCTTTTATCTACTACGGTCATGGATTGCAGTCTGCATCCCGACGGTGGTGGCGATCCTCGTGCATCCTTGTGTACGAATGAACCTGGAAGTTGAGAGAATGAATCACCCTCAAAGTTGAAGTTGTCGATTGAAGGTCAGCAATGCCTGCGGTTTTTGTGGATGATACCTTGTAAAACACATGGGCAGGTCGGTAGCCGGTTCACGCATTCACGCTTGCGGGGGCGGAGTCCCAAAAGTACATAAAGAACCACCCGACCTAGGACGACTCGTTACTTCACGTTATTGCACAATGCTTACCACGCTAGCTGCTGCAAAGCAACCTGCATGTGCCTGCCACCTATCGTGCAACCGCCTTTGTCAAATTCTCCACATCAGTATGTCGCCATTCCTGGGCGTTCATGATCCGCGCACGCGGACTTTACAGGTCCACCCCTGCTCACTACGAGGGATTCATTCAGTTCCATGGTCGCGGCCTAAAAGGCCCTTCAGGGGTGTTGTAGCACTGAACACCGCTGCAAAGGTAATCCGCGGACCTGGCCATATATAGCTACTTGCCTTCCAGGGGTACGCATACCACTCAGCAAGCGTTATTTACTGGCCTAGCGCTGCACCCAGCAGTGGGTTCCACACACTGAGACCATCCACTGGCTGCGTCGGACCTGTGTGCAAAGACTTCCACTTGTAGCGGTGGACCGGTGGGGGTCCAGCTTCACTAGCACTGTAAGAACCCCCACAGGAGATCCTTGTATAATTGGCGGTATATTCCCGTGGCAGTCTCCGGCGCTGCTATCACCGCACCTCCCGACATTGCTGGGCGCATTGTGGCTCGGTGCTCCCAGCCACAGCGGGTCCACCAATCCACTGCAGCAGTAGAACCGTGAGGAACACCACGCAGACGTCGTGGCGTCCCCAGGAAGCACGTGCCGCCACAGCGGTCTCCAACGAAACACAGCGCTACCCACCACGGTGGGCCTCTGTGCAACAGTCACAGCGCTACATGCCGCAGCAGGTCTCAAAAAATGCAGCAAAACGCACCGCCTCAGTGGTCAACCATACTTCGAAATCCATACACCATTGCAGCGACGTCTCTGGACAGACGCATGCCGCCACAGTGGACTTCACTGAGCTTCACGTCACACAACGTGTTGGGCCTTATGTGAGACGATCACCGTGATGCCTGCCGAAGCAGTGCTTGAGCGTGACCGGCTGCCGCTGCTGCCGTAGGGCCCCCGAGGGACCGAGAGATCACACCTGTTCAGTGGTGTACTCAATTGTTAGCCAACCGCCATCACGACGCTCATGCTCATTTTGGGCCGGGCTACACCCTCGTCGAGGATAACGATGTTACCATCTTGACGTTGGAGATCAGTGATGTGAATGCCTTCGTGACACGTACATGATTCCCTGCTTGCTACCTTGCTTGGGCATAGCCCGGCATGAGCCCGATCCGACCGTGTTCCCACACTGACACTCAGCGGCGAGTCCCCTCCTCTTCGTTCGAAGGTCCATAGTCTTGGTGTTTCATGAGATGCTCACCGGTGCGGTATCTTTCAGTTGTTGGCCGAGTGCGAAATGGCTGGTCTAGGGTCAGGGTCTCAGGCTGGTGTGGGAGCACTCTTTGCCGAATCATGCTGTGATGAGCAACCGATTACATGGATGGATGGATGGCTAATAGGCTCGTGCGCATCACCAGTGCATATATACACGGCTTTGATGTAAAGCATTGGGGGGCGACGAAAGAATTGGTTGATAATTAGGGTCTCACTGATTGACCCATCTAGCTGTACACATGTACACCGCGTAGTAAATAAAGCACGACGCTAGAAGACTCTAGAGGCGCGACGCAAAGATAGATAGGGCAAAGTGTTTCCCCTAAGATCATCCGTGTCAGAGCCGTCATCATGTCGCCTCTGATCCTATGCGAGCGTGCATGATTGCGCTATGTGAGGCAGGCTTGAAGGAGGCGCGAACGCATGTGCGAGTGCCACAGATAGACGGGATGTACGTAAGTTCATCCTTAGTATTATGTGGATCGACCCCATTGTGTTTTTTGGCGGTGATGGACACAGTGGCCCATGCGCGCGTAAACGTACATTTGCCGCGTAGTTCAACATGTACGATACCCTCGACTCAACTAATGACGAGGACTGGTGTGCCGGCCAACCAGCTGAGCGACCAGTCAACACAACGCGGACCCACGTGGAAGGTGAAATGTTTGGGTACCCAATGGACAGGTTACCGAACGGCGGGTTATCCACGCATGCGAAGCGCGACCCTGCTGGGTTGTCCTGCCTGTGTATGACCGTGTATAACTAAGCCTCCTGTGAGGTTTTGTGCTGCAAAGGATCCGATCATTTGATAAAATCGCGTGGCAAGGGACATCTTCGGATATCTTTCGGTTGTTGAGCACTTCAATTCAAGCGCATGGAAGATTTCGGCTCTGGTAACTTTGGGGTTGGGGATTGCTATCGGGGACAGCCGTCTCAGCAGTGATCCAACCACTGGAACCAAATTGCCATCGGGACGCTGTAGCAATGATGAAGGTGTACAGACCCCATGCGAGTCCGGGCAAGAACATCTCGCACGTCCAGCGAGCAACGACTCATCGGGATCTGTTGGTTATCCGTTATTAGATGCATGACGCATGCGAGGTTTGGAGTTATCTAATCGATTAGACGCTTAAAAAATTTCAGTTTGCTTTGGGTATATTTTATCTCATACCGGACTGACTGAAAGATGCTGAATTTTCAAACAGCACAAGTTGGCAGTGTGCGGAGACCTCAAACCTGGAATTCCAAGAGCGCTCGATGCGGCGTAATAAGTAAAGCCCAAATAAAATTGTACACTAACCCTGGATCACGTGGCAAGATTACAGAATGGTGCGATTTGCTGAGTTGATGCTTGGTCAGAACTCATGGACGCATTTAATCAAACACTCGCTATATTGGTTACAGTTCGTAACACATATTACGAATCGTTTTGCCTTAGGTATCTTGCGGAGCTCAATGTTCCCCACGAGCTCGTCTCGGTGGACATGCGACGTGGCGAGCACAAGACCCCAGCATTCTTAGCAATCAACCCATTTGGCAAGGTAGCTGAGCAACTTGCGTGCATTCATCATGCTTTAGTGCATGGACGGGCAGGCAGGCTTTTTAGTCTTTACCATGCCGAGTTACGCACGAACTAACACCCCCACCCCACCCCTTTCCTGCTGAGGAAATCATGCCCATCCGCATTTGCGATCAGTCCTGGGGAATCTCATGACCGGCCTTCACCTAATGGAGGCATCTAGGGCATATGGCCGAGTCACTGAACCGCTTTACCTACGTTGGCCCCGTTAGGTCATATCATTACCATTACCAGGCGCCATTACCAGGCACGTGCAGGCCTGTTCAAACCGCACGCCCGGGAATGCTGTATGCACTTAAATGCGTACCCAAACCTGAACGTCTTGAATACGCCTAATCACTGCAGGTGCCGGCAATGATGGACGGCGACCTGCCCCTCTTTGAGAGCGGGGCCATCCTGTTGCACCTGGCCAACAAGTACGGCAAGTTAAACGACAACGAGCTAGGCACAGCCGCGCAGTGGACTCTCTTCGCCAACTCGACACTGTCAGAGGCCTTTTTCAATGACCGGCAGAGGTATGTCAAGTTCCTTTTCTGGGGTGTGGTTTGGCTTGCTTGCCCTATGCTTGCCCAAGATGAGTTGACTTAATGCTTCCTTCAGTGCGCAAGGCTGAGGCTTCACCATTGTTCATCATGACAGCCACCCATTCCACTAGCCCAATATCCTGGACGGGGCGATTTGGTCCTCCTTGAGCCTCTTCCTCTCTTCCTTGGTGCAGGCCAACCCAGATGCCCGTCATGCTGCGGACGCTCAACGAGCTACTTACAAAGACGCCCTATCTGACGGGTGGGTAGTAGCAACGGAACCTCCGTCTTGCCTCTGAGCCCAAGAGAGCCCCGAATCGTTTTTCCGGTCGACTACATGGCTTTAACGGCTTTGTGTGTCATCGGGCCAACGCCTTATGATGATGTTTTCAGTACTGTCAATTTCTGTCTTTGCAATCTGCAACGTGTCAACCTACCTGTCGAAATTTCAACCAGTGCTCTTGCAGCTGGGCGATCCGGGTATTATATAGCACGAAGGTGTTGTGAAAGTCCGGTACCTGTTACGGCCATCGCACCCCAGGGGACACCATCAGTCTGTTGTTAACTTAGTTGATTCTGCGAATACAGCTCCGAAACCTTAAAAACAAGATCACATAGCACTGATCAATCTGGGCCAGGTTTGGTACCAAGGCCTACTTGATAGCGGCGGGGAATCTGACGCACGGTGGACGCCGATCTTCGCCCTTCTCTGGCCTCTCTGGTGTCCGCACAGGCGAGGACTTCAGTGTCGGCGACATCGCGGTCGGCTCCTACCTGCTGTACCTGCCGCTGTTCTTCCCCGACCTGGACCTCACGCAGTATCCGGCGGTCTGGTCGTACATGCAGCGCATCTCGGAGCGTCCCACGTGCCCCGCGCCGTACAAGGAGGCCATGGCGGGTGGGTACGGCGGGGCTGGGGAAGAACAAGAGGCTGCAGCTGAGTCGGGCGGCTTAGTGGCAATCAGCTTTCGGTTTTTAACACGGCCTACGGCACGTTGAGTTCTTAGCTCTTGATGTGTTACGTCGTTTATGTCTGTAGGACTGAAGATCTCGCATATTCATTCATTCAATCAATCGGTTTGCCTGACGAGCTCCTTACTTCACTCTACAGGCGGATATCTCTTCGAGGAGTCTCGAAAGCGTCAGCCGCACCGCTGTTTGGTGACATGGATAGCATGGTACTTAATATAATTCAATCATTTGAGAAATCATATCAGGCAATGACAACAGCTATCCGCTGCTCTCAGCTGCTTAAGCCACTTGCCCACACGGATGATATTAAGGGGTGGCAGACACGTCCGCTTGCTCACAGATCCATCCGTCCGCCCGTCTGTGTGTCCCTTGCCTGCATGCACGCAGACGCTCTGGAGGCCGCTGCGCAGCGCCAGGACCCCGCCGGCGGCGTTATGTCCAAGCTGTTCGGGAGACGCTGATTTGGATGGGACGCTTTGGGAGAGAGAGAGAGGGAGCGACTGCAGCGCTCTGCGGCTGAGGAAAGTTCTTCCCTTCCCGCGGCCAGCTGAGAATGGGGAAGACCGAGCGTCTCCTCTTATTATCTGGTGTCCACAACATCGCTATGCAAGGACGCATGGCACCTCTGTGGCCCCGGACAAGGCATCCGTGAGAGGCGTACACGGCTTCTATCCCGCCCACTTCCGGAGTCGCGCAAAGGAGCCGGGGCCCCTCTCCTCTCCTCTTCCCTTCCCTTCGATTGAAGGATTCGCGTATGCATAAACATTTTGGAGTTGGAGAGAGGGAGGGGCGGATTAGGGATTGGCGAATGGTGTGATGGGTGGGGTGGAGGAGCTGTAATCGTGGATCAATCACAGACCGGATAACTTCCCCCGCTGCTGCGGACGCTGTGGAGAAGAGTGGCCTATTTCGCATATTGGTCTTATATGAAATCCTGACGACGACGATATACTAGGATAGGATATGGTGGGGCGGTGCCTACGGGCTGGACAGCTCAGGCAGTCGTCAACATACAGTCATCCCGGTTAGGTGGTGGTGAGTGTGCACTATTCGAAAACTGCGTGACGTACATCGAGCGAAAGTAATGTAAGGAACAAAGCGATGTGATATGGGCGTATCCGCAGCAGTCTTGTCGTACACGCAGAGCTCCAGGCAAACCTTCCGTAGGGCAGGTGACGGAGGGAGTTTGCGTTTACGACTTCTTGTCGTTAACACCGTTGGGGTGCTGGTGAAGGGGACTACGTGTGGCCGGTGTGTGGGGGTTGCCATTCTCCGGGGTGGCAACGATCGTTGGGCGAACAGATGTCCGAACTGTCCTTAGAACTGAAGTTCAACATGTATGTGCTCACGAATCATCGCCGCCATCACCCCACCGCCGCAGCAGCTTTAAATATGTATTATTATGGTATGCCGGAAGAAGGCTTCCTAAGCGGTATATCTTCGCGACATCAGAGGCTTCTTCTGAATGCGCCATATGTGAATCCGGGTGTCTAGTGATGACTTCGTTATGTAGGTGATAAGGTAACCAAGGCAAAAGCCCGTGCTCGTTTATCGATGCTTGAACGGACGGTTTTTGCACCTCCAGGACCTCTTGCCCCTCGTGCCCCGCGGCGCACGGTACCCGGCCGTAAACCTTAGGGCGGCGGCGAAGGGATGCACTTTTAGATGTCTCCGGAACCCGCTGTGACACGGTGTATTACCCTCTCCCCCCCACACACACATCCCTTTTCTCACATCAAGAAATGCTTTCATGCACGCATACACACACACACACACAGACATGCAAGGAACGAATTACGAAGTCATCCGTCCAAATTCGCAAACCTTCATTGACACATGGGACATGTATCTACCACCAGCCATCTTTGATCCTCTCGACATGCCGGGCGCCACCGCACGCTGAACACTACATTAACCACTCCATCAATCTCACACGGAGACTAGATCAGCAGCTCTAAACACGCCGGAACATAACCGCAGTCCTGCACGTCTTCCCCATACCATCCGTCCATCTGTATGTCAATCTACCCTAAACGTACTGAGAAAGAGAGGTCCGCTTTCGGTTCTTTGTACGGCATTTCCGTAACACAATGTGCTGCTCCATGCGTCCCGTTAAGTGTGTCGTATTACCCCGTACGGCAACTCAGGTGATGCTGGATCCCGACTCGTGGCGACTGTCCCCTCACTACTGCAGCGAAGATTCTCACCACCAGGCAGCGAGTACCACCGGTGAGGCGCTACCCTTCACTTCTCTTGTGGTGGCTGCGGCGGCCCTGACAGCGGCTCCTGGATACCCTCCTCCGCTGTGCCTCCGACGGCCGCGCCTCCCTGGACGAGACCGTCCGCGAGCTCCTGCGGAAGGAGGGGGATGAAGACCACAAAGGCAAGCTCAGGAATTATCCAAGGCAATAGAGTCCAGCCAAAACGCAGACCGCATATACTGTTAACAGGCTGGATGCGAGTGGAACGGCGGCACGGAGCGAGCTGCGCGGCAAAACCACCCGGCTGCGGAGGGACCTGGCACAACTAAGTCTGGCGCTCCTGGGAGAAGCCCTCTTGAATAAGTCTCTTGAGTTACCGACGAGTGGGCAAGGAAATCGTAGGAGTAGGAGTAGGAGTAGGAGTAGGAGGACCAATAGGTAATCCAGACCAGTCAGTGGCTGAGACACGATCCAGAAAAGAAGGAAAGCGCATCATTTCGCGCCCTTGAACATTTCAACGCAACGCACACCCTACATGTTCCGCTTCCAAGGCACACCACTGCGGGACTGCTCCTTTCCCTCCCTCCCTCCCTCCCTGTCCCTTTCCCTCCTCCGCACACACCTACCTGGAATGACACGGTTGCGGATCCCCGCTTGGCGGCCTTGGGCTGGTTCGCGGCTGGTGCCCATCCGGTCATGAAGATGACCTAGGGGACCGGGAAGATTGCGGAATCGGTTTCAATAGTGTACCACCCAAATAAAGAATAATATATTCTCTACAGCGAAGAGATAGACACTATACGGCATTCAGCTGAAAATATCCAACGGACCTAAAATATGTTGGCAGCTTAGGATGGCTATATAACGTGTACTGATAGGGAGAGGGCAGCAGCACGTTTGGAGACGCATCAATCGGAGACCAGTCCGGCCTCAGCCAGAAGAGACGCAACGGCTGCCGGGAAAAGAGCTCCGAAGCGGCTGTAGCCACAGACGGACATACTGGGGAGTCCCACCTTGCTGCGCTGATGTCATCCTCGCAGATCCGGCCGTCTTTGGTGCGGCTGGTTGAAGTACCGTGTCGTACACCAGTCGGCGAGCACTTCACGACTTAGAGCTTTAGATGAACCATCCTAATGGTCTCTTCTTGTCGGTGAACCTTGCACCGGCTGGGCCTCTTTTCTTTTGATCGTCTCTCCGGTCCCCCATTGCGACATCGTCACAAAACTTCGGCTCCCGACCCCTCTCTACGTGGCCCTGAAACCCACGCATCCATTGGGGGAGAGGGCTTTCTGCGACATGGGGTACTGCTTGGAAGTACTGCTGCTTGAGATGACGCGACCAACTGGCCACTCGGGGCTCACCTCGAAGGTTGCGCTAACACTGCCACCATTTTCCGGAGACCCGAACATGGTGTGGTACACAGCAGCTGCCTGAATCGGACCCATGGGTCGGCAGTAGCAGGAGGGAGAGAGGGTGCACGTCTGTAAGCAAGCGCAGGCATGCATGCGGGCAGGAAAATGCCGGGATATGGGAACTGGGTAGGAGGACTGCAGGTAGGGCTTCACAGACGAGATCAATCGCTCCCTTAATAACTTCATGTCTCGTGCGGGTCACTGGAGAGCTACGCAATTTACCCACAGTGCAAGCGGAGGTCAGAAGTAGGAGGGCGTATGACCTTGCGCAACCGGACCGGGGATCAGCCGGAATGAATCCACCGGCGAATGTGGTGTGTGTATGTGTGTTGAGTGCAGTAGAGGGGATGCTCGTGATCCGGTAACGGCACTCAGCGAACAAGTGCCATATCGTAATGGATGATGGTATCATATCTCACGCCCTGGGCCCGCGCCCGGATCGCTCCAGGCGAATGGTGCTGCGCAGTTGATAATAAGGAGTGCTAAGTGGAGGGGAATGGCGGGGACGCGTCCGGGTGGAAGGGGAGACCACGACCACGCTCACGTCGGCGCCGGAGACAACTTAAATCAGGGTACGGATGCCCCCACTGGGACGGCGGGGGGCTGGGCGTGGCAGGCCACACGACCGCTAAAAGCCCCACCCACCGCGAGTGCCGAATCTCTTGACATCGCGCGTCGCCGGTTCACCGCCGCGTTGCTCTCTCCCAGTGCCTGCTTGAGGGAGTGGGAAATACGAACGTTGGAAAACTGACATGCGAGTTAACGTCGCAGCACGAAGGGGAATGGATTCAGGGCATAAGGGCATCATTCTAACACGCCGGCTGTACCACTTCTCCCCCGCGCGGCAACCTCGTAGCTCTCGTGCCCCAGATCACAGCGCCTTGCGTGCAACACACACAATGGCTCTCTCCCCCTGGCCCTCCTAACTCCGCACCACACCACACCACACCACACCACAGAGGGCAGCCCACAATAATCCATCAGGAAGCTACCGCCCTCATCAGCACCAAGCATCCGGAACGTCCCCCCCCCACCCCCGGGGTAACTTCCTCTCCTTCATGCTGGGAGGCATTGGGAGGCATTTTGTTTCGAATTGCACATTCACGGCTCACGGCTCCTGTTTCCCCTCCTAACGCAACCCCATCCCGCTTTCCCCAACCCCCTACCCGCTCCTCCGTCACCCCACCCGCAAATGCTGCACCAGATCCAACGCGGAGGGATATCCGATGCGGAATCGGTCCACGTCTACTGCCGGCAGCCTCAGATCAGCCCGAGTGAGTAGGTTACCAGCATCACGAACCTGGAGGGCGGTGGGGGGCGGGGGAGAGGAAGGCAAGGGAGACCCGATCACGGGAAACGGAGCGGGAGGTCCGATCACCCTACCGACCCATCCATTAACGAACACCAGTGCAGTAAATTCCTGATAGACATATATTAACTGATTTTTCAGGTAAGGTACGTAATCTAATTGAGATTGGTAACACAGTAGGCAGCGCTAACCCATGGGTGAATCATGTGAGGGATACTCTCCGGCTGCCTTCCTTGACAATTCATGGAAGGGAAGGGGGAGGGGGAGATGGGAGGGGCGGAGAAGGGGCAAGTACCGTGAGCTTGAGAACAGGGAGGCGACGTCGCGGGTTTGGGCTTGGAGAGGGGGAAAGGGTGCCGAGAAGAGGGGTGAGGGAAGGGGAAGGCGAATATGTAAGGCTAGGGGAGATGTGACGGTGGGACGAGACAGGCAGCATCGGAGTCTCTCAGAAGGCTAGAAGGCCCCGACACAGGAACTAAACCTCCTCTGCTGGCCTCATTCTACATCCAGCATCGTCAATCCATTTGCCGACTCCCCCCGTTATCTTACCTTAAAAATGTGCATGTATGGGGGGGGCCCAGCGCGCAGGCACATACACATACACACACCCCACCTCTTTCACAGGGGCATCGCAGAACGAACACGAACACAAATACACAGATGCAATACAAGCATCAAATATCGCATCGCATCTCCACACCCCCGCGTATTACCCCCTATCTTAAGGGACATGGCGGGCCACGGTCCCCCCCCTGCGCACACACCTGCGCCAGCGGAGATACCACCGCCGACACCCCCCCTTGCCGCTCCATTTGTGCAAGGGCGCAGGATATTCGCAGCTCCTGAGACACAGGGTTGAGATTTGGGAAGTTCAGGACACGAAGTGAAACCCAGATGTGTGTGGGGGGGAAAGAGGGGAAGAGGGCTTAGGACTTGGGATAGGAGCGTGAGAACGTGGGCGCAGCAGGAGCCGGTAACATGAGGGGGCGCACCATGAAGGAAGCATTCCCCGGGTGACATCGAACTGCATCTCGAACAAGGCACCAGCACTCCCGCAGCATGGGAACGGGAAGGCGCCGGTGACCGCCTACCGTGCATGCATGCCAGGTCCTGACACCCATATGGCATCACCCACTATGGCCCATATTGGATCATGCATCCCTTCCACCTCCCGTCCTATTCCTTACAGCATTCCCACTGTCCGCATAGTCCACTACCTGGCCCAGATCCCGCCCCTCCTGACCTCATTTCTCACTGACGCACCTCACCTGCAATGTGTCCCCTCCGAGCAGTGCCGCGAGAAAGAGCCCATCAGGCACGAGAGCCATACGGCACTGGGCCATAGCTCCCTGCGGGGGCCGTGTCGATCACACAGACGACGGAAAATATGATGCCGGGTGGAGGATCGAGGATGTGTCGGTGTGCCCGAAACAAGGCGCGTTAAAAGGGGGGTGGTTAAATGCATTCAACGCAGGTTGGCGGGTACCCCGGGGAATAGAGTTACGAACAAACAACAAGCAGGGGTCATGCATGTGTATGTGTGCGTGTTGTGGTGTGCATGTACCGTACTTTGGTGAAGAAGGGAAGGTGGAAACCATGGGGCCGGGATGCAGGACTAAATTATATATATATATATATATATATATATATATATATATATATATAATTTTTTTCGTGGGAGCAACATTGGGCCGTGACGGCGTAGTGTGAATGGAGTCCAGTGGGACTGGCTGTCGAGTGTAGTGGTGGGCGCTGCGGGTTAAAACAGAATTCAGCTGAGAAGCGCCCTTGCCATCCGTTTTGCGATACACACACGCAGGCGCCGAACAGGCGGGAACGCGCTTCAGCTGCGAACCGTATACAAACATTTTTAAAAACATGTACCAGTACGAGTAGCCGCCAGCCCCGAACTGGCGGGCTGCCAACTGTTCCGTACCGACCGACCGACCCGTGGGTCATGTGGTGGTTGCTGTCCTTCCGGTGCGTTCCGCGGTCACCGCCATAACCTCACGGCGGTCCGCCCCCCTGCGCCCGGAAGTCACCTGGGACTGCAGCCAGGTCTGCTATGAGGCCGAACCCGGTGTGCTTTGGAAGCCACCGCCAAAGGGGTCGCCTCCAAAGGGCGGAAACCTCGCCCTACTCCCACCCCTCCCGGTCAAAAGCTCTTTGAGCCAGCCTGCTGGACCCGCGTCCGGAACACCGTGGAGGCGCTCCTTCCCCTTTCCGAGGCGCCCTTGCGGATGGGCTAGGGCCTTTCTGCAACAGCCACCCTAAGCGTAGTGAACCCTTCACCACCCATGCTGGGTTCGCTGCCCTTTGTGAGGACTGATGTAACTGATGTGGGGTAGTCCTCGTACAACCATACAAATGGTCAATGCGGGTAGTGGCTATACCCAAATGCAGTGGTGATGCTGATGATGATGATGCCGCCGCAGCATGGCTGATAAAAAGGAACCTGAGCTCGCCCATACATCTCCAGTGTGCCCCGAGGGGCCTTATCCTTCCCCCTTCCTCCAGGAGGCTTCATCTCCTTGTTTCATTCGGGAGACCACCTCTCCCCCCCCCGTGCGGCCCCAAACGGCCCCGGCCCACATCCCCAACTCCCTACCGGCAGATCGTTGACCCAGTGCAAGCCGAGGCAGCTGATGATGACTGGAGGGCCGTGGGCGACAGGGGAGGGGGCCAGGTCACAGCGAACGGGACGGAGACATGTATACGGCGGGAGGTCGGCGGAAGGAAAAGGGGAGCCAGTGCGGAGGACCATGGACCAGACGTCGCCACGAAACTACCACAACCTCCGGCTGAGCACCACGCCGTAACGCACACCTCCACTTCTTTGCACCAGATTTGTGATTGCCCCCCCCGGCCACACGGGTATTTAGCACTCCATTCCTTCCTTCCTTCCCATCCGACCACTTTCTTCGCTTCCTTTCCCAAGCACACGAACCCAGCTCCCATACGCAGTGCGCCGCCTCGTCCCCTAAACTTTCCCTCCAACATCACCGGGTGAAATACGCACCCGTGCTTTGCCTTCCGCTTCCTCCTTCCCTCCCGCTCTCTTCCTTTCTTTGCCCTCTCGGCCCCCTCTGTCTCCCACCACTCACGGTCTACGCTGTTGGGCTTCAGCGGCAGATGCTCCTCATCTCCCCGCACGCATAACAGCCTTGGCCAGGGCCTGGCGCCAGGACGGGAACGAGACTCGGCCTCCTCACGCTGGAGAGGCGACGGAGAGGGAGGGACATTCGGTCCAGACGATAGCAATGGATACCACCAGACAGATATCGGAAAGGTATGCGCCAACGAGTAAACCAAAATAATGATACGTAAGAGTATCGTACCCGGTGAGAGCTGCAAGGCAGGATAGATGTGTATGGGCTGGAGTGCAGTGTGCAATCTAATCCGAGGTATTGTCCCGCCTTACCTTGACCCTGTCGAGCATGTCCTGGGACGTGTCCACGACCAGCACCCGCTCAACGCCCGCCCGGCCTCCCGCCAGCTGGTGTAACACCGGCAGGGCTGAGAAGCAGATTGAAACAGCAAATGCACGGAAACCAGTAAGCACGAGGGCACGAGTAGCAGAACGTGAATGTATACGCGGGGTTGGCGTGGAAGCGGAGGAAGGGACGAGGAAGCTGTGCATCCGGAGGAGAAAGGCTCCACCCCCCCCCCCACACACACACACCGGAAACTGATGCCGAGACCTAACCTGCCGTACCGATGCCGTGATCACTAGCCCCTCAGGGTGCAGGACGCATGAGCCAACTTGGTGGACTGGCCGGTAAGGATATGAAACGGCCACCGGCCTGCCCCCAGGAGGTGGGTGAAGGGCAGGGAGCCCGGACCTGATGCCTGGTATGGTGGGACCGTGCAGGACGGACAATAAGGCCATATACTGATGTGCGAAAAAGGCACAGACTCGAGCTGCCTGCCTCATTTGTCAGTTCCCGTCTTCTTCTCCCCGCCGGTCTCCGAACTGCAGGCTTTGTTTTCCAACTGCTCTTGCTTGGATATCAACTCGAGCCAACCTGGCCATTCCCGTTCGGATCCTGTGACCATCCGGAACCACACCCATCACCTTTTCCACCTTCATTCCTCCTTCATTCTTCTCGTTTTTACTTTGCCAAGTATGTATATCCACTGGCACCGCTTTCATGCTTACAGAGTCATAGGATCGGACAGATATCATCCAACACTGATTCGGTGAAGCGGTGACCTAACCACTAACCACTAACCACTTACTCGTTGACCAAACGGATTATTACAACCTAGAGTGCAGCGGCAGATTGCCCTCTTGGTCCCACACTCGCCCTTATCTCCCCTCCCGCTTTTCCCCCATCCCCATAACCCGCCTCACCCGCCCCTCCTAGAACCACCGCTGTGGGGAAGCTCCTCCGGCAGTCCTCCAATCGGTCCAGGAGCCGCTCGCTGACCGCCGTCAGCAGCGGATCCGCGGAGTCCACCAAGGCGGCGGAGCGGTTGCGGTGGAGAGCCTTCACTTGGCTGTGAAAGGGTTCGGAAGAGAGGGGTCATTGAACGAACAAGAAGAAACCAATAACCAATAACGACAAACAACCAACGGAAAGGGAAAACACTGGATCGTAGTGGAGTTCGATGGGGAAAGCCACGGACTAGGTGCCGGGGTGCGCGTGCAGGCTGCTTCAGATGGGTATGTACTTCAATTTCAGGTGGAAACGAGGGGGCTGTGGAAACGGGAAGTAGATCTGTGCCCCTTGTTAAGAGGGCCTTACCGGTCAAAGACGTCCATGGGTGGCCCCAGTCCCTCATCATCACGAGGGGATGTCCGGTACTGCCGGGATAGGTGCTGAGGTTGACGGAGGCTCTCCCAGGACTCATGCTTTACTGATACACGACCGCTACTGCTCTTGCTACTTCTCCTGTGGAAGTGCCGCACTGAGCCCCACTGTGGTAAGGGCGCCGCCGGACACAGCCCCGAATACCGCCCGCTCCATCTTGGCCCCGTGCCGAGGCCACGCCATTCAGCACTTGTCACGCAGGTGGATCGGTGGCCTGCAACGTCATCACCATCGCAGCACCTGTGCAGTAAGTTCCCTCCATTTGGACTTGTGGCAGCTGCGGCGGATGATGTCCATCCTGGCGAGTCGACAACCCAGCTTGAGCTGCAATACGGTAGAGTGCTAATTGGTGTAGCCCGGCTGTTCTTGTGGCCGCTGCCCCGGCAGCCGCAGCCTCCCCTCTCGATGTCACGCCAGCTCCAATGACAGGCAAAGCTGGGGCCACCTCTGGTTCCACTTTCTTCACGTCCGTGGCGCACACTGATCTCCTTACGTTCTCCATCCCGCCAACCCCCTGCGAGCCGCCAGGCTGAAGAGACGCCAGGCTGAGCGTCGCAGCCATGCTCAGCTAGCTCTTGCGGCGAAGTCGATCCACTGACATTTGCCATTCCGCTTCTACCGCTGACGACGCCGTTGCCGCAGCTGCTGGCACTGTCCACAGCTGAATGCGGTGGTCCCAGTGAAATGACCGATGAGGTCTCTTGTATTCTGCATCCCAAAGGAAAATTTGGAGCAACGGTCGGTGCACCAGCCGGAGCGCGGACAACGACCTGCAATGCTGGCCGCAGCAGCGTTTCCATGCGCATGCACGCAGGGATACGGGCGACGCGGCTAACGTGGCTGCCTGATGCTGCAGCAGCAGCTGCTGCCAGACTTGAAAGGTTGGATGCTGCGTTAGTTGCTGTCATGTTAAGGGGATGATGCACGTGGCGGTGATGTTAGTGGCGTTCTGTTTGTCCTTCCTTTGGGCCGAGTCCTTTGGGCAGCTGGTTTCAAGTGATGTGACCACTGGAGATCTTCCGTAACCCGCCGGATGTAACAGTTTCAGTTGTGCTCAAGTGCGGTTCTGGGACCTGAGGCTCTCTTCGGAATTGCCCCTGATGTGTGACAGCGCGCTGCGATCCGGTAAGGAGCTCAGGTTGGTGGCATCGCCATGAGGTCCCGAGCTAACCGCTCCAAATTAAATTCCTCAATGTCTCATGGATTGGGAAAAGGATAAAAGCCTGCGACGTTTGGCTGGGAGTACTGCGTCAGGCTTCGTGCAAGAAACGCTGATGACGTGTGAATAAAGTTCAATTTAAATATATCCATCTCAAAATAATATAACTGTGTCTGCAGAATTATGTGATGCAAGCAGGGGCTACCTGCCGTGCTGTCGTGCAACTAGCAAGTGTCTTGCCTTACCGTGAACGTGTTGCCAGGATGGATAGCTGTTTCCTTGTACGAAATGTGGCGGGGCGTAAGATGTTCATGTTCATTTTGATGTGAACAGGCTGGGCGGCAGGTTCGTTGTTGCGATGAACCGCCTGCTTAACGTTTTCCAGAATGCGGCCATAGTACACGCGAGTAATCAAGGATTTCACATATCGCTAAGGTGTTCAAATTACTTATCTTCATTTCATTTTGTGGCCGCATTCATCCCTAGAAGCTGGCTCAGCACCGCAGTTGCCACTTCTGCCGACGACCTCCAGCCCGGGGGAGCTGGAGTTGCACCATCTGATACTACGCGCTCGCCTTTAGGACGGACACAACAGCCGGCACCAGCCGTGAACCCATCGGCGACTTCTTGTTCCTCCCCGTCACCAGCATCGCCTGCGACGAGTCTCCCACCCGCCCAGATACAGCCCCAGGAGCATGATGGATTACTCCCCGTTGTCCCCGTGTTTGAGGACGAAGCCCTCGCTGCTCAATTGCAGCAGCCGCAGCCAGTGCAGCTTCTGCAAGTGGTCCCCACCCCGGAGGGGGCTCCGCGGGACAAGCTGCTCATCCGGGACTTCATTCAAAACTCCCTCTACCACCCTGTGAGTACGCGCGAAGCTGCAGCCCCCTGGCAAACTCGGATCCGGAGCATACATTCACCGTTTCCGCATGCGTGCTCTGCCACTACTATACCACCACCACCACTGCAGTGGCGTGAAGGGACGGACGCGTTCCTAAGGTCACACGCACGCACGCATCGGTACAACGTTGGTTGGGCTTCGCTCATCGCACCCTGTTGTGTCGGGCCATTGCTCCTAGCTGTGATCTCTGTCATGGCGTTGCCGTTGGTCGAATTCGGTCTCCCTATGCAGCCTTTTAATGTGAACATTTCCCGCACGCTGCCGCTCAGTATAATAAAGTTAATTGCGCTGCGCCCCCCGACCAGGGTCGTCCGGCAACTGCACTGCTAACCTAGTTGTTGTCACCTTGCACATGACAGCGCCAGTTCGATGGCTCCCTCCTGTGCCGTATTAGGCACACATTTCTGCTTTTCACTGACACTGTACCAGAAACGTACATTGACATCGTTCACCTAGTGTGTTCGCATGGATATGGCGGCATCAGCCCAACATCCGCTCCCCCCGAGCCCCCGACGCCGTCCTCCCTCTCCTCCCTCTCCTCCTGCTCCGCCTGGTCCTCCTGCCCAGACCCTGGGTTACTTCAACGCACCCACGCCCCCAGTGGGCAGCGTGGGCGGCCCCATCAACTACTGGCGGATCTACTGCCGAGACGAGTTCAATATCCTGGTCAGCAAGAAGTACCAGGAGCTGGAGGTAAGCTGGGAGGGAGCGAGGGGGCGAGGGGCGAGGGATGGGGGTCGGGTACTTACCGGGTGGGTACCTAGTCGTGGGGGAGAAGGTGAGGGCGCTGAGTTGGGGTACGCTCCGTTGGCTTAGGGAGTCGCGGTTTTGATGCCAAGGGTGGGGTAGAGAACGTGGTGAAGGCGGGGTAGAGGACGGCATGCAGGGGTGTCTGATCTGAAAGGAAGATCGTCGAGGACGGACACGGACATGGGGAGTGAGTGAAGGGCTGTCCCGCAGAGGCAGGAGGGCGGAACAGGATGCGTGAGCGGGGTGGTGGAGGCGGAGTGGGTGCGGGAAACAGTTATGGAAATCTACCCCCTCAACCGCCTCAACCGCCTTAACTACCCCAACGCCCCCAAACTCAGATTTGCCCGCGTTTCTGGCTGTCAGAGGAAGGACCGGCCAGTCAGGCGGCTAAAGGACATAGCACATAGAACACATAGAACTGCAGGCCCTCCTTCCTCCTCGCATTCCACTCGACCACCGCTGGCCATCTCCCACATCAGAAATTTCTCTCCCCGTAACTGCCGCAGACGTCCTTCTTGACCCCTGCGGAATTGTTCAGCCCCTGGTACGGCGCCTGCATCGCCCGGCACATTGTGGAGCACCGCAGGTGGGAAGCGGTAGGGGTGGGGGGCCCCATTGGAGTGTTCCATGGCGTCCCTGGCTGGCTGGCAGCTTTGCCCGTCAGCCCGCACGCGACAGGCCACGAGCCAGATGGGGCCACTGTTGGGGGCCACCGGCTCCTCCATCTCCATTATCGCGTTCATCACCACTCTAGTAGATTTAGGAGTCAGCATCACCATTACAATACCCGCCGGGACCTCACAGCGGACGTGTGTGTTTTGGGGGCCCCATGCAGCTGAAGGGAAACAACAGACCCGATCACAGAGATCCACTGGCATTTGCGATGACTCATACCAAGCAGCTGTGGGTTTGCGTTAAGTCAAGACGGAGAGGCGGGCTGCGGGCTGCACGCACGCCGCGTTGTCAAGGGGGCCCGGTGTGACCTTACGAGGCGACACACACACACACACACACACACACACACACACACACACACACACACACACACGCACACACCCCGTCCCCCTACGCCATGTAAATGCCACTTACACTAAACCACACTTATAGACACGAAACTGCCACAGGTAACCGGCATCCATGCAACGGCATGTCCAATATCGCGGCCCCTGCGCAGTCAGATCGTAACAATTACCCTGCCTGGTGAGCAGCGCACTTAAGTCTTGCGCCGTTTGTGTGTTGTCTCTCCGGACCACTTTGTCTACCTCCTCGACCGTGCGATATTCTGCGGTTCTTCGTGCGTGGTGGTGGTGGTGGTGGTGCTGCTGCTGCTGCTGGTGGTGGTCAGGCACCATTTGGCCATGGAGGGGCAGCCGCTGCTGATTGTGGAAGTGGGAGGAGGAAACGGGACACTGGCGAGGGACATTCTGGTAAGCGGGGAGAGGATGTGAAGGGGGGTGGGGCGGGGCGGGGGAGAAGGGCTTTTTGGGGACGGAAGGAGAGCTGCTGAGGTGGAAACGGAAACAGAAGGGGGAAAATAGACCCCTCTTTGCATTTTACTGTGAAACGAGGATTGCGTTCAGGGAGCGAAAGAAATTAACGAGCTTGAAGGTCTGAGCACGCGGCCGTGAATGAGGAGACGGTTTAGGTGTGTGGGTGGGCGAGTACAGGACATCTGGGTGGGAGGGAGGGAGAAGGACCAGAGAAAGGGGGCCAGCGAAGGGGAGGGGGGAGCACGACGGAGCACAAGAAGTGGCCGTGGCAGCCGGGGCAGCTGTATCCTCGGGCCCGTGTCAATGTAACATGCTCGCGCCGCGCAGCAAGCACCGGTACTGTGGCCTTAACGACGTTTTTCCTGCATTGACACACACACACACACATTCCTGCCCATGCGGTCCGTTGTCTCATGACCGCCAGCTCCGCAGCCGCGTCCGCACAGCCCCCATATGAGATTCAACACAGCGACCTCTGCTGCCGTACCACCCGGTGTTGTGAAATCCACCGAAACCCAGTCAGCGAGATATTCCCCACCCCGCACGGTGGATTCGATCGAGAGGGTCTTGGGAGTGAGGCGGGAGTCTAAGGACGGCGACCTTACTTCACCACACGCGCCCACCGACCCGCCCACCCGCTCGGCCGCCTCCCAGGACTGGCTTCGTGACAATCGGCCCCAGGACTACCGCCAGACGTCGTACACCTGTCTGGAGATCTCCACAAGCCTGGCGGCGCGGCAGTACGACAAGGTCGTGCGCCAAGGTGGACACGGCGGACGCTTCCACTTGCGCCGCGGCAGCGGTTTGGATCCGGCTACCTGGGGGCCGGAGCGGCGCTGGGAGCACACGTTTGTGCTGATGATGGAGGTGCTTGACAATCTCCCGCACGACAGGTACGATACGATTGCAGTACTAATGTTACTACTGCCGTACACGGGCAAGAGCAAACCCAATCGCATTTCCCCTCCGTGATCACTGTCTTGCGGGAGTTTGTGTGTTCGGCGCGCGTTACCCCTAACATGCCGCGGTGTAGGGGGCGGGGTGAGGGCGCCTTCTGTCGGTGAGAAGGATTGCTGGGTCCTTGTTGGCTAGGTCCACTGTAACGACACAAGTACCTATATAGGCAATGAGACGTGCTCGCCTACAAGCTGATATCCTGTTCCAGTACTTGTCCGCCATTCGGGCGTCTGGTTATGCTTCTTATCGCGTCGCATTGTGCGGCCCTCGCTTCCCATGTAGGGTTTTCCGTCGCCGTGCCAGTGACCCCTGGCAGCAAACTGTGGTGCGGCCGGCGGAAACAGACGCATCTCCATCCTCGTCCTCCGCCCCCTCCCAGTCTGGCCCTCCATCGTCGCCCAGCAGCATGGAGCGCGGCCCCTGGCAGCTGGTCGGTGAGCCCCTGAGCGACCCGCTGCTGCGGCGCACTCTGTCCGCCGTGTACCGGGCCCCCACTCGGGAGCAGCAGCTGGACGACCGCTTCAACAGGGTGCTGGACTTCATATTGGCACGAGGTGAGGCGGGAGGGGGCGAGGGGAAGGGGGGCTGCGGAAATCCGCGTCTTCCTTCTCGCCCTCCCGTTCCGTCTCTGGATATGTAACAGATGCACAGTCAATATGCCCTTTCCGCCCTTCCATTCCAAAAGCTCCTCTTTTTTATTGTTTCAATTTCGCATCTGATGCCCTGCCCTGCCCTGCCCTGCCCTGCCCTGCCCTGCCCTGCCCTGCCCTGCCCTGCCCTGCCCTGCCCTGCCCTGCCCTGCCCTGCCCTGCCCTGCCCTGCCCTGCCTGCCCTGCCCTGCCCTGCCCTGCCCTGCCCTGCCCTGCCCTGCCCTGCCCTGCCCTGCCCTGCCCTGCCCTGCCCTGCCCTGCCCTGCCCTGCCCTGCCCTGCCCTGCCCTGCCCTGCCCTGCCCTGCCCTGCCCTGCCCTGCCCTGCCCTGCCCTGCCCTGCCCTGCCCTGCCCTGCCCTGCCCTGCCCTGCCCTGCCCTGCCCTGCCCTGCCCTGCCCTGCCCTGCCCTGCCCTGCCCTGCCCTGCCCTGCCCTGCCCTGCCCTGCCCTGCCCTGCCCTGCCCTGCCCTGCCCTCGCCGCCTGCTTACTGACCGCAGACTCACAACCTGGCAGCCGCGATGAAGTGCTGTGGCTACCGACCGCCTGCGCCGCCTTCTTGGAGTTGCTTCACGACCTGCGCCCTAACCACTCCCTCATTGCCGCCGACTTCGACAAGCTGCCGGACGTGAGGCTGCCGGGACGCAATGCACCTTTGGTGGCGCAGAAGGTGCGATCAGGACGTTTGGAAAGACAGTGTACCCGGCCACATGGGAGGAGCCGCCCAGAAGGCCGCCCGAAGGGGGCTTACCTACCCTTATGACATGTTCGCTTACATGAGGCTGAAGATCTCGCTGATTGGTTGGTGGCCACGTGCGGGTACGGGTGCGGGTGCGATTGGAGACGCGTGAGGCCGGCCGATGGATGGCCTCGTCATCCATCTCTCTGTACCTTCTACTGCCGCACATGCCGTCCCTCCGAATTATATTCTATAAATTTGTATTACATATAAGATATATATCACATATGTATGTTGCAATAACGCGATGTTTTTTATGTCACATGAACAAATTCTATCACGAAGTAGCGTCTTACGTTCTGCCTCCCTACCCGTTATAGTCGTCTCCTTTCCCTGGGGGGAACTCAACCCAGTCATCATTTCCTGGTGTCCGGTCATCATTTCCTGGTGTCCGGTCATCCTATCGCTATATCTGCGTCCCTCCCTAACCTGCTTTCACGCTCCCGCATAGGTCGGCGGCCGCAATATCGACCACGACACCATCTTCGTCCCCTGGGGCACCGCCGACATATTCTTCCCAACTGATTTCGACGCGTTGTGCGCCCTGTACCGAGCCACCGCTCATCACGTGTGGGGCTGCGAGGGTGTAGCCACCGGCACAGTGGCGCCCCCCCCGCCGCCCGGCACCACCAGTAGCAGCAGCGGGGGCGTTAGTGCGGGCGGCAACCTGGGCGACGTGAATGCGGAGCACTTCCGCCAGGGCGCCGTCATTAAGCGCTACAGGGAAATGTTCAACACGGCCACAATTTGCGCCTTCAACCCGATGGTGGATGACTTCGTAAACGCCAGGTGGGGCACACGGGGAGGAACGTGCAATGCGTACAATCGGGATAATAAAACCCGGAGACCCAAAGCTGTTATTCGAAGGATGGATGAACAACGGACCCGGACACCTGGACAACCTGGGCGCTTAGTATTTACTGAAAGCTGTGCGTTACGCGGGGAGGGGTGTACGACAATTACGGGGGATGCACCGCCGAGTGGTGGGCGGCAGGGGTCGGGCAGGAGATATGTCGGTTATAGTTCGGTATGAGGAGGGTGGGGGAGGCGTTGGCAATGGTGGGGTACCTTTTGGAGGGGACGGGGTCACAGGTGGAGGATTGGAAGGTGAACGGACCAGAGGGGGAGGTGAACGAGGGTATGGCGGCAGGTGGTGCTGCGCTGCGATGGGAAATGAAAGAGACCTGGTGTCCCAGCGTTGACCCTCTCATGATTATGTGTACTACATCTCAGGGGCCTACCATACGGCACGCATGGCTCCTTACGCCTCTTCTCCCTCCCCAAACCCGCCTCCCATCTTAACTCCACCCGCCACCCGGAAAAGGTTTTTCTTCGGTGACTCCAAGGACCGCTACCCTCCGGGTCAGGAGCGGCCAGCGCCGCAGGCCTCCAAGCCCCGGATCCCGCAAGCGCCGTCTTCCCTGGTGACTGCCATCAAGGCGCACATCCCGGCGGCTCCGGCGGCAAAGGTGCGAGCCCGCCTGCAGCAGCAGGGGCAGCCGCTGCAGCACCAGCACCAGAACCTCCCACAGCAACAGCAACAGCAGGAACCTGTGCTAGGCGGCAGGCGGCAACGGGGAGGGCTCGACGGCATTAGCAACAGCAATACTAGCAGCGTAAATAGCGACAGTGGTAGCGGCAGCGGCAGCAGGGGTAGAGGGGGCTCTCGGAAATGAGCCTGGGTAAGGGAAAACACCGGGTATGTGGGCGGTTGGTGGAGGTTGGGGTTGGCAACCCCGGGGGCCAGGAGGTGTCGGTAGTATGCAACGCGGTACCGGACTGGGCAGAGGGTTGGAGTCTCGGGCGTTCTCGTCCCGGAAGGGCTGCGCTATCTCTCCGCACAGTTCCTCGCTCCTGTCTATTTGCAATGCTGTGCTTGAAGTACGCCCAGGAAGTAGTTGCGACCCGCGGTAGCAGCAATGCCCGCTGCTAACAGCAGTAGCGCTGTAGAGATCGCCTTGAGCAGTATTAGCCGATGCACCTGGTCGGGCGTCTCGGCTTTGCGCACCATGTGAATTCCCTGGTACGCCGCCAGACCTGAGTGTAAGCCCCATGTGTCGGCACACGCAAGCAGACAAGCATGGCGAAGATGCCAGCATGGAGGAACGCAACAGATGAACCCGATGAATTTAACATGTGCATCCGGGACATGGTATGTATACGTGGCACATGCACATGCACGCAGCTATCCAGCGTCAGCCAGGAGTCATTAGCCGACCCTTGCATCCCGACTGACCCTCACACCTTATAGCTCCTACGAGCGTGTTTCCATGCTCTTTCTGGGGGCCTCTGGTAGTGCCATCACTACTTGTGGGGCGATGTGACTGGGAGCCAGCGTGAGGGGCTTCTTCCCTCCCTTGCCCAACCCAGCAACACGGGATGGTGACACCCTCGCCTTTCACCATCTCTTGACAGTTTTGGCATAGTTTGTACTCGAAAAGGAACAACAGACCCAAACAAGGTAGTCGTGCACGCATCCTGGGAAGGTGGATTTGTGGCCCTCGGGACTTCTGCCTACCCGGCACATCATCATATCCGTTCCTTCTTATGGCCTTTATCCGCAAGAGAGTGGTTGTGTTGAGTCTTTCTATCTATCTCGTTGTTATGTTTGAAAATCCTTTATCCTCGCTCCACATTCACGGCCCCAAGCTTGTCCACATTCACGGCCCCAAACCCTGTGCTGTGCTGTGCTGTGCTGTGCTTGATTCCAGGGCCATTTCCGTATGAGCCCTTGACTTACACAAATAAGCACACAGGATTCAAAGAAACACAGAAACATGGAGAAATGAAAAGAGGATAATAATGGGTCGCAGTGTTGGACGTTTGATGCGCGCTGGACTTTTCACGCTTAGCGCACAGGAACTGACTTCCCTCGCTGACCAGCAGAAATGTGCCGAGCCAAGCAAATAAGACAAGAAGAGTACTGCATAGCACATGATGATGATGATGATGATGATTACAAACTCGTTAGCGCTCGTAAGGCCCATTCCTATGGCATTGGTAGGGACGGTAATGGGTGGGTAAACCCATGGGTGGCAGCCTTACTGTGGTGGGTGGGTAACCGTATGCAGGGGTAACCCTGCCCATCAGTAACCCTGCCCACTATTCGTTTCGTGGATCTTTAGGTTTTTCTTTCGGTGTTTCAATTATGCTGTTCAACTTTTCTATCGTACATGTTTGCTTATTCATTTCCGTGATGCGTGCCCACAGCACGCACCTACAATGCCATCCTGAAGCAAAGTAAGTACTCATAAGCAATATGTGATTGTGGTGTCAAAATGCCCACCGTAGTGAGTGGTTTTGATGCATGACATAATCTGTTACCAAGCATATTGTGCTCATAGTTTGTTATGCAAAATGATGTTATTCGGCAAATTGTATGGAAAAGAATGCGTTATGACGAAATGGAGGTGAAGATGGAACACTGAATGGCCAGCTACTCTGGGAAAGGCCATTTTCGTTGGATCCATAAAGTCCGTATAGAATCCATAAAGTCCATATGGATGGCCAGGATAATCACTTACAGCCTTGCAAATATTTAGAACTAAATATGCCCTGTCAAGATAGACTTATGGATTCCATACCGAAATAATATGGAGGCCATTTTATGGAAAAGGGACGATGGGTTTTATGGAAGCCGGACCCCCCCGTTTTCCCAGGGTGGCACAAACCCAGTCATTATCTGGCGCCCTGCTTATACGAACACGCAGGGACTGAGGCCGCCCCAAATATTGTACTTGCCACCACTGCTGTCGCCAATTAACCCCACGCACTGCTGGCTCCTTAGTAAAATAAATAGCTCCGAAATGAATATAAATCCAGGCTGAGCCCATCCTTCATTTCAGCAACCTGTGCCCACCCTTAATCATGTCTGGCAACAGCAACAGTCATGCCCTGCAGTGCCTCTCGCAATATCACCGCTGCCTTCTGACCTAGTTCCTGACGTAACTGGCACAGTGCCCGCCGACGAGTAAAAATGGCTGTATCATCCAGAGCAATGATACGCGTCATGACGTCCACCTCATGATCCCTTGGTTGCTGCATGAACACATGCTCCTCCCTGACAAGAAGCGGAGGAGGGAAGCAAGGGCATACTATATCCTGGTGGATAGACACGTGAGATTAACATAGGAAAACGCTTGCTCCTCTCTGAGTGAGAGGAATGGGGAAAGGGGCCAGGGTGAGTCTGTATGTTGATGTGATACGGACGCTGCTCTATGTTGGAAGGATGTTTTTTTTGGTGGAAAGACGTTTGTGCGTGCACTAGTATAGCTTGATTGGTCGCACTGGATACGCGCCAAACAAAATTATATAGTTTCCTGAAATCACAATTAACAAGACGACCGTAGCTCCATTGTTAACTCAAAATGCACACACAATCTCTTGCTTGCTTATCTTATTATTATTTTACGTCGTCATAGCGCGGTTTAACGAAATTTCTATTTTATTATTTTGTACCCATGAGCATATGTTGATTTTCCAAATTTGTTAATTTAAAATAACACGTTCTAGTGGCAAAGATAGATACCGACAATGGCGGGGTACGTCGGCGGGGTAACGCCCGACAGCTAACTGGATTTGCTTGTAAATATTGAAGAGTGTAATGAGGCGCACCGAAACCCACTTGAAGAAGGAGTATACGTCTAGAATCTCCCGTGTGGCAATCATTGGAACACAGGTTATCAGAGACGCCAGCACCGTTGAGCTGATCCGTGTCTTCAGGTACTGAGGAAGACAATGCAAGCAAAGGCACCATAAGCTTATGCGCAGTGTTGTATACATGGTAATGGTGACGATGCATGGCAAAGAACGTGGTGGCGCATGTAATGCATGGAAGGGGACCATCAGCAATACTGGGGCTAATCACGGCGGAATTAGGAGTAAGGAAAGGCAGGAGCGGGGGACTTATTAGGGGTTTAGGACCAGAAAAGCAAGGGCATCAGGAATACCGCTGGGCGGGCAGGGTGAATGAAGCTCGTTGCGGTTGTTAGGGTGATGCTACAGATAGAAGAGAAGGGCGCAGGGCTCGTGGATGCATGTATCCCCCCAATGATAAGTAGAGTCATTTATAGATACGCGCCATTCCGCTGCCCTTATTTTGAGCTTTGTTTGCTGCTGTCCTCATCACCTGCTGCTGCTGCTGTGCGCATTTCCTGTATCCACATACCATGCTCACATTGTATTTGGTGAACGGTGCCAGGCTGGAACGGCTGCTGGATGCACCCAGATCACGTGTTGTTCAGTCATTTCAGTTCCATGCATCCTAAGCGCTGCCCATGCTGGATTAACCTCGCTCCGATCATAAGCCTCCATTAGCACTGTAGGGGAAATGTCTTACATACATACCTGGTTGTTGCCGAAGGCGGGAATCAGAGCATAGCTGCTGTAGATGGTCTGCCAGAAGGCCTGTTGCACGAGGAAGCGAGACCAGAGATTACACATACATATGTACACATATATGTATATGTCTTTGGGGTGTTACACTGTGGGTGACTCGCCCTGCTGCAAAGACGAGCACCGCGCGGGGGCCCTGACCGGACCTAGCCACAGCGTAGGGAGGGGCACGTGGCTTTGTATATGTCTGTATAACATCGGGGACGAAGAAGCAGGACTTCAATACCACAAGATGCACGCACAGGGCTCATCAGTCGTGAAATTTCATAACTCACACAGCTCATAGATTCACTAATGCTAAGAAGGCTTCAGTGCAGCAAAATGGGAGTTGTACGGCTCATGCCACAGGGCTACTCAGCTGCATCCCTGGAGTTCATGGGAGATATATGGAGTTCCTCACCGGGTACGGCAGGCCACTGAAGAACTTCACGCGATGGTCGAGGGCAGCCGGAATTTCTAGGTCGCGGCGCTGACCCTTGCCCAGCACTGTCACGTTAATCGCCACCGAGCCGGGCTGCAAGAGCTGCGGCCACAGGCCGCTAAAGTTTCGGATAAGTCCCGAGCCCTTGGAGGAGGCCCACCTCCGCAGGGTGCCCTGTTGAAGGGGAGTGAGACGCGACCCTAAGAAGGCTTCGCAAAGTGCGTACGTACCAATGACGCATTATTAAAGAACGAAGCGCGCAGCAGGGAGAAAATAATGCAAACATTTCAAAGTAAGGCGCTGTATGTATAGACGGAATCTTAGAAACAGCAACCAAAACGAACGTGAAAGCGGAAAGTTAAGGAAGGTAGGAGAAAGAGTGTGTAACAGCCTACCTGCTGGTACCTTGGGAACATTATAAGTAGTAGTGATGTAGTCTCTTACAGAGTGGACGCGACGGAACCCAGCCACAGGATCCCAAACTCGCGCTCCGCCAGCCACTAAGGAATAACGAAGGAAACGAAGACGACAGGGGTCTCACCTGGATGGCAAAGCCCCGGAGGCACTCCCTGGAGTTGCATGGTGAGATAGGGTTGAAGGCCGCCACCAAGGGAGCCCAGCGGACAGGAAATGAGTGATGGAGGCGGGCTCTGCAACCGCGAAGAGGAAGACATGGTGGGAGTGGGGAGCGAGGGCGGGGCGGGGAGAGGAGTGAAGTGTACGTATGCGTGCGTGACATCCGCTGATCGACACGTTTGGGCAGCAGGCAAACGGAGAAGGGTTTGGGCGCACTTGGAAGTGGAAAGGAGCCGGCAGCAGTACCGGCGGACGAGGATGCTCACATGTGTCCAATCAGGTACGGACACCGGAAAACCCCCACTAATCCCCCTCCCGCATGCCCAATCCCTTAATTATCCAAGTGCCCATGCATATGACATCACATCCTATAGATTTTCCCTCAACCCAGCGTCGTCAAAGCCCGGTACATCTCCTCCACGCACCTGACAGTGTTGGCCACGTGGGGGGCCAATGCCAGCAGTTGCAGTGGCGCCGGGGGATCTACAAGGAAACGGCTTCCCTTCCCAATCAGATCTGCCCGATGGACCAACGCAACGATCAGACTGGGCTGAAGCACTCGGGCGGCAGCGTGACAGGCCTGCGCAGGAAGGTTAAGCCAGGGTACAGTACATTTGGCTTGTCTGTGGGCCTCGATATGAACTCGTGTTAACTAACTAACTAACTAACAGCATTCAGGTGCTGCTGTGGCCGGCAGCGATTGATCCATAATAATGTCGGCTCTCGTTGCATGAAGTCTTCAGCATCTATCTTGACAATTTTTCCACTTAAATTGAACTGATCCTTCAAGATCGCAGATCAGTTAATGAACACACACATGCATCTAAATGCATATACGTACACACAGACAAACGGATCCGGACGTCATCGTGACTAACATACTTATTAGTGAACCCAACAAGCTTAGTGCTTTCTAAAACCATTTCCCGAAAGCTGTCCGTGGCCTTTCGGCTTTTGAGCTCTTTCCGACTGCTCTTTGCTTGGTTAATTTTACCGTGTTAAGTTCAGGAACTGCACACACAGATACGCGCACCTACATGATGAAGGAAGCAAGCTGAGGGGCCGTCTGACGACAATAATCCGACCATGTACGCACGCGTTCACACGCAACACACACATCCATCCCCACCCCATCAAGGCCCCTCGCTCAATTCACCGTATCCCTGTCCAGCTCGGGGGAAATGCAGATCAGCATGTCAATAGGTCCCCAGTTCAGTACTGGTCGCATCTGCTCGGGTGCTGATGGCGCGTTCGGGGCTGCACAGAGGTGGAAGGAATGCCTGCGCTGATGAATGGGGGATAATTCTTGCTAAGCAGGGCCGTCGGGTGGGGCTCTTAGCCAGAACGAACTCATATGGGGGTCAATGGTGAGAATCGATCAGGAGATATATATAAAAGCGGGGAACTACGCAATGGGGCTTAGGGTCCGCGCCAAATAAAGTGTGAAGCACTGCTGTGAATGCGAAAGTGAGGCAAAGGAAACTGCAGACTAAACACATAAATGCAGTCCTATGCAGTGCAGGATATAAAGTATATTCTTGTGGCATCCCTTCTGTGGCGTTAAATCATAATCTACTTTTGGCCGACACTGGTACGCATAGTTCATGTGTGTAGGATATATAGGGGGGTTTTGCTTCACCCGTGGCCACTACCTGGCAGTACCTACACCTTCCCCAGTACTGTATTTCAGGGCACCCTCATCCTTTCACCCTCATCCGCGGACTTCTCCGAAATCAGTGATTTTCCCGGGTTCAGCGCCCATCACCAGCATCTGCCGGATCAACTGCGGCATCAATTCCATTCCTGCTCAGCTCGTAGGTAACAGGGAATCTGTCACCGTCCATCCACCCACAACCGGTGGAGAGATCCGTTCAATGTCGGGATCAATCCCGGAACTTCCAGGGACACGCGTATATAGTGTTTGCTTCCAGGCCGCTGGTCAGGCCGCTGGCCTATTCTCAGACCAATTGCCGAATGAGAGGATCGCTGATCCAAGGTCAGTATACACAAGGCGCTTCGTTCGGTTGCATCGCAAAATGTGGCCAAGCCCTGCTGCCTATATAAAGCTCACCAGCTGGGATCGTCGGGTGCGTCCCCCAGCCAAGGTAGCAGGCCGAAGGGTGGTGATCGCTGCCACACCGTCGCCCCCCCTCCCCTTATACCAGAGCTGCGGTTGCTGCTGCTGCTACTGCTGCTACGGCCACTGTCGCTACAGCCATTTTGCGAGGGGGTCATCCAAACGATTTCAGGGACCGTTTGAATGTAGGTCCTGACAGTGTCAACTGCACCGGCCAGCACCTGACAACCGAAAGCCAAAGGTGTAATGAATAAAGGGGTTGAGTCACCATTCGGCACGCAACCGGCGCAAACAAAAACACTGGGTCCCATTGGGGGGGAAGCTTCACCCAGCCCTTCCCACACACCTCGAAGTGGGCTGGCACATCGTTAAATACTGTAACCTTCAGACTGGAGGCGTGCGTGGTGGCAAAGATTGCGCCGATGCCCAACAAAGCATGACCCAAACGACCAAATGATGCAGTAGTGCGACTACGGCAGCAGGGTGCAAGTCGATACATTGTTGGGAGACTTCTAAAGCTTTACAAGTGTTTTGTGTTGTGTGCACTGAATTTACGGATGTACATTCGCTGTATGTCTTTTGATGTGAAGAGGTTAAGAAACCCGCCCGGGGACCCAGCTAGCCCAAGCTCTTCGTGTGTGTCTCGAGGATGTATCGTGCAGGAAGCCCGCATACCAGGAAAATGGATTACTCCCATATTGTCTTAAGTTTAGGAAATCCACAGCTCTGGCTTGACATCCTGCCTCGACTAAGCCATTCCGAGGCAGGCCAGGACCGACGCTGCAACGACATTAACCACCTACCTTCCGGTTCCTATAATAATGTTACAGTCTAGCTATCTCCTTAACCTTGACGAGAAGCGAAAAAATGTACTTGTACATCGCATTGTAATAGAGATTTATATGTGGAATTTGGGGCAGTGACTTGCAATCGCTCCAAAATGCTTCAGTTGGACGCTGCAACGGAAAGTTCAGTTTGCATGCATGTCAGCTGCTTAGGATTATATCCCTCTCAGACTGGTCTGTCAACTACGGCTCTAATGACTCTTGCAGGATGACCACGCACCCTGTTGCCTATACGAGTTCGAAATTAAATGACAAGGCTGAGCACAACTAAACTAACCACAGACCAAGAGAGCCTAGGAACTGTATGTCCTAGCCCTGCTGGAAGAGTGCTGCAGCTACCTTGAACCGAAGAGCCAGGGATGTGACGTTGATCACTGATCACGCATTCTGCAACCTACCACTGGTATATACATATATATATATATACATATAATATATGTATATATAGCTATAGGAGCAGAAAAGTGGCTGGGAATAAATAAACTTTCCCGCCACCAAGCTGTTGGATGTAACAATTATTATTATCACATTTCACATTTAAATGGGAGTATCGTCTGTATTTTTTTCTATCGACTATAGCGCACATTATCGTCTATTAGACGATTGGAAATAATAGATGGACTATAGTTGACATGGACTATAGTTGCCGACTATAGCACTCTGGGAAAAGCCATCCTCCATATTTTTTGTTGGATCCATAAAGTCCATATGGACTTCCATAAAGTCCATATGGACTTCCATAAAGTTACGTATGGAAGGCAACAATACCCAAATATAGCCATGAAAATTTTTTAATTATATATGTCCTATTAAGACAGATTGTGGAAAAATGTTTTTCTGTGACTTGGGGTAGTTAGGCTCCTGGTAGTCCAATACCTTCCATAATCCATTGTCCCCATTCCATTAAGTAAACTGCCTAGTGAAGCACACACATCCATGCACAAATTTGGCCATACCACTCGCAGCATGCATTTTGTTTTAAGCCATATGCCCCTCATAGTGACTTTACTATGATGTGATGTGGTACGACAGTACCTACCCCTGTTACTAAATTGTGATGTCGTACGGCAGTACCTACTGTTATTTCTGTTTGATTCTGGCCCACCTTGCCTTTGCACCTTCAGGAAACCCAAAGCTTACTTTGCATATTTTTCATCAATATCTTTGCTCTCAATGAAGGCCGCAACCCTGCCCAGCTGCTCAAGCTCCTGAACCACATCCTGCTGCACCCTCCATAGGAACATGATGCGTGCACTGGGCAGTCAGGAACCATGGCAACGTGTGGGTGGCCACATTACTTACAGTAGGATGTCCCAGTCCTCCTCCCCATTACCATCCTCGTGCCAAAACGATAAGGATGTTTACATCCCCGTCCCTAAACCCCCTGCCTGTCCCCATCAATATCCCCATCCCCGTCCGACTTCCGACTGACAGGCCACAATCCCTCCCCTCCATCCTCCCCTGTATGGAGTCGTTATCCCCTTATCTCCCCTTTTCCATGTTTTAATGGTTTAGTTGGGAGTATCGAACCAATTTAAATACGCCGGGGTACCCGAGGGGCGCTGCCTCCTGTGACAGCACGTACGAAGCAGGCTGTTTGCGGCAAGCAGGGCACAAGTAGCCGGCGCCCCAGAGGGAGCAGGGGTGGGCGTTAGTGCAGAGAAAATGGCACGTACATGCCTATCCTTCTTTTGCTTGAACCGTGGTGTATGTATGACGAGTATTAGATTTGTTCTGACTCCGACATTGGTTTTCTTACTTGTGGCAGTGTGGATTGCGGTTACTTGCATGGATTGCGGTAACTCTGTGTCTAGTCTTCAAAGAAGTGGCGGACATGTGCAAGTATGCGACAATAACCTTTACTTGCAGCAGTATGTATTTAGATAGTTACAAAATAGAGACCATCATTAGGTAACCATAGATAGGTACAACGTTAGTTAGTTGGTTAGCTAGGAAGCTAGATAGGTGGGCAGAGATACCCTAGATACCCAATCTACACATCATGCATAGCATAGTAATGGTAGGTTCGATAGATGATGCCTAATAATATGATAGGACATGACGCTAATGACAGGCCATGAAGCCGAATAATCACCGAATTTGGAATGCGAAATGGTCGCTTCCATTTGTACCCTCCATGCCAGCCATTGTAACTTTCCATAAAATGCCGTTTCCATTCCATAAAATGCCTTCCATAAAATACCTTCCATAACCTGGTGGCAGGCTTATGGATTCCATACCAAAATAATATGGAGGCCATTTTATGGAAAAGGACGATAAATTTTATGGAAGCCGGGACCCCCCATTTTCCCAGAGTGTAGTTGATGATCGACTATAGTCGGTGTCGTCTATAGTCGATCATCAACTATAGACGAGTCGACTATAGCCGATCATCATCTATAGACGATGTCGACTATAGCCGATCATCAACTATAGACGATGTCGACTATAGCCGATCATCAACTATAGACGATGTCGTCTATAGTCGATGATAGATTAAGTATAGACGATGTCGTCTATAGTCAATGATAGATCAACTATAGACGATGTCGTCTATAGTTGATCAACTATAGTCAGCATCAGCTATAGTTGACAATCAGGCCCCGTGGTTTTCATCCCAAATAAATAAAAAATAATTAAGTCTTTTATATGCTTTTTTAAAAGTAAATTTCAAGAAGCTATGAAATGCAGTACAACTCTCAGGTGAGAATAGTACTGCAATCCCGAAATCTGTGAAATGTGTGTTCTAGAGCTTGTAATAATTTTAATTGTGAACAAAAGAATATATTAAACTGTAAGCATTTGATAGCTTTGGAATATCTTTTGTGGCTGACCATTTTACTGCACATTATTTCTCAGCCAGACCAAAGGATTAGCGACCTGTTGAGAATTAGTAACTTGGGCGAGTCATCCTAGCAGTTATCGGGACGACGAGCAGGCATACGGTACATCCATGCAGTACCGCGGACGAACCAACATCCAAGCATGCTAGTGCGCGCACCTTTCGGCTAATTGGTTAACGGTGTTTTATCTGTCTAGCCATATCATTGAGTGCTAGCTTAAGTTGTGGGTTCGCTGGGCTAACTTTCCGTGACTTCTGCGAACCCGAGCCGGTCAGACTCGCGTTACTATTGCGAGTCTACTTATGCCCATTTCGGGCCGTTCTTTCCATTCCTTTTGACTATCGAATACAATGTAACGTGATCTATCTCATAATATCGCCAAGCTCTATTATGTTCGATAGTCGACTTCTCAACAGGTTATGAGCCCCGGCTAACGTGAGCCGCGGAGCTTGGCATCTTTCGCTCATTCTAGTGTTGATCTTCGCGTTTATAGGTCTTCACAATGGGGAAGGATAAACTGGACGAGCCGCTTGACCTGCATAACTACTCAACTTGGAGACTGCGATTCCAGTTGCTGTGCGCGGAGCTCGGATACAGCCACGCCCTACTTACTGCACCAATTGCGGAGGCAGATGTGGTCATGTCCGACAAGGTCAAGAGCGTGATGGCGAAGAACGTCAAGAACCATCACCTCCAAACCATCGTTCGGGCAGCTAATGCGAAGGCCGCCTGGGATGCTTTGGCGACAACATTTGCGTCCACCTGTAATACGAGAAAGATCGCACTTCGAGAGGAGCTGAGCAACTTCAAGTGGGTCAACACAGAGGAGTTACCAGTCTACATCAACAGAGCCCGACAACTTCAATCAGATTTGCTGGACGTTGGAGTGGCAGTCACGGACCCAGAACTGACGACAATTATCTTAAAAGGTTTACCGCCCAAGTACCACGTGGCTAAGACATCACTTGCGATGCGAGAAGGAGAGCTGGACTTTCATCAGGTTGTGGCGCGGCTCACGTCCTATGAAGCTACGATGGACGATATAAAGGAGTCGTCTGCATTTAGTGCACATGGAGGTGGAGGTACATCAGGACGCAGCTCAGGAAGCAGGTTCGGTGGCGGCAAGTCCAACGTCACATGCCATTACTGCGGGAAGCCTGGGCACTACATGAGGGACTGCAGAAAGCGTCTAGCTGAACAATCGCAGGGAGGCAATGAGCGTGGAGCTGAGGGCAACCAACGCAGTGAGCGGGCGCCAGCCACACCAAGGAAACTGGCGTTTGCACTAATGGACAAGTCGCGGCTGAAGGACTGGCACATCGACACGGGGTCTGAGTGGCATATTACCTACGATGCCTCTGAGCTCCAGAACGTACGCACGGTCAGACCGGAGGAGATCTTCAGCGTCACCGGCTATGACGGCTCCAAACAACAGCCAACACATGTGGGACGGTACACGCTGAAGAGCAACGTGGACGACAATTTGGAAATTGAGCTAGACAACGTCTACGTGGTGCCGAACGCCATGGTAAAGCTAATCTCAGCAGGCACCTTAGATGAGCGTGGTGTCGTTTTTGAGTTTGGAGACGGCAAAGCAGAGGTTCGGTTCAAGGGGGAGACTATACTTCGAGGCAAGAAGGTGGGACGAACCTACGTCATCAGCTATGGCTCGGGATACTCAGCTGGTGGAAACCGCGCATGTGCGGTGACCGGGTCTGGAGACTCAGCGGCAGTGCTGTGGCATCGGCGCTTGGGCCACCTGGGATATTCCAACCTGGAGAAAATGTGCCGGGAGAAAATGGTAACCGGCATGGAGATTGATCGTGCGAGCCTGGAGGCAGCCAGCTCGCAGATCTGTGAGCCCTGTATCTACGCAAAACAGTCGCGTGGACCCTTCCCGTCTACAGGACACAAGGCGGCGAAGCCACTGGGGCTTATTCACATGGACGTCTGCGGCCCCATGCCCGAGACGTCACTTGGAGGATCCCGGTACGTGACGACAGTACTGGATGACTGCACTGGGCTATCTACGGTGGCGTTCACGGAGACCAAGGAAGCCATCGGGAAGAAAGTTCGCACCATGATTGAGGCGCTGGAAAACATGTCTGGCCGCCGCGTCAAGGAGGTGCGCACGGATCGTGGACGAGAGTTCGTCAACAAGACAATGGGCGATTATTTCAGCAACAAGGGGATCATCCACGGGACAACCGTTGGCTACACCCCTGAGCAGAATGGGGCGGCGGAGCGCCTCAACAGAACCCTGCTGGAGAAAACACGGGCAATGCTGGCAGAATCAGGCCTATCGGAGAAGCTATGGGCAGAAGCCTGGGCGACGGCGAATCACGTGCGCAACATCTCGCCAGTCGCTGGCGCCAAGGTAACGCCATATGAGGCGTTCATGAAGGTCAAGCCTGACGTCAGCCATCTCAGGATCTTCGGATGCACCGCCTACGTGCACATACCAAAGGAGAAGCGGAACAAGCTCCAACCCGTAAGTCGGAAGGGCAAACTAGTCGGGTACGACCAGGGTGGGCAGTACCGCATCCTTTTTGACGAGGAGACTGTAGCCAGCCACTCAGCCGTGAAGTTTGATGAGTCCACGGTAGGAGGTGGCAGCGTAGCTTCGGGTGATGAGGAGGACGAGTCAGCGGACGACCAGGAGGAGGCCGCCAATGGTGCTAGTACAGTACCACCGTCAGGGGCTGACGGTGGCACACCAAACAGCTCCGACATGGACTCTGAGATGACGGACAACAATAGTGGCCCATCAACAAGCACGCCGTCAAGAGGACAAGGAAATATGCCGCCGGCCCAGTTTCCAAGGACGCACAACGCGGAACAGCCGCGTGGTGGCGGAGGTGGTGGAGGCGGTGGCGGAGGCGGACAAGCTTCAACAAGTGGTGGCAATATGGCGCCGTCAGCTGACAACAACATTGGAGGAGGCTATGCGGATGTGGAGATGCAGGATCGTCGCTACCCACTACGTGAACGGAAGCGACTGATCGAGTGGCGGCAGCACCCCAACGGTAGAGTATCGTATGGGCGGATCAATGCAGCCATTTCTGGAGATGTGCCGGAGCCATCTACTTATGCGGAGGCTATAAATGGGCCAAACTCAGAAGAATGGAAGCGCGCTATGGACGAAGAAATCGCGGCGCAGCTATCCAACGGGACCTGGGAGCTGGCAAAACCACCGGAAGGCACGCGTCTACTACCCTGTCGGTGGGTTTACAAGGTCAAGCGTGGGGCAGACGGAGGGATCGAACGGTTTAAAGCACGTTTAGTGGCAAAGGGCTACGAACAGCGGGCGGGGATAGATTACGGAGAACTGTTTGCTCCGACAACTCGCTCAGCTTCACTTCGTGCTCTGTTGGCGGTGGCAGCGACTAAGGGGATGCCGATCCACCAGCTGGACGTATCTACAGCCTTTCTTAATGGGGAGCTGGAGGAGGAGCTCTGGATGCAGCAGCCGCCAGGTTACGAGTCAGCAGATCCTACCCAGGCGTGCAGGCTAAAGAAGTCTATCTACGGGCTGAAGCAGGCGCCGCGCTGCTGGTACGTCAAACTGGTGGCGGCGCTGGACAAGCTAGGATTTAAGCCGTCGCAAGCAGATCCAGCTTTGTTCATCAAAAAGGACGAAAACGGCATCGTCTACCTGCTAGTTCACGTCGACGACATTATCACCACGTCCGACGACGAAGAGCTTATTCGCAAGGTCAAGGATGCAGTCGGGAAAGTCTTCAAAATTCGAGACCTTGGCGAAGCAAAAGTATTTTTGGGGATGGAGATCAGCCGAGGAGAGAACGGCGAAGTAAAGCTATCACAGCGCCGCTACATCGAGGAGCTCCTGCAGCGACACCAACTCGTGGATGCAAAACCGCGATCAACTCCACTACCTCCGGGCTCTAAAGTGCTACCAGCAGAAGAAGGGGACATGGAACTAAAGGACAGCTCAGATTACAGGACGTTAGTGGGTGAGCTCAACTACCTGGCGACGAGCACTAGGCCAGACATTGCACAGGCGCTGAGCGTTTTGGCGCGCTTCATGGGAAAGCCCTCTAAAAGTCACATGGGGCTGGCTCTGGGCGTTCTGAGGTACCTGGCAGGCACACGGGAGCTTGGATTATGCTTTGGCGGAGCTGGAGAGTTTGCGCTGGAAGGGTACAGTGATTCTGACTGGGCAGGCGACCCAGCTACCAGGAGATCTACAACAGGCTATGTGTTCAAGCTAGGAGGGGCAGCAATCAGCTGGAACAGTCAGCTGCAACGTACGGTGGCAGCTTCGTCTGTTGAGGCGGAATACCAGGCCACGTCGGCAGCCGTGCGGGAGGCACTCTGGCTTCGGAAGCTAGCGGGAGATCTGGACCTAGGAACCGGAGCTATTGGGATCTGGACGGATTCTCAGGGGGCGCTTAGTCTCGGGAACAACCCGATTACATCGGTCCGTTCCAAGCACATAGATGTGCAGCACCACCTAGTTCGAGAGCGGGTTTCTAGGGGTGAAGTCGTGCTATCCTACTGCTCAACGGAGGAAATGGTGGCGGATGTTTTGACGAAGGCACTGGGGGAGATTAAATTTAAGAGGTGCAGAGAGGCGATGGGATTGGCAGAATAAATCTGCGGGTTTTGCCCATCCCTAGGTTGCTTGTGCTTTTGCAGTGCGCTAGGGGGCACTCATTATTTTTGGAGGTGCCAGAGGGCGTTCATGTTTTCAGGCATGGCCATTTATCTTGCGAACGTTTTGTGCTAGGTACGTCTCGAGGGGGCGTGTTGAGAATTAGTAACTTGGGCGAGTCATCCTAGCAGTTATCGGGACGACGAGCAGGCATACGGTACATCCATGCAGTACCGCGGACGAACCAACATCCAAGCATGCTAGTGCGCGCACCTTTCGGCTAATTGGTTAACGGTGTTTTATCTGTCTAGCCATATCATTGAGTGCTAGCTTAAGTTGTGGGTTCGCTGGGCTAACTTTCCGTGACTTCTGCGAACCCGAGCCGGTCAGACTCGCGTTACTATTGCGAGTCTACTTATGCCCATTTCGGGCCGTTCTTTCCATTCCTTTTGACTATCGAATACAATGTAACGTGATCTATCTCATAATATCGCCAAGCTCTATTATGTTCGATAGTCGACTTCTCAACACGACCAGGTTAATAGTTCATTAAAATAACTAATTAACAATCTTATCCTTTGTCAAGATGCATGGTCAAAATACAGAGGCGGCTCAGTCAACTTGAGCAATGACTGCTGCGACCACAGAATATATTGCTGCTTCTTCAGGAAAATATTGGCCATTTCCTGTATTAGATTAGTAATGTTGCTACAATGAAGGTTATCATGAATTGCTCTGTGGCGGCTCCTCAGGGACAACAATTCCATTAGCTCGCAGCAGGAGGACTGCACAGGATAGAGCTACACATATCAACTGAGGTATACCTGAAAATCGTATGGACTCTTGCTGGTATCTGACCTCCCAACACCCTGCTGGTATCTGACCTCCCAATGAACCTTATTACCACTTCTGCTGTCCCCAAGGAAATGACAGCAAGGAAATGACAGCACGCAGATCACTTTTAAGAAAAAGAGCAGGTGTCCTTTTGCATGCAGCCTCCTAATGAGTTCTACTGTGGGCATGCAGCTAGCTGGTGAGTTGATTGGTTGGTTGGCCTTACAGTGTAAGCCATTCATAACTAGTTCTTTACTTTGCAAATACAGGATGGAAGTGCCATGTCTAGCAGCTGTGGCAAGTATCAGATCTGCCCTCCTGCCTCAGTAATCAGCTGCAGGATGCATGGGGGCTGCTTACAAGCCAACTGGAGCTCTAACTGGCAAGCACATGCTGTTAAATCTCAGGCCATTGCATGCAGTAGCATAAGTGTGTTTTGTGAAGATGGGACATACAAGGGCTAGGAAGAAATAATAACCCCTCTGAACCCCTATTTCCCTGACCTCCCTCAGGAGACCAGGTGCACCTTCTGAGTCGTATGGGTGCATTCCCTTGGAGGCAGTCATTGAGCGTGTCTGTATTGTCTGAATTCCAAGACAGCTTGCAGAAAAGCATGGTTCTGCTAGAGTAGCAGGAACAGATGCTAGGGATGATGAGATTATGTCAAACTTTGTCTAATGGGAGACTTCATATCTTAGCATCATGTACTACTGCACCAGTGTTACGATGGTGCAACTTAGATAGAAACGTTCTGTGAATCCCCAGGTTGAATCAGGACTAGCGCAGACTGATGGATAGCAGCTGTCATGGATGCTGAGAAGTACCAGGCATTGTGTTATGGGGCTGCACAGCTAGCAAGTAGCAGAGGATCTAAGTATTGCAAGATGAGACATTATATTACTTGTTGTTTGCTATGTGAGGTTTTGAGGCAAATCCATATGCTTACTGCATAAAGGTGTATATACTTGTGGTGCATGATGACAACATCTTATATGTAACTGATCTGATGGATACAACTCATAAATTGACCCTAATTCTCCTGGATCCAGCAACTATTTCAGTATCATCTATAAATATCAGCTATAGTTGAACCGTCTATAGTTGAATCGTCTATAGTTGAATCGTCTATAAGACGAACCATCTATAGTTGAATCGTCTATAGTTGATTCAACTATAGACGAACTATAGTCGAATCAACTATAGACGATAAAAAAATCGTTTAAAAGCATCGTCTATTGATCGACTATAGTTGAATCGACTATAGTTCGTCTATAGCTGCTCTCCCAAAATACAGACGATCGCCCTGGTTGGGTGAATGTTGCTGACCCCATAAGTCTGGTCCATGATGTGGTGCTCAACTTGCTAGCTTGCTTTCCACCAAGCTCATCGGCAGGAACTTAGGACACTACTGAATCATCATCCATGGCTTTCCATCCAAAAATCACTGGTAAGTATGTATGCTCGCTACATTAAGGCTTTATATTTCATAAGCTATATTGAGTCACCAGCGTGAATTTTCGAGCAGTGCTAAAATACTAGAGAGCAGCGGCTAGAAACCAACCGACACTACTGGCTGGGCGAGCAGCAGCTAGCAGCTAGCTTACTGCCCAATTTGCACCGGAAAGTACACGAGCTCCCACGGTCATTCAATAGAAAAATTTCAAATGACAATATTAACGGGCAGTATTTTTCAAAGCTCGCTTGAAAGCTTGGCCTTGCCTGCTACCGTACCCTTTCTTGGAACGCATAGCTCTGAATCCGGAAACAAGAGAATTCCAACGTTATAACCTTTTTTGTTAAATCCTCTAATCATTCACCGATTCATTTTTTAGTTACACCACCCGCTTGCTGAGTTTATTTTGGTCTTATCGCAGAGGCCGTGCGTTTTTGCCTGTTCTGGGACCAATCCTGCTTTGATTGCCATGCTCGCATAATAAATTAATAGCCAATAGTTTGTTGTTTTCATGTAAGTATAAATCATTTCGGTTTGTGTCGGAATGCTCGCTACCGGGGAATCGGCGGGCAATGGCGAGCCTGCTGCTCGGCGGTTGCCTGGTCCAGTCACTTACTGGTACTACGACTTGGAGTACATAGATGATTACTTGGAATAGGTAAGCGCAGAGAATCATAAGATCTTTTCCATAATACAGCAGAGTTATCAGAGCACATTTTGTTCACAGACAGGTGGTATAGCCCATAAAATCAAAGGGTTTGGTGCACTGTGAGATCGCAGGTCTCTTTCTTCATTTAACTGTTGAGTTGCATACCCATACCTGATGATCCCTGACCATTAGCATCAGGGTGCTACAAACACTAAGACATAATCTGGACATAATGATTGCTAAAACAGTTACCAATCAGTCTCCTGCTGTCTTTACTCTGGTACACTTTTGTTAGATGAGTTGTTGCTAAAATGCACGCAGTCAAGAGGTTTTGCCAACGAAGTTCTTCGGACTGGCCTGTCACGCCCGATTACCGCCCAGCGAACATACTATATGCGAAACACTCACTACGTAGAGCTTGCTGCTATCTGCTGCAGGTTGTGCCTGGTACCGCCTGGCCACGCCATGTAGGTAACAGACACATGGGCTTACTCATGTACAAATAGTGTGATTTCCATGCGGCGCACACATTACTGTCGCAATAAGCCAGCATGGCATCCACCCTGATACACATCTAGTGCATGACAGCACTCTCAAGTGGCTGCCTTAACAAAACAAATAAACGGAAACAACAAACCAAAATAAAGTCCAGCAACCTTCTTACTGTGTATCAAATTTGCAATGATTCTGTGTATGCCAGCCCTGCCTTGCCACCTCCACTTACCAACTGCATATGGCTGTTTTAATCCTACTTACGATACCCTCCTATAGTTCACACTTCCCAAGCTTCAAGACGACAACTCTTTTCCAACCTGCGTAATCGTATGATTCCAGGCAAATGGATCTTGATGAGCTCACTCCTGCTGCCCTGACACTATTCCAGTTAAGCAGTGCAAACTATCCCCCTACCTGATGCCGGAACGGCAAAGTTAAGGTATTCGCATGTCCCACAGGGGCGGCCCTGTACAGGTCTACAGTTCCAGATGCCAGCGCTCAATCCTTCCGCTCAGACCTGCCTCTGCTGACGGCCAACGTGACTACTCATAGTAACCGCTTTTCCAGCTGGTCAAACGCAAATTCAAGCTCGTCCTCTGACACGTACTCCCCCCGCCGGTACCTTGCAACAATACGGCGGCAGTACTCCAGAATCTGTGAATCCTGGGCCCGCAGCCTCTCGCGGGCCTCTGCGATAGACTCCTCGGCAGTCCGCCGCAGACGTTCTCGTGCCTGTTGGCATCGTGAAATAGATTGTCCTGAGACATCCGAGACGTATTCGGCCAGCCAGAGGACAGCGTGAACCGCACAACAAGCCATGACCATGACTATCCATCACCAGCTAAGGATGTACTAGCAAACGTATGTCAGGCGGCAGTTCAGACTGCAGGGCGCAAAGACTAATGCTAGGAGACTTACAATATGCACACCCAACATGAAAAGGCTTGGGATAATTGGGATACGGGCTACAGCATGACCCAGGGCGTCTGCATCACGGAGCAGCTATCTGCCTTAGCACCACACACAGCAGGCCAATCCTCGTGCTTTTGTGCATGCCCCAACCGCCCACAGCGGGCGAATGGGAATATCCAGCCTCAAGACCGAGTTGCACGCTTCACAGGGACGTCTCTCCATTTGGTTTGCTGTTACGTTACCCTAACGCACTGACCTGCAGGATGCTCTCCGAACGAGAACCTACGGATGCGCCCCGTTGCACCAGCCGATCTCTCGCTGCCGCAATGCTGTCCTCCGCACTGAGGGCCGCAAGCTTTCCCATGCGCTGCGCCTCCACCTCCGCCTGCAAGCTCCAGCGGGGGTTCCCTCTGCTTTAGCGCCGCGGCTAAGCACGTCGCAATGCAATTTGTACACTACACTGGAATGGGTAGCCTTGCCCTAACTTCAGGTGCCTAGTCGGCCCAGAGCCGAAGAGGTTAAAAGCCCTTCATACCCTAAAGCCCTAACAGATACGATTGCCGCACATAAAGTGACGACGAGGAATGCTCCTTAGCACTGAAACTTCATCCCAGCCCCTCCATGAAGAGCATCGGGCTGCCCGAACAGATGCGCACCTGCCGCACCCGCTGCTGAGCCTCGGCAAGCGAGCGCTCCCATGGCAACTGGTATCCACCGCCATTACCGTACAATGAAGTGCTTGGCATATCGGGCCAGCTGGCAGACCTGCTAGCGGAACCAGTGTCTGTTAAGCCTTGTCCCAGGCCCTGGCTGCCCCTGCCAAGTAAGTCCACCAGCTCGTGGTGCTTGTCGCCAATGAGCGACGCAAGTCTGCCTGCATTACGAATGGATCCGACGGAGGAACTCCGGGTGGGATAGAAAACGTGGGATAGAAAACGTAGGACAGGTAAAACGTAGCAAGGAAGAACTGAGGCCCACGAGACTGGCTTACAGTATACAAACTGTGGAAACAGGAGGCCATCTTCAGCCGCAGCGGAAGCCTGAACTTCGCGTAGACTGGCGGCTTAATTACAAAGCGTCAGAAACCCGATCTACGGGTGAGTTCCTGGACATTAGCCGATGCATTTCACTGCGCAATGCTCATATCCTGAAGCCTGTCATAGCATAAAATGGCAAGTCGCATCTTTCAATCGCTCTCTTGAGTTGCGTACGTGGACACATAGCCCCTTCCTAGCACTGGGACTGCCGACCAAGTATATATACATGAGACGCCTTATACACATACATACGAAAATACGCTCCGCACCCATATGTTTCCAACCCACCTGCCAATGCGAAGTTGGCCTGCGCCTTGGCGTTGCTCTTGTCAATGATCTCGCGTAAGGAATTCTTCTCCTGCACCAGGTTCCCCGAGTTGGAACGGAAAAGCACACAAAACGTCCCAACACGAAAAAGCTTTCGTCCAAAAACTTCTACTACGTGGCGGCGCAGCTTGCGTGACTATGCCAGCACCGTCTCAGGGGAGGTCAAGGACTTGAGATGAGACGAAAATCCTATAACACTCAGCAGAGGGACATGCAAGTCACGGGTTGCAGCTGTCCATCATTTAATTTTTGTAGGCGGTTAGGTAGATGACTTAAATGAGGTGCGGATAGGCAGGCAGCAGAAAGCAGCATTGGACAGCATGTCATGGTCCTCAGCGCCTGAACTCTCGTCTGCTCCCAGCCCACCTGCAGCACCATCTTAGCGGCCCCCTCATCCCCAGCCTTGATCTTCTCCAGTGCGAGATCCTGCTCCGCAAAGTTGGGGCATCCAATAATGAATTAACGCCAAACAACATAATTGATGATGAATTACTTGTAGTGACGATAGGTGGTCGAAGTAAACCAACAATTTTATTGGGCACGGCATGCATATACAAGAGATTAGGCCGTTGGTGATTTTATATCCGCGACCATACACAACAGTACACATTTAGCACAATCCGGTCCATCTCCTCATTACCTCCAGCAACTTGCTCATATCAGTTAGCCGCACACAAGTCTTGGCGCACGACTCAGCTGCGGACAACGGGCAGAAAATTCAGGGTAAGAATGTGCTATTGCTTCTGGGGAACGCCCCCCCATCAGCAATGTGGAGCGGTTTGCCTGCAGAACTTGGACAAGATGTTGCATGGTGCAGCCCATGCCGCAATTTAAAAACTATCTGCCGCTTGTGCCAAATGAATATTTGTCTAGATCAGACCACCGCGGGTGGCAGCGCCTGCCGCGCACTGGGACCTGAAGGCCGTGCTGGCGCGATTATTGCTGGATTCAACCCTTGCCGTCACGGTCTTTCGTCTTGCTAAAGGGTCCGAATTGTCAGCATTCCGTGTGTTCGACGTCAACCAGATGCACCCTCGAGGACTACTAAGGGGTCTGTTGCCAAGCTGTTCACAGCGTTTTCACAGCCTTCCCCGACCGGCCAACAGTCATCCTCGGGTGTACATTCATGCCGGGGCCCAATAAAACGGACTTACCCGTTCGCACGGCTTCGTCACGCTCATCTTCTAGAGCCTTGAGCTCCTGCCGAAGCAAATCCAGTGTAGCTTCGCGCTTCTGAGCAGTTGTATTTGAACCGTAACCTTGTTGGAAAATGGGACCGAAATTTAGTATGTCACGTCAGCTGCAAGTTTTAAATTGAGCCCCATGAACAAGCAAGAATGAGAATAATGATGCACCAATGCGGTATTTAAACACGATGACTGACGGCAAGGCAAGGCTCCAAGCTTTTCATACGGGTACCTGACTGGCCCGCGTGAACGAAAACACTTGATCGCAGTTCTCGACTCGCAGTTTGCGTAGCCTGATGCAGCATGTCTCCACCGCATGGCTTGAGGCGCAATTTCGGAAAAGCTGCGCTTGCACATCGGAAGGTGCCGGTCCAAGGCGATCGGCTAGCCTTATGTATACTACTTTGTGTTGCAAATTGCATAATTGATATAATGGTTTCGCCTGGCGGCCTTCTAGCCTTGCTTCACCCAGTCGGCCGGGGGTAACCTAATTCACTCAGATGTGTCTCAAACAAACAGGAACGGTCGTAAGTGCTTAGTACTCTATATCCATAAAGCATTAAATGTATCGTTTGAGCAGAGGCGAAACACTGTAATATTAAGCGTTGTAATAAGCGATGGTTCTGGAGCGGGAATCCAGAATAATTGACGATCTGATTCAACCACATTAGCATGGTTGGGGCCCATCTTAGCAGATATATTTGTTAACTTATGAAACGAAACCATAAATTAAGAATGGAAAGGAATTGAACTAAAGGCGAGTCGTGCGCGTCACTACTACGTTCATAGGTGTGTCGGGAGAGGAAAGCAGGGAAGTCAGCACGAAGGCAGCTATGCCATCCGAAGCCCATCAAGGACACGAGAAACGGAAATTTTCATAGAAAATGGTCACCTCTTCCTACCATCCCGTACCAGCTACCAGTGTCCTACCCAGACGTACCCCGCAACTTCGCTCTTTAAGGGCCTCGAACGATGATCTCTTGTCCCACACGCCATGCCAGAAGTTTAATTGCTCATTTAAGACATGAGGTGCACATAAGTATTTTAGCATAGCAGATGAGATACCTCAGAAGCACGGCAGCGGCACGGTGGCCCATGCGATACGACTCTTGAGTTGGCTATTCCGGATCCGGGACATTTCAAGCGAAGGACGGCCACTCTGGGTTACCCGGATGACTCCTCACCGGACAAAGTGCACCACGTGACAATCAGCACGCTGCAGACCATGGAGTATCTTATATCGGGGAGCGAAAATCTGGGCTGGCTTCAGGGCATGGCCAGCTATAAGGTCACAACCTTGAACCGAGAACTGTTGCCCCTGCTGGATAGGACGGAGGTGCTGCTCAGGAGCAAATAGCTTACCGGTGGTTGGCAGCTGTGGATGCAAAGGTGTGGGAAACGTTCTATGCAACACCCTCTGGAGCTTCCCAAGGGAGGGCGAAGACAGGACAAGTGGTGCAGCATTGGAAAACGTATACATTACGTGAGGGGACAGTTTGGTTTGGGCCTTGGCCTTTACGGGAAGATTGTGACCATGGCGTGGCAGTTGGGGCACTTCAGGCCGTGCTTCTGGAAGAAACAATGCACGTGCGCTTAACAATCATCCAGAGGAATACATATGATGATGTGATCGGCATCAGGTTGCAGTTCTATGCGGCCGGTTTGCTTTTGCTGCGTGGTGCACGCACAGGAGGGCCTCAGTAATGGCCTCATGGCACCTTCAGTGTGAGGACGGGTAGCTCTATCTGGTAGCTTGCACGTGGTAATGGGTCGAGCGCATTACAACTGGCAACTGCAGTTTTTGTCCCGATAACAAGCCAGACTTCCGTCAGCTTGTCAGGAGCAGCCATACTAAATTGCGACGTCACGACACAATGATGCAATGGATCACGTCTAAACAATGTTTGCCTAACTTGAAAATATTAACAGACAGCCAAACACTCGTCTTGACTATATACGGTGGATGGCTGGTGCCGCTATGGGTCAGGATACCCTAAGCCAATAATCGCCCTCATACCATACCGCAACCAACCAACCGGAGTAATGCAGCCGCCAGCACCGCCAGCATGACCCCCGACATGACCCCAGTCAGGACACGGGGAAGCCAGCGGCTCGCCCAGTAAGGACTGTCGGAGCCCACCCCGCTCCTGCGGCAAAAAACACCCACATGGCACGAATGGCACACGAAAGTACCATTGGCGTCCTAGTAGAATAACGTCAATCTAAATAAGAACAGCACAATTAACCAGGGGTCATGCTGCTGAAGTCCGGTTTCCACCATCTAGATTCCAGGAGCCGGCAGGTACCTGGTGGATGCACGCAGGCTGCTCGAGCTCACGGCAAATGTCACAACCCAACTCACCCCAATACCAGTCCTTGCAAGAATGCGCGACCCGGAAAAAGGAATGTCCTTATTGTCTTAGGTGCATGCGTTGGAGAAGATGATAACACCCACCTTATCATGTGGGCTCGCTTGAAATAGTTGCGACCCGCGGTAGCAGCAATGCCCGCTGCTAACAGCAGTAGCGCTGTAGAGATCGCCTTGAGCAGTATTAGCCGATGCACCTGGTCGGGCGTCTCGGCTTTGCGCACCATGTTAATTCCCTGGTACGCCGCCAGACCTGAGTGTAAGCCCCATGTGTTGGCACACGCAAGCAGACAAGCATGGCGAAGATGCCAGCATGGAGGAACAGATGAACAGATGAACCCGATGGATTTAACATGTGCATCCGGGACATGGTATGTATACGTGGCACATGCACATGCACGCAGCTATCCAGCGTCAGCCAGGAGTCATTATCCGACCCTTGCATCCCGACTGACCCTCGTGCCTCGGCGGCTAATGCACGTTCCGGCTTCAAGCTTACGTATTAACCCCACCTGCGATGGCCGCTCCGATACCGCCCACCAGCACCGCCTGGCGCACCCAGGTAAGGAACGTGCGCTCGTTTGCTGTGTTCGTCCGTAAGGCGGGCGGCCGAGACCGGCCCAGGGGAGACCGTCGCAGGGGATAAGCAAGGTTTCCACCACACACACGTTATCCTCAGTGAATCTTCACTTTGACAAAAGTGAAAAATTGTAACGCACAGACTCGATGCGTGCTCGAGTTTGGTTGGGTCTCACCGAGGTAAACCTTAACATCAATCTGCCGTGTGAGTGCCACCACCGGGGCCATATTAATAATAAAAGGCAACCCAGTGCAACCCGACTGAGAGTAGGAGACAGCAAGAGAAACGCACGGCCTAGGAGGGCTTGTCCACCTTACTGAAACGGATTCTACAGATCATGAAACTTTACCTCTAATCAATAATTTGCTTTGCTAATTTGCAAAGGTAGTAATGACTATTGGACCTCTACTGGATACTTCACAACCCGGATGGAAGCTTGCTTATGACCCCTGGGTCGTGGCGAGGAAGCCTCAACCCCGTTCTGCACCTTTGCTTAGCAATATCATCATGTTTTTACGATGTTACACACACACAAACGTAACGACGATTTATGAAGCTCTTTGACAGTAGGATAATTTTAGTCTAGGCTACTTTGTCGCTAGCCCCGAAGCTGGCCGAAGCACTGCGAGACACCAGGGATCTAAATTATATCACATGAATCATCGCCCTGCAACCAGGGGTCACCTGACCCCTGCTGCCGGCAACAGTGTGTTCAGATCTGAGCCGGCTCTGGTTCAGGTCAGCTCTGGTTCAAGTATATAAGCACGGAGACAGATGTAAACGTCTTCTAAGTTCGTAGATATCATTATAAGTTCACTGGCGCGTGTAAGGCCAAACGAGCTAGGAAACAAAAAGGGCCTTCAAAGGAAATGAGATGAGACGAGTAAGCCAAGTAATAATAAATCTAATCCAATAATTCCATCCTCCGTTAGCTTGCAAGGCCACGAGCCAGAAGACGTCGTAGAACGCCTGAACTCAAAAATTGAACGAAGGTTGATAATAGGAGAGGTATGGGGCCATGCCCAAGCCATGGGGACCCCTCCCCTTGGGCAGGTCCATTTGTACCCTGGCCGCCCCCCCCCCTGGGTAACCTTAAAAGCTGCCCGAGCGAATTTTTTAGGAATAATTTTTGCCGTAGCTGCCTCACGGCCCGCAGACACCCGCAATGTATTAGGGAAGGTCCATAAAAGGACCGCGGCACTGTGCGCCAGCTTATTTCGCGATTCCGGACCTGCCCAGGCTGCACCCGTAACGGCTGTACAGCACGGTATCCCGTCATGAAACACGTTATTGTTTATATAACAAAATAGAAAAAATATTTTTTTCCTTCTTATTATTTATGTAGGGCGGTTTGAGGTCCCTGCCGTGCAACTCCGTTACCCTAAGTAAAAAATCATGTAAGAGAATAATTAATTAAACAACGTAGAAAGAAGTGGCGACGTGTCAAAGTAGATCCGCGTCAGCCTGTAGAGTTCAGCCTAAAGAGGCTAACTGTGTCGTTTTGCGGCATCCGGGGATAGCAGGAGTTGCCTTCTTTGCAATATTGGGACGAACTGTTCGGACCACACTGATACCCCACCCAAATGGAGTTTAAAAACCCGACACCCAAACATCGACCATATCTGATTGACCTGAAACTTTGGCACTTACATAGGAAGAAAACAGTATCCGTGTTGAGCAGAGTGTTGAGCTCAACATTCTGCCACCAAACACAGACACATTCCAGAGTCGTGAGGTGTGTCACGGTAAGCAAACCCAACAACAAGCCCTTTCCCAAAGGCATCTACGGTATGTAAATAGCAATTTGCACTTTTCCAAAGAATATCTCTGCAAGCCTATTACCTTAGCCCTTTAGCTAGTCTGCTATCCAGAAATTCCCCCACCGCCGCCAGAGCCACGGCCTGATACGTATTGCACATCTGTCAGGCCCCAACGGTGCTCTGTCCCCAAGGCACCGCCGCCACCACCATCACCACTGAGGCTGCCACCACCTCCACCACCGGAACCTCTGCTGCCACCAATTCCATCGCCGCCGCCCGGCCAGGTCCCGGTCTGGTCTATGCCCAAGGCACCAGTTGCTGAAGGACACCGGCAAGAACAACATATCAGGTCACAACCTGACACCACATGCCTGTCAGGGCCCCATAGTCCCTGACCTTTCCCCAGGCCACCGTCGCCACCACCACCGTATTATCCACAGTCTCATTGATTGGCCCTAAGTATTCGTACTCAGCGCCCCGGCTAATATCAATGGCATCATTGGGTGCCTCAACCGCTTCACCAGTAGCGACTGGCTCAGAATGTACGGGCTTCGGGGGCTGAACTTGTACAGGATCTACCGATTCGGATCTATTTTATCATGTCACCGATTATTTCTACGTTATTCAATTAATGTTTCTTTTACAGGATCTTTTACTTTCATTACTGAACTTATAAATAGCCGAGTTGCGTGACAAGGACCTGCCTCAAATCACTCGACATAAATAATAATAAGGAATAGAAAATATTTTTATAGTTCATAATCTAAACGGTAACGTATTTTGTGACGGGATACCGTGCTATACAGCCGTTACGGGTGCAGCCTGGGCAGGTTCGGAATCACCCAGGCCTTTTTGACGACGGAACAACTGTCCTCCTATCTTTTTCTTTTCTTTCTGACGTCTCTCATTGTGCGGTCCATTGAATCTCCTGGTTCGTACGATTATCACGAGATGTACGACGACAGTTAAGCGGATATGCAGTGCACCTGCACCATGTGATAGTAACACATATACACACGGAAATATATACACGGAAATACAGCCTCATCTACCATCGCCTGAGTGCCTGCATGCCAGTTTCTCGACTGGATACTTTTCAGAAGTCGACTGTTTCCTCAACCAGTTAATCAGAAATCTTTTCAACATGCCGACAAATATCACAGCTGTCATGTGGGCGCAGATTGCTACCGTTTCGATAAGTATAGTTACGCAACGAAAGTTCTCTTCCGATATTATAGGCTTATGATGTGGTTTATATGCACACACCATGAATATATTATTTATATCGATTTAATTTATTAATTTATTTCGCGAGCGTGCCGGCTACAGAGCCAGATGCAAAACGGCGACCGTTGTGCCCTTGGTTAACCACAATCTACAATATCATCCTACGAAACCAGCCTGCACGCCAGCACAACGTCTGAGCAACTGGGTCACGAGAACCTGCTACCATGGGCGTAATCAAAGCGGCTGTGGCCTTGGCGGTTGTATACACCGGCTTCCGTGTTGCGGAAACAAGCCTGCATAGGCTTATCGATGCCGCCGCCGCATTATGGTCCGTGGCCCTTGCATTGGGCAAGGTCGCAGACGTGCTATCGCATCCCCCCGGATCTGTGGTGTACAGCGGGCCTCCCACGTGGTGGATTCGCGTCTGGAAACTCTTGACTTTGGGCCCAATGCAAGCCCTAATCGCCCCGGGCTCCTTCACGCGCTCCTACGCACTGCTAGTGGCCCCCGCCCTGGCGGTGGCGGTGGTGGCTTGCCTAGCCCTCTTGGTCCGAAGCAATGCAGTCGCGCAACTATTAAAAGCGTTTCTGGAGTGCTGGCGGGGCTTGCTGGCGGCGGGGGCATGTCTGGTGAGCGCACATGCGCATCTAGGACACGTAGTCGTTCAATGCACAATCTCCATGAAGATGGTGGAAGTGACTGGGCTGGGTTGGTTTGAGAAAAGCCAGCTCGTGGAGGTTGGGGCCTGGCAACGGATATCATCAAGGCAGGCGAAAGCTAAGCATGGTGGAAAGGTGTTATGCACCCGCCTCTCACCTCCGGTTACACCTTGTTGCTCGTTGTCGACGTGACTGCAGGTCGCTGCGCTGCTACTGGATGATGCAGTCCGCGCCTATGTCCACGTGGGCCGCATGTTTATTGCCACCTTGCGCGGCAGTGCCGCCATGCTGCTGGCCTTCTGCGGTCTGGTTGGGTTGCTGGGGCCGCCAGGTGGGAGGCATGATTGTCGGTATTGCTTCGTATCGGTGTATTTTTTTACTACCATCATACGCGCCTAAGGAAGTGTGCCGGACGCACCCTCTATTCCCTCAATTATCTATGTCATCAAGACGAGCGTGATTGAAATCCTTCATATCTATTTAATATTTATTCATCGAAGAGTTTACACTTTGTTGTTGAGAACCTCTGCGTCAGATCTTCCACCTCCACCGCGTCAGATCACAATCACCACCAACAGAAGCGCATCTCAAGGACGCTACAACGATCAAAACCAACGGCACGCCCCTACCACCCGCCCCGTGCAGAGTCTGGGGGTTTCAGCTGGGACCAGACAACGGAATGGCTACGGGCTCTAGGCCTTATGGCTGCAGCTGCCACCTCGGCCATAGGCGGTAGCACGCTGATCTTGCACAGCAACGACACAGGCCAGAGAACAGTGCTTTCAGCGGCAGAGGCGGTGTCGGCTTCACCCCTCTCAAGTCCGACGCCGACGATGGCGGCAGTGACGGCGACAATCCACGACACGGCTCTCACACAGGTGATCACACAGGGCCTGGGTAAGGGCCGGGGCTTTAAAGAATAATCCACGTATTTGGGTACAGAAGCTCAAGGGGGAGGAGGATTCCGAGGAGTTTGTTCCTTTTGAGTTCACGGTTTCATGAAAATGTCCCTTCCAACAGGCAGGGTATTAGGGTCCCCAGGTCTCGCTTATGGATTACGCCAAGACTCGCAACTCGCAAGAACCTACCCGGGAGGGCTGCGGTTTAGCGGTACGAGCCTGAGGTTATGATCCAAATGAGGTTATGCCCGTTCGCAGGGGGATGTGCGCTTCTTACCTGCCTTATCATGCAGCACGGGATGGCGACGCGCTTGCGCTGCACCGGGTGTTGACGGTTTCGGTGCAGTACGTACTTGGAAAGAAACTACAGGCCCAAATAAGCCATGCTTGCAGCAGGGTGAAGATGGATTAGGATGTGTCAGTGAACCTCAGGTCTTCTGTCTAACCAGCACATCATATCCGTTCCTACTTGTGGCCTTCATCTTCAAGAGCGTGTGCAACGTGCACCCAACTCAAGCGTATGCATCCATCCCACTTTTCCCGGGGCTGTCAATGTGCTCTTTATTAAATGCCCAGCCCCAGGCGGTCGACCGGCTGTCGTTCCTGTTATACGGCAGCCTGCTCCTGCTGGCTGCGGCCGGCTTTGCATCGGGCCTGACTGAGAGCGATTTCTTGAGGCAGCTAGGCTGGGCTGCGCTGCGGCTGCTACGACTGCAGCCGCTGCTGAAGGGGGCACGGTGGGCAATACGATGGGTCCGAGATTTGCGCTTGCTGCGGGATGTGATGGCCGCCATAGATTGGTGAGCAGGTCAATGGCGGGTTCCTTGTTAGGTTATTTATGTTTTTGGGTCAAAAATCCAAGGGTCAAAAAGCAAGTACACGCAAAGCGTGAGCAACGGCTGCTGGTTGCCAAAGCTCTCTCTATTGGGGTCGCCCGGACGCTGACTGTTGCAGCTGGCTATTTTTGCCGTCCGGCTGAGGGGTGCATCGCTATCCTGGCGGCACGTGGGCGCACAGTCCCGCGATGTGGTGCGTGCTTTTTATTACCCTAACCCACCACCACACCGGTGGGGACCAAGCGCTGCAACGGAATGTAGGTCAATG